>OX376070.1:17267500-18517500 GCA_947361185.1 Charanyca ferruginea | reverse complement strand
TGATCGACTTGATCAACTCCGCCCATACTTTTATTATAGTAGACAAATACTTGCGGAATATTTACGTCAGTTTTCTTCTTCTCAGCTGAGTTCCAACGCTTTACTTTGACCAACGGAAGGACACTATCATAATTAGTTCCCATTTTGTAAACGCTGTTATCGAATCAGCGAACAAACACAAACCGGTAATCAAATTCAGCACGGTTTTTCTTTTTCTCATACACGTCAAGGAGACAGTCACTTACTGGTACTCCCCTTGCGCACCGTGGCAGTGGCGCGGTAGCCAGAATTCCATAAATCCCGTAACAATGCAAAGCTAGTAAAAAAGTTATGGAAGAACAAAATATGGTCTTTAGGATTTGTATTGAGCTGATTCAACAGGTTTTTCATCACTCTTGTACCTAACGGCTCATTGATGGCAACCTGCGACTTGCCACAGTATACACCAAAAGCGTAATAATAGCCGTCAGAACTAGCAAGCATCCAGTTTTTGTATCCAAAGCTGGCTTGCTTCAAATGAATTGTTTGGATGAATGACGACCAAAGTACTTCACCATGGATTCGACATTTCCTGGGATATCTCTTGGCATAACATTGATAACAATATTATCGTCTTCACCTTCTTTTTCATCAGTAAGGGTACTTGGTTCTGAAGTAAGGGCTACAAGTTCAAATTCAGCATCTGAGTCCTCGTCTCCTAAAATAACATCAAAGGCTTCCCGGAGTCCATGGTAATTGTCGCTTACTGTAAAAGTCCGTCTTGACACGGTTTCGTGCCGAAATGTATTTTACAAAAAAAAAAATGGAATATTCTACCCCTTATGTGCCCGTTGTCCCCAACTGGGGACATCAATATAAAAAAGTAGTTCACGACTCAAAAAAACCTTATATTTTATACTATATTATTTTTATTACAAAGTTTAACAATATGTTCATAAAGATTATGTAATAAACTTGGGATTTATTTACGTAAACATTTTAAAATAGCTACTTACATTTGGTAGTTACTGCAAGCCACTAATTTACTTTTTCCCTGATGCAAAAAATACATATATGAATGAAATTATTAAAAGTGTTTGATATAAAATGTAATACACTAATACACTAATTACCTCAACAATAACGTAGATAAACTAATCTTTGCCATGTTTATAAAAAAGTTGAGGGTAGATTTGAAGGTGTGCCCATATGAGCACGGAGGGCGTAAATGGGTTAAGGGAGCCCCCCTTAAATATTTATTTTATTCTGTTTTTAGTATAGTCCCATACAACAAACGTGTTTTTTTGCTCGATATAATTACAATAATATAGTGTCTAATGTTGTATAGATAATGTTATGGACCCTTCGTGCGCGAGTCCGACTCGCACTTGGCCAGTTTTAAAATATTCATTTGTAAGTGTCTACAATATTGCATCACAGGGTTATCAAAGGGTTTTGTGATGTGTTTTCATCAGAAAGGGTTGATTACAAATACATTATTATTCCTCAGCATGTTGGTGACGACATCTGGCGACTGTTCGGCGAAGGTGTGGCGCACTAGCGACTGGTCGCTGTTACGTGAGCTGCGCAATGACACGCAACGCTGGGTGTGGGACGCAGCCTTTAGCATCGACTCACGGTACCTCTTTACTGGTAAATTAAGTTTTATTGTATTATTTGTCCAAAAAGCAGAAGCATTTCCTCCAGCAATTGTGCTGTTTTTCAGTTGAAAGAAATAGTCAATTATCAAAGGACATCTCCATCATGTATACCAACTGGGTTATTATACAATATGATGAAGACTTCCTCAACTTCAACAAACTCAGCTTGTTCTAGTTTACAACTGGAAAAGGCCTCCTAAACTACGTCTTCACGCCACGTTAAAACAGCAAAAACGTGCCTTCGGCGCCAAGCTAAGTTACATAGGTACTCTATGAAATTATCTATAGAAGTCTGCCGTGCTCGTGACCGTGGCGCGCTGGGCACATTTTGGTTTGTCATCTATACATGACTGCGGCGGTCAAAAGATTACAGTCCAAAGACTTCCTGCAATATATAATACAAAAAACATAGAAAAGTTGTAACACACTGTTACAATAGTCAAAATATACGTAGTTTTTTTGCCATACAAAAGTGGTTTGTTTGGTCTTCTCTCAAGGTTCTTCAGACAGTTACGCGCGTCTCTGGGACGTCGAAAAGGGCACGTTGGAAAGAGAATACTGTGGACATCAGAAGGCGATAACCGCGCTTGCCTTCAGGGATCAAGCCGTTTAGATTAATATTAATGTTACGAAAATTGTACATTCTTTATAATTTGTCATCAGTACTTTTTTTTTTATATGTATAAGGTTACATTAGGGGCAGACTCGAGAGTAATGTAAGTTTCACTAATCTTATTTTACCCATTAGGTATATTCTTTATGCTTGATGCACATTTTAGTGCCATTGAATTCTTCATAAATATAACACATTTTCCAAAGTGTTAAGACTACTGTCAACAATGTTCCTTTTGTACTGATTATATTAAGAGGCTGCAGTCTCACGGAAGTAAGTTAGGTACAACTTAGTGTTACGGTGTAAAGCGTTTGTATATTTGTAAATATGAGCCCATATTAGTCTCGTTTTGTACGCACTCAACATGCTCTCCTGTATGTTTAATGCTGGAAAAGTTGGAATATTGTTTTTAAGATAAAGTTACATAATATTTTGTAGTTATCATAATTTTATACAGATCTGCCATGTACATGGAGATAAATCCTTACAATTAATGAATTTAAAAAAGTGTACAATCTACTGCTGAAATTGGTTGATGTATGTGGTTGCCTGTTTGATGACGTCCCCAAGAGGCAAAAGGAAAAGATTGGTTTGCAAGTCATTCTTGACATATGCATTTAAGAGACTGGAAGTCAAAACTCATGGCTCAGGCCAGTGTAAAGTTATTAGTGTATGTAAATACTATAAATTTTAATCGCGCCCGGTAATCACTAGGCTTGTTTTACGAAGCTAGTGTACAGAACTAGCATCATTTTTGAGCTAGCAAGCTTATTCCAAGTCAGGACCGTAAAGCAAAGTTAGCCAAATCAAATCATTTATTTCAAATTAACTATTATTTTACAGGCACTTTAGCATTGTCAAAGAAGGTTGAAGCTAATTGCTTGTTCCAAACAGTAGTTTCTTAAGGAGAAGAACAAGCAAGAAACTCCATACTCCATAACTAGTAACTTGGTATCCTGGCTTTGTATAACTAGCCTCGTGTAATCCATGCCTTACTTTATAATAAACATCATGCCTCGGTATGTGTTGATGCATTTACTATGTAAATGAATTGTTGCTAACTTGTAATTATTTTCTATAAATAAAATACTATTTATAAATGCAGTTTTTTTATAAATTACGATATTAATGCCGATCACGAAAAATAATTAGTCACATTGAAGCTTACTTTACTTATTACTAAGCTAACGGAAAGGTCAAATCATTACACATAATTGTTTTGAAAATAAAATAAATCATATTTATTCGACGGGTATATTGCACGTTATATTGGGGTGCACGAACACAAACCTTATCTTTATAATTGTACATACATTGCAACATAAAATACACTGTAAGTACGTCTTCAACCGCTCATTTTCATAAATATACTCATGTAATACTGTGGTAATTACACATCTTACCAACTAAACACTGCTGTTTACAAAATTTCGTACGATTTTACTTTTTACATAATTAAATCACAACTTTAAAAATGTATAAGACATAATAAGTACAAGTAAATATTGGAATGTTAAATAAATGCTTTTTTCCGATAACATAATTCAGTAATAAAATCTCGACTAGAAACAATTATACATTCAATTACACAATAATAATAAAATATTTCTCACTCAGCCCATAAAATCAAAGT
This sequence comes from Charanyca ferruginea, assembly GCA_947361185.1. Taxonomy (NCBI): domain Eukaryota; kingdom Metazoa; phylum Arthropoda; class Insecta; order Lepidoptera; family Noctuidae; genus Charanyca; species Charanyca ferruginea. The sequence goes on along the minus strand of OX376070.1, from coordinate 18,513,614 downwards.
ATTTTCTTTCGCCCGTTTTTAGTGATGCTAGAGAATCAAATTTCAATACATTTCACAGTCACTTAAGCGTATAACACGGTAAATAATTATTTAAGCATTCAGCAACTAATATTTGAGTACAGTACAGCACATCGAGCTTTTTCAAAACTCCGGCCAATTGACGCCCAGATACATTATGGTTTTAATTGATTATTGAGTTCATATAAATACTATACATGGTCTAGCGGCAGTTCTTTGACGTCACCGATCTCTGAGACTGTATCGTCGTCACAGGTGTACGAGATGACGAAGCGTAGGTCGACGGGCGGCGCGGGCGCAGGCCGGCCGATCAACATGACCTGCGTGATTGCGGGCGGGGGCAGGAACGGGTTGTACTGCGGTAAAGTTGTACCTGATGGTGTTAGGAGACGGACTTTGCAACACTGAAAATACAAACAAAATAATATTATTATTACTTTACAAATATAAGTTTGATTGCCAAACTGGATACTAGGTATTGGACAGAACACCTCTGTCTGGCCCTTCAGGCATCGTATATACATGATACTTCATCTAGATATTTAAATAAAAGGAGAACCTGACTGATTTAAATATCAACGTACAGCCGAAACTACTGGATCTAGGAACGTGAAGTTTTGCACACGGTTTCCTTTTATGATGTAGCCGTCGTAGCCGATGTAGGTGAGCACTTAGAAAGGATTTTGGAAATTCAACCCCACCAAAAGGGTGTAAAATTGGGAGGAAAGTTTGTGTGAAAATCAGTCATTTTTGTAGCTAAAGACATGAAATTTGGTATAAGTATAGCTTTTTAGTTCAAAATAACAAAATACGTGATTCACCTTTTTTGAAAATTCCGCCCATAGGGCGATAAAGTTTATATTATGGAAAACCCGTTATTTGAAGTTAGAACATGACAATCGGTATTTAATTTTCCGGTTAAACATATAAAAAAAAAACATGCTCCTGTGTTATTTGGATATACCCAGGGGGTGACGTTTTGTTCTTTTTTTCCGAACTTCCGAACTACTGGAACTTTCTAGAATCGTTAAAATTTTGCACATGACTTCCTTTTACGATAAAGGCGAATAGAAGAAAAGATAATTGGAAATTCAATTCATAAGGAAATGAAAAGGAAAATTCACATTTCTTGATCTACGCGGGCAAAGTAGAGGGAAAAGTACTCTAATATTATAAAGAGGTAAACTTTGTAAGTCATTACCGGAAGTAGGTAGTGGTTTGATTACAAAAAAATGTCAGTGCCATCACTTGATTTAATCGTGGATGAAGACGATGAAGTCGCGGGCGGGTGTAAGATTTTGAAGAACGTTGTTGTAAGAATTAAGACAGAATTTAAACGATACACACCTTAGGAACCACACCCTGAAACCTGAAATCTAAAATAGGTTTCTTATTTTTATTCGTCGTCGATATCACAATGACGTTCACATCAGGCCTAGGTTTGTCCTTACAAAAGTGTAACACTACTGTAAGACCGTTCTCCTCTTCAAATATCGTCATGGGAGGCACATTGCCCGGCGTAACATTAGACAAGGACACGTCTATATCTGTCAATGGTTTTACTTCCATTTTAGTCTTCTCTCTCTTTCCCTCGGTAGTAGTAGTAATAGATTCAACATTTTCCGTAGGAGATGACGTGTTCTTACTTTTGGCATCTTCTAATGATATACTTAAGTCCAATATGTTGTCTATAGGAGATTCAGTCCTACTTCTTAGGTTTACATTTGATGTGCTGGGTCCGTCTGTAATGTCTACGATGAGGTCATCCGGGGAGGAATTGTTTGTTAGTTTAGATGTCTCTGTTGGTTTAAGTGGTTCTTCAGGCTTTTTGGTAAAGAAGTCCAAGTCGAATAGGGCGCCGTTTGTCGATGTAGGGAGCTCGTGTTTGGGTGATGCTAACGCGTTCATTGGTATTTTCTTTGTTGTTTTACTGGAACCAAAATTTTGACGTTATTTTTTCTCCGTATTTAATTACAACTAAACATAATAATTTGCCTGATGTTAAGATTAGTATGAATACCTATTAAAATTTTCGAGCCGTTTCATGTGATTAGGAAGTGATTGCTTTATCAGTTGTTCACCGAGTGAGTCCAGTTCATTCCAACCTTCTACTTTATTTAGTTTATCTCCCAAAAGATCCACATCTTCTGCAAAAAAATAAAAGATCCTTTTATAAATTCACGGACTAATAAAAAAGAAGGACTCCGCGCCAGGTATATCGAAAGTGAAGCACCCTAAGTAAGCCAGACCGTTTGTACAAACATGCCTCACGCACACATTTACATCATAGTCACGGACTAGAAAAAAAAGGATTCCGCGTCACGCATATCGAAAGTACCGACCGTACTGATCTATGTGTGCGTCGCTTCGGCGTACTTTAGATACTTCACTTTCGATATGCTAGGCGCGGTGTCCTTCTTTTTTTTCTAGTCCGTGTATAAATTCTAATGAACATAAAAAAATGAATTACATAACAATATATTTGAGACAGTTTCTTACCATTTGGCATCAAATTGACAGGTTTCAAAGGCTCCACAATACTTGATTCGCTTTCAGTCGAGAATATATCGCCAAGTTCGTCGATAGCAGTACTTTTAAGAGCGCAACTTGTAACAGTGGTATCATCTCCCTTGCCTACATTTCCAGCAAAGTCTAGTAAACTTTCACTATTCGATGGTTGACCACGTTCAGTGCTTGTTCCTTTGGCAATACTTTTCTTTTTCTCCTTTGTAAACTTAGAATATGCATCATATTTTTCGAAGACCTCGTCTAGAACTTCGCTAGCGTGTAAAATGTCATCTGAAATGTACAAATAGATATTGGGATTACAACTAAATGTCTTGCTGACTTGATCTGTATGCAAAGGGCGGTCGAGGAACTATAAAGACTAGCGCAAACAGTTGTTAGCATATCACAAATGTGGGTATCAAAGAACAGATAATCCCTTATACAACACAGTTTTGAGATAACAGTAACTACTCTACTTACACTTTACTTAGGCGTTAAGCTTATCAGCAATGACATGTACCTACTATCAGTGTTCATCTGGATTAATGTAGACAACTTGGGCAATTCATTTATCGGTGGAAACTAGATGCCGTATAATGGAGCGAGGTGAATAGAGATGCATGAGTCACAGTCCAGTGGCGGCCTTAGCGGGTGGCAAGCAGGGTAATCGCCCAGAGCCTCACACAACAACAAATATTGGTTAAGGCATTTATGTACGGCCAACGTCATCATTCGGTTGCCGTCTTTTCGATGAAATTTAGTACGTGAGGGGGACCCATTTTATGACGCTATCTTTACCTTAGTTTATCGTCATTATAATTTGTCGTCTTAAGGTTTGTTAACTTTTTATAATATAATATTTTAAAATTATTTTTTTTATTTATAACTTTTGAATTACTGTTGAAATACATACTTTTTAAAGATAGTACTGTGTAATCATTTTAAACAGTAATAGGCAATCTAGTAACTGATACGACTGTCCAATTGACCAGTTAATTTACCTACCATTTCTGTTCATTATTTGGGGTGTATCTATAAATTTACATAAATTTTCCCAATTGAATATGAAACTTAAACTTTTGTAATAAAGTTGAAAATCTATCAAAGAATCGATTCAATTAATCAACCTTTAAATGTACAGAACATTTTTAAAGGTTGTTTTATCTGTGCACTCACGTAGTTACGTAAGCAAAATAGCGCACACGCTAACATCTTACACACTTGACAATGTGTCTCATCAGCCAGTACTTTAGGTTTCTACGGCCAGTACAGTCCGGCTAGTCATTTGCCGAAGTACGTGTATATGTAGTTCTAAATTCTATTGGATGGCGTTGCCTCAATTTCTACACTAAGCTTAATAACTGTACTACTAAGTAGTTCAGTAATGGACTGAAAATATGCCTGAAACTATTAATAGTACAACATTGAATTAAAACACTATAAATGATAATGATTGGATTTAACAAACCGGTCCACTCACTGAGACTGTCAGGCTGCATCTCCGAGGCGGCCAGTCGCTGGAGCGCCTGGCGTAGGGATCCGCAAGACACGTGCAGCTCGTGGATCAGCTGTTCTTCCTCTGGAGACGCGTCTTCAGCGTTGGCGAGCAGTTCTCGCAGGAGCTCCGCGCTGTCTAATGCGTTGCCAACTTCTAGGGCACGACGGCTACTTTCTTCATTTCGACGCTCTTCCTGAGAATTAAGATTTGTCCTAGTTAGAATACTTGCAATTCTGATATTCAATGTCGGATCTTTGAGGCATATTTACTCAACTACATAATAATTTGAACTATACATGAAACACGCACATTATTATTGTGTAGGTACCATAACGCACAGCCATACTTTTCAGTATAGCGTCATTTTTAACACCATTGATTTAACTACGGGCACGATTCGTGAGCACAGAATGGGCAAGCTTGCGTATGTGCACTTTTGCCCAAATTTATTCAGCACCGGTTTTACTAAAATTATTGATAGGTACTTACTATGGAGGGTCTCCCTCCAATAGTACTTACACAAACTATAAAATATAAGTGGTAGGTACTAAACATTTTATTTTGAGAGTTAATTCATAACTCAGCATTATTCTTTATGAAACAATACACTGAATACACCATTTGACTTGTCTGTCGATTTAAAACTGTATTTTTTCTCCTCTGCATTTTTAAGGAGTTCTAAGTCTCTATGGTATACTATATATGGTACAGCACAGACTACTAAAAAAAAGGGTCTTTGTTACCTGAATTAAATCATATATTAAGTATTATTATTACTAAAACAAAAAAAAAAAATTGTGATAATAGATAATAAAACAACTATATTAAAAGAAATAACAATAACGAAATAACAAAAACGTAAAAAATAATATATAATCCAAAAGTAAGTCATAAATGTTGCACGAATGTGTACAGTAGCTATAAATCCATTGGATTAGTTTCAAAATATATAGGTTTTTAGGATTTAGTACATAAATATAAAATTATTATTTTCGATTTATTCATTTGAAGCGAATGCATTCGATCCCTAAGTACGATGATAGACTGTAACCATATTTCATGCGCATAACAATCTTTATGTTTTTTTGTAAAAAGTGATGCGTATACTGTATTATAATGTCTGTAAGGAGTCATAAATAAGATAATCTATGAATGCAAGGCAGTTTATATATTTATTTGATAATATTTTTTAAAGTTAACTTTTAGGTAATCGGGAATAGTTACATTCTAAGGCAGCTGTCAAAAAACTGATAACCCAATGGACAGAATACATTATTATACTACATGTTTGAAAATTTTTACATGCAGATATCAATAAAATGACATATCAAGATTGTTTACCTTAATGTATCGATAGCGGAAAGTGTCAAGCGTTGGAATAAGACTCACTAGGCTTTATTTAACTACCTTAACCCTTTCTAGTATAGTTTTATTTTAAATATCACAGTTTTTACTTTTCATATTTAGTTTTGTATAACAAAACATGTTTTAAAAATACTATTAGTTGAGTGAACATGGCAATATCTGGCACATTATGATAAAAACTGCTTTGTTTAGGGAAAGCACTCGAAAGCATAAGTTGCATACTTACTTCTCTGACCATAGTTTTGATAAGTCTGTTTGCATGTTGCAGATCCTCAGGTTTTTTGCTCTGTAGTAACTTCTGTAACAACTTGGATTTTTCTTCATCTTCAAATATGGCATTTTTGGACCTATTCCGAAGAGGCACTGCATCTTCAGGAGGTAAAGGGGGCGGGGTTTCTTTCACCACACCCTGATTCTTAAGCATGTCATAAGCTACCTTAAATTTGGTTTCCTTTGGATATTCAATTGACCAAGCATGAAGCAGTTGTAGTACCTAAAAAGTGTGTATGAGGAAAGGAACATATTTAATTAACTAAACTAATTATTATACATGTGAATAAGGACAAAATATATTAATTTATTTCTTTATATATTTTTTGAATATCCTGTTGTCCCTTATCTGGACAAAGATTACAAGATTTGCTTATTTTTATAACATTCTAATGTTTAAAATGTTTCAGAAAATAAATGTTTTGTAGGTTTATTCATTAAGAATTGAAAATAATCTTATTATCTACTGCTTTTAGAGTATCTCTAGATAAATATGATAGTTCATAAAAGTGTAAGAAAACATAAATTTATAGATATTTGAGAACGCAATATAAAAAAACAAGTTTTTAAATAAAAGTTCTTACCCTAGTCTGTACTTCAGGTGAAGTTCGATCAGCAAAATACTTAGGTGAAACTAACTTAATCATTTCATTGAGAAAGCGAAATTTGCCAACTTCTGCGTGGAAACCGGCATCACAACGTCGCATACAACGATCTAGCAATGAGAGAGCGAGAAGAGCTTCGCGTGCGTTTGGAGTGTGTATGCGGGCTGCCAGAGCCTGCGCGGCCAGCTGCGGGCCCTCCGCAGAGTCCCGCATCACTGCGCAAAACGCCTCCAACGCCGCAGCATCCGGACATGGCAGAGATTCATGTGTAGCTTTTACTGAGCAAACGAACAACAAATACATTCTCATATTATAGTAAAAACTCTATAAAACAGGGGAAATACTATACAACACAATACTTACAAATTAAAGCTTCTAAACTGATTAAAGTTACGTTCATTTTTTCCGTTCAAATTCAGTTTTCGTGAAATATAAATAAAATATGTTAGAATTCTTGTTCATTTCGTTTCAGCTTAGTTGACATCAGTTGACATTTTGCACTTTGCTGTGTTGCTACTGTTGCTAGACTATTATGGCAAAAATTATATAAATATGATACAAATAAAATTCACACATCTAACTATTGTTAAGAATATTGTAAACTTTAAAATAATGAACTTTAATGCTGTAACAAAATTATTTTAAAATAAAAAGTAAACAAGATTTTAGCCCTTTGTATAAGATGCGTTTTTTTTACTGTAGCAACATAATAACAGTAAAGAAAAACGCGTTCTGTTTACGTTCAAAAAGTCAAATACCAGTGACCTTCAGTATATTCCATGAAGTTATAGGTATAAATGGAGCCAACACTTAGAACAAACACTTGAAACTAACTGTGGGCTGATGCTCTCTTTCTGAATGCATACATAAGAACAAGACAGTGATATGTGTTTTCTTTATCTTATGTACGCATTCAGAAAGAGAGCGTCTGCCCACAGTTGGCTTCACTTAGGTATTTAGAGTGTTGCCTCCACTTTTATCTATAAGCTTCTTGGTATATTCCGCTTTCTCGCCACACACTTTAGAATGCTCTATGGGCTTAGTGCGGCCGGTGTTCCGCGTTGCTTTAACCACACAAAGCACATTCATTCATTTTTAGAATAGTTCATGGTAAAATAATAGTAACCAAAACCAAAAAAAAAAAATCTGTTTATCTGTGACAGCAGGCAGGTGTCAGTGTCAGGTCTCGAACCTACCGATTTTTCGGATTCGGACATTCGGTATTTCTACCGATATCCCGCCGTCGGTCCAGCGACCAAAACATGTTCGATTTAAAAATCGGTAGAGCTGCCCACAAAAATGGGTAGACCATTTTTGTGGGCAGCTCTACCGATTTCGGCTTTTGAAGTTCGAGACCAACCACTCAGTGTCACTGTCACTGTCAGATGGTCAGAGTCTCAAGCTGACAGTCTGACACTGCTGCTGGGGCTAGCTAAAAATAATTGAGTAAAATAACACTCACCCAACGCATTTAATTGTGGAAAAAAATGGCTCTTTTTCGGTTAACCCGATTCGTGGCGCAATCTAAAAACCTGATGAGATATGAAAAAGCCATACAAAGGAGGACCGCTACTACTACGCCGACTGGTGCAATTCTCCCCGAGCCAGAGAAGACTCCAGGTGGTCTTCTGGGTATAGTGATGGCCGTAGTGCCAGGCCTGCTTATAGGAGCAGCTATTAGTAAAAACATAGCCAATTTCCTGGAAGAGAATGAACTGTTTGTACCGTCTGATGACGACGACGATGATGACTAAAAATACATTATTTTCCAGGTACTTACACCCTTTTCCTCATAAAAAAAGTGTAAAATAATTATATTCCCCTAGATTTTAACATTTCCATAGCTTCAGTCAGGGTTGGACTGTTTTCAGCCTGTATTGTCCCACTGCAGGGGTTAGGGGACAAATTTATCTTTTGTTTTAAACTATAAATTGTTCTATTAATCAGTTTTTTCCTGTTACACTTCTGGACACATCTATTGGCCCACCTTGTATTTTCAGTTTCGTTTGGTCCTAGCTAAAATTTTATATTAGGTCGAGCAAAAAGTTTTTATGCAGTTTTGAACCTGGCACATTCACAATTTCATTCAATAGTCTTTTTTTGAATTTCGAACACAGAATTTAAAGAAACAAAAGACAATTTGGAGCCTGTTTGTTGATATCAAACAATCGATTACTAGGAAAACTTGGTTTTATTGGTTTACTTGGATTTAATTCTTGAAAAAGTGATTGATATCTTTGGTTTTGCAACAAACATTACTTATTCTTAATATTAAGGTGAGGTTCTATCAATAATCTATAGATACTTCACCTGAAGTCGCCGCCCAAGCTGTGGCACTTATTCAGGCCGGACACAGCCAAAGAAACGTGAGTACTCAACTTAATTTAAGTCGATCTACGGTCCGAAATGTTTATCGGAGGTACCTAGAGACTGGCGGCTTTGTTCGTCGCCAAGGAAGGCCACGATCTCGGGTCACAACTGAAAGACAGGATCGATTCATCGTGACGACCAGCTTGAGAAATCGTCACCTTACCTCCATTGAGATACAAAACCAACTTCGCGACTTCCACGGAGTATCTGTGAGCGCTCGAACTGTTCGGGGAAGGTTAAAAGAACGCGATATGGTACCACACAAGCCAGCTAATGGGCCCAAACTAACGCGAGCCCACCGAACAGCACGCCTTCATTTCGCACGCAGTCATTTAAATTGGACACAGCAAGATTGGAGCCTTGTACTCTTTTCTGGTGAGTCTAAAATTGTGTTACATGGCAATGATGGAAGGAAGAAGGTCTACCGACGTAAGGGAGAGCGTTTCGCACAATGCTGCTTTGAAGAGATGGTTGCTTATGGCAGTGGCTCATGGACTGTCTGGGGCGGTATATCCGCGAGCGGCAAAACTCAACTTGAGGTTGTTACAGGACCACGTCTGCCAACATTAAATGCTGAAAGGTACATTCGTGAGTGCTTAGAACCTCACGTGATACCATACGCGGACTATGTGGGCCGAAATTTCCTTTTTATGCATGATAATGCAAGAGCCCATGCGGCCGGCATCGTCAGGGAATATCTTCGGGATGTGAACATCACAGTTATGGACTGGCCAGCCAGAAGCCCAGACATGAATCCCATTGAGCACATGTGGGACGAGCTAAAAAGACGTGTTAGGGCTCGTCAGCCAGGTGCCCAGACGATGCAGGAGTTGAAAACTGCCATAGAAGAGGAATGGGAGATGATCCCTCAAAATTTCATAGAGCGGTTGATAAACTCTATGCCTAATCGTATGAGAGCTGTGGTAGATGCCCATGGAGGCAACATGCGTTATTAAATTAAACCTTTATTTGATAAAACATGTTATTTATTCAAAAATCAATTGCCTTTAACAAGGCGCATATCCGACTTGTTAGGCGTAGCTCCATGTCGTATGGTATTCTGAATTCAAATTTAAAACAATACGATCGAAAAAGATGGTAAAATGTATCAGGTTTAAAACTGCATCAACAGTTTTTGTTCAATCTAGCAATCATATTTCGGTAGGGGCCATCGAAACCTAAACTCTGAGGTGGGGCAATAGATGTGTCCAGAAGTGTATAAATAATAATTAATGTTTTTACGACTATGACTATTTTCTGTTTCAGGTAATGTAAACTTGTTGCGGGTTTAGTATAATAAGGACACTTGTTTGTTATTATATTTTATTAGAAGGATTGTTACAAAAACATTAAAATTTTGTGCTCAACATCAAAATAGCATAATATTGTACACAATACTTACCAATTTTGTTTTCATTTATGGATTTTATTATATTATAAAAATCTCTTATTTACATGATTTACATAAATACACTTTATTATAATATTTATGATTGTCATTTATAAAACAGCATACTATATACAGCTAACTCAATCAAGATACATCAAAATAAATCATGTCATAATAAATGCATTGTGAATAAAATGCATGTTTCATTTGTCACAGGAGTAACACAAGGCAATCTCTGCTAATCTAGTCAAAAATTACTCTCACAAATGTAGCAGTAATCATTTTGTGTAATCTCATCACACTTGTGCTTATTATTTTATGGATGAAAGTTCAAATAAATGAGATAATGGCATGATTCAGTCTTTCATTTTTGATAAACCACAACATAATCTAACACTGTAACAGTGTGCTAATGAAGAGAGAGACAAGTATAGGAGATAGTAAGGAAGAGAGAGAGACAACAGTATTAACTGATACAATAGGAAAAAGTCTGAAGATATTATGACTTCATCATTACATAATTATTATAAATTAAAGTTGAGTTTGGTCTGATTTATGAAACCTACAGCTCTGATTCTGTTAATTCTTTCGCTAATAGGAAGTTACTTTATGCCTGAGTGCTTGCTATATTTTATTTCCAAAAAAATTGGAATTTGTAAAATATTCAAATGGATGAAAAGTCATGGGCAGACGTTAGATTTAGAAAAAACAGATGTATCAAAATTATATTCCTTAGAATATTTTTTTCTGGAAGCACATAATGTAGATGGATACTTAAAATTTGTTAATTAGTATATAATAAGTAATACTTAGTATTGCACAATTATGTAAATTGACAATTATTTTTAAAAGGTCTGTAAACGAGTTTTAAAACTTAACATTCTTCACCAAAATAGGTTCAGAAGTTTAAAAAAAACAGACTTATAAACTATTCAATACTGTTTCGATGTTAAAATAAACTGATAAATGACATTTTATTAACATAACAAAAATATGCAGGGAACAAAGGCAATTCCATGTGATATCATATATAAAGGAACATATCTCATGTACTGTGCCTCAATTTCACTTAGTATCTAAAAATCACTCATAGAAAACTAGGTACCTATAGGTCTCTGGTTACTAGTCGTTGGCAAATGCAGATCTATTTGGCGTTTACTCAGGGGGCTTCTTGTGCTCTCCCCAGCCATGGAAGCACTTGGTGAACCGTCGCGACTCTTTGTTTTTCAGCGTCAGGAAAAGCTTGCGCGGTTTTTCGGGCTGCATTGATTTCATGTGTTGGATGTATACCTAGGTAATTGTGAAATGCAGATAGATTTTAGTCATGATATGCTGGTCGGCCTGTAATTGGCGCGTATATAAGTCCGAGGCAGATTATGTATTATACCAAGATCAAATGTAAATAGAAGCTGTAAAATAATTCGCAGATTTCGTCAACTTATAGAATTTATATTGAACTGTATTTTGCGTGAACTCTGTACATATCAGCAAAAGATTGTAGAGTTGTGAAAGCTACCTACCGAAAATTATAATAAAACATTTGTTACCTGTGCAGACTTGTAAGCCAGTTTAATCTCCACTTCGGAGCATTTGGCACCGAGCCATAAGAATACTTGGTCGCCATTATCTAAGATCATAATGTCGTCATCAGCAAGATCATCCTGGACAAACAAATTGTTATTTAACAAAATCTCCAGATATTTTACAAGTCAAGAAACTAAGACAATTTTACATTATTAATATATTTTTTTTTTATTTGCCTTTTAGTGTCCCATTACCGGGCAAAGGCCTCCCCTTTCTCCTTCTCTATCTTGAGCGGTCTTTGATCGCTATCGCTAGCCACTGTCATAGCGAAAACATTAGACAGTTTGCTTGATAAAGAATTAGGTAATAGTTTACAGTTACATGACGCGCAGTTTGGTTTTAGGCCCAAATTTTCCACGGAAAGCGCAGTTCTTGGTCTCAAGCAAACTGTCCGATATTACACAGATAGAAACACCCCAATTTATGCCTGCTTCCTTGACCTTTTCAGAGCTTTTGACCTTGTGTCCTAAGATGTCCTGTGGGAATCTTTGAATATTGGTACACTAATCAGCTTAATTATGTTCGATGGGGAGGCTCTCTGTCCGAATCGTACAGGTTGGAGTGCGGAGTGAGGCAGGGTGGTTTAACCTCTCCCAAGCTTTTCTACCTGTACATAAACGAAATGATCGCTGGGCTCAGCAGTATGCGTGTCGGGTGCTGGATACACAACGTTTGTGTAAACAACTTAAGTTATGCTGATGACATGGTACTGCTGGGCCCAACGGCAGGCTCGATCAGGGAGCCTGCTGTTACGCGTGTGTGAGGGATATGTCACGAGTCATGGGATTGTTTATAATGTAAAAAAAGTGTATACATGGTCTTTGAGGCCTCCGGTAGACGTGTGCATAGCGACTCAGTTATATTGCTGAACGGGCTGCCACTCAAAAGTGTTGACAAGTCTAAATACCTGGGACACTTTCTAACTGGAGACATCAAAGACGACATTGATATAGATCGTGAGCGCAGGGTGCTAGCGGTCAGGGCTAGCATGCTGATACACAGGTTCGCTCGTTGTAGTATTGAAGTAAAGAGTATTGCCAATCATTCTACACGAGCGGCCTGTGGGTAAGGTATACGAAGAGATCGCTAGACGCCCTGCGTATTCAGTATAATAACTGCTTCAAGATACTGTTAGGACTTTTGCCCTGCCCCAGTGCCAACTGTTTTTTTCATGATAAATATTTCAATAACACGGCAAATGTTATTATACCTGACAGAAATCCGTGCATTTCTCGGAGACTGTGAAGTATCCCTTCTCGTTAGAGCAGCGGAACAGCCTCGTGTAGTTCAGGTAGTCTGCGTCCGTGTCGTAGGGCTTGCGACCATTGATACCTACCCAGAAGAAGTTATCTGGCTCACTGCCTTCTGTTAGAACCTAATGTTGAATTAACATAATATCTTATTATTATACTTTGCCACACATTTTGGGATCAATGTCATTAAAATTATTGAATACCTGAAATAAATAATCTTTACATAGTATAAAATAAAGTAGGTCCCGCTATCTGTACGCTTAGAACTTTTAAACTACGCAACGGATTTTAATGCAGTTTTCAGCAATAGATAGAGTGATTTAAGAGGAAAGTTTACACCCTACAGTTTGATTTACATTGCAGCCGTGCGAAGCCAAGGCGGGTCGCCAGTATATTATTATTTTAAGAAAGAACCATTTCAAATATACCATAATATAGTCTTACATACTATATTACAGTATGCGTCAGTGTAGTAACTTATGCCTACCTATGTTAGTTAGATTATGCTGAACAGGCGGCCGTACTATAAAGTAGGGATCAAGAATGTATAACACTGTCCTTCTCTCTCTCAACATAGCCCCAATACTATTTGTAAAAAATAACTTTAAAACAGAACACACATGACTTTAGTTGACTATTTGTTGTTTTGCATTGCCACCGACTTCCGAAACTAAAGTCATGTGTGTTCTGTTTTAAAGTTATTTTTCACTTATTGGTTTTTGAAGGCGGTTGTCTTTTTTTGTAAAAAAGCTTTTTTAATTTTCGCTTTTTAGTACTTCCTTATCATCCAAATCCATTAAGAAATGGCAACATAGTCAAAACAGAGATTGAAAGTACAAGGTGAGAATATTACAACATCATTCATGTATATTTTTTTTATTTTTATTTTTTTTATTTGCTTTCTGTCGATTTTTTCAATAAGTGCTGAATCAATTTCGATAAAATTTATATGGGACCACCCTTGAGGCATACCCTATCCATCCATCCAAGAATTTTCAAAATGGCTTTACATTGGCCGGAGAAATCGCGTAACAAATATACAAAAAAAAAAACATACAGACGAATTGAGAACCTCCTTCTATTTGAAGTCGGTTGAAAAGAGCTTATTTCTTGTGCTGACGATTTTTTTATATTTTTCATTTTATTTACCTGTAGGCTAACCCAGGGGTTATTGAACTTTTCTTCTGCGATTTGCTCAATAAGTCTAGCGGAGTCGGCATCGCTCTTGTTACCGATCCACGCGTATACTATGGCTGATGACGTGTCATTAGCGCCTTCTAGAGGCACGTTCAGGATGTAACTGTAATAATGAAAGACATTTAGATACTATGGCCTGGATAATGCATGGCTACCAATATAAATATGCCTCGACTAGCTGTTGTCCGCGACTTCTTTCCCGGTGTTCACTTGCGGGAGCCATTAGACCTCCTTAATCCGGCCCTGTTGCAAAATCCGTTCTTAGCGGACGTCTACTAACTATAAACTAACTCCCTGACAAATTTCATCTTTATACGTCAAGCGGTTTTCGATATTTCGTGATGGGTGAGTGAGTGACCTTTCGCTTTTATATTTTTATTAGAATATTAGGCCTGGGTAAACCGCTGTTCTTCATTGTTTATTATTGAAGAACGAATCAAATTACTACCATCTACATCAAAAAATGGCCGGGCCTGATGAGCTCTGGCCCTAAACCATAAGAAAACCGAATGTGTATGTTCTTTACAGATTATAATTTCTTCAAAACATTTCCTAAAAAGCTTCCAAAAATAAATGTCTTATTGTTTGTGTGAGTTTATTTTATCCGTTTGTAAACGCACCCACAATACAGGAAAAAACCCAGTGCGGGCAACATTTAAAACCAAAAAATACTCTTAATACTTGAGGGTGTAAAAGAGTTTAGTTACTGCTTACCACAATGAGAAAAAAGGGGTGAGTTTGTGTTAGTAACTCTAAACAGAATATGCGTTAAAAACATAAACTCACTCCTTTTCACCCACCCAGCTCACTCACCAGAAGGCACTGTTCAGTTGCGTGGCGTCGGCCTTCACTTGTACAAGTCGCGTGCACAGCGCAGAGCCGTTGCTACGCAGCTCAAACAGCTCCACCGGTTGCCGCCCGCTCTCCTAGCAGATAGATAAGACTACATTTATTTTTACTGTTACAGGAGTAAAAAGGTGTATCTTATTAGGGTATTAGATAGAGTATAATATATAAAGAAAAAAGAAATGTAGAATTACATATCGACGGTGAAGTGCCAATACCTACTAACTGACATTTTTCGAGAAATTCACTTATTGATCGTTTTGATTTTAAAGGTGATTTTTAAAGGTAATGCTAATGTAATGCTCATGTTTTAGTGAAATCTCCTAAGCGTATTTTAGCAACACCATATTAAATGCCCAACTAAACCAGCGTATGTGTCTATATTAAAAACTAGCTTCTGCCCTTCTGACTTCGTACGCGGATCCTGTTGCTTATGCCAGCGACAACGGGGTCGGCAAAATCGAAGATCTGAAACGTCTGATGTCGAATTCTAAGAGCCCGGGGACGGAAAAACAACGGGATGCGCGAGATGATTCGAGACGTTCAAAAAGTACAATTTTGAATCATACCTCCGATGGCGGAATATGTGGCGTAATCAATCATAGGAGTTTACGTATATGAACTCCGTTCCTTATCAACCCAAGGAAGGTCGCCATGACCTACGGCTATATCTTGAGACACATCCGATTCTTCAGATGATATCGACATTCTGTTCAGAGAATGTCGAAGTCGATCAGAATTCAAACGTTGGTTGCGCTCTTCTTCTGTCTCTTCATGCCGTACTCCAGCAATTCTTTTTCTCTCACTTTCTAACTGATTATGAATATGTTGTTGTGTGCGTGTTCGGGACAATCTATACTAATATTATAAAGCTGAAGAGTTTGTTTGTTTTTTGGTTGAACGCGCTAATCTCAGGATCTACTGGTTCGAATTAAAAAAATCTTTTTGTGTTGAATAGTCCATTTATCGAGGAAGGCTATAGGCCCATATGATAATCTCGATCAGCAGTTAGTCGTGCATCATATTCATCATTCGGTTCAAAAGACCTGTTAGTAGATGTGCGAATACGCTGAGAACTCAAGCGTGATTTTGTATCGGTTCCGATTCGCGAAACAATGCATGTCGCTCACGATCAGCGGACAGTCGCGTATCACGTTCCGCACTTGTCTCTAGAGACCTAAAAGCAGATGCGTAGATACGCTGAGAACTCAAGCGCAATTCTCTATCCGTAAACGTCTCCGACTCGCGAGACAATGTATGACGTTCACGATCAGCGGTCAGTCGCGCATCATATTCTTCACTGGTCTCTAGAGACCTGGATGTAGATGTGTAAATACGCTGAGAACGCAGGCGTGCTTCGCGATCTGAAGATATTTCCACGGAGCGAGTTGCAGCCTGATGTTCTCGAACAGCATCAAGTCTCTCCTGACACTCTTCGGTAGATTCTTGGGATCTTATGATCCTCAATCTTTGGAAAGATTTGACCTCTTTC
Source organism: Charanyca ferruginea (assembly GCA_947361185.1). NCBI lineage: Eukaryota > Metazoa > Arthropoda > Insecta > Lepidoptera > Noctuidae > Charanyca > Charanyca ferruginea. The sequence continues at coordinate 18,497,218 of OX376070.1, read as the reverse complement.
TAGGCATGGTTATAGTTTTATTGTAAAGATACCTGATCAATTAAAATCTAAGTGACTGCGTTACCAGGTAGGCTACCGTGTCACAAAGATAAATGGAAAAGGAACTTAAACACCCAATTAATAAGACCGAAGGCATATTTATTCGATAAAATAAAAAAATAAATGGGAATTTTGGCCAGTAGAGTCAAATTTTTGATGATATACCATCGTCATCAAAAATCAGTGCTCAACTGTTACCGCCTTCACCGCGTGGAGGTACTCCCAGCTTATGTTATTTTATAAGATACAGTGAAATTTGTGATAGCTTTGATTTTCACATCAGATGTTTCTGATCTTCGATTTTTATAAGTCAACAGGAAATGCCCATCAGACCAAACAACTTTTGCTAAGACGTCATTCCTATTATGTGTCATGGTGTAGCTGGGCTCTTGGAGTTCCACATCAGGTGTTCCAGATCTTCAAATTTATTCTCTTAGCTGAAAATGCTCATCACGTGGAACAATTTTTGCTATGGTACCATTTTTGTATCTCTTATAGTTTAGCTGGTCTGTTGCGGTTCTGCATCAGGTGTTCAAGTTTCCAAGATAAATTATAGCCTATATGTTGACCAGACTTAATACCTATACAATAAAAGAAAAATCATTCAAATCCGCCCAGTAGTTCCGAAGATTAGCGTGTACAAACAAACAGACATACAGACAAACAGACAGATTTTTTTTTTTTGTATTCGTGCTCTATTACTGTTCCTAAACCCCCCTCAATTATTATTTTTTTAATATATTCAATGTACAGACACAGTTTTGTTACTGTTTTATTATATGTATAGATATCAGTTAGGAGTTATTGGCACTTCGCCGTCGATATGAGGGTACACATAGTCGGGTTGGCATGTGGGTCGGCATTTTCAATGCAACGTTATCAAAGGTTACAGTTTAAGAGGGCCCTTCCCGGTCAAATGAACGACAACGCGAACGTGATTGAAAAAAGTTTTGGTCATTCAACGCAGTGTTCGAAAACAAAGGAGCGAGTGAGAACGCGATAACATCGCACGAAAATTGGCGCGCGGAGATTTCTCAAAACTTGTCCCAGGCAATACGAGTTTTTAAAAAAGCCTTCCAAATACACATGTATTTTTCATTACTTTGTATTAGTACATAATGAACGGCCAAAATTCAAATAAAATTTGAGTGAAAAACTGTATTTTAGATTTCTTTACAGAATTTGATTCTCAAAAAAAAGTTGTTTTTTTTTTTTATTACATAGAAACCTAGATACAAACCACAAGATACCTGTGCGTTCAAAATATCTACAGGAATATTTGTTATACCACTATAATCACGTACGAGCGTTTGCATGGGAATTATGACGGCTTGGCCGCTCTTAACGTGACGACCCGACTATGTGTATAGCGAGTAGCGACCTAAGATAAACAGGCCGTAATATTCCCACTACTAGGACTCAAGAAAATCGTTTGGGTTAGGTTAGCTTGGTCTCTCGAGGAGGCCGCCATAATTGTCCAGGCCTGGTTTTGGAAGTCGGAGACGAACGGACCCGTCGACGTCGAACTGGAGGCGCTGTGGTTCCGCGGGGCGATGACGCAAATCTGCGACGCGTCCATGCCCCGGGTCCACGCACAGTCAGCAGGGCGCCAGGTGTACTGGTGGTCGGCCGAGATCGCACGTATGCGCATTGAGTGCGTAGCGGTCAGACGCCAGTACACCCAATCCGGAGGAGACGTCGTCGGGTCCCGGACGAAGAAGCCGCGCTGTATGAGGTGTATCGCGCGGCTAAGAGGACTCAGTGGCTGGCCATCGGCGATGCGAAGACGCAAGCCAGGGAGGAGATGTTGGAGAGTCTAAACGGGGATCCGTGGGGGCTCCCATATCAAACGGTTCGAGGGAAACTTCGATCCGCGGCGCCCCCACTCACGGGGAATCTCTAACCAGAGCTGCTGGAGGAGGTGGTCTCAGCCCTCTTCCCGGCACGAGCGGAGCATACTCCGCCGCCGATGGCTTTGCCCACAGACGCAGAGTCCACAGAGGGATGGGGGCGGCCGTATTGAGGCTCCGGGCCAAGAACGTGGCTCCGGGGCCCGACGGAATTCACGGCCTAGCGTTAGCCCTCGCTCGAAGGAGCTAGAGCCCCAACTGAGAGGGCTCTTTACAGCGTGCCTTGAGCGGGGCCAGTTTTCAGGAAGGCGGGCCACCAGCGCCGCATGTCGTGCGGTGTTCCGCAGGGTTCCGTCTCAGGACCGCCCCTGTGGAACATCGGGTACGAGGGGGTGCTGAGGGGCGAGCTCCAGCCGGGCGTGGACCTGACGTGTTACGCTGACGACACGCTGGTCACGGCCCGGGGGAGCGTACAGGGAGGCAGAGTTGCTGGCGACGGCTGCGGTCTCACAGGTGGTGAGCCGCATCCGGCGCCTCGGCCTGGAGGTGGCCCCCAACAAGTCGGAGGCCGTGATCTTTCACGGCCCCCGGCGGGCACCGCTGCCGGTATCACACATCGTGGTCGGGGGGGGCCGAATAGCTGTCGAGTCCACCATGAAGTACCTTGAATTGGTGCTCGACAGCCGGTGGGATTTTGGCCCTCATTTCTAGCGGCTGGCGCCCAAGTTGTTGGGTGCGGCTGGCGCGCTGTCAACGCTGCTTCCCGAGCCCGAGCCCGAGCGCCGCCTGTAGGCGGCTCTACGTGGGGATCGTGCGATCGATGGCCCTGTACAGGGCCCCGATCTGGGCGGCTGACCTGAGTGCCGGAAGCATCGCAGTCCTGCGGACGCCGCAGCGAGCGATGACCGTCAGAGTCATCAGGGGATATCGCACGATCTCCTACGAGGCGGCTTATACACTAGACGGATTCCCGCCCTGGGACCTGGAGGCGAAGGTACTCGCGTCACTGTTTCGGTGGCGCGAGGAAGCGCGGGCGCGAGGTGTTCGATCGATGCAGCGACACATGGAGCCGCGTCGGTCTCAGCTTCGCGAGGCCCTGGTGGCGGAATGGCGGGACAGGCTTTCGCGCCCTACCGCCACGACACGGCATACGCTGGCAGAGTGTGCCGCTCGGGAGGAACCGCGACGTGCCCTCGTCTCAGAAGTAGGCAGTGACCTGTCGCTGCCGGCCGTGGTAGAGTCGATGGTCGACAGCGCAGAGTCCTGGGACGCGGTGGTTTCGCAGAAGGATCTGCGAAACGGTCATGTCGCAGAAGGAGGCTGCGGAAAGGGAGAGGGAGATTTCAACCTCCCACCCGGCCTGGAGCAGGCGCAACGGGCGCCGGCGGACTGTGGATAACGCCCTTCTTTCTTTCTTTTCTTTCTTTCTTTTCCGGCCACCCTAAATGGGTCCAGGGGGCGGCTGACTCGGGGACGTCTGTAACCCCCCACATACATCAGGACCCGAGGTGGCGGCGCGTAGTGTTGCACGCGCGCCCCTCTGAGACGTCCGGGGGGGAGTCTAACACCTCACTCCCCCCCTGACCTGAGAAGTGGCCCGCACTAGAGGGCCGGCACCAATCAAGGGTTGCGGAAGTATCTCCATCTCTCGAAGTAGAAGAAGTATCTCGAAGTAGAGGAAGTATCTCTCTCCGGGAACTACCCCGGTTCCATCTCACACCTACGCGTAGGTGTGAGATGGAACCGGGGTAGTTTTAGCCGGTACGAGTCTGGCACACCCCCCCGTCTTCCCCGGACGGGGGATAGTGCATGAGGATTTCCCAAAGATAAAACAAAAGGTTAGAAATGTGACCATTAAAGCGCGAAGGCGAGCGAGCGTAACGAGCGGTACCGCGGCAGCGGCCACCGAGCGTGAGATCCTCTCTATTGCTGGTGAATCGTTTGGGTTAGGTTAGGTGAGTAGTATAGTTTTAGACCCACTATACTAACTGGGGTATGGACAGTGGTATGGTGGATCCGCAATGCAAAAATCAAGATTGAAGATTCAACAAATGAAAAAAAAAGGATAGATCAAAACCAACTCACGGGTTTCTGGTTCCTCTTGCCGTCTCTGATGATGAACCTCCTATGGAAGTGAGCCATAAACTTAAGGCTCTCTTGCTGCTGGTGTGTCCTGACCACGTCCAGCCTCTTGCACAGCTGCTTGAACTTGCGCTCTAGGCCGAAGGTGAAGGTCAACCAGCCCATGTTTGGGGCACGGCGGCCTTGCCAGAAGTATACTACCCAGGTTGCAGCTTCGGAATCTGTGTCTTCGGGCTCGCATGGGTTTGTGGCGTCGGTTTCATCTTCAGGCTGTTGAGGAGATAGATAGAATAGTCAATATTAAGGGTATTAGATTTGATTCAAGATGTTAAAATTGCCTAAGGACCGTAAGTTGACTTACTTTTTGTGTCACACATTGACTATTACATCATATCTTTGCTGCATTTAAACAAAACTAATTCAATTCAGATTTAAAGTAAACATTTATTGAAGTTTGATTTAGGCCTACTCGCTCACTAAATATATTTTGCGCTAAATACATTTGAACATCAGTAAATCCCTGTCCAAGTGATTGTTGTTGACAGAAATTGAATTATGTTTTACATTTATTTAATAGTGTTCAAGAGGTTTGGGTTAGTAGCAGATCCTAACAATAACAGCTTTAAATGTACAAACGTTACGTCCAGCTTACCCGTTGCCCTAGGTGAACGACAAACGCGGTAAAGCTAGGCGACGCGAAAATATAAAATAGCCGTCTTAAGTACTTGCGGCCTACGTTGTCACCGTGTGCGACGAAACGCGTCAAGTGCGGATTTTATTTTTTTGCGCGACGAGACGCGAGTAGTCGTTTATTAATATTCAAATATTATAAGTACCAGTGTTTTTTCTTATAAGTTTTTGTAGGGCTAAGTATTTATAATATAATTTTTCGATTAACGCAAACAAAAAAAGAAACGAAATGTGTGCTGGGACACAGTAGAAGTGAAATTTCAACGGACAAGTGGCTCCGCCGCTGCCGCCTCTCACCACGCGATATATCGTGTGCGCGTTTTTCGTGACAGAAAAATCCTAATACCCTATACAAGGTGTAACGTCAACGCAAAACCTGAAAGTAGTTTGATTAGAATAACGAGCAGAATCAATTGAACCACTTTTTAATATAGGTCACATTTTTCAAAAAATCTTCATTATACATGTTGCCCTGTCTATTTATTAATAAGTGAAGCCATCACGTGCGCAAACCTGCCAAAATAGGTTAACAAATACAAATGGTTGTCGTCCAATTTAAATTTTCTCATACGCGTGCTAATCTTTCAATGCAAATACGAGTCTTGGTAAAACTAAAACAGCAGTTTATGTGCTGTTTTACCTTTAAATATTTTTTTCTTTCAGGATTAGGTTAATTGAATTAAAAATCATTTGGGGTGTCTGAGGTTTGGCGTGTTTAACGTTACACCTTGTATAGAAGTTTCACTTCAATAATGAACTCAGATTGCCGCGTTTCTCGCCTACAAAATAGTCTACAAAATAGGACACACGTCGCGGGAAGTATTGGCCACGTCGCATTGCGTGCTTTCGTGTCGTTTTGCGTCCAGTCGCTCACCTAGGACAACGCCTTACATCGTTCATAATACCGTTATTAAAGAACATCTCACCTCAGCCGGTAGCACATATCTGCAGAGGAACACATAACAGTCACAGCTGTGGAATACTCCCAGCTCGCTGTCAGGCAGACGCACAAAGTGTCTGCCCTCCAGTACGAATGCCTCCATTGCCTCCAGGTCCTCGTTCCACTCGTCCGCGAGGGTCTTGGCTTCGGCTGCACCCATTGCTGGCTGACGCGGCGTGAAGAGCGCTGAGAGGTCCGCCCTGCAGGAAGGAAAGGTTTAGGTGGCACAGTTTACGGATACCGTTGTTTATAATAAAACTAGCTGAACCGGCAAGCGTTGCTTTGCCATATAAACTAAAAAAAAAAATACCCTACGACCTATCAAATACAGGGTGTGGACAGGGGCGTGCACAGGGTTTTGAGACAGGGTAGGCAGAAATTTTTAAAAGCTTACTTACCAAACAAAAACACCTACTGTTTGTTTGTTTTGGTTCGTCGCTATTTTTATCACTAAAAGAGTTTTGAAAACGCATCATTTAAAATTTTCTGTACACACACACCTGTTATCACCCATCTTTCACCTATTATCAACGTTAAAATCGTAAATATAGATACCAGAATAAAATTATATCACAAAACCACACAACAGTCAGACAACCCATATCAACAATGGCCGCTCATAACTCACGTAAAAATACAAAAAAATTATACTATAAAAACTAATAGTGCTATTGGCTATTTGAAACCACCAATCAATTGACCACCAATCAAAACGAGATTCCTCCATAGATTTTTTTATGACGCGGCCTGTGACGTCACTTATTTACCAATTCAATTGACTAACTATTCATTGATTTCAAAGCAACTTAAAATCGAATTTTACAGTGAATTGAAAATTAATCGGGTTTTCCGGGCTAAAATAAAGTGTAATAAAAGATATGTTGCATTTTGGAATTATTGGTTAATGGGGTCAACCACCCAATTGTCGAAAGTGTAAGTAAATGTTAAAAAGGCAATGTCTACTTTTGACGTTTGTGTGCGTTATTTGTCTCAATGTGTGCCAAGTATTTATAGAAAAAGCACACCATTGTAGGCACGTCTATATGGGTCTGTCACGACGCACACAAATAATCATCCAGAGACTTTGACTTTGTGCCTTTCCGTTGGCGGGTGCGGCGCTGGTGCAGCGCGAAGCGATTATGGTCGAAATGCGCGAAGGTATCAATGAGACTTCATGATTCCACCGTTACTCTATAGGTGGGGCTGATTTAAGATTTTCTATTTTTCGTTTTTGGTATAATGATGGTAATTACTCGTGCATAAAATAATTGTTATCAAAATAAAATAGTAGTAGTATTTTATTTCGATAGTAGTAAGTATTTTGTAAGGTAGGCAATGACTATTTGCCTGTATGAACCGCACGCCACTGGGTGTGGACGACGATACGACAAAAAATGAAAATACTGGTAATACTAGTTCATAAGAATATTTTGAAACTATTAAATAATTCCTAAAAACGAAATTAAAAAAAAAGTTCAGATTTACTAAAGAGCATATAAATGTAACCAAAATAAAACACCATAAGAAAAATTGGTTTTCTAACTTGTGAGAAGAGCGGCAACTTGTGGCGTCATAATTTAATATTATTAATGCTCAATAAAAACAATTACACCAAAATACCAATCCTACATGATCCTTTTTTGTGCTATTGCCATCCCCACCCTGTATACAAAAAAAAAAACTGAACAATCGGTCAAACCGTTACACAGGAGTTCGATAAGACACTATGACACGTCACACGAGATTTTTAAGCCTTCATGAAATAACCTTTGTTCTTAAGGATACATACTTGGTCTCCTGTTGTTTGGCCCAACTGGCGAGGTCGGCACCAGTTCTCGCGACGGACTCGGCTGTGCGCGTGAAGTCCACCGCTATCACTTCCTCCCAGCCCAAGAAGTATGTCTTGAATACCTAGCGAAATAACAATGATTATAGATTATTTCTGAAGAAGATTTATATTTTTTACCTTGAAATTTGGATATTAAAGTGTCCAATTTAAGCGTAGACGCCATGTAGATGCTGCTTTGACGGTTTATCGTTTTGTTGGCATTACTGTGTTGTTCACAGGTTTATTTTATTTTTATGTGAAGACTTGTAATTAGGGCGCCTTCAAATTAGTCGCGCGCCAGCAAGCGACAGCAGCGCGACGGCATCGGCAGCGCGACAGCAGCGCTGCTTCGTAAATCCATATAAATCAAGTCGTTTGACAGCAGCGCGACTGATAACGTTAGCTTTTTAGCCGTTAGCTGTCAGTTATATTTCGATTCTTTAGTCAGGTTTGTTTAGCTGTAAGCACATCTCGGACACTTCATACAAAACTTGCAAAAGAATTACCTATTACTACTACAAAACCAAATGACGTCTGTACACGTGCAAATGTGTGCGTGAATTTTAGTAGGGTTGAATCAGTTGGATGTCGTGCTAGCGTACAAAATGGCGCGAAAAGTGCAGCGCTTTGCGTCGGGCGAACCGAACGACGACGGCACTACCCGAACGTTTCGAGCATTATTATGAAGTGATCTTGACCGAGCGTTCAATTATTTATTTCTTAAAGAAATAAAATAAATGATATTTGACTTTGAATACTCGGATTTGTAATGACATAAAAGTAATATTATAATATTTATTATGTAAAGAGGTTTATTTATTCATCAATAATGGTAAATTAAGGTACCTAATTACAAAATATGGAATTCACGATCGCCCCGCACAATTACGCGGCAACGCAATGGGGCGACGCGACAAAGTTAGTGCGTAGGGTAGGTACTACTTTTCAATTCCAAGAATGAATAGAACGTGAAAGAAAGAGACATAAGTACATAACTAAGAAAATAAAGAGAGAGAGCAATATTAATAGCTGGTAATGTTGGTATGTTATTATTACGGAAGTTTTAATTGTATTATTATAAAACGACGAACACTTGGAAAATAAATGAATCATCGAGATTAAAACTAATAAATAAAACTTAAAACAAAATAAATCGCAAAATTGTGTTTATGTCGGCAGTACCCACAGCGCTGCAGTTCTTACGATTTTGAGCGCCCTGGCTAAAGAGTCGGCGATTAGCACCTCTAAGTGCGGGGTGAGGTGCGGTATCTGATATAGCGCGGGGAAGGGAGTGTCCCTTCTGTACGTAGTACTATTAAGTATTCTGTGCTGTAAGTCTTCTGAAGGAAATTAACAATAATTGTCGCGACGTGATTTAACAAAAAAAACACCTCAAAAACTATACGCTGGCGCTGTGTACGTTCGACGGACACCTGATGCAATGGCAACTTAATGTTCAGTACATTGTTAAAAACCAGAAGTGAACTTGGTAATATTGATTGCTTTTCTGTTGTAACATGTTTCGTACCTGTGTCTCAGTGCCCTCCTGTAGCCTAGTGACGAGAGCATGCGGTGGTCTTGTCACCATGTTGAACAGCTCCTGCGCTAACTTCACTGCGGCGGCGCGGACGAGACGGGATGACTTCTTGCCGAACCTAATGGTGCAACGTAGTCATTTGTGTTTTAAATAAATTTTATTTTAAGCAGGAAAGACCCATGAAAAATACATAATATAAACAATACTTATCTAAAAAATAATACTAATTACATATTTTTTTTTTTTTTTTATAAGCTTACTAACTAAAAACTACAGCACACGAAGTGACAACATCGTGTGTACTGCACACGACACCGTCACTTCGTGTGCTATAGTTTTTTGAGTTAGTTGCGAGGTATGGGTGATATTAAAAGCGCCCATCCCGTCATATTTCCCATACAAACGCTCGTACGTGATTACGGCGTTATAATAATTATTCTTATTTAATTATTATTTAATTATTCTCTAAATATTTTTAACACACAGGTATCTTGTGGTTAAAATCTAGGTTTGTATGAAGCCAAAAATAAACTTTTTTGAGAAACAAATTGAGTAACCACGTCTGAAAACCAGCATTTTTGCAGTTTTTATCTGAACTTTGGTCGTTCCTAATGCACTCATACATTGAAAAAGTACAAAAAACCGAAACCTTACACATGTAATGGAGATTCTAAATTACAAACATTATTACCAAAAACTTGTAAGGCTTTTTCAAAAACACGTATTTCCTATACTCCTGTTCACACTAAGATTAGACATTTACACTAACCTTTTTTACAGTCCGTTCAACCGATTTTGACTTATATTGCGTTGGTAGCATGACAAATGGCAACTGCAGTAAACAGTTGTTATTGTAACCACTTTTTTGCCTCTAATGTCATCCTTAAGCCTACGGAATAGAAGTCAAAATCGGTTGAAGGGACTGTAAAAAAGGTTTGTGTTTATGTCTAATCTTATTGTGAACAGGGTATAGAACAAGTTTTGTGAAATCTTCGCGCGCCAATTTTCCTGTGATATTATCGCGCTCTCACTCACTCGTTTGTTTTCGAGCTTTGCGTTGGTTGAAACAAAACAAAATTCAATTACGCTCGCGTTGACGTTCGTTCGATGGGGAAGGGCGCTCTTAAGGGCTCTGAGTGAGCGATTATTTACTAGCGTAGTGTAATTAGACGCTGCAAATTGTACCGAAGACCTGAAAATCGAGAGAATCCAATGGATCAGGGAACCTGGTCGGTATGGAGATGCTTGGGCTATGTCTTGCGATGGAGATTTTTGGTTTGAATGAAGATGATGAGTTATCAATTCATACTAGCTTTTGCCGCGACTCCGTTCGCGTGAAAATCGGTTATCGCGGGTTAGGCTTTTGACCGCCACAGTCATGTATAGATGACAAACCAAAATGTGTCCACCACGGTCACAATTACATGACAAACTTCTATACATCATTCCAGAGTATGTAACTTAGCTTGGCGTCGAGGGCACGTTTTTGCTTGTTTGATGTGGCGGTCAAAAGGTTAAACAAGTAACATAATATAAAAGTTCTTATTTGAGTTGATTGACTGAAAGATAAATTGCGGTTTGACGTATTCGCACGCATTTATGACGCATTTATGACGTATTTAAAAAAAGCTACTTACTAGAACTTAAACCCATTTAATTTACGGTGGAAGAAAAGCAGTGTAATTGAATATTGTATTGACTAATATTTAATATGACATGTACTAATTTAATTTCAATTTTTGACCTAAATCATCATTTATTACAATGATGTTCTATAAGTAATCATATTTTTTTAGTGCATGACAACTGTATCTATATTTAATATGAATTTTGTATGCCTCAATGGCGGGACATAGCTGAACTGTCTATACCCATACACAACATCCTATGAACCTATGATTCACAATAAATGATTTTGATTTGAGTTTACATGGTAATGTACATCATATATTTTTTTTATTTATTTATTTATTTTAGGTTAACCAACAATTGTTGTTGTTGCTCTTATTTTAGAAGTTACAGGGGGTGGGCACATTTTACCACTTTGGAAGTGTCTCTCGCGCAAATTATTCAGTTTAAAAAAAAAATGATATTAAAAACCTCAATATCATTTTTGAAGACCTATCCATAGATACCAACCCACACGTATGGGTCTGATGATAAAAAAAATTGAGTTTCAGTTCTAAGTATGGGGAACCCTCAAAATTTATTGTTTTTTTTTTTATTTTTGTGTGAAAATCATAATGCGGTTCACAGAATACATCTACTTACCAAGTTTCAACAGTATAGTTCTTATAGTTTCGGAAAAAAGTGGCTGTGACATACGGACAGACAGACAGACATGACGAATCCATAAGGGTTCCGTTTTTTGCCACTTGACTACGGAACCCTAAAAAGGCTTATGTTCTTATCCAGATACCAATTTACCTCTTCGTTAAATTTCATTACGATCGGTTCACAAGTTTTGCCTTGATGAGGCAACAAACAGACAGACTATCGTTGTGTTGCATAAAACCACATTAGTTTAACGAAGACTTAAAATTCATACCATCCCTTACATTTTGTATCGAAAAGAAAGTGACAGCATCAATTTGAAGTCTCTGTTTGTTTTGTGCTAAAGTTGGTTTCGTGCAACTATTGCACTAACGTTAGTTTCGTGCAAGTCACCGAAAGTTACTTTTGCATTAATAATATTTATTTATTATAAGGCTTTTCAACGATGAGTACACTGTTACTGTATAGTTTGTACATTGTAAACTTTAATCTAAGTGCCTTTTCACTTATAGAAAAGTACAGCATGCACTATATTATGCGCAGGTAATTAAATAATTAAAACAAGTTTTACACTATTTGGAAAAACATAGAACCTCCTCCTTTTTTTAAGTCGGTTAAAGCTAAAAATAATACTGTTTAAAACTTTAAACCACAGATATAGATAGACCTAGATAACGCAAGAGCAACTACTTCGCGTGCCTAACTTACGATAAAAAATCGTAAGTAATATAATAAAGTAAACGTTTCCTTCCATCGGTAAGTCATTTTGTGATTAATATTATGCGTAATTAATTAAAAAAAAACAATTATTTTTAATCTAATATCCTCAGTAATACCTGGGAATACCAAATTTAGGAAAAACAAAACATTCGTATTACTTTGTGACATCCAAAAAATGGGAACCGATCACTTTTCCGAATTATTTTTGTCCGATTTTCATTTTACCGAAAACTATTGACCGACGTCTTTTTTTGCTATATGCATTATTTGAAATATTTTTAGATCATCGAAGTATCATATGTCATAGGTATTATTTTACCGATCTATGTTTCTCCGATTTACAAAATAACTTTTTCCTATTGGCCGAAGTCTCTTTTGAACTATTTTCATTTGCCAAATGATTTATTTCCCATATTTTCAACAACATTTTACGGAATATTATTTGATCACAAATAAATAGCCGGCTACTTGGTAGCATTTTCAACATTAAATTAAAATAGTGTCATAAAAAGGCAATATGTTACAAAATTTAGTGACAGCAACGAATCGCTGCAAAACCGACTTCACGCAGTCTTGTCTGCCCTACGCCTAGAGTGTAATTTAAAAACGCGTAGGCGCGGAGGGGTGGGGCGGCCCGCGAGCTGAGGAGCAAGCCGAAGCTGCGGTGGTGAGCGTTAAAACTATCTGCAATGATAAACACGCGTGGGGCCGCCCAGACCCCGCAGCGCCGGAGCCGTGATAAAAACAATGCTTGTGCATGTTGCATGCTTGCTTGCATGTTTCATGCTTGTTTGCACGCTGTATGCTTGCTTGCATGCTGTATGCTTGATTGCATGCTGCATGCTTGAAGCAAGAATCTTTATTTGCAAGCTTCTTACTGCGACCACCTGTTCTATTAAGTGCCATTACATTTAAATAATAGGGTATTTTACTCTATACGAGAAAAAATCTATAGTTTAGGCATAAAGCAGTCGGAAAATGTAAGTTTTACTTCATAAAATAACAAAACAATTTTTTAAATTCAATTCAAAGTTTTTAGTATTTTTAATCTGCTAAAAAACACCGTGAAATCGTGGCGGCCATGTTATTACGCCGTACGGCTGTGTAAACAAAAAATTGACAACTATCAGTCAACCGATCGGCGTAATAAAGGCTTTGTACTTTTATTATTTTCGTAACCAACGTAATTTTTTCATTATTACACCTATTACAAAATATGCTTTTAATTATTTTTAAATGATTTACAATTTTCATATTTAATATGAGCTCATTTGATACTAAACGAACTGACGTCATTTACGCTGAGCAATATGGCGTCCAGTAAGAGGCTATTTCATCAAACTACGCGCGAAATATGAAAATTTTAAATTTAGATGCATTTTTATGGCACTTATCGATTAAATATTTTTTTTGTGTTTTTTTTGGTGACATATTAGCACTACAGAATTTCATTGAGACACTTTTCAAAAATGGATGTAATACCCTATTGATGAAACAAAATAGTAGGAAACTAATCTGAAATTAGTTCTCTATAACGCTAGTGTAATAAATATATTAGTTTTGAAAGCTATTTCAAACATTTAATTTCACCCAAATTGTCATTAATTTTCAAAAGTTTTTGATTTTTTGTTTCTTTAACGAAGTATTTTTTTTCTGGTGGAGTACCGGTTATCATTGACTCAATATCAGACATATTTACTTCTAGGCGTTTGGTGAAATATGGTAATTAATACAGTGGTATAACGAATGTTCGAACAAATGTTATTTCGGCAAAGTGTAACTTCGGTAAAAAGTTTTTCGACCAAATGAAACGTCGGAGCAACGAAAAAAAGCGAGTTGATAATAGGTCAACTGATACAGTGGCAGACGTGACTTCGATGAAGTAAAAAAATAAGAAACGAGAAAAGTTGAAAAGTTTTAGGTGAAATGAAATTCGGTCAAATATTTTTCGACCTTATGATAGGTAACCCCAAAAAATGGCACGCTTGGTTTTCATACAGATCGTCATACTTACTTGCGTTATCTAGGTCTATCTATATCTGTGGTTTAAATCTACATTAGTGCGGATGTCATAGGTAAGGTTTAAGAACTTTATTTCTCAAAAAGAATAAGATTCACTTATATGAGAAACTTATATCTAATTTCTTTACATTTGGCGATGCAACGGCTACACAAATAAAAATAGGTTAGGTAGATACAGTGCTCGAAAATAGTTTACAGTTTTTTATTCTAAAAAAAACCCACTTCTTTAGATATTTTTTGAAAGCGTACATGGATTTTTGATCTTTCACATTTTGAGGCAAAGTGTTATAAAGCTGTGCTCCTTCATACAGAATAGTGTGTCTGCCGTAATTTGTTCTAGGCGCCTGTAGTACAATATGGTTTGCTTGTCTGGTTCTGTATCTTTTGTGTATTTGTGATTGTTTAGTAAAAGTTATTTGTGTGTGAATGTTTTTATTTAAAACTAGCAACCCGACCCGGCTTCGCATGGGCCTATAGCCTTCCTCGATAAATGGACTATCCAACACAAAAATATTTTTTCAATTCGAACCAGTAGATCCTGAGATTAGCGCGTTCAACCAACCAAACAAACAAACTCTTCAGCTTTATAATATTAGCATAGATTTTATGAACGATCTAGGTGCAGGAACCTACGTGTATACGTACCACACAAAGACGTCGACGTGCGCGTCCAGTATGTACACGCAGCGCGTGGCCAGCACGCCGCGCGCGAGCGGCGCGGGCTCGGGCTGCGGCAGCTCCAGGTAGCCCATGCCCAGCTCCACGCGGTATAGTCGCGCGCCCGCCCACGAGAAACACTCTGCCACATGCTCCTGGGGATATGTATTGCGTTAACCTTCCATTTACAATGTAAACTCCATATAACGTCACTCGATTTAACGACAATCTCCCTAAAGCGTCGAAATCACTTGGCTTTGGCTTTGGTTGGTTTAGTTTGTCTTCTATACAATGATACACTTTATATAGCATTAGACCCATTCTCAATAACGACAACAATTTAATAAAAAGTACTTTTTAAATTGGCAAAATTAGTAAAAACTGTGCAGCTGTATATGTCCTTCTGTTGCTTTATTATCCTAGCCCGTAATAAACTCGACTGTCGGTATCATGCATACCGAACTTTCTAAGAAATTCGTTCTTTGGTTCACAAATTGGGATTGCTTGCACGTGTAGACTGTTGTTGACCATGGCTAATAAGTAGAAGTTATCATTTTCTTAGTTGCTACTACTTACTTACTACTAACACTATAGATAGTGCAATCCACGAAGACGCGCCCCACCAATTTTTGGTTAACGGGATTTTCAGATTTTCGTGTCGCTCTGTCCTGATTAGTCTATTCATTGTAGTGTGCGCGTGCACTCATAGGTAATTAGTGTGTTCCGATAATACTCAAACATACTATAACGCCATAAATACACAGTCCCTTCAGTGTCGTTATATAGAGTTTACACTGTATTTGTTTATTTATTTATTTACTAGCTGTCCCGACCGAAGTTGTTCTGTCAATCAATTTTTAAATTTTCTTACCGTATAAACCTTCCCTAGACTTCCAAAAATATTTCAAGACCAACATTAGGGAAATCGGTCCAGCCATTCTCGAGTTTTAGCGAAACGAACAACGATTAATTTTTATTAAATAGATTTATATTAGGATCTCCAACAAAAGATATACCTACACTAAACATTAGAACATATTGTTAATAGCCAAAGTATTTCGTAGGTATACTCCTTCAATTACAGGAGACCACAGCATGTACAATAAGACAACTGTTTATTTATACTTCATGCATAAAGGTACAAAGGCGGACTTAATACCTTATAGGCATTCTCTTCCAGTTAAACAAGGGTGCGGTGAGGTGGTGAGTGGGGGGGGGGGGGGGACGTGAACATGTAAAGTATCAAAAAAAAAAAAATAGACGGTCATATCATCATCATCAGTCGAAAGACGTCCACTGTTAAACATAGGTCGTAGAGACGACAAATAAAAACTTGTAGCCGACAAGAAAACGTTACACGAACGTTTTGTGATAACGTCTTATAAATCGATGAACATCGGCTGCACGCACGAAAAAGTGTCACGTCTCACGTTCCGCCTGAGCCTGAGCGTGCAAGCGAGAGCGCGGAACAAGCGATAGAGAGGCACGATCGGCCCAAGCAACAAGCTCCGCCCACCTCGACGGAAGCCATTATTTGCTTATGGTAAATATGTTAGTTTATAGAGTGTTCGTTTATATATTCATTATGTTTCTTTATGACATTATCACGTAAAACCGATTTTACAGACAACCAATTTTTTTTACCTACAAAATAATCTATACTAAATTAAGTGTGCTGCGTTTCTTTTTTCTATTAGTTAAAACTACATTAATGAAATATACTAAAAAGGCACAAAAATAGATTCATTAGTTTATCTTAGAGGTTATTGCGGAGAAATTCAACTCTCCAATTATGAAGGTGGGAGGGTGTTGATCGAATAACTTCATAGTAGGGTAGTCGATCGAAACCTGAATGAATCTTCATAGTTTTAATTTTTACTTTAAAATTTTTCAATAACCTATTTACTAACATAGTTTATAAGTCAAATTGTTACTAACAAAGTGGACTATTCTATGACAATTCTGAATCCTGTTAATCTTCGTATTATTTTTAATTTTATTGACATTTTATTTTTAGTTTAATGCTGTGACCTTTTCAATTTTTACAACTTGACATTGTTTATTCGATTTATTCTGTGGCAGTATTGTAAGTTTTATTATTTTATCATAATATAATATGGGTCTTACCTAGATTCAATGAATTTTTTTTTTTGAATGTTTGAAATAAAGTATTTATTATTATTATAAGTAATTTCCCTATTTTTTGTTTGAGGGTATTTGCGGTGAATTGTGGCTTGCCGTGGAGGGCAGGCGCCTGCATTTATACTCTAAGATTGTAATATGTGATGGTGAATAGGGCAATCATAATTGGTATAGTTCCCGTTTTATAGGCAGAAAGCAATGAAGTGCCCTGAGTTTCTGGACTCAGCGTGCTTGTACGCAGTGTCAAACGTGTATCTAGTGGACAGGCTCTAATGAAGTTCCATGTTATTTGAAAATTACAAATGCAAATCACATTCATCGTCAGTATTGAAACGCGTCAAAAATGTTGGCATTCGTAGTACATTTCGACATTAGGCGTTAAGAAATCATTTTGAAATGTCAGGCAAAATAATTTGACAGTTAAAAAAAAAAAAATAGCATCAGCATACATTTGCCGTATCCGCCGTGTTACACAGAGATCGAACCCTGCATTTACACATGCGTAGGTCAAGTCAAGTCAAAGCATTTAATTCAATTAAACCATTTACAGGCACTTTTGAATTGTCAAAGAGACAATTAGTTAGTCAGAAAAAAATAAGCTAGTTACTCGTTCCAAAACGTAAGGTAGGGTAGGTCTCTATGGAGAAGAACGAGCATGAAACTCCACGAACACTCTTTTAAATCAAGTTTTTACAAAATACCTACTGATTCCATTATTCACGTTGCTTCTTTCTATATGTGAAAACAATGCAGGTAAAGACCAATACCTATCTATCTCCGGGGATCCAATCGTTCCGGTTAGTGAGTCATATTAAGTGTTATTCATCTTTAGATAGTATAAAACAAAGTGGCAACCGCAGCACACTGGGGCCCTTTCATATAAAGTAATGCTCAAAAGTCCAAACATAAATAAAATGCTATAAAATGTTAATGTTAATGCTGTTAATGATATAATTTCATTACCGCAGATTAATATTTTGTGCAATGTCGTAGTCATTGGGTACCAAGGATAAAGAGTATTTATATATATGTGGGGACATTTTCACACACGGCCATCTAGGGAGACCCTGTACTATGGGTGTCAGACAGCTGATATACATACACAAATACATTTTTTTTTGTAAATACATACATATATAGATAGATAAACAACACCCAGACACAAGCCAAACAAGTGCTCATCACACAAATGTTTACCCTGGGCGGGAATCGAACCCGCAACACGCTGCGAACCCGCAACAGGCTGCGCAGCAGTCGATCGCTCAGCCACTGCGCCAACCGTGTCGTCAGAGTGACGTATAATTCCGCGATATTTAGACAAAATGATTTAAACTTGTTGGTTTCGATTTTAAAACCACTTGATATTGTTTGTTATTAAATTATCTTATTTATTAACATTCATTGCTAGGGATTTAATACTTTGGTTTTATAGTAACATCACAACGCCTAACAAAATTTGTGCGCAAGAAAACTTTTACTATCTCGAAAATGCGCAAAGTTCTATTGCCAATCTCTTCAGTTCATTACTAATCAACACCTCGTACATATTGTAAAAAATATTTCAAAAATAGAATTTTGCGCAAAAAAAAATATAGGAATTCAGTACATACAAAACCATACTATCACATATAATTAGTCATTAATCCAAAAGTACTAATCGTTAAGGTTCATAAAAACCATATTAGAATAACCATACCTTGCCTAGTTGCAGCTATAATGCACTTCAATTTTATTAAATATGACGATTACTTGCAGAAATAAATGTTTTAATATTTTCTACAAACTCACGAATGTTATCGGATAATTAATGATGTGGGTATAAAGTAAACTTTGAGCTGATGCACTGGGCGGCAGATAGCAGTTACTGATTCAGTATTTGTAGAAATGATGTGACACATTCTTAAGTCTATACTTACATAATTTATTTTTTGAAAAACCATCATTTTGAAATTCGAGTTTTGAGCATTACGTTGTATGGACGGGTCCCAGTGTGCGCCGTCTATACTCCTGGATTTTTTAAACTTCGCAACGGATTTTTATGCGGTTTTTGATAGTTTCCTATTAATTTGCATAAAATGTTAAGACCTAATATAACTTAGCATACTTTTGTTTCTTCAAATTTTATTTTTGCATTACATTATTTACGCATAACAGCTTACGCATAATTCTTTTAAGCATAATTTCGCTTATCACAATAATGATGGAGCATAACATTCTAAAGCACAAAATTATTTACAATGATATTAAAACATATTTTTACCATGCATTCAGCAAACATGTAAACAAGCATACATTATGCAAGCAGCATGCAAGCAAGCGTGCAGCAGGCATGGTTTCTGGCACGTTTACGGCGCAGCGGGGCTCCGGCGGTCCCACGCCTCGCCCCTCCGCGCCTACGCGGATTTAAATTACACTCTAGGGGTAGGGAAGACCAGACTACGTGGAGTCGGTTTTGCACCGATTCGTTTCTGTCACTAACTTTTGTAACGCAACATATTGAATTTTTAAGACAATACTTTAGCGTGGCACAGTAGATTACCACATCATGCCTAGTAACATTATGCGAATTAATTGCACACGTGCGAAGCCGGGGCGGGTCGCTAGTTTGCATATAAAACCAGAATCAACTTACTTGCGGTACATACGCATCCCCCTCATACCCGAGGGTCTCCCAGAAGCTTTTCGGCTCCTTGCCGGGGGGCTCAGCAATCAACTCTGCCTTGTTCTTCCTCTCTTCTTTGTTTATCTTTTCGGCGAACAAACGGGCTTTAGACTTGAGTGTGTTCTTCGCTTTTTTGCCATACCTGTATAAAAAGTAAGTATGTAGTAGAGATGTTGTTGGGTTAGAATAGCACCCATCCATTTCATACCGAGTGTCGTAGAAGGCGACTTAGGCTTGTTTCACACGTACCACAACCACATCACATCGCAGCGTCAAAACGTGGTCGAGCAGTTGGTTACGTGTGAATAGTGACGCTGCAGCTTTTTGTAGCTGCGTTGTCGTACCGACAGAGTCGTCAGTTAAAAAAAAAAGTCTACGTGTTTTTGTTGTGGTACGTCTGAATAGACCAGAAGGGAAAATCCGGAAGTCGGGCAGCAGCGGCTTCCGTGTACTTAATTGCCAAGACACCTGCCAAACGTGAGGATTATGGCAACCGCCCCGCTCCCCATAAGGGGGAGGCCTTTGTTCAACAGTGGACGTGTTCCGGCGGGCGGATGATGATGTGAGGTTTTTGTGAAGTAGTACGCCCGGTAAAATACTACCATCATACATTCTGCATGTATTGCAACAATAGATTTTATGTACGGTCACCAAAAGAGATAAGTATCCATGTCGCCGGGAATAGTTGAAGTTTACTTAGAAACCGATGGGTGTTTATTAATAAAATAAAATACAATTAATAGAGAATAAACAGTTCAATGATTTAATTAAATTTCATTTGAAAGCCTCCATTGGTTTCTAAGTAAACTTAAACTATTCCCGGCGACATGGATACTTATCTCTTTTGGTGACTGTACCTACATTCTGAGCAAATAAAGACTTATTCTATTCTATTTTCGTAAAGCAGCGTTGCTGTGCTACGGTTTGAAGGGGTGTTCAGTGCTGGTGTAATTACAGGCACTTGAAATATTTGAGCTTTGTCTCTGTGATAAGAACACAAATGCGAGGCGTCTGGTCTTGCATTGCGGTGACCACTTAGTATTAAGTACTGGACCGTCGGCTTGTTACTGTTAGCCATACAATGGCAAAAATCCGATGTTTTTTTGGGTATACACAATAAACGTAGAAGCAAAGCGCTTGGTTCGAGACCGTGGAACTTCAACCGTATAGCGGTGATGCTTCCCCATATCCCTGCTCGTCCGGTGTTTAAAGGGGTGTTTAAAGTGAAAAAATATGGGTGTTTAAAGTGCGTTAACCGACTACTTTATATGTTGCAGTTCACCGTAGGGCAAAAAATATATCATTATCTGCCTAGCCTTTTTCCAACTATGTTAGGGTCGGCTTCCAGTCTAAACGGATGCAGCTGAATACCAGTGTTTTATATGGAGCGACTGCCTATCTGGCTCTTTGGTAAGACTAGTTGTCAGACTTTCTGGCTTCTGAACACCGAAAACGACTGTCAATGATCTACGAATAACAACCGAAACCAAAGGCTTAACGTGCTTTCCGAGCCAGGGAGGGCTTTCGGTTTGAATTGGATGGTCACCTATCCACGCGTAACTAGCGTAGCGTAACTTAACCATGACCAATCAATCAACCTGTACGGTTTTTACTTACCCACGAGCAGCACAAGCCAGGGCTCATAATATATAATAGAGTATAATGCAAACAGTGACGATGTTTCAATGTTTGTTATTTAAGACAACCAAACACATTAGCTGACATAACATTTAACACCAGATTGCGACGCTATCAGTCGCGCTGCAGTCGCGCGACTTTATTTGTATGGATTTACAAAGCACCGCTGCTATCGCGCTACTGTCGCGTTACCGGCGCGCGACTAATTTGAAGGCGCCCTTAGACTATAGTGGTTGTGATTGGTTGGTGAAAATAACAACCAATGAAATCCCTAACAAGAGATTTGACAAGACAATAAGTGGAAAAGCTAACTTCTTAAGTTATGATGCGTGTGTAGAAACATATAACACTATGTACTGAGAAACAATGTTTCGGATACAAAGTTTCTGAAACATCACGTAAATGTTTACAGACACAATCGTTCGGAGATAATGCCGTCCACATTAGTAGTTGTTGGAGGAAGTAGTGTTGTAGTGTGCTGCGTAGATTTCGTACATACAGGTCGTACCACACTACCGCCATGTTTAAAAACAAGTGAGCGTCTTCACTCATATGCACCTGTTGCGAAACAGAGTTGTTTTGTGTGCTCCTCACCGATATGTTTCTGTGCTCCCAGAGAAATATGTTGGTAAACACAAAGACTTTGACTTTGTCGCAGCAAATTAAAATGATTTAGAAACATTTATTTGTTTCACTAACACGTAGTAGTACTTTCAGTAACAGTGTTTATAAACAAGAGTTTCTCAGTAAATTCATGGCCTTGTAATTGTGTTTTGTTTTTTCGTAAAGGTTTACTTACCATAAATAGATAAGCAGGCCGGTATCCAACACGAACACGTAGCGAGGGTCGAGCGACTCAGCTTGCACTGCAACCGGTTCTAGGTGGATACTGTTACCGACGCCGTGCACGCGGTACAGTCGAGTGACATAGTGCTATACAAAATACAAGACACAAATATAAGATAAAAATTAAACAATTGGTTTTTCTTACTGACCGGCAGCTGAAGAAAAGGATGGCGTCAGATAAGAACTTGAGATGTGAAATTAGTTTTTTCTTGAACTTCGCCGTGTTTTTAATCAATACGAACGTATTGATTGACAACACCGCGTACTTCAGTGACATTACAACTATAATTGTATGAACGTTTTAAAAATAATATAATAATAAATCCAATTAAATCTTCAGATTAACTTAAATTGACCGCTCTTATTAATATCTGTCTCTTTCTTGTTTTATTGGAGAGAAAGAGATATATACAGCTTAAAATACGTTTAGCTCATGCAATACAGAATTGGCCACTGTGTCCAACATCTTGTCTATATAAATGTAATATTATTCTCCCGACCGAGTTTCGGTCACAAACACAAGTGTACTCCCTCTTCCTTCAAGGTTCCTCAAGGTTTCGGGCTCTAATGAGCCACCCGGCACCCGACCAACACCGCCTCGCCGTTCGGCGTCTACTCGTTGGCGACGACGCGTTGTTACTTGTGAACGTCGCGTGGTCAACCAGTGAACCTCGTGTGGCCAACGAGTGAACGTCGAGTGGTCAACGAGTGGACGTCGCTTGGTCCACGAATTTTTGAGTAGGTAGTCTGTTCGCAATTGGCACTAGGTCTACACGTCAAATTTTACAAACCGTGAATTGGCCCTCACAGCTATCGTGCATCGCCAACGCATTGTCCTCGCGTGAATCATTCGCGGGCAGTGTGCGTCCACTCGGGATCTGTGCGTTGGCAATGCGCAGTCAACGCAAGGCAAGCATGCGAGCAGCGAATTGTCACTGAGTGGTTCACTCGCCGTCCGCGCGTGGACAACTTGCGAGCGAGGCGATCCGGTGACGACACGGAGTTGATATAATGAGCGCATATCCATAGAAGTCCATATAAAGAATACTAACTGAGGCGAGGTGGTGCGGGTCGGGTGTCGGGTGGCTCTAATGAGCTATGACCCTCACTCTTCTCTTATCTATCCTAATACTATAAAGAGGTAAAGTTTTTTAATAAGAGGTGATCTCTGGAAGTACTAACTGGTCCGATATAATATATAAAAACAACATCTTCTGTTTGAGCTACGCCGTAGTCGGCTAATTATTTAAGCAAGCCGGTAAATAGCTTTACGTAGAATTGAAACTGGCTTTAAGCGGAAAAAAACGTTGCAAACGGGAGACCATTTATGCTGCACTGATAACAAAAAAATACAATGTACGGAAAAAGGAATTTAAATAGAATATTCATTATTGTACATCATGTTTACTTTTTGTTTTAAACAAAAATTATACACAAATTAACACTAGAGTAGTAGCGTAAAAAAGCGTAAAATATGCAATGGATAGAATAGAACATAAAACTAAAAGGAAAAGCATTTATGAAAGTCTCTCGGTGAAAAAAAAAAACTTTTTGTCGCGAGTGGAAAAATGCTTTTGAAAACTCTAGGGTTGAAATATAGTGGTACAGTCCCGAGGTGGCCCGCTGAAGGGGGTAGGTCGGCACCAATCGAGGGTTGCGGAAGTATCTCCAGTTCCCGCGACCCCCGACGTAGGTGTGAGGTGGAACACCAGGGTTTTTAATCAGTCTGGCAGATCCCTCCGCCCGCCCCAAGCCGGAGGACATCCATGAGGATTTTCCACCCCGGAACAAAAAAAAAGTCAGTGACTTACACTACCTGACACCTACCTTCTTCTTTCTAAGAAGGGTCTCTAGAGCACCGATTGTACCACGTTAAGCCGTGTACTCACCGGGTCATCGACAGTGAAGAATCCTGAAGGCGTGTGGCTGCCCTGTATGTACACTGGCGGTATCGGGAACAGCGCCAGGAAGTCAGGAGTCTCGTCCGCTTGCTCGTGACGCTGGGTACGCTTGGCGCCAAGCAGGTTGCGCAGATTTACGGCGTGCATGGCTGCACAAGCCGCTTTGTCTAACTGCACAAACAATGTGTTGATTTTTTTAAAACGTTGAACAACTTTCATTGTTGATCCAACTCAAATAGCGCGAAAAAAAAACAGCTGTTCCATACATTTTGGCCGAGCACCTATTGCACTTCTGTATGGAACAGCTGTTTTTTTTTTCGCGCAGTTTGAGTTGGCTCCATAATGAAAGTTGTTCAGGTTTATGGTCTGAGTCACTCCTTAAAATTTTGCTAATGAATTCAATTAATATTGTAAATGTGAAAGTTTGTGAAGATGTTTGGATGTTTGTTACTCAATCACGCGTAAACCGCTGAACAGATTTGAATGAAAATTGGCACATATGTAGACCATTTCCTGGATAAACACATAGGATACTTTTTATCCCGGTAATGTGTTCCCTTGGGATAATCGTTATTTTTACGCGGGCGAAGCCGCGGGCAGAAGCTAGTATTTATATATTTCAGCGCTAGTCATATTGTAATGATCATGTCCACTTACGGTTGCCTTCGACCCGATCCAGAAATGTATATCCCAGGACAGCTGACCTTGCTCTTCGATGGCCGTCTTTAACACTATGTAGCAATCGCCTTCGAAAAACTTGCCGTGTGCTACCTATACAAAGGAATAATAACATGTTTATTTAATAAACAAACACAACAACCGCTCAGATTGGATGACAAACTTACCTCACTAATATAGTATCATAATGTACTATTATGTCATTCGCTTTATTGCACTCTTTATAACAAAATTTGATTTATTTATGGTTATATGGCTTAAAATGATCTCACATTACCTCGTCAACGGGCGCGGGTATAAAGTTCTCGATCTCCCACACTGTAAGGCCGGGCGTCTGCCCTGTGTCCTCGTCGAAGAACTCCGAATAGTCTAGTGGGGGCTTCTCTAGACTCTCGTCCCAGCGCTTCGGTCTACAATAATACGCGTTGTTTAATGTTGTGGTTTAACGCTAGAACAATGAGTCAATCCTATCTCTTGACGAAAGATACGATGAATATAATAGTAATGGTACTTTCTATCGTAATAGTAATGGAATTCTATTAATCTTTCCTACCCATATTTCACATTTCTAACGACCGCTCTACTTCCTTCAAGTAAACACTACAGCGTATATATTACTATAGTTTTTGTTTTCTTACGCCCGAAATTAATTCTTGATTGCGATCTTTGCCTGTAATTGAATCAGGCGAATTACCAGTCAAGGACCGCGGATTAACATTGGGCATTCAGAGTTTTGACGAATCAAATTAGTGACGCACACCGTTACGACCTTCGTGGTTATAACGGATGCTTTGTGTGACCTGTTAAGGCGGACACTGACTTGTACCGTTTGTTTGTAATGTATCATTCGAGGCGATCTTGTTACAATACGGCGACACAGACTGCCTTGTAACGTGTGTTTGTAATGTATCATTCGAACTCTTGGCTCAAGTGTGCTCCGTCCATTTTGGATCATCGACTTGCTCTCGCGACGACGCGACGTGCACTGACTTGTAATGTAACACTCAAAGGGATTCACGAAAAAATCGTCAGTGGAGCACGCGGCGCTCGCCGCGAATGATACATTACAAACTAACGTTACAAGTCAGTCTTTGGTTTCTGTTACACGAACGCGATACATTACACCAAAATGTTATAAGTCAATCTTCACCTTTAAATGTCGGCAAATAGTAATAAATTCAATTAAATATAATATATATTCTGTATTATTCATCACGGGACCGGTCAATGTGGTGACACTTGAAGGAGGCCTATGTCTAGCAATGGACGCCTTTCGGCTGAAATGATGATGAATAATTAATATGAGTCATATTAATACATGAATAACTTACCTGAAATAAATTATTATTATTTATTTTAATAGCTACGAAAGAACGAGCCGTACTGTCCCAAACCTAAATAAATTAGGATTATTAGGGCAGGAGGTCACGAAGAATATCTTCCTTCAGGGCTACAATGTTGAATTTGCAAAATGTTGAATTCGCAAAATGTTGAATTCGCAAAATGTTGAATACCAAAATGTTGAATTTGAAAAGTTGAAGTTTCTGGACCCACGATGTTGAATTCCTAAAATATCGAATCGTATCAAATTATGAATCACTAGCTACTGGCTCGCGACTTCGTTCCCGGTGTTATTTTTCCTTCGCGACTTAACGCAAGGCTACCTCTCTGAGTTACACGAAAGTTAAGCAACCAGGAAAGCATAAAGGATAAACATACAAACATTACTTTTATTATTATGGAAATTACTAGATACTAAGTTATGCGCTCCTAGTACATGGATGTAAAAGGACTTGGAGACTGAAGATACATATTTGGAAACTGGTGGCTCCAACTGAGTCATGATTCCATGAGTCGTGTCATTCGGCAAAGGTTCTTTATGTGTACTGATGACTTAATTCACCACTTTTTTCCTAAAAATTTTCAATTAATAATTATCTCTTCAGTTTCCAAGTTGTTTTACATCCATGTACTATAGTGTAACACAAGAGAGGTAGCCTTGCGTAAGCCCGCGAAGGAAAAAAAACACCGCGAACGAAGTCGCGAGCAGTAGCTAGTAATTCATAATTTGATACAATTCGATATTATTTTTAGGAATTCAACATTGTGGGTCCAGAAATCCTGAAGGAATATCTTTTGGGAACCAACTCATGTGAATCTTAGAGGGTAATTGAATTCATGTTGGTAACATGAAAGGCCTTCCTTATATTTGTTTTTTTTTTAAATAAATCTAGTCGATCACTCGTAATGTTGTGATGGCCCAGTGGTTATGGCGCCCGCCTCTCATGCATGAGGTTGCGATTTCTATACCGGGCAAGTACCAACGTGACTTTTTCAATGCAAATGTACATTCTTAATTTACCTTAATAACTAAGGCATTAAGTCCGCTTTTGTTGCATAATTTATAAATAAATAAATTGCTGACATCGGTTAAGAAAAAATCGTGAGGAAATCTGGTTTTATAATTATCTAGCGACCCGCCTCGGCTTCGCACGCGTGCAATGCAATGTAGATCAAACTTTAAGTATAAACCTTCCTCTTGATTCACTCTATTGCTGTAAACTATACATGCATTAAAATCCGTTGCGGAGTTTAAAAAATCTAAGTGTACAGACAGCGGGAGCGACTTTGTTTTATCTAATATATAAAATTCTCGTGTCAGTTTTCGTTCCCGTACTGCTCCGAAACGGCTTGACCGATTCTGATGAAATTTTTTATGCATATTGGGTAGGTCTGAGAATAGGCCAACATCTATTTTTCATCCCCTTTTTTCACCCCTTTTTCATCCCCCATTAGGTCGATCGGGACAGGACAACGTCTGTCGGGTCAGCTAGTCTTATATATAAAAATCTTCTGTGCGTGTGTATGAAAGTGAACTCCTCCTAAACGCCTGGACCGATTTTGATAAAATTATTTGTGTGTGTTCCAGTAGATTTGAGAATGGTTTAGATTCACAATTGCACCCGGTAGGTGGCGCTGCAATCGATTTGTAGGACTTCTTAGATGTATGTCACCTTGGTACTAGGAGCGCATAACTTAGTAGTACTTATCTATGTCACCCTGGTACCTACCTCTCCACTGCGAAGAGTCAAATTGCTGTGTCGAGTGGACACAAGATAGGTAGTATATTATGTAAGTAGGTAGGTAGGTGGGGTAGGGTAGGCTGGATCTGGATTTTTGATTTTCAGGGCAGGACAACGTCTGCCGGGCCCGCTAGTACTATGTAAAGATGAAAGTCTGAAATCGTCAATCCACATTGAGCAAGCGTGGTGATTAATGCTCGTGCCTTCTCTGTATGAGAAGAACCTTTTGCCCTGCAGTTGCACAATAATATAATACACTCAATATTCTACTCACTTGAGCTCTGAGTTTCTTTGTTCAAGTCTCTGGTCGTTGTGCTGAGTGTTAACTTGTTCCTGCATCCCGCGGAGGATTACCGCAGAGTCGCGCTGTTCGGGCTCGGCGCGGCCGCGACGCAGACGCATTTTACGCGCGATAGGGTCTGATTTAACACCTGTATAGATTGTGTCATTATTTAACTTGTCATAATTACCTAATCCTGAAAACTTATTTCATCTTAAACTCTCTAATGAACTATATTCACGTCTATCTGTAAAAAACTTTTAGTTAGCCTTCATTTTGTACAATATATACAACAAAAATTAGGGACAATTACAAGATCTTTAAAGGCCGATTTTGTACATTAGGGATCATCCATAAAGTACGTCACACTAATTTCGTGATTTTTTGACCCATCCCCCGTCCTTGTCACAGTTGGTCACATTTGAGAGACCTCCCCCTCCCCAGTGTGACGTCACATATTTTGCAATTTTACATCTAGAAATTATTAAATAAAACAGCAGTTCCGAAATTAGTTTTATTTCCATTTCAATTTTTTTTTAGTATTATCAACACAAAATCAAACATTTGAAAAATAAAAACAAAACAATAAATTATTAATTATATTAATGGAAGTTACAAACTCAATCGTCTCCATGGACTTTATTCTTCAAATTATTTTTTAACAGGGGTTATTTGGGTTGACAATGCTAGGAACATTCGATGTGTCACATCCACATCTTTTTCATCAAACCATATATCATTATCGTCATCATCCAAACAAAGAATTTCTTCTCGAATCTTTGCGATGGGAAAAACTTCTTGTTGCCTCTTGTGTGATTGCTTGTGTTGATTAGTGGCCTTGTGTGATTCAAAATACGAGAGATCACAGATGCCACACGATCGGTTAAACAGGATCTCGGATATCCAAGATAGCTGAAGTAACAGTGGAGCAACTTTACAACACTTAGACACAGTAAAGATATCTATACAGTATTCTATCTTCATACAAACGGTCGGAACGCGAGTCGTACCTACACTTTTTAAGTTAGTAGGGAAATTAGTATACCGACAGTCTCGAATGCGCCTCAGTGGCGAATTATATTGTGTTGTTTTTGGTTGCTTGAATTCGTCAATAACGAACCCAGAGATAACATTTTTAAATTACCTGGGAACTCCGAAAGACTATGTTCCTGAAACTTAATAGACTATAAAAAAATGACTTCCAGACTATAGGTAGGTACCTACTTACTAGACTATTAAAAAAATGATATACCTACTAACTATAGTAGGTATATCATTTTTTTAATAGTCTACCTTGTAAAAAAACCTACCTACGTTAGTACGTAATTTGTTTCTTTTTTTAAAAGGTAAGTATTTCGCTTTTTCTACCGAGTAAAGTAGGTACCTGGATTAATAAACAAATAAGTGGATAGGGTGAAAAAGCGACCTACCTACGCTCGTGTTAAAACGAACTGGTAAATACCTACCTATACCGTGTTCACAATAAGATTAGACATTTACAAAAACCTTTTTTACAGTCCGTTCAACCGATTTTGACTCAAATTACGTTGGTAGCATGACAAATGCTGTAAACAGTTGTTATTGTAACCACTTTTTTGCCTCTAATGTCATCCTTAAACCTACGGAATAGAAGTCAAAATCGGTTGAAGGGACTGTAAAAAAGGTTTGTGTTTATGTCTACACTTATTGTGAACAGGGTATAGGTAGTTTCTTAGGCTAGGCTATCTACCTACTTCTGTACTAGCTACTTACATATATTATTGAATTAAACAAAATATCATTATAAAATGATTATGAGAGTAAATGATAGGTACACACGGCTACACATCAAGCTATACATTTCCAGTAAAGGCTGACCTCGCATTGTACGGAAATCCTAAACAATGCGAGATCACCATTAAATGGAAATGTATAGCTTGATGTGTAGCCGTGTGTACAGACGCCAGCACATCAGGCCATTAAAAATTGTCAAATTTCCCCAATTGAATAAGAACCTTACGCTTTTGTAATAAAATTGAAAATCTATCAAAGAAATTTGACAGATTGTTGCTCCAGCTTGTGCTGGACTCTGTATCTACCTATTTAGTAAGATTTACATTATTATTTACTTTTTAAGTAAGATTTGGAGTCGGTAGTTAGAGGTTTTGTCAGCTGTGTTTTGCATTTTGGTTAAGTAAGAAGTAGGTGTTGAAGTTTGTAAGGATTGCAGAATAAAGGGAAATATTTTTTTTTGGAGACGCCTTGAATGGCTGCGACTGAGGCGCAAATATCTTTCAGTCTTAAAATAAGGGTGTTTTTTTTTATTAAACTTCTAATCAAAAACATAACATGCATTTTTATTGAACACTTCCCATTTCATTTACGTATTTCATTTTTTTTTTATTAAATGAAAAATATTATATACCTATATTTACAATCACAAAACTAAAAGGAAAATAAAACACTACAAATTTATAATCACAATACTAGAAAGAAAATAAAACACACACTAGGAAGAAATTAAAACACTACGCGGGACAACCCTATCGCACGTTAAGGTACTGCGCGCATGTAGGTAATTATTTCAAGGACAGGGCCGAGTCACAATACTGTTAGATATCTTTTCTGTGACTTAGATGTATTTAGAAATGTGACGGCACGAAACTTAAGACCCCTCCCACCCCTTGTCACACAATGTCACACTTCGCCGACCCCCTCCCTCCCCCTTAACGTGTGACGTACTTTATGGATGGCCCCTTATCTTCCTTTTGTGTCAGACTGTAAGTTGTCCGAAAAAACTATCTAACAAATTATTTCCTGGTAAAGTTGCTTACTTAGTTTGATCTGAACATTATGAAACTGTATTATATTAAGAAATAATAGAGGCGAAAGTCAATTAAAATTCATTTGTTCAAAACCAGCGACTTTCTAGAGCAAATTCCTAAACCTAAGTAATACTTACTGCTAGGCGTAGTCGGTTCATTGGTCGCGGCGCCGGCCAATTGCAGTTGAGCTTGTAGCGAAAAGTCAATATTATAATACTGCACGCCAGCACCCCTGGCCCGCTCCACCGGCTTCGGAGGCATCACCAGGTCAGGATTACCATGTAGTTGAAGGCTTTCCAAGTCACTCAGCAGGTGAATGGCGTCGGGCAATGTGATAAGCTTGTTACAGCTTAAGTTTAACTTCTTTAGGGAGCCACATCTGTGTACAATAATAAATGTTGTTACCTACATCTTCATCACGCTGTGTGTGTGTACACTGCTAGTTATACAAGCTGGCCTTTAATTAAATAAATATCGTAATTTTCTATTAGTGAAAGAATGTATGAAATCGGATGAGTAGTTTTGGAGATTACCTGCTACACTCAACTATTAAATATTTTAAGCGAAATGTATCAAAATATTCTCTTTTAAAATAAATTTCAGTTATGTTTTTCGTATTGTACAAAAACAATTTATTAACCATCCTTGCTGCCAAAAATTCTTTATTTTGTATGAATCACATGACTTTTGTTACAAACATAACACTTAAAAGACACGCAATAATCTATCGCAAGAGAGAAAAACATCTAATTTTTTTATGTAGCATGATAGCCATTGAGTGGACGAAATATCTCAATGAATCATGGTACATACAAGAAACGATGCGTGTATAACAAGAGGATTTATCTATTCAAGCACGGCAGTTGAATAATGAATGGGTATTACAATGTTAATAGCTCATGTGGTAACATATTTGTGTCTCATAACGGTCAGCGCAGACGGAGAAAAAATATGCTCGCAAGATTTCATTTATTAATTGATAATATTCATCAGCATATCAGCCTACTGCCGTCCACTGCTGAGGTAGGCCTCCCCCAGAGATCGCTAACCAACCCGGTCTTGGGCAACCCGCATCCATCCGCTGCTAGCCCCCTTCTTCAAATCGTCCCACACTACGCTTGCCCAAACGCGGTCTCCACTCTAAAGGTTATCTGCTCCATCTACCGTCTGTCCGTCTGCAGACGTGGCCGGCCCACTTCCACTTCAACGTGCTGATTCTATGAGCAATATCGGAGACTTTAGTTCTCCGATATTGCAGAGAAACCCCGAGCATCGCTCTCTCCACAGCACGCTGAGCAACCTTGAATTTGTGGACCAGGCCCACGGTGAGTGTCCACGTTTCAGCTCCGTAAGTCATTACGGGTAGGACGCACTGGTTAAAGACCCTGGTCTTAAGGGATTGAGGGATCGCAATTTAAAGATATGACGTAGCTTCCCAATGCCGCCCAGCCCAAGCGTATCCTTCTGTTCGCCTCCTTCTCGAAGTTGTGCCGCCCTAGTTGTATATTTTGGCCAAGATATATTATGTATTGTTGCACAACCTCGAGAATAGCGCCATTTACGACTACGGGTTTCGGGAAGACATGACCATTGACATGACATGACACAAGACAAGACCCACCCGTCTCGAAGAATCGCTTAGGCCGTTTAGCATCACTTCCAGCTCCTGCAGAGATTCTGCCATGATAACAATGTCATCCGCAAATCGCAGGTGCGAGATGTACTGACCGTTAATGTTTATGCCCTGTCCTTTCCAATTAAGCGTCTTGAAAACGTCCTCCAACGCGGTTGTAAACAGCTTCGGAGAGATGACGTCTGTCTGTGACTGTCTTACCCCTCGAACGAGTTGGGTTGGTTTTGTGCTTCGTACCTCATTGCTCATTGTTCGGATTGATAATATTGAACATTTATTATTTACAACTTAATCAGAATTAAATATGTACTTACATATAAAAGAAAAATAGTTATTTGTTATACAAGAGTGCAAAGTTGCTTTTTAACCGCGTGTTCAATTTTGATGACCGAGCAAGCGAAGGATTCTAAAATTGAATCACGAGCGCAGCGAGTGATTCAAAATTAGAATCCTGAGCGTTAGCGAGGGAATCAAAAGAGCACGAGGTGAAAAATCTTTGCACTCGAGTGCAACACGTAACTTTTCATTCCACCTCAGCGAGGAAATGACTAAATGCAAAAAAAAAACGTTTACAAAGTCTGAGTTTTTAACAAATTAAAAAAAAGTTGTATGATATATTCGGCACCATAGAGGTAGCAGTAAATAGGTTTAATGTTTTTTTTTAATTCACAAACTTAGTGCACACGATGTTCTAAATTCAATTTACTTTATCCTCTAGAGAATAAAAACGGCTTTTCCACTCAGATATTGAAGATAAATTTACTTTATCCTCTAGAGAATAAAAACGGCTTTTCCACTCAGATATTGAAGATTAAAAATACTCTTTCCGAGATGGTGGGATGAAAATAATAATATTATGCTCATAGTGCACTAATAAACTCGTCCACATCACTGTCAACAAACAGCTATGTATGTTTACATAGGTTTGAACAGTTCAAACCTATGTATGTTTACATAGGTTTGAACTGTTTGGGATGGAGTGGCAATGGAGTCCGAGTGCTCATCTAGTTTTTCTGGACTTCGCCAAGCGGCTGTTAGAGTTGAACACGTGAATAGGGGGCTGGCCTATTCTTTAGCCGAAGAATTAGCATTACCATACAACGTGGCAATGCTGACAGCCTGTTGAGCACATGTTCCGTTGACAATGATATGGACAAGTTTTTTGGTGCCCTATGCGCACCTTCTCGTTTTACAATGAAACATAAATAAAAAGTATTGTTTTCTACGGAAGATTGTAAAGATTTTTAATAAAACTAATGTCAGCATGCACTGATGTGCCATCGTCGACTGCATCATCGGTTACCACCAGGATGTAACTTTTTTGTTACTCAAGTGGGCAAAGACTATTGCAGTTTAGGAAGGATTTATTTTCAAGATAAGTGTGCAAGCTGCCACTCAATGGAGGCAGTGAGGTTTATAATAAATTTTATTATATTCGGATAAGGAAAAAATGATTGATGAAGGGGGCTATAACAAATACTATATGACTGCTAACATAATTATGTAAATACATCAACGCTATTTTTCAACGGCGGTAATTTTTCAATGACCAAACATATTATTATGTGGTGAAATACAGTGAATAATGAGGCGTGGTTCTTGACCTCTTTTATATTTGGAAATGTCCCAAAGTATTGTTGAAGTTAACCTACATTTTATCATTGAAACATTATATTTAATTCATGTAAACATTTTTTAATGACATGATTGATTAACGTAAAAATATTATTGCTTTTCTCTCGCATCGTTCCGGTCGAATTCTCAAACGTAACGTTTTTTCTTGAAGTTGTCGCGCCGTTTGTTGTCTGTCTGTTTAAGGTGTGTGGTACCGACAGAAAGACATGAACGTTTTAAACATAAGTGTTGTTTGACATTTTGGTAATTAATAATCCACGTGTACATACAGTAATATTGTAGAGAGGTAAAGTCTTCGTTTGTTCTTTTGTTTGTACGCTACGAGGTAATCTCGGGAAGTCATCATCATCATCATTTCAGCCGAAAGACGTCCACTGCTGGACATAGAGGCCTCCCCAAGGGGGGGGGGGCGGGTTTGCCATAATCGCCACGCTTTGCAGGCGGATTGGCGACCGCAGTATGCTTGTTACTAAGGCACAGAGAACGCTGCTGCCCATTCTCTGGTAAGTCCCTTAGTCGCCTCTTACGACACCCACGGGAAGATATGGGATGGTGCTATTCTTTACGTCCGACACCACACGGACGTCGGACGGGAAGTACAGGTTCAAAATTCTGATAGATAGTCTCAATATTGCCGAGTGCCATTGACTAGGTATATGTTTCATTGTATATTTAACTTCCACGCCGATGAAGTCGCGGGCAGAAGCTATTTTAAACCGACTTCAAAAAGGAGGACGTTATTCATTCGGCTGTTTATATTTTTTTTTTATGTATGTTCGGGCATAACTGT
The DNA here is from genome assembly GCA_947361185.1 of Charanyca ferruginea. NCBI lineage: Eukaryota > Metazoa > Arthropoda > Insecta > Lepidoptera > Noctuidae > Charanyca > Charanyca ferruginea. The sequence goes on along the minus strand of OX376070.1, from coordinate 18,462,487 downwards.
CATATATCTGTCGGATTTGCATAATTCTTTTTTTGTTCGAAAGGGGTTTATTCCGAAATGGTCCCATAATTTTTTTATCAAAATAGATTAAGCTCTTTTTAGAGAATCAATAAAATCCCAAAAAATATACATAGATGTTGTAGTTGACATTTTAGTTTCTTCAATCTTTGGAGGACTTTCAATCTATGTTGTAACTGAGTCGCCGTTTCTTAAAAGATTTGGATGTTAAGTAGTCTTTCAATACCGGTATTCCGGGATCCCTTAATACCGTAATCACGGATATATATTAGTCTCTTTTTAATCACGGTATTGACGAGCCGATACTATTACAAACATTATTGCGGTTTGTTGTAATAAGTATAGCAGTATAAGATGAACCAGTACGAAAAAAACTTAAAAAAAAAAGACCCGCCTTCAAAAAAAAAACTAAAAAGTGATAAATAACTTTAGCACAGAACACACATGAATTTAGTTTCGGAAGTCGGTGGCAATACAAAACAGCAAACAGAACAAAGCCGACTTCCGAAACTAAAGTCATGTGTGTTCTGTGCTAAAGTTATTTTCCACTTTTAGTGCCTCCTTATCACCCAAATCCATTAAGGAACGGCAACACAGTTAAAACAGAGATTGAAAGTCCTCCAAAGAAAGAAACGAAAACGTCTTCTCGGTTTTTGTTCTTCTTTTCAGAAAGCGCTAAATAAATTTCTGTTTGTTGTATACTAAAACCTTCTCCAGAATGTAACAAACACTTTTCTGAAAACCGCATCAAAATCGGTTCAACCAAACGGGAGATAATCGCGGACAAACATACATACATACAAACATAAGGGGCGAACTGATAACCTCCTTTTTTTTTTGAAGTCGGTTAATGTTATTTATTGAAAATAGTCCGAAACTGAAGTTCTTAGTAGAGTAGTTCTCATTATTTGTTTCAAGGATGACATTGAGACATTTGAGACTGACAGCGAAGCCGACAACCCTGATCACACTAATCAAGGTGATTCCGCGAACAAAGGCTTCTCCTATTTCTCTTTTTTTTCAAGCAAATGTTTTCCAAGCTAAGTGATGCCAAAATCAAAGATGAAAAAAAAACTGATTAAAGATTCGTCTTTTACATTTACCCTTAGCAAAACTGAAAAACAAGCATGACACGCTTTAATTAGCGTGACAAATACATTTTTTGTAACAACAAGTCCACTGACTTTCACCAAAGAATAAAACTGATGTTGGACTGCTACCACAAAGTGGGATGCAATATGTCAATAAAACGGCACTTCCTTCATTCATTTTTGGACTTTTTCCCCGAACATATTATGAGTTCAGTTAGCGATGATTATGGGGAACGATTTCATCAAGATGTAGCTGCAATCGAAAAACGTTTTCAAGGATGATGGAACCTTGCTATGGAACCTCGTTAGAGACACTCCAGGATCTCACTATGAGAGGAAAACCAGCTGCACCAAGAAAACTTCGCCATTTTAATCAAAATATAAATAAAAGTTAAAGGGAAATCTTGATTATCTAAGAAAATCGTGGTTTCGACTTATCACGTTTATTATGAAAATGAGATGTGATGGAATAACCTCATTCACGTATTTGTATTAGGTCAATAGCAAGTATTTATAATCACATAGTAGGAAATCAGCTAAAATATTTTTTTTGAAATGTGTTAAGTAGTGTAATCAATCAATATCAAGAGAGTTTAGCATTATTATTTCTCGAAAGCAACCATAAAAAAAAGATAAGATAAGAGAGAAAATAAAAACACGTAATTAAATAGTTTTATTAATGTTCTAATAGGGTATTAAACCCATTTTTGAAAAGTGTCTCAATAAAATTCTGTAGTGCTAATATGCCACCAAAAAAATTCAAAATTTTTATTCAATAAATAAGTGCCATAAAAATGCATCTACATTTTAAATTGTCAAATTTCGCGCGTAGTTTGATGAAAACGCCTCTTAACGCCATAATGCTCAGCAGAAATGACGTCAGTTCGTTTTGTATCAAATGCGCTGATATTCAATATGAAAATTGTATATAACTTAAAAATAATTAAAAGCATATTTTGTAATAGGTGTAATAATTAAAAAAATACGTTGGTTACGAAAATAATAAAAGTACAAAGCCTATATACGCCAATCGGTTGACTGACAGTTGACAATTTTTTGTTTACACAGCCGTACGGCGTAATAACATGGCCGCTACTATTTCATGGTGTTTTAGAACAGATTAAAAAAAACTGAAAACTTTGAAGTTAATTTAAAAAAATATTTTGTTTTTTTTATAAACTAAAAGTTACATTTTCCGACTGCTTTATGCCTAAATTGTCTCAATAATATATTTATAGATTTTATCTCGTATAGAGTAAAATATACGAGATAAAATCGTAGTCGTTGGCGGTGGCTTTGTTCTGTTTGCAGTTTTGTATTGCCACCGACTTCCGAAACTAATGTGTTCTGTGCTAAAGTTATTTATCAGTTTTTAGTTTTTGAAGGCGTTGTCTTTTTTTTTAAAAGATTTTGTTATTATAGAGTGTAGAGGTAAGAGGATAGAGGGTATTATGCAAAAAGTGTGCCTACCTGCACAGTCCTTCAGGAATCATCTCCAGTACATTGTTAGCAGCTGAGAACACCTCCAGACTGCCCAGTTTCCCGATGCCTGAGGGTATGCCTTCAAAGTCCAGCTTATTGTCATCCACATGCAGCCTCCTTAGGTTCTGAAGCTTGCAGAGGCACGCAGATAACACAGTCAGGTTGTTTCGGGACAAGTTCAAACTCTCGAGTTTCTGCCAGTTGTCCATAGCTGGAATATTTTACCTTTACTCGTAACTTTCGTAACTTAATATACCCGTCGATTCATTGGAATTTCAATTACGGCATGAAAAGGGTTTATCTACTTCTACTTCCTTTAAAAACGAAGGAGTTCGCACATATTTGGAGAATAAAGAATACGCAATTATTACAGGATAAGATTGTTAGAACTTTTCTTTGAAGTTCATGCTACTAACTCTCAAATATTACTGCATCGCTAAGGAAATGCCTTTGTCTAAAATCACCACTGCCAGCCGTAAAGGCGTTGCAGGTTACTGTTGACTCACGGGCATCACTTGCATGTGGTGTGGGTAGATGTAAGGTCGAACTAGGCCACGGATGGGTGGCCGTGGTCACGACCGGAACATCAATGGTCACATTTACACCGTATCAAGTGTCTGAACACGTGTTCTTTGTTTGGTAAAGCTTTTATAAAGATAGTTTTAAAACTGTATAAAACATTATGGACCGGTTTTTTTGTAAACCAGATTTTTACCGGTCGAATGCTAAGTTTCTCGTGGACATCAGCGAAACATACGGTAAAGCAAAATATCGCGAGGAAACCAATAGACTGGTATTACGGAGTACAAATATTCTGTGAATATCTCCCTTAGTGAATTTAGGTGAAATGAGCTTGTGGTGACATCGTCTAGGTCGCGGGTAACCGGTGGATACAAGCGGCAGGGTGCCGCTCGTTGTGGCGTTCTATAGGGTGGTCTAGGTTGGTCTGTGTTGTGCAGTATCAATGCGCAATTCAATTTCGAGTTATCATAATTTATCAACTAACTAGCTGACCCGACAGACGTTGTTCTGTACCTATCTATCTACCCTACATAGCTGCCAACCCTACCCTACTCTACCTACCTACCCTACCTACCTACCCAAAAAATTTCTTATACAAACCTCCTGACAATAACGAACACAATAAAAAATTAATTATCCAATTTGTCGAAGTTAGGCGCTTACATATATTTCGGCGATTCATTTTTATACAGATAGATAGATAAGGATGAAACAATTTACAGCAGGATGTGCATTAAGTGCGGTATGGTATCGACTCACCGAGCCGATCCTATATATTATAACTACGTATAAGCTAAGTACCTATTAAAGTGACACAGGAATCATCCATGTATAATGTTGCTTATCTTCGGACAAAGCTGATGACTAATATGGCAAATGTGTTGGTCTTTACGCTTCTATAACACCTGTATCAACCACATTTTATTAAATAAATGAATTTGATTTCACTGGAGAGGGTGTGTCAAAAATAATAATGTGTGTCAATTCGGATATCATTTTTGGCGACAGTAATAAAAACGAAGTTAATCAGTTTTCGTGAAAAAACTAACTTTATTTTTAAATGATACATAACTCAAAATCGACTTGACGGAAAACTGACTAACCACAAATCTAGATATTAGTATCTTATCCTATCTACAAAATTTCATTTATTTATTGACCTAAATATAAAGAGCTGTCGAGAAATTTCCCATAATTGAGTTATATGAACTCCAATTGAGTAACATTTTATTGCAGCATATTTTTCATATGTAATGAACCAAACACATAGTAAAATAGAAAGCATTACTTGGAAGTAATTGCTAATGGACATGCAAACACACAACCACAAGTGAAAACATCATGACTTTATTATGTGCATGATTTCAATCTGCATCATAGAATTATGAATACCAATGAACATTCTTATTTGATCCATTTTTATTCATAAAGATGTTTTATGCTTCTACCCATTATATTATACATAAAATGTTATTACATTTTTCCAATGGACATAATTATAATGTTACTATATTGAAGCAGATGCTTTAGAAGCACATAAATTGTACTCCTAAAGTCTAAAAAATATTGTTCATCTTTCCTCAAGGTAAAAAGAAACACAATTATTGTAAAGAAATATTGTTAAGCTATTTTAAGTTATACAACAAAATTGTTTGTCAGCAATGTCAGTCAAAAATATTTAGTTGGCTACTTTATCTAAGCAGGAGATTCTTATCACAAAGACAGCAACAAACAATGTCATTCTAGTAGATTGTGTACAGACAATAAGTTCCACTACTTCACTACTTGTTTACCAATATTTAAAGACACAATTATAATTGTACTGCCCATTTTTATGTGTTGCAAGTTCATGTACTTTGTTCACCATTTAATTTAAACTTAATTCAATCCACTGGATCAATTGTAATAAAATTTGACTAGCTTGGGTAGCTTTGGTTCTGGACAAGGACATAGGCTAGTCTTCGCCTGCGCTCGCGCTGTCAGACATTCACGCTGACATAAGCTGGTTAGCTTATCGATAATTGTCAGAATATATCCTGATTTTTTAAGTCAGAAATATAGTTTCCACAAGTTATGCAGCAACAAATAATTAAGTTGTGTAAGTATATAAAGTACCATCTTACCTGAAGACACCTCAGTGATCTCATTATCACTGAGATTCAGTCTCTTGAGGCTGAGCAGTGAATACAAGGCATCAGGTACTTTCGTCAGGGCATTCTTGGATAAGTCTACGTCAGACAGATTTGACAGGGTATCTAAAGATGCAGGCAGATTGGCCAAAGTCCTCTGCGTGTTGCGCATGTGAAGCACTTCCAAACTCTGAAGAGATGGTAGTTGTCTGCAAATAAGGAATTATGTTCAACCCTCAAGATAAAGTGAATGAAAAAAGGAAATGAAAATGATGATTGTTTTTCAGTAGTTTTAAGAACTACTCTTAGTGTCTAAACACACTATCGACGGCGAAGTGCCAATAACTCCTAACTGACATTTTTAATATAGACACACACGCTGGTTAAGTTGGGCCTTGGGAGGTATTTCCACATTTAATATGGTGTTGCAACTAAAATACGCTTAGGAGATTTCACTAAAACATGAGCATTACATTTGCATTACCTTTAAAAATCACCTTTAAAGTCAAAACGATCAAAAAGTGAATTTCTCGAAAAATTTCAGTTAGTAGGTATTGGCACTTCACCGTCGCTATGCCAAAGTTACGCGACCGAAGTTCAGCACAATTACGCCTGCAATGCTATTTGAATTACTGACGACACACTATGCCGAAATTACGTCGCGTCATAGCGTACAGCCTAACTTCGGTCGGGCGTAAGTTCAGCGGCAACTTATTCTGTGAGCACACATTATTAACAAGATCACTTTGTTTTGCGTCTGTCTGTCCAACTGTGTAGATAACACGACACGACGCCACGACAGCGCTCGAGATACTGAATACACACACAAAGTTACGGAACTGAATATCTGCCGCGTAAGTTCGGCACTTATGGTGTGTCATATCAGCCGAATACGTCGGAACGTAAAATCAGCCGCCGAACTTAGGTCGCGTAACTTCGGCATAGTGTGTTTAGACACTTATTATATCAAGAGAAAGATAAGAGGCAAAAACAAAGAAAATTTTCCACTGTGTTAAGTGATTCCATTATATCCTTTTTTGGAGTGATCACAACATTCAATCAATATATTAAAAATTGTTTTATATTGTATACACAATATGTTATTACTGGCGTCCCACGACTTCGGGTGCATAGAACGCAAAATCGAGATAAATATTAAATATTTATTAAATTAAATAATCATATGTACCTATCCAATATCTATGTTCCAAATTTCATTTAAGTGTGAAAGACTATTATACATCCAACAAGAATTTATCAAGAACATATTTTGTTTTTGTTTTAGTTTCATCATATTAAAAAGATCTCACCTTAATTGAAAAACTCCAAGTGGGTTATCATTAAGTATTAGAGTCTGCAGGTTCGCCAGCCTCCTCGTCTGAGGGGGCAAAGTCTCCAGTACATTATGAGACAGGTCCAGAAACAATAGGTCCGTCAGTTGCACAAATAAAGTTGGTGGTATGCTCTCAATTCTGAAATAACAGTTAAATTAAAATGTACAGGTTTGACAATATCATTTAAATTAGCATAAAAAAACAGGCTTGGTTGACACAAATTCCTTATCACTACATGGGTTTTGTATGTAATTAACAATAATGTGTGCAGAAATATGTATAACACTATTCTTGTTTATTTGGCTGACTCTTCATTAAACAATATTTATTTTAGCAGTAGTTAGAGCAGTAATAGTATTAAATAAGTATACTTAAAGATTTATTGATAGATTGCAGTTTTCTTTTGCATCTTTTTAAAATTTGTAGGTAGGTACTTTGTTTTTATGAATTTGATTAATAACCAAGTAAAGATGTACAACTGTATAGTGGGTGTATAGATACATAAAGTACTACTGTATGCCAATTTTTGATGTATTGGGGTACTTTACTGAATAAATAAACTGTGTTAAAACTTACTTATTATGACTGAGATTTAATACTAGCAAAGATTTAGCTTTCTCCAGTCCTTCAGGAACATCTTTCAGTCTGTTATGTGACAGGTCCAGTGTGGTCAGTTCCTCTAGTCTGAAGAGCTCTGCCGGGATACCAGAGCTCTTCACTTTGTTGTGCCTTACATTCAGTGACCGCAAACATTTTAGTTCTGTTAACTCACCAAACAACTTTTCTAGACCATTCTTCTTCAATGATAGATTCTCCTATGATATTGAAAAAGCATATTTAAAAATTGAATGGTTTTATTGGATTATATGTTAAAAGTTGTGATATATTGTTTTGAGATAGGTACTTCATGTTACAACTTTGTATATTTAATTCCTACAAAAAGTTTATATCGTAAAATTACGAGAAACCTTTGAACAAACGAAGCAAACTTCCTATTCTAGTAGCTAATACTAAGAAATTATTGCTCTGTGCCAATAAGAATTTGAAATTTTATTTGATAAGAGTTGGAATATTAGTTAGTAAAAGTAAAGTATGTAGATTTCGTAAGACTAAAGCTCATTGTTGTATTGTTCATTCAATTATCAACAGTAATAGAAAAAGTTTAGTTTTCAAATAATTACTGCAGTGAACAGGCTTACTTACCAATTTCATTAACTTGCCTAATTCCTCGGGAATATCAGTCAGATTAGTTTTGTCGAGTCGTAGCCATTGAAGACCAGTCATGTACCGAATAGCATCGGGAAATTTATCATCCTACAAGTAAGAAAAATATTTAGATCTAAATAGGATAGGTTAGGGATATGATATCATCCGTAATAGATAGGCCTTTATATCGATAAATTCTTATGATACTTACACTGAAATCGTTACAAGTGAAGTCTACACCGCGAACAAACGGCAATAAGCCTGTATTTGCCATGTTTACAACGATTTATTTATGAAAAATACATTGGAACTCAGAAAAAAGAGTGTCAGGTGAAATGACATTTGAATTGAACTATTTTAAATGTACTCTGTGACTATTTTGTCTATTTTCAATTTTGCACAGATAATGTATTTTTAGAGTAGAACCGTGACCTTGAAGATATAGGAATAAATGGAGCCAACACTTAGAACAAAAGCTTGAAACCAACTGTGGGCTGATGCTCTCTTTCTGAATGCGAACGAGACAGTGATATGTGTTTTCTTTATCGTATGTATGCATTCAGAAAGAGAGCGTCTGCCCACAGTTGGCTTCACTTAGGTATTTAGAATGTTGCCTCCATTTTTATCTATAAGCTTCTTGACCGTGACGAATGCATTCACATAAATGTCAGGCCACAGATTAAGTAAGAAAATTAAGGACCTAAGATCATCACGGGAACAACCAAGAAGCTTTTAACCTACAGCTTCATGGGAACAACCACATTCCAATCCTAATAGATGAACGTCTCAGACTAATTTCCTATTTTGCGTGATTGCGTTCAAATGATTAGGTACGTGTAGTACGGTCTCAAGATTCCACACAAATTCTAACCATTCTAAAAGATCGTGCCCCAGTGTCCCATGCCATCGTGGTACAATTTGAAATTCTTGATACTGAGGGAAAAGGTTCAAGGTCAGGTAATCCCACCGTTTTAAAATTTATAATTTGTCGGGTTAATTTTTAGTAGATGGTAGATTTTCGTGGACCTACTGTAATGTCCTACCAGTAGGTCCACGAGGATGTTATTTTTGTTGGTCCTACTGACTTATTTAAACAAAAATGTACCTCCTGTATGAAGAAACAAGGAGGGTTAAATATTTGCACAAATACGACAAGTAAAGTGCCAGCATAATTACAGTGCACACACAATAGCTCTATAGGCTCTATATCTACACAATAGTGTACGGGCGAGTAATTTCAACCACAGACGCACTTTCTCTTCCCTCACCTAGGCGTCATAGTTCGATGGAACAGCAAGCCGTCACGACCGGAGAGAGAAATCAGACACAGGTTCATGGCCATGTCAAAGAAGCACCACTAATCATAGTAAAACCCGATAATACTTAGCCCAACCTGGATAAGGCCCAGGATCCCTCGTTCAACAGTCGCACTTGCGACCACGAGACCAACGGTTATGGGGTAGATAAGAATAATCTACTATGCCTAAAAGATAAGCATGCATAGACAACCGGCGGGGAAGTCTGTCAAGGATAGGGGATCGATATATCTAATCAAAGGAAATATCATTCTGTTTGCTGTTACCCATATTTGGAAAATAAAATAAATTATCTTTATCTAAAATGGTTGAGCTAAATGGTGCTGACCCGCGCGTGATGTTCGTCAACGGGCGCTGTCAGTTGAGATTAGTCATCACCAAACTGCCGGCTTTATTTTTTTTTGTTTTAATGTTTTGGATTGCTCTTCGCCTACATTGTTTTCACATAAAGAAGCAACAAGAATAATGAAACCAGGATTTTGTAAAAACTTGATTTTAAAGAGTGTCCGTGGCGTTTCTTGCTTGTTCTTCTATAAAGAGACCCACCCTACGTTTCAAAACGAGCAACTAACTTGCAACTTTCTGACTCATTGACAATTCAAAAGTGCCTGTCATTGGTTTAATTAAATTCAATGCCTTGGCTTTGACTTTCATATACCTAAACCTAATTAAATGAAAGATCGCCTTAACTATGTCAGTTGGGTGATCTTTTAATCAGGGACATCCATAAGAGATGAAGGGCCGGCAGCTCGAAGGACATTTTGGTAGTATGACGCGGCAACGTGACGCACACGTTACTTTATTTCGATACAATCATACCGCGGCACGTCGTGGCATGACGCGGCACCCTGCAGCACGACGCCGCGACGTGCCGTATCATTCCACAAAGAAAACATTCACATTTCATTGGCGTCTCGCAGCAAGCCCAGCCACTTCTCCCTTGCCCCCGCGCCCCACTCAGGCCACGCGCCATTCGCCGAAGACACCGCCGCACCCGTTTCAAACCTTAGTTTAGTTGTCATAATCCTATGACCTACGCAACTTGCGGGACGCCACGGACTGCCGCGGTGTGACTCGGTGGCACACCGCGGCTGTTTGTGGAATTAAACGGCATGATACGGCACGTGGCGGCGTCATGCCACGACGTGCCGCGGTATGATTGTATCGAACTAAAGTAATATGAATTCTAATCTCGATGAAATAAGGATAATAATAACTTGATCAAAAATATAATCCATGGGCCGGCGCGGCTGACTGACGGCGTGGCTGGCACGGCAAGGCGTGCTTCAGCAGCTCGAAGGACGCTTTGGTATGACGCGGTATGTCGCCGCATGCCGCGTCACATTGTTGCGCCCTGCAGCAAGCCCAGCCACTCCTCCCTTCCCCCGTGCCCCACTCAGGTTGCGCGCCATTCGCGGAAGACACGCCGCACCCGTTTCAAACCTTATTTCGATTAGTTTAGCTGTCATAATCCTATGAGGCTATGACCTATGTGATGTGACTTGCGGGACGCCACGGACTGCCGCGGTGTGACGCGGTGGCACACTGCGGCAGTCTGTGGAATGAAACTGCATGCTACCCAAGAAGCTTATAGATAAAAGTGGAGGCAACACTCTAAATACCTAAGTGAAGCCAACTGTGGGCAGACGCTCTCTTTCTGAATGCATACGAAAAGAAAAAACAAAACACATATCACTATCTCGTTCTTATGTATGCATTCAGAAAGAGAGCATCAGCCCACAGTTGGTTTCAAGCTTTTGTTCTAAGTGTTGGCTCCATTTATACCTATATCTTCATGATGCTACCACGGCACGTCGCGGCGTGGACGCGACGTGCCGTGGCATGCGTTCGATACAATCATCCCGCAGGCCTGCGGTATGATTGTATCGAAAATCGAAATAAATAGGTAGTTGATTTGAGAGTTGCGGCCAAACACAAGCCTATAACATTAAAAAAAAAAGAGTTTTAACGAAAAAGACAACCGCCTCCAAAAAGTAAAAAATAACTTTCCATTCGCAAGTCGGCGGCTGTGGTTTTGCTTGTTGTTTTGTATTGCCACCGACTTGCGAATTGAAAGTTATTTTTACTTTTTGAAGGCGGTTGTCCTTTTTGCTAAAACTTTTTTTTCCCCTTTTTAGTTCTTCTCATACACTACTTCTTATCATACAAATTAATTACGAAACGGTGACACCAAAAAATTCCAGTCATCCCTTAATTTTCTACCCTCAGGAGTGGAATATTTTCTTGAAATTTATATGGGGCCATTTGAGGTATACACTATCAATTAAAAAAAGAATTCTCGAAATCGGACTACACTGAAAAAAATATGCGTGGTCAAACATAAAAAAATAAATAAAAAAATGTTCATAAAATGAAAACTACTGGGCCAAACTATGTTAAATTTATAAGCGACCAAATGGCAACCATTCCGCATCAAACTAAAGAAGAAACACGTAAATCGGATCACAAATCTCAACGTAATCGGTGTACATACATTTAAAAAAAAAACACCAATCGAAATGAGAACCTCCTCCTTTTTGAAGTCGGTTAAAAAAGTAATATGAATTCGTAACTCGATGCAGTAAGAATAAAAATTACTTGATTGAAAATAAAATCCTTTGCCATGCCGTGCCGCACGCCGTCAGTCAGCGTCGGCCCTAAATGGCCAGCTATGAACAGCAGTATGCTCCACACAGAACTACCCTCACACTGCAAAATATGAAGACCCTCACAAAGTGGTAGTATTACTGCATATTTATTTCATTTAGGCTTTTTTACCCAGACTAGGTAATGCTATTAGGTCTATGTGGCGAAACTTGGGACCTGTCATTCAACTACTAAATAAACAAAACAACTTCTATTTGTGACGGGCCTGTTGGTCTAGTGGTCACTGACCCTGACTGCTAAGCCGGAGGTCGTGGGTTCGATTCCCACCCAGGACAAACTTTGTGTGATGAGCATGAGTGTTTGTTCTGTGTCTGGGTGTTTATCTATAATATGTATGTATTTATAAATTATATAAGTATGTATATCAGTTGTCTGGTTACCATAACACAAGCTCTGCTTAGCTTGGGACCAGATGACCGTGTGTGAGTTGTCCCAAGATATTTAAAAAAAAAAAAAAAAAAAAAAAAAACTATGATGATGATTATTTATCATCAGGCCAGATCAAAAAAGGTCCATACCTTCTTCATGCTTACTTTAGTGAAATGATAACACTTTTGGTTAGTTCATTTTACATTGTATTACTTTTTAAATTTTGCCACATTTTTGTCTATTAACATTCAGAGGATTAAAAAATGCATTTTCAACAATACATTTATTCTAATAACAAAGCATCACCTATAAAATGTTTTTCACAAATCAAATAGCTGTCTCACTAACCAATTAATAATTACAAAATTAGACCCACTGACTAATATACTGCAACCTTCAGGAACAGAAAAACAATAGACATTAAAGAGAAAATGCAACTTAATTTGAATACAATTATATGAGTTTATTTAAACAGTAATTTGATTATTTTGTTAACATTTATAATAACTCTGATTAAATGCAATTGGGTATATTAATGTAAGGCCTTATGTACAGGTCAGTTAATCTGCAAGTTGCTATGTCCCCAATACAAAATACTTCAAATCATGTTTAAAGTACCTATTATTTTTTAACTAATACACTAACATTAAAGCATTCAGGGTGATATTTGAATTTCCTTTATGTAATGAATATTTCAAACAGGTATAGAGTGCTGTTCAAGTCTGATAACCAATTTATCGGGGTATTGGTGGCATGTTTGGCATAGGGCCTGACAGGGCTGCATTGGTCCCTAGCAAGACCTGAAACAAGACAATAAATTAGAATAGTCAAACAACCAACCCACCACCACCAATTGTTATCAGGGGTTATGTAAGTAATATTAACCTGTTTTTGTTGTGACTTTTCCATTTCAGCCATTTGAGCTCTCTCTACTTCAAATATGACTGGAGCAAACAGGATGACAGATGAACTGGCCACCACCCACATCACTGAGCGAGATAATCCATAGAGTGTTTTCATTCCAGACCTGAACAAAACAAAAATATTATTAACTTAAGTAAATAAAGTGAACCTCTCTGACTGGTTGGCCCTAGTCTACTTGCGTTAATGATTAGATAACAATCACTATTGATTGCATACATATAATCAGCTATTTTAAACAGGAATGGAATAGAACTGGCTGTTATTAAATTATTATTTTTTATTAATTTCTTGTATTTTGTATCATAGCTTCTGTCAATCAAGTAATCATCAAAACTAACCACTAAATGAATTCATTCATTCATCTCCCATCCTGACCTTTGATTGTGGTTAGATTTATCTTTAGATCAGGTTTAAACCATAAAACCAGGTTTAATATTTTGAGCCTTATTTTATCATAGGTAAGAAAGTTTATAGTGCCAAAATTTGCTTGTTGGTTCAAACCAGGTCTAAAGATAAACCTTGTATTGTAATAAAACGGACGGATTGTGTTAGCTTACATTGTGTTTGTGGTAAAAGTGTAAGTGCAGGTTCGAACACACTCTGGGAACATTTCGGTCAGTCCCCATAACCTTTCCGACAAGGTTTCATCAGGTTCCTAAAACAAATATAATTATAAATCATACATACATAACATTTACGTAAATAAATACTTATCGATAAGCCTTTATCATAGAACTCACATCATCATATTCTTTCAGCGGTCCAGCAAAAGCCCCTACTCCAATAGGTGGACCACTAATAGGTAGCCCACTAATAGGTGTCCCAGCGCTGGGCGATGATCCTAGCTGTAATCAAATTATTATAATTGCAACGTAACACTTGTTCTAATTTTCATTATCATCTATGCGTACATACCGAGGGGGTTATGAAAAAATCTTCGGGTCTCCGCTCTGGGGTATCATCTTTGCTGGCACTCAATGATTCCATTCCGCTATCACTTAGTCCCTGCTCATCAGTCAATTCCATAAGCATGTTATGATTCGAAGAATTGTTACGAATTAAGTTACACTTTCCAGTTATTTCCTAATGGAATTGTCGTTCTAGTTCTAATTTGGTTTGATAGCCCCAAAAATCCGTAACATGCACTAGCACTAGCAGTAGCCTCGCACAAAAGACGTGATTAGTGTTGTCAGTTAAGTCAGTTATTTATACTTTATAGAGTTGAAAAATTATTTTCATTACATCTGTATAATTATAAAATAAATATATATGAACAAGTTGCAATATAAAATGGTATTGTTTTTCGTTTAGCTATGGAATATATTTTTGCTTCAGAGTAAGAAGATTCTCGACAGCTCGACTGAAAATGTAAAACGCCCTACACACGACATGATTTGCTAGCCTGACCAAATCATCCGTAAAATCAGGTATCGCGTCCACACGAGCCGACACGAGGCCTGATTTGCAGTTTGCTCTAGTGCGTTCTACGAGGTAGGTGTGCAGCCATAATGCCTCCTTTTTTACCCGAACGACAAGCGCGACAAGTTGCGCTAGTTATTAGCGGGCCATCGACTAACGTTCATTCCTGCCGGAATGTATAATCTGTACGGATTGAACGGTAGTCGATTTGTGGAGCGAGAAAGAATGACAGTATTAAAAACCTGTCATCCCTCTCGTCGTTAAAGAGCGACGCGATAACTAAACACGTTTGTACAAGTTTACTTTCCGGCAAGTTTGAGTCTCGTCTTGTTATCATTTTGTGGTGTCTTGTTTTCGCGGAAAGATCGGTTGGAGTGTAGCCTTAGGGGCGCTATGGCACAGAATACTTAATAGTACTACGTACAGAAGGGACACTCCCTTCCCCGCGCTACATCAGATACCGCACCCTCACCCCGCACTAGGAGGGGCTAACCGCCGACTCTTTAGCCAGGGCGCTCAAAATCGTAAGAACTGCAGCGCTGTAGGTACTGCTGACACAAACACACAATTTTGCGATTTATTTTGTTTTAAGTTTTATTTATTAGTTTTAATCTCGATGATTCATTTATTTTCCAAGTTTTCGTCGTTTTATAATAATACAATTAAAACTTCTGTAATAATAACGTATCAACATTACCAGCTATTAATATTGCTCTCTCTCTTTATTGTCTTAGTTATGTACTTATGTCCCTTTCTTTCACGTTCTATTCATTCTTTGAATTGAAAAGTAGTACCCTACGCACAAACCTTGTCGCGTCGCCCCATTGTAATTATTATTATTGTAATATTTTAATTAATTCTTAATTTTTATTTTTAATACTTTTGAACTTAACATGTATGGAGATGGACAGGTACCGAAATAAATGAAAAAAAAAATTGCGTTGCCGCGTAATGGTACTGGGCGATCGTGAATTCCATATTTTGTAATTAGGTAGGTAGGTACCTTAATTTACCATTATTGATGAATAAATAAACCTCTTTACATAATAAATATTATAATATTACGTTTATGTCATTACAAATCCGAGTATTCAAAATCAAATATCATTTATTTTATTTCTTTAAGAAATAAATAATTGAACGCTCGGACAAGGTCACTTCATAATAATGCTCGAAACGTTCGGGTAGTTCCGTCGTCGTTCGGTTCACCCGACGCAAAGCGCTGCACTTTGTACGCCACGACATCCAAGTGATTCAACCCTACTAAAATTCACGCACACATTTGCACGTGTACAGACGTCATTTGGTTTTGTAGTAGTAATAGGTAATTATCTTGCTAGTTTTGTATGAAGTGTCCGAGGTGTGGCGGCGAGGGGTGGTGTGGGTGGCTATGGAGCAAGGACTTAGAAAAATTTTCGTTTTTTTTTTATTTTTCCCGAAACTTTCAGTTTTTTTTGCAGTATCGGGTTGACCGTGTCTGTAGCAACCATTTAGGAAATGAGAAGTATGGCCCTACGACGCACCGTTTCCGTTATGGGCCTTTAACTTTTTTTTATTTTATATAAAACGATTTATATCTCTAAAATGGTAGCTCGGATGAGATTGTTTTCGGGAAAGAAATTGTTGCTCTACTCAAAAGCCATGCGATCATGTAAAAAAAATAGCAAAAACTTCGAAAAAAAAAAAAACATCAAAAATTTTTTAAGTGTCGGTCGTCGTTTCAGCTTGAGTATTCTTAGGGGCAAAGGACTTAGTCAAATTTTCGGAGTTTTTTTTTTTATTGAATTCGACCATTTTTTTTGCAGCAGCTGATTAAGCTTGGCCATAGAAACCATTTATAAACTGAGAAGTATGGCCCTACGACCTACCGTTTCCGAGTTACGAGCCATTTACTTTTTTAATAAAAGTGTAAGACCGCTCTCTCGTTACGGTAAAGTTTGGCCCTACGTTAACAGTACACATAATACGCGAAATATTGGGTGGTAGGGCCATGCTTCTGATGGATCCAACATGGTTAGGTTAGGTTAGGTTAGAACTGTGACCCTCTACGCCAGAATCAAATCGCTTTTCAGTCCCCCCACTCCCCCCTAACACCCCACTCCCTCCCCCTCATTGTTTATAGCACCGTTTCCGAGATAATTAGACCTTCAAATTCTTCTTCTTCAAAATTTGAAGGTCTATATCTCGGAAACGGTGCGTGGTAGGGCCATGCTTCTCAGATCCTAAATGGTTTCCATGGACATGGTTAATAAGGTACAGCAACAAAAACGGTCGAATTCCACAAAAAAAAAAACTCTTCCAAAATCTGACTAAGTCCTGCGCCCCTAAGAATACCCACTGACCCATTTCTTAAATCTTACTAGACCGTAATATTATAAATGTGAAAGTATGAATGTTTGTTTGTTCTGCTTTTTCCCTTAAGCGGCTGAACGGATTTGGTAGGTAGATAGATGAGGCACTGAATTAACACATAGGTTATCTATTATAGCCATGAAGTAGTTCTCGCAGAGTCCTATACAATTTTCAACTAAAATGTGGGCAAAAGCTAGTAAAGTTATTGCTTAAAAAGGTATCTAAATATCATATTGTTCAATGTTTTAAATAAACATTTTGTAGATTCAAAATTCCCAGAAATCAGGAAGTTCTTTTATAAGTTTTAAATCAGTATATTTCTCCTTTTCTAATAACCACTTTTTTACCCAAAGTCTATGTCTTCTTTTAGGTTTAAATATGTATTCACTAGCAAAAAAACTTAGAGCAATAGCAATCTTTTGCTCACGGGTAGACATGTTGGCTTATTCAAAATGAAAGTATTCCTTAAAGAAAACACAAAATGACGAGTATTCCCTCTACATGACAACAATCTTCATCAAACAACAGATTTATAACCATCCACTGACATGCTATCCTTTGATTTGACAGACAAGATACAAAATGACAGGTTTGTGTGTATGGTGATCATAAGATTGTTATTCCTTTCGGGCTGACGCGTCACGATAAAGTCAAAGGAATGAATACAGGATTATGGATTAATAGTGGCTTCAACGGTTTTATTTTATCCCGTCGTGTTTCCGTACAGTTTGTACAACAGGACAAGCCGGAAAGAATGAATGTTAGTCGATGGCCCGTTATTGCTTTATGTGTTGACGTGAAAGTAGAAAGAAAAAATAAAAAAATAAAGTACTTAATGAAAAAAAATTGTTTGAAATGAATAGGTACCTAAAAACTTGAATAACTGGCCTTTTTATGCTCTCTGCCAAATGCTGCACGCATATTTTCCAATTTCTTTTTCAAGCCCGCAATTGTGGCTTTATTATCTGCTTTTTTCCAAATTTCAAGTAAAACTTCTAAAGCTTGTTGTCTGGCATCTTTATTTTTATACATGTGATGGGACATATCCCATAAACAGGGTAAATCTTTGTAACTCTCCAGCATTTCTATAATAACGCTGCGTTCCCTTATTATATTCGCTGATAACAGTGGCGCCCTCATACTTTCTAAATTATATAGCCGCTACAGACGACATGATCTGACGCCTGATTTGGTCAGATCAGGAGCAGAATCAGGTGGTATGGAGGTTTGTCACCTGATAAATGCTCATCAGGTGGCCAACGCCGACTGATTTGGTCAGATCTGATCAAATCATGTCGTGTGGCGCGCTCTCACCTGATTTCTATGCTCAGTTGCTCCGCGACAGCGGCGCGAGTAGTGTGTGTATGTCTTCGCGTTGTTTATTTTTGCAAAAATAATGGCAGAATCAGCGAATATAATAAGGGAACGCAGCGTTATTATAGAAATGCTGGAGAGTTACAAAGATTTACCCTGTTCATGGGATATGTCCCATCACATGTATAAAAATAAAGATGCCAGACAACAAGCTTTAGAAATTTTACTTGAAATTTGGAAAAAAGCAGATAATAAAGCCACAATTGCGGGCTTGAAAAAGAAATTGGAAAATATGCGTGCAGCATTTGGCAGAGAGCATAAAAAGGCCAGTTATTCAAGTTTTTAGGTACCTATTCATTTCAAACAATTTTTTTTCATTAAGTAGGTACTTTATTTTTTTTTTTTTCTTTCTACTTTGACGTCAACACATAAAGCAATAACTAGCGCAACTTGTCGCGCTTGTCGTTCGGATAAAAAAGCAGGCATTATGGCTGCACACCTACCTCGTAGAACGCACTAGAGCAAACTGCAAATCAGGCCTCGTGTCGGCTCGTGTGGACGCGATACCTGATTTTACGGATGATTTGGTCAGGCTAGCAAATCATGTCGTGTGTAGGGCGTTTTAGGTATTTTATTTTATGTTGCACTGTACCGACTGTACGGCCTTTAAAGTGGCAAAATCTTTTTAGCCATCTCGCGCTCTATCTTTAGGGAAACTATGGTAATAGGACTGGAGTGAGTTTATATTTTATATGATGTTCTGTGTCTGGGTTCGACCTAGGAAAGTAGAAACTAGCAGGTGCTGTAGGTAGCTGTAGCGACTTTCTTGGTTCATGGAATGAAACTACTTTTGTCGTGATTTCTAATTTACTAACAGCATGAGCTATTTTTTATGGACGCATAATTATTGCGCCATTTTAAAAATTACGTTTGAATAACTATGAGTTTTCAGTAGTTCATTAGCTTCTCTCGTCTCGTCTCGTCTTTAATCTTACAAGTTACAGGTAATATTTAACAATATTGACAAATAATTAAGTATTTACGTGGCAGTCAGTTGGATTACTGCATACACAAGGATGTTCTGTAGGCATTTCTTGAAATATGCTGTTGAAATTGTAACACCAATAATATTTGTAGATAAATGCAAAGATTTCAATCGTCGATCGATGTCAATCTTTGGATAAAATTTGATATTATATTTACATTCACCTTTTGCAAAGAACTTTTTACGTCTTCTGACAATGCTTCAAAAAAGGGTTCGAAATTTAAAAACTATCAGCAGTTTATAGTATTATCCTCTATGGTTACCATTTATGTTAAACGCCTTATTCACCATCCATCTTGCTGTACGTCCCGCCAAGGTCATGCACGATGCACGATGCAAAAGGACCGTGAATAAGCTTGCTGTACGTCAATAATTATTATTAACTGTTTGCTGGACTTGCTGGACCAATTTTGCGTCAAGCGAGTGCCCCCACCACAGCGAACGTCTTGCAGCTGGATAGTGAATAAACTTGCTGTACAGTCCGTGCCACGAAAGATGAGACTTGACACGGACTTGATTTGACTTGCGCAGTACTCGATTTAAAGGTCTCTTACCTTCAAATCGAGTACTGCGCAAGTCAAATCAAGTCCGTGTCAAGGCTCATCTTTCGTGGCACGCACTATAAAGCAGATTTGACATTTAGAGCTTGTGTTGCAAGGTCCCACACAAATATGTCTGTTGAATGTCTCAAGTGCAGACTACATGCATAAACAAAAAAGAATTTAAGCATTACAAGATTTGGTGCCCACTTTAGGGAAAGCTGCAACGATTGATATCGAGAGTAAAAAAAATAGCCATACTTAAATAGAAACGGTTATTTCAGAGAACTAAAGAAAGTTAATGCTAGTTCATCCACAGGGACGTCCGCTAAATGATGTTTGTACGCAAACATTGTGTTGCTATGATTTGATGTTCGTGCCATCATATGAGTATACTCTGCACGTTTATGATACAAATAGAAAAAGGTTTTGGATGAAAAAATGTATCATAAGTAAACGTGCACAATAAAACATACATTATTTTTAATCCAAAACCTCATCCTATAATTTCCCGATCTTCTGTTACTGCTTACAAAGTTACAACATCAGAAAAACTCCCATTTTTTGGCGTTTTGATAAAGTAGGAAGCATTTTAAATAAATAAAACCCGTCCTCTCATTTAGAAATTCGTTCGATTACATTACCACTCTATAACTCTATGGATTACATCCAGCATGCTGATTGCTGGATGCGCGCACGATAGTGAGTATGATACTAATGCTCCGTCCAGCGCCGCGACCTTGCGCGGACGTACAGCAAGATGGATGGTGAATAAGGCCCTTTAAATGATCTCTAAGCATTAGATAGATTCTATTATGTTCAATAATCGACTAAGAAAATCTTATTGTAGTTGTTATATTACTGTCTGTGGTGAATTGCACTAGTGTCAAGTTTTCTGTGCTGTGCTGACTGCTGTTCGATACTTCGATTAATTCCTAAAGTGACAGTTGACAGCAGTCTTTTTTTCTGGAATCTGCCATTATTCGTGGAATTAAATTATAATTTAATCTTTATTAGTATTTCTTCGTCCTTTTATGATTTTAGGTTACTAGTATCCTACAGTTGCGTTATTTTCATATTTGAAAGATACTTTAAATTGGGAAAAAGACAGCTGTTCCATAATAGGTTACATTATTATTTTACACGCAGAATTCTTAATTTATGTTAATCAGTGAGTGTGCTGCCAAAATTGGAGAAGTCTGCATTTGCACCGTTGAGTTTCCTTCAAACCGTGCTACAAAGGTATGTATTAGCTAGCATAATCATCATATAAATTAATTAGGCCAATGTTAATTCTGTTTAAATGTGAAACGTAAAAATGTATTTGTCTAGTTATTTTATAAATCGGATACATTTTGCTTTTTATTCTATGGTTATCTTTGTGTGTGTTACTATAAAATCAATGTTTTGTTAGTAAAGACATTGGTCAGTGGTAGCGATGGGCGATTCCGAGATGTTTTAACAATCGAAAGAATCGGAGTCGTTAGAATAAACCATCGAGTCAACAATCGACTCGCCTTTCTACAAAACTATCGAGATATTTTTCGATTGTTTCGAGTCAATGGAATCGACCGCTAGTTTTTGATTGTTCGAATCACTCACCGAGTCTCGCTCGGTCATCGGAGTCAGTCGATGAGTCGATTGCATGCATCGAGCCGAAGAGCAGAGCTCTGGTTATTTTCATGATTGCTTCTATCTAAGTATTCGTAGGTTCTATGTAAGTTAGCTACCTACATTTTATTCCCAGCGCAGTATTGATTAGGTTAGATTGCTCTTGCTGAAAGAATTAGTTTGGATTCACCATCACAACGCAAGTCAAGAAGTGGCGAAACTCTAATCCATCGAGGAACAACTCGCGAATGAACGCGCCATGCGCCAGTCGCAATAACAGACCGAGTCGGACTCGAGTCCAAGTCGAAACAATCGAGAACCATCGAGATGTTCGAACAATCGAAACAATCGAATAAAACCTCTCGCCATCGCGCATCGCTAGTCAGTGGGTCGTCGTCTTTGTCGTAGACCTATGTACCTACACCTTTTGGCTTCAGTCAGTATGCGAGACATACAAAACTGAGTCAGAGGAGGGTTGTGCATACATATAAATAAAATGGGTAATTCATCATGGGTAATACTAGTGAAAGAGGGATGATAACATGCATATTTCTCATTATGAAATTCTATTTTAAGAAAATGAACAGTTAAATTTACTGTTTCGAGTAATGGTGTTTTCAACGATACCTTGTTTGGATAAAATATTTTTCATGTCACATTCATTGTGGTGGCTGTGACTAAAGTCAAAATTAGGTTCATTTTGGCTTTCACTTTGGATGCTTTTATGTTTTCATTAAAATATCTCCATAATCGGCTTAAGTGTGGGCTTAGGCAGGTCATTGTTGTATTTCAATTTGTTAATACCTATGACATTTAGGATTACATCAAAATGGATTGGCTATTGATTGCAATGATTGAGTATTTGCCCTATCTGCACCAAATTACTTTGACCTCTGCTGAAGACACTGTCTGATAATGCAAATTATTATTAATCACAAAGATAAAATGTATTTGGATGATACTAATTATGACTTCATAATACAGATTTAGATGAGCTAAATCTTCATGATTGATAGGAACATCTGTAACTGTTTTAAGTGCCAGTTAGGACACTATACAAACATTTATACATTTAAGACTGTAGATTGTAGTAAAGACCCATTATAGTATATTCTGATATCATCTCAGAACTGAAGAAAACCCCAAACAGCTCATCATCGTCATCATCTTCGTAGCCTTTTCCCAACTATGTTGGGGTCGACTTCCAGTCTAACCGAATGCAGCTGAATACCATATCAGTCTTTTACATGGAGCGACTGCCTATCGGACCTCCACAATCCAGTTACTGGGTAACACAATACCCCTTGGTAATACTGGTTGTCAGGCTTTCTGGCAGCCAGCAAAACCCTAAACAGCTTATTAAAAAAATAGACTACTAAAATATGTTCCTTATGATTTTTATTTATTAGCACTTTGGGTACTAAGATACAAAATCTTATTGTCTTCTTATCATGCTAATTATTGCGTTTCTGTAAAAGATAAAATAAAAAAATAATAATGTCAGAAAAGTATTAACCATTGTTTTTTCTTGGTATTGTGTTCTTTTTCCTTATTAATAACGCTAAGTAATAAAATAACATTTATAATTCACAAAAGGAATAAGTAGGATAAAGGTTAAGAGAGGGAAATAGTCTATGATATTATGTTATTTGCTTTGTGTACAGATAACACAGTTTATCGAATGTCTGTATCTAGAACTCTAAGACTGTCTAGACTATTCAACCAAGCATTATAAGCAACATTCCATTTCTCTAGACACAAACCACATTGCTCAAATATGCTTCCTATTATCCTGTTAATACATCTGACTGATATTCATGCCAATTTTTATGTACTTATCAAGAAGTGTATTCTCATCCTTAGAGAATGTTATTGACTTGTGCATTTCCACTATAGTTTTTTTTTCCTTTGATTATTTACATGTCTTGATATAGAGTCTGAGCGTTTAAACGCCGAAAAAAGAATCCGCCAACTATTGGAGGGTTTGCTCGCCCCGCCCACTCAGTGGCAAAACTGTCATTGTATGGTAAACACGCATTCAGTGGCCTATAGAAATGTCAAATTGCACTATAATATTGTACAGGATTAATAAAGGACGATTGAAAACAACTAAAAAAGTTACCTATCATCAGTAAATAAATTTAAAATAACTAAATTATAAAGCAATAATTTAATTAAAAAAGTGTAATTTTATTAAAAAATTGGGCGCCGTATTTACAGGGTTGCCTTTGCCCTAGAGTTAGATAATTAAATAAGTAAAATTCATCATGATCACGAAGTAGTATGTATTCTACATATTATAAATACAATAAAGTATACCTCAACAAAATGGAAAGAACAGCAGAATTTTTTTTCGCCAGTTTATGGTTGTTCTCGTATTAAAAGTTGTTTATAATGCTGAGTACAATGACCCCTTAAGAGATTTCCTGTATAAATAGGTAGACCTAGAATAATCTTGTTGTTAAATAATAGGTAGACCTAATAATAATGCTGTTAAATAATAGGTAGACCTAATAATAATGCTGTTAAATAATTACGAATTACAATATTAAGAATAAATAACCTTCAATAGCAATATCTTTTTCATTACAAATAATAATAATAATAATAAAATAAAATCTGCTTTAGGGAGGGCAATACTCGCCCAAGAGTGATGCGCTATGTGAGGCAGGCATTCTCGGGGACTGATATCAGTCCTGGAGACTATATGCCTTGGGTCACAGAGTGCATCGACTCCCTGAAGCAGGAGGTGTATGCATGGGCAAACCGTATTCGAAGGTATAAGCGACGGGCGGAACGATACTCTCAGAATCGCACATTCCAGAGCGATGAAAGGTGGGTTTATAGGACTTGGGAGCGACCAATTCAAAGTGTGACTGATACGCGCCTGCCGGATGATGACGCCATGTACTCGTTCTGGCGCAACATCTGGTCGGTGCCTTTCAGGCACACTGAGGGTGATTGGACTCGGGAAATCGAACGAGCGTGTGACGCGTTACCAGAAATGGGGGCAATCACTATCAGCCCCCAAGATGTAGCTTGTGCAGTCCGTCCATTGCCTAATTGGAAGTCTCCAGGGCCGGACGGGCTGCACAACTTCTGGATCAAATGGTTCAGAAAGTCGCACGTTTGTTTGGCGTCTTGGTTCCAGTCATGCTTGGAATCAGGATCGTTGCCCCAGTTTTTGACGACAGGAATAACCCACCTGCTCCATAAATCAGGTAGTACTGTGGAACCCAAAAATTATAGACCGATCACATGTTTGCCGACGGTCTATAAAGTTTTTACATCCATTTTGAGAGCTAAAATTAACCACCACGTAGACAGTAACGGTATCATGTCTCCCTCTCAAAATGGATGTAGGAATGGATCCCGCGGTACTAAGGAGCTGCTCCTGATTGACATGGCCATCAGCCAACAGGTTCGCCGATCCCGAAAGGATCTGTCGACATGTTGGATAGATTACAAGAAGGCCTATGACTCTGTGCCGCATACATGGCTCATGAGGGTGCTAGAGTTGTATAAGATAGATGCCACTCTGCGCACCTTCCTGATGTCGTGTATGGGGCAGTGGAGGACGGTCCTTCGCTATCCAGGATGTCGACATATCCAGAGGAATAGTGAACCGATAAGGATTGAGCGGGGTATATTTCAGGGCGACAGTTTGAGTCCGCTTTGGTTCTGCTTAGCCTTGAATCCTCTAAGCACACTGCTGGAGAATTCACGTCTAGGCTATCGGTTGAAGAGAGGAGGTCAGGTAATATCTCACCTTTTTTACATGGATGACTTAAAACTCTTTGCCCCCAACAGTTCACAGCTGATGGAGCTACTGAAAGTAACAGAAACTTTTAGTAGCGCCATCAGGATGGAATTTGGTGTGGATAAATGTGCGGTCATGCATGTCAAGCGAGGGGAGATTGTGGAATCCGAGGGAGCTCAACTCTCGGATTCCATAAACCTTAGATCCCTCTCTTCAATTGAGACCTTTAAATATTTGGGTATGGCGGAAGCGTTGGGCATCAATGCTGCTGACATGAAACAATCGTTGAAGGAGCGCTTCTTTGGCCGCCTGAGGAAAGTATACAATAGTGTTTTGTCAGGCGGAAATAAGGTGCGCGCCTTCAACGGGTGGGTCATGCCGGTCCTGATGTACTCTTTCGGTATACTCAAATGGACTCAAACGGAACTCGATGCCCTGGATAGGAAAGTCCGTACATTGTTGTCAGCATATCGGATGCATCACCCACGGTCATCGGTGATGAGACTGTATATCCCACGGAAGTGTGGAGGTCGTGGCTTCTTAAATGCTAAGACCCTGCACAACCGTGAGATATGCAGTCTCAGGGAATATTTCCTAGAAGCCGACGTGGGGATGCACCGAGATGTAGTTGCAGTGGACAAGGGCCTTACCCCGCTTTCCTTAGCTAAAGAGAACTGGTGCAAGCCTGTAGTGCTTGAGACTAAAGATCGCGAGGAGGTCTGGAAGAGTAAGGAGCTTCACGGACGCTTTTTCCGGGTCCTACACGGGCCCGATGTGGATTTCTTAGCGTCCGTATCCTGGCTACGATTCGGCGATCTATTTGGAGAAACCGAAGGTTTTGTCTGTGCAATTATGGACGAAGTTATTTTGACGAATAACTAACGGAGATTTATTGTGAAGGATGGCACGGTTGACATTTGTCGGGCATGTCACAGACCGGGGGAATCAATCCGTCACATTATCTCTGGATGTTCTCGTCTTGCTTACGAAGAGTACTTGCATAGGCACAACCTTGTGGCCAGGATTATCCATCAGCAACTTGCTCTAAAATACAACCTCGTGGAATCAGAAGTACCATACTACAGGTATGTGCCCGATCCAGTTCTTGAAAATGGCAATGTCACATTGTACTGGGATCGATCTATCATCACTGACAGGACTATTGTAGCCAATAAGCCTGATGTAGTGGTGGTGGATCGATTGGAGAGGCGCGCAATGATTATTGACATAGCAGTTCCGCATGACGTGAACCTCGTGAAGGTCGAGAAAGATAAGCAGATAAAATATCTTGACTTGGCCCGCGAGGTTGTCGACATGTGGGATGTGGACTCAGCGATCATTGTGCCGATAGTTGTTACAGCCAATAGCTTAATTGCCAAGAGCCTCGACCAACATCTAAGGAGGCTCTCGTTAGGCGGCTGGATCAAGGGCTTGATTCAGAAGGCAGTACTTCTGGACACGGCCCGCATTGTTAGGAGGTTTCTCTCTCTGGAGGCCTGACCGCCGGTAGCTTGGATCCTGTTCCCGATACCGGTGGGCTACTATTTTTTATATTTTTAAATGTTTTTATTTTTTTTATTAATATTTAAAAATGTAAATTATGTGTATTTAAGATAAATAAATGAGAATAATAATAATATGTGGGGACATTTTCACACACGGCCATCTGACCCCAAACTAGGGAGACCCTGAACTATGGGTGTCAGGACAGCTGATATAAATACACAAATACATTTTTTTTTTTTTTGTAAATACATACATATATAGATAAACAACACCCAGAGACAAGGCAAACACAAATGCTCATCACACAAATGTTAACCCTGGGCGGGAATCGAACCCGCAACACGCTGCGCAGCAGTCGATCGCTCAGCCACTGCGCCAACCGTGTCGTCAAATATGTTTTACCTAGTCATTCACAATCACAGCATAAACTTTAGCTTCTTATATATTTATAAATATAAGAAGTATAACTTCTTATGAAAAAAAAAAGTATTTAAATTTAAAATAAAACAGATTGTAGATAATTATCACTAAGTCAAAACATATTCCTCTTTTTATGGAAAATATTCAAGCAAGGGCTGGTTTCCTCCCAATGATGCGCGCGCAAGTACTTGAACTTTATCTTGCTTCTTTTTTGTGTGTTGTATTGTTAGATTACCTTCATAGTTTTCACATATAGAAGCAACAAGAATCATGTAACCAGACTTTGTAAAAACTTGATTTAAAAGAGTGTCCGTGGAGTTTCTTGCTCGTTCTTCTCCATAGAGACCTACCTACGTTTTGGAACGAGCAACTAGCTTCAACTCTCTGACTAACTGATCGACTCCTTTACAATTCAAAAGTGCCTGTAAATGGTTTAATTGAAGTAAATGCTTTGACTTTGACTTTGTAAATCAGTAGAAACTACGCTTACTTGTGTGCGTGTCTTCAAATCTGGCCTGTTGTTCTTGTTGCAATTGCAGCGCAACACTATCTAGACATGTAAATTATCAAAGGATTTTCCATGTGTATCTGTTGAGGTAGATATAACAATCACAATCATGTTTCTGTGTAAACTATATAAAAATAAAATAAATAAATAAATAATGAAATGATAATACTGATGAATGTATGTGTGCGAAAGTGAATTCACCTGGCAATTATGTACTAAACATTATGGATGGGTGTGTGTGGTTTCTTTTGTAAAATAAATTTCTTGATGAAATGCAAAGACATATTTGTATTGTAACAAAATACGACTGGACTGTAAAATTCTCAGGAATCAAGGCTATTAAATTTCATTTTCGACCTGCCACTCACTGTCAAACAGGTATGACAGGTGGCATGTTCAGTGAATCTCTGAAACTTCAGCAAAATAAAATATGGTCATATTTTCAATAAGACTTGGTCCTTCGAAAATAAGATCCGTATCTAAAATTACTCACTGAGCTGTCACGGTTGAGATTTAATTATAATATGCATTGCCAACGGACAGGCGGAAATTATGAGGTTTAATTTATTTTCTTTAAAAAAATGTGTTTGTCCCCTTGCCAAGGAGACATTAAACTATACACTATAGGTACACAGAAGACTAGTATCACCCAGGATTCACCACATAGCACTGTATTTTGAGAGATAAGAGAGTATTTTTTTTTTTCTTGCGATTTTGAGGTGCCCTTAAACTCCACTCAAAATATATGATATATTAAGATATACTTCTATTTATTACCAATGTCCACATTCCATACTTTATGCTGTTATTTTTATATAGGCTCTGTAACGAGTATTTTCTACTCGCTACATAGTGTCGACCTCTCTCGTCATTTTTTGGAAGTTTTCACGGTAATGCAGTACACACACTTTAGATATTTGATAGATTGGCTAGGATTTAGTAGAGTGATCGATAAAACCATAGACCATCAGTTTGACAGTTGGACCTTATTTCCCCGTCTGTCAGATTATTTTGACGTTTCCGGTTTGGGATATGTAATTTTCACTTTCCGACCGAAGTCACCAAGATGATGCACGAATAATATTCTATTCCGTGCCAATCATTAGATTGGAATATTTCAAGGGTCCACCCCTGGCTGGAATCACTTGGTAGTGATGTCAGCAGCCGTGCAACAGTAATATTTTGGGAAATCCACCTATATCGCCATCGCGTTTTGGTTGTGCTCATGGCACGAGCGATTGGCGTGCATTGTTTTCGTTAAGATCGCCCCAAAGGCGTTCTTACTTATACTTTGGATTCTTTTCATCTTAAAATTTAACTTCATCATGGATGAGCTGATGCGTTTCACCTCGTGTCTCCAATCAGGTTTAATTTAAATAAGTTTTTCTCGAAGCCTGTGGTACGTTAACTTAAAATCTTTCTCGTAGTTTCCACTTAAAAACGTGCAATACTGACAACTTAATTATAATTTTTGGTTATAGAATTTAATGGTTATAAAACAACTTGCCCTTCAAAAGGGAGGAATTTTCTATTATTGTGTTCGCCATACTACCTGCGATAGAAATAAATGAGCTTTTGTTAAAGAATTTGCAGCTTAATTTCAGAAATCTCCGACCTAGATTAGAAGTCCTGTCCCTTTACCTATTAGCTATCCCGGATTACCTTTGTTTTAAATTACCTAGTGAGCTCTGGCGCCCGAATCTTATTCCTTTTAGTTATTTTTGTTTAATTTTGAGCTCCCTAACTTCTCAACTTTAGAATCACACCCATAGTTTGTTAGTTAGTTAAATAAATCTAGACCCCTTTAATTTTTTTATTACAATTGTCGCACTAGAACAGGGACTGAAGCATGGTTTGTACGGTGAGTACAGTCAGTATTGCACACTAAATTAATTTATATTTTAACTAATGAGTCTATTGTTTACAATATTTAGTATTCATATTGTATTTCATATTGTTTTTACATTGTAATTGATCTAGTTTATAAACTTTGAATAATTAGACTCATAAGTTGTAACTTAGTTTGGTATTGTATTTTACAAACAATGTTTTAGTTTTACATTGGATAATTTGTTTATTTTCTTGTGTTTTAACATGTTTTTTCCTTAGCAAAACCAACAATTGTTAAGTGTAGACCGTGTTATTGTTAAATCTCATACAGTGATATAATTCATATCTAAGTTAACATTTTATGTTAATAATTAAATTTAAACATTAAGTACATTATTGTGCACCTAGTTTATTTAATTTTAAGCCGTTTTGTGAGTTATTATTGCACTTTTTAACGTTAAATAACTTAGCAATTTTTCATGGAAATTACATAACCTCAAACTTTAATTTTATTTTTCAAACTTTGATTTATTTTGAAATTCTTTAAAGTTTAGTCCTTGCTTTTCATTGCTATTTGCCTTGTTACTCGTTAGTCATGGAGGACAAGGGAGTTCAGTTTCCACCGCCTCAGGATTCGGTTGAGGTCGAAGCTTCTACTGCTGCTGATGCTAATGTTGTTGAGAAAGGTCACGAGATGGCTAATGCCACCGATGTTGGCAATCCTTTTGAATCTGGAATCGCACATTCGTCTTCGGATTTTACAGCTCGAGCTTTGCCTTCTTTTAACTCCTTGAATGCGCTTGTTAACGAAAACATTCGTAAAAACTTTCCTCCTCTTACTAAACTGCCTGATTTGAAAAAGAGCAAAATAATTTATGATGGTAGAACTTGTGTTCGCGATTTTATTACACAAGTTGAAGAATATTTTCTTTATAGAAATTACAACGAAAATTTGCTGGTTGGTTCTTTTACACTTTTGCTTGATGGTATTGCACTCAAATGGTTTAGATCTATACGAATTCATATTCCTTCTTGGCATGAACTTAAGCTTGCACTTTTAAAGCGCTTTGATAAACCTAATTTTGATCACTTTTTAGAAAATGAGCTCCGCACAAGGAAACAGAAACAGTCTGAGTCGCTTCCTGATTTCATTACGGAAATTTATGATATGGCTAGTCGTCTTTCAGTACCTTTATTTGACTACACTTTAGTTAACGTGATACAACAAAATATGTTACCAATTTACACACCCTTTTTGTTTCGAAGACAAATAGATTCAATCGAACAATTTCTAGAACTTGCAAAAGATTTAGAAGTTGTTGTCAATAGAAAACCTTTTAAAGAATCCCTTAAACCTTCTGTTAAATCTAATGCCGTTTCTAATGATTTAGTTTGTTTGAAATGCAAAAGGCCTGGACATTTATATAGAAATTGCAAGTCTATCCCAGGTGTTGTTTGTTTTAAGTGTCATAAAGCTGGGGTCACTTCTAAGACTTGTGACGTTTGTAATTTGGATACTAAAAACTCGCAAGAGTCAAAAAACTGATTAGGCAGCATCGAGCCCACGTTTTTGATAAAACTTCGAGCGTCTCGATGGGTAAAAAAAAATTGTTAGAAGTCACAAGCCTGATGATGTTGCCCGTGACAAAGAATTTTCCAACTGGTTAGATTATTTAAAAACCTTTTTTAATATTTATCGTTCGGCTCCTATTCTATTTACAAAACAGAATGATGCTAGACCATTTTTAACTTTTTTTGTTGGTAATCAAATTTTTTCAGGTTTGTTGGACAGTGGTTCCGATAAATGCATTTTAGGCTCAAATACACATGAACGATTTTTACAGTTGGGTTATAAAATTAGACCTATTAGTGGCGCTGCTTGCACTGCGGATGGCTCCGCCCGGAGAATTATTGGTGCCATGGATTTGCCAGTAACTTGTGATAATATAACTAAATCCGTAGAGTTTTTAATTATTCCTTCTTTTGATCCATTAATTATTTTAGGTTTTGACTTTTGGATTAAATTTCATTTAGCTGAAGAATTGTGGAAGAACATTATACTTGTTCCAGAAAATAATAAACAAGTTTGTTCAATTACCTCTATTTCTGAACTTTCTCCTTCTGAGAAACAAAAATTAGATAATATTATTGCTTTGTTTGAAGATATTTCTTATGAGAAAAGAGGTTTAGGTCTTACTCATTTAGTTGAACATAAAATTAACGTTACTAGTGAACCTTTTAAACAGAGATATTGGCCTCTGAGTCCTGCTAAGCAAAAGGAACTTTTTGATGAAGTAGAAGTTTTATTAGGAGAAGGTATTATTCAACCCTCTAAGTCTCCTTGGTGTTCACCCGTATTGGCGGTAGAAAAGAAAGATGGAGGTACTAGATTGTGTTTAGATTCAAGACGTTTAAATTCTGTTACTATTAAAGATTCTTATCCCCTTCCTTATACTTCTAGAATATTAGATAACCTTAGAGGTGCTAGATATATTAGTACTATAGATCTTTCTAAAGCATTTTTGCAAATTGCACTTGAAAAATCCTCCCGCGAAAAAACTGCTTTTGTAGTACCTGGAAAAGGTCTGTACGAATTTGTTCGCATGCCATTTGGTCTCACAAATGCACCAGCTGAGTTGCAGAGACTAGTAGATAAACTTTTTGGTCCAGAGTATGATAATTCTGTATTCTGTTATTTAGATGACTTAATTTGTATTAATTCTGATTTTAATAGCCATATAGCACAGTTGCATAAAATTCATAGTATATTAAAAGAGGCAGGTTTAACTGTAAATTTAAAAAAGTGTAATTTTTGCAAGGACAGACTTCGCTATCTTGGTTTCATTGTTGACAGTAATGGTTTACATACTGATCCCTCTAAATTAGAGACAATAGAAAATTTCCCACGCCCAGAAACGGTAAAACAACTTCGCAGTTTCCTTGGTTTATGTTCTTATTATCGTAGATTCATTTGTAAATTTGCTGATATTGCTTCTCCTTTAACTAAATTGACAGCAGGTAGTAAAAATTCTAAAAAGTCACTTACTTGGAATGACGAAGCTGAAAATGCATTTCAAGAATTAAAACATTCTTTAATAACTTCTCCTGTTTTGCAATGTCCTAATTTTGAAAAACCTTTCTTTTTGCATTGTGATGCCAGCTCTGTGGGCATAGGTAGTGTTTTGAGTCAAGAAGATGATAATGGTGATCAACATCCCATTGCTTTTTATTCTAGATCACTTAATAAATGTGAAAGAAATTATAGTACCACAGAACGCGAATTATTAGCTATTTTAGATTCCATAGAACATTTTAGACCTTATATTGAAGGAATGAAGTTTACTGTTATTACTGACCACGCTTGTTTGAAATGGCTCCTGGGTCTCAATAATCCTAGTGGACGCTTAGCTCGTTGGGCTGCTAGAATTTCTCAATTTACTTTTGATATTATTCATAAAAAAGGTTCATTACATTTAGTTCCAGATGCTTTATCTCGTATAGAAGTCACTGCTATAACCACTCAGGATAATTTAGTCTCCCCTGATGAGGAAATTATTGATCCTTGGTATAGAAAAATATTTATTCAATGTCAGAAATCTCCTAGAAAGTATAAGAATTTTAGAGTCGAAAATAACACTTTGTATAAATATTGTAAAATTAAATTTAACCCTCATAGTCTTTTAGACTGGAAGATAGTTATTCCTAAAGAGAATATCTTAGATACTATTAGGTCAAATCATGATGATGTAAATTCAGGTCATTTAGGTATTCATAAAACTTTAAAGAAATTAAAACAACATTATTTTTGGAAAGGTATGTTTAATGATGTTCACCAATACATTTTGTCTTGTGATACTTGTAAAGCTTACAAACATACTACTTCTCCTCCTTTTGGTACGATGATTAATCCTAAAAAGGTTGATCGCCCCATGCTTATGCTTTCGGTAGATATAATAGGCATTTTACCTAAAACTTATTCTGGTCATAAATACATACTTTCAGTTGTAGATGTTTTTACTAAATATTGCTGGTTCTTTCCAATGATTAATGCAACTACTAGAGTAATTTGTAAACATTTTGAAAAAGAAATATTTCTTAAGTTTGGTTGTCCAAAAATAGTAGTTTGTGACAATGGAACTCAATTTACTTCAAAACATTTTGTAGAATTCTTGAAAGGTTTTAATATAACTAAAATATTTTATAACACATTGTATACACCTCAAAATAATCCTGTTGAGAGATATAATAAAACAGTCGAAACTTGCATATCGTGTTTTGTTAAAGATGATCATAGGACTTGGTCAAGTTTTTTGCCCAATGTTCAATTAGCTTTAAATAATAGTGTAAATCTTGCTACAGAATTTACACCTAATTTTCTTATGTTTGGTAGGGAACTTGTTTTAGATGCTTCCTTACATCATTTTAGTAACTCTGTTGATAATTTATCTCAATTAGAGGTTTCAAATAGAAACTCTTATGCAGTTTCTCTTAATTCACTTAGTGATATTTTTGTTAAAGTTCAAACTTATTTGTTAAAGGGGTATAAGCGAAATGCCGCTTATTATAATAAGGGTCGGAAAGTCATTTCTTTTGATGTGGGTGATGTTGTGTGGAGAAGAAGTTTTGTTCAATCTCATGCACCTGCTTATTTTTCGGCTAAGCTTGCACCTAAGTTCTTAAAGTGTGAAATAACTGAAAAAGTTTCTGATAACGTTTATGTTTTGAAAGATTTAAATAAGGGTTCCGTGGGTCGTTATCATGTAAAAGATATTATTAAATTTTAATTTCGGGGAATTTTTAGACTTGGTTTTGGTATTGAGTATTTTTGTGTGAGGTACTACCTTTGTTAGAATGATGAATGAAAGGTTATGGTAGTATGAAGGTTATTATTATGTTAGGCAACCTCATTACAAATTATTAGATTCCAATTCAATTCTTACTAAAATAAACTTAGGTCATTTTGGTTAAATTAGAAATACCTACTCTTTACACTATACATTTTACACATCAAGGGATCTTATCTTGTTTGTTTTGTTTGTTTGTTGAGCTTGTATGGGATCTTATATCTTTTCTTTCTTTCTTTTTTAAAGGTAATCCTTTGCTTGTTTACATTTTTTGAAAAAGAAAGATCCTATACAACCTTACACTTTGGGTTTTTTATTACCTAAAAAGATTTAAAAAACTTAAATTTCATCTCAAGTTTTTTTGTAATCTTTCTTTTTGTAGATTAAAATCATTCTATTTCTCTCATAGTTTTAAATAGTTATTGATTTTAATTCTATTTTTTTTTACTGTTTGTTGACAGTGTTGTTTTTTGTCTAGATATTTCTTCGATACTAGACTTGGATTTGACTTTGATAGAAACGCGTTCATACCGGATTTTGCTTTTGAGGTCATTCTGTAACTTTTGTTATAGAACGTCCTACCTTGTTTTTGCGGTCATTCTGAAACTTTTGTTAAAGAATGTACTTTGTTTTTGGATCTTGGTGTAAATTTTGACCTCGATTTTATCTTGGCTTTCGCCTTTAGGTATTGTGATTTTCCCCTTCGGTAATCCAATATATTTTGTTTGTTTGTCTGTGCTTGGAAGGTTGGTAGAGTAGAGCCAATCACAGCTTACATTTGCCCTTTTGCCCTTGTGTTGGTCATTGCTGTGCCAGTCACAAGGTGGAATTTTGACTTTCGTCATACCTTTTTACTATTGTGCTCGGAAGTTCGGTGGTGTAGCGCCGATCACAATATGGTTTTTGTTTGTTACAGGTTATTGCTGTGACAATACTTTTGGATAGAGCCCTTCAACTCTATCCAACCTTTTTAGATAGAGCCCTTCAACTCTATCTAACCCTTTTGTTGGAAATCCATACTTATGGATAGAGCCCTTCAACTCTATCCAACCTTTTTAGATAGAGCCCTTCAACTCTATCTAACCTTTTTGTTGGGAATCAATATTTTTAGATAGAGCCCTTCAACTCTGTCTGACTTTATTGATCGGAATCTATACTTTTAGGTAGAGTCCTTCAACTCTATCTAGAATTTTTGTTTAGGTATTGTAAATTTTAATTGGTTGTTGCTGAGATATACAGAGGCTATGGTGCCTAACTGTACTCAAAGCTGAACTGTAGGTTAGTTGAGGATAGTCAGCGGCGATAGTGCCTACCTGCACTCCAGATTAGTTGGTAGAGATGTGTAGAGTTAGTCAGTGGCGATAGTGCTTAACTGAACTTAAGTGGTGTGGTTTAGTTTAGTAAGATGGCTGAAGTTAGTCAGTGGCGATAGTGCTTAATTGAACTTAAGAGGTGTAGGATAGTTTAGTAAATTAGTGTAAAGTTAGTCAGTAGCCATAGCGCTTAACTGTACTCAAAGTTAGTGTTTAATGTTTAGTAGTTTTGTTCAAGATTTAATCAGCGGCTCTCGTGCTTAACTGAATTTAGATTTGTTTAGTGTTTAGTCTTGTTAGAGTTTTAGTCAGCGGCCCTCGGGTTTAACTGAATTTGGATTTGTTTGTTGTTTGGCTTTGTTGATCGGTTGTAGTACCGAAGTTTTAGTCAGTGGCCATGACGCCTAACTGCACTATGATAGTTTTTTGTTATTGAATTTTTTTGTTCACTTCATTTTTCGTTGTTTCTTTCTAATAAAAGAAAGTTCCTTTCTTTTATTTTTCGGGGAGGGATGTAATGTAACGAGTATTTTCTACTCGCTACATAGTGTCGACCTCTCTCGTCATTTTTTGGAAGTTTTCACGGTAATGCAGTACACACACTTTAGATATTTGATAGATTGGCTAGGATTTAGTAGAGTGATCGATAAAACCATAGACCATCAGTTTGACAGTTGGACCTTATTTCCCCGTCTGTCAGATTATTTTGACGTTTCCGGTTTGGGATATGTAATTTTCACTTTCCGACCGAAGTCACCAAGATGATGCACGAATAATATTCTATTCCGTGCCAATCATTAGATTGGAATATTTCAAGGGTCCACCCCTGGCTGGAATCACTTGGTAGTGATGTCAGCAGCCGTGCAACAGTAATATTTTGGGAAATCCACCTATATCGCCATCGCGTTTTGGTTGTGCTCATGGCACGAGCGATTGGCGTGCATTGTTTTCGTTAAGATCGCCCCAAAGGCGTTCTTACTTATACTTTGGATTCTTTTCATCTTAAAATTTAACTTCATCATGGATGAGCTGATGCGTTTCACCTCGTGTCTCCAATCAGGTTTAATTTAAATAAGTTTTTCTCGAAGCCTGTGGTACGTTAACTTAAAATCTTTCTCGTAGTTTCCACTTAAAAACGTGCAATACTGACAACTTAATTATAATTTTTGGTTATAGAATTTAATGGTTATAAAACAACTTGCCCTTCAAAAGGGAGGAATTTTCTATTATTGTGTTCGCCATACTACCTGCGATAGAAATAAATGAGCTTTTGTTAAAGAATTTGCAGCTTAATTTCAGAAATCTCCGACCTAGATTAGAAGTCCTGTCCCTTTACCTATTAGCTATCCCGGATTACCTTTGTTTTAAATTACCTAGTGAGCTCTGGCGCCCGAATCTTATTCCTTTTAGTTATTTTTGTTTAATTTTGAGCTCCCTAACTTCTCAACTTTAGAATCACACCCATAGTTTGTTAGTTAGTTAAATAAATCTAGACCCCTTTAATTTTTTTATTACAGCTCATTTCACGTTGTCTCCAGATTATTCCAGATCATAAACTTGACTTTTATGTAATGTTTTGGCATTGGTGCCAATTAAGATTTTTTATAATATTTATTTCTTTAGGTGGATAGAATTCTTCATACAGATATATAATGTATTTTTAAATTTTATTATTTACCCGTTTCTAATAAAAATATATGTGGTTCATTTAGTGATAAAAAGAGGTTTTAGGTCTCTAATTTTGTCATTTATCATTTGTCCATAGTCTATTTTGATTTTTACCGGTTTGAACTGTTACTCAATAACTTAATTTAGATTAATCAATTATCGTGAGATAATAAACAAGTTCTTAAATACAAACAAACCCCCATCCCATCTGTCAATGCGTTTCATTCAAATGCGAATGCTGACGTCACGCGTGACGAGTGTGTCGTCGTCAGGTCAGGAACGCCATGGCACTTGCATAACGGCACTCATATGACTTCCCATGTATTTATGTCTGATATGATTAGTGCAACATTTCCGTATTTAGCACGCAAATAGCATTTGTTTATTTACTTTTGTACACGATTGGTATTCAATCTAAAAAATGACCAAATTAAACTGGAATGGTCGGCATACGCTGTCAAGTCGTGAACGTGCTCGGATTGTTTAATTGGTGCTATGCACTGTGATCATGATCACTGTTCTTCGTGCATGGCATGGTGATTATAGTCCATTAACTCTAGGAAGTTATCACTCCTACAAATGGCCTTAGTTTTAGTCGGACATTAATAAGCAGCTATGAGTTAGTTATTAAGTAGATTATAGGTCCACTTTGTCGTATTGCAACCGCTTGGAGAACCATTAGGCCTTTTGTACACCTTGCGATCGAATCCACGACTGCGACGCACAAAGCCTGTGAGGTTCTTTGTAACAACCCATGGGAAGACTGTATTCCTTTTGTGATGGTTTGTCATTTATTAATTTTTATTTAAAAAAGTGCGTCGCGAAATGTCTGCCATGACCCATGACACACGGAGTGCTTAACGCAGATTGTTTGGTTGTTGCGAACTTGATGGCATAAAAAGTCGTCTGCTTAAACCTAATACACGGACTAGAAAAAAACGAAGGACTCCGCGACAAGCATATCGAAAGTGAAGCACCCTAAGTAATCCGGACCGTTGGTACAAACATGCCTCACGTACATTTAAATCATAGTGAAGCACCGTACCGATCTACGTGTGCGTGACTATGATGTAAATGTGCATGTTTGCAGTACAGACAGCGTCATCAACTCCTT
This sequence comes from Charanyca ferruginea, assembly GCA_947361185.1. Taxonomy (NCBI): domain Eukaryota; kingdom Metazoa; phylum Arthropoda; class Insecta; order Lepidoptera; family Noctuidae; genus Charanyca; species Charanyca ferruginea. The sequence continues at coordinate 18,424,186 of OX376070.1, read as the reverse complement.
AACCCCCCACGCATTAAGATTTCTTCGAAAAGGGGGTAAGCAGTTGATGACGCTGTCTGTACAAGCGGACCGGCTTACTTAGGGTGCTTCACTTTTGAAATGCGTGGCGCGGAGTCCTTCTCTTTTTTTTAGTCCGTAACCTAATTAGATGTATTTCTGGGAATAAAATTAAGTACTTCAACGAATAAATTACACAGGTAATTAAAGATAGTTATGGGAAGTAGTTCTTATCTCTGAAGGGCGTTAAAGTCTGCAGAGATCCCAGTTAACGGAAACATTTAATATGTAATTTAACATTTTATTGCATAGCTATGGTCAATATTACGTTTTGATAAAATAAGACATGATACAACTACTATCAAGTAGTTTATTTTATTTATCATCATGTTATCGCATGATGGAACTTTCTCTTGAAAGTAGTACCTAATAGAGATTATCAAAGGTCCATGTAACACTAAGTTAAACTACTCAGGCGCATGACGGTCGATCATCCCAGTGTTTTCTGCCTTATCTCAGTCGTGTATCTGGTTTATAGTAGTTTATTAACAATTATTTGTTCAGTAAAGTGGATGAGTTGTTAAAGTTGTGTGAGTTCGAATTGTTTGAAAGGTCATACAAGTATCATTTGGGCTAGGACAGCATTTTTTGCGCGGGTTAAGTGCACACCACTAGTTTTGCCAATTTAAAGGTCAATGCTTTTTTATTTGTTGCAATTTGGTCATTTGAAATAGTTTCAATTGAGACAGATCCTGTCACCATCAAACGGTTTCACTCTTTAATGGGTATAGGTCTTTCCTTGTTTGTCCAATCTTCACGCTTCTGTTACAGGCTCCTCTAGTTTTTACGGTCCGCGATGTCGTAAACATTTTCGTCTGGTTCTACACCTACCTAAGTATACCTATGTCTATTTGTCATGTGGAACTGTTATTTTTTAATTTGATTGCGATGTGTTTATAGATTTATTCGCCAGTTGACAAGTAAACAACTAATCATATCCGCTCACTCCTTATTGAAAGACAATGTGCAAGCAGATGAAGCTGAATAAATATTTCCCGCGGTCCACACTCGTGGCTCGAAGCCAAAGTAGCTGCATTCCTGGGACAGTTTCCTCTTTATGGCCGGTTCAGATATTTATGATGATTCATTTATTAAGGACAATCAATAATTTATCGGTTTTGTCAACTCTTTCGATGTCTGATACAGTTCACTGTTGTAATTTCTGCAATCTTTTCCTCTGTTGAGTTGAGGTAAATGTTTAAAACTGCGTAGGTTCCTAGGTAGGTACTACTACCATTCTACGTTCAACATACTACCTACCTAGTAAATGACTAAAATTTACATTTCGTCTATCGAATTGACATGTGATCCTAAGATCGGCTGTCCTGTCTAGATTGGCGATCCCTACCAGAATTTATAACTGGAAGTAGTTTATGTGGTTGTAGTTCTACACAGCTAAGGTCAGCAACGAAAGTCGATTAATACATAGGTTTTTTTAATAATTTATTATTAATCAAGTCATAAACATGAAGTCTTCGACCGTTTTGTTGTCCTCAAGCAACAACGACAATAGCCCAAAAAGATATCGTAATCTGCCAAATTGATAAACATTTAATGAAATAGATTTTAAAGATATGAGATAAATGAAAATGATACACGACTTAGCTATCTCGGTAATTAATAAATTACTTTTTTGGTAGATCTGTGTGCAGATATACCGTACCTATATTACATATTTTTTAAGCTTCGATCTGTTCTTTTTACGGCAGCCCCTGAGATCAAACAAACGCCATCTAAATGAGCCTCGACCAAGGTTTGGCTCGACTGAATATTCTTACTCGAACACTTTTTACACCCAGAGAGTCCATACACTCAGCTCACTGATATCCACAAAAAAAAAACGTAACAATTAATATGTACCTTTGTGACATTGAGCGCGATGTAACTAAGAGGAAAAATATGTTTGCACTCTTGCACAGATGTCTCTTGCATCATCCTGATATAAATCGTCGTTCGTTTATCTTCATTGAATCTGACTCGAGTACCGACAATTTTCTTGGAATTAACCAAGTAATATTACTGTTTAATTGCAGTGACTATTGTCATGCTGAATACAAGCGTGGAAAATAAGCGTCTTAGATTAGCCCAAATTAAGTGTTTACAATATTAGTTTGAAGGTTATTAACCCTGTGTTCGACCCGTCTGACTGAATGGCGCTGTAATGGTCATGCGCATTGATTTGTAACTGAATTCTCTTGTCGTGTGACTAAATGAAAATATTACGAATTAATTGCAGTGCTACTCTGTCAAAATCTCCTACGGTGAATTTAGGTAAAAGGAACTTGATCCCATCTGATTTTATGGACAAACATCCATTTGGATCCATAGTATGGATTAACGAGAGAGATCTTTGCAGAATAACCGCCGGCTATTTATGTACGACAGGTAGGGGAACCCTCAACATCTTCCTTGCCGTACAGAAAATAGTACCTTGTATCACTAGGAAGTATTTTAACACACTATCTAGCAAACTCATGAAGACATGGGTCAGCTCGTCATGTTTATCGTAATAACTAAACAGTTTAATTTAATCTTAATTGTTAAATGTAGGTACACCGACAGGCAACTCCATCGGTTACGTAATCTTCACAGCAGTTTACATTGTCCTGCTCATATTTGGAAACATCATGTTTCCAGCAGGCGTAGCATGACAATTCTATCTCTACTCTACGTAGAATAGACATAGTTCTTTCTATACTACTTGACATCTCTACATAACCGAGCATGAGCCGATCGGTAGACTCGCGTTTCTACGTAGAGTAAGACATATCTTTTCTTTCCATAGCAACGGCGGGGTGCTGTGTTGTAGCTAGACGTTAAAAATTTTACGATAAAATTGCGTTTCGTTGTCGACAAAAATGTGTCAATCGTTACGATTTATCACCTTTTGAACGATTATTTATTTACTTAGAGACAACAAACAGTATGTTAATAAGTACACATAGGTTAGAACTTAAGAATAAAGGTAACAAATAAATATTATGTACACTACTCATACCCACATTGTAATGTTATTCAAAGCAACAACGAAACGTTATTTTTATTGTGACGGGTGACGGCTGTCGGATCAATCAATTCGGATTTGCAAAGTAATGGAGTAACTATTTATCAAAATATTTAAAATATTGTATAGATCTATGTATCTAAAAACAATATTAAAAATGTAATTGTCCAAATGTTTCGATTTTGGAAAATAAACAGACTTGGGACCGCGGCAAAAAAAGTAAGTACATATAAGTAAGTGAATGAAATTACTAAATAATTAGCATTGTGCATTGTGTGTGATTAATTGAGAATGTAGTCCTCGATTAGTTGAAAATCGCATTTGAGGATTAAAAGAAGATTGTCGCATCGTCTGATAAAAATTCTTGATTTACAAAGGCAAATTCTTCACTTTTATCTCCTTGGTATGTTAGGATAGGTACCTTGGTCATGCTTTTTTTTTTTTCTTTATTACTTATCGTCAGTGTTCTTACCTCATTCACATACATACTAAAACTGATTTATTTATTTCTTTGCAGCATGCGAAGTACCAACCCACAGATTGAGATGTTGTTGGTGGACTACAATTTCCAAAGGAACTATTAGATAATCTGTGACAATAAGTTTATTTAAAACAAACTAACTGAAAGGAAAATAAGACAAAGCCGTTTACAAAGGTACAATTTTTATTTACATAAAATAAATTTCTTATACGAGTAATGTCAGTTCCTCCATGAGTTGCGACTTGTAGAACCTCTACCTATGTGTCTCCGTAAAGGGCTACCTCTGTGCCTCTGTGCTTCAGGGTGTACCATGATAAGCATTCAAGTCATGAGCAGGTTCCAAAGTTTAGCCCTAACCTCCTGAAAATCAATAATAAATAATTAATTTTGTGTTTTGTTATTACAGATAACATAGTTCCCGAATGGTGAAACATTATGAGGCCCAAAAATGAATTACCTAGTTGTACATACAATAATTATATTAATAAATAAAACTATACACCTATTGACTTTTTATTACTTTAAATTATTAATCTGTCCGGTTTCAGACAAATAAATTAAATACAATATATCTAGTATATAGTCTCTTATATGAATATTTTCTACTTTTTTACTTGTTTGCCAAGCACTCTGGCCTTGCATGCTTCCGTTGCCTTTTTATTATATTCTTGTTCTAAATATAAGAGAGCGCCTTGACTTCCATAGTACAAGTTTAGTATAGTACTTAGTTTGGAAGTCCAGTTTCAAAAATAAGTACAACCCTATTATGTGCAATATACTTTTTTTTTATTTGGTAAGTACCTAGGTACAGTAAGAAATCTATCCTTTTGGATGGTAAAAAATATTAAATTGCGTTTTAAAATCAATATAGATCCTTGTCTACATAGAAATAAACTTGTCTAGGTCAATTGTGATGTAGACTATTTGACACTTGTTGGAAGAAATGTTTCTACACCCAAATGTCAAAAGTAGAGAAAAAAATGGTCGTCATGCTCGGCATTGTAGACTTTTGTCTACTGTAGAGTAGAAACATTTCTTCTCTTCATCGCCATACTCGCAACGAAAGAAATCTTTCTACAACCGGCATTTTGTCTATTCTTCCTGTCAGTATGTCTATTCTTCCGTAGACATAGCGGTGGTCATGCTACGCGTGCAGTTGTAGTCAGTTTTAGTTTTTCCTCTATCAATAAAAAAGAACAAGTTTAATTGGAATCAATAAAAGACGTCACAGACAACATAACATCAGTACAAACAAGTGTATGTTGTCTTATACATATTGTTTCTGTGCCACTTTAATGATTGTTAGCGAAACTTATCGAATAATATGTTGATTCAAGATAACAGTAACTACACTATTTAGAGATGTTTAGGTGATTCGGTCAATGACTTTGCTATTATTGGTTTTATGTTATTTTAGATACGTTTCGGTTGTTTTCATTCCTGTAACATTCTTGACCGAGTTCTTTGCAACTCGTTCTTATGTGACAGCCTATATAGGTGAATTTACTCTATTTCAATGTCTTATCGGGCCAAAACAAAAATATACATGCATTTCACATTGTCTGTCACATTAATTTTAATAAAAGTCTTGATGTAAGCTGTTATAGTGTGTGATAAATATTTGTTAACACACTTTATTGAAGATTTTCCACTTTTATTTATAGTTGAAACATAAATTCGTGAAAATGCTCTCAATTTAAATGAAACCTGTAGTTAATAAAGTTACCTAACGTTAGCAATGTTGTAAAGCCTTGCTGACTAGCACAATGAGACCCCGTGTTGGGTAAGAGCTATTTCAACAGAAATGTTAAAGCTTCTGTATTTCTAATGCTTCGACATTCATATCTTGCTACCTTAATAAAATAACAAACAAAAGCAAAGAATTAGTTTTGTTTTACTTAAATGATTTTGTTTTGTATTGTGTGGACCTGTTTTTTAGATTTCTATGGTGTGGTCTGTACACGTAAGTACGTCCTTTTGACTTCAATCATTTTAATGGAGGATGTGTACTTGCCTTTGTGGCTATTATGTGAAAATAAAGACGTGACATAAATACTAATCACAGGGAAACTCATACTGGCTATATCTTTTATCAACGTGTTAGCATAATTTTATATCTTCATTTCTGTTATACTTGTAGTGCACGTTTATTAATTGGAACATCCACCTACTTCCGATTAATTTATTAATCAAAGTCATGTGCACAATGATTATAATGTACTGCACGTTTCATGTTCATTATCAGATAGACCAGGGTAACAAATTTTCATCATTCATTAGTAATTTTCAGGAGCTCATTTCCAGCGAGCAGGTAATAAATATTACGATGACATGGCGTTGCTGCCCTATAATTGAACAAGGGTTTGCCGATCGAGTGCTGAAATCAGCAGACTATGAAAACTTACGTTGATTTTCATATTGCAAGAAAATGCTTATCCAACTAACCGTTTCCTGCGCCTGTGATGGTGATAATGGTCTTTATAAAAAAAAAAATGAATACCTATTTATACTTAAAATGGCAATAAAAAAGATAAAATCTTGTAAAAACATAAAATAAAATAATGTTATTTGACGCATTTAGATGACGCAAAACACATAAAGGTTCTTACCCCTAATAGATGTGCATGGTTCAAACAAAGAGCCGTAAATCTACAAAAGGCACTTATTTTCACAATTCTTGTAAATAACAATCTGCTTATGTTAGAATACGATTATGACCTATTACATATTTATTACTAGCAGACCAGTTACGCATGATATACCTAGTATGTATTTTTATTAGCCTCATCAGATACACTACGATTATGGTAGAGAGAACAAATATTTTCAAATTTTTACCTCAAATAGGCTACTACGCATGTTTTCAACTGGTTTGTGCATTATTTACTCGTGCCACGGCATAGTAGAGTGGTATTGTGTGGTAATAATGCCCAGTGGATAATGATTCATTATTTATCGCATTGTGTTCCTATGTAAACAAACACTGCGCACTTATTGTTTCTACTTTGTTTGGCACACTTATTTTAGAATTAGGAAATTAGTAGCTTTGTTCTTCAATGAGAAGTACGTACATGTACTAAAACTTATTTAAAAATTATGAAGGAAAAGCGTGAATAAAATTTTTAATATACCGTAACTTTTCCCTAGTTACCTGAATATTACAATATTTACAATACTTAGGGGACGATGCGTCATAATGGCGAAATGTTTTCAACATAAACTATATTCGTTAAATAAATAGGGAGTGTTTAAGTTGATGAGGTTTAGCTTCAAGGCTCCTGTCAAACTACCGTAGCATTACGTGGCACGCTGTCCAAGGTTTCTGAATTTGAAAGGGTCTTGTCATACGAAACCGCTATTGAATAGTAGGTTTATTCAATGTATTCATTGCTAAGAAATTAATTTTAATAGAAATAAACAATTAATCATATCCGTTACCTACTGACACTAGTGACACTGTTCTTTGAATCCATCGAAAGATTGTGTAGGGTATTAGGTATATTATAAATGCAATGAACAAACCACAACATTTTCCTGTAGTATCCGTGTGTAGATCACAAGAATTCCACAAGGTCAATTTGAACTTGAACTTCTTAGGGCGAATTTTACCAATGAAATGCCGCTCTTGAACCATTCAAGAATGGTCAGTGTTGATGCCACACAGACAACTCTTGATACGTACCTATACACAATCACGGTCAAGATGACAGACAGTTACCCCCCTTTTAGTTTTTAGTTAATTTAATACTTCTTCGTAGTTGGGTATTAGTTACTTTTTCATCGTGAACTGTTTTGTTCCAGTATTTACGCACGAATAAAAATAATATCTACCGGCCTCTGCTTTTAAAGTGTCATCCTGCCAACGCGCAAGTATGTAGTGTGATCTAGCCGCAAGTTCAACCATCCATTTCAGGTTAACTATGACGTAGTTACCTATGCTACGGACACGGCAAATTTTATAATCTGGGACGGGTGCAACATGCACAACTTCCAAGTGAATGTTTTGAAATCTTAATCGTCTTGGCGATATCGGTTGTAACACACCGTTTAAGACGTATTTTTTGCGTGTTGGAGTTCTGCTCCATTTCCCACGGGCTACCGTGCCGTTACTGTGCTAGCATTATGCTAGCACAATGCTAGCCCGCAGAACCAGCTGTTCTGTGTCTCAGATATAGGAGTAATTAACTTTTCCCCCTTCATAGTTTATTCACGTTGTCACCAGGCTGGTCGGCGCGAGCACTTTGCTGTAGTCAATGCCGTGACGAACTGTTCCATTGTTTGAATCTGGTCGAAACTATCCAACCGTTGAACAGAGAGAACTATTCGTTTATTGAATTTGACGTCCAAACTAGAAACAGTCAGGTGTATCGGGTTCCTGGCTATTACGTAACATCGAGAGCTATTCAGTGGTACTTTACAACAGGAAATATATGCCTGCTGTCATGATCAATTTGAATGATTTTTTAAATTCAGTATGTACCCCATTTGGTGAAATCTTCTTTTTAGGCCATTGTCATCAGTGCATTTGCACGCTAAATCGTGCGGTCGTCAGTCACATTAGCTCCCTAATTTCGTTATAATAATATTATTATTATGACTTCGTACAGCATGTGTCAGCATGATATGATTTGCATACCGGCGGGCCAAGTCTGCTATTTTTATAATTTTGTCATTCCAACACGATCCCATTGTCATTTTGCTATAAGTTCGTAATCTGCTAAATTCATAATGTTCGATCATTGGTCGGTCGAATTAAAAGCAATGACTGCACAATGACGTTCTAATGGTACGTCACTGATATAAGGAACTGTCAAAATTTTAGCAGATTACCGCCTAACGGCCAAACCCAATGACCTATTCTATCTCCAATTTTGACATACTGGTAATAGAAAACCTATCTGTCTGTGGTTATAGTGTCCCAATTATTTGTTAGAGAGTAAGAAATCTTACCGGCACACGATATCTATCGATGAGAGGGTCTGTGGCTTACTACGGTTAACTATTTGTATGAAAAAGCCAAAGTATGTGTACCTGACGTGAATGACGTGTTGACAATTATTTGTTTGATAGGGTGGTAACTAATGGTAACAGACTTGTTGATCCGCCGAAATCTAGGAATAAATGGTTTGCTTTTAAAATAAACTTTGTTTATAATCTCATGAAACCTGACCTACTCAAGTTAAAGTACTGATTTTGAAATAGTACCAGAGTTATCCCACAAGGAAATTGCTTTTGAGGTCCTATAACATAGAACCAATAACAAACAATAAAAAACCGTATCGATCATATGAGCAAATTAACTTTTAATGAATTTACATATAGATTCCATTTAAATAAATCAATAGCAAGTTATTTACTCAACGAAACAATTACAAAAAAAAAATTGAGTTTTAAATTGTCAATTATGTAGGTACGTTTAATTCCTACTCTCTAGCCTTACCGCTATGTTTAGCAAAATGTAGTCAAATCTTGTATAATGTTCGAGTTACTCGCAGAGTTTTATATTTTATGTAAACTATAACTAAGTCCAGTAATTTAATACTTTAAACATAAAGTTTTTTATAAAAATCACGTTGTTTATGATGATGTTGGTTGTAACGAAACGCACGGGAAGGCCACCCCTATCTATTGTTTCCGTCACATAGATAACCGTTATTGATGAATGTGAGATACCGATCAAACATAGATAGAAACATATGGTCTTCCAGCAGTAGTGATCTACATTTCAGTGAAGGTAGGTAATTGATTTCAGCCGTTAGTCAGTCATTCAGTTGTCATATAGTACGAGAGTACCATTCTACATCATTTCTTTCAATGACGTGTCAGTGGTTGACCATTGGAAAGTCATAATAATGATAAAACGTTTAATTCGACCAACAAAGGATCATAGCCACAGACATTTATAATAATACCAAACTTGTCAAAATCAACAATTATGAAATCAGTGATAGACCATTCTGACACTATTGCAATAGCAGACTTGATGCCCTGAACGCCTGAGTCCCATAAAGTGGGAGTAGCAATGATCTGTGGTAACAATTTGTACGAGGGTTGTAAGACTATAATGCTTGCTGAGTAATAATAGACGAATACTTATACTTTATTGATCATAAAATGATGAACAGAAAAGTAAAATTAGCCTTCGTGATTACCGACTCAATTACAAAAACAAGCTTCTTTATTAACGTGTTCCCTAGAAATAAAGATTTCTGTGATGTTTGAACATGATTGGTAATTTGAAGTGTTTGATATATCGTTGATAATTTACTATTCGATTACCTATAGTCTATACTGCTGCGTTACAAGACACGTGTTTTATTCTTAGCCGGTTTGCACCACGTCTCTATGTAATTTTCCATAATTACACACTCACTGTCTTGATAATGTGTAACGTAGTGCTAGTGCGATTTACTAGTGGTAGGTATGCGAAGGCGAATCACATTTACTATCCGTTATCCGTTCTCCCTTACGACCGCTTGTTTCTAAGCGCACACTAATCGCCGATGCAACAGTTCATGAGAACTTTTTTAATCTATTCTTTGCATAATACATTATGTAACCAATACATATACTTAGTATGTTTTTGATTGCACAATCGTTTGTGGAACTAGGCTTGATGACTATATTATTTTTAGATGGTGACGTTAAAAATCTGTCTGCGCGACACCTGCCCTTCAAAGTTATCGTGTAGCATCGATCGCTTTGTCGGCGGAGCTTAGTATCTGTCTGGGTTGTTGTAGATAGTATCGATAGCTAGGTATGTCAGTGATACCTTTGAAAGTCGCCTCAGTTAGCTAATGGCTAGACTCCATCGTGTCTTAGAACCTTAATATTAATAATCCTCTGGAGCGGAGTCGTCTCCGTCTTAATTACAATTAGCTTTATCAATTTTAGCATTAAAATAGTTTACTTTAGTGTAGATAAAAATAAGTCTATTAGTTTTTAAAATTGTTACTTAATTAAAACATTTTTAGGATTCCGTAAGAAAAAATGGAACCCCTATAGGATCACTTTGTTGTCTGTCTGTCTGTCCGTCTGTCAGTCAAGACCCTTTGTCTCGGAACGCGTGAAGGCATCGAGTTGAAATTAAAACCATATAATTAGGTCCACAGTCCCTTAAGAAGCTGTGAAAAAATCAAACTTCTAAGTTAACGTGAAAAAAAGATACGGCCGTTTAGGTCGCGAAAAACGTACATTCTCACTCTCAAGGGAATCAAATCGTTCGTTCATACAGGGCAAAGTACTTCGGTAACCCAGGTAACCTACGGGAGATCGCCAGCGACGTCAAGGCGCTGCTGGCCTTTCTTGGGGAGCTCGGGTAGATCGAATGATTTACGTCCCACCTGTACGCAAAATACGCGCTGAGACGTGGAGTTGCGGACACCAGCCCGTCATACTACTACTACTACTAAATACCTGACATGTATTCACATCGTCGTCGCTTCACGGTATTGTTAATTTTCAAATTAATGGTTGTATCTTTTGAATTATGTTTTACGTACGTACGGTGATAAAAAAAATATCTAATTTCTACAGTCTGCTCTCCTACAGGCACAGCTTACTGGCTTACTTACATCACAGCTTACTGGTACACAGTAAACTTGTGATCGGAACTGGGTATGTTTGAGTTACAACACTTTTGAAAGTTGTTAGTTCGAGCTTGGCGAAAAGCGAAATATTTCCAGAAAATTTGAATAGATGCTACAACTCCGAAAAAGCACACTTTTGACCTCCAAGTGAAAGTTAGTTACAAGTAAGCTCAAGTAGATAAATTCCTTACAAGGAAACTAATTGCATTACTGATCAACCTGTACCTATATTCTAGGAACACTTAAGTTATCATTTCAATTAACAACAGCACATCGCATTTGTTGTACTTACATGCTGATACGAAGTGCAATGCAAACTTAACGACTCGACTGCATGATTAATATTACATGTGCTTGACTTGTACCTATTGTTTTCATGATGACAAGTCTAATTGTGACAAGTATGGGGACTTTAATGATTATTACTTACTGTTTACTCGTGTCGTTAGATTAGGACAAGGATTTCTTTATTTAAAGGCTTAACACTATACAATTTGTAGAAAATCTATTTAGGAAATCCGTAGGTGTAATCACAGTTAGAACAGATTGGATCCGATTTAGTGTAAATTGGTGGTTTACTAAATTGAATTTTATAGGTATTATTTAGAATTCAATTTAGTGTAGTGTGATTACTAGCTAACAACTTTGGTTCCTAAATAGATTTTCTAGAAATTGTATAGTGTAATAAGCCTTTTAGCCGACTTCAGCAAAGCTAAAATTGAGGTTGTGATATTAGCAGGCTATGTAATAATAAGTATGTTTTTATTTCTGGCATATGCATAGTTTTGACACCACATGCGGTACCGGCAGCGGTCCTATTTCCACTGAGTGAACATTTTATGATTTTTCCGAACTATAAACACTTTAATATACATGAGCTTCTTGGCTGTAATATTCTACTATTACTTTTGTTTACATGAAATCATAGTTGTGTTTATTGTTGTTGATTTTGGTTTGGTTTAAGTCACCTGACGTCAGGGCTCCGATCTAAATTGGTTCTAATTCTAACTTACTTAGCAAGCTTACATTAAATATTAGCATTGTTGATACAGTCCTAATTAGCACAAGGATTAAAATGACACAATTTGTGACTTATCATCCTGATTTGACAGTATTGCGGATAAGCACATAATAATTAAATTAAATAATATTACTTTTTTCACATATTTCCGCTTTTGAATTAGCACTAATTTGTGTACCGTGACTTTGACATTAATGGAAATTCATGTGTCACGATTATTATTTTTCAAGAAAACCAATTTTATAGCCTGAAGCAGCTCTATATTATATTCTGCTCCTGAAGAGCAGTCTTTATTTTATATTGCTACAGTCATGTAGTAGCACCATATCGACTTACATACAGTTCTAACGCGTTAGGTTGGTAGTAGCTACATAAATATTGTTACCATCCTCGTTATCCACTTATCCTGGCTGTATTCCATGTGTCTGCTATGCACCCTTCACCACGTGCATTATTCATTAACACCAGCAAAAATACAACCTTCCACAAACTATTTTCGTTCAACGACTAAGGCTAGCGATACACTCTCGCTCGGGTGTTGCGGAAGTATCTCTAGTTCCCGCGACCCCCGTCGTAGGTGTGAGATAGAACACCGGGGTGGTTTTTAGTCAGTAAGAGTCGAGGATTTTCCACCACGGAACAAAAAAAAAAGGGATACGCTCTCGACTATTATTCATTGACGTTCAGCATTCAAGGTGAAGCCATTTTGTCGTGTACTATTCGCTGCGTCATATCATAGGAATTCCGGTCATCAAATTATAATCTCCAATATTTTTGTTTACGATGACAGGCGTATACATTTACGTTATATTGCACTATATTCATCTCTATACATAACTATTATAATAGCGACCTGGCGCCGGCCAACGATCGCTATTTATTACTTTTCTTTGGATAAAAGCCAAGTGTCGGTCGACATCAGCAAACTATCGACACATGCCAAAAGAAAGTCAAAGTTCGACGGCATGCGTGCAGAATATAGTACGAACACTTTAATCATGTAAGACTGATCGACACCACACACCCAGACCCACCTAAATCATGACACGTACCTATACGAACAAGTAGACAAATATATTTCTGGCACCATCATACAGAGTCGATCAGAATTTGCTATCATTTGATTGTCGCAGGGAGTTTTATAATAATTATTTAATACAAATCTCATAATATTATGGCATTAGTGCACGTAACACACTGATAACCAGATCTGATAATATGAAATCAGATATTGTTATGGATTTTCATTGCGTAACAAGAATTCACAAGAGCAACAAAGAGTTGTTTCAAAAATATTTATTAAACTGTGAACGTGATGGTGATACACCTATATGAAATTAAAGATTCGTGTCATGCTGTGAGCCTGTGACAGAAGCAAAAGAGAAAAAAATAAACTATAATTTCGAAAAATAACTTTCGACATCGTGAGCCTGTTCAAGATGTCCCATTATTGTGCTTATTTTTAGTCGACAACATAAAATAACTACCAAAAATAATAAGCGGTGATGAATAGAAGAAGTTCCACGGTCTCGAACCAAGCGCTTTGACTCCACATTTATTGTGCGAACTGCCAGACTGTGGAATTCCTTGCCCGCCTCTCTGTTCCCTGATAAGTATAATCTGGGTATCTTTAAGGCACGAGTGAACCGGTTCATCTTAGGCAAGCGTGTTTCAACTTAGGCCGCATTATCACTTACGATCAGGTGAATTGCGGTCAAACGCAAGCCTATTTAATAGTAAAAAAAAAAAATAATAATATGGCAGTTTGAAAATTTCAATATTAGGCACTAGCAATGCTGCAAGTTCTGATTCACATTATGATTACGATAAATAAAGATAACGTGATAAATAAATGTTATCGGTTTTAATAAAATCATACGTTGTACTTGTAGGTACTACGTCGGCACAGTTCTCAGGTAAATTTTCCACTGCACTATTAGGTACTTTATGTCAGAAAAAATGTGGGTGGTGTGTTTAGAGGCAGGCACTTAAACAAATTTATCCAGACAAACACCAGCGATTTATTGTTATTAGCGAAATAGGAGCATACAAAATACGGTCGAGATACAAACTAAATATTTACGTTCAAATGCGTAGCGGTGGGCGCGGTGTAAAGGAAGATACACAAATTTTCGCAATATGCCAGTCTTCAGATATACTGAAATAACTGAATATTATCAGTATTTCCACATGCACACGCACGCCCAAGCGTGCACAATTAGACAAGAGTATGTGATTGATTAGAATCATGTTGGTACAGACAGCGTCATCAACTGCTTAACCCCCACGCATTAAAATTTCTTTAGATAGGGGTTAAGCAGTTGATGACGCTGTCCGTACGTAAATAATTGTAGTCTTTAAATTATATTCTTCTATTTTTAATTCGGGGCTTCGAATGGCAGCACTTGACGGATTTTCATTGGTAAATTACCTTCAATTTTAGTACCCTTACTAAAAATTCAAAATTTTATTTAATCCTTTTTCTATTACAACGTTTGTAACATCCATCCGTCGTGGTATTTTGAAAATAATATTTTTTTTACTTTTTAGTTTTTTTAGAGACACCTTAATCTTACTCCTACCTTACTATTATCTAGAAACCTGCTCTGAAATGACGCCTATCTGAGAAGCCCTCAAGCGCCAACCATTATGGCTACAGCAGTGCTCTCTGGTGAATTTTATCGCCATAAAACATGTCTAAGAACCTGCTGACCTGCTCTGAAATGATACCGTTTAAATGCAAAAAAACCGCAACGAAATCGGTCCAGTAGTCTTCGAGGAAAATGGTAACAGACACACATACAAACAACCTCTAACCTCATACGCATGTACCGCCTCTGTTCCCTCCATCGTCGGTAAAAACAAAAAGATTTCCGCGAATTCAGGCCCCGTAATAAATGTCAATATGCTAAGGATTAACCAAGTAATATTTTTATCAAATGGATGGCAATGTTTTGATAGTTAACAAAACAGCTCTTCTTATCTTTATGTGTATGATCGCTCCTTCTAGAAAGCGTCATCATTTCCTATACAAGCATTACGAGCCTCTGTTTTATGAATGTAATTTTTATTGTCGAACTGTAATACTTGTTACGCATTTTTGTTATGTTAGCAGGCAAATGTTAGTCGGTCAGAACTTCGATCAACAATGTGTACATTGATCGAAGGGTCAGAATGAAAGAGATGTAATAGTGAACGCAGGGGTGGCTTTGTGTTGTGTTTAGCGGGCGACTCATCGTCTGGGGTGAGGGCGCATGACGGTACGCGGGAGCTCAGAGTGGTGGGGTGACGTCAGCGACTGCGTGACGCCAACCCCCTACGCACCCCGAGGCCAAGGCCTAGCAGTACTTCGACCCTCCAATACACTTGACATTGGTTGGACAAGCTATTCCAATCACGTCTAAGGTTAAGGTGGATTGGACAATAACTTACATAAGAATTTTATTTAATATTATGTACCTACATACAGACTAAGGCGAAATCGGATACCAATTAGTTGAATTGCTTCTGTGAATCGCTGAACGTTTCTAAAAAACTCATGCTCTATACACACTAGTATTTCTAAACATTTTTCGCGGTCATATTGACGATAACGTTTAATTAATACTTTTGCTACCAGCTTAATTATGGCCAAAATGTTTTCTGCGTATTCTCTCCCAAATAAATAACGGGCTCTCGCTAATGAATGTAGGTAAATGCCAAAGTTTATGTTCGTTAGTAAATCTCACCGTAATATCTATCAATTTGAATGATAGTCTAGGTAGAATGTATTTTAGATAGCGTAAGAATGTAGGATTTTTCATTTCAGCTTGCATTGCTAGCATTGATGTAGAGTTGAGCAAGTGATGACAATATGTATAGTCAGTCCCATCGCTGAGTGTTGTGCGTAAAAATAAATAACGTTGTTTTGTTTGGCTCAGACAATTTCCTACTGCTACGTATATTGTTATGCATAAAGCACCATGTAGACACAATTAATGACTCTTGATATTTACAAAAGCTGAAACGAAGGTAAAGCTTTATTAAAAGATTATGTAATATCTAAAAATAAAACATCCATTGTTGTGAGAAAACTACCGTTTCATTGTAAACAGACATGTTGGCACTAGCCTCACAAAAAGTACGATAGATGATTGATTACTACCTCCATTTGGAAAATCGAACCTTGTTTTCGATAAAAATTGCACCCATTAAACTTCGTATCATGTCTAGCCCGGTGACCAATGAGACACCGTGGTCAAAAACGAACAAATAAAACTTAAAATGTAACTAATAAAGATGTATGACCCTAATGTACAAAATTTATAAGAAACACTCTTAGCAAAGCGTTAATTTTGCATTGAAATACTTCTAGGAACATACTGTAGTTCCGGTAATGACTCATTAGATAATGCTAGGTACATTTCTATAATTAATATTCCCCAATGAATCACGATGATATCATTAAGAAAAGCTTTAATAAGTACCGATACAGATACTTAATTTAAAGTGGTTAATGTTTTATTAGTGAAAATTACGCAGCTGTTAGTTAAGTGGCATGCGCAAAATGTGAACATAACGTTTGAATTTACGACGAATTAGTTTCCTAATACATTTGGCACCTGATACACCACGTGTACAGTTTCCTTACTTACACATTCATAAAGTAGTCTGCTTGCATCCAAATCAGGCTACCGCATGTTGTAAACAGAAATAACTTAAATTTTGACGACACTTGGTACAAACAATATTAATTGCGAAGAATAGTCATTCAGAAACATTTCCTTCTCGGCTGTTCTGCCTAGCCCTTTCCCAACAAATTGCGTTCGGCTTCCAGTCCAATACAAACACCAGTATTTTACATGAAACGACTACCTGTCTGGACGTCCACAACCCAGTTACTGGGTAAGTAATAAAGAGGTTGTCAGACTTTCTAGCTTCTGGCTACCCACAATAACGGTCAAAAGATCTATAAATGACAGCCGGGACCAAAGGGTTCCCGTGCTTTCTTAGGCATGGAAGGGTCTCAGTATGAAAATGGTTGGTCACCCAACCAGGGACCTATCGCGGCAAGCGTAGCTTAACCATGACCGATCGATCCGCACAGCTTTTTCTCAGTCTCCAGGCCCTCCTTCCTTTTCCTTTTAGACAAAGCTCAACAAAATGAAAATGACTGAACTATCAAATGAAAATCATTGCGTTGGCATTACTCAAACACGTAAGTTCATATCATAATGCACAGAATTTCGATTACAGTGGTGGCGTATAACAGGTATGAACCGCAAAGTTGAGAAGTTTCTTCTTACTTATATAATAAAGTGGGTAACCTTATTCCCGACATTCTTTCCTTCTCATAAGGGAGTGAGGTGTCCTCGGGATGTCTCGGCAGACTGACCTTGGAGAGAAGTTGATTTATTGGACGACGGGAATCGCACTGCGGCAATCCTGGACCGACCTTGAGAGTGTATGAAGCTTTTGTGGATCTTCCTTAAACCTTACCAAAATACTATGCTAAGAGTTTCTATCCTCTTACTAAATGGCACCAAATTAAAACATGCAATTTATTATTTGCCCTTTAACATTGGACAGAAAGAGAACAGCGTGGGAGGCATTCTAAGGGGTGTAAACTGCGTGGGTAGCACGGTTGAAGCGTAGGCGTTAGGTGGGCGTTTGCCTGCTTCGCTTTAAATTCCTAATAAATTGTCCCTCTGTGTCTCTGTTACGTAATCGTGTTATTGTCTTGATATTCAAAAGCATCTGGATTCTAGGCAAACCAAAAAACCAATCGTAAAGGACAATATAGTCCTGACAATAGCCTAGACTGCATTCCTTTAAATGCCACAATACAAGCCGGATATCTTACTGGTAGACCTTAGTAGAACTTTAGTAAATTTAAATTTACCACAATTGGACAAAATCTTTTAATTTCTTAAACATTTCACAGAACTGTATCGATGTCTCTACGTGAAAGCTAGTCTAGTCCACATGCACCTGCGTCATTGCCTCTTATAAAATATTCAGTGTGTTCGACGGGTCGCCTTCGCCTCCCCTACCTTCTCGCGACGATGCTCTTCTAAACTTAGCCAGTAAAGTATAGCGGGACTTGACCGTTTACATATTTACTTCATCATCATACTTGCTGGTAGTTTCAGGTACATCAATATTATTAAGTTCCAGGTTACAAAAATGGTCGATGGTCGAGAAATGTGCGGAACTGGAACAACTACGGATGTGCGCATGTCTAACCTATATTGCAATAACCCCAAATTCCTCGTTGTTGCGGAAGTCAGTAAACTTGAAGATGAATGTTTGATTTAACCTTAACCTTAGATTGTGACCTCGTGTGTCAGTGTTAAAGTATCCGACGAAAATGAGGGAATACAAAGTAATTTAAGTGACAGTTTATTGGTATAGATACTTTTTTGGACAGCCAAAATGTATGGTGTGCCAATATTTTAATAGAATATTTTAGGAAATAGGGATGGACTAATAAAGAATAGATGATCCGCGGCAACGTTTATACAACCAACTGTGTGTGACTTGTAAATTTACTATAAATATAGTACTGTTAAATAGGATTAGGAAGAGTCGCTCTATGGATACTATCACATTTCAAGTGACCTTGTACAATGCTTAACACTTGACCTTAGTTATTTAACCTTCGGATCGGCACGTGTTACGTCCGTAAAGTTTAAATATTTAATTGTAGGTACTCGAACAACACGCAGTTGTTTTTCAGGTTTGGAAACTATTGGGGTTTTCAACGGAATCTAAATCGTAAACGGATAATTATTTGATAAGACAACAGAAAAATTTAATTTGTTATTTTGTGACATGACATGATAAGTTTGAAGAAACAAAATATTTTTATTTACCTATCTTTGATAACGTAAGACTACGTAGATACTTTTTTTGTATACCTAGTACCTATAAATAGATACGAATGACCCAATGATAGTGAAGGCAATCGAATAAATGGAAGCTATTTGTTCGATTTTGTACCCAAGGACTATATGTATAAGGACCACTATTGCTATACTTTTTAAAACATGCTTTAATAATGCAATTTACATGATATATTTAACCGACTTCAAAAAGGAGGAGGTTATCAATTCGAATGTTTATAATTTTTTATATTTTTTTTTATGTGTTTTCGGGCGTAACTCTGTCTTTTAAAGACGGATTTGCAAAATTCTTTTCTTGTTCGAAAGGGGTTTATTCCGAAAAGGTCCCATATAAATTTTATCAAAATTGGTACAGCTCTTTTTGAGAAAATCAACAAATTCCCAAAAAAAAATACTTAGACGACGTTTTAGTTTCTTCAATCACTGGAGGACTTACAATCTCTTTTAAGTGTGTTGCCGTTTCTTAATGGATTTGGATGTTTAGGCAACACTAAAAAGCGAGAAATAAAAAGTGTTTTCAAAAAAAAAGATAACCGCCTTCAAAAACTAAAAACTTTAGCACAGAACACACATTACTTTACTTTCGGAAGTCGGTGGCAATACAAAACAACAAACACAAAGCCAACGCCACCGACTTCCGAAAGTAAAGTAATGTGTGTTCTGTGCTAAAGTTATTTACCACTTTTTAGTTTTTGAAGGCGGTTTTCTTTTTTTTTTTAAAAACTTTTTAAAGTCAAATGCTGTTGCTATTCGTGATTTCAATTCGTAGCAATACAGGTGTGTGGTGAGGTGCCCGGTACCGCCTCTACCAGTAAACATTGTATCATAAAGACGACACTATATACCACTACATGAACAAGAATATACTCTGTCTTGTCTGACATTCAACGATATATACCTAGTACATGGACCTTTAAAGTTGCTTAAAGATAGGCCTGAAAATAACAGAAGACGTGGTGTTACCTTGACGTTGAAATAGGCTGATTTCATCGCCAATCAATCGGTAATTCATAAATCTGACACAAGATTAATATCTCTGGGAATTTCAGATTTATTTTTGCATTCAGCTGTTTGTTTTTAAATCTAAACTGATTGACAAATCATTTTCGTTAACCTTAAATTACCGCCGAACCTTCATCGTAATTTGCAATGCTTCCTGATCAGTCTCTTTAGTCTAAGATACCAATTAATATTTCAATCGTCTACCAGTTTATTTGGTACAGCGCTGCATCAACAAGACCTTCAGCTATTTTCACAAAATCCTGCTTTGATCGATATAATCAGTTCTATTTGAAGACTGTTGAAAGCAAAAGCATAGAACAAACAGGTAATAAAGAGGAGAATGAAAATAGGATTTCTGACGAAGTGTATATTTGTGAATTGTCGTTTTAAACAGTGTTGTCATGCAAAAGAACTGCTTTAAAAACAATGCATGTATGTATCACGTACGGTTTGCGTTTGACTTCCAGACGATGTTATCGGAAATTATGTATAATAACTGTGTCGGTACGTTTGAAGTAGCTCTTTTTGTAAATTCTTATTTTTATCCTAATAGACTAATCTAAAATCAAATGATCGAACGTTTGATTTTTGATTAGTTTACAAAAATGTATGTAGAGTGGCGCCCTTTATTTCAAATAAGCAGAACATTTTAATGGACATGATTTTAAATACTAAAAATGCACTAGGGCTCTAGTGACATTGTGTAGGGAGAGATTTAAAGCTAGTTCCAAGGTTTCACATTTGGGACCATTGTTCTCTGGGTATTTGTTTGTTCTCTTTAGGCTAGTGAAAATACACTTGAGGGCTGTGACGCATACTTTTCATGGAAACTCTTGGCCGAATGAATCAGAAATTTTCGCAACGAATACAATATAGTCGCAACAATAAAGAACTCCTGTAAAAATAATACTTCATTATTTCGTGTAGCTGCAGGCAGTCTTTTTGTCTTTATAACGCGTATTTAAGCGTACATTTCTGGGAATGTTTAATTTTATCTAACCACTGTTTGAGCTAAGAATGAATCGTGTGTAGCGTGTGGACATACTTTAATTAGCACTGCGGGGTGTGCTTTGGAAAATTGCCAAAATGTTTGGGGGAATTCACCCGTTGTATGATTTTTGTCAGCTGTCTTGAAAAACAGAGTGCAAGCGGCCTCTGTAGCGTACTTTTGTTCACCAGATGTAATACGTTAAATATAATGATATCAAAATAATGTAAGTCTTGTACGTTCCAGTCGAAATCCGGTAGTTGCCATTGAAAATGCTCATTTATCACAAGTTAATGGACGATTACAGCAAACGATTAACAAAATGCAATGATAGAATACTTAACGTAAAATAATCTGAATGATTTGTCCTATATTTGACCATGAACAATATAACATATTATCGTACATTCTTCTAATGTTTGATATACCTCAGTGTGTCGCCAAAGTAATCGCTAACAGCAATTTTTGTTGTGTTTGTTATGTTTAGTTTATAGGATTTAGGTACGATTTAGTTATTCGCTGGTTGGTCATTCATGATGTCACGTTGATAAGGGTGCCGCTTCGTATAGTTTGCACGCAATCTATATTTGGAATTTCGATAAGGTGAAGGTTAATGAGACATTTAGTGGATACCTATTTGATTAATATAAATGATTGTTTTAAGATTAAAACAAAAAGATGCTAATTTCGCAATAACACTTGGCTGAAATTCGATGACAAGAATTCTTCTGCCATATTATTGAATTTGTTATCTGAGCATGATTTGTAGTGGAAATTTTAACCACTTAATCCGAGTTGAACTAGCCGTTATCATTGTTATTATGGTAAAGATAATGCTTATAATCTTAGCTTGGCTAATAGGTTCTATTGTGAAATACAAGCTCCTATAGTAGGTACCTACGTGTAATACCAGGTGAAGGATTTACTGTTTCTCCAATATTGGCTTGGTTGCACATAAAATTTTACTACGTATGGTGTTAGTACGACAAATATTTGTTGTTGGGTAAACTAGGTTTTAATCTGATTTCAAATTGCAAATTGTTGTAAGTACTTATGCATACAACGTGTGTCTCTGGTCCTATTTCAGTTATTTATTTCTTACGCCGTTTCCTAGGGTCCCTGGCACTTTGTTTGTTTTGCCTATATGTGGTGTCCTAGCCTTCCGTTGGTTTATTCTGTAACAAAATTCTGTCAATGTTTAGCCTTAAAATGTTGTGTTGAGATCATCAATAAATGGATACAATAAGACGATTGGACAAAGTTTCGCAAGTTACATTTGCAAAATGTCACAAAAGAGTATACACAGTTGTTATCTTATCTGTTAAGTAATGTACCCACGGTAATCTGTGCTCTAAAGAGGTACTGTGAAGCACTTGTGAACCATACGATGTTGGTGTCAGGTGCGCGGCGGACGTCCTACCCGGGCGCGGGTGCTCACAGCTCCGAACTAAGCTTTGCGACTACAAACTCTGCACGGTTTGACGAGGTAAGACCAACATTTCCAAACTTTCGGAACAATGTTTCCTAATCAATATTGTATTTTTAATTTTCATATGGATGGTTAAATCTCGGCTGATGCAATAAAAATTGTGTATGAGTTTTGTATAAATGTTACATTAAGATCGAAAATGTTCATATATTATTATGAATGATACATGGTGAAATTGAAAAATACAGACTGAAAAGTTGTTTGTTGTTTTATTATTTTTTTGGAGTTAACTTTGTTGATTGTTTTTAGGTTTATAGGTACTATTTACTATTTGTTAAAATCTAATTTTATTAAATAGTTTCGGATTTATGAAACTATAAAATTTTGGAGTTAATCCACTCCGGATTAGCTTCCAGTTTCTAAATTGTGAGACAGAAGAGGTTGATTATTAAAGCAGTTTAAACATTGGAATAATTCTTGATTTTTATTAGTTTATTGTAGTTTGAGATTCATATAATTCCTATTGTTTTGAAGCAGGGTGGAGTGACATTTCAGGGCGAGTTTATACAAAGGCATGTCATAAAGGGCCAACGACTGGCGCCGTGACAGATAGCGCCAGTCTAATTTATTATGACTTGACCTTTATCATTTAGAGAAAGCGTTTTATTGTTAAAACTCTCTATTCAATGTGCCATTGTGTGCATATCAAGGGATAAAGTCAATCGCTTTGTCGTTGTAAGGGAAGCTTATCATACCTGGACAATAGATAATAATTATGTGAATTGAAACACGTATGGATTTGATTGCTATAATCTTTGACATAGTAAGTTGATGGAGACTACAGGCTCTTCCCAATCTAAACTTACTGGAACAATCAAATTAAAGGTGTTTTTTTTTGTAAACATAATTATTTCACTGCTGAGCTGTTTTGACCAGCCAAGTTGGACAAGCCATGGATATTTAAAAAAAATAATAATTGATCTTCTGGCATTATCCAGGGAGGAAACAGGGGACTAAGTTTATATGGAAAAACGGCCCTTGTGTTTCCTCTTAATATGGCTGTCATAATAATAAAGAGTAGACTGTAAAAATCTTGTAAAATTGTTTAATTAATTCTTAGCAAGTCAAAATGTTTTGATCAAGTGGAATAGGTTCAATAAGAGAGTCAGTAAATAATCACAACTAATCTTTTTCCTGGCAATATAAATGAAGGAGACGATAAACTCGTGTCGTTTCAAGTTCTTTCATTGTCTGAAGTACTCCTTGTGCGTTTCGAAATGCGCCTGACAGCAGTTAGATATTTAAGAGAACGTCAATGCCCCAGTATTGTTCTAAATGAATACCGGTACGTATGGAACAAAAATGTTTCTGCGTGTCGCTGGGACACAGTATTGATTTTTCTTAAATCTTTAATATAACCTACGACTTTGCGAATGAAAACTTCCTGTATGTTTGTGAGGGGATAAAAATATCTTGTTAAAAGTAGTTTTAGACCGACTCGATGCGTATGCGAGTTCTAATGCGTAGTTGAGTTAAAATATCAAACGTCTGGTATTTTGATGGTAGAATGTACCGGATCTGACCGAAGGACCGCCACAGCACCAAGTGAAAAAAAATTAAACTAACATGATTTTTCCTGGCTAATAATTGCAACAAAAATAGGATTTATTTTTACTTTATTGCGCTTTTACACATGCTGTCCTCTGAGTCGTGGTTATTATTATTTTATTGCGTCAGTAACCGGCGCCAGATTGTAAACTCTTGCAAATTTTGGCAGTTTCATGTAGGTTCTTAATAGTAGGTTGTGTATCTTCATTTACGCTAGAATACGCTGCGAATTAGCGTCCATAGAATCATTAAATTGGTATATTAAACGCATGACTGTGTTCTTTCATCACCAGGGTGACACAAATTGCAATGATCGAAAATTCGAGTAGTTAGACTAGTCTTACTATTGCATTTTGTAACTACTAGTTCCCTTCTTCATGGGAATTAATCTTGATCTGATTGATTAGTATACTTTTCTTTGTATGTTTTTATTGTGTTCTAAGTACATAGTTGTAACTGTAACCAGTGTTGTGAACTTACAGATAACAGTTGTTGTGCGGCTGTAGCATACAGCTGGCATAGCTTTATTTTACTAAGAAATCTTTTTATGGTTTGTGAACTATTTGAACTCACACGCTGCTTTACTTCTCACAGGCTATATCTCATATAGCTATCGAATGTTTGTAATAATGTTGTAAGCTTCAGTTTGCAGTTGAAAATATCTGCCGTTTTGTTGATTTTTCTGGTTCTGGTTCTCGCTAAAGCGAAAGCGAAGTAAAATTATCGCAGATAAATCTGAGATAATTTTACTTTTGTAGTGTTGTACTTTTTTAGTTTGGCGAGTAACGGATAGGAAACTAACAAATGTTTCATTAGATGAATTAGAACTAAAAAATAAATAACAATAGCTTATTGTAGATCGTTATGCGTTGTATACTGAATAAATAATCAATTGATTGCAGTCAACTACACATTGTATGCGTTTGTTATTTGAGTTACATCGGTCACCGTTGATACACCGGAACAAATAGTAGCTTTTCCGTCCTAATCACTATATTGTAATGTTACAGAGGTCAAATGGGGTTCGTTTACACGGCCCGGTAGTGGTCGAACAGGTACCTCCAGACGGGCTCCCGTGGCGAGACAATGGCGTCCCCTGCTGTTCCGGCTAGGTCGGGTATCCCTCGCGTCGATGTGTGCGACCTCTGTTTACAGATACGGCACACAGCGGCTTGCTGCGCAACATTGATTCGTGGTTCGCGCTTCGCCCGCTATCGTCTCTCAGTCACTAGTGCGCAACGCCAAGAGAAACAAGTGTTCGTGCTACGCAGCGATACTTTTATTTTTGCGTTAATTTTTTGTGCAAGTCTCCGCTTCAACAAAGAAAACCTGTTTTAAATTGCCCATGTATTCTTTGGTGAACACGATAGAGTAGACAATTATTTGTAAACTGTGTTACATCGCTTGGCTCTCTACCTAGTTCGGTTCCTGTGTGTTGAGTAATATTCTGTGTCAGTTGTAGTGGTTGTGCTTGTGATAGAGTCGGACAATTTCATCGCGAACGTGTTCCAAATTGGGATTTCACCACGAGCGGGCTCAAGGAAGTTTATAGTCTAGTGAGTTAATGACGACATACACGCGACTTAAACTGTCATTTATTTTGTTGATTGTGTTTTGACTTTCTTTTGCTTGTAGTGTTTCGATCCGCCTGATTATAATGCTGAATTGGTAATAAGGATTGAAATGGGTTTAAAATAGCATCCAGCCTGGTCTGTAATACCATCGCTGGCGACTCAAGTTTTGTTTTATTAGCTGTACAAGCAGAAGAACGAGTGCATGCACCTTGGTATCGCGTGACGACGTCGAACGGAGTCGCGCCACCACCACGATCGACGTCACTGTCCCACTACACGCTCTAGAGCGCCACTTATCTCGAATGGTGACGGTGTGCTAGTGAACGAATCCATTTGCTTCATGGTTAAAATTTGACTTTTAAATTTCAATACGGTTGTCGATAAATCTACTTGCAATATTACAATATCGATTGGTGTCGAACCAAACGTTTGTTGTAATGTAAGTGCAGTCAATGAATGTTTGATGAGTAAACAGACGCTTCATAACAGGATAGTATAGGAACCGGACATGTGTATTGATTTTAATCTGCTCTTGATTTAGATGTTTCCGCTATTTTGCGTTCGGTTGCCATGTAATTTACTACTTATTATACGCATGTAAAATCTAGCTTATCCATATGTCTATAATGTATTTATTCAACTTTACTCCAACAAATATTTGCTATTTTGGTTCGTATTAGAATAACGCTTTCTGATAAACATGTTATTTAAGAATTTTCACATAATGTAGTTTCTTATCAGATGCAAATATTGTTTTAAAATAAAAATGTATTCTTCGTTTAAACACAAAATTGCAAAAATATTTCTGGACAAATAAGCAGAGTAAATAAAGCCTTGAATATCTTGTACGATGTTTTCAAAACTAGTACTGAAAATTAAATAATCACCTGAGAACAACAGTCCATTGTTGGTCAGGTCACCTCTGGAAAGAAACAAAAACAGAATGTTCAACCTAATAGTAATGATGACGTACAAGTCGGAAGACTGGATTGAGAAGTGTGTTATTGTATTAGCATCTGCTAGGTGATGTGTTGCCAAATTGTGCCTATTTAGTGACACTATTATCACAAGTTTTAACTACGTTAACTACACTTTTTGCATTTATATTTTGCCTATATGTGGTTTGTCTGTTCTAGCATGGACAGAAGTCACTACCTATTGGGATTCGTTCATTATACTCCCTTTCATTTGGAGTACCTAGAGCCTCGTTTTTGACTACTCCCATTTACCTATGCCATGTGGTTTGACATGTTGTGCCATAACATGAGAAGTAACTGCATCTGCACGCATTGGGCAATTGGGGACTTTCCGTTATGTTTTGTTTGAATGGTCCTATTTCTGCCCCCTATGGTTTGAAGTGGTGCCTGTCGTGTTATGCAACATGTATGACACTGGGGCTATTATCATCTGTTGTATTTCTAACAGCTCCATTCACTGATGTGGTTTAAAGTGGCAATTTTTCGCCGTATCATTTAAAATAATGCCTTAACATTATTCGTAGCTGCATTACCTTAACTTGGGTAGAACTCTATCATTCATTTTACAAAGTAAAAAATTATTATGGGTGATTTATGCCCCCACTTTATGCACTAATGTATAAAACTGACCATGAATCCTAGCAATACGTCAGAATTATGTGAGAAGAACTAAAATTACATAAATTTATGTGTAGGTTATAAAATAATCTAAACCATATTGCCATAAAGGCCCACGGGCGGACGGGTCACTCGAGCAAGGCCGACGTTTACGTAAAAAATATTTGCTCATCTCAGTATGACCTGTCATTGTATTACGTTTATTGTGATTTGTGAACTATTTTTAAGTGTTTCTGTTTAGGTTAATTTTATAAGTTTTTTATAGCTGCCATCAACATCTTCCATTGTGTCTTTGTGGCTTATTGTAGATTTCAGTTACGATCTTTCATTCGTTTATTTAGCTTTTCGTTATCTATTAAAAATATCTACATTAAAAAGAATCTAAATATACATGTAATTAAAAATAACTGAGAGGGAGTATGTCTGCTGAGTTAGCGATGAACACTCATTTGCCACATTTTTTCATTAACTGTCATTGAAATTTCGTGCAAGGTTAATTTGTCAGTTAGAAATAAACCTGTCAGACTTGTGGAACCAGTTGAACACTGCATGAATATTTAAAGTTTCTCACAGTCTGTCATCGTATAGAATAATGTCAAACAAATCGATTGCATAGAACCGCTCTGCCTCCCGTCGTCGATAGTTTGATGATGTGTTAGTAAATCTTTTTGCATATGCTGATTGTGCTGAAGCACCTTTCTGAATGTTATGGTTATGATAGAGCAATACTCTTCGAAAGTGTAAGGTCTTGGTGTTGCTTGGTTTACATTGATCGCGTACAGTGAAAGTGTCTATTCGAGCTCGACCAACGCCGGCGCAGCACTCGGCTCCGTCGTGTGTCGTAAGGCTGCGTGCTCCGAGGGGCTCTAGAAAGCTCTGTGTGGAATTTTCCGTCGAAACAACGGAGCCTGTTGCTTTGTTCCGCTTCAATTTCGTAACCAAGTCTACTGCACTGACACTGACTATTGCATTATTGTTTCCTGCTTGTACTCAGTATGATAATTTTTATTGCACTTCCCAAGTGCAATTTGATCATTAAGTTTATAAACAAGCGTTGTTCAATGACACTGTGTCATGTTTAGAATAACAAACTTTATCAATTCGTCCCGCTTTCATGCAGCGGTTTGTTATAGGAGATAGGTACCTAGTACTATCTTATAACATACGGAGCATGAACCGCTCACGGTGTAGAATCTTACGCATACCGCTGAAGTAATTAGCTAAAGCTGGCACGCTGGGTGCAGTTGACGTATCACACTGAACAAGTCGCGTGGTGACCCACGTGACGACTCGATGTAATTGCACTGAACTACTTACGTCCACAAATTTACCTGCAGTCAGCTCTACATTTTACTTATTGTATTACTTGTGATAGTTAATTGTGTGTGGGAGTTTGAATCTATTCAACGATAACAATTACGATCAAGTACATAGGCTATTACAGATGTAAACCACTAGCAGATCATTATGTAATCGTTTGTTTGTTAGTGGTACATACAGTTTTTTGTTACAGTAGTCGGGTCAAGCTCAAGGCACATGATACAGTTTGTACTCGCGTAGGCGCACATGAGAAATGGTTATTTTTTGGTGGCCAAGAGCTTTTATTTCTTTCGCGATTTTATGTAATACACTAATTTATCGCACCACTGAACGAAATTATCGATATGTGTCGAGGTCGAGTGCGTAGTTCACATAGATATTTCATTCATAAGGAAACTAGTTACTACTACACACTATTGCGACTATTTGCGACAAATTAAAAACTCGTGAATGAAAATGATGAGTCAGTCGTTTGGCTCGATTGGAGTGTTTTCATTCAAACCGACATCGTCCCGATCCTCGCCAAGTATGACGATGATGGACGAGCCTTCTTTATCGTCGTTTTACAGCTCTATTCTACATAAAATTAACTATATTACAATAGAAATATGTAAAAGCTAAACCTGTCTTGTTTATGAGACTGTAGACAATTTAGACAAGTTGGTGAACGATGCGCTGAAAGACAAATAATGCTTACAGACTTTTCGTTTAACACAAATAAGTTTAATCTTTTAACAAAGCGACAGTTTTATTAAAAACAATTTGCGATGTGGAGAAAATCAATGAGGCTAAATGTGGACTGGCTGTGGGAGTACTTAAGGTTGCTAGCTCTGACAGAATCAATAATGCTTTATTCCGTTAGTGCTATTTATATCATCCAACGTATATAAATATCGGTCCCGTATCAATGTTTACGGATGGTCGCATTGATCAGCGTATACTGGGATTCGACTCGAGTGTCTTCCTTTCTACATAATAATATACATCAGGGTTTCTTAAAGTTGGGTCCACGGACCCCTTAGGGGTCCGTAGCATGTGTGTCAGGGGTCCGCAGTAGGTCAACTCACAACATATATAAATCAGGAAATTGTGTAGTAAACTCAGCATTTCTCGGCCAAGCCACGGACGCAAAATACGGATTGTTTTCTTTTCCTAAAATATTTTTTGACAGGGGTCCGTGGAATTGTTAAAATTGTGAAAGTGGTCCGTGACTACAAAAAGTTTAAGAAACCCTGATATAAATAATTTCTTAAGCTTCATATAGAGCCCCATGTTGGTAGTTTAATGTTTTCTTTATTGATGATCAGTGGCGTCGAATAGCAACAGGTACGTACATACCAATCTAGAATTACTGTTGGCAAATGACTGTGTTGTAGCACTTTGTCGCATTCCATCGTGATCGCGTTATGTTTAGCATCGCTTAGTAAATTATATTAAATTTTCAGATTTTTTTGCAACTTACTAAGTTCAATCGCTCAATCAATCAAAGTCTTTTGTTTTGATGATTAGCTTGCTTCGTGATTTTGTTGCAAATTATATTTAGTGCAGAAATGCCTAATTTTGGACTGTTGTTTTAAGTAATGGAATTTGTTGAGTTTATATATTAAAAAAAACAGGTGTTGCCGCAAACTATCGCAACCTAGTGACCTAGATATTTGCCAGTGCAAGTACACAGCGACCCCTCAGTTTCTAGGTTATCCCGGCTCCTAGATGTCATTAGGTACTGCAAAATTAAATAGGTGCACCAAATTATCGAGCCAAATTCAGGGTCGTTATACTTCTTCTTCTGTTCGAATCGATAGGTCGTTTTTTTTGTTCGTTATACTGATTTACATAGCTATTTAACCAAAACAATTATCACGCCATTTTAGTGTTGTTATTGAATAAGTAAGGCAATTACGTAGAAATTAACACTCTCATACATAACATGTATACAAGTTGAGTCATTTAAGTGGGTAGGAATACAATGTTGGAATAATTAAAGTCAAATAAATTGGGGCCTCTGAAAATAATGTTGTCAACCCGCAAGGAGATGTTAATGATGTACACAGAAATATACATACGGCTGAATGCCCAGAATTTTTGGATTCTTGCAGCGTTGGTCACCCAACGGAGCGTCAGGGTCGTTGTATCACATTCTTGTGTATGAGTACCCAAAATATTTAACATTTTGACAAACGAGGCAAATTTAACAATACACTCACTCAACCTTGAAGAGTCGCAGTTATCAATGATGTTTGTATCGCAGAAACCCTCTTTTAACAAGTACTTGTTTTGGTAAAAATATGACGTAAGCCTATTGGCTAGTCTCATTATATTGGTCACCTGATTTTAATGACAATATTTTCATCTGTTGATATTTTTAAATGTCTTCCTATGAAATAATTAGTTTAATCATAAAAAGATACTTCGTTTTATGCTTCATTTGGTTTAATTGCTGAATTATCTAGCTTTTGTCGACCCCACCTAAAAAAACTTTGTGAATTGGTTGTTGTTCTTCCTTGTTGTGTAATTGAAGTTCTTTGGCAAATTAGATTACATTTTTCACTACAACATTGTCATACTTTTTTCATAAATCGTTTCTGATAGAATTGCTTATCCTGCCTGTGAGTTAACAGGCCGTGTGATTAGATCGGCCGGACATCAGACGCCTGCGCATTAACATTCTATTCCCATTAGCGTTACGTAACTAATAACCCGTAATAGTTACAGTAACAGTTGCTCCGGCTGTCTGTGGTCTACTACTGCTCGTGTAAATTTAACAATTTATGTCGAAACAACGACTTCTCTTCTCAAAACTGGTCATATCCGGTTCTCACCACACGTGACCTTATTGTCTTGCGTTTACAAACATTCGCTTTTCGTCACATTTAAAATTTTAGCGAGCTTCGAGCATGCGTAGTACATCGCATACAATACTCCTCTTATCAAGAGTTTGAAGGTCTCGTCGATAATAATATATAAATGTACAAGCGTTGACGAATAATTCAAGTCTTGTTCCTATTTTTAATTGTAGCAGCTACGGCTACCTATAATTACATAAAGACTCCATGTTAGATTATTTCGGTTCAGAGATCTGGCAAACTTTCGCTGCTGTTTGTAACCATATGACTTTATGACGTGTATTTTTTGGGTACTCTATTTCAGTATTTCCGAAGATGTGACGTGTTGTTGTCGTAGTGGTAGGTGGTTCGTTGACGAATCTCGGACTATCGGAGAGGCGGGGCTTGCGCGTCATACAAATATACTCGAGAACAGATGCGCCGGGGTTTCGCTTCTAATTTGGTGACGCCGCGGGCGGCCGCGCTGGCAAGCTTGTGTCGTGCTACGCAATCTCGACGACGTGACATCGAGTAGGTATCGAAAGCAGAATTCACGCTACCCGAACGTCACAATAAACACTCGATAAAATAAACAAAGAATATGGTAAATACGTAAATGTTTACATTGAACAGGGACCAGAAAGAACACGCGTGCTCAAGAGCAGCAGATGTTATGTAGCTGGAATTTATATTTTACAAAATTAAAGAGCCACAGACGTAACAAACACATTTATAACTAAGGCATCTGGAGGTCAACCGTCCATGCGCACATTGTAGAAATGTCTGGATTACTTTGTCGTGCCTTTTACACACAAAACGTGCGAGGACAAATTAAAAGATAATAAGCTGCCAGGCTGCCCGGGTTCCTGCCGACTAGTTAAGTTACTATTTCAAAAAGCATTCGAAGGTCCTCCCTGTCTACCAATCTGACATTTACTGATCGTAACTAACTAGTCGTGGCCACATCATCTTGCAATGCCACAAATTGCTCCTTGTCAATGAATAAAACAATCGTTTTGAACTCGACGACGTGAACTCTCGTCTATCAACTTGGTTTTATAAATAACTTAGAGGGCTTATTGGTCTTTAAAAATTATCCACCGCTCATAATGCAATAAGTAATCGCTATTTGAGCGCAGCATCTGCGAGGGTTTCGTAGCTATAATGATTGAGGTCAGTTAAATTAAGATGTTCGCAGTGGTCACGAACTCTATATGTGAAGGATTTAAGTGCTGCAAAGATATCGAAGATAATATATTTATCTCGTTAGATGCATGTGCATCACTATGAATATTAAAGTATAGATAAATAACAACATTGTTTGGTGTAGATAATATATTAATTAAAATAGTTGTTCTAATTTAATAAAGACACAGAAGGAACAGTATTAGGTTATTATCTTATTGGGTTGAACGTAACACAACGTGTTGCAAAGTTTTGTTTAATTGTATGGAATGTTTCATGTTGTGTAATTAATTAGGAAATCAATACAGTTGTTTCAACATTCAGAGGTTGAATCTATCGCACTAGATTTTAGTTCTGTTACTACGTTTCTTAACCATAAAAGGAAACATGTTTTATTTAAACGTAATATGGTTATATAATAATGTCGCATTATTTATAAGACAGTCATGATCCAGAACAAGTCTTTTGTTCGGTATTTCCCCATGTATGTAATAAATGTGTGCAGTATAATGACGATCATTATACATTGCGAAAAGCGAACATATTGAGTGATAATGACACTTGAATAGTACCTATATCTAAATAATCTTATAACGAAAGATTAGTTTAAGAAGTTTATATTCGATTTTAGTTTAAGTAATATTTACGTAAGACAGACTAGAAGGTGAATCTTCGAATAATTCGTGACATTTAGTTACCTTTTTGTAAGTTTTGTGGTCAGGGTTTTCCGTTGATGGGATTTCTCACATCACCACATGTTTGAACGTATTTTATTTATCAATGATAAGTGCGTTTTAGTTGTATATTTATGGCACTAGATTATACTAAAGAATTTCGACATACCACAGTCATTTACAGATTTATTTCCGTCTGCTATCATAGTAATTCACGTAGTCCCTTTGAAAAATACTCAATCTCGAAATCTACCATGAGAGCTTTTACCCACGTCCGTAGCAGTTGGTCTAATTTCTTATCTCACCTTATAGTTATCATCAAGAGCGTCGCCTGCCATCGCCGGCTGATGGTCTAGGGGGGGGTCCAGCTATTATATGGAGGGTAGGAAAAGTATGAATTTTAAATAAAGTCAAAGGCACATGAAGCTTTTGGAATTTCTAGGGGGAGGGGCAGCTGCCCCTCCCTGTGCCCCCCTTGGCGACGCCCTTGGTCATCATCGATACCCTGATTAACTTGCATTGGCAGAGCTAGAAGCTTGCTGCTTTTGCCTCTTAGCCTCTTAGCATTTTGCTCTTCCCGTAAATATCAGATTTTCCTCGTATGTTTTACTCATAAGCGGCGTTTGTGGTTCAGGTGGACAGCGGCGGCGGTGGCTCGGCCGAAGTGATGGTGTACTCTCTCGGCTGGGGCATGGGGGAGCCGGAGCGGCGCAGCGCGGACCGCAAGCGCGGTCAGCCGGCGCCGGTCACCGTGGTACATTCGCCGCTCTCGCCTGATGAAGGACATGAGGTGGACGTGTTGCCCCTACACAATCAGGTACTATTCTAGACAAGTTATGTTGTAAGACTATCAGCAGATGACCTACTTATATGAGATTCGGAGTAGCAGCACAATCATTAACCGTCAAGACCTCGTAACTCAATAATATGTCAAAATTCTAACTTTGATACAAAAATATAAATATGAGTAAACCAAAAATATAGTTGGTTTAAAATATAATTATTTACAATATTAAGGTATTCTCTATCTATGGGCCTATGCAGCCTGAAAATAAATGAATTATTATTATATTATTATTATTATAAAGGAGATTTTAGTATTGTGTGGCATAGATTTTTTCGGATTTATTTTAATTAAGAAAAAGCATTTTGTCTCTAGAGCTTAATACTACCTAAAAAGTAGCTATTAATTGAATAGAGATAAAATGTTAATACTATGTGACCACAGATTACGGTTAATTTGTGGTCACCAATAAAAAAGTACGGCTACGGATCGTAGCCGCGTAGCAATGTCGTAGCATTACGAATGCGGTGCTGAATAGTTTGAAAATATTACGATTTGTTGTTTATTTATATTCACGACTTTATTAATTTGACCAACGGCGTTGAGGGTGAGACTACGAAGTAGTTATTCGCGATTGTTGAATTTTGTTGTCCGTTTTGTTTAGGCGTTCATGTTAAAAGGGGGGAAAAATTGGTTTTTGAGCATAACAATTCATTATAAGAACCCATTTTTCGAATTTAGGGGTTCTCTCCCACTCCTCAGGAACTGCAGGTAATATATAAATAATAATGATAAACTACCGTGAGCTTACTTTCAACAGGTTTATAATATGATTGATGAAGTTTTTGCTAAAAACTGCTCTGCAGGAAACAATTTTTCGCTCAGTGCGTATTTTCTTATCTAGGAAGACAATAGTTATAATTGTTATCTATTTTATTATACTTATAGCTATCCCGCCTAAATCCGTTTGTTCGCACATCATCACATTATGATAATTGTTTTTTTACGATACAGCTTAAAATAGACATGCCTAAAATATTCATTAAACAGTGTTATCTGAATAATTCATTATTGACAAACTTTGTTTAACTTGGGCTAAGTTTGAACCCCCCAAACACAATTTACGATAATTTATATTTAACTTTAGCAGCTTGCAAACAGTTCAAGTGCGGTTATAATATATAGCCTTAAACCTATAAATAGAAGCTTTAACACTTTCAAGTAAGTAATTGTATACGTATTGAGATATGTGAAGGAGACTATTAACAACAATAATTAAGTACTTATTGTTTGCCAAAAGCCAACTGAACTTTGAGGTTGTTACCATTCCATTCTGCAGGGTTATATTATATTATATTGTTAAATTAATATTATATTGTTAAATTGTACGGCGGGACCCCGGGTCTTTGTCGGTCCCCGGGTCTTTAATCCCCAAAAGGGTATTGTACATGAAAACCTCAACTCTCAAAGCTTTTGTAATAAGAGTATATTTCTAAGATCTTGTGAACTTCAGATGCATTCATAGCGTATCTAGTAATAAGGTGATATATCATTATTAGTGATCAGTATAAAGTGGTGTGAGGTGCAGTGTGCAGTGTCCGGAACGTGGCGGAACGGTATTAGCAAGGAGTATGCATTAGTCACGTGTCTATGGCGACAGGCTGCCTGCTCTACCATTGTCTTTGAATTTATGGTCTGCCTATATTAGTTTCGTTTAAACTTTATTTATGTTGCCATGCAATTTATCTGCGCTCTAAATGGGCGACTGGTTCGGCGGTCTTAACTTTTTTTCTTTTGTTGCTTGTGTAGATCAGAAATGCATAATGCAATGACCTGCTAACCGCTAATTTATCTGTGGTGTGCTTGTAATTGTCTAGACAGGTATCACATTTAATGCACACGAATTATAATATGTTTGTATGTGTGTTACATTGCGGGCCATGGCCGGGGCGGCCAGGGCGGGTGGGTCGGCGCACCGCGCCCAGGTGATGCGTGCGCCCCAGGGGGTCAATGGCATTACCCGCGGCCCGCCATACTTTTTTTACACTATTTCTCACTCAAGTAATTCGATCGAATGCAGACTGCAACATGCCTCGCGTGCGCTTAAAACTGACTATTACTACCTACGTGTGAACAACGCGATATCATATTATGCGCCCTAGTTTTTATATATACGCAGTGAATTTAGGAATAAAAATATTTTATTGAACAAAAACAATACCCAAATTGATTCGTTATCAGATAAAGACACATTCAACTCTGGTGACGGTGACATACGTACGTAAATATATCGATCAAATGACTCAGACAATGTAAGTACTATGTAAGGTTGTTCATGTTTCGGTGACAGCTTAGTTATGATAAATTAATAGAATATCATTTTATTTGCACTTAATGTACCTAGGTGTACAGGTGAGATGGTTCCAGGTAAATTTTGCACTTTTATCTAACAATGTCATATTGACGAATCTAATTTTATTACGTTACTAGCTGACCCCACAGACGTCCTGTCAATTGATTTTAATTTTTTTTATCGTTTAAACCTTCTCTGGACTTCCATAAATATTTCAAGTTCAAATTTAGCCAAATCGGTCCAGCCGTTCTCGAGTTTTAGCGAGACTAACGAACAACGATTCATTTTTATTATATAGATATCAAATCTGGAATAATTAACATAATTTAAACATATTATTATAAATAAAATTGCGAATTCATTGTTTAGCAGTAGCACAAACTTTGATAAGCGTGATTATAGTTCATCTTGCTATTTTAACCAGTGTTAAAGGTTGCTTGGAGGAGGAGCCTTCCCTAATACCACAGTATAAGTATTAGTACTACCGCTAATACTGTTATTGTATATTATTTTGTCTCTCTATCTATGACAAAAGATGAAACAGTAAAAAATTTTGTATGATTTTAAAGCATAAGTACATCATTCAAAATAAAACCTTACAAAGTATTAGGCTACAATTGAAAGGAATTAAATAAGTACACATTGTAGAACCTTACTGATATATCAAGTTAGAGACACAGTAAACGGGTCTCGAACAATTTTTAGCGTTTACCATGGTCACGACTCACGACAATGAAGTTAGCATTTTTTTTCAATTTATGTATGATGATTCACGCTTACGGTGCGTGCAGGAGGAACTCTATGCAGTTTTCACTAATTGAATTATCAATTGTAATTGTTTGCGTCCAGGTGGGGGGCCACACCAGACTGCTGGTGCTAAACGACAGTACAGTCATCAAGCCGCTCAATATTCGCGAGTTGCATTTCTACCAGAACATTCCTGAAGACATCCAGAACTTCGTACCCAGATACAAAGGTGAGCATCAAACTCCTTTGCCGCCTTGAACACGATTCAATATGGCCGCCCAGTACGCTTTTACGATTCGCTGAATGCATCATGTTCATTCATTGCATCTTACATTATTTTCTTTAATTATAATGATATTACCCGTTTTTGTTTACATATCAAATTGTGTTGTTTAATGTGTTTGCATTTAAAGCACCAAGGAAGTTATTGATTTTATTGATATATTCATTATAATAATTTAATACAACTGTTATCTGTTTTCCACAGCCTTGTGACTATCGTGTTTGCGAAACATGGGTGGTATCGAATAAGCAGTTGTTTCTAAACATTATATTACGTGTTTTTCGTTGTTTTGATCGATTTTTTTCTAATCTCTTGCGTCATTCGGTACTAGATAATCTAATGTAATCGTAATTCGATTCATAAAGCTGTGAAATAAGAGTAAACGAGATTAGACAACAAATATTGACTTTCCTTTTTGCTTGATGATCGTAACCATCATTTTCCAAGTGAGTTATGTGTATGAAAGAGAAGCATGTATGTCGATTAATGCAAACCCGCCGACCGCAAAATTAAACAGTTTTAATATCCACAGTATTCTTACCTTTATTTATGGCATATAGCTATTATTGATATTTACTTTAATTGCTAATGTGTCTCTAATTTAACTATACTTATGCAAACTATTGAGCAGGCTCTTAGGTAAGTATTACTATAATACTATTTGTTACATATGAACGATGAAGTGACCATTTTGTAACTGATTTGAAAATTGTTACTATATCTGTGCCTACCTTTTTGAAATTATACTTTTTTTTACTGTGGATTACCGGTACCGTAGATAAGTGTACAAAAAATACAACGAAGTACCTGGGATTAATTCTAAGCCAGCACCACGCCAAGAATGATAATAATAACAACTATATAACACTGCAGTTACCTGACTTACAATAAAACATGCGGTACTGTCGGTGCACGATATGGCAATATCATTGTTATAATTTGTCCAACAATGTTGAAGCGCTACTAAGTAACCTTAGCTCGTTTTGTGCAAAAATATTGCTCACATTGTGCATCCAATACATTTGAACTTTTACTTATGTTGCTAAATTACTGCTTTTCAAATGTATTTTTATGTTAAGGAATCTTATCTACAAGTAATTCTTATCTATAATAAAACAACGTGAACCCGTAATATTAATGTATTTGTGAATTTCAATTTACTTATTTTTGTTTGGTTATCTGGATATAGAATTTTTTACTCAACCCTGACATTTGACCTTAGAGCACGTAATACGAAACATTTAGCATTATTCAGTGTTGTATTATAATTTGTTGCACTATGGTAGACATGAGAATATTTGCTTCTGTAACAGCGAGTAAAAGTTCAATGTATGTAAGCGAACGCCATTGGGTTAGGCTCGGTAGCCTGAGGTTGATGGCGTGCGTGGCATGGCGGCGGGTTTGAGTGGCAGCGCGCGAGCGGGAGCGGGAGCGGGCCTGGGGTCAGGAACACAATATTAGTTTCCTTGTTGTCGCAAGGGCTGCGGCGCTGCGGCGGGCGGAGCGACGCCGGCGACGCACCACACAACCGCCCCTAATAGCGCCCTAGCGGTAATTTTACATTTTGGGTTTGTAAACCTTTACTTAAAAACTACACCCACATCATACTTATACATACACGCATACACACCTACATGCATTGTCACTTACAACAATATAAATTGTTTGATCACATACACGTTTACCTATTCAGTTACACATTACATTACATGAGACTCGATACAAAAGATATACAAACCCTGTTTAAAAACAAGTAACTTAATATCACTTTCTCATCAAATAACGCTGCCAACTTGCACTATAGTAAGTTAATATTGAATTTACGAACGTAGATAATGGATAAAGTAACTCATTCAATGTCCCAATGACGAACCAGTGGCACACTGGCCAGCTCTGGGTCGGAACCCGACTGGGCATGTTCTGAGTTTTCAGATCTCATATATGCAAAGACTTCATCCATTTACGGTGACAGTGAATCGTATGATCTTTTTGATTTTTAGTTAACGACTCTTGTTTTTCAATATTCGTTTGGAAGCAAACAAGCAAGCATTAATGTTTCTTCAGATCAATGTTTATAATAGTTGTGGTGTGTGTGTGTGTGCTAGCGGACACTAGTATTGATGGCAAGGCTGTTTGTTTCAGGCGTGATGCAGGCGTCTAACTCTGGAGGGCCCAAATTGGACAAGCGGTACTCTCCATGTTTCCGCGACGAGAACGGGCGCAAGTCGTCGCTGGGCGGCAAGCGCAAGCGCGACGACGTGTTCAAGTGCGTATCCGCGCAACACGCGGGCGACGACATCCTCGACACTTGTCATGTGTCCTTTATCATATTTCAGAAGCTTTGACGTACGCCGGCCCGCAGCCGACGTCGCCATTAATTCATTCGTTCGCAATACTTACATGACTATCCCACTAACGCGTGAGCGATGCACGACCATTCACTCTGCGAGCCTCCGATGACTTGCGTCGTGGAGTCGTGGTAATGATATCTATAATTTGATTGAAATGTAACAATATAACAGATAACAATAAATCTGTGTTTCATTAGCTCCTATACTATATGTCGATCGCAGCATCTTGTGCGCCCGAGACGGATGAATACAACTTCACTTTTCTAATTACAGATTCAAGGTTCATCGTAATGGCAATGCAGGCGAAGTGCTTAAAAGCATTGCACACATAGACAACTCAAATAAGCAGTGTAAGTTGCATCTCGACCCATATATAGCATAATGTCTATTTGAAAATGAAAACGGAATTCTATCAAATATTTACCAACAGTTATGAATGATGCAGATTTCCTGATGATGGAGAACATCACATCATCGTACCGGCGGCCATGCGTGTTGGATTTGAAGATGGGCACGCGGCAGCACGGCGATGACGCGACGGCAGAGAAGCGCAGCAAGCAGATCGCCAAATGTGCTGCCTCCACCTCCGCCACGCTCGGCGTGCGACTGTGCGGCATGCAGGTGCGACACGGCAGATGTGCTCGTCATCATCACCATCACCATCATCATCATCATCACCACCATCATCATCTGTCACCTGGAAGGAGCAACATGCATTCCTGACTGACGCTCATTTTCATTCATTTATTTTAACGGATGTAAAAATGCACATTATGTAGCCAAAATTCTACGTATTTTGTAATCTTAGTACCCGCTAACGATATAGGTACGAAACGGAACTTTAAATGGGTACCTTTAAAACATTTCCAGAACCAGAGGCGGCCTGTCATGGTTCAGTAATAAATTAAATATTTTAATTTCGGCTTCGTGATGGTTTTTTTTTTCATCCTTAATACTTTGAATAATATCCTGTACCAATACGGAACTCTTGATTTGTAGGTGTATGTCCCCGAGACGGGTGCATGTGTTCGTCGCGACAAGTACTGGGGCCGCGCTCTGTCTGAGAGCGGTCTGCGCGAGGCGTTGCGAGACTTCTTCGCGGCCGGCGCCGGCCTGAGAGCGCGCGTCGTGCGCCAAGTACTTCGCGACCTGGACGCACTGCGACGAGCCATCTCCAAGCAGACCAACTATAGGTTCTACTCTTGGTTAGTACTCATTTACAATCACACCAAGAGCTAGATCGACGAGATTGTTGTGAACTCTTTGATCTAGCTCTTGGACTATATCTTCTAAACTAAGACCCTATTAAATCTGTGACTTGGCGACAAATTGTGACTAATTGGCGACAAAATATGGGAGAAAACAGATCTTCGCTAGGTGTTCTAGTGTTTAAGATATAAATGTGGCCTAGCTGGGGAGACTCTTCAGATCGGCCACCTATAAACCCTTATATCTTTTGAACCAGTGACCGATAAATTCTGATATTTGGTGACAAACTACTAATTACCGGCTATTTTTTTGTGTTATCAAAATTAAAATCCCTGATGGTGGCCAAGCCAGTGTCAATCACACGCAACCCTAATCTGTCAAATTTATTTCATGTTTTTTCAACGTTATTACAAAAGAATAAGGTTCATGTTCAATTTGGAAAATTTTAGTCTGTACAATACTACGATCTACAGCATAACCTAACAAATACGCTTTACTGATCTTGCCTTGCTTAATTTGATCCTTTCAAAACTAATGTGAATATTATTGTTATCGCAGCTCTCTTCTGATCGTGTATGAGGGAGACGTGGCGACCGTGCTGTCCGAGGAGGCGAGTGGCGTCACCAGCGAGTACGACGCCGACGCGTCCAGCAGCTCCGCCGAGCTGGCGCCGGCGCCCAGCCACTTCGACATGTCTACCTTACACGACGAGATCTCCACCGAGGGGGAGCGGGGCGGGAGGGCCGCGCGCGAGCCCTTCCACCCCCACTCCGAGGAGACCATGGGCGGCTACGAGGACGGCGAAGTGGCCGGCCACTCGCCGCGCCGTCTCCCCCCCAGCCCCGACTCGGCCGACA
The DNA here is from genome assembly GCA_947361185.1 of Charanyca ferruginea. NCBI lineage: Eukaryota > Metazoa > Arthropoda > Insecta > Lepidoptera > Noctuidae > Charanyca > Charanyca ferruginea. The sequence goes on along the minus strand of OX376070.1, from coordinate 18,382,369 downwards.
GCTGGATGGCCTACTCGTCCACCAGCAGCGAGTCGTGGCGCGGCGAGGCGGAGGCGGAGGCGGCGGAGGCCCGCGGCAAGCGCGCGCGCAAGTGGACGCCCGACAGCGCGGCCGAGCGCGTCGACATCCGCATGATCGACTTCGCGCACACGGCCTTCGCGGGCGCCGACTCTACGTCCCCGCTGGCCACCAACACGCCGCACCACGGGCCCGACTGCGGCTTCCTCACCGGCGTGGACAGCCTCAAGCGGCTGCTGACGGAGATCCTGTCGCCGCAGCCCTACAGTTAATGAGCCCCCGGCCCGGCCGCGGGGCCTCTCCCTAGAAAAAAACGTTAAAAATAACCCTCCTTTCGGACGAAATTCTGAGAGAGCTGTGATCGCGTCGGACGCTGTGACGTCGGAGTGGCGCCCTCGCGCCCGCTCCGCAGTGGAAATCTTTCGGAAGTACGTTTTAGTTCGCCGATGGTGAATTTCGATGTTGTTGAAATGTATAATATTATATTTGAATGTAAAAACTATTTTCCTCAAAAATTTACCGTTCGACTGATATAACTTTAAAAGTAGACAAATTACTAACAGCTCGCTGTGTATTTACATAAAAAGGATACAGGTAGGTACTCAGGGTATTTTCCATTTGTACGTTTCGTGGCTGCCAAAGGCGCGAATTTAAGTAACGATTTCTTTTTATGTAATTGCATAGTGATATCGCACTTAGTGAATGTTGGCGGTACAAAATATGTTAATTTAATGTTTAAAACTATTATAATTTGATGTGGGACCCAGTAGGTATTCTTAAAACATGTATTTATAAGTATTACTGTTAAGTTATTCCAGATTGACGTGCTTTGAGTTGTTCTCCTAGCTTAATGATTGATTTGTGCGAGTGCTTAATCAATGTACATTCAAATTGACATTAGACATTCCCTGTCACTGCTGATTAGCGTAATCCATGTTGTATTATAACAGTAATCTTACTTAAAAGCGCGTGTCTGTCTCTACTCTATTTGTATTTTCCATTTGAAGCTCACATTAAATTTGATATTTACATGTATCGATGTATTCCGTACTGGTTCAGGTGCAGGTTTGACTTATTCAGCCCAGTCAGTGAAGCCAAAGTAATATAATAATACTTATACCTAGACCAGAAAATGGTTTCCGTAGTAGAAATATAAATTTACTAAAATTGGTGTTTAGAATTTAAATAGTCCGTTAAGTGTCATTTCAAAGTTTGTGATGGTTTATTTAAGGGCCTCATTTTTCAATCATCAGATAACTTAACGGAGGAATAAGTATGGTGGTCATGGTAGATGGACAGCTTTTGTAGAAAATATATCCAACTAGAATATTTATTCTTCAAAAACGTGATCTGGCTATTGAAAATTCAGCCTTAAATATTTAAAGTTATTTGGATGTTTGACTTGTGTTTTATATCCTAGATATACTTAGTTGAAATGAAACATCTGAAACGTATGTCCTTTGCACGTCACGTATATGTGGCGAACATCTCTGGACAAAAGCAATGATATTTAGCCTAACAGTATTATAAAATTGTAGCTGCCAGTTACTAGAGCACGACCATCGATCGGTTGCGGTGTGAGAGGCGACGTTTGATTGTGGATGTGTTCTGCATGTGGAAATGTTTATTAAATATCGTGCCAGTTCGTAATTACGATGCCGGAGGTTGTAAATGAATCTAGAAAATTAGTCTCCATGTGTAATGTTGCGTTGAGTAGTCAAAGTGGGTCAGAGTAATCGGCTAGTTTCGCGCACGGGCGATGCATTGTGTGCACTAGCCACACCAGCGTTAGCCAACATTCCTTCGTGCTGCATTCGTCATTGTTTGTCCTTTTATTATATTTTTTATTAGTGGGATAAATTTTTGAAAAGTACCTGGTTTAATTAGGATGCTAGGTTGTATTGCAAATTATCATTTATGTCTGTTATTTTAAATAACTGTATGACACTATTTTGTTAAATAAATTTTAGGTATTACTTGTTTGTTTCATTTGTAATGATAATATTATACTTACCTCATAGTTATTACCATACTGATAGGTACATAATAATACATCACGTTTGTTTGCCCAAATTGTTTTAGATATGATATTAAATATTATAAATAATTCTATAATTTATTTATGACCATTCGATTGGCAGCAGTCGCATTTGTCGTCAATTCTTCAGGACAATTACGTTTATAGTAGGAATTAGGATAGAATGGGATAGAATTTCTCGATACCAATGGATTCGGGGTACCTAATTTACCTAAGTACTTATGTAAATTGCATTATAAACTTACATAAATAACTAGTGCCAATAACCAACTTACAAGCCTGGAACACAGCTTGACTGAGCTATGCTGGCTGCATTCTTCCGTTTTAAGCGCTTACCACACGCACAAGCTTCACCACAGTTTGGCCTGCGCAGGCTTCTCGCACGAAAAAACTGAACACTTCGTGTCTTACCACACGGCACAGTTAAGTACGCGCAAGCCACATTCTTGTCGAAATTCTTGGCGTGGAAACAATGTTTCCCAATGAAGAAACATTTCTTATGCTATTATTTTTCAAGTTAAAAGACAATGCAAAAGTTAAAACGTAAGCAATCAAAGTGAAAAAAAAATCATACACATGTCATATAAATCTACGTAAGGATTTAAGAGATTTTCATGATTATATTATACTAGCTTCTGCCCGCGACTTCGTCTGCGTGAATGTCGGTTATCGCGGATGCAGGCGAAGTCGCGAATTAAAAAGTACCCTATGTCCTTCCCCAGGGTTCAAGCTATTTTCATACGAAATTTCATCAAAATCGGTTCAGCCGTTTCATCGTGAAAGCGTAACAGACAGACCTACTTTCACATTTATAATATTAAATAAATAATAAATATAGTATATATACAACGAGCGCGAGCCTCGACCTCGACTGTGGCTTGAACACTGTATGAACGCCCAACCTGTGATTAAGCAGTGTTGCTTTAGCGAATGTGAGTACAGATTTTGTAGTGGGGGAAGTTCGACATTTTTACATGCGCGAACTGCCCCCACTACAAAATCACTGGCCAACTTACGTGCCGGGAACTGTACCAATACAAACCATCTCTGGTTTAATGGTACAAAACAAACATGAATGTATTACAACTATTATTGTTTAAAAAAAAAAAAAAAACCAGACGCACAGGTAAGTGCGCGCATGCTTGCGCAGGCAAAATTTCAAGCAAGTCGAAAAGTGCGCAAGCCGCTCTGTGGGGTTGGCGCGTGGTACAGTTTTACCAACCACACGCTCCGTGTTCCGTGTACAAGCCAGCCTGCGCAGGCAAAACTGTGGTGAAGCTTGTGCGTGTGGTAGACCCATTACCTACCGAAAACGAAAAAAATGGGTTCCTGGGGGTTCCTATTATTATGTCTGTCTGTCACAATGTTATGAGCTCAATTGGTAATAAAACCTTAAAATTGTTATAGGACAGCAGTAGGTACCTAGTAGCAACAACAATAGTAACAGTACCTACTTTTTTAAAATTCTATTCTGTAATCAGTCAAGAAGCTTGACCGACTTCTTAATAACTGCATTCGATTCGTATTTAATCTCCGAAGTATGATCATGTTTCCGCACATCGTTCGCTCTTAAAGTGGTTACCCATCAGACAGCGCAGAGCGTTAAGGGCTTTGACAACTCTGTTTTCTCTTCTAGACAAACCCGGTTCTCCTTCTTACCTGACTTCTCACTTTCAATATTTATGCTTTGCGCACAACAAGAATCTTAGTTCTTCCAATAATCGTCTTCTACGATGTCCTTCTCACCGCTCTGGTTTTCTTAAATCTTCTTTTCCTGTCCAGGCGGTTTTCCTTTGGAATATCAGGACGGCCACCAGTCGGTTCACTGGTTCCAGTTCATTTGTAATCATTATTTAATAAAAATATGGTCTTAAAAACTAGTGTTCTATTCTACTTATTACCTCTTTATTAATATTTGTATCAGGAAAGGGGAAAACCACGAAAAACCTTATTTTCCTTAATATGACTGACAGATAAGGCAGTATAAATTAATGATTAGGTACGATGCAGAGCTACTTTTAGCATCGGCGATCGGCGATTATGCGACCATGCGACTGTATCGATGCTGCATCGCGTTTTGGCGACTCTGCGTTCGGACGCTGGTCGCCTGTAGTGTTGCTGACCGATAGTCGACTATCGATAGCTTGCCGATTTGCAATGGTACTGATTACAAAAATTATAAATTTCAATATTAATTTAATTAATCAATCAATCAAATCAAAAATAAAAAAACAAAAAATCAACAATCGATCAATTCAATCAATTTTTTTTATCTTTATTCTATTTAACTGTAGCAGTAACATAGGTCGGTAAAAATATATAAAAAAAACTATAGTAGTCTAATTGAAAGGCCTTCCTTTAATTACATCGCTGTTTATACATAAGGAAAACACACACACACACACAGGACATTAGTGAAACTGTTTGAACATTGGTACTGGGTGGAAGGGGAGAGATAGGAGCGGCGTGCCCGTCTAAACGTGTATCAGAGCAGAGCGATATCGTTAGCAGAGGCCTACATTACTTCTAAACAGTTATAAGTATTTTTATCTGATTACTTATCATATCATATATGTAATTGTAATATAACAACAATTATTATCATATATAATAATTGTTGTTATATTTGTAGGTACCTACAGATAGAGTAATGAGTGTCTTTCTTCGTTATAAATTATACATTAGAAGTTTAATAGCAGTGATTACTTTGAACATAGTGTATTATGTATTGTCACAACGATTGCTTTTTGTGCGTCGGGTACGATTGACATATTTATTATAGACGTGACATATTTTCAGGGTACGCTAGTGACATAAATTATATTACACCTTTCTTCTAGCTAACTGGCATAATCGCGCTCGGCCGCTTGCTTCTAAATGCGACTAAATCGCCGATGCTAAAAGTAGCGTGTGTGGTTTGGCCCTGACGACACGGTTGGCGCAGTGGTTGAGCGATCGACTGCTGCGCTGCGTGTTGCGGGTTCGATTCCCGCACGGAACAAATATTTGTAAGGCCTACAGATAGTTGTTCCGGGTCTGGCTGTTTGTGTATGTGAGTTTAAATGTTTGTAAACGCACCCACGACACAGGAGTAATTCCTAGTGTGGGGCAACATTAAAATAAACAAAAAAAAAAAAGCAAATGGTCGATAATCTTCGACATAAACTAGAGATCCAGCCTGTCCCTAATTAAAAAAAAACAAACAGAAATAAAATTCCCCATTTTCCCGCCATTTTTTTAATTCCTTGATTTCCGTGAGTTTGTGACGCGATTTTAATTTTCGTAAAAGTTTTGCCAAGTTTATTTTTATTTAATAAAAACATGGAGGACGTAAATGACGTCCAAGCTTTAGAGAAAATTTCTACCGAAGTTGATGAATCCCAAATAAAGGTTATTCTTTCGACTCAATGCATCAAAGGTAAGACGAAGAAGCGGCGTTTCATTTTATGAATGTTTCATGATCTGAAGAATCCACTAGGTAAATTCCTTTGGCTTTAAAAGGTAGCCAATGTGTTTGTGTTGTGGTCAACAGACTACCTAGTTAATATTATGGTTACATGGTTACCTACATAACAAATACTAAAATAACTACGGCTGTTATGTAGATGGTCGTAGTGTGCTCCTATTTATTAGAGAATTTCTTAGTTACCTTTCGCGATGCCAATGTATCACACAGAGGGTCATTCTCTACAATACAAAAATTCACACGACTTCGATTGTAGCTCAAGCATTTTTGCTTGATAAGCTGAAGAAGCAAGCTGAACGACACAAAGAAACCTGTGGATTCATTAGCAGCGCAAATCTGAAACTTGAGGCCGAGATTAAACAAGCTGAGCAAGAGATTAACAAGTAGGTACCTTTTCCTTAGTAAAGAAGACGAAAATGTAGGTGCAGCTATTATGGTCGAAAAAGGTGATAAAATACCAAAAAAACTTTTTTTAGGTCTAGCGATCCTATTTTATGCATGTTTTAAGCGAGCACTAAGATTTCAACCCCTAAGGGGATGAAAAGGGGGAGTTTTATTCATTTATCTAAACTTTACATCAATTAATAAAACTCCCTGTTTTCAATCCCTTATGGGTTGAATTCTTAGTGCTCGCTTAAAACATAAAATGATGCCTTGTGCAAATTTTCGTTTATAGTTTCAGTAGTTTCGATTTTTAAATCCCATAGTCTTTTGATCCCTGCATGAAATAAGATCCGTAGTCGTAAAAAAAAATTTTTTGGTAGACCAAAAAAACCAAAAAACCAAAACCAAACAAAAAAAAAAATCCCTTAGGGGTTGAATTCTTACCCCGCGTTTACACCAAGGTATAATACATGTATTCTACAAGTTTTATGCAATGTCTGTAATATCGTTCACACTCAAATACAAGTATAAAACATGTTTTAGACAAAACTTGTATTTAATACTTGTTGTGCAAATACATGTATTGGACAAGTATAAAACATGTATTTGTCGTTGGGCTTCTACAAAACTTGTATTATATTTGTTGTGCAAATACATGTATTGGACAAGTATAAAACATGTATTTAAAACAAGTATTTTGCTGGTGTGAACGCTATCATTGTATGACCTACCTACCTACCTACCCTACCTACCCTACCTACCCTACCTACCTACCCTACCTACCTACCCTACCTACCTACCCTACCTACCTACCCTACTTACCTACCTACCCTACCTACCTACCTACCCTACCTACCTACCTACCCTACCTACCTACCAACCCTACCTACCTACCAACCCTACCTACCTACCAACCCTACCTACCTACCTGCCCAATCTACCTAAAATTTTCTTAAGTATAAACCTTGTCCTGACAATAACGACACCAAAAAAAAAAGAATTATCCAATTCGGTCCAGCCGTTCGGAAGTTATGCGCTTACATATATATCGAGGATTCTTTAGAAAATTGGACAGCTATAGCTTCCAACGCATCCTTTATTTTCTTGCGGTCTTTATAATCCTCATTTTTTGCATTCCATAAACATTCATGTTCATGTAAAAGCTCAATTAATTCCAAATTTTGTGTTAACAACCACTCCATTGCATAAAATACATATATGTTATCCAACTAGCACGGATACAGTCAAAAACTTGTATGCAACAAGTATTTTACAAAAAACTCAATACCTTACACAAGACAAGTATAAAACATGTATTTAAGACATGTATTTTGCTGGTGTGAACGCTATCATTGTATGAGACAAGTATAATCTTGTCACAGACTCTGGTGTGAACGAAAAAGTGTTTTATACATGTATGAAACTTGTAGTCTAATCCGGTGTGAACAAAAGATAAAACAAAACATGTATAATACATGTATTCTACAAGTCTCAGACAAGTTGTGTCAAGACATGTATTGGACATGTTTTATACAAGTTGTGTATTTGACATGTATTATACTTGTTTTTTGGTGTAAACGAGGGGTTAGTGCGTAGATTAGATTCTAAACAACACGAGCCAAGCCAGCTGTGGCTTGTCTGTAGATCTGACGCCAGCGCACTGGCATCGTATAAACCATAATTTAGTTAAAACTTCAAATAGGTAGGTATCTATAGATGGTGAAGATACGTTGTATGTAGAGTGAGTATGTCTGGGATTAACTATATCGTCTTTAGGTATACCTACCCAAAATCAACGTGTGTCATTAAATCGTACCCCCTATAAAATCTTAATTAGTTAGCTTTTGGTTTAATGAGCGAATAAAGGTATACCTAACTGGTAAGAATAAATATCTGACAAGTCAACTGTGTATTATAATAATAATAAAATCTTATTAATTTATTAAAATTAATTTATTTCAAGTAAATACTCATACCTTAATAACAATATTCCTAGACCTACGTTAGTAAGTAATGCTATACGACGGTGCATGTAGATTACAGCAGTGAACTATTTATGGACAGTCCACTCTGTCAGCTATCATATTCAGAACCTTGTTGGGGCTGCTCGTGACATGCTACCAGCAAAGCCGCGCGCTTGCGCATTGTAGCAAAAAACAGTCTACACGCGCCGGCCCATACATCCGTGACGCACTGCAACGTCATGGCAGCCCCATCAGTTTTCTGAACGCGTTATTAAGAGCGCGTATTCGATTCGTGACGAAAACTTCATATTTTTGCATTTTGCCCAGAGCAATATCGTAATTATGTGAGCAGATTATTTAAAGACAATTTACAGTTTTAGAAAGATTAAGTCTTGATTTAGACAGCTACAGAGTAAAAGTATAATTTTTAATTGTGGTTTTTTAAAGCGAAGACAATTCTTTCATATCGTTTTACGAAAATGAACGTCAGAGTTAACTTTCAGGACGAATACAACCATTACAATATGCCAAAATATTTTGTTTTATGCGTTTTTCCAACAGTATATACAGTCATAAAGACAGCTACAGAGCCAAAATTACGAAAATATTACTATTATGTATTAAAAAACAATGTTGAAAAAGTAGAAAATCGGTTCACTTTGACAATTTTTTTTCACCAGTATTTGAATAAAAATATAACTGATATATTTATTTTATGAAAGTAAATGTTATGCTTAATATACAGAATATTTTTCAGTCCGATATACGAGCTCATTTATTTTAGACAATTATTTTAAAAAGCACTGTAAAACATCGCGCGCGCGCGCGCGCGTCGTTTGCCGATCAATTTTAATGATTCGTGCTTATTTCGTGCATATTTTTTTTTCTGATGCACACAAACAGACCATTGTATTGTACTAGTGTGTGTCAATGCTTCTACGCCGTTCTAGCAATCGTTTAGATTTTGAGTTGCGCTAAATCGAATACGCGCCCATAAATTGGATACGAAGGGCTCCATACGGCGCTTGCGAATATTTCTCCCACAAGAAAAAAAGGAAGTAAGGAACGGCAATGCATAAGCCCGGCCGTTTAAATGAATGACTTGAGTGAGATTTCGAAAATACCCACACACATTAGATAGGTACTTACAATATTAATATACGATGTAGGTATTCCAATTAGGTACTTGGGTACTAATCACACTTAGGTAGGAACATAAACTCACTCACGCCTTTTTTGCAAGAGGGTAGGCAGAAACTACAGAACGCATACCTAGGTAATCTATTTAATTCTTTATTGGCATTTCAAGACACGACCTTCAGTGTAGCCCTGGCTCTTGTACTAGAATTTGACAGCCAGAGCTCTCAATATACAGGGTTTTATCAACATATAATATGCACGATCAATAGTATGGTTTCACCCCTATTGTTTATAATCTGAGGTTTCACCAAAAGACATTGTAAGACAGACGCAGGTGTCACTTTATAAAAACACATATTTACCGCAAGGGAAGAGGCACAAGATGCCATAAGAATCTTTTGTGACCTCTCCAAGGCATTTGATTGCGTAAATCACGACACATTACTTCTGAAACTTGAGCATTACGGACTAGATAAACTTGCGCTTTGCTTAGTGAAATCTTATTTGAATGATAGACTGCAGAAAGTTCAAATAAACGGGGTAAGTTTATATGGTTTAAAAGTACAAATGGGAGTTGTTTCCCAAGGCTCGATTTTAGGTCCTTTCCTCTTTTTAGTTGATGTTAATGATCTTCCCCGCTTATTCAAAAACCAACCACACATGGTGTCATTTGCCGACAACACTTCTTTAGGTTTTTAAATAAATAGACGGGCTCAATATCTTGACTTCCTGGTGGTGGCTTGTTTTCCTGAGGATCACACTCGACTCAAGGCTACAATGGGGTCCTCATTTAACATCTCTCGTAGGACGGCTAAGTTCGGCAGCATATGCCGTCAGAAAAATCCGGCAATTTACTGATGTGGTCAATTTTTTGGCTGTACCCGAGATAATTAAGTTGTGTCCATTTAAGTTTCTCGTCAATGATTACTCCTAGGTATTTGATGGAATTCCCCCTGTCAAGTGTAGGGCATGCACAGAACGCCAAGATATTAATATTCCTATTGCAGGGGAAGTTGTGAATCTTAACTTTAAAATTAGTAGGGCTTCCTGCTCTTGCCTTGCTAAAACATAGGAATTTTGTCTTGGTTGTGTTAAGCGACAGCAAACTATCTTCAAGCCAAGTCGTTTATTTGGTTCGTTCGTTCATAAAACATTAAAATGACAACTATTGTAGCAGATGTGTTCATTTTGCAATAAGGTACCTACGTGCACAGACTCACCGCCACTAACATCATGTTAGGTGTCGCACCCATGTGTGCTGCAGTTGCCTGTTCCTTTTGGTTTCATCACCCACCCGAAAAGATAGTTGCTCTTTTGTTGGGTATCAAACGACTGTTTGAAAATAATATTAAGTTTATTTCAGCATCTTAATAGCTCAAGAGACTATTAAATCAGCCAATGTAGAAATGAAAAAGGAAGGGCTGGTAGCAAAAGTACGAAAGGCAGATATCAAAGAGCGTATTGAGGAGGGTACAAAGAGATACGAAGATCTTTGGCTAAGGAGCAAAGCGAGATATGAAAGTATACCTTTCGTACAAAAATTGCTTTGTGCCACAGAAAACTTAAACGTACAAAATAATGATATCGACAGTCTTGATAAGCAAATAATATCGCTATATGAGTCGATGAAAATGCAACGTGAAACTTTTATCCGTTTAGATAGAAAGCGATGCATAGAACTAGCAAACTACATGATTAATGAAAAGCCAAATACAATGAAGATAATAACGGCGACATCCGAGAAAATTAATGATATGACAAGACAAATTAAAGAAATAGTTGAAGAGCAAAACACCTTAAATAATGCTGCTGTAATAATAGCCGTAGAACCACAGAACTCAGAAATAATTGATAATAAGAACAAGGACACGGTCCAAGATGATGATCTAAATAAAAGTGATGAAGATTCTTTGGTATTTTATTATTTTTGTTATTACTGTTCCATTTGCGTTATTTTATATACCATTGTAGGTGATCCTATTCAATGGCATTTCCTTTTTTCAGATACCAAAGCTCGAGCTCACTAATTTTGATCTCGATATCATAGATGTTAATTTAAAAGCGGTGAGTTAACAATAATAAAACCAATATGTATTTGAAATAAACTTCCACTAAAATAGCATTTTAAAACCTACTAGGCAAAGATGAAGAACGATGATATACCCAATGCTGTTATATTAACGGATACTATAGATAATTTGTTGATTAATAAAATTGAACAATATCGTGAAGACGGAAAAGCCTATGAGTCTGTAATTTCTCCATATTTTAATTCCTATAAAGAAAAGGAATCACACAACTATTCTAAAAGAAAATTGATTAATATTCTTGAAGACATACATATTAATAATGATGAAGTATACAATATTGTGAAGAAAGTAAATCCGGAAAACCTTCGGACAATTAATGAAATTTCAGTGAATGTACTTGAAAACGTTAGAGTGACACCAACAATTTTAAAGGTAATTATATAGTTCATACACCCTGCACCTGTTAGGGTCGTCCCGACTGAAGCTAATTCACTTCCCTTTTTTTTATTTAGCTAAAATATATCCTATTTTAATCAATTTTCCAGGATACGCCAATAGAGAGTGATACTATTGAAGAGGTGGATATGACATGCTCCAATGTAGATATTATAATACCTCCAACTCAATTTCTGGATATAACATTGCCGGTAATTTGTATTTATTATTACCATTGTATTATCCGACTTCAAAAAAAGGAAGGTTCTCAGTTTGACCCGTATGTTTGTCCGCGATTATCTCCCGTTTGGCTGAACCGATTTCGATGCGGTTTTCAGAAAAGTATTTGTTGCATTCTAGAGAAGGTTTTGGTAAATTAATCAGCGTTTTTTGAAAAAAATCAACAAATACCAATAAAATATATTATTAGGTTTTCCAATCTTTGGACGACTTTCAATCTCTGTTTTAACAGTTGCCGTTTCTTAATGGATTTGCGTGATAAGGAGGTACTAAAAAGCAGACAATAAAAACTTATTTATAACCGACTTCACAAAAAAAGGAGGTTCTCAGTTCGACCCGTATGTTTGTATGTATGTATGTTTGTCCGCGATTATCTCCCGTTTGGCTGAACCGATTTGGATGCGGTTTTCAGAAAAGTGTTTGTTACATTTTGGTGCAGGTTTTAGTATAAAACAAACAGAAATTTATTCAGCGGACAGAATGTAAGAAACACTTTTCTGAAAACCGCATCAAAGTCGGTTTAGCCAAACGGGAGATAATCGCGGACAAACATACGGGTCGAACTGAGAACCTCCTTTTTTTTTGAAGTCGGTTAAAAAAGACGACCACCCTCAAAAACTAAAAAGTGATAAATAACTTTAGCACAGGGACAAACATGAGTTTAGTGTCGGAAGTTGGTGGCAATACAAAACAACAAACAGAATACAGCCACCGAGTTCCGAAACTGACGTAATGTGTGTTCTGTTTTCAATCGAAGGTTTTTTTATTTTACTTTATAATATTACTAGCTGACCCGACAGACGTCCTGTCCCTATCTACCCTATCACTGATCCGATTTCAAAAATTTTTTCACCAATCGAAAGCTGCATTATCCCTGAGTAACATAGGCTATATTCCATTATAAAAAATAGGGGTCCTTAAGAAAATTCACGAGGAGGAAGTCGCGGGCAAAGTGCTAGTTTTGAATATAGGCGTTGTGTCAGTTGTGTGTGTATTATTCACCTCTGCCTAAGTTCCTACCCTTCGGGATACATAGAAGTATTGGTGTGTTCAGAGTTCTCAGGAAAGTTTACATAAGAAGAGAGTATCGTTTGATATACCTTCATCTATACAAATAAACGAAATAATAGACGATGTAGACAAACAAAACCAAAATGATGAAAATGAAGCAGCAAATCAAACTGGAAACAGTCAGCTAGACGTGAGTGTAGCAAGCGAGGACAGTTACGCAAAGATACAAGATATGATACTGAAAAAGCATAATTTGGATCTTTCGCCCCAATTTGTTTATGCCAAGAACCCTGTATTGCAAAAGGTAATAGAATTAAATAATATTTATGCACAAAAATAAAATACATAATATGAAAAATAACAAAATCATTTTTACAGAGGGATGATGATAAAATCGTAACGTCAAAATTTTTCGTTAGTGAAAATCAGGAAGTTAAGACTGATGAAGTTTCTGATAATAGAATGGAGATGGATGAAAAAGCCAGGGTGCCAGAACCTGAAGAAAAATTAAAAGAACATCAGAATTTAGAAGAGTTGAGTCTTAAAGATAACATGCCAATGGATATTGATGAAATGATAGTTTCTAGTCCTAAGAGCAAGGTACTAAACATGATAAAATCAGTAAAAAAACTGGATTCTTTAGATTAGGCACAGAGTTTTTTATTTGATAGCCTATTATTGTTTGTCCCACAGCTTATAGCCTATTTTACCAAAAAATATATTGAAATTAAAATTACATTGTACATTTTTAGAAAAATGAAGAACCAAGACTTGAGAAGGCAGTATCTGGATTACTATTTACTCATGGAACACAGGCGATTCCAGATTCACTGAATGTATCAATGAGCACTACTGGATATGATGATTCAGACTTCCCACATTGCATTGGTGAGTTTGGTGTGGTTAGCAAAAAAAGTTTTTTATTATTTTATTTGTGTTTCTCAAAAATATATTATGTTTTCAGATTCAAGCCTTCTTCTTTCACCTAAAGCTGATATACCTATGACTGATAACCCTGATGTGCAATCCCAAGAAGTCCCTAATTTTCTTTCAGGTACATAATTAAACTTTTAATGTAAATACTTGCAGGACAAGAAACAAATTGATTTGATGTTTGTTTAGTCTATGCATTTATTGTGCACAGTCTACTGCATGACTTTCATTGGGAAGATGACACCATTTATCAATTATTCCAAGACACAAGTCTCTAAAAAAATTACTTGATTTTAGCTCTAAAAACAAAATTAATTTTCAATTTACTGTCTTTATTTTCCAATTTTTTGTTGCTTTGAAATCAATAAATTTGTAGTTTTTAATTGAGTTGGCAAATGACATCACAAAAATGAATACAAGTGACATCACAAAAATGAATTGCTATACAAAATCTATGGGGAATAGGGTTGCTTACGCAAAGCTAGTCTCAGAGGGCGCCACCGAACTATAACGTAAACATTATTAGCTACAAGTGTTTTGTTGTAATATATTATCATTTGTTTATCATTATTGTATAATATATCAATAATAATAATAATATGTGGGGACATTTCACACATGGCCATCTGACCCCAAACTAGGGAGACCCTGTACTATGGATGACAGACAGCTGATATACATACACAAATTAACTGTGTATGCGTATGTAATGGGTATTTAAATGTATTTGTCACAAATACATTTAAATACTGTATACATATATAGATAAACAACACCCAGAAAAAAGGCAAACACAAGTGCTCATCACACAAATATTTACCCTGGGCGGGAATCGAACCCGCAACACGCTGCGCAGCAGTCAATTGCTCAGCTACTGCGCCAACCGTGTCGACAAAATATTATTAGTTGTAAGTTGGATTCACAAACAAAAAGTATTAACATGTCTGTAGGCAATTCACTCGTTCTTTTAAAGTCTTCTTTAATTTTAAATGTTAGAATAGATACCTACAAGTATGCGCGAAGCAGAGTGGCATCGTCGCGCGCCGCCTATTCTCAAGTTAGGTATGAGTTGGTTCTATGGACGGCGTGCAATGGCAATGCCGCGCGTCGTGGGCGGGAGAAGCCCGCCCTTTTTGACTACCATTACAATGGACAGTCACTGTCCACCCGCCCGCGCGCGCGTTTTGAAAGCACTGTGCCTTCGAAACGCGCGCGCGGGCGGGTCACATAATTTGAAAGTCTCCTGCTTACCGCCAAAAATCTGATCTACCTAGTATCTATATTAGTTTTCTAGAGTATTTACCTAGTGAGAACCGAGCTGTTGATTTATGTAAAACTGTACTGTGCGGGAGTGTGTGCCGAAATATACGGTTTACCAGTGACTTAGTTGTGTTTTCCTTGTGCTAAATCCCACCCTAAATCGTTACAATGTCAGTGCAGTGTCACTTTGTTTACTTTATAGTTCAGTGGCGCCTCTAACGGAAAAGTTTGGCAGTGATAATCCTAATTGGGTATGGACAACTTATAAAAAGTATGTCAATTGATTGGTGGTATGATCTAATGCTGGCACTTCACATGGCATATTTGTGCAAATATTCAGCATATTTGGATAATACAAAATCGACTTTATTTCAATAAGCTTAGGGTACATTTTGTATTATTCAAATAAGGCGAATATTTGCACAAATATGCCATGTCAAGTGCCAGCATTACACATAAAACAAAATATTTGACAGGATATACACACGAACTAGTAAACTTCTAGTCCATGGATATACATTTTACATTTTGTTTTATGATTTTAATAATGTAGCTTATTTTTATAGGATTTCGAAAGACAGGCTTATCCTTTTTTGGAGGAGGAAGTGCAATATCATCAGAGCCCAAGCCAGATTCTAGTGCTCCAAACGATGGAAATAACTTTAGTTTCAATTTTGGTGGAGAGAAGAAAAATAGAGGTGGTTTATTTAGTTTGTTCAACTAATAGCTAATTATATTATTCATTATTTTTCAATAAATTCCTTGCATTATAGAATATTATGTTTATTATTTTTCCATTTAAATGTACAGCTTCATTGATGTAACTGACAAGCTCTTACAGCTATTAATTGTAAAAGTATAAACAAAGGAGCAAACACCTCACTGTATTCTATTGCAGAGTCACCTTGTAGCTTTCTACACAGTAAGAATTTAAATACAAATGTCAAACCCAGAAATATAGCACTCCAAGATGCTCTATATAGGGAGGCTTTGTATGAACTTTCTAAATTCATTCTAATACATACTATACAGCAAAAATATGCATTCATTGCATCACTTACAAATAATGGTGCAAACACTGTCCACCAAGCACTGTACACAACACCATCTATCTTCAAAGCTAGTAACACTGAAAATATTGTTATAGTTATAAGGTTTATCCATATTTCGAACACTGTAAGTCCAATCCACTGCACAATTTCGTTCAATGTGAAGAACATGTTTATTGGTTGGCCCCAAGCATCACGGTTCTGAATATCCTTATGTGGATTGAAGATGAACACCTCACTTGTGAATCAAAGTCTAGGTCTTCTCTCAGTGGCTCCAGATCATCTGTGGAATTATGTTCATATTATTATGCTCAAGATGAAAATAATCTGAAAATTGAGAAGAGTCACTGCCACAATATTTTGAACACTAATAGATGTTTGGGTAAAGAAAAAAATGTATCAGGGATAATGCAGAATGTTGTACATAACCAAAACCTTATTTTTTCTCCCGACTGAAGGATATTCATGTATAATACTCACCAACACACTCAACAGTTCCAGTGTTAACTTCAATCTGACATGTGCCAGAAAACAATATTTCTAATTGTAGTGCTAGGTTGCAGCACCTTTGTATTGCAGCTCCTAAACCATGAAGAATGATTTCCTTTTCACCTCTGGTCAAAAGATCGCAGCATTTATCTAATTGTGCCTAAAAAATATATTTATTAGCAAAAATCACATTAAAATGCTAGCTAGCCTACCACTGTGTTCATGCATGACAATCTTAGCGCTCATTACTTTGAAATTAGTCTTCTTTGTGATGAATATTACATTATCACCGTCCACAGGCTTCAATGGTAGACGCTTCTTCAAAGCATAATTCTTATTTGGGTGTCGTTTTGGTCTTTTCTTTGAATCCTCTTTTTTCTGTTGAATGTTTTCATCTGCCATAATTTCACTTTTTCAGTGAGTGAGTGACAGAGTGAGTGTCAAAACAAAATGTCAAAAAGAAAAGAAGCCCTTGACGTTTCACGATAACACAAATGACAGAATAAGCTTTTTATGGATTGGATTCAGTATGTACCTTTACAGAACCTTAGAATACAAGGGCGTCGCCACTCGCCAGCCAGTGGGCCAGGGGGGGCAAGTTGATATAAGGCCTGCGTAGATTTCGTACTTCCCACAAACACAACACCCCGATAAGGCTCCTTAGGGGTAGGTAACTAAAAATAAAATCATAACGTCAATATAATTTTTTATCTGAGTTGGCATTTTCGCCAAGTTTCAAGTTGATTAGTTTTAAAAATAAGATTTTTCGTACAACTCCCCTTTGGTGTTGAATTTCCAAAAATGCTGAAGTATTTTACAAATTCAACTCCAATTTTAGATAAATTTAATGCAGCTCCACAGATCAAAATTTTAGAAAAAAGCTCACTGCACCTCCTAGGTTCCCCAATTTTGGAAGATAGTTTTGCACCTTTCATTGACGAAAAAATCAGACGTTTTGACGATATTTCGGATAGACTCTCCAAAATTAATTTACATTTGGCATTTACCCTCATTAGATATTGTTGTTTTGGCCCAAATTTTATGTATTACCTTCGCTCTTCACCTTTATGGCAGCAGCCACACCTTTTGGACAAAATTGATCAAATTGTTAAAGATACACTAACTACAATTCTTAATGTGGCCCTGGATGACCGAGCGTGGCTCCAAGCCACATTGCCCATTCGTTTTGGTGGTCTCGGGGTCCGCAAAATTTCCAGTGTTAGTTTGCCAGCGTTCCTGTCCTCCGTCCACAGCACCGAAAAGTTAACCACAAAAATCTTATCCTCGTCACTGGTTGACTTTGAAGTGCCGTGCTTGACTGATGCTGTGAACGCCTGGAAAGTGGCTTGCCCAAGAACGGTTCGGCCCGTGAACCCATCTTCCCAGAGACAGTGGGATGAGCCGCTCTGCAGATTGGTACGGAATAAACTTATTAATACGTCCACCAATTCTGCTGAGCGTGCCCGCTTGCTGGCTGTGGGTGAGTGGGAGTCGGGCCTCTGGCTTCAGGCACTGCCGTCACCTAATATAGGTACTATGCTCAGTGACTCTACATTCTGGCTCGCTACATGCCTACGTCTGGGCGCTCCTTGCGGGGCCCCGCATCGCTGTCAATGTGGTGAAGTTGTCGACTGCCTCGGTCACCACGGCCTTTCCTGCTGTAAAAGCGCAGGCCGGATAGCATGGCACGCCATCATTAATGACATCATCCGTCGTGCTCTTGCCTCCGCCGGCGTGCCAGCTGTGTTAGAACCTAATGGCTTGGCACGTGACGATGGTAAGAGACCAGATGGAATGACTATAATGCCGTGGAAGTTGGGTAGACCTTTGGTGTGGGATGCAACTTGTGTCGACACCCTTGCGCCATCCCATCTTCCTAGCACGTCGTGTTGTGCTGCGGCGGCTGCTGCAGGTGCCGAAAACCTCAAACGGCGTAAATATAACAACCTTCTTGGAAGTTATATGTTTGAGCCGTTTGGGGTTGTAACACTAGGGCCATGGGGTCAGAGTGCTCACCTTGTTTTTAAAGACATTTCTAAGCGGCTGGTCGACTCTTCACGTGACGCCAAAGAATTAGCATTGCCATTCAACGTGATAATGCTGCTAGCCTTCTGGGCACTTGTCCCATCGTGAGCGATGCGGACGAGCTTTTTGATGCCCCGTGAGCCCTCCATTGTACATAATATATATATTTTTTAATTTATTTTTAAGCTTTGTATATATATCAGTTATGTTTTTACATAATATGAATATCAAATGAATAAATACCAATAATACTCCAAAGGGGAATCGTACGAATAATCTTATTCTTGAACATGTTTTAATGGAAAAAATTTCATCAGTGTATTATAAAAAATCAATGTAGCTTCGGTTTCGAGTTTCCCTATAACAGTGTTTCACCCTTTCCACGCTATAAGGCAATAGGGTATTACACCCATTTTTGAAAAGTGTCTCAATTAAATTCTGTAGTGCTAATATGCCATCAAAAAAAACACAAAATTTTTATTCAATCGTTAAGTGCCATAAAAATGCATCTAAATTTTACATTTTCAAATTTTGCGCGTAGTTTGACGAAAACGCCTCTTACTGGACGCCATATTGCTCAGCGTAAATGACGTCAGTTTGTTTTGTATCAAATGAGCTCATATTAAATATGATAATTGTATATCTTTTAAAAATAATTAAAAGCATATTTTGTAATAGGTGTAATAATGAAAAAATTACGTTGGTTACGAAAATAATAAAAGTACAAAGCCTATATTACGCCAAACGGTTGACTGACAGTTGACAATTTTTTGTTTACACAGCCGTATGGCGCAATAACATGGCCGCTACTATTTCACGGTGTTTTATAACAGATTAAAAATACCTACTGAAAACTTTGAATTGAATTTAAAAAATTGTTTTGTTATTTTAATAACTAAAACTTACATTTTCCGACTGCTTTATGCCTAAACTGTCTCAATAACATATAATTATAGATTTTTTCTCGTATAGAGTAAAATACCCTATTGGAATTGCTAAAGATTTTGAAAATTCAACCGCAAAAGGGAGTTGTACGAAAGATCTTATTTTTGGAACTATCAATTTATCTATGTTGGCGCAAATGACTAAATAGATAAAAAATAAAATTTGACGTTATTATTATTTTACCTACCCCTCAAAAGTCGCCTATCGGGGTTTTGTGTTTTAGGACAAGTATCTGGAAACAGGGATTGGGGGGTAAAAAGTTTTGAAGTTGGTAAGGGTTGGGTCCCGATTATAACGCTGCCACTCTAATTAAAAGGAATTGCGTAATTTTCGAGAAATTAATAAAATAAGTTACTAAACTCAAATCACATTATTTGTAGCGAACACGGAACGTTCAAATGGGCGAATCCATCGTGCAAAATTGATAAAATGGAACGTAAAAAAGAAGACACAACATAATTTGTGTCTTGGTGTCAAACTCTTTGGGCAGAAAAAACTTAGGTTATAGGTCAACATCAGGGGCACCCCTAGGTTTGGTTGGTTAGATTCCTTTAAAGCCTGCAGACAGGAATAGTGCCAATTTTCATAACCATTGCAGACAGTCGACGCCTTTTAGGCAACCCCTGCTTCCAGAACTAAATTCTAACCGAAGTAGGTACGAAATTTGCGTAGACAAAGTCGCGGGAAAGTGCTAGTTAAAAATAACGGATTTCCCATACAAACATTCATCCCCATTATACCGGAATTTATAAAAAAGCTGATAAACGTTTTTCTTTTATTTTGTCTTGAACTACAAAAATGACCGAGTTTCATACAAATATTTCATTTCCAATTATACACCCTTAGAGGTTGAATCCCGAAATCCCCTCTTTATTGCTCGCCTACATGATAAAAAGAACGTGTGCGCAAAATTTCACATTCCCAGTTCCAGTAGTTTCGGCTGTGCGCTCATACATCAGTCAGACAGTCTGTCAGTTTCTCCTTTTATTTAAGTATACCTATAGATGAGAAGAGTATGATTATAAAAATAATAAATACAGTTAAAAGCACATGAAGCTTTACACTGGTAATGCGAGTATTTTATTAATTGTACAGTCAAGAGCTATTAATCAAAAACATCCATATTTTTTTGAAAAACCAAAAAAAATTTTTGGTTCTCTAGGGGGAGGGGGCAGCTGCCCCTACCTGCCCCCCCCCCCCCTGGCGACGCTCTTGTTAGAATATCAATCGGCATCAGTTCAATTGTGGTTCAATCTAATTCAGACAAATTTCAAAGTGGATGGATTTTAGGTCTAGCTAAAAAGCAATCTAGCTGCTTACTACAATCAATCTGAAACCATTTCTTGTTTTGACGTGATAACGTCTCATAAATAACGCTCACGTTCCGCCTGAGCCTGACTGACAGTTGCAAGCGAGAGCGCGGAACAAGCGATAGAGAGGCACGATCTGCCCAAGCAATAAGCTCCGCCCACCTCGACAGAAGCCATTATTTGTTTATGTTATACATGTTAGCCATTATGTTTCTTTATGACGACATCACGTAAAACTATTGTCCGTAAACCGACTTTACAGACAACCAATATTTTTTGCTCTATTTTTGTCAAAAACCCATAGTTTCTAGAATTTAATGTCTTTCTGAATACATGAGTTACCTACGTAGGTTGTTATAATTTTTACCCAAAGTTATAGATTGAATTTGAAGTCAATTTGATCGTATAATGGTCTCCCATAAAAATTACTTACAAAAAAAACTTGTGCGGTCGGGGGACCCCCGTAAGGAACGAAGTTCAAGTTCCTTACGTACGTGTTTGTACAAAAAATAAATATATCTAAAAATAATAATATATCACGAGCAGGCGAGTGCGCAGCAGCGGCTCGATGCACGCACACATAACGAAATGCGTGTGTGTACCTATGTGTTCCACTAATTCGCACTACCCGAAGCCGCGTTGGGCAACTTCGTTCCAAAATACGATTGTGCTTCTAAAGCACAATCGTATTTTGCATCACAAACAATCCATACGACTGAAGTAAAACTTTTTTAGCTCCGTCTATATGTATGTATCTATTTGCAACTGGCTATGAGAGAAAGAGAGAAAGAAAATGGTTGCTCGGACCGCATTCCCTTGCCCCTACAGTAATATACGAAACGGAACTAACTCGTTCCGTTCGCCTCGCCCGATCACATTTTTCCTAACGCTCTCGTCACGCATTCAGCTTACTCCCCAAGTCAAGCGTGCGTAAAGAAGTTTTACGTAAAAAAAACTCAGCTTCTACAACAATACTTATACGAATTACAATACAACAGCAGCTTATCTACTCCGTGCTTTGGGGCTTGCGAGTTATAATAATAATATTTCATTTACGAAAAGATAGATTAAATTCGCTGTTCAGTTGCTCCAACGAATACCTACCAGAATTCAAACCTGAGACTTCATTCCCTCATGCGTGATCCACAGTAGGTAAGTTGTCCGTATGGTGTCGGACGTAAAGAATAGCTCCGTCCCATATCTTCCCGAGGGTGTCATAAGAGGCGACTAAGGGACTTACCAGAGAATGGGCAGCAGCGTTCTCTGTCCCTTTGTAACAACCATACTGCGATCACCAACCCGCCTGCCAAGCGTGGCGATTATGGCAAAACCCCCCAAATGAATAGCTCAACACAAAAATGGCTCTCTTCGCACTTCAGATAATACCACAATACTTCATAGCAGCCTGTTCAATTTCTCTTTGAGTTCCGTTATCTTCTATTGTCGGAGAGTGTGTCGACCAGGGTGGCGTACCTTATACTCAGAATATCCTCAAGATATTCGCTGAAGGTCAAACAGGTCTACGCTCCGACCTCGGTACACCCCGACGACGAAGTGGAGACCATGTATGAGGATATCTCTAAAGCCATGCATGGTTTCAAAACTCACTTCACCGTTGTCATGGGGGATTTCAACGCGAAACTGGGCAAACGAGATGGTGATGAGCTGCAGGTGGGGCAATTTGGGTTTGGACGTCTGAATCGCAGGGGTCACCAACTGGCTAGTTTTATAGAGAAGGAGGGCCTCTATATGATGAACTCTTTCTTCAGAAAGCGTGAGCACGGAAAGTGAACCTGTCAGAGCCCCGATGGTGCAACTAAAAATGAGATTGCCTCCATCATGTCTACCAAGAAGCAAATCTTTAATGATGTCTCTGTGATCAATTCGGTGAAAACCGGGAGCGATCACCGCATGGTCAGAGGAACATTGAACATCAATACAAAGCTGGAAAGGTCTCGATTGATAAAGTCTACGCTGCGTACAGCACAGGTCTCTGGACCTGTGCTGTACGCAGCACCGTTCGAGCTAAAAGCTTTCGGGGTTTTGGATCTGTCCAAAACCCCGAAAGCTTTTAGCTCGAACGTTTCGAGTGCCTAGGAAGCTCAGTAGACGAATACAACGACGAGTTCGTGGAAACTGTTCATACGACTGGGTCTAAGATCTTCAAGACACGTCGTGCAGATAGGAACAAAAAACTCTCTGATCATACTCTCAAGCTCATGAAGGAGCGGCGTGAGATGATTCTGCAGTCTTCAGATGAGGCGTGGAAATACCGGCAGTTCAATAGACGAATCTTTAAATCCTTGAAGAGCGACCTCCGCCGCTTTAATACCGAACGTATTAAAGACGCAATTGAGCGGAATAAAGGGTCCAAGGTATTTGCAAGGGATCTGGCTATTGGGCAGAGCCAGCTCACGAAATTGAAGACCGACGATGGCAGGATTGTGTCCGCCAAACCGGAGCTTCTGAGGGAGATCGAAAGATTCTATGGGCAGTTGTACACGTCAGCCAGTAACCCCGTTGTAGATCTAGCAAACGACCCAAGAGCTAGACTAACCCGACACTATACCGAAGACATCCCGAACGTCAGCCTGTACGAGATAAGATTGGCTCTGAAACGGCTTAAAAACAACAAGGCACCTGGTGATGGTGGAATTACGGCCGAACTCCTGAAGGCGGGTGGAAAACCGGTACTTAAGGCCCTTCAGAAGCTGTTTGATTCCGTCATACTCGAGGAAAAAACGCCACAGGCATGGTGCAGAGGTGTGGTGGTACTCTTCTTCAAAAAGGGCACCAATGCCCGGCTGAAGAACTATAGGCCCATCTCACTTCTGAGCCATGTCTACAAGTTGTTTTCAAGAGTCATCACGAATCGTCTCGCGCGCAGGTTTGACGACTTCCAGCCTCCCGAACAAGCCGGTTTTCGAAAAGGCTTTAGCACCGTAGACCACATACACACGCTGCGGCAGGTTATACAGAAGACCGAAGAGCATAACCTGTCTCTCTGTTTAGTGTTTGTGGACTACGAGAAAGCCTTCGATTCGATCGAGACTTGCAGTCTCTCCAACGGCGCCAAATCGACTATCAGTATATCGAAGTGTTGAAGTGTTTATACAAAAACGCCACCATGTTAGTCCAACTTCAGGACCAGACCTCGGAACCTATCCTTCTGCAGCGAGGTGTAAGACAGGGAGACGTCATATCTCCGAAACTGTTCACCGCTGCATTGGAGGATGTCTTCAAGTTTCTGAACTGGAGAGGGCTAGGCATCAATGTCAATGGCGAGTACATAGCCGACAGCCGACGATATAGTGGTGATGGCATGGAGGACCTCAGTACAATGCTCGATGACCTTAATAAAGCTTCCGAAAGAGTGGGTCTTAAAATGAGCATGAACAAAGCCAAGGTCATGTTGAATGCCCATGTAACACCCACTCCTATCAAGATCGGAGACTCTACACTCGAAGTTGTAGACGATTATGTCTACCTGGGACAAATGGTCCAGTTAGGTACGTCTAATTTCGAGAAAGAGGTCAATCGTCCGACTCGCTTTGCTCGTTTTTTTTTATTGCTCGCAGAACGGATGGCCGATGGGGCGAAAAGTTCTGGAGTGGCGACCGCGAACCGGAAGACGTTGCGTTGGAAGGCCTGCCACTAGGTGGACCGATGACCTGGTAAAGGTTACAGGAATCCGCTGGATGCGAGTCGCACGGGACCGGTCAATGTGGCGACACTTGGGGGAGGCCTATGTCCAACAGTGGACGTCTTTCGGCTGAAATGATGATGTTCCTGGCAGACCCCCAGCCGGACTAGCGATGTACCTAGGTACTGTTGTCTCTAAAGGGTCTTCTCTTCGTTCCATTGGCGAGCAAAGAGGCAATCAAGCGCCAAAAACATCCTCTGTGTCATGCTCGTGTCATGTATATAAATTATGTCAAACATAATGTCAGTTTCCAAAAGTATAGCTGGGATTTTAAGAGCTCCATTAGAGATACATTTATTCTAAATGGGTGTTTAAGTTACGGAAAATTTGTAATGTAGGCGGCTGTGTTTTATAACAACAATTTGTATTAGGGCCACAAATTCCTCGTGAACCAATGTTATCTTTACAAAATGGGGGGTATTTGTAGTTCCTTATCTTCATTCATTTCAATCGCCTTAGATGCCGCTGAAAGGTACTTTAGAACTGGTTTTATATTAATTAGGTATTAGGGTATGTAGTGTTAAGTAGTGTAGTAGTGTAAAACCTACTCGTGATTCGTGGAAATCGATTTTAGCTTTCTCGTTTCGATCTTAGAGATTTAGATTCGTCTACAAATAAACTATGAAAACCGCATGCGTTCCGGACGCATTCCTAATAAAAGTTTGATCTTAATGAAGAGATTCACCGGACTGTAAGATTTGTGGGAAAACTGATGACGTTCAACATGTCTTGAATGTGTCCGTAAAGCATATAAAAGGGACCAAATGGTTAGGCAATATGCTAAACTAAATTCGGATGCAGCTAAAATGAAAATACCTAATTATTCATTTCAATTTAATTAAGCCAGTGGCCCAGTGGTTAAGAGGTCTCTCTGAGGTTGTCGGTTCAATGCCAGGCAAGTACTAATGTGTCTTTTTCAATTCATTTGTACTTACCTACGATCTAAGTTTTTCTTGTACATCACTGTCGCCGGTGAAGAAAAACAACTTGAGGAAATATGGACTTAAAAATTATTATTCCTAAGTCTGACTTCGCCTATCCGTCATGAGCAAGCGCGATGTTCAATGCGTCTTTTCTCTGAAGTGAGAAAAGGCCTTTGCCCTGCAGAGGGACAATAAAAAGGCTGAACTTATATTATCTAGTTAATAATAATTGGGTATTACCTATGTATTAAATTTAATTGAGTGGTTTAAACACCGCAGTGTAACTGCCTACTTAAAAGTATCTATACCCTGTTCACAATAAGACTAGACATTTACTCAAACCTTTTTTACAGTCCGTTCAACCGATTTTGACTTATATTGCGTTGGTCGCATGACAAATGGCAACTGCAGTAAACAGTTGTTATTGTTACCACTTTTTTGCCTCTAATGTCATCCTTAAGCCTACGGAATAGAAGTCAAAATCGGTTGAAGGGACTGTAAAAAAGGTTTGTGTTTATGTCTAATCTTATTGTGAACAGGGTATACAGTGTCTCATCACCCATACACTGACAGGACCAGAGAATGCCGTTCTTTTTTTTGTTTTCATAGTAAAACTTGTTCATTTTTTAATGAGTAGGTTAGGTACCTACTCACAGTGGGTGATTTCCGAAATATTGCCAATTACCTAATTTAAAGTGGCTCAATATGTACAGCATGTGTGTGTGGTGCCGTAACTCGCGGCACGGTACCAGTAGTGAATTGATAATGCATGAACAATATATAACAACATGACCATGCAGGAATGTTTAGACATACCTACCTACCTACCTACATCTTTTCAACCAAAGGCCACGCGCCCTCATTACTTGTAATATTTGTACAGGCTAAGGATTTACTAAAATGTTCGGGACATAAGCATCGTTCACTTAGTTACTTCCTGACCCTCCACACAATTATCCTCCATAAACGCTCCCGATGGACCGCTGGGCTGTGTCATTTATACTAATTATACATAAAACTTTAATTTTGCAGAATATCATTATGCACAGTATGTGCCTTGTTGACGTGTTGCTTGTTGTTCACTATAATATCTGTATTGGTAATGGGAGTCGGAATAGGTTTCCATTATTGTTTTGTCCAAAACTCCGTGGAAGCCATGGGTACGTAAAATTGTTTCACCGTCACTGTTAATATAGTAACACTCTATAACTGTGAGTGTTACTATATTAACCACAGATATAGATAGACCTAGCTAACGCAAGAGCAACTACTTCGCGTGCCTATTTTAGTGCCTAACCTACGATAAAAAATAAAGTAAACGTTTCCTTTCATCGGTAAGTCATTTTGTGATTAATATTATGCGTAATTAATTTAAAAAAACAATTATTTTTAATCTAATACCCTCAGTAATACCTGGGAATACCAAATTTAGGAAAAACAAAACAATTACATAAAACGTCCACGTTACATTGTGACGTCCAAAAAATGGCACGCTTAGTTTTCATACAATCGTGATACTTGCGTTATCTAGGTCTATCTATATCTGTGGTGGTAACACTCCACTAATAGGTAAGCTACCTATAATATAGTTACCGGCACGTAAGTTGGCAAGATATTTTGTAGTGGGGAAGTTCGCGCATGTAAAAATGTATGAACTTGTGCGTGCGCGATCTTCCCCCACTACAAAATCTCTTGCCAACTTACGTGCCGGTAATTATAGGTTCGTGTTTACTCCCGTACACTCGGAGTGTATTTTTTAACCGAAGCCAATAAGCTCGCGTCACACGAAGAGTTCGAGAATCCAACTGTTTGTTTTAGATTTGCATAAATAATATCACAATCACAAGCAAAAATTGGTAATCATTATATTACTAAAACCGGCAATTTGGGCAATACCTATGTATTTTAGCGTTAGGTTAATGCTTAGGCCGCATCTGCGTGTATCGTCACGAAGCTTCGCGCCATGAGGCGATACACGCAAATGTGACCGGCTATTATCGGCTATCATCGCGAACATTCGGGCTGCATGTGTATTATCGCGCGGTACATCAAAGGGTTTTAGCGCGGTAACATGTTGCGCTGCGTGGTCAGACTAGCGTTGTTCATTTCGGCCGCTGTTTTCGAACCGTTCAGACGTGTGCTGGGGTGGCTGTATAAAAATGGAGTGGAGCGATGAAATGGTATTGGAATTCCTCCATAATTATGAAGCTGAGCCCATCATATGGGATTCAAAAAAAAATGAATCACAAAAAAAAAAAAATTTAGTGGCCGACACATGTAGAAGTAAAGAAAGCCTTCATTCATAGTTAAACGTTTGGAAATGATTTCAGCCATCTTGGATTATTGCACGATAGTTCATGCAAAATGAAAGCCGCTAATGTGACCACTGCTTTTATCGCGATAGATTTTTAGTATCAAAAAGTACGAAGCTTCGGCACGCATTACTTACATTACTACACGATACACGCAGATGCGGCCGAAGCATATGATACATTCCTGTTTGTGTAAATTGGAGTTCGTTCAAGTAAAATAAAGCATTTCGGCCTGGCCTTAATAGTAATTACCTACCATAATTATTCATTTACAGCAAAGGCTGCGAAATCGGCGGGTGCTTTGCGTTCAGGGAACGACGGAAGACGTCAGGGCCACGTAATGCGCTCAGTGGACAAAGCGGTACAGCGTGGCTTTGCGCATCGCATGTCGCGACGTGATGCGGATTCACCTCTAGCGGGGAGTAACCTCACACTTTCCAACAACTTTACAGACACTAGCAACTTTACAGTCACTAACGACTTTACAGGCAGTAACAACTTTACAGACACTAACAACATTACAGACACCAACAACTTTACGGACACCAGCCTCACAGTCATCAACGTTCTGCCTCCTCTCGACTTAAGAATGTTCAAAAGAAAGTACCTAAATTAAATATTGTAGTTTTCATAAATAAAATTCATTATATTTGAAATACTTTATTAATTTATAACATCATAATATATTTGGTAAAATATTTATAATGTACAGAGGCCAGCACATCAAGCTACAACAATCTGTCAAATTTCTTTGTCAATGTTAGATTTTCAACTTTATTGCATAAGCATAAGGTTCATATTCAATTGGGACAATTTGACAGTTTGGTATGGCTTGATGTGCTGTCTGTCTGTACAATAAAGTTACGATCCACCCCACCATAACTCGATAAAGCGTATACAAGTAGTTATAAATAAGTGTGTAGGTAATTAATGTTGATTTTTAAGTAATGTTACCGAAATATACCAATTGAAACGAGCACATATTAAATTTGCTTGTGTCGTTGTAGTGCAATTAAGTCACAGGACAGACATTGCTTTGGCCTGTGTGCCGTTCAGGGACTTCAATGGTCTGAGGAAGGGCTCGCGGGTGGACGTGTTGTTGCGCGAGCGACGGAAGCGGCCGATAAGTCTGCGCGCCAACTCGCGCTCATGCGGTGATAGCTCGGGCTCCTTGGGAGGCCTGGCGAATGTATTAGATACTCGTCAATTCATCATCATCATCTGCCTGGCCTTTTCCCAACTATATTGGGGTCGGCTTCTAGTCTAACCGGATGCAGCTGAGCTGAATACCAGTGTTTTACATGGAGCGACCGCCTATCGGGTCTCCACAACCCAGTTAGCAGACTGGTTGTCAGACTGACAACCAGTCCCCGACTGGTTGTCAGACCTTCTGGCTTCAGACTACCCATAACGACTGCCAAAGATCTAGAAATGATAGCCGGGACCAACGGCTTTACGTGCCTGCCGAGGCACGTAGGGAACTCGGTCTGAAAGGGATGGTCACCCATCCACAGACCGACTGCGGCTAGTGTAGCTTAACCTTTGACCAATCGATCTGTACGGCTTTAACTTAGCCACGATATTCGTTAAATGTGATTATTATTTCTTCTCTAGTATAAACTTGACAGTTACATGGCGTGGTGTGATTAGAATATAACAATATATCTAACCTTTCGGTTTCTAGTAGAACAATTGGTGTCTCTGTTGGCTCAATAAATATCTGCTCTCCTGGCTTTCTAGTTTGGTACACCTCTGAAATTGGATAATTACTTTTAGTTCTTCAATTAAAATATAACTTAATAAAAAATTCATCATCATCATCATGTCAACCTTTAGACACCCACTGTTGGGCATAGATCTCTCCAAAGGGGGCCGTAATCGCCATGCTTGGCCGATACATATTGGCGATCGCAGTAGATGTAATTTTACTTAAGACGCTGTTGCAGTACTGCCCATCTTCTGGTCAATATCCAATATCAATGTCGCTTTCTACGACATCCACGGGTAGAAATGGGGTGGTGCTATTCGCGGCCACACCACACGGCGGAAAAGAAAAATTGCATGTGCTGAAATTAGCTTCAAGAAATGTGAAGGTCTTGAGTTAGGTTCTGTAGTGCCTTCCTACAATCTTTAAACTACATAGTAGCGTTGTCTAGAAGGTAAGTTATTAAAAAAATCGGGAGCCGAAAGAAACTTTGCGCGGACGACGTTGCGGACTAAAGCTAAGTAAGTACCAAGTAGCGGGTGCGGTGCGTGTTCGACTTCGGACCTGTTGACTGCAAGCAGGCGCACCACGGGCCGATTCTCGGGCCCGGACCGCAATACCGGAGTCTCCGTCGTCGATCTCGACGTCACTGTGGGGAAACAACAAAGTGAGATACTGGAAAAGTTGACGGCAAATGGGCCCGTGAGATTCCATGGTGGATAGGTTTATTTTTATCTCAATATCTTCCGGTCCAGTCCGTCTTTGGGATCCAAGTGTCTTTCACATTTATCAAGATAGAGTTTCTCTCACTGCGAGCCATCCGGGCTCAAACTCTTGTTTGGGACAGACAGACCTACATATTGTTTATTTTCAGCCTGTATTGTCCCACTGCAGGGCAAAGGCCTCCTTTTCTCCTTTCCATTGTACACATACAGGTGGACAATTATAAAACAGGAACAATTTTTATTATGGACCTGTCAATGGCATATTAAAATAGGAACAATTTTATTATGGACCTGTCAATGGCATAATAAAATAGGAATAATTTTATTATGGACCTGTCAATGGCATAATAAAATAGGAACAATTTTATTATGGACCTGTCAATGACATGTTAGTGAGTATCTACACCAATCCAGTCTATGAGCGAATGGTGTTTCAAAGAATTTTTGAAACAAAACACGAAACCAGAGCCCAGGCCTTGATGGGAGAAGTGTGATAACATAATATATTTTGCTAAATACAGTAATACTGAAGAGTAGTTTCATCAATTATGTGGGGAGGTTATAGGTACTTACTAGCAAACGCGGCGAGTTCTTTCTGTGCGTAATGGTATCCCACTGAGATACCATACACCATCAGCATGACGATGGTGAACATCAGGAGCATGAGTAGGAACGCGCAGCAGGTCCATGTTAGAACTCTGTTAGTGGCCACAAATATTAGATGGGCGAAAAATATTGATCTTTCGAAATAGCTAGGTTTCTAGTATCTACTAGATTCTGTAGCTATAGCAAAAGTTGGAAAAATAACAGATTAAATTTTCTGGGTAATGCAATAAAGAGGGCTGACGCATAGTTCAATCAGCGAATATCGCGGTGACCAAAGTGAACTCTCGAGACATCGCCCGAATGTGTGCATTTGGTGGTCTCACTGTGAGCGTGTAATTTCAAACAATGCCGGGAATGAACATGGCGTGCTTGTAAAAAAAAAAACGCCTTTTTGGATAATAAGAAAAATGGACTTCATTCCAATAAACATAAGGTACATTTAGTATTATCCAAATAAGGCGAATATTTGTACAAATACGCCATGTGAAGTTTCAGCTTATAACATGAACTTGTTAGGTACCCATAGAGACGCTTTCGCCTTTAGGTATAAAAATGGCATAAAAAAATGAAGTTTCAAAATATAGGATTTACCTTTCCACACAAAATGTCATAGAACAGAACACTGATTGTATTAACCCCATCTTTCTTGTTTAGGTGATATCTGTTAAAAGCAGCAAGCAAAATCTGAATTAGTTGCGCAACCCAATGAGCCATACTAGTTATAATATTGCGTATTTATAAACTGCTCTTATATAGCCAGTCAGCAAGGTACTCAAGTGGCCAGTCGTGACTGCCCAGTGCCCTGGGTAGGTAGAATATCTTCACTCTTGTAGATCCCTATAGGTAGGTACGCTCGAATTCTATTAATTTAAACATTGTCCTTTATTTGGATACCCTGGTAAACATGTAAATTTATTATCCAGAAATAATATATATTTTTAAACAGATACATACCACACACGTACGTCTAATAATTACAACACGAAGTAGAAAGTTTATTCGATAACATCATTCAATATAGCATTATTATAGAAATATAAAACAATAGCACTCCAAAAGCGAGCCAAAATCTTACAAAACTGCTGAGGAGTACGTCAGTGTCAAGAAAGAAAAAACATCTAGGAACGTGTTGGTATTCTTTATGGCCAGATAACAGCTTAACACCGTGATGAAGAAATAAGGCTAAGAACTCACGAAGCAATTTTTACCCGTGCCCGTCGTAGTGGAGGAACATCCCAAACTCACGAGACCGGAGTTCTGTGCGGTTACGCAGCCGTCGCGGTTTCGGTTATCGGCCGCAAAGTTGATGGTCAATTTTCGTTCGTTCGACAAGATGTACGTTGCGCGTGGGCGCAACCCGCCGAGGCTGCGGGTGACCGCGGCCCGCGCGATTTTACTAGTTGCCCGATGCAACGAGATCGGCAGCAAACAACTGTGCACACCACGTGAAATGTGCTTAATTTTTTTAAATATATATCTGCATTCTGCACAAGTTGCAGGCCCGCAACCGTGGCGGACGCGGGTTAAAACCGCTTCGTGGGTTCTTAGCCTTAAGGTCGGGCCAGACTGTTATAAACAAGCTTCCAACAGGGCCCAGGGGTCACCTTGGTTCCCGGCTTGTGGAGCCCACGGTTGATGTTTGCGTCCACACTGGTTTACAACAAGGCTCCCACCTCAGTGTGTTGTCGACTCTTTGTTTACAACGGCGGTATCAACACGCGGTTTAAGAGCTCTTACAATTCCAGCGTTTTGCGGACCACCCGCGTTTTCTTTTTTCAAGCAGATACCTACTTTGATACATGAAGTTTGTCGTCCTGCAGGAGTGCGTATACGATACTGGTGTTACACTGAGTTATGGATGCGACGTGTGTTTGTTTTTCCTGGTCATAATTCCAGTCATATTCCCTTAGCTGTAACTGTTTGGGCACGAAGAAGATTGGTAAGCTCTAGTAAACGAACAAAGAAACCGAACATACCGCACGGTTCGGACCCGACTGTTTTATTTTTATTGACCGCTTTTATATGGCAGGTTAAAACGGTGAGTATATTAAAAAGGGGATTAATATATTCAAACATTTTATTTAACAACTTGTATCTATAGTAAAAAACACAAATTACAACAGTCTCAGTAGGTAGTCAAAAGGCACTCACAAAGTCACAACACAACCAGTAAACAAAATGTAATAAATTATTGCTTTTTTACTAATAATAAGTACCTAAACTCCATAATATTTCATGGTTGTTAAATAAATAATATAATATAAATGTATTTTTTGTAATAAATCATTTGAGTTATAATATTATATTAAATAATTATATATTATACTAACAAAGTGGACCAGTGGTCTGAAATAAAGAATTATTATTATTATAATTTTAATTACATTTTAAGGATAATAATTTATTATTGCTATATTGTAACAATTAATAGTCGTCGTGTGTAGGCACCAAAATCACACGCAAAAATAATAGTAATATCAACAATAATATGTTCTAGTCAAAATCGTAAACATTTACATAAATATAACTGTTTAATAATAATTTCTTTACGTATCAAACATAAATATAATTTCAATTTACATCAAAACATAATTGAGTACCTTAGTACTTACAGTGTACAGTACATGAAGGAAAAATACCTTGTAACAAAAATATTTTGTTGTACTTATTTTAATATCAATAATTCGTAAAATACTGCGATTAGCTTGAATAGTTTGCAGTTATATAAATAAAAAAGCATGGTAAGTGATGTAAGACAATAAATAGTACTCATGCAAACCAAATCACATTTTCAGTTTAAAGGACGGATCACAAAACTAGTTGAATAATGAACACAACGTTACTTCACTCCTTATTTCTTCACAGAGATTTCCTTACCAAAAGTAGGCATACTTAGATTTAGCCAGTTATGTTTAAGACCTATCGTCGGGGATAGATCAATACCGCGTAAAACACTTTCGCTGATTTAAAATAAGGTCCAAATTCGCGGTATTTAACAATGGCAGTTACACGGAATTGAACTATTCACGACGCTATGTGATTGGATAGGGGGGCGAGTCTAATGTCATCAACTGGGCACAAATCCTGACTCCCGGTTGTTACCTACTAAATAAATTCCTGATAGAATAACCTAATGAAACACTTTGCAGGATTTGGGAATCAACACATTATCAGTAACGCTTGCGACTAGGCCCACGAGGAAGTGAATGATTAAATAGGTAGGTATCTATTCAATTATTCTATTTTGTTTTATGTGCTTATGTTTTACTGATTACCGGTAATATATAAAAGACCCCATGGTCCCGATATCATATGTAAATTCATAAAAAAAACGTAGTAAGTATAAATAATTCTAAAATTCCGAGTCCTACTTGATTTTTATAAAAATTATACAAGTATAAAATCACACTATTTTGGTATAAATTCGTCGTAGGTAAAATATAAATTATGGAGATACATTGATTTCAATTAACAACCAATTTGATTTTAGCTAAATGACACGTTTTATCCCACTAAATGGCAGTTCGACATTTTCACACGTATTTGGACACAATTTGATTCAATTACTATTAAAGTAGTCTCTATGCACATTTAAAAAAATCTATGCAGAACGCACGGCGTATCTCTTGAGATCTGCTTAGGTTTGACCAACTGGCTGACGTCATGCGCCACGGAGGAATATAAAAATGAAGTGTTAATTTGCGGTTAACGTGTAGAACTCTGAAATGCATAATAAATGCAGTCATCAGACGTACTACCGATACGACGACCGGTTTTTATCATCTACAGATATTATCAGCAACTACATTACAAAGGTGAAAGGAAACATCAATATGATGTTGATTAGTAAAAAAAGGTATCAAATAAAACTTATGTGCCAGACGGACGGACTTTACAAGACTACTTTACAGGTTTAGTAACCGTTAATCGTTCAAGACGAATAAATTGCAAAGTCAATTTTTTTACTAAAACATCTCCTACATTTTTAAATAATATCTGTTATTACAAAATAATCATTTGGCACGGTATAAAAACACAACACGTTATGTTCTTCCGTAGATGTAACAGTACCCGCAACGTGTTACGCAAAGCTCCTTAGATATAAAATTACCTGCAACATTGTTACGCTGTCGTCCAAAGCTGTAACAGTAGTTGCAAAGTCCAAAGCAGTAACAAGCTACGGAACGTGTCAGTGTTTGGCATGTAACATGTCCCACAGCGGTAACTCCTGTAACGCGGTATGTAACTCGTGTTGTATCTGTGCGGAGAGAGCGGGCGCGGCGAGGGCAGTCGCGGCGCCGCGCAACCACGCACACACGAGGTTTGAAGCGCCGTTTAACGGACCCAAACCAGTTACGTGTAAGTCTGCACAGCTGGGAAAAAATGATAGCTGTTCAACCTTAGGTGTTTATTCATATGAGATTGGGACTAAATAAATATATTGTAAAATATAATGTGATATAATGTCACGTATGCTGCCTTTCGTAGGAGTTCAAGAGTTGCCTGGAGACCTCATTCTCATGCCAAAAGTTGCTTGATGGAGGTTACTGGTGTTGAAGTACACTCAACGGTATGAGATTATGTAGGTACCTACATAGCATTTTTTTAAATAATTGGGTCGTTGATAATGTTGGCTCTAGGTCACACTATCCACACTAATATTATAAATGCGAAAGTAACTCTATCTGTTACGTTTTCACGATGAAATAGCTGAACCAATTTTCATGAAATTTGGCATGAACTTGAACACTGGCACGGACATACGCTACGTTTTAATCTGCGATTTCATCTGCATCCGCAATAACCTACATCTACGCGGACGAAGGTGCGGGCAAAAGTTAGTAGTTTATAATAGCATTTTGAGAAACAGTAAAGTTTTCAAATTCGTTATGTATTTGTTTAGTATAGATCAATTAAAATGTAGCTTATGTAGGTATGCAGTATATGCCTGTGTTCAGCAGTGGACGGCAATAGATTGATATGACGATGATGATGTACTATCGTGGACACACCCGCCTGACTACCACTAAGTTCATTTTTGCTTGCACTCAAAAGATGGAAGCGCCCTCTACCCCGCCCCGCTGACTTCGCAGGCGCCAAGGGAATTTTTTTTTAACTGAGCATGCGGAAAAGGTCCGCGATAGTACTTACTCCAAGTTCTGCACTCGCAGATGGTCCAGTTGCGCGTAGGGCTCCCAGTGTGCGAGTCCCACAGTGAGCGCGAGGTGGAGTGAGTGTCGCTGAAGTGCGGCAGCCGCGCGGCCCCCACACGAGACTCCCATCGCACGGATGCGGTACTCGTCATAACCAATCTGTTGGTAATTGGTACACAGCCAGTTATTATCTTTCCTCAGAAGATAATTCGGAAAGGTTTAACACAAAAAATTGCCAACAGACTGTCGAAAATCACCCCATATTCGACATTCATTTATTTCAAATTTAAAAAATCTGCTGTATATCAAAAACAAGGGTGTTAACATTTATATCGCAATATACTTTAAAGTTAAAAGAAACAGCATGAAACTTAAAAGACGAAATAAGATGTCTTTCAGAATTCAGCAGTTACTGAACCAAAAAAAAACTGAGAAATTTTTACAATGTAAGCAAAACGCGTACTTCATTTGTTTCATACTCCGTGACTGACGATGGGTGATATAAATATAGGATGTGTGCCCCTATTTTTAATTTAATATTAAAATACAGTAATTAAATATTGTTTTACTTTGAATTACTATTGTTTTAATGCAATAAAGAGATTTGATTTGATTACATAAATAATATTAAAAAAAAAACAGCTTACTTGTAAATCTTTTATCCTTAAAGTAACGTGGAAGCTGGTCTTCATGGGATCTGGCCGGGTGACACTGACGTCACTTATTCTGTTAATAGTAGCTAGGTTTTTCACCCATCCCGTGTCCGTTTCGAACCTGCCAATAAACGATAGTGATCCTATCTGGAACAGGACCAAGTTTTTTCAATCAAACAAAGACAGAACAGTTTATTTGTAAGAATAAATGGTTTCATAATATATTGTACTGTTTCTGTTCTGGTGGAATCAATGAGAGAACATTTAGTTTATACATGCAGGGGCCATCGATGTACATTTTTTGACCATGGATTCATTCACAGTTCTGATGGAGGTAGCGCGTTGATGTCCTTTACACTCTGTATTACAAACTAGTCAAGGGCGTCGCCAGCCGATGGCCCAGGGGGGGGGGGGGGGGCAAGTTGATATATGGTAATCCAACGCGTAGGCGTTCGATGAACGTATGCGCAGTGGAATCGAACGTATGCGTAGCGGTCGTCCAGGAGGTTAATAAAATGTCTCGGCTTATTTGTGCTAAAATAAATTCACATCTTCCGCTTAGATGCATAGGACGCCTGATATAAAAAGGAAGCTCATTCCAGAAAGGAATGGACTAGATATAAAAGGAGGAATGAACGAAATCAGAAGTATGAGAAGGGCAAAGCAAGATAAGATTGTTAGAAGACCGTAGATTCCTAGAGTGTGAAGAACATAGATATTGAAAGTGGGACATTAGATAAGAATGACGGGAGAGACAGTGGAACAGGGAGGAAAGCGTTGTCAACGCACGCAAACTTTTTTGGCGAAAGGGCAATTATTTTAGCTCACTTGGTCATATTTCCTCAAGTTAAAGATAAACCTGGTGCAGTTATTGAGGACCATATCCAGCTTATCCGACTGAGACCACATGGGACACAAATGACCGGTGGTTGTGAAGTGACTGTTGATATCATCCAGGCAAATTGTCTTCGGGAAGTCCACATGACGTGGACTGCCGATACCAAGAGTTCCGAAGAATTTCTAGATTTCAGCAAGAAAAGAAGACAAAATGTTTTCGAGAATATGGCGGACGTTTGGCGTTACGTATAATCTGATTACAGATTTCTTGCAGCTTTGAAGAGGTGTCTTCACTGCGATCCTTTTTTAACTTCCAAAACCTGGTCCCTGTGTCCAATCGCCATATGAACCCCTGTCGTCATCCAAGGAGCAGCGTGTCTGTCGTAGAGGGCAAGGACCGATCGATTGAAGATACGCAGCTGTGACCCCCATCGAGTTCTGACGCATCCTCACGTAGCTTTTCCACATCCATGCGCGCAAAACAACGCGTATACAGACCTTTACGAACCGGCTTAGGTTTTGTTTTAGAACATACGAGAGGAAAATAAGGTCATGGTTAGAAAAGCCAGGTGCAGAATACTGACCATGAGTGGACACGAGAGAGAGAGAGAGAGAAAGGTCGTTCGTACTAAGTTGAGCCACGTGTCATCCCTTGAGATATTCAAATGATCAAGTAGGTTGCAGAGGAAGAACATCGATACTAACAGACTACCGAGTTTACGGGAACAAGGGGCATATTGACGCAATGTGCATGCTCTGACAATAGACAACACCAAGTAGTGTTTTAACACATTTGATATGGATCTCCAGAAAGAGGTCAGCGGTCAAGACAAGGTAAAGTAGAAGAAGCAAAGATTTTAAAAGGAATATCTTGTAATACAAAGACAAATAGCAACATCATCTCCTCCCTTTCCAATTGTATCATTACGGTTAAGAACGAAACCGGGAAGAGGGAAGGTTGTAGAGAGAAGATGACGTTTGAGCCAACTCTCAGAAATGAGAACGGTGTGCGTGAACGTAGACATCAGAAAAGGTCTCTAATAGGTCAAGTAACTTGACACACTTCGAGCATTGATGTGGCAGACATTAATCATAAAAAATTCTTTCTGTTGACTGAAGCTCCGACACACAAATTCACCAAGGTTGTCAATTTCATTAAATAAAACTTGCATCAGGGGAAGAATTAAAGGGAGCATTGAAAGTAGTCATTAAAGCAGTAAAGGAGTCATTATCAGATCAAATAAAATATCACGCAAATTCATAAATCGATTGTATAACAGCTGTTTGGTTGAAGTGGCTAGACACAAGAACATACATAACACAACAGAAAGAATTTGTATTTATATTCTGAAGGTGGAAGAATTTTTTGCTAAGTCAGTTCGGGGTTTGCTGGCCAGGGGCTGAGGGTTCCCTGAGATTGGGGCCCCCGATACATCGCACCGCCTAGCCTTCCGATAGCTACGCTACTGAATACAATAAATAAAAATTGTAAAGAAAATTATTATTACCATAAAAAGAATTTTCGACCAAATATAGGATAGAATAATAGAAAAAAAAGAATTTGGAAGCAATCAAATATTCAATTAGATGCAAGATTTTAATATTGTTAGGTTTAAAATTCAAGCGAGA
This sequence comes from Charanyca ferruginea, assembly GCA_947361185.1. NCBI lineage: Eukaryota > Metazoa > Arthropoda > Insecta > Lepidoptera > Noctuidae > Charanyca > Charanyca ferruginea. Next base: position 18,343,386 of record OX376070.1, on the reverse strand, counting down.
TTCTTCTATTTGATCAATTTAACTATTTTTTTTGTTTAATTTTTGAGTGTCTAGGGGGGGGGGGGGGTGGCAGCTGCCCCTACCTGCCCCGCCATGGCGACGCCCTTGAAACTAGTATAGACAGATGAAATAGGCTAGAATGGAATATGGCTGGAATAGGCTAGTTAGGCAGATGATGACGGCATTTATGCTGAGCGTTGGCCGTTTCGCACGGCGGAGACGCATGTTTTCGACTCAGACATTTTATTTTTTTTCACTTGTTTTAGTTTTAGGCTTTGTAACAATATTATATAATAAGTGCGTCGCTTTCGCGTGAATAAGGGGTTTTTCTTTCTTTCTATGATGACAGTAGTGTAGAGTCAGCCCCCCCCTCTACCCCATACAAATTAATTGCTAGGGGGATCCTGGTGTTGTATAGACAAAATATGGAATACTCAATTTAGGTGGTCTCACCTTATGCATAAACGTGGCATGCAGCGGCGGCAGTTGCAGCACCTCACGACAGCTCTGTAGTAGTGTTCGACGCATGTTGATGAGAATCATATCCACTACTTTGTTGCCGTTCTGCGATAGGCAGTCGATCATACCGCTAGAACGAAGGATTTTTGTTTAATTATCTAAACTTAGACTAAATAGGTTTATGGTAAAGTTTGGCATAAATGATGGGGATTTATTACTCGGAATGCATGAAATTTAGCGGGACAACCACTTCAAACTTTAAAATTTCATCTGAAATTATTTCAGAGTACAGTAAACTCCCGTTTATCCGAATCGCGTTTATCCAAAATCCGCATTATACGAACAATTTTTCCGACTTTTTTCTTTGTTCACGACGTCTAAAATATGTACGTAAAAAATCAACGTCTATTATAGGTGTTAAACAGCTTAACGTATGCACCTACCCCACTAAATAAGGCGCATTTTTTTCTGTAAGAACCCAAAATAAACGAGTTTTGTTATTCAGCATTTAAAAATTTGAAGTTTTCAATCATACCTGCATACAAAACATGCAGGCTTATTCACAACCATATCATTAGTATTTATTTATTTACACTTCATGCACAAAAGGTACAAAGGCGGACTTAATGCCTTAGGCATTCTCTACCAGTCAACCCATTCTACGTACGCACTTTTTACGGTCAAATTTCGAGGGTGTTTCACGCGGGAAAACAGGAGACTTCGGTTTATCCGACATTATCGTTATCCGAACCGACTACCGCCGCCGTCCGATCACTTCGGATAAACGGGAGTTTACTGTATTTTAACGACGCCGGCGATGCCTGTATATGAACGCACGTTTTATTTTTTGTCTTCGTCAAAAGCACAGCTACGGGTCCTACCTCACTGGGACGCCATGGCAGCGCTGTCCAGCCGCGCCGAGAGTTATCAGTAATTACCTATAAGCTTCCATTAGCGAAGGATTGCAGCACATGACTTCAGACACGCTGGTTGCCTGACGCAGCACAAGCGCTAGATGCCGCTGAAGCTTCTCTCTAAGGAGAGCGTACAGCGGCAATGACACTGCTGCCGTTAGGGGAAGGTCGTCTGAAGTAGGAAAACAAGAATACAGGGGTAAAGCATTGACCAAAAATTCCAAGAGTTAACTCAAAAACCACTTTATTTTAGCCCAATTAATTTTAATATAACTGTAAAATTAGATTTTTATTTGCTTTTTTATTAATAAATAATTACTCAATTGAGTTGGCACCTTTGTGACGTCACAGCAGCATATTGCCTTGCAAAAACTATGGGCGAATCGCCTTTTGACAATTCCTTTTTTGAATTCAATTATCGTATACGAGTTGTATACGATAATTGATATGATGTATTCTTGTGCTATAAATATTACTGTTCATATTCCGTAGATTTAGGTAGTTGAATAAAGGTAAACAAACTTGAGATATGTCTTTTTATTATAATGTGCTTGAAAAATTCTGATATTTCTTGCCAACGTAGGTATTATATATGTTTTGCATTTGTATTAAACAAACAATACATACTACACATGCAGATATCAATAAAAAGACATATCATGATTGTTTACCTTTATTTAAGTACCTTTACCTTTCTGGTATAGGTATATCTGGTTTACCATAAAAATGCCAAAAAAGAATGGCGCAGGTATAATAAACACAGAACGAATCAATATACAGGCAGACTTTTAATTCTTTGGCATTGATATTTTTTATATTTCAGTTTTCCATTGTAGACAATGTTTGTATTCATGAGTATTTTCACCCCTTAAAAATGGCCAGTAGATTAAATAAGTCTGCATGTTAGCCTGTATAAGGTGAACCACGTGGAGTTTCATACATTATAGAAAGATTAGGTAATAATAAAAATTTAAACATGCTTTACACAACTGGTTTCTTATCTACGCGACGAACTATTAAATTCGCATGTTGCACACAGTTATCAAGGAGTGTAATGCGATAAATATCAATTTACATACAAATACCGGTGTACCGGGTACAGCAAGTATGTTAACTTTTCTATATGTTTTGAAACTAAAAATAAATAGTGCCCTGAATAATCGCACATGCGATCTTAGTTTTACTTTAAGATAAATTAGTAATTTAAAGAGTGATAAATAAACTATTATATTCTACTTTTATCAGAAACCGATACTGTTTATGAAAGTAATTTTGGCATCATCAACCGGAAGTCCACAGTTGGGCAAAGGCCTCTCCCAATTGGGGGTTGCCATAATCCCCACGCTTGGCAGTCTTGGGGATCGCAGTGAGGTTGCTAAGTAGGTACACAGAAGCCGCTGCTTCCCGACTTCTGGATTTTCTCTTAGTCGCCCTCTAATACACCCTTGGGATGAAATGGGTGGGTGCTATTCTGGCCCGGACACCCGTCCCCACGGGCAAGCTTTCGGGGTATACTTAATTGAATCTTAAATTCAATATATTTAGTACATTCGACATTGATTTAGTTTTAAAAACTGCAGCAAAATCAAAGGCAAATCGGTTACTTCATTAAGATCATTAAAAATCACTTTTGAACATCAAAACCAAATTACTTTTTGGATTGTTTATTATTATGTATATCTATAAAAGGTTGACTATCGGAATAGTAAGGGTATGGGGTACTTACCAATGTGTTTCGCCAGTTGCTCAGTCGTTGCGAAATCATAGCCACCATTCTTTTGCGGTGACGGCCAAGATAACTAAAAAAGCAATAATTATTTTAACATAATTATAATAAAATGTACACGTCATGTACGTGTTCCAGGAAGGAAACCGAATCAGAATTATATTAGACGAGGATAACAGCTATTTAATTTAAAATCATTGGGGGTTTTATAATAGAAATATTTTTTTGACCTCAAGGGTCAAGCTACAATCAAACACATAATCATCATCATTTCAGCCGAAAGACGTCCACTGCCGGACATAGGCCTCCCCCAAAAGGGGGGGGGGGGGTTAAACACATAATATCTATTGGATATATGGAGGATATAAGAGGTATGAATTTTAAATACAGTCAAAGGCACATGAAGCTTTAGAAAACTCTGGGAGGGATGGGGGGGGGGGGGGGCAACAGCCCCTCCCTGCGCCTCCTTGTCTATGGTAATAGTCTGATTCGAACACCACCCTTAATTGATAGCACTATGGGTCAAACTTGACTTTGTTGATTAGTTTAAGAGTTTTATACAAATTTTAATATTATTTGTATGAAACGTGTTGCGCCAACCTCAAGTAACATGGGACAAGGCCAGGAAGATGATGCTTAATATGACTTGTATAAAAGTTACATTTGCATGAAATCCTTTACAGTCACTTATACAAATACTAATTTTTAACTAGCTTTAGCCCGCGACTTCAGACGCCTGTTTTTTTCAAGATTATCCCTAATTTCACTCATGAATAATGTAGCTTCTTATTAGCGAAAAAGTTTATAGAAACAATTATGTACTGGTAAAGGTTATATTTGTATGCAACGCTTACTGTGAGAATTTCACATGGTAAAGATAAATTAAATCAAATAAAATTACCTTTACTAGTACTTCATCATGTGTAAATTCGATTCCGGGGTTGATGAATGAGAATGCATCATCTTCCAGCATTAGGCCGACTCTCACATCTGCGATCATGTTTGATAATGATATTCTAGAATAGTACACATTTTTTAACCATTAATTATTTTCTCTTTGGTAATTATTTTAGTAATTATCTCATTAGTTTCCTACTTTACCTTAATGGCCACTATGCAAAGACCTGTTTAATTATAAAAAAAAATATGATTGTAAAAATAATAATATTGGTAAAAAAATATATAGGTATTGGTTATAAGAATTATTTGGTTAGAGCAAATAATAGCTCAATACATTATATGTATGGACCAAGTTGTCACAGCCCAGGGACAGTGTGAAAAATTAAAGTATTGATTTATAGTTTTTGACATGTTTGCTCACAATATTATTGTTCATAGATATAAATTGTTTCATTTTTTTTAATGATTATATTTGAGTCACATAATCAAAAAGTATATACCTAGGTATAGTTAGTAACCAATTTTTCTGCTGTGTAAATAATGTCAAAGATACAAAGGTAAATTAAAATAAGGTAATGTAAAAATAGAATTAATGATGAAACAATGACATTTAAATTATTGTCATTTTATCAAAATGAAACTATGTTGATGTTGTTCTCTTTGTAATCTGTAATTAATTTAATAAAAAAAGAAATCATAAATATTAGTAGTTTACTTACAAAACATGTCCCTCAGCCATGACAGGTATTAGATTATATAGGTTTTCATTAAATGCACTGTACAGTCCTTTTACATTGACTTCTCCAAGGGAACATCGTAAAGAGAGGCTCATGGACTTCAAATCTAATGCTAGCGCTTGCATGTGGAATGTAGGCGGCTTCACCAGTTCTAAGCGGGAGAGGTTTCTAAAATACATATTAAATTTAATTATGAAGCAATATTAGATTTTTAGGATAAACAAAATGCTTTAGCATGAAATCATCGTCAATCGTCCTTCCACTAGTTTAATGAAGAGCTAAACATATTTACACTTGTGTGTTCTTAGCGAAGTATGAAGTATCACCGAGGGTGTCAGGCTTTATTTGTTCCCCATTCTTCGTCTGCTGCAGTGCCACATTCGTAAAACTCTATAAAATATTGCAAGGATATAACACAGTAAATGTCTTAATAATACTCATAAACCTTAAGAAAAAGACTGATATGAATTATATTTAATGTTTATTTACCCTTTTGATAACATCTTGCAAGTTGGGTTGGACTTTCGTTAAGAGATCGTTTAATTCCTGTTCTATATCCACAATTTCTTCTTCAGACATTTTGCTAAATACATCACCTTCTGTATAAAACGCTCATAAAATTTTGTAACTTTAAATATAAAACACTATCACCGAAAACGAAACATATTGCAGCAGATGATGAGATGACGTGCGAGTGACAGCTGACAGGAAATTGTTGTGTTGTTAAATGTCAAATAATTAGTGTTTGCAAGCTAAAATCGACTAAGTTTCATTACCTACTTTTGATAATATTTTTACAAAGGTCCAACCGCGAAAGGAATACGAAAATAGGAAAAGAAAAGGGGCTTAAGTTTGAGAATATACCACGTCTGGCAGAAAGTTTTATCCGATTTGCGGTTGGTAGGATAATTCCATCGAGGCCTAACACCTCCATCAGATCTGTCCATCCGCTCGTGAGTGGGTGGCCAGAACACTGCTGGAAATGTGCTGAATTTCTCACAACAAAAGTCATAGCAAGTTTAAGAATAAATTATTTTCTTGTAATCTTGTTGCTTGGCCTTCGTGTGAAAATTCTACATCTGACTTTATGATTACGACCAATCTTTAGGTCCTAACATAATAGGCCGTACAGACGCCGAGCAAACTTGAAATGAAATTGGTGCAGTGTTCACACTCATGGTGAGTTCTCCTTCTCGGTCAAGTTCTCCGGTATGGATGACTTTGCTGGTGCAGAAGCTTTGTTTGCTTTGCGTGTGCACTATAGCTCACTCACTATAACCTTGTGACAAAAAAAAGAAGAAAAAAGACGGTGGAATATCTAAGAGGCAGCTTTCCACACTGCGCGCCACACATTTCCTCCTGCTGCGGGTGATGCCATGAGTGGTAGAGCAGTATTCACTTGACGCATGATCCGCGCCCCCTACTGGTAATGAACCGCTTTAAGCGGGCCCCTTCACCATGGGCAGCTTGCCTTGCGACCGCACATTTCCATAGAGAGGCGCGCACGGAACAATGCTCGGGCCCATATCTGGTCGAGTGGCGAACTGCTCCAGGTTCGCCGCCCGCAGGCCCCACCTTGACCCAATGACCGGAGATCAAAGCGCCCTTCGGTGACCTACTGATGCGGGCGGAGAGAGAGGTTTGCTCTCTCTCTCTCTCTCTCATTCCGCTGCCTCCTTTGCGTGCATCATCTCCTCGCAAAAAGAGGCAACAACATCCCACGTGTTGGCGCTCCCTACCATAGATTGAATTACGGTCGGAAGCGCGAGATCACTCGCTGCAAATACCGCGATGAGGTCACAGCGCTGCTGAGACCACGCTTGGCACTCCTCCAGTGTACACTGTACCGCGTGCTCGGGGCAGTCTTCACAATGATGGCTACCAAGCGTCCGCTCCCGGTCTATGCGCTGCAGGTACTTACTAAAACAACCAGGTCCAGTCAGTACATGCGTCAGCCGGAAAGTGAGAGCGCCATGCCGCCTCTCCAGGCACTCGTCCATTACGGGCCTTTTCGCTACTATTGTGACGTGCTACTATTCGTGTTGCTGTTGCGCAAGTCGTTCCTTTCATTGGTACACTATAATCAATCCGGCGGAGCTGAGCCTGCTGTGCTTCGAACTCCCACGGCATCGATAGCCCATCACCTTACAGCTCCGCCCGGCGTCATCGGTACATTGACGCTAATACCTCAGCATCCAGGTCCCAGGGCGTCGATTCCGGAGAATGTGCGGTCACCAAAGGAGATAAGTAACCAGAGTTGCAGGATATACCTAGTTGAGAAAGCGATGAATGTTATTGAATAAAATAGAATTAATAGATATTAAACAGATCATTAATCAAAAATTGTATTCGAAAACATCCATTGGTTTCTAAGAAAACATCGACTATAATCGACTACCCCAGTTACTTATCTCCTTTGGCGACTGTACCTAGTTTATTAAATAAAGGTATCGACTATTTCTAAAAGTAAAACAATAATGTAGTTGGATTCCAAATCTTTAATTATTTCCATGAGTCGATGTCTTGCTTCGTCTCCTGACTTTTTTGCTTTTTCGTATAAATTTCTTTACTTCGGTTTCATTTTTCTTTTTGTTACTTCTATTTGATTCTCTAATTACTTGTCCACTTTCCTTACTGAACTCCCAACTTTCAAATGTCGCACTCGCATGAAAATCAGAAAAGAGGTCTATATCACTTCCTTCTTTATCCTTTTTGAAAACCGCGTTTTTATTAACTTGAATTGTGCCTGGTAAGAATGGTTCTAAAACAAAGTTTCAAAGTGCATCTCTAAAGTTGATTACCTACTTTTTGAAATAATGCGCAAAATACGCATCCTTGTTGCGCAGCGCCCATGCTATCAATCGAACATTACCAGTCGTGGCTGTGGTCGACGGCGAACTCGCTATCGTGTCAACCGTAAAATCGACGTCGAGCTCAGCAACTGCTTTTCCCATAGAGCAACGCGGAAAACCGACCACACCCATCCGGACGCATACGACCGGTGTTCCGCGTTGCTTTATGGCTTTTCCCTATTGAACATCGTTTTTCATAAATTCTTAGAGTCTGTCTTGTTTTGTCAAAAGTGTCAAATGATTCATTAAATCTGTGGATTCAACCTTGAGTAGTTCCACCAAAAGCCGTTAATTCACGTGACGCTAGTGCTGTGTAAGCAAAGGTTAACGAATACGAAAATGTAACTCGCCATTGCCGCAGCACCGAGCTTTAGGTTGTGTTACTTATAGAATAGCACCACATATAGCCATATAGGTTGGACTACTGCTAAATTATGAATTTGATTATATCTAGAATTTAATTTATTAACACTAATATGAGTCTTGGTTCTAGTTGAAAATATAATGAAGTAATTTCACTATTATTATTAAAATCTAGAATAAAAGGCAAGACGTTGGTATTGCAGTGTATATTTGTATATATTTACTATCTACCTTCCTATCCACGGTGATTGTTAATTTAATACGTTCCCCAGTAAAATGTTTGATATGATGAAGTCGAAACGGTTGTAGGTACCTACGAGTATTTGAGTTAAAGTTCTAATGAACTATAGCTTGTGAGAAATCTAATCAACTGTATACACAAATCATACTACACATAATTTTCTGATATCTCATGAACGAATGAATTTATCGCTTATATAAAAAATGGAAAAATACCGACATTACAAGATAAAATAAAACCTAATTATGATCATGAAATTACCCTTATTTGCCAGGCAGATTTCTAAAATAAATGATTAGAATATAAGATTTGACCTACAGTCACAGCTTCCTTGTTTTTATAGAAACATATGAATAAGCTTTCTATAATGGTACGGTCAGCAACAAAAGTAGATTAACACTATTACATTTTTATATCATCTAAAAAGACACAAAAAAAAAATACGATGTTAGCAATACCTACTTTACAGTATTTCAGGTTTATTTTAGCTTGATTTTTTGTCCGAATTTCCTTTATTTTGTGCTCAAGAATTATGATTTAAAAATCTAAAGTGTTAATCGACTTTCGATGCTGACCTTATACGGCCAGAGTGCCACTAGTAGTTTTCAACATCCAGCCAGCATAAAGCAACCACAAACCGCCTCTAATCGTATAGCAAAATAATAGATTGTAGATGGTACAAGCGAGAAGTAAAAATTGCTTACCACAACGAGGAAGAGATTTAAGCATTATGACGCCGTGGAGCAGTGTATTAGACATTATTGCCACGATCTGATGTTCCAGCAGATGTTTAAAATTCGATATCATTACATTTGCGGCACCTTCGACTGTCAAAGATTCTGGCCTAAAAAAAAAAGTGATGTTTCGAGTTAGTACAATCAGTTATCCGATAGATGGCGCTATGCAGGTGTAGCATTTCTATTGACAAGAATAGGGTATTTTACTCTATAAGAGAAAAAATCTACAAATATATTATTGAGATAGTTTAGACAAGACGCAGCCGCAAAATGTTAGTTTTAGTTCATAAAATAACAAAATATTTTTTTAGATTCAATTCAAACTTTTCAGTTTTTTTAATCTGTTTTAAAACACCATGAAATAGTAACGCCATGTTATTATGCCGTACGGCTGTGTAAATAAAAATTGACAATTGTCAGTCAACCGATTGGCATTTATAGGCTTTGTACTTTTATTATTTTCGTAACCAACGTAATTTTTAAGTTATTACACCTATTACAAAATATTATTTTAATTATTTTTAAATTATATTCAAATATCATATAATAATAGCAGCGCATTTGTGACACAGCGAAGTGAGGTCATTTCCGCAGAGCAATATGGCGTCCACTACGAGGCGCTTTCGTCAAACTACGCGCGAAATTTGAAAATTTAAAATTTAGATTAAATTTTATGGCACACCGATTGAATAAAAATGTTGTTTTTTTTGGTGGCATATTAACACTATAGAATTGAATTGTACATTTTTCAAAAATGGGTATAATAAATACCCTATTACTAGTGGATCACGATATATCCACCCATTTTTTGATAAGATCACGAATAGGTTTAAGGAGTTTGAAGATTGTCGACACGGTAGGTTATAGTCGGTAACGGAGCTCAAAATGTTTGTTTGGCAAGTTGTTCCGGGTCAGGTTGTTTGTGTATGTGGGTTTATATTTGTAGGTGTTACAGCTACGAAGTGCGGCTACACCTAGTTTTAGCCGGCTACAACTAGGTGCAGCCGGCCACATGCGGATAAACTAAGATGTATCCTACTTACTTATCTTCGGTTAGAACTAAGCTAGCTTTCATCATAGCGGCTAGAACTAGGTGCAGCCGCACACCGACGTCAGGGGCAACCCGAGGTTCGGTTTGGTTAGGTCCCTTTAAACCCTGCAGACAGTAATAGGAGCCGGGCTCCGTCGACGTGACGTCGACAGTATTCTTCTGATCAATGGTTTGGTGCCCCGCGCCTCGAGCTCGCAGGCTACACCTAAGTTTAACCAACTGCTACCGGCTACACATATGTGGCGACATCTATCGTACATAATACGAACTACTACTGACGATTCCTAGATCGCGCAAGCAGAGTTCTCCGCGACATTAGCATATATACAAAATCCCGACTACAATTGTCGGGCAGTAGCCCTCCAGACACAACTCCCGTCTGGTCGGAGGATCCTCCCTTTTCAATAGAAGATGAAGAACAGCAGTTCGAGTTTTAGCCGTAACATAGGTACACACCCACGATACAGGAGAAACTCCTAATGGGCTACGTTTTTTGCAAAAAAAAACAAATTTACTTGTATTTACTTCATCTGGTCCAGGAATTCGAGATCCAGGTCGACAGTTTCAGGGTCGGCGACCATGGCCAAAGCCAGATGCGCCGAGAGCTCATTAGCCGACAAGGTCATCGTACCAGACAGGGGTGGCACCCCCGTTCGTAACACTGCTTCATACTTGTAAACCACCTGAAAAAAAAACAGCCATTAAAAAATGAACGTGTTTGGAAATGTGAGCTTTATTAAATGACAATAGATACCATAATTGCGGGACATTTGGCTTGATATTTATTTTATAATGTAATGCTAGCCTTGAGCAACAAGGCGGATTGGCGATTTCAGACTTATATAATACTAGCTTTTGCCCACGACTTCGTCCGCGTGGATTTCTGTTATCGCGGATGCAGATAAAAAGTAGCCTATGTCCTTTCCCGGGGTTCAAAAGATATTCGTACCATATTTCATCAAAATCGGTTAAGCTGTTTCATCGTGAAAGCGTAATAGAAAGAGTTACATTCGCATTTATAATATTAGTATGGATTAACTAGCTGACCCGACAGAAGTTGTCCTGTCAATAAATTTTTCAATCTTCTTACTGTTTAAATCTTCCCTAGACATCCACAAATATTTCAAGATCAAAATTAGACAAATCGGTCCAGCCGTTCTCGAGTTTCAGCGAGACTAACGAACAGCAATTAATTTTTAGGGTTCCGTACCTTCTTCACTTTACAACTGGAGTGGAGAGGCGCGGGAGCGGGGCATACGACCGGTGCCGCGAGAGTATACGCGGCGCCGCTGCGAGCTCCGCGCGATCCTAACGGCGGAATGGGAGGGACGACTCGTCAACCCCAGCGCTGGGCACGCCGTAATTTCGGCGGTAAGACCCGTCATGGAGGATTGGTTAAGGCGCCGACACGGCGCCCTCACGTTCCGGCTGACACAGATACTGACTGGACATGGCTGTTTCGGGAAGTATCTGTGTCGTATAGGCCGCGAACAATCGCCCGGTTGTCACCACTGCGGAGATTGCCTGGAGGACACGGCGCAGCATACGCTGGCAGAGTGCCCAGCTTGGGCAGAGCAGCGCCGTGAACTCTCCGCAGCAGTAGGTGACCTCTCGCTCCCGAACATCGTCTTTTCGATGGTCCAGAGCGAGAGTGCGTGGGAGGCTGTTGCCTCTTTTTGCGAGCATGTCATGCACGCAAAAGAGGCGGCAGAGAGGGTGAGGGAAGCAACTGCCTCGCTTCCCTCTTGGAGAAGACGCACCGGGCGCGGAGGGCGCTTAATGACCTCCGGCCTCCATGAGTTGCCAGCCTGCGGGTGGTCGACTTAGGGGCAGTCCACCACCCGACCAGAAGCAGGCCCGTGTAGGCGGCGCGCCATGTTCCGCGCGCGCAAAAAAAAAGGGTTCCGTACCTCAAAAGAAAAAAAACGGAACCCTTATAGGATCACTTTGTTGCCCGTCTGTCTGTCTGTATGTCAAGACCCTTTATCTCGGGAACGCGTGGAGGTATCGAGTTGAAATTAAAACCATATGTACGTACACAAATCTACGGTCCCTTGATGCTGTAAAAAAATCAACCCTCTATGTTAACGTGAAAAGAAGATACGGCCGTGTCGCAAAAAACGCATTTATAATATTAAGATGATTAAAGTATGGATAGTAGGTATGGATTAGTATAGAAGTATGGATATGTACCTACAAATGTGTACGGAACCCTCGGTGGGCGAGTCCGACTTGCACTGGTCCGGTTTTTTTATTATGTATATAGAAGATTACTTACTCTTGCACGCGACTTCGTCCTAGTGAATGCCAGTTATCGCGGATGCAGACGAAGTCGCAGATTGAAGCTCAAGATTAAGCTCCTACCTTTCATCAAAATCGGTTCAGCTGTTTCATCGTGGAAGCGTAGTGAAGACACGAGTTACTTTCACATTTATAATATTAGTATGGATATGTACCAACAAATTTCTACGGAGTACTTTCAATCTCTGTTTTAAGTATACTTACTTCGTGGTTTTAACTGTGTTGCCGTTTCTTAATGTATTTGGATGAGAAGGAGGTACAAAAAAAACCGGACAAGTGCGAGTCGGACTCGCTCACCGAGGGGGCGCGCGAGTCCGACGTTAAAACAGAGACAGAGACTGAAAAATGAAAGTACTCCAAAGATTGAAGAAACTAAAACGACGTGTAATTTTTTTGGGTTTTTGTAGATTTTTCAAAAAGTGCTGAATCAATTTCGATACAAATTATATGGGACCACCCCTGAGACATACCCTATCCATGAAAATAATAATTTTTAAAATCGGTTTACATTTGGCGGAGAAATCGCGCAACAAATATACAAAAACATACAGTCGAATTTAGAACCTCCTTCTTTTTGAAGTCGGTTGAAAAAACGTTAGTTTGGTCTCATACTACAAGTAGAACAGAACAGGCTTACCTTCAGGTTACTGAATCCTACAACGCAGTCGATCTTGCGGACACCTTTCTGGTTGTATCCGGTGGCTACTGATCGTCGGTACATACTGTCCAGGCCGTAGAGGATGCCGTCGTACAGTTTTACTTGCTGTCAATTAAAAAAAATAGTTTTCACATATTTGAAGGCATTCAATGGATCGAAAACAGTATAAAATTGCTGTCGTTAAGTTTAAATCGTTATAATATTAAAACGTAAAGAGATTTTGTACCTAACCCTTTTTAAGAATATTACGTGCACCGAGGAGTCTGAGATTTAAAATAGTTATTTATACGAAAGAGAAGTACAGAAAGCTATCATTCATAAAAAACAAAAAATCATATACCTAGTATTATTTTCAAAGTAACTACCTAACTTTATCAAATTATTTATTTCAACTAAACCTCCATAGGTTTAATTGAAATAAAGTGCTTTAAGTTTAACTTTGAAATAATATTACTAAAGTACCACTCGGAGACACTTGGCAACAACACATGCAGTGCGCACAGATGCCCCATCAAGTAGTCCTCAGTTTTACAACGGTAAAGATATCTTTACCTATATCTTTATCTGACCCCCCCCCCCCCCCCCCCGTTGGGGGAGACCTATGCCATGATATCTTTATCCTAGCAACAACACTCAGGAGACTGTTACCGCTATCACATAGTACACGACGCAGTAGTGATGCAAATCTCTTACACATGATCGTATAGAAGTCGTCAATACCCGCGGCTGCTGCGACAACAGTATCCTAAAAATGTTATACATCATCATCATTAATCGGAAGACATCCACTGTTGACCAAAGGCCTCCCCCATGAGGGGTTGCCATAATCCCCCACGCTTGGCAGGCGTCTTGGGGATCGCAGTGAAGTTGTTGAGTAAACGGAAGCCGCTGCTGCCCGACTTCCAGATTTTCCCTTAGTCGCCTTCTACGACACCTTCGGGATGCAATTGGTGGGTGGTATTCTAGCCCGGACACCCTACGGGGGTTTATACATACTATGTTATTTCTATGTTTCGCCAGGTTCTTAATCATACCAAGTTATGTATGGACTTGAAGGTGAACGTCGGTAAATGAATATTTGCGGCATTCAGCAGTCGTATTCTTGTTCCAATCGCGTAGATAGAATTATCTGCGAACTCTTCTAGAGCGCGTCCTTTTTCCTTGTCGTACTTTCTAAAACAGAAACATTGGTTCATAACTGCAGCAGTTCAGTGGTACTCATAGAGCAACCCGGAACACCGACCGCAGGCGCCCGGACGCGTGCGGCCGGTGTTCCCCGATATTCTATGGTGGTACTAGGTAGAGACTGGCTGATTTTGCCATTTTCAACCTTATTATAGTAATTACTTTCTACTTTGAAAATTCTCTTATAATTTCAAGCCCCCGAACACACTTTATGCCTGGTATAATAGTACTATACTACTGGCTGATTTTTAATGTACTAGCCATTTTATAGGGGGTGACAGTCGGTACTATGTAATGTGTGAATGTTTGTTTGCGTATAGGTACATGATGTATGAGTGTGTGCCTGTGTATTTGTGCATTAAAGATTTTTATTGTTATTATTCATATATCAGTGCCTATAATTATTCCACTGCACAGCAAAAGGTAACTTCTCAAACAGAAAAGGCACTATTATTCGAGTATTTATCATCAAGACGCTTGCCCAAGACGGATTGGCAATTTCAAACTTAAATTAATTCAAAAGTCCAGGTTTCACTAATATTCAAGATTAGTTTAAAAGGCAACCTGCATGTTATGGATTTTGGCTTTTACATGTAGTTAACACCAGAAAACAATTACATTCTAGACTATTAGATGTTTTAGAAGCCAAATCCAAAAAACTTATTTGTTATTTTTCTTTTCCTCAAGTGCTTATGAAATACATGATTAATTGGACTACCTACAAGCAAGATTGCTTAAGGCACGGGTCGGCTCTCATGCATGAGGTTGTGGGTTCGAAACCGGGCATTGCCAATGCGTCTTTTTCAATTCATATGTACTTTTTAAATTTATCTTGGACATCATTGTCATCGGTGAAGGAAAAACAACGTGAGGAAACCTGGACTTATATTGATATAAGTCTGGAATCGCCAATCCGCCTTTAGCGCACGTGGTGATCAATGCTCGTGCCTTCTCTGTATAAGAAGAGGCCTTTGCTCAACAGTGGGACAACTATAGGCTGGTATGGTAAGATTGCTGAAAATTAAAAATAAACATACGATAGCTCGTCCATATGAGGTATTCCATCCATGTCCGCGTATATCATGTAGTCATTGAAGTAATCCTTTAGCCATTGATCCAGGTCTGTTTTCATTCTATCTATGAAACTGCCTGTAAAAATATGCGGGCTGAAAATATGCTGGCTGAAAATCCAAATAATATTCTCAATCTTAATCGAGACTGGCCCAATCACAGGAGATATTATAATGTACTCAGTCACCAAAAGAGATAAGTATACAGGTCGTCGGAAATATGTAGTTAAAGTTTACTTAGAAACCGATGGATGTTTGCAAATGAAATTTAATTAAAACTGCATATTTTCTATTATTTTTAATTGTTTTATTCAAAAACGTCCATCCTATATCGAAAGACCCTGGGTACTTATCCTTTTTGGTGACTGTATAAGCAATCTCATAGGCCGATGGGACGCCAATCCGACAAGACCAGTAGTTCGATTCTGTAAAATTCAAACAAAAATTCGCACCTCACATCGCTATTCACTCTCACTTTGCATATAGTACAAAATGACCTTGATAATTATATTTGACACTTTGACGCGAGTTCGAGTGCGAAGTGACGGGGAAATTACCTTACAGAATGCCACTTCTTACGTCATCTCATATTTTATCTGTCAAAATCTCCCTGTCAATTTAGTTCAACTCGCTGACACACTCGCAAGGGTGGCGCTAGTGTAAATTCGAATTATCAATCGAGTTTTTAGAACGCCAATCAAGAAACTCATAGCGGATTCAGATTCGAAGTTTAGAATGAGGTCTTACAGAATCACACCCCAGGGAGAGCTCTAGATCAGGCGCAGGACGTCTACGTTTTACGTGCTTTCCGAGGCACGGGGATGTCACAAAACCACCTTTCAAACTTTGGGCTACTATTGAGACATTTAATGAGAAACTGGAGAAATCCACTAACACTTTATGATGAACTTGGGAATCGAACCCAAAACCCTATGGTCAGCAGTCGCGCTTGCCACCACAAGACAAGACCAACGGAGCAATAAGACCAATTAGGGATCTATTTAGTTACACTTCCCTCTCAAAGAGTCAATGTGAGAGACAGAATTTGTTAAAGGAGTTTACTGACATCGCGCTCCAGAAATTCAAATTCAAAAATGTTTATTTGCAACTAAATATATAGTTTATAAATAACCATAAATATATGTAGTATCCTATTTACAAAACTTCATAGAGATGAATTACCTACTTTATTGACACTACATTACACACACACACACACACACACACACACACACACACACACATTATGCACATACACACACACATATATATATATATACACACACACACACACACACACACACACACACACACACACACACACACACACACACACACATACACACATACATTACATTTCGAGTGAAGGATTTTTGTCACGAAACGACATAATTTTATTTTTTTATTGCTGAAGCTGGACAAAGAGCTTCTGTTATTGTCAACGCGTATCTCTTGGACCCTTGTATTTAGAAATTGTATTACCCATGTATGTCTGAAAGCTTGCTTTATAATACAATAAATGAATCCGATAAACCTATCTTTTAAGTTGTTTTTTTTTTAGTCTATTAGGCTTGCGTTTGACCCCAACTTATCTGATCATAAACGACGAGATGGAACCTAAAGTGGAGCACACTTGCCTAGGATGAACCGGTACACTTGTGCCTGGTATTTTAGTTATATTTTCGTTAACCATGCTTATGTCTTAATTGCTATTTCGTACTATAACTTGCGTTCGCGATACATTCATGTTTTTCTACTATCTTCCGTCTACATACAGACAGAAATGCCGGCACAATAAGGTGATTAGAATAAGTCATATTTAACAATAGGTATTTAAAAAATTAAACTTTACCCAAGTGTTTTTTTTGTACTTTTAATGGTGCACTTTCAATAGCTTTGGTTATGTACTGAAATTAAAGATTATGTACTTAGTTGAATTGCCTCGTTAGAATAATTAACTTATGGGATAGTGAAACACATTATATGATCAGAAAGTGATGAATATGAATGTTAATGAATCGAGGAGAGACACCAAAGCAATATATAAAATGAATAAGTACAAATATATACGAGTAATATGGACAAAAATATTACATAATACAAAAAAAACCTCTTTTACAAAAAAGATAACCGCCTACAAAAACTAAAGTGGCGGCTTTTGTTCTGTTTATTGTTTTGTATTGCCACCGATTTCGAAACTAAAGCCATATGTGTTCTGTGCTAAGGTATTTATCACTTTTTAGTTTATGATGGCGGTTATTTTTTTTAATCAAGGCTTTTTTCCGCTTTTTAGTACCTCCTTATCATACTTATATGGGACCACCCCTGAGGCATAAAACCCTATCTATTAAGGCGCAAATAAGTGACTTTTACAAATTTTAAACTAACCATCACGTCAAAATGAATCGTGTAAATGATTTGAATAAAGTCGGTAAGCATATCTAGTAACTGCGACGGCTGACCGGCAAAAAAAAGATTACAAAATCGATTTTTGGATTTGTTTCTTTGAATATTAGCCAAATTCGGAACATTAGCGTTCAATCCGATTCTGAAAATTCTTTTGCCAATAGGAAGTTATTACTAAGTTATCACTATCGTTATCACTGAGTACCATAGACTATATTTTATTACCAAAAACATAGAAGGTACGTAAGTAAAATCACCTGAACAAAGTCGCGGAGAAAGTGCTAGTAACTTATGAACAGAACAGAACTGTTGTTGTAACTTGTGAACAGAACTGTTTCTATTTTTTAATTTTTACACCCTATTTTATCAAACAATAAAGAATTAGACAATAATAATAATAACGTCGGTTGGTGTTTCATCACATTTAATTTAGCAGAAAGTGGCCCCCTCCACTTATGCCTCCCAAAGGTGCGAGACCTTAAGGTCCCGAGTTATGTCAAAGACATTAAAAAAAAAACAAAATGGTGATAATATGACTGGATTGTGTGAAAGACTGTGAGAGATTATAATAGATTAAAAGACAGTGAATGCCAACGTTGTCGGTGACAGGCGAGAATAAAAGAAGAAAACATTCTGTCACGACCCTCTTAAATAAGGCAAGAATAAACAGAAGAAAAGCCAGAGGGAGGGAAGTGAGAATTAATTACAAAGCAAATCACATATAAATACCGTCATCAAGATATCGTTGATTATGATCTCTGAGCTGATCAGTTCAATCAGAAGTCTGTTTTTGATCAACCTATACCGACCTTCCATCTTATATTTCACGTCTTTCATCAGAAATCTGAAATTACACAATATCACCTGTAAAATGGTTGATAGTCTAGAAAAAGTATGTAAACATGCAATGAAAACTAAATCGTGGGATGTTGTTTGTAAGTAACATTTTGCTTAAGTTAAGTTAAGTTAAAATAATCATGTCCGACTTAGGTGCGTGATGAGTGTATGTGCGAAAGATCTTCATCCATCACAGACCTCGATAGAGGAATGTAGCTGGAGAACTCGGAGCTCGAGTCTTTCTACGTAATGATATCGACGGTTCCGAGTGTTTTGCGATATAGAGTTGTATACCTAATTATTTGGAATCAGCAATTTTTTTTTTAATTTCTAGTACCTAGTATTTTTTGCGGTACCATTTCCTATGGGAAACAAATAATTATAAAAAAAAAATATAGTCATGAGAGCGTATATATACTTACCTACCTATTATAATTGATACGTATTTAATCACTCTGTCCACCATATTAGTGAACTGAAGACTATCACGGTAGGAGTCTTTCCCGTTCTTTGATAATCACACACTAAGCTTTAAGGTGGATGCGCTAGGGAAACCCGCAAAATTCAAATTTTCTTCTTTGTTTTGCATACGCGTTACTGTCGCGTCAGTTTTTTTTATTACCATACAGCCTGAGGTTCAAATTGCATAAAATGTAAGATATTCTGAATTTACCGGGCCAGCTTAGCGGGTCCCCCTTAACTTATGTACCTATTCTAACCTACTTATACATTATCCTATATCTATTTTATTCTCATGGGAACTTAAGTAACAGTTCACTTAAAATTATATACAAATTCTACTTAAATAATAGTATTTGCCTCTAGGGTGCTGGCGACGTGCGACGTTACTTAAATGTTAAGTAATACTATTACATTTCTTTAAATCCTTTGGTAAATCAGTGAATAGGTAGTTGTGCTCCTTCAACCAATACTGTTTTTTTTTTAGCCGTAATTAGTAAACTTACTCCACTTGTCCGAAGGTAGGAGCGTAGACGAGGACGGCAGGATCTCGGTCAGTAAGTGACCGTTCATAGGCTCCCATCAGGTGCAGGTCGTTCAACGACAAGTGCATCCTTACCACCATGTTGGAGAGATCGTTATGCACATAATCGACGCGGAAATACGTGTTGTTGCGAAGCTTCATGCGGTGGAAAAATCTGAAAAGGAATTGAGTGGCAGTATAAAACTTCGCTTTTGTTCTTTGACGAGATTGAAATTGCCAACTATGATTCCTGATGATAACTTTATTCCTAACATACAATAAGTACCTACACAGTAACATGTTCCCAAGCTAGGTTTATTGCCTGTGACTTGGGAGTCAGTGCTCCTCCAGTAATACATATTCTGTGGTGCTCATAGAAATATAAAGAACAGGAGAAGTGGCAAGGGGGCGTGTCTGTGTCTGCGCGAAAGGCCCGAGGTGTACCTATATTGAGCAAATGGCCGAATCCGCGACCTAGTGTGCTTTTGACCGCGATCATAACAAAATATAAGAATGCCGTGTTGTTTAGTGGTTTCTTGTAAAAACCGAAACGAAAATAAAAACTTTGTAAATTATGGAATTACTAATCATAATATTTAATCATATTTCTTATATCTATGGTGGTGCTATTCTCTAAGTAACACAACGTCGAAACCTCTAAAGCTCGACGCTGCGGCAGCGGTGAGTTACATTTACAATTTCATTAACGTTTGCTTACGCAGCGCTAGCACCACGTGAATTAACGGCGTGAATAATTTGACACTTATAACAGTTCATAATTTAAAAACGATATTCGCTAAGAAAAAGCAGTCGCTGAGCTCGACGTCGATTTCACGGCTGACACGATGTCAAGTTCGTCGTCGAGCACAGCCACGAATGGTAACGTTAGAGAATAGCGTAGTTGATTTTAACCCTAAACACCCGATTAATATCCATTTAACTAAAAAGCTACTAACTAATTAACTATTAAATTGTACAGTCACTCAATTGACTAGTTAGTCAATTGAGTGAATTATTTTCACTTGTAGTTACAAGTGACGTCATAAGTATAAATTGCTATACAAAAACTATGGAGGAATTGGGTTTTGACAGCTCATAAAAAGTATGTCAATTAATGTGATGTCATCTACCGTATTGTAGTATTGATATGAATACTTACAGGACTGAGCCAGGCGCCCTCAGCATGCAGAATCCACCGAGGTTCAACCCTGAGGGTATCATCCACGTGTTGTGATGATGCGAGTATACCTCCCGGAGTGCTACCCCTCTCTCGCGTTTGAACCCCTAAATGGAAAATGGAATAAGGTAAGACTTATCACATAGGTAATACAATTGGTGTGTTTGTGAGTTTATATGCTTGTAAACTCACCCACGATACAGGAAAAATTCCTAGTGCGGGGCAACGTTTAAAAAACAAAAGCAAAACACTGATTGAAATTCGCTTTCATCTTAACAGTGCATCGAAATACGATATCCAGTAGTAAAAAATATATCTTCCAGGTAAAAAGCGAGACTGCGTTAGATGACATTACTTAAGGGGTAAAAGAGGAAGTTAGGCATTGAAGACTTTCAAGAGGGGAAGGGCTCGTTGGTAATTAAAAGCCCTACGAATGTATCGGTCATAGTAATGCTACGCTTGCCGCGGTCGGTCTCTGGATGGGTGACCATCCATTTTCATACCTTATGGATAGCCAGAAGCCAGAAAGTTTGACAATCAGTCTTACCAAGGGGTATCGTGTTACCAAGTACAGTTACGAGGTAACACGGATATAGATAGTGCAATCCACGAAGACGCGCCCCACCAATTTTTGGTTTACTGGATTTTCGGATTTTCGTGTCGCTCTGTCCTGATTAGTCTATTCATTGTAGTATGCGCGTGCACTCATAGGTAATTAGTGTGTACCGATAACACTCAAACATTGGCGGAAGCTTGCACACATATACTATAAACGGTTAGGAGGTACAGTGGGGCGCGTCTTCGTGGATTGCACGCACTATATCCCTTGGTACCCCTAGGTACATACATGGACCGACTGCCTTTTTTATTTTTTGTTGCGCGTTGGAAATCCTCATGGACTTCCTCCATCGTGGGGGTGACGGACGGGCATGCCGGACTCTTACCGGCTAAAACCACCGCGGTGTTCCACCTCTGCCTACGGCCGGGGGTGCGGAATTCGCATAAGCATGTTTGACCTCCACAATCCAGTGGTTCTGGAGGTCATACAGGCAGTCGCTCTATGTAACCCTGTATTCAGATGCATCTGGTTGGATTGGAAGCCAACCCCAATATAGTTGGCAAAAGACTAGGCAGATGATGACTCACGGACACGATGACACGTGGAATTGTTACTGCGCAGCCATTCGCCTCGAGTTCAGAGCCGTCATAATATTTGAACCGCACTGTACGAAACAGCGAACCATGTACAGTAACAACAAGTAAACAGCGAACTATGCAAGCACAGAGTTTCTTTGCGCGATAAAATCCGGAACGAGGAATTTCACCGAAGAACTAAAGTCACCGCCATAGCTCAAAGAATATTATTTATTTACACTTCATGCACAAAGGTACAAAGGCGGACTTAATGCCTTAGGCATTCTCTACCAGTCAACCCAGGGTGGTAAAGAGATAACACGGCAGGTGCATATAAAAAATATAACAAAATAGATAAAATACTTAAACAAACATATATAACTAATAAAATATATACCTATATAAATATATTTATGTATATATATAAATATATAATTATATCATAAGAAAAGTAAAGACGTTTATGAGATGGCTCTGCTTACTTGTGACGAAAGTATGTCCGCAATTTCCGTTTAAATTCACACCGATTGGTGGCCGTCCTGATATCGAGAGGAAGCTAAGATAATAACTAGCTAAGATAATAATAGCTAGGATAATATTCAAGTTGAGGTAGCAATGGGCAGCCTAGGTCACATCGCTCGAAGAGCCGACAACCGATGGCGACCACGAACCGGAATACTCAGCGTTGGTTGGCCCCCCACCAGATGGACCTACGACATCGTCAAGATCGCGGGTCACCAGTGGATGCAAGCGGCAGGTTGCCTCTCGCAGTGGCGTTCTATGGGGGGAGGCCTTTGTTCAACAGTGGACGTCTTCCGGCTGATGACGGTGATGATGACGATGATGTACAAAGCAATATAAACTATTAGCCATTTACATTAAAAATGCTCACTAAAATGTAGTTATTTCAAGAATATAACCTTAAAATTTTGTTATTTGGCTGCTTCTTGTCTAATGCAATAATAAATGGAGTTCCTATAGGTACTTTAAATATACTTACTTCAATCATTGCAAAATCAAAGTCATTTTCCTTCAGAGATTCTTGGACCTCTTCTCGAATTTTGGCATAGCGAGCTGTAAATCGAACAGCTAGTATATAGCAGACAAGATAAAAAATAATAATTTAACTGTGGCTCTTAATGAAAAGGTAGTTACTGCACGTCTTTTATTTAGTAACATGATTGATGAAATTATGATTGCTAGTCTTATAAAACGGTATATTTCACATTTTGTTAAGTTTCATTTTAATTTTTACACGTGTATCCAATAACTATGCAAGTAGTTTGCACAACAGGTTTGCACACATTTGTGACATCCGCCAATTAGAAGTAGTTACGTCAAAATGGCATTTGTGCAAGTTATTGGTATGTATATTTACGCCTTTACGGCATAATGCCTTGCACTTGTACTCGTGCGTTTGTGCAATTACTGCATTCCTGACCAAATGGCGCAACGACTTGTAAGCTATTTTTGTGCTGAAGATATTGACAACCTATAAAGGTTACTAATGAAGACTGGCCATCGGTTATTTAAATATTAAACCAAGTACCTAACTGGTTTTATAGACATATCAGCCAATTGTATGCTGTGATGGGACCAAGTATAGTAATTGAACGTTACCATCAATTTCATCTAAAATCTTGAATTGTTGTGCCGAGTTGAGGGTCATCCAGCAGTTCGATGTCGGAACATTTAATTTAAGATTATTATTGCCATAGTCGATCCAAGTATCTGTGGACAACTTAGATAATTAACAATACTCTTCGATAAGATAAATAAGCACAAATTCTACAACAATGAAGGTAAGATGAGATCAGATGATGAGATGATGGGATGAGGTCTGGAACATATGGTATAATTTGCCCAGAGTTTAGTTTTTTGGATACAATTAGTTACGTAACTACAGCGGTATCTATATACTTTTTAATATACATATAAAAATATCGTGTACTCCTCCGAAATGGCTTGACCGATTTTTATGTTTTTTTTTGTGTATAATCGGTAGGTCTGAGAAAAGGTCGCAGACTATCTTTTTTATATACAAGGTGTAACGTCAAATACGCAAAACCTGAAAATAGTTAGAATAACGAGCAGAATCAATTGAACCACTTTTTAATATAGGTCACATTTTTCAAAAAATCTTCATTAAACATGTTGCCCTGTCTATTTATTAATAAGTCAAGCCATCACGTGCGCAAACCTGCCAAAATAGGTAAACAAACACAAATGGTTGTCGTCCAATTTAAATTTTCTCATACGCGTGATATAGTAGTTCTTATTTCAATGCAAATACGAGTCTTGGTAAAACTAAAACAGCACATAAACCTTGAAATTTTTTTTTATGATTTTTTTTCTCTCAGTATTAGGTTAATTGAATAAAAAATCATTTGGGGTGTCTGAGGTTTTGCGTGTTTAATGTTACACCTTGTATATGGCAAAACAACGTATGCCAGGTCAGCTAGTAATAATATAAAGTTAAAAAGTTTGCTAACGGAACTACTACCGATTGTGGAAAGTCTTTCGTTATTGGGAAGCTATGTTACCCCTGATTTTTAAATTATATATAATATCATTCTAAGCAAAACCTGTTAGATCTTACACTTATTTTTAACAACTTTGTATACCGTATTTTTTGCAAATAAATTATTATTATAATTATAAAAAATATTAGGGATCTGTAAGCAAATTCACGCGGACGATGTCGCGGTCAAAATCTAGTAAGCATATAATTTATAAGACACAGTGGATTTTTTACAAACGATTAATTACATATAATGTTCCATTATGTAATTAAACAAATTAAAAATGGTATTAGATAAGTAAGCTATGCAGACACAGCCGTTCCCCGAGTAATTTGCTCGAGAAGATTTCAATGCTTCATTGGAACAATGAACTAAAATCAAAGAAAAACAATTGAAAATTGCCTAATTGCGTGAAAGATAACAAATTCCGCGCGTCATTATAATTATCTTGCAAACAATTTCCAACTCTATTTGTAATGTGTTTGTTATCTATGATTCAGTGAAAAGAATGAGAACATTGCTACACTGTTTGCGCTGACCCACAGGGTCCATACTTCAATAGTGTAAATTGCGAGATGGAGCAATCATATTCAGTATCTAAGAAAAAAAAATATATTTGAGTATCGATCCTACCTTGGGTGTCTTCATCTTCAGTAGCGTCTAAAACTATATAGAAACAAAAAAAAATATAAATTAGAAAAACGTCTTTCATATTAGCTTTTCTAATTTCTAAGTTTTATATTTTTTTCCTTCTTTGATCAATTCGTGTAGTTTTCTTATCTACAACGAGTTTCTTTAGTCATAAATCAATCTTTTAATTAAAATGTTTCATAACGTTAGGTTTTATTTTTTAATTGTTAGTTATATTATGTAAGAGGTTTGTGAAATTCAAGTTAGTTTACAAAAGAGTAAACGGTGGAGATGTATTTTTGTCTATTTTATTTATTAACAAGCTTATTTCTATGTCAAGTTAGCGCCAAATCAAATGATCCTATTGAGAGGATAATTCAAGATTACTTTAATAGTGGTAAGAATATTTTTGATATTTGGTCTCGAAAATTTAGAGCTATATTGGTCTAAGGTGAAGAGCTTGGTGATTAGCCAAAATTTTAAATATAATACGCCAATCACTAGTCATGTTATAAGTACTAATTTCCAAAAAAGTTCTAAATTCCCATCAGATGAGATAGCGGTCAAACCTATGCATATCAATAGTACAAAAAAATAAAAGAAGAACTTAAAAATATTGCTCAAGTCGGGGATTGAACGAAGATCAACCGCGCATGCTACCACTTTTATTACCATTACTTAAACAATAGTTCGCATTGTATAATGAAAATAATATTACAGAGTCCGTGAAAAAATTCAGGAAGCAATGGGAGACTCAAAGAAAACCTATAGAAAATGCCATAGTTACTGTAAGTACATTATTATGTGGCCTTATTGTTTAATAAAAAGCTTAAAATAAATGATAATTTACCTCTATTCCAGACTCTGAAAGACACTGTTGGTTTAGCCGGATTGAACGTGTATGTTAGGAAAATGAATGAAGAATTAGCCTCAGGATATTTCCACAATGATAACCAAGTCCGACTGTTAGTAGTACTTGCCTACATGGTTTCTTTGATCTCAATTAATTTAGTTTGTTTTTTGAACAAAAATCTAAGTAAAATTATTGTGACAAATAGTCAAGCCGCAAATAGCACCACCCCATTTCTACTCGTGAGTGTCGTAGAAGGCGACAGAGGGACATTGGCCAGAGGATGGACAGCAGCGTCCTTCTGAGTAACATAACACCCCGCAGCACGCTGGGCAGCGTGTTGCGGGTTCGATTCCCGCCCAGGGTAAAACATTTGTGTGATGAGCACTTGTGTTTGCCTTGTGAAAAAAAAATGTATTTGTTTATGTATATCAGCTGTCTGACACCCATAGTACAGGGTCTCCCTAGTTTTGGGTCAGATGGCCGTGTGTGAAAATGTCCCCGCATATTATTATTATTCTCATTTATTTATTTTATTTACATATTGTATTATATTTTTAAATATTAGTAAAAAAAATATAAAAACATTTAAAAATATAAAAAATAGTAGCCCACCGGTATCGGGAATAGGGTCCAAGCTACCGGTGGTCAGGGCTCCTGAGAGAGGAATCTCCTGACTATACGCGCCGTGTCCAGGAGTACCGCTTTCTGTATCAAGTCCTTGATCCAGCTGCCCAACGAGAGCCTCCTTAGGTGTTGGTCGAGGCTCTTGGAAATGAGTCCATTGGCCGTAACGACTATCGGCACAATGACTGCTGTATTCACATCCCACATGTCGACAACCTCGCGAGCCAAGTCAAGATACTTAATTTGTTTATCTTTCTCGGTTTTCACGAGGTTCTCGTCATGCGGAACCGCTATATCAACAATCATTGCGCGACGCTCTAATCGATCTATCATCACTATGTCAGGCTTATTGGCAACAATAGTCCTGTCAGTGATGATAGATCGATCCCAATACAATGTGATGTTGCCATTTTCGAGAACTGGGTCGGGCACATACCTGTGGTACGGTACTTCCGATTCCACAAGCCTGTATTTTAGAGCAAGTTGCTGGTGGATAATCCTAGCTACAAGGTTGTGTCTATGCAAGTAGTCTCCGTTAGCCAGACGAGAGCACCCAGAAATAATGTGTCGGATTGATTCTCCCGGTCGGTGGCATGCCCGACAAATGTCAACCGTGCCGTCCTTCACAATATACCTCCGGTAGTTGTTCGTCATCATAACTTCGTCCATAATCGCACAGACAAAACCTTCGGTTTCCCCAAAGAGGTCACCGATATTATTATTATTATTACCTATTGCGATCGCCAACAGGCACCTGCCATGGATGGCGATTACGACTGAATGCCCCTTGGGAGAGATCTATGCCCAGCATTGGCTTCTAAAAGTTGACATGATAAAATAGTCAAGAGCACGTCATTGGTTGTTGATAATTCAGCCAACCAATCCAACAGATTGTGCGTGCTGATCATTTGTTACGTTTATTTTTCATTCTAGAATTCGGGATTTAAATAATAAATGGGGATAGTAGTCACAATATACCACTAATATCCGCGACTGATCGAGAAACCGCCGTAGACATGTTTAAACGTAATCACATTCTGTCTCTCGGATCTACCCCTCAAATCCTAATTACTACATCTAAGGTCACAGCCATGCCAAAACACTTGAGCTCTATAAAATATAGCGACCATTATTGGCTGTGTTGGAGATTCTAGTGGTTAAATTGGCCGACTTAGGTGCAGTCCACATTACAATACGGCTTGAAGTAATCAGGCTTTCAAGAAAACAAAGGACACGCTAGTCAGTACTCACGCCTAGTATCTTCAAAACAATAACCATACGTTTCTTCTAGAATATTACAAGATTTGGTCTTAGAACATATGCCTCGATTTTCGTTGTCCGAGGTGCAGTTCTCACTGGCTTCAAATGTCATCAAAATCGAAACGATACTTTCTAAAATGATCATACATTCTAATTACGCGCTGATACGGAATAAGACTGATATTATCTATGAGCCAAAGGACCAGGACCCATACAAGGCGTCACCTTTTCTGTTTCAACAAGTTCAGGATGCTGGAAAAGTCGCGTAAGTGAAGGAGATCATTTTCATCTTATGAATTGAAGATTATAAGTGGATATGTTCTGAGTCGCAATAATATAATAATAGTTAGTTTGCCGTGTGGTGCCGGCCGCGAATAGCACCACCTCATTTCTACCCGTGGGTGTCGTAGAAGACGACAGAGGGATATTGTCCAGAGGATTGGCAGCAGCGTCCTTCTGATTACCTACCATAACACCTACTGCGATCGCCAACATGCATCGACCAAGCATGGCGATTACGGCTGAACCCCCTCTCGGGGAGACCTATGCCCAGCAGTGGGCGTATAAAGGTTGACACGACGAAGTTAGTTTGTCACCACGGTCTTTCTCTTGAGTTGAAAAAAATGGGTATGGGCGGGACATGTCTGCCGGACAAACTGTGGGCTTAGGTGACATAGTACTGGTGCCCTTAGACATTAAGACGGGGTCGGGGCAGGCCACGAAAGAGATGAGGGGACGAACTGGACGGAATTCTCCAAAACTGGTGGGATGAAGCCCAGGATCGGAAAAGATGGAAGGCATGGAGGAAGCCTTTGCCAAAGAGTCAAAGAGTGAGACAGAACAGGATAACAAAACCAAAGAAGCTTGAACTGGTGGTGAAGGTGGTGAGCGTCCATGGAGGAGGCTTATGTCCAACAGTGAACCTCTAGTAAGCAGAGCTGTCAATCTTTAGATTTAGGTGGGATCATAGCTAATCTCAAGTTCACTTCGCCTAAATTCACTGAGACTTTTACAGAATAAACCAGCCGCATCCACAAATGGGGTAAAATTTTGGCAAAATGTGGGTGTACTTGCTGCCTTGCTTTTCGGGAAATACCGGTGTCCCTCTGATCTTGTTCTCTTTGGCAGCCAAAGTTAAGCATTCTTTGTGTTTTAGAATATCGGTGGAAGGTTGTAGATTGTCTGGTTTCATGATTACGACATTAACCGGAATTTCAGTGAATCTCGGATATCAACAGTTTAAAATTATGAACTGCCTGTTTACTGTTGAGGTAAATATTTTAATTTCTTTTTGTAACGCAGAACCTAGTTATTATGATAATATTCATAGTCATATTTAGGTCAATAATAATTTGAATGATGAGAAGTTGACAGTCAAAAGCGAAAAAAAAAACTTATTACAAATAAGACTTTGGAACAAAAAGATTTCGGAAGTCGGTGGCAATACAAACCAACGAACAAAACCAAACGACTTGAGGAATTAAAGTTATTTTTATCTTTTTAGTAGGAAATTCAATGACAGGCCTGCTATTTAGCAATTGCTATACTAATTAATGGAATGATAACTTGTCTCCCAGATATACAGACCCGGCGAAGATTCTCCACCAGTTATCGCGAAATATAATCCGTATAGAAACGACGAGCATGGTAAGACTGCTATACTAAATTGCCTCCACAGCTCCATTAGTATAAATTTCCCGGAAATGAAGTAAACCCCAATCTAGTTGAGAAAAGGCTGAGGTAACTAACAGAGTGAATTCAATATACCGGGTTTAAAAATAAGTTATGTCACAGGGATATGGTACAATTAGGGAACTATTTTGGTAGTAGTGTAGACAATTATGTCGTTTCTTTTATATGGAGTGTCGTGGGTATGCTATGGCTGGCAGTCGATAGATGCGGGTTGTCCAAATCCGGGATGGTTGACGATCTCTTGGGGAGGACTACGTTCAGCAGTGGACGGCAATAGGCTGATATGTATGTATGTGTGTGTATATACACTATGGTAGAACTATGCGAGTCCAGTTTTGTTTATTTTATTATTTCACTAAAACAGTTTAGGGATTTGATCAAATCACTAATTTTCTTCAGGAAAATGATCCAATAGAGTTGTTATTTTAACATCTGCCGTGATCAATTGATAATTTTATAGTACCATTTCCCTGCGACAATACATCACATAACCATTAACTGCGTCAACCAACGACGCGGATGGCACAGTGGCTAAGAGATTGGTTGCTGGGCTGCGTGTAGCGGGTTCGATTCCGGTACAGAATAAATATTTGTATGGCCTACAGATAGTTGTTCCGGGTCTGGCTGTTTGTGTATGTGAGTTTATGTGTTTGTAAACGCACCCACGACACAGAAGATTTCCTAGTGTGGGGTAACGTTCTGAATATGAATGTAGATGGATGTAGAGGGTGAGGAAGGCCAAAGAAAATATAATACCATTGTGTAAAGAATAATATAATAAAAATTGGAGCCATTAAAAAAGGGCAGGAAGATGATGATAATAATCTCTTTGATCGGATTAATAGTTTCTTTTAAATGTGTTCTAGGTTTAGGTCTCATGCAATTACTGATGAAGCCGTTGATAGAAGAGGAGCTGGTGCCGAAGCTACAAACGGCCTTGTTGAGCTTCGTCAACACTTCGTCAATATTCGGCAATCAGCTTCAGGAGTTTCGGTAAGTAATATAATCAGTATAAAAGTATTTTATATTTTTATTTATGATGTACGTAATGTGAAAAACACTGTAGGCGGACTTAATGCCTTGGGTATTTTCTACCAGTCTACTTTAGGGTGATGCAGAGACAAAACATGGTAGGTGCAAAAATACAGAAAATTTACAAGAATTAAATAATAAATATCTACAATACATACATACAAACCAAATATACAAAGTAGAGAGTAGTATAGAGTTAAAAATACATAGATAGAGGAACACAACACATTAATTGTGGGACGGAGTCTGCCAACATATTCTTCTTCTTCTATACCTCTTCTTCTTCTTTCTATGTTGTAAGATCGTTGTATAAAGCACTAGTTTTTGCCCACGACTTCGGCCGTGTGAATTTTCTTACGGATTCCTAATATTTTTGATACTAAAATACAGCCTTAAGGGGCTATTAAACGACTTTTACAGATTTTAAACTGACAATCACGTCAAAATGTGCAGTGTATATGATTTGAAAAAAATATATGTTAAACTAGAACATTCTCTTAATCATATAGAAAGTGAATATTTTTGATTAAGTTCATATTAAATAGTTTAATTAACTCGTGAACTTGTGTCTGACGCGGACAAAACATTGACAATCACACAAAATCTACTAGGTATAATTATCCGAAACTTACACTATCTTACAGACAATTTTATTATCTATCTTTTAGTATACGCCTTTTTTTTAATTTTGAAAGAATACTACTTTTGTTTAATTTTTTCGACTAAATTTTGAAAGTTTTGGACGCAGACTGCGTCCGTTCTGCATCAGTTTTGCGTCCAAAACTCTCAAAGATTAGTCGAAAAAATTAAATAAAAGTAGTATTCTTTCAAAATTATAAAAAAGGCGTATACTAAAAGATAGATAATAAAATTGTCTGTAAGATGGTGTAAGTTTCGTTTAATTATACCTGGTAGATTTTGTGTGATTGTCAGACACAACTTCACGTGTTAATTAAACTATATAATATGAATATAATTAAAAATATTCACTTACTAAGTGATTAAGAGAATGTTCTAGTTTAACATATATTTTTTTCAAATCATTTACACTGCACATTTTGACGTGATTGTCAGTTTAAAATCTGTAAAAGTCGTTTAATAGCCCCTTAAGCGCTCATGGATAACGTAACTTCCTATTAGTGAAAGGATTTTCGGAATCGAACTAGAACTTCTGGAGGTCTGTGCTTACGAACAAACAAACTCTTCAACTCTTTAATATTAGTTTTGATTATGTTGAGGAGAGCTGGGTTCTAATTAACGTTTGAATCACCATTGAGTTTGATCAATTTGGTAAAATATTCTCTTTTTCACTCATTTCAATAATAGCGATCACATATTTTTTGTAAAATTACAGAGAAAACCAGGAAATAGTGTTTCAGGCAAATGCGAAATATTTAACAGAATTGGTGAGGAACTTGAATAAGATTACAATTGAAAAGAACAATGGAGCTATTGATATGGAAGACTACATTATACATTGGGATGATGGAAGGGTAAGCGTGATTCTAAGGCACAAATATATTATGGGTACATTACGACGTACTTGGGAACTTGTTGAACGAAGTGTTGGCCTCTGACTCCCCATAACGTAATAACACAACGTGGTTAAGTTACGCTTGTCGCGGTTGGTCAGTGGATGGGTGACCACCTATTCACGTAAAGCTGTTGGTCCCGGGTGTCATTCGTAGATCTGTGACCGTCGTTATGGGTAGTCAAAAACCAGAAAGCCATCCAGTCTTACCAAAGAGTTACAGGCCCTAGTTACTGGGTTGTGGAGGTCAGATAGGCAGTCGCTCCATGTAAAAACTGGTATTCAGCTGCGCCCGGTTAGACTGAAAGCCAACCCCAACATAGTTGGCAAAAGGCAAGGCAAATGATGACCAACCATTTTTTATTGAATATAAAAATAACATGTGTGCTGGCCGCGAATAGCAGCACCTCATTTGTACCCGTCAGTGTCGTAGAAGGCGACAGAGGGATATAATTGACCAGGGGATGGGCAGCAGCGTCCTTCTGAGTACCACAACACCTACTGCGGTCGCCAACATGCGGCCAAGCATGGCGATTACGACTGAACTCCCCCTTTGGGGAGATCTACGCCCAGCAGTGGGAGTATAAAGGTTGCATACATTGTTCCGCAGGTAGGTGTACCCACGTAAATTAGGTTTTATCATCATTCATTTGTTTACAATAGTCACGCTGTGTACCTACATTTTAGGAATACAGTCTAGACCGGAGGGCCTGGTGTAGGTTTTTAATCTATTTGATCGCGTTAACGCAAAACGTTTGACTAACTCAATTTGTATGAAATCATTTTGTTTCCTAATGTTGCCGCTAGACGGTGCTCTTTCACTTTCAGTACAAATAGAAGTAGACATTCACGCGATAAAATCTCGCACTTCGCTTTCAGAACTTTAATTTTTAGTGTTTCCTAAGCAATGAATTGTCTGTATTTTGTTTTGTGTTCCAAATTTTAGGTAAAACCTAACAATCGCACTGATAGTCATAAAAAGAGTTCGGGTGAATCGCTGCACTTATCGGAAATGGTACTGACAGGCTTGGAAACGCTGTACTCGGCTCACATCGGCGGCCCCTTCAAGATTGACACAGTCATGATGGCCGAGGAGATACGGTTCAGTTCTCTGCAGGTAAAATAGTAAATCAGTATCTGATCAAAAAAACATTACCCTAAATTTGGGCTTCACCTCATTTAGGCAAGAAAGACTTTCAGAAACCGAAGGTTTTTAATTCATGAACCATAAATAAGCCTAACATTAAATTTGTAATGGATAAAAAATACATAATATGCGATCACTTTATTGAGGTCACTTTATTAATATTAGAACAATCTTAATTGAACTCATTTTACAGAATTAGTTACGAATCTATACAGACACTTATATAGTTTACAGCCGTGTGGTGCTGGTCGCGAATAGCACCACCCCGTTCCTACCCGTAGGTGTCGTAGAAAGCGACAGAGGGATATAGACCAAAAGATGGGCAGAAAGGTCCTTCTGAGTACCATAACACCTACTGCGATCGCCAACATGCATCGGCCAAGCATGGCGATTACGGGTAAATCCCCCCTTGAGGGAGACTGCTCAGCAGTGGGCGTCTAAAGGTTAACATGATGATGATTAGTTTACAAAAGGTTTATGCAATTTTATTGTAGATCCGCGGCAAATTAGAAGTAAAAACAATATGGTCAGACACATTTGCGTTCTCAGCTGAAATAAGTGATATGGCTGTAGATCTTCAACTGGGACTCTCACAGTCGGAGAAAGATAGCGAGCGGGCAAACAAAAATCATGAATTTAAGAAGCTTGAAGTGAAAGGATTCAGGTAATCTCGTATACCTTTTTATTAGAATGTGTCGTTAGGTAAGTTTTAAGTTTTAAATTTTCACGGTTCACCACTGCACTGATAATTTGTGATACCTAACATTTTGTAATGTAGACATTCGGTTTCACACCAGTCTATGGACCTGTATCACCGCCTGTCAATCCTCTCCCCTTTGGCTACTTTAGTATTATATCATCTGTGCCTTTGGGTAATGGATACTATTCCTATATTATAAAATGTATGCATTCTCATCTGTCTCAATATGACAAAAATACCTCTAATTATTGACAAGTTTTTGGCAATGATTGCCATGCCGCTGAGCTAATTTTTAACGTGATTAGTTACGGTTGTCTTTCTGATTTCTTAAAAAGTTATATGCAAATTGTTTGGAGGTCAATGTGATTGAAACTCATTGGACTTTGGTGAAACAGGACCTCAATTGAAGGGCCTATTTCACCATCTTTGAATCTAAAGAATAGTGTCTACTATTAATCAGATACCTACATTAAACAATAGAACAGATTATCTGCTAAGTATGTTATTTAATTGAAACATATCGGAAGATGGTGAAACAGATCCCTTTTCCCTTTATGATCTATTGATTACTAGGAACACTTTTGAAGGAGAACGATACAAATCTTTAACACACTTTTTTGTAGTTTTAATTTATAAAATAATCAAAAAGCATATGTCGATAACGATAACTGACATACTGACCATTCACACCGAATGGTCAGTATGTCAGTTATCGTCTGTAAAAATCTGCCTTGCTGAAGTTATCTTAAGGTAATCTGCCATCTCACCTATAGCCGTGCGGCAAGTGTGTGGTGACGTGATGCGAGAGCTCACTCATACGTCAACTTGTGGCAACTGACACCCCTCCCGCACCGCGCAGTTACCTCAGGAACGGTCTCAGTTATTTTTTTTTTACTCTAATGTTGTTCACTGAGAGATTTTTACAGAATAGCACTGTTGATTATGCAAGAACCAGGTGAGCTAGTAGCGTAAGACTTTTACGAGTTTAAATGTAATAAAAATAACTTCTTGAGCTGTTACTTTGAGTCAAAATAGACGCTCTGTTACTAGAACACTTTGAAACTTGGAAACTTGAAATTAAAACTTAGAATTTTAATATTTCAGACACATGTCATTCACAGTGCCCTCATTGGTGTTTAGTTCGGCAGAAAGTATGATAGGTGGATATTTACTGAACATAGTGCCGAAACTGTTACAGTCACACTTGACGGCCATTTTCTCTGAAGCATTACATTCTCCTAAGGAAAAACGTCCTCCAGCTCTTTCAGATTCAGATTTTGCAGGTTCAATCTCCACTGATATTTTCAGCGGTAAGACTTCTTTAAATTATAAAATTCCATTTAGATTGTAAGCTAGGAAAACCTAAGTTACTACGTAAACATAACTCTTAGGTATGTGTCCAATGATTTTTATTGGTTTCTACATCTTTTCGAAAATACACATAAGCGGTGGCTCAGTGGTAATGATCCTGACTTACGAATCGTAGGTCGTGGATTTGAACCCAGACTGCATAATGCAAACCATTATGCAATTTATTTTGTCATCATTGTTGTTCAAAGAAGGAAAGAAAGGAAAGAAAATGGAAAAGGAAGAAGGAAGGGGAGAGGGGTAAGGATGGAGGGTTCTAAAACCATGTTCATGTCTTAAAAGCATGACACGTCATAATTCAAAGACAAGTGGCACTCGTCAACCCGTGCTAGGCTAGCTTGATGAATTACGGCCCACTCCCTCGTCAAGGTCGCGGGTAACCGCTAAATGCAAGCGGCAGGATGTCGCTCGTTGTGGCGATCCATGGGGGACGCCTGTGTTCAACAGTGGACTCGGCTGATGATGATGATGACCAAGTATAAAAAAAATCCTCGTATTATTACAGGCGAGCACTTTTTATCGGATGCGGATAAAGAAGGTGAAGACGTTAGCATTAGCATTGGATCTTATGAATTTGAAGATACAATTAGTTACGGAAAACGAGTAAGGGATACTTTCAAAAAAAATAAAAAGCGGTTCAAGAGTGCCAACCGACCACGCCGCCGTCGGCGTCCTCGCAGGAGCGGCAAGCATGTGGCAGACAATAAGATAAGAAAAAAATAAACCATCTGTAATTAGAAAATAAATTTATCTTATCATTGACATCGGCGAAGGAAAACATCGTGAGGAAACCTGGACTTATAATTGATATAAGTCTGGAATCGCCAATCTGCCTTGAGCGGACGTGGTGATCAATGCTCGTGCCTTCTCTGTATGAGAAGAGGCCTTTGCCCTGCAGTGGGACAATTATAGGCTGATATTATTTTATTTAATTAAAGTCAAAGTCAAAGCATTCATTTCAATTAAAACAAATGCAGGCACTTTTGAATTGTCAAGGAGTCGGTCAGTTAGAAAGTTAAAGCTAGTTGCTCGTTCCAAACAGTAGGTTTCTATGGAGAAGAACGAGCAAGAAACTCCATGAACACTCTTTCTTCTCCATAGAAACCTACTGTTTGGAACGAGCAACTAGCTTCAACTTTCTAACTGACTGACTCTGACAATACCAAAGTACCTGTAAATGGTTTATTTGAAATAAATGATTTTGAGTTTGAGTTTGAGTTCAGTTATTCATTAAAGCCCTTATTGTCGACAAACAATAACATTTCAACGTTAACCGTTCGTTCGATCGTTCGAGAGGTTAAATTTAATAGTTTTGTCCAGATTCATCACATTTTACGGTATCTACCTAAAGATTGCAGTTTTGAGATAAGACCAGTTTCATAAAAGTAGCAGTTTGACAATGCACGTAACAATTTAAATGAATATACCCTACTCGTCTCGTTACTGTAAATTATGACTGAAAGCATAAAATATGAAATTCAGTCTCTGAGGACAAAATGGAGTGTACTGTCCGTTCTCTCAGAGACTGGATTTCAAATATTCGAAGGTAAAAAACAAAAGAGCTCGTTGTCTAAATAGTCGATCTTTCATCAATGGTTGAATACAATGTAGTGTCATTACTACTTTATTACCTATATTGATAATATTGCAGGTAAGGTTTGTCGTCCCGTGTTGTGTGTTTAGGATCGCTTACACTGCGCGTTCATGCAATTACCTGCGATAGCTATACCGCTATTAACGAGCCATTTTTACCTGCTATTGTGCAAACGTGAGAGCACGTATAGTAAGAATACATGTACCTAGTACATTATGAGTATTCCCATTGATACAGAGTTGCCGGTAGGTACTAAAGTTTTTGAAATCAACTATGATAATATTCAGGCATTTTCAAGCAGGGGTGTGATTCAGTAAGACCTCATTTTAAACTTCGAATCTGAATCCGCTGTGAGTTTCTTGATTAGCATTCTAAAAACTCTACATTTTGACAGATAAAGTATGAGATGACGTAAGAAGTGGCATTCTGTAAGGTAATTTCCCTGTCACTTCGACGCGAAGCTTCGGGTTCGAGTGCGAAGTGATCGCACTCGAACCCGATTCAAAGTGTCAAATACATCAAGATCATTTTGAACCTTTTGCGAAGTGAGAGTGAAAAGCGACGTGAGATGCGAGTTGATGTTTGAATTCTACAGAATCGACCTACTGGAATACCATTCTAATTGTTTGGGCCCACATTATTTAACTGATGGTAGCATAACATTAGGATTGGTTCCAGGACCTTACCACTAGTAGAAGCACCAGTGACCTTAATGCAGGGTTTCTTAAACTTTTTAAGAAAAGAAATCAAGCGTTATTTCATGTTCGTAGCTTGCCCCAGTAATTCTGAGTTTACTACACAATTTCCTAAAAAAATATGTTGAGTTTAGAGCGCCCATCCCGCCATATTTCCCATACAAACGCTCGTACGCGATTACGGCGTTATAACAAATTATTTTCCAAATATTTTTAACACACAGGTCAATCTTGTGGTTTAAATCTAGGTTTGTATGAAGCCAAAAATAAACTTTTTTGAGAAACAAATTCAGTAAACACGTCCGAAAATCAGTTTTTTGGCACAATTTTATCTGAACTTTGGCCGTTCATAATGCACTCATACATTGAAAAAGTAAAAAAAAAACAGCTTTATAGAAACCTTGCACATCTAACGGAGATTCTAAATTACAAACATTTTTACCAAAATCTTGCAAGGCTTTTTAAAAATCACGTATGTCCTGGAACAAGTTTTGTGAAATTTCCGCGCCAATTTTCTTGTGATGTTATCGCGTTCTCACTCACTCGTTTGTTTTCACAAATAATTTTTCAATCATGCTCGCGGTGAAGTTCGTTCGATGGGGATGGGCGCTCTTAACTGACCTACTGCAGACGCCTGATACACATGCTATGAACCCCTAAGGGGTCTGTGGACCCCACTTTAAGAAACCCTGTCTCAATGTGTCGGGTGTAGGGTCTCTCTACACTACACACAAGCGGGCCGCATTGGATTCGATATTTTCATGGTGGTTGTTCGTTGTGGTTGTTTTGGTTCGTTGTTTGTGGTTGGTGTGTATAGCGACCGGTAGAGACAAACAAATATAAATATGATTAGTTATATTTTATTTAAACACTTCAAAAGAAGAATATGAAAGGAGTGTGAAACACTATCACACTGTATAAGATTAGAACCGTTCGCTGCCAACATGGGTAGATACTATACAGGCCTGTACACAATGTTATCCTCATCAACCTCCTCTGGCTCGTCGGGGATGACAGCGCGCGCTGTCGTCCCCCACATCCGCATCGGTATATACCTGTAGGGATAATATTATTTGACTATTCTTTGGTATCCTCTTACTTTGTTAATTATGAATACAATTTTTAAATTACGGCTTAACTCTCGAACTACATTTGGTTTGAATCTCGATTTCAATTAAACAGGAACAGGTATGACTAACTTCTAGATTCCAGAAAACTGATCGTAACTACACTTTTTACAATGCAATCGGCTTACTTTTTATGGCCGTCTCCAAGGCCTTTGTCCTGGTCCTGAGGACTGAGGATAGGTATCGACGGTGGTCCCGTACTACGAGTCGGGAACAAGGTGTCCGGCCTATCCGTGTGTCTGTTCCTGGTCGTGTGGTCTTGCAAAGGTTGGAAGTTCCTCATCATTATTTTTGAAGAACCGCTTCGCCATGACACAGTGGGTATGAGAGGGTTGGGCATCATAGATATGATTGGAGTATCTAGCGTAGACTTTAAAATATGTTGTCTTGGTTGCACCTAAAATGTATCAAGAAAGAGTTTAAATTAAAAGATACAAGTAAACATAATACAAGCACAATACAATGCTTGGTTTGTTATCCTATTGGAAAAAAACCCAGTGTTTGTAGGAACATAACCACAAAAAAAAAAATCTGTTCGTCGTGAAATGTCAATGTCTCTCATTTATTCATAGACCAAACTTGACAGTCGAGACTGATGTCTGCCTGAAACTGCTTGAGGTTGCCTATAAACGTAATGTAAATGTGTGCGTGAGTAAAATGGCGGTTTGTTCTGAGTGGTCTCTCTGCTCGGGCGCGCCGCAGCCTTACGTACTTTGTGACATAACCGTGCGCTAAGAAAATAATTTAATAATAATAAATCGTTAATTTCCACCAACATGATAATAGTAGGTACAAAACAGAATACGGAAAGCCCGCCACACTATTCCAAAACCACTGCAACTTCTGAAAGCCAGAATCAACAGTGGCGATCACTAGAAAAACGTCGAGGCAATGAAGCTCAACGAGTCCCGGAGAAACCTTACAACTGTCTTGGATCCCGCAACAAAATGAACCAGAAAAGAACAGCGGATGAATAAGGAAAAGATATTTTAGAACAGAACTAGGCCAATAGCCACAAAGGGACGTTTACAACTGGGAGAAGCCCAGTTGCTAAGCACCACGGATTACAATTAACAGTATTTAATGGGTCCTAAAATGTGACTGCATTATTATTTTGCAGACGTAGAACGTATTGTTTGTACGTTTGCGGAGAACGTCATCCACTGGTCCCCCTTTTAGAAGGAATTTTAATGAGTGAGGCGTGCCTAGTAGATGACATAGTTTAAACAAGACTCATAGACGGCTCGTCGAAAAATATGTACAATACGCTCCGAACAATGATGTTATGTCAGTGGTAAAACGAGCCAACCTGTAACTAGCCTATAATATAATGTGGTTGACGTTGATTGTGTTCAGGGTCAACTTAGGCTACAATTCAAGAGTGGACTTGAATTGCAATACGGGTCTTCTCAGCTCTCCATACCATTTCAGCACTGAAGATTCCTCAATACAGTTTCATTAATTGTTTATAACTTGCGCAGTACCAAAACTTAATGATATAAATAAGTGAATGCTTCCTCTAACCACAGGTTTATAATATTCTTGATCAGAACTGGGTTCTACCGCCTCAGGTTCTGGAATGTCCAGCTTCTTGCTTGGGTTGTACTTGGTTAGGATCTCGGCATACTTCCTCGTGTCCTGGGACTTCATCCACGTGTCGGCCAGTGGCTTGCTCTTTCTAACGGAAGGCTTTGATTCTTCGTAGTCCATTGAGTGGTTTGACGGGAACACTAGAAGAGGTCGATAGTGATAAGACGTAGTGAATAAACGATTCACAGGTGTCTGAGACTATACTTCGACTTTATTAGTCGAAGTATAGTCTCAGACACCTGTGAATCCACCACCACCACCACCACCACCACCATCCACCTATTCAGTAATTTGACAGTTGAAAGGATACCAGAAATTGACAAAAAAAGGTAGTGAGTAGTGTAAAATGAACGAAATTGAATGAACTTAAATAATGTAAGTACTTTAAACGTTTTATTTAAAATTTTATAACTTATCATAAAAATACGATATACACTATTAAAAATCTATACACACACATCACATCCATCTACATAAAAAAAAGAAAAAAATAACATGTTTTTTATTTAGTTTCTATTAAAAGGAAAAAAAAATATAAGAACAAGTAATAATTGTTAATAAAAGTAATTTCCCTTTTATTAACAATTATTACTTGTTCTTATATTCCACATCTCACATACAAATATTTAAAGTTTCATTTAAATAAACCCATTTTTATCATTCGTTCTTTACGCAAAATCGTTCACTACCTCAATACTAATAGTTTTAGTATGGTATCATTATTGTTCTATTCTTTGAACTGTCAAGTTACTGAATAGAATTAAAAGTCGAAGTATAGTTTAATATTGTTCGAAGATAGTCCGAATGCAGGGCAAAGGCCTCTGTTCATACGGAAAGCAATGGTCACCAGCACGCATGCTCACGGCGGATGATGACGGAAAGATAACTTCAAGAATATTTATTTCATCATCATCATGTCGACCTTTAGACGCCCACTGCTGGGCATAGGTCTGCCCCAGAGGGGGTTTAGCCGTAATCGCCATGCTTGGCCGATGCATGTTGGCGATCGCAATAGGTGTAATTTTACTCAGAAAGACACTGCTGCCCATCTTCTGGTCAATATCCCTCTGTCGCTTTCTATGACACCCACAGGTAGAAATGGTGTAGTGCTATTCGCGGCAGGCAGCACACGGGGAATACTTATATATACTTATACTTATTTTGTTTATTTATTTAATTGTCCATTTTCTATGATGTCTTTGACTTATATTAGTTGATTAACCATAATTTCAAGTTGCTACTTGGTAATTCAAGTTGTTATTTTTACCAGAGAACAGCTGGCTTATTCACAATCATTCGATTCGATTCCGTACCGAATCGAAAGTCAAAAGATATCGAAGATTTCCTTCAAACGCAATTCACAAATCCGAAACCGAATAATTTTGACAGTTCAAATTCGATACGAAGACTGAAGTGCGAAATGAGATTGTCGAATATGGTATTACGGTTCCTTACCGACACGGAAACGTATCGAATGGTTGTGAATAAGGGGCCTGGATAAAGTTGATGAATCTATTCTTTACCCATGTAATATGAGATACTTACTATCCTGGCTGCCACTCCTCCTCATTAGCGAAGGACTAGCATCTGAGAACTGTCCGCGTTTCATGTATACTGTCACATCAGACCCTGAGAGGAAGAAGATGTCTTACACACTGCTAATAGTTTTGGTAAAAAATTGCTTGTTTATTTGGATAGCACAATAGAAGTACCTATTCTGTCCATACCACAGGTCTTAGGCCTACTCTCCGTGAGAAGGAATGGGCCGTAATCCACAATGATGTAGAAACGTGTACTATTAATTTTGAGTATTTAAAAAAATTAAGCAATGGATTAAATTGAATGAACACTGATAAAAAAAAAATGGACTATACAGAGTGTGCAGTATGCAACATGAGCAGTATCTCCTAAATAAACAAAACGCAAGGTCAAAAATCAAGCTTCTTTTTAACGGAAACATTGGTTTTTATTTTCTATCGATATAAACATCGACGACTGG
The DNA here is from genome assembly GCA_947361185.1 of Charanyca ferruginea. Taxonomy (NCBI): domain Eukaryota; kingdom Metazoa; phylum Arthropoda; class Insecta; order Lepidoptera; family Noctuidae; genus Charanyca; species Charanyca ferruginea. The sequence continues at coordinate 18,301,292 of OX376070.1, read as the reverse complement.
TTAAGCGATGGGAGATGGAATGAGCATTCGCTCGCTTGATATAAACAAAACCCACCAAAATCTAGTTATCATGCTACTTACTTACTGAAATATGTAAATGTGTATGTGTATGTAAGTATGTTCAAGCCGGATAACAGCCCCCCCTCCCTCCGAAACGCCGTTCCTCACCTCTTCCCGAGTCGCACCTGCTCTCGAAACTACTTTTAGTTCAAGTGGCGCGTGAACACGCACGCACACGCACATATTTGTACAGTCTTTTATTTTGGTAGTAGTGTAGGTAATTAAATCATTTTGATTGTATGGAGTGTCGTAGGTGTGCGTGTACTCCAGGTGTGTTGTTGATGGTCTTGAGTAGAAAATAAAACTTTCAAGTATATGAAAAAAATAGAGCGGCATAACTAGATTTTGGCGAGTTTCCTTTAGATCAAGCGAGCGAATTGTCATTCCATCTTCACTCTATCAAATTCGGTTTATGTGAAAATAATGCTCTTACTCTTGTTCCGATTCTATGTTAATTAAGTTTAATTGACACTTAAAAGAAAATGTAGTCGTATTGAATGCTTGCAGACACTCTATTTGCATTAGATTTGCAGTTTTAGTCTGTCCCTGAACAGTAAATTAATTAATTAATTTGTCATTGATGTCTTAATATTACGTCGTATTCAATTGTTAAGCACATTACACCAACTCAACGTCGTCTTAACTGTATGGCATTGAAATGTAAGCTTCATTTCATGTTACATACGAGTGAATTTTTCAACACATAAGTTGAAAGTTTATGACACGTGGTCCACTCGTTGTTCATCTATTGATGTGTTGAAAAATTCACTCGTGTGTTTCACGAAATAAAGCTTACATTTCAATGCTATACTGTGAGTTGAGTCGACGTTGAGTTGATATAATGTGTCTTTTTTGACCTTCAATGGGACATACGTGTAAACGTGAGGAACTCAGCCATGGAATAGTTGTACCCGTAGGCGATGCCAGCTAATGTGGCGATGGCCAGGCCAAAGCAAATAGCGAAGCAGAGGATGCACGTCAGTCCGAAGGTGAGGACCCTGGAGACAACAATTAAAAAAAATATATATTTCCGTTCCGTCTGTGAGATTGTCAGTAATCAAGGTGAATCGAAAGATCTGTTTCATACGATGTGGAGTTGCGGGCACCAGACCGATAAACAATACAATGATCCCAGTTCTTTGTTTGTCATCTAAAGCTACTGAGGATGATCAGTTCTTTCTGAAAGAGGGCAGTGGCGTAGCTAGGCGTGGGATAAGTGGGCAGATTCTCCCGTTGCTCTGAATAAGTTAAAGTAACGTTGTTTAAGGCGTATTGTCAAAGCTTTTATAGGGGAAATCTGTGGGTCAGTCACACCAAAAGATCGCTGGAAGTCCTGCTCGTCCAGTATAACAACATCTTCAGGATGATGTTGGGGCTGCCTCGCTTCTGTAGTGCATCGGGATGTTTGCACTGTACGAGTATCGCACTGATGGCTTTCATGCCGTCATCAGCAAGGAAACAGTATCCCTGATCTGCAGAATGCGTGGGAGCTGCAACGGCATTCTGAAGACTGTAGCTGATAGGATCTCTTCTCCACTATGGAGATCCTTGGAGATCCTTAATTAAACGAGTAATTTAGTGTTATGCATATTTTGTATTTTAATTTTAAAAATTTAGTTGTATGGATTTTATTAACTGAATTAAATTAATTTTATTATTTTTATTTACTTATGAGTGAAAAGCGCAAATCAATGCTCACGGTAATGCATTAAGTCCTCCTTGTACATATGTACTTAAGAATTAATAAATGCATTTAACTTATGGTAAAACTTAAGTTAAAAAAAAAACAACAAGCGATCAAAAACGTCTTGCTTTTCAATATTCTTCCACCGCGCTTTTATATTTTTTTCACTATCATTAGTAAAGGTAGCGTATGTCGTGAGACCCTTTAAGTTCTAAACGACCACTTCCCAAAACGTCCACTTCCCATAATGGTAATTCCCTAAATGTCTATTTCCCATTTCGTCCACTTTCCCAAAACGACCACAAATCTACATTGCCTAAAAAGTCCACTTCCCATAACGTCAACTCTCAAAACCTCCACTTTCCAAATAGGTTTATTTTTAACCGACTTCAAAAAGGAGGATGTTATCAATTCGGATGTTTCTATTTTTTTTTCTGTATGTTCGGGCATGACTCTGTCATATATAGACGGATTCGCAAAATACTTTTTTGTTCGAAAGGGGTATATTCCGAAATGGTCCCATATAAATTTTACCAAAATTGATCCAGTCCTTTTTGAAAAAATCAACAAAATCCCAATAAAATACTTAGATGACGTTTTAGTTTCTTCAATCTTTGGAGGACTTACAATCTCTTTTAAGTGTGTCGCCATTTCTTAATGGATTTGGATGTTAAGGCAATACTGAAAAGCTAAAAATAAAAAGTACAAAAAAAAAGGAAACTGCCTTCAAAAACTTCAAGAAGTTATAAATAACTTTAGCACTGAACACACATTACTTTACTTTCGGAAGTCGGTGGCAATACAAAACAACAAACACAAAGCCACCGCCACCGACTTCCGAAAGTAAAGTAATGTGTGTTCTGTGCTAAAGTTATTTATCACTTTTTAGTTTTTGAAGGCTGTTTTCTTTTTTTTGAAAAAAAAAAATTATCCAAGTGTTACTGGTTCCTTTAGGGCAAAGAGAGTCTTTGCTTTATGGTAAACTACAATAGCACAATTAATATAAAGGGTACAGAAGGACCGCCCCCGCCATTTTCAAAAATAATTAACTAAACTTGCCAGACCCACTAGGGCTGCTACTGTATTGACTCTGTAGGTTTTATTTGTGACAATATGAAATTTTATTGACACTGGTTGGAACTCTTTGCATTTTTTATAACAATATTTTTCTTTTCGTCATGAAATGTCAATGTCTCTCATTTATTCATTTAGACAAAACGTGACAGCCGAGACTGATGTCTGCTTGAAACTGCTTGAGATTGCCTATAAACGTAATGTCAATGTGTGCGTGAGTAAAATGGCGGTTTGTTCTGAGTCTGCTCGGGCGCGCCGCAGCCTTACGTACTTTGTGACAATAGTCACAAACAAAGGAGAATTGTGTCTTGAAGGTATAGGAAGAGGGTCAGGGAAACTGGTAACTTAGTTCGGAGACCAGAACCTGGACGACAGCGATGCACTTCGGTGAGAGATGACAGATTTATTGTCACATATTCTTTTCGAAATTGACACCTGACTGGCGGCGGCGTGAATATCCAGCAGCAACTCAGAGAAGTTCGAGGGAGGGCTGTCAGCGAGTAGACAGTGAGGCAAAAACACAAAGATTCCAAAAAGGTCAGCCACAGGGCCAAAATATTCTCCAACCCCACCGACAAGCCTGGCTTCAGTTTGCTCGCTATCACTTAGATTCCGAAATGGAGCAGTCCTGTTCTCAAACTCGACGGTGAGTCTATAGGAGACCAGGGTAGCGATTGTAGCGTGTTTTAGAATTATTAGATGTTACAGAAAGTAATTTATTTATTTAGTGTTTCTGTTTTAGAATTGAGGCGGTGAGCGCCAGAGTGGCCTACCTTTTCCAGACACAAAGCATTTTAATTGTGTCTGGAAAAGATAGGTCACTCTGGTGCTCATCGCCTCAATTATTAGAGGTTAAAAAAGCAATATAAACCTTTTTATTTATTTACTCATAATGGTCCTGTTTAGAAACTAGACTATAAGGGGATTATTTTTATTTTTCATGTGAATAATTTTGGGAGTTGACGTTTTGGGGTTGCCGTTTTGAGAAACGGACTAAATTGGTAACTGGTCGTTTTGGGAAAGTGGACGTTTTGGAAAGTGGTTGTTTAGACCCTAAAGTATCGTGACGTGTCAAATAATTTGTAGAAGGATAGATCTATTGAAAGAAAAGGGGCCTCGCTGACGCGACTTTGCCTACGTCTATATTAGTCCACGCTACGCTACTGAAAGAGGGTAGCACATCCCGCTATTCCTGGCAGTTTGTCTTGGTATAAAACACTTTTAAAACAATTTGATTTTCAACTAGCAGCCGCTACGATGAGATTATTTTTACATACCTAAGTAAATCCCATTTAAATTAAGATCTTCTAAAGCAGAAAAGTAGATCAGTATGTTTTTTAGTTATTTCTATGAATATTCATGAACGGGCAACCCGTCATAATTCCTAAACAAACGCTCGTACGTGATTATGGCGTTGTAACAATAGAGTATTTTACTAAAAATATCTAATTAGTCCGTCAGATAGATTTCCAAAAAATATTGGACAAGTGTTTTTTCTGTTTTCACGTAAACAAAAAATGAAAGCGATACAGTGCGCCGAAACCTCGTGTGACATTACTATGTCAGTACACTTTTACTGGCGAAGTGACGTCACAAACCCCCACTCATGATCTTTGATGCGTTTTATCTTCGTCAGTTTTATTTGATTTGATAAAACAAAAAATACGTATCCAATATTTTTCGATAATCTAACTGACGGACTAATTAGATTTTTTTGGTAAAATACCCTATTGTTCCTCTGGATATTTCAATCACACAGGTATCTTGTGGTTTATATCTAGGTTTCTATGTAATAAAAAATAATCGTCGTGGAAACCTTGCACATGTAATGGAGATTTTAAATTACAAACATTTTTCTCAAAAACTTAAGCTTTTTCAAAAACACGTATCGTTCTCACTCACTCGTCTTGCATGTCACTTTGTTTGTTTGTTTGTCATTGCGGTGGATGAAACCAAAAAAAAATCAATCATGTCGCGTTGACAATAGACAGACCGAGAAGGGCACTCTTAAGTAAAAGTTTTCAAGATATGAGGTCATTCACCTCTAGTTCTGAAGATGAATAGGTATGGCTCACACAAAGATACCATTTCAAGATAACCATTCATATTTAGAAGTACCTACAGTAGGAAAACAGAGTAGGAGTAGGTACTCCTACTGATAGGGAGATACGTCTGATAGGGAGGTCCCTAGTTAGGTACCTACTTAATTTTGTAAGCTTCACAATTTTATTTTCTTTGTGACTATTGAAAACAATTATTTTATTATTTTGAAAACCTTTTTTTAACGCTTTCTTCGACCGTAATGAATAGAAAGCCGGGAAGTGCCGGTGTGGGTAGGTTCTAGGAAAAGTCTACGTTTTAATTATAGAAAAGAAAACAAAAAATGTTGCTTATTTCTTGAAATACAGAGACATTATAGTCCGTTGTGTAACGATACATAAGAACCGAGTCGGTACCAAAGTAGATAATATAATTTAGGTATCGGGAAGTAGATAGTAGCCAACTTGGACCGAAAAATTGAACGATTGTTTTGATGGATGTTCACAGAGAAAATTAGTCTAATTACTACATTAGATTAACCCCGCAATGATTGGGCTTAAACGTAATAGACTGATCTTCACTTTAGACAAACAGTAGCCCAAAGAACGCGTACATCATAAAAAACAGGCAAAAATAAAATTGTTTATATTTTTTAAGGTAAATGACCGAAAATATCATTATTCTTGCCACGATAAGTTTCGGTCCACGAACGAAGGGTAGGTACCTAAATTTATGCTCCCAATCCGTCAAAGTGCTACAAGACTATTCATTTAAATCCCTAGAGTAGTCGGGTGGTTATATTTTCATAGGTTTGAGTATTCTAGTCTCGTTATGGTCGGCCCAGATTTGAGGGGTAGGTATCAATTTGAGTTTCCCTCGTCTGGTTATTATTGTGATGTTTATTTTGAGTTGGTGCTTAATTGGTGTGTCTGTGTTAAATATAGTCGCCAGAAGTTAATAATGCAACATATTTATTATGTCGCGGGGAAATAAAACAATTGGCCACATTTCAAAACTGACACGACCATAAAACAAAAATACCATTTCTTTATTTTCGTATCCTGAGTCCAAATATATATATTTTTATAATTTTTTATTCCTTAATTTCTGAGAAAAATAAACAAAATAAAAAAACATGTGATGACGTCACATATACGGTGGAAAGAGTTAGTCCTTTGCATAGGCATTTCAATGGTTTAGATGAAAACATTAACGTCAAATAAGACACATGTCAAACATGTCAATGTCATTTACTTTTATGAAGTGTAATAAAGCAAAGGATATACGCTAGTCCACCGTAATCATAACGCCATTTGGTGCTTACGTCTTTTTAGAATATACCTACTTGATTTCAAAGTTAAAATTATGATTGAAAAGTACATCATTTCTAAAAAAGCAAAAATATGGGTGCCCAGGATTTGTATTTGCTTTTATAAAACGTAATAATACATGCAGGTTAAAAATTTTAAATGTTATCAATTAGGGACTTGGTCAAATCACGGCAGATGATGTAATAGCAACTCATGTTAGGATATTTCTCTGAAGAAGTTAGTGATTTGATCAAAATATGATAAGTAGAGCTATGCGAGCCCTGACTTGTTTATTTCATCATTTAACTAAAATAGTTTAGGGATTTGATCAAATCACTAACTTCCTGCAAGGAAATGACCCAACAGAATTGATATAGTATGATCTGCCATGATATGACCAAATCCCTTAAGGCCTCCTCCAAACAAATATGTATGAAACTCTTGACTACGATTGTCTTTATACTCTTGATTTAAGTTATATTATATTTTTTACTAATACTCGAACTGAGCGTACCTTGTTCTGCTTAATCAAGTCAACCCACAATTTCCTTAATAATTAAGTCTAATTCAATATACAAAATCATTAATAATTAAGTCTAATTCAATATGCAAAATGTGCCAAAAATCGTATGCAATGATTTTAAAATCATTACATTTTTTTTCTTTAATAATAACTTTGCCCCACACTAGGTATTTCTCTTGTGTCGTGTGTGCGTTTATAAACATAAACATCACATACACAAACACCAACTAACACCAACAATCTGTAGGCTATACAAAGATTTGTTCCGTACGGGAAACAAACCCGCGACACGCAGCGCAGCAGTCAATTGCTAAACCACTGCGCCAACTGGGTCAACAAATCGACGAAAGGGTTTTTTTGGGTTAAGTTAGCATGCTTTAGCATAACCAAGTAGACATGTCTTATCGGCTAATACTATTATGATGTTCAATACACGAAATTATCTAATTTTGCAAATCATTTTTTTGACAATTTATGAAATGTCTAATTTTATGACAACAACCAACCGCTTTAGTAAAACTAGTCACTAGTTTAAGTAGAATTTAAAATATTCGCGAGTTATTCGAGAAATCTCGTTTTATGCATCCCGAAAACTGTAAAATAACTCACATGGAATTAGGCGAAGATAAAGCGTGACGTGGACTTGACATGGTCAAAAAAAACGGATGGCAAAGACATGACGTGTAGTGGACGTAGTAAAGTTGCACCCAGCACTCTCATGTAATCTTCAAAGAGCACTCCGAAGTATGAAAGAGGTGTAAAATAGCACGCGAACTTATGGGTCTATACCAAAGACTGTCTATACACACGGCGATTTCTGGCCGATATATATATTTTTTAATTTTCTAATAAGCTTGCGTTTGACTGCCGCATCTCACCTGGGGTGTGATTCTGTAAGACCTCATTCTGAACTTCGAATCTGAATCCGCTGTGAGTTTCTTGATTGGCATTCTAGAAACTCGATTGATAATTCGAATTTACACTAGCGCCACCCTGGCGAGCGTGTCAGCGAGTTGAACTAAATTGACAAGGAGATTTTGACACATAAAGTATGACATGACGTAAAAAGTGGCATTCTGTAAGGTAATTTCCCAGTCACTTCGACGCTCACTTCGCACTCGAACCCGATTCAAAGTGTCAAATATATCAAGGTAATTTTAAACCTTATGCGAAGTGAGAGTGAATAGCGATGTGAGATGCGAGTTGTTGTTTGAATTTTACAGAATCAACCTTCTGATCTTAAGTGATAATGCGGCCTAAGGTGGAGCACGCTTGGATAGGATAAACCGGTTTACTCGTGACTTTTAGATACTCATATTATATTTATCGGGGAACAGAAATACGGGCAGTGAAAAAAATAATTTACGTAACAAAAATGAGTCGGCAATACGTGTACTCGAACGTGGAGTATGTAGCAATGGTGCATTTTTATGGGATGGCGAGATTTAACCTGGAAGAGGCTAGACGTTTGTACGCTCAGCCGGAACACCTGAACTCACTGCGCGCTCGAAAAGCTCGCGCTAAAAGGCTCGTTTATACCCAGGAGTATACTACTCGAGATGACTTAAGAAGTGCGATAGTGAACGCTTTTAATATTGTGAAAAGAGACAGAGACACATTAATAAAATTAAAAGACAATGAAACGTGCCCGTTTATGTATCGAGCGAAATGGACTCCGTAATGAGCAGTTGCTTCGATACAGGGAAGTGTTTTATACCTAATAGGTAAGTCCTTTAATTAAGCCAACGTTGATTAAAACTGTGTTTGTGAATAGCTCTAAGTTATTTAAATAGGTTACCTATAGCAGCTATAGGTACCTACGCCTGCCTGCCTTTCTTTTTCTAGCAAAAGAGTACCTACTCACTTACCTACTTACAACTACAAATAATTCGCCAATGATAAAAGTAAGTACCACTACCTACCTAGGTACCCACCTACGGGACACACCTAAGCTCCCACGGGTCTAATTTAAACCAAAACATTTTAATCAAATCAAAAAAAAATATTATTGTCGCTAGTAAAACCTAGAAAAAAAGTACTCTGTGACCTAGAGCGATAAGGTGCAGTGGTTACCTACTGACGACCGCGACCGATAGAAAGCTCATGATTACCAAACCCAAACTTTCAATAGGTACCTACTAAACAAAACATAGAAGTAGGTACAGTAACTACCTACCTACCTAACCTACCTATTCTCTGGCTTAATTATCTACTTAAAATTTACACTCGTTTTCACAACCCACACAGTATCACAGTGAAAGGTGGACTTATCTCGTAGGTTTACGCAATGATAATTCCGATGTCATTGAGGTAGCTACCGCCACTATTTGAGCGAATAAACTTAGTACTAAACATGTCGCCGTAGGTACCTAGCTCAAAGAGTTCGCCGCGCCGCCTTTAAAATACACAAACATATTCTACGAAAAGCGAATTCGGACTTTATTTTGTAAACGTTAACGGTTAAAAATTGAAATTTTACCAAACTAGGTATGACAAAATTATTCTGAGAAACGTATAGGCTGGTGCCCGACCGGACAATAGGAGCTATGTGCAACCGAATTTCACGGTTAACGTGTAAAAATAAGGTTTTAATTCGCTCCAATATTTTCATAGAAAAGCCGCCATTCAACTAATAATGAACTCTATTTGACAGCTTAAACGATTCAATTTTTCTGTTACTATAGCAAAAAGTGTCGTGACAACTTTTCGTAAGATTTTTTTCAGTCTAGCCCCCTTTCACAACGCGCGATAAGGAACTTCGTTCCAATAATAAATAAATATGATAGGTTCTATTTTATTTTTATAGGTCTTATATCCACCTACTTAAATAATCATTATTAATTACTGAAAATGAAAAATTTTATGGGTTTCTAAAAAAAATTACCGAAGATAACAATAATTGCTCCAAGTATTTCACTTCTAGAAGTATCCTTACATAAAATTGTTTTATTACGACATTTAAAACTATAAACGTTAATAAGGAAAAAACAATTAATTTTCACTACCTAACAGTTCTTTAGTGGTTTTTTAGAAATGACTGAAACTTTTACATTCATTTAGTAGAACTTAAATTGCAAGCAGTGTTGAAAGCTTGGAGACAACATTACTTGCACTGTGTTAAAGAATACTTTAGCTAAGAGGAAAAAAACTCTTTTGTGAACCCGTTCCTTTTAAATGAGATTGTTTTTTTAACTACTGTTGAGGTTGAGGAAAATCTCTCTGGAAAATAAGTAGGTAGGTAGCTGTTCCCCCTCCAGGCAGGCACTAAAATTACACAATGCGCATTTTCATACAAAAAGCTCAATTATTATCTTTTTGTGAATTCGTTTCATAATAATCCATACATTCATACTCCATATCCATATTAATTCCATATTCCATACTTACTTACTTACTAATATTAATATTATAAATGTGAAAGTAACTATGTCTGTTAGGGTGTTAACTACATCAATCGATCGACGTTGATTGATTGGTGTGGTAGCTTTGGCTGACCGACGGAAACCGTTCGACTAACCAATCGATCGATTGTCGGTCGATGGCATCGGTCGACGTTGATCGATTAACCCCGGCTGTAAACCATCAGTTTCTTTCGAAATGTATTTACAAGAGGACGCGCAGTCCAGGTAGATAGAGCGCGGGGCGCAGGCGGGCAGCAGGTGATAATGGGGAGCCTATGACAGAAGGCTTAGTAACCAAGTCCTAGCACTCAGTAGGAACAAATTGCGCATTGTAGCTAGAACCACCACAGGACATTGTTGCTTAAACAAGCACATGTTCCACCTGGGGTTAAGTGCTACGCAAGCCTGCAGACGCTGTAATGAGGCTGATGAAACGCCACTTCACCTTCTGGGGGAATGCGGAGCACTAATGCACAAGCGCAACAATCATCTGGGCAAATACCTGTTAAGCCCGGATGAACTAATGGAGATTGCCCCAAAGCAGATCCTGCAGTTCATAACAGCTGCAGGGTTTGGCGGCGATCTCTAACCAACACAAGCGGCGATCACAATAGACCAACTCTGGTCGCAGTGATATCACAGCCGCAAAAAGAAAAAAAAAAAAAAAAAAAATGGGGAGCGGGCTGCGCGAGGTGCGGCTAACCAAGCAGCTCGATCGACGTCGACTAATCCATTCTACCATCGATCGATGCCGTCGATCGACGAACGATCGATTGGTCTGGTAGAAACTATCGATCGACGTCGACTCATTCATTCTACCATAGATCAATACCTTCGATCGACGGTCGATCGATTGGTCTGGTAACACCCTTACGATTTCACGACGAAACGGCTTAAGCGATTTTGATGAAATTTGGTACAAATATAGATTGAACCCCGAGGAAAGACAGGCTACTTTTTAATAAGTGACTTCGTCTGCATCCGTGATAACCGACCTTGAAGCGAACAAAGTCGCGGGCAAAAGCTAGTATTCATATTAAAAAATATACATCGATGTATGAATTACTTCGGTGGCGTATGTATTTATGATGGCAATAACTTAAATTTTACACAAAAAAGAAAAACGCCTACAAAAACTAAAAAAACTTTAAATTCGCAAGTTTTGCTTTTGTTTGTTGTTTTGTCGAAGACGGCACAGCTGCGTTCGCGTGGACGGAATCAAATCCGGAATTTTCAAAACTCAGGCTGGTGTTCGACAGGGATGTATTCTCTCCCCTCTCTTATTTAATATCTATACCGAATATATAATGCGGATAGTTTTGGAAAACGGGGACAAAGGGGTTTTAATTGGAGGTCGGTGGATATCAAACCTGAGATATGCAGATGATACTACTCTTCTTACGACGTCACAAGTAGACATGGAACGGTTTCCATTGCTTCTGGAAACCACGAGCTCCGATTTTGGCCTCGCAATAAACCGTGACAAAACCAAAATAATGGTAGTGGATCGTAAGACTACTAATAAGCGCGTAATAGCTAATTGCGAAGTTGTCCAGAGTTACATCTACCTGGGATCCACAATCCCAAATACTGCAAGTTGCGAAGAGGAGATCAAAAGACGGTGTGCCGTGACACGATCAGCCGTGAAAAAACTCACGAATATATGGAAAGATCGCCGCATAACCAAAAACACCAAGGTTTGGTTAATGAGATGCTTGATATTCTCTATTTTCCTGCATGGAGCCGAAACATGGACCATCAATCAAAAAAGTCGTAAAAAGATTGACGCCCTTGAGATGTGGTGCTGGAGACGTCTATGGGAATAAAATGGACTGCTCACCGCATTAACGTTTCCATCTTGAAGGAGCTTTGAGTCAAACAAAGACTTTCCTCGATTGTGCAAGTGCGAATCCTCAAGATGTTTGGACATGTTATAAGCAATGAAAGCTCTTTGGAGCGATTAGTGGTACAAGGAAAAATGGAAGGTCAACGTTCTCGCGGCCGATCATCCACAAGATGGACAGACCTTATTAAATTGACGACGAAGTGTTCCCTGATAGAATGTGCACGCAGTGCCGCGAACAGAGAGAGATGGGGAATGCTCGCAAAAGCCGCAACAAACCTAATGGACGTTTGAACACGACCACTCCGCCAGGAGTGTACGACTAAGAAGAAGAAGATGTTTTGTATTGCCTCCGACGATGTACGAATTTGTAGTTATTTTTTTACTTTTTGAAGGCGTTTGTATTCTTTGTAAAAAAAAAAAATTTATCGCTCTTTAGTCCCTACTTCTAATCATACAAATTAATTACGACACGGTGACACCAAAAAATTTCAGTCATTCCTTAATTTTCTACCCTCGTGGGTGAAATGTTCTCATTTATGGGACCAACCTAAACACTATCAATTAAAAAAACGAAAATCGGACAACACGGAAATAGTTATGCGTGGTCAAAAAAATATACGTGTAGAATTGAGAACCCCTCTTTTTTGAAGTCGGTTGAAAAGAAAATTGACCAAAAATGTTTCGCAATAAATTGTCATTACCTTATTATCTTTAAGCTGGAGGAGCTCGGGGCTAAGTAAAAGGCGTATGGATCGACCGGTCACGATGGTTAAGCTACGCTTGCCGCGATCGGCTAGAGGATGGGTGACTATCTATTTCATACCGAGACCCCTCGTGCCGCGGAAAGCACGTAAAGCCGTTAGTCCCGTCTGTTTTTAACCCCCGACGAAAAAGAGGGGTGTTATAAGTTTGACGTGTCTGTGTGTCTGTGTGTCTGTGTGTCTGTGTGTCTGTCTGTGGCACTGTAGCTCTTTAATGGGTGAACCGATTTGAATGCGGTTTTTTTTATTTGAAAGTAGATTCTCTAGCGATGGTTCTTAGACATGTTTCATCAAAATCGGTTCAGCAGTTTTAAAGTTATCAGCTCTTTTGTTTGCTGCGGTAGGGATCTTAGACGCATACCGGATGTTTACTTTGCTTTCAAACATATTATTATAGGTGAGCACACTGACCACCCATTGAAACACCCATGTTTGCTATAAAACTATGCAAGATTATATACAAAACCAAACTAAATTACATTTAAAAAATTTAAAATAAAAATTAAATTAAAAATTTAAAAAAACCCCCAACGCAAAACATAAAAGCGATTATGTAAAAAGTAAAAAATAATACTTTTGTTGAGCCATCAAATGTTTGTTCGTTGAAATGGCGCTATAATGTCGCGGCGGGGTACCGCTAAGTTTAAAGCAATAACTAAATAGCTAAAATAGCGAACTGATGGTAACTAGATTTGCAACAAGATTAACAACTAGATTAGCAACAAAATTTGATAATATCGAAGCAAATTGGTCGGAAATGCTGGTAAATTAATAGACAGTGAATGAAATTAAGGGACTGACTTACTTAAGCGGTACCCCGCCGCGACATTATAGCGCCATTTCAACGAACAAACATTTGATGGCTCAACAAAAGTATTATTTTTTACTTTTTACATAATCGCTTTTATGTTTTGCGTTGGGGGTTTTTTTAAATTTTTATCTTATTCGTCGATTCGTAAATCTTTGACAGTAGTTAGTAGGTAGGTAGTAGTTAGTTTGGTAGTAGATTGTTATTTATTTATCGTTAATTAAAACGATAACACCAATTACAATAATTACCATAGGTATGGTATACAACGATAATTTAAAAACTAACGTAAAATGTATAATTCTACTCCATTCATCGGCAAACAGATCACATTCAGAATTGGTGGTCAGCAGAGCGTTAACCATTCTCAAAGTACGACACACTGGGGACTTAGCTCTGGCGACAGTTTTAGTTTTTGTCAGTTTATGCAAAATTCTTTTTTTTTTTCGAAAGGGGTTTATTCCGAAAAGGTCCCATATAAATTTTATCAAAATTGGTACAGCCCTTTTTGAGAAAATCAACAAATTCCCAAAAAACTTACTTAGACGACGTTTTAGTTTCTTCAATCACTGGAGGACTTACAATCTCTTTTAAGTGTGTTGCCGTTTCTTAATGGATTTGGATGTTAAGGCAACACTTAAAAGCGAAAAATAAAAAGTTTTTTCAAAAAAAAGAAAACCGCCTTCAAAAACACAAAAACAAAACAACAAACACGAAGCCACCGCCACCGACTTCCGAAAGTTAAGTAATGTGTGTTCTGTGCTAGTTATTTATCACTTTTTAGTTTTTGAAGGCGGTTTTCTTTTTTTTGAAAAAACTTTTTTTAAGTAACCCTTAGGAGATTTTAGGTGACACCTAACGCTAGTATCGTTTTCACCATCACATAGGGGTCACTTACCTTAGTAGCAGTCAGAAGCTAGAATCTGACAACCAGTCTTACCAAGGACTATCGTGTTACCCAGAAACAAGGCTGTGGAGGTCAGATAGGCGGTCGCTTCATGGTCATCATGTCATCATCATCATGTCAACCTTTAGACGCCCACTGTTGGGCATAGGTCTCCCCTAAGGGGGGTTCAGCCCTAATTGCCGATGCATGTTGGCGATCGCAGTAGTTGTTATGGTACTCAGAAGAACGCTGCTGCCCATCCTCCAGTCAATATCTCTGTTCCCTTTTTTTTTTCGCGACCGGCACAGCACGGCACTCGGCTCTCCACACGGCTCCATGTTAAATACTGGTTATAATGAAAGCCGACCCCAACATAGTTTGGAAAAAGGCTATTAAGGCTATTATCATTAAAATATTAAAGCATTCGACGAAGCAGATGACGACACGGTTGGCGCAGTGGCTGAGCGATCGACTGCTGCGCAGCGTGTTGCGGGTTCGATTCTCGCCCAAGGTAAATATTTGTGTGATGAGCACTTGTGTTTGCCTTGTGTCTGGGTGTTGTTTATCTATATATGTATTTAAAAATGTATTTGTGTATGTATATCAGCTGTCTGACACCCATAGTACAGGGTCTCCCTAGTTTGGGGTCAGATGGCCGTGTATGAAATGTCCCCACATATTATTATTATTCAAATGAAAAACAATCAACTTTAATTCCGATTACCCGCGACACACATACAACCCTACCTGTATGACATACGCAGACAATACATTTTCATTTAAAGTATTCAGCAGGTATCACACAATTCCATTAAGTTAATAATTTACTGTCTAACAGCTGCCGTTCGGATCTTGGTGGCACGCAATTTGACTTAGCTCGCGCGGTTAAATTTACTGATTAATTTCATACGTTTGGTTTGTTCAACGATTACGTAAACCTCGTATTTTATGTTTGCTTTTTCATGGCTATGTTTAGATGGTAAAATCTGAATGGGTGGAGATGTTTTAATGATTAAAAGGTGGAGGTTTTCATAATGGCAAAAGGTCTAATTTAATCAGGGGTGGAATAAAAGACAACGCTCCTTCAAAAACTGAGCAGTGCTAAATAACTTTAGCACTGAAGACATATGACTTTAGTTTTGGAAGGTGGCGGCTTTTGTTTTGTTTGTCGTTTTGTATTGCCCAAACTTTTGACATGTTTACCCTTTGACACCACCCGTAGTAAGTATCAATTAGCCTGGCTGTCACACTTATACGTATTAGTCCAGATCTTGAAAACTACTGAACCGATTTTGATGAAACTTGCACCGTTCTCTAAGTTGAATAAAATGCAAGCCATATAGTATATAATAGTCTCAACCTTAGTACCTAATAGTTTCGGAGAAATGTGTGGACAAACATCATACAAATATACATTTATACAATTTTGTATATTTGTTTGGAAGCCTACAGCAAATAATGAATGCAATCCTGAATAATCTTTATCGATAGCTTATGACATAAGAATTTTTCGAAGGTATTGGCTGAACATATTCATTGATATTGCACAAGAGGATTGCCAAACGCCGTCGGGCGTATGAGCGTCATGCGCTGCTGACGATGTGGAGATGTGGAGGTTATAGTTAGTTAGCCTCCATGATTAATATGGCCTTTGTCGATACTGTTTCGCCATCTCCCTCAGTTCGAAAAGCAATTCCATGGAACACATGGAACAATATACTTCTCATTTTAGAAATTTATATTTTTGTTAAATGTAATCGATAAGTGCAGATACCGAGATGTAACTTTTCTCAATATCAAAACTTGTTATGCACTGGTGGACATAGGACTGCTTTATTGAGGGAAAAGTGTTTTTGGTATGGCACCGGCTATTTTTAACCGTAATCCTTATTCCATAAAAGAGGAACCAGTTGCACGACTGATAAGTCGAATATAGTGAGTCGAGATTAATTTTACCACCTCATTGTATACCTATATTCTGGCAAATAAACAATTTCATTTCATTTCATTTCATTTCAACTTTAAAAGTCAAAGTCAAAGTCAAATCATTTATTTCAATTAGACCATTATAGGCACTTTTGAACGTCATATTGTAAAATTTGAATCTAGTTGCCCAAAAAGAAACTAATTGCATTTCTATTTAGTAAATGTTACTACTCCACATCGGATTTTCTATAGCTGATAAATTCTAGTAGTTTTTGTTGTATTAATGTTAAATATGTTTGATGATGAACTGCATCAATGTTTGCATGCCAAAATGGTAGAATGTACAAGGATTCCTTTATATTATTGTAACCACCTTATTTTAAATACCTACATTCGGAGCAAATAAATGAATATTCTATTCTATTCTGTTGTTATTCTGATGAATCGATCTTAAACACTGCCAGAGAACAGTGATGACTCAGTGGTAACGGCTGAAATGACGAGAGGTCATGGTGTCATACCCAACGTAGGTATGTACTTTATTTTCCGCAATTTATATCTTCCTCATTGGTCTACTTATGACATTCACTGGGTCCGCATGGAGGGCATGCTCAAAGTGAACATACCAATCATGCTAAGAAACACCTATAAAGTACTATTATAAAGCTGAAGAGTTTATTTATTGTTTTAACGCGCAAATCTCCGCAACTACTGAAGTTGAAAGTTCTTTCGCTATATGCAGGTACGTACACCACCCTGCGCGCCTTAACTCAAGTAGCAGATGTTGGAGAAAAAACAGCCACTCTGAAGTGGGAGTGGGCTGGCCACGTTGCGCGAATGCACTCGGAGAGATGGGCAAAGATGGTCGTCACTCACTGAACACCTGAAGGAGGACATCGCCGCCAAGGCCGACCGAAACGAAGGTGGTATAACGATCTGACCACATTTGCGGGGCAAACGTGGGCAGAGATCGTACAAAATCGAGAAATTTGGAGGGAGAAAGGAGAGGCCTTTGCCCAGCTGTGGGACACATGAATATAAATAATTAAAATAAATATAAGTATACAGGCCCATAGACCGATTGTAACACACAGACAGTTCCAATTCGTTTTTAATCAGAAGAATATTATTCGTAAGCATTTTTCCTGTACAGTTAAGCATCGCAAAAGTCAAAAAGCTTTATTTTCATTTGCCATTTTTTTCTTTACCTTTTATAATGCCAAGAAGATTAGACTGGGCTTTAATAATTTCCATTCCGTTTGTTGGTCCGTTGATCTTTAAGAAATTTGTCAGTATTTTTAATACACAAGTCATATTTTATTTTTCCTTAACTTCCAATGGCAATTTAATACTTTTGCTAGCTTCTGCCCGCGAGCTCGTCTGTGTAGATTATTCAACGGGAACACAAAAACGGGATAAATGGTATATCCCATGTGTTAAACTAGATCAATATCATTATGTGCCAAATTTCATCTAATACTGTTCAGCGGTTTAAGCGTGAAAAAGTAACAAACATCCATTCATCCTCACAAACGCATTTATAATAGTAGTAGAATTAATTTTTAATAAGTTTAGAGACCACACAAATTTTGAGAAATAAAACGAAACTAATGCCTGGTTTTCACAGGCCCAGTTTCTGACCACCCAGTAGTCAGCAACTGTACATTCTGCTGTCTATACAGTACTGTCACTTTCCCGACGTGTTCTCACTACTGGGTCTACATAAGAACAGCAGTACACAGCTACTGTGTTACTAGTTCTGATCTGGTGTTTCTAACCCATTGCGTTTTCACGAGACCAGCAAAATGACTGATCAGTGAAGATGACAGTGAAGAAAATCACAAAAGCCAGAAGAGAGAAAAGGCTTTTGAGAATTTCTATCAAATGTTCACCAAGGAGTAATGCCAATAGTCGTATATTTTTTCTAATTATATCGCAATAATGAGCCATTTTGCTGTGCTCGTGCAAACGCAATGGGTCAGAAACACCAAGCCAGAACTAGTAACACAGCAGCTGCGTACTGCTGTCTTATAAGCAGACCCATTAGTCAGAACACGTCGGGAAAGTGACAGTACTGTATATACAGCAGAATGTACAGTTGCTGACTACTGGGTGGTCAGAAACTAGGCCTGTGAAAACCAGGCCTTAGATATTGAAGTTCACGTATGATCACCTGTTATTAATAATTGTGAAATAATAACGATGTGGATCGTAGAACAGCATCTGTTAAATAATTAACTAAATATCTAGAGGCAACAGGTATTTGTGGACGGAAAAAGGCTAATATAATGCTAAATAGTACTGCTATTGTTCTAACTTAATACACTTAGTGCAAAGAAATACAACTATTAAAAAGTACTGCATGGCAGCAACAAAATGCCGACCTTGATTTGCGAAAATAAACACAATATCTAATAGTAATCCTCAACTTCACAGTTTGCTTTTAAACATGAATAAAATTGGCAAACTTTTTCCGAAGTCAATTTCTTATGTGGCGAACGTGCCGAAAGTCGTTCGACTTTTCGTAACTTTCCCCGTGGGAATAAGACAACGGTCTCTTGAAATACGTGAAAAGGGTCCTTTATGGTCCGTACCTATTCCGGCTTGGGACCTCCTGGGACTCCGTAAATTCCGTAATTATACTAATATTAAGACCACTAACTACCCGAAAAGGACCTTTGGGTTTATTTGTCTTTCTGTGATTTTTGTACTTTAGCTTTAGCCATTTTGTGACTTTTTGTTGAATTCTATTGATTTTGTATTTTAATGCCCCTACTGGAGGTACCTATCTAAATGTTTTCTTTATTGTACACTAGCTTTTACCCTCGACTTCGTCCACTAATCATCGGCGCGACTTACTTACTTGCAAAGTCAAAATGCGAAACTCAATTTCATAACATCGACCAGTTTGACCAGTGTCCTAAATTAAGTATAGGAATGTACTAGTTTGAATTATTTAAGGAGGAGGTTATCAATTCGTCTGTATTTTTTTTTTTTATGTTTGTTACCTGATTTCTTTGGACTGGGTGAACCGATGATTCTTTTTTTGTTTGAAAGCTAGTGCTTCCCGTGTGGTCCCAATTTAATTTGGTCCGGTTTTGAAAACCGTATAAGTCTTAAATTTACATTAAGTATGTGCGTGATTTTTTACGCGATTACTCCGGTAAACGTAAACCGATTTTGAAAATTCTTCTTTTTACGGATAGGGTATGCTTCAGGGGTGGTCCCATATAAATTTTATCGAAATAGATTCAGCACTTTTTTAAAAATCAACAAATACCCAAAAATTTTACATAGTTGACGTTTTAGCTTCATCAATCTTTGTAGTAGTTAACTTTACTCTTCTTAATAGATTTGGATGAGAGGAGGTACTAAAAAGCGGAAAATAAAAAGCTTTTTACAAAAAAGACAACCGCCTTCAAAAACTAAAAAGTGAAAAATAACTTTAGCACAGAACACACATTGACTTTAGTTTCGGAAGTCGGTGGCAATACAAAACAACAAACAGAACAAAGCCACTGAATTTCGAAACTAAAGTCAATGTGTGTTCTGTGCTAAAGTTATTTTTCACTTTTTAGTTTTTGAAGGCGGTTGTTTTTTTTTAAAAAGCTTTTTCTAAAATGTAGAGGCAAGGAATTATATATCGATGTCAATAAATTATGACTTTTGAAAATTGGAACACGGCCTAGCTGTCAGTATTTTTCAAACCAAATATAGGGGATACTTAGTCGCTGCATTTAGCTTCTAAAAGCGACTAAATCGCCGATCGCCAATGCTAAAAGTAACGTGTGTGCTTTGGCCCATAGGCAGCGTTTTTGAGCTTTAAAAACCCTCTCTTTTGGTACAATTGCTCCAATATATACATAATACCAAATCTTAAAATGGAAACGACAAAACTATGATATCATAGTCTTGTATGTTGCATATTATGCTAGTAATACTGTTTTGTTATAAGATTATAAAGAGCATCAGAAACGCAAAGTTTTTACAGATGTCTTCTGCTTGTGCCTTCCATGTCAAATGATTGTCAATAAATATTCCAAAAAATGTTGTAATATCTCATTGGTGCCAATTTTGTTGTGCACGAACTAATAAAACTAATTAACTAATTTTAAGCTATTTATATCTCTTTCTTTGTATTGCAAAGCACTAGATTTTTTTTTTAATACTTATTGATAAGAAATGAAGGAGTAAAATGGTTTCATCTCAATGATTTGGAGGTGATTTGAAATTTTTTTTTCTTATTATTGTGGCTAAACCAAATTACGTATCATATCATGTAGATTACTAACAATTTTTTTCAGATGTAGTTTAGCTGTAAATGCCGACGAAAAGTTGCTTTATCTGCATGCTTCTTTCAAGCTTTTTTCGAGAGAGCAGCCTTAAAGCATGAAATCGGATCCCGGCGCCGAGGGCTCGCTTTTGCTTTAACATCGCGGTCAAAAGGTTAAATAGAAAATAGGTACAGTAATGTGTTTTCAAACCTTTGTGCAAAGTCTAAAAGCCATGCGAAGCAACTGCATATGTAGCACATAACACCTTTTCGATCAGCTTAGTTGTTATGACGTCACCATCACTCGACTCTATTTACTTTTACCTCCCGGTATCTGCAAATATTTGTACACCTTTAATTATTTTGTAAGCGTTATTTAAAGTTGTTATGTTAATTATGTAAGCCAGCATCGCACTCTTCAAAGTATCATAGTACCTAGTAGCAATGTACGTAGGTAGGTAGTCGTGGGAGAACAATTTTCCTTTTATGATATGCAAATAGAACAATTTCAATAATTATTTCTGCAATGATTATGTACAGACAGCAAAAGAGATAGGTATCCAGGGTCGTCAGATATGGTTAAAGTTTATTTAGATACCGATGGATGTTATTGAATAAAATAAAATAAATTAATAGAGAATAAAGATGTCAACCTTTAGACTTGACTTGCCTTTGCTTGCCTGGGCATATGAAGGTCTCCCCCAAGGGGGATTCAGCCGTAATCGCCATACCGACGCATGTTGGTGAACCCAGTAGGTGTTATGGTAGATACTCAAAAGGACGTTACTGGCCATCCTCTGGTCATATCCCACAGTCAGCTTCTACGACACCCACGGGTAGAAATGGGGTGGAGCTATTCGCGGCACACGGCTTATAGAGAATAAATAGTTGATTAATTAAATTAAATTTCATTCGAAAATATCCGTGTTCTAAGTAAACTTCAACTATATGCGAACTACCTGCTTTATCTCTTTTGGTGACTGTACGATGATCCATTTCAATAATAAGCTTTTTCTATAGATCTTTTTGTTTCTAACATTGTAAAAGATTCAAACATTTCAGTTCTTCTTCTTCTATCTAAAAGTCACGATAAAGTGTAGATATGTACACTCACGAGCAAAATTATTAACAGTTGGTCTCATTCTTAACAGATTTACTAACTATTGATTGAAATGTTATGGGGTTACGAATAGGGTATTTTTGATCCCAGACTACTGTAAAATAGGTTTCATCTATAAGTTGATTTCACTAGAAAATTGCTGAAGCTTGCTTAATTTTTGAAGTTTGCAATCTGTATACATATTTATGCTCGTGACTGTACGTGTCCTAAAATTTATCAATTATTCTAAGTGAACCTTAAACTGAATAAACCTAGTCTATAATACGTAATGGTCCATAAAATAAATAAATACGGCTATAAAATCGACTGAGACGTTTAGTCGCTTACGAAATTACCAAGGCGATTTACTTCGTACAATTTATTAAGTAGGTACGGGTTTGGGCGAAGCCCTAAAAATGCAAAGTTTCAAACATCAGCAACGTGTTACGACACAAGCACGTGCTCGCGGCCCACCGCTTTGTTGGTGACAACAATTTAAATAAATCATGCATGGAGACCCGACTGTTGTGTGCTTGTAAAATAACTCATTTGGTATGCTTCTACACGGGTCGCTGACTAAACGGTTACTTTTGTTAGTACCCCACCCTATTTGGCTAACAACTTATGGAATATTTTTAAAGGAAAGTTTCTTTGGTCGCGGAAAAAGTTTTCACCGAGTTATCTCACGCTTGTCGCAGGCGCTTGGTAAAGCTAATTAACCACGAGGACACATTATTCATCGAGTTTCTTCTCCAGTAAAATTTGTCGCAAAAAATGCAAATTTCTTTTCTCGTTAACACATTTTCACAGAGACGTGACCGCGTTATTTCCCGTTTTTTTTATTTATTTAAATACTACTTACCAAACTCATGAAATAATATTCATATATGAAATTACAGTAGTGTACAAAACTTTAGAAAATAACGTTTATTTAAAATTTATTAATAGTTATTAGGACACTCTGATTACTTCAAAATGTCGTGGGATGTCATACTTATAAGAAGAATGACAAAATATGCGTTCAAGAAATAGAAATTTATTTCTCGAGAAAAAAGGTTAAAAGCCCGAGTTTGGTAGCGAAGGAAAAGGAGAAAGAAATTACAGGGCGAGTGGCCATTTGATATTATTGTAACACGAAGTTTTAATTATTAGGTACCTATACGATAATCGAACAAGAAGATCCAAATTGGTATTTTGATCAAAAGTTCGTTCCTTTCTATCCTTTAAAAATATTCGACATTGAACTTTTTACTAAGCTATTTTACAGCGGTTCGGAAATAAATCGTTCATTTGATATTTTTCAGTAGGTAGTTGTTTTGAAAATAGGTTCAATTATGATTAATATTTCAATACTATGAAAACAAAAACATTAATATTTAAATTACGATAATATATGTGTAGTACCGAAGTAGTTGCCTAGTTTGTTCCCGTTGTGCTTCTGTCCAGTTCAGTCGCACTCTGCGGTTCACAGTGGGCGGACGTAACGCCCGCCCAACGCCGCGCTACACTTTCGCGGGAATGTATCGCTACCGTAATATAAAGTTTTCTCTAACTCATTAAAACGTGAAGTAAACAGTGCTGTGTGACTTTCTGTGTACTAAACTAAAGTGTGGAGTTTGCTGGATTTTCTCAGTTTTTCATCTTAAGGTAATTTTAATTCCTTGATGTCGTTATGCTCTCCCCTTCATTTTCCAGACGTCAAACTGTCGACACTGCATTATGGTCTTAACAGGGACTAGTAAATTATAAATTGGCTACTGGAATGGAGGGGCCACTTCATCAATTTTATATAATAATGGGGATGAAAAATATTGGCAAAACGGCTACGAGTACAAAAGGTTTTCAGGAAACTTACGTTACTTCGATGAGCTTTTTCACTGTTTCGGTGGAGATATTTTTTTGGTAGAGACAAAAAAATTGAAACATATTTATTCTAGGAACGAAAACGCACGTTCTTTGGTTGACTAAACCGAATGATCATATTCAAATACTCCATGATTCTGGGAATCGTAGTATGCTGAAAATGTCGATGAATAAAACATACGAAATCTCTAGATAAACTTACTATTGTATCGGATTTTCTTTTACTGAAGAAGGAATTATAATGTAAATATGTTATCTAGGCACACCATGAAAACTGTTTTTTTATCAGATATTAAATATTTCCTTTCATTATATTATGTATCTATATCCACATATTCCTTATACATATTTCAGAAGTGAACGATGACAGGTGCATTTTATTGCACTCATTAGAGTAATAGCAAGCACGAACCCATTGTTCCTTTAGCTATTAAATTGGTAATGCTTTAAACATTGTTTGTTTATAATTAGGCGACATCAAACATTAGCATTAACTCTAGAAAAGGGCAAAGCTTTTTAGTTTGTTCCAAAAACTAACTGAGAACAAGCAGAGTGGGCGAACACTTAGTATACAAATCCGTACTTAATCCATACTCCATACTTTAACATTATAAATGCGTAACTCTGTCTGTTACGCTTTCACGATGGAACGGTTGAACCAATTTTGATGAAATTTGGTAAGGAAATAGCATGAATCCTGGGGCTACTTTTTTATCTGAGACTTCGTCTGCATCCGCGATAACCGACATTCACGCGGACGAACTCACGGGCAAAAGCTAGTTAAATATAAAAATAATGAAATTAAATCTTTGTTCCTGTTGTTCTTGCCATTTTTCTCTGTCCTCATAATTTTTTCTCGTGTTCCAAGACACTTTGTTATCCTCCATGTTTCCCGGACACTGTATTTAATTGGACAATTTAACAGAAGTGAGATATTCTGTGTACATTGTACATTACACGGTCTTGTGGTAAAAATACACAGCTTAGTTTTTCACTTTTAGACTCTGATAATATCATTATAAAAGGGAATGTAGTTCAAAGATTTTTGGGATCTCTCAAGAGGAAAAGTCCGAAAACAAACTTTGAAAGCCAATATCTGTGTTCATTGTACATAACACAGTCTTATGGTAAAAATACACAGCTTAGTTTTTCACTTTTAGACTCTGATATTATCATTATAAAAGGGAATGTAGTTCAAAGATTTTTGGGATCTCTCAAGAGAAAAAGTCCGAAAACAAACTTTGAATATCTGTGTACATTGTACATAACACAGTCTTATGGTAAAAATACACAGCTTAGTTATTCACTTTTAGACTCTGATATTGTCATGATAAAAGAGAATGTAGTTCAATGATTTATAGGATCTCTGATGAGAAAAAGTCCAGAAACAAAATATAAACGCTAATATAATATTATAATCAGCTAACATTTTGTAAAGGATAATGGAAGTTTTGTATTTTTATTTTATAGTTTCATTCTTTTTTAGCTTACGTTACAAGATGCCTGCCATTATGTTACAAACCATAGATAGATTATGCAGATAATGATTGTAGAAAGCAAGTTCTAGGGAACAAGGATTATTAATCATCTTCATCTTCCCGCCATGTTGCTTGGGTTCGGCGCAACATGTTTTCTTATCCCATTTCGTTCTATCTACCGTCATGCTTTCACTGATTCCCTTTTCTTTCATAACATTATTCACATAATCCAACCATATTTTCATTGGCCTTCCCTTCCCTCTCCATCTATCCACACAAATATTAATAACTCTTTCGGTCACATGCGTTGTATCCCTTCTTTTCACATGCCCATACCAAGACAGACGATAACCTTTCAACTTTTCTGTCACTGGTGCCACTTTTAAACTTCCTCTAATATATTCATTTTTTACCTTATCCATATTCTAGTCTCCCCTCTCACAAGTAAATAAGAATATTTGTTTCAGGGTACTTTGTAGCTAACTTCAATGTTAGAAAAATATTCTTATTATTTTATTAATAACTAGCGATCCGACCCGGCTTCGCCTGGGCCTATAGCCTTCCTCGATAAATGGACTAACCAACACAAAAAGATTTTTTCAATTCGAACCAGTAGATCCTGAGTTTAGCGCGTTCAACCAAACAAACAAACAAACAAACTCTTCAGCTTTATAATATTAGTATTGATTAATCCTTGTTGTACCTTTATCATCATCATCTTCCTGCCTTTCTCCAATGTTACTTGGGGTTGGTTGCAATACGTCTACTTCTTTTGTTCCGTCCTGTCAACCTTGTATTATTTTCGCTATCCGTAGAGCTATTCTGTTACAATTTCCCCCGGTGAACACCTAGGTGAAGTGAGCTGTCATCCGTCGCGATGCTAGGGATTGTCAGAGCAGACGGACGGATTACAGCTCAGTTCACCTAGGTGTTCACCGAGGGAGGATGTAACAGAATAGACATACTGTACCATTTTCAAAAATTACGTGAACATTATTCACAAATTAACACATTTACGTAAGTCGTCTATGTGAATACAAAGAGCAAAGACAGTGCTTGCCAGCTTTCAAACTTTGTATCATAAACAAGTCTTAATTTTTTTTTTATAAATTTTCAAATATTCCATGTTTTCTATGAAAATACTTCAAATATCCCTAGACAATATTGATCTGTGTATATACTTAGCCAAAATAGCTTAGAGCCGAAACTAATCTGTTTCATTCCACAGTATTGCTAGTTATTGAAACACACACACTACAAACTACTCCAGCGCAGTGATACCGGTAATAAAGTCGTTCAAACGAACGCACCACACGTTGGTATTAATCACGTCATCTAATTAATTAGGGAGCCTCCACGTAACGGATTTATTGGCTACTACGTGGGTAGTTATTAGTTTCGGGAGCTCGCTGTAGGGACGATAGTTTGGTTCAGGTAGAATTGATTTCAGCATTTTTTACTAGTTTGGATTTTATCTAAGAATAGAAAATACAAAATAGATATTGTAAGAACGGAGTAAGTAGAATTTTCCATTCTGTAATTAGGTGTACAGGCACGAGCATAAATATATTGCTAAATTCAAAAGCAATTTTCTCGTTAAATAACTATTTCAACTTTTAGATAATACTTATTTTATAGTAGTTTGGGATCAAAAATAGCCTATTCGTAACCCCATAACATTTCGATTCATAGTTTAGGAGAAAATCAATTTAGAATGAGACCAACTGTTTACATGTTTTTGCTCGTGACTGTACCTACCTAGTTAAGATAGTCATCTACCTAGCCTTTTCCCAAATGTTGGGGTCGGCTTCCAGTCTAACCGGATGCAGCTGAATACCAGTGTTTTACATGAAGCGACTGCCTATCTGACCTTCACAACCCAGTAACTGGGCATCACAAAACCCCTTGGTAAGACTGGTTGTCAGTTTTCTAGCTTCTAACCTACAATGACTGTCATACATCTACAAATGAAAACCGTGACCAATAGCTTTACATGTTATCTGAGTAACGGAGGGGTGTCGGCTCAGATTATGAAACAAAAGGCAGATAGACCGCGCAGAACATTGAGAGTGAAGTCAAAAAAGCAAATACAAATTAAAAAACGAATGCCTACTTACAAATCGCTTCGCGCTGTACTGACACGTGTCAGTACAGCACGAAGCGAAGCATCGCTAAAAAAACAAATACAAATTCAAAAGCAAAACAATCACGAGATTGTAGGTATTCGCTTTTGAATTTGTATTTACTTTTTTGGCTTCACTCTCACTGTTCCGCACAGTCCATCTGCCCTTTGTTTCATAATCTGAGGGTCTCGGTATAAAATGGATGGTCACCCATCCACGGATCGACCGCGGCAAGCGTAGCTTAATCATCATAAGCGATCGATCCGTACTCCGATCGTGCTCTTGTACCTAGTGTAGATAGTGTTTTGAAATAAAAGGTTAGGTTCGTATAAAATTATATGTCGGATCGTCAGGATTTAATTTGTTAGATTCAGTAATCATGTGGGCAGAAGTTGGGTTTCGTGCAATGCAAACACACTGGGTATAGGGTACAATACACGGCGTTTATTAAAACCACAATTTAGCACAAACTCAATTTAAAAATAAACTCAGACTCAAATTAAAATAGACATAGTAACACTTAAACACACAACGAATCGAGTACAGTTTCGGGACGTATTAGCCCCGATGCGATCAGACACTGGATTCTGAAAATCTCTGATAATGTCTTCCTCGCTGTGGGCTGAAAACATCACGACTCTGTAGAAGCGCGCCAAAAGTAGTCGTAGATCACGTGTTCTCGATACTTAATGGCGGGCTTCATTCGTTCCACGTTCGTACTATCGACTGGATACGACATAATATATATGTATGTAAAACTTTTAAACCACGCCGTGGATCGAGGGTGGTTGAAGCAGTCTGCCGTGGAGAGTCTGGTAGACGGGACAGCAGTGAGCTTACGACTCGAGGAGGATGAGGAATACTTTCAAGTTTAAACTACTTAAAACTCGAATCCAACCAATCATATGTCTTTAATAGATGATGATGATGATGGATCTATGCTCAATACGAGATCTTAGCTTTTTTTTATATATTTATAGGCTTGCGTTTGGCCGCAACTCACCTGACCTTAAGTGATGATGCAGCCTAAGGTGGAGCACGCTTGCTTAGGATAAACCGGTCCACTCGTGCCTTGAAGATACCCAGATTATATGTCTCGGGAAATAGAGAGGCGGGCAGTGAATTCCACAGTCTGGCAGTTCGCACAATAAATGCAGTGGAAGCAAAGCGCTTGGTTCGAGCTAAAGTTTAGGTTAGTTATTCACGTGAGGTTAGGTTAGCTTACTTTCTGAGGAGAGATGGGGCCAGTCGGTGGTTGCGAAAACTCAGTACATTCCTGTGACTCCCGGCGTAGATGTGAGATGGAACACCGGGGTGGTTTATAGTCAATAAAAGTTTGAGAGACCCCTCTGCACTTCCCCAAGGCGGAGTATATCCATAAGGATTTTCCAAGCTGTAAAATAACAAGAAGGTCAGCTAACTTTCTTTCAATATGTAATGGTTGCTGGAGTCGCATCGCAACGTCAACTTTAAGGCGTTTGTGGTGCGCATACCAATATGCTACCTGCATCAGGTGTTGGATAAAAGCTTTTGGCCACAGGATGTGGTATTCCGCCGCTTTCGCGGCCAAGTGCCACCGGAACGTGCAAAGACTTAGTGCAACTAAGTGATACTAACATAGTTTTAAGTTTTATTTACTAACACAATTGTTATATTGTTATATGTATACTTAAGTTAAGGTATTTTTCTATGGGTCTTTGTTACCTGAAAATAAATGATAGTACCTAGATATAATCTTTATTAAAATATGCTTGCTCTGATGTTTTTAGTTTGGTAAAGTTAAAGTTCGGTTATAAAAGCGAGAAGATCAGAGATAACATTATCTAATACAAGGACCCTGGAAATATTTTGGTTTATTACAAAAGTTGCAAGCCGCCAGCGATTTGATTAAGAATCAGCCATTGTCAAGAATTTATAATATTAAGTTATTATAAGAATAAAGGCTTCTTCTTCTCCCACCCACGACTTCATCCACGTTGAATGTTAGTATTCTTTAGGAAACATCATGGCCTATGGCACTCGACAATAGTGAAGCTTTCTATCAGTGAAGCATTTTGTAAGTAATTGGGTTAGTACTTACAGAGATTTCTTTTTTATTGCTGTGGTATCACTGCGACCAGAGCTGATCTATTGTGATCGCCGCTTGTGTTGGTTAGAGATCGCCACCAAACCCTGCAGCTGTGATGAACTGCAGGATCTGCTTTGGGGCGATCTCCATTAATTCATCCGGGCTTAACAGGTATTTGCCCAGATGATTGTTGCGCTTGTGCATTAGTGCTCCGCATTCCCCCAGAAGGTGAAGTGACTTTTCATCAGTCTCATTACAGCGTCTGCAGGTTTGTGTATCACTTAACCCCAGGTGGAACATGTGCTTGTTTAAGCAGCAATGTCCTGTAGTGGCTCTAGCTACAATGCGCAGGCTGTTCCTACTGAGTGCTAGGACTTGGTTACTAAGCCTTCCAGAGATTCGTGACGGATCCCTAATGTTTGATAACAAAATATAGCCAATAGTATTCAGGGATAACGTAACTTTCTATTAGTAAATGAATTTACAGAATCGGGCGATAAGTTCCGGAGATTAGCGCGAATTAACACAGATTCAACTTTAATTTAAAATATGTAATGATTAATTAAATTGTAATTCCTGTCTTAAATGCCTGTCTTAAATTTTAATTCATGCTAATAACCTTGAGCATTTGGCCCGTACTGAATTTGTGGACGAGTGCGGGGGTGATGTAGACGCAGTCTTCAGTCGGATGCATTTTTAATTAATTGTAATAAAAATAATACACATTTGTAAGAAGTAACAAAACCAAATCATTTTCCTTTGTATCGCAAAGCAGTACATATTTTTTTATACTCTTTTGATAAGAACTTAAGGAGTAAAATGGTTATTCATCTCAATGATTTGGAGGTGATTTGACATTTTTTTTCTTATTATGTGATACCGATAGAAAAATTGTGACTAAACCAAATTACGTATCATATCACGTAGATTACTAATTTTTTTTTCAGATTTAAGTTCTATGTAAATGCCGACGAAAAATTGCGTCATCTGCATGCTTCTTTCAAGCTTTTGTCGAGAGAGCAGCCTTAAGGGGCTATTAAACGACTTTTACAGATTTTAAACTGACAATCACGTCAAAATGTGCAGTGTAAATGATTTGAAAAAAATATATGCTAAACTAGAACATTCTCTTAATCATATAGAAAGTGAATATTTTTGATTAAGTTCATATTAAATAGTTTAATTAACTCGTGAAGTTGTGTCTGACGCGGACAAAACATTGACAATCACACAAAATCTACCAGGTATAATTATCCAAAACTTACACTATCTTACAGACAATTTTATTATCTATCTTTTGGTATACGCCTTTTTTTATTTTGAAAGAATACTACTTTTATTAAATTTTTTCGACTAAATTTTGAGAGTTTTAGACGCAGACTGCGTCCGTTCTGCATCAGTTTTGCGTCCAAAACTCTCAAAGTTTCGTCGAAAAAATTAAATAAAAGTAGTATTCTTCCAAAATTAAAAAAAAGGCGTATACTAAAAGATAGATAATAAAATTGTCTGTAAGATGGTGTAAGTTTCGTTTAATTATACCTGGTAGATTTTGTGTGATTGTCAATGTTTTGTCCGCGTCAGACACAACTTCACGTATTAATTAAACTATATAATATGAATATAATTAAAAATATTCACTTACTAAGTGATTAAGAGAATGTTCTAGTTTAACATATATTTTTTTCAAATCATTTACACCGCACATTTTGACGTGATTGTCAGTTTAAAATCTGTAAAAGTCGTTTAATAGCCCCTTAAGGGCGCGTATTCGATTTAGCTCAACTCAAAATCACGACTGCTTTTATAATCGCTAGAACATCGTAGCAGCATTGACGCACACTAGTACAATACAATATTCTGTTTTTGTGCGTGAACGCGGAAGTATGATCACGAATCCGCCGGCCGAAGTACACACGGCTACACATCAAGCTATACATTTCTAGTATAAGCTGATCTTGCCTTGTATAGAATTTCCATACAATGAGAGGTCAAACTGGAAATGTATAGCTTGATGTGTAGCCGTGTATGTATACCATCCACTGTCGCTTGCCGTCTGGCCAGGCCTTCATTCAACGTGCCGCAAATTCTGTTTACAGTACAAAATGAAATATTTTAAATTCCTGCATACTTTATTACATAGAAGTCAACAAACATTGCCTTGTAAATGTGACTTATGTATTCACAAAAGGGTGCTCGGAGTTGTTCAGTGGTTACATTATTTAAACAGCAAATAATCCTGCGTAACGCTCCATGCTAATCTAAAAAAAAAACCGGCTAAGTGCTAGTCGGACGCTCAAACGAAGGGATTCGTAGTACCATCATTTAATTTTTAAGAGTGTTTAAAAAAACACGTTTCTTGTGTGTAGGGTTTAATTTTACTGTTTTGGAATTAAGTGCGGTTTGCGGTAGGTGCTGTGATTCGAGAGAAAATATCATGTAAGATTTTTGTGTTATATTTCCTCTATAAGCCTTTTTCTTTCTCTCTGTGTATCTTTTTACAAGTATGAGTATGCATATACATACACCACGCGCTCTCTCTTCCTTTCTCTTTCTACAGTACAATATAAAAGATGACTGAGGAACAACGACTTTACAGGGTTTTCTTTAGCGCACACTTTTCTTTTTGTTTAAGCCCATACTAGGTATTTCTCCTGTATCGTGGATGCGTTTACAAATATATAAACTCACATAAACACAACAGCTAGACCCGGAACAACGACTTGTATAGTTCATACAATGTTTGTTTCGTGTGGGAATCAAACCTGTGCAAACACGCAGCGCCGCAGCCAGTAGCTCAGCTACTGTGCCAACAGTGTCATCTGTGCAGTGTTTTGTTATTATAGCGGCCATTCTGTGAAAATTTCAACTAGTTATCTACCTTGTTACGGTTCAAAAGATACAGTCCTGTGACAGGTGGACGGGCAGACAGCGGAGCCTTAGGTAATAAGGTCTCGTTGGCACCATCTGTAGGTCGATTGTGTAAAATTCAAACAACAACTCGCCTCTCACATCGCTATTCACTCTCACTTCGCATAAGGTTCAAAATGACCTTGAAATATTTGACACTATGAATCGGGTTTGAGTGCGAAGTGAGCGTCAAAGTGACGGGGAAATTACCTTACAGAATGCCACTTTTTACGTCATCTCATACTTTATCTGTCAATATGTCCCTGTCAATTTAGTTCAACTCGCTGACTCGCTCGCAAGGGTGGCGCTAGTGCAAATTTGAATTATCAACCGAGTTTTTAGAATGCCAATCAAGAAACTCACAGCGGATTCAGATACAAAGTTTAGAATGAAGTCTTACAGAATCACACCCCTGGTTACGGAACGCTAAAAAAAATTCGTATTTTCCACAGAAATAGAATTCGTACGACAGCGGCATTGCGTGCGTATCTAAGAATTATTTACCTAATACTATACTACCAATTCATGATCATTTCCACCTTCTGTTTCACAACATGCCTATAACACTGTCCCTACCTACAATGTATGAATGAAAATTGATGTTATCGGCTTTAACGCTAACGTGCCTACGTCAACGGTAGCCGGAGTGACCAATTACTACTAGATGCAAAATATGGTTTTTACTCGGGTATCTATGGTTTTTACTGATTAGGCTGTATCGTTCGTGCATGAACTCATCCGGTCAGACCAAACTGACGCTGATTTGCTTGGTCAGATTGTCCTCTCTATGTATGGCAGTCTTCATGACAGTTATTTGTCTAGCACACACAATACTGTAGCATACTACTAATGACCTATAAACAGGACATGTTGCCGAATACTAATTCATTCGCTTTCTATAATCCCAGGTGTACTTTTAAAATGACGTAATACATGTTTAAACATTCATGCGGTCTGTCCGTTTATTGACCATTGTATTAATGTGTAATTGGAAATTGAGAACTTATTTTTCCGAGTTGATTAAGCGATTCATTTAATTTTGACATGAGTGTAAATAGGCATCCATATTTAAACACAGATTTAAGTGCAAATGGCATGATATACCTACCTATCATAATGAATTACATATTACTGAAGATTATTTATGTATTTAAACGCGGTAATTGTATATTATGTTACAGTCAAAACTCTTAACCAGTCAAAACTACTTTTGACTGGGTTCAGTTAAATCCCTTACTACGACAAAACGCGTTTGCGTTACAAAATCAAAAATACGGAACGCCTTAGTTATAAGAATCACTACAAAACCAAAGTTTTAAAAGGGTCTCAAAAAAACAACCTACCAACTTATTGAGTTTCTAATATTTTTTATTATAACCGACTTCAAAAAGGAGGAGGTTATCAATTCGGATGATTACAATTTTTATTTTATGCATGTTCGGGCATAACTCTGCGGATAGACGGATTTGCAAAACTTTTATTTTGGAATGGGGTATATTCCGAAATGGTCCCATATAAATTTTGCCAAAATTGATCCAGCCGTTTTTGAGAAAATCATCAATCTTTGGAGGACTTACAATCTCTTTTAAGTGTGTCGCCGTTTCTCAATGGATTTAGATGCTAAGGCAATACTAAAAAGCGAAAAATAAAAAGGTTTTTTCAAAAAAAAAAAAAAAAAGAAAACCGCCTTCAAAAACTAAAAAGTGATAAATAACTTTAGCACAGAACAGACTTACCTTACTTTCGGACGTCGGTGGCAATACAAAACAATAAACACAAAGCCACCGCCACCGACATTCAAAAGTAAAGTAAGTGTGTTCTGTGCTAAAGTTATTCACTTTTTAGTTTTTAAAGGCAGTTTTTTGGATACTAGCTTCTGTCTGCGCCCTCGTCTGAGTAGACTTCAGAAATAAGCCTAAGTCCAAAATTATCACATGGGAACACAAAAACGGGATAAAAATTATCCTAAGAGCTAAACTTTATTAATGCCGCCCGGCCAACTATCATGCTTCCACTGACTCCCTTTTGATTCGTTATTATCATTCTTCACACAAACCATTTTTCTTAGGCCTTTCTCTCCCTCTCCATTTATCCACATTCACTACACACCATATACTATATAAGGTATTATGTGTAAGTCAGTACCAAAGGATCTCGACCAAAGAATCAGAATTTGTACAAAAAAATAAAGCTGTTTAGAGAAGGTAAAATTTAAATTCTTATACTCTTAGGTACCTTAAGAGTATCTTCAGGCATTTACAATATTTTTAAAACCCCGCAATAAAAATGGATGTTAAAAGTTAATAGCGAAAATCTCATTATTTCAGAACGAAACGGCGGCTGACAGTAACAGTGACACTGACAACCGCCGTTTTGCAGTTCTTACACTGAAATTGCAGCGTTTTATGGGAAATAATGTCACAAATAATGATTATTTTTTTCCGCACACTTGTCACATCACTTGTCTGTCAATTTGATAGATCCGTTAATGTCACTTGTCACTTTCTAATTTTTATAAACACAAAATGGATGACGAGATGAAACGAAAAAGAGTTATTTTCCTTTAGAAATATTTTAATTACGCGAGGGTTTAACAATACGGTACTCTAATCTACTCCTGGTAATGTATTTTCCACATTGGAAAATATTTAAAACCCCCTAAATGATTTTTTTATACAAATGAATGTATGGATCTCTCCTCAGTTTTTAAAACAAAAGGCAGATAGACCGTGCGGTACACTGAGAGTGAAGCCAAAAAAGCAAATACAAATTCAAAAGCGAATACCTACAATTTCGTGATTGTATTCGCTTTTGAATTTGTATTAATTTTTTAACGATGCGTCGTTTCGAGCTATACTGACTCGTGTCAGTACAGCACGAAACGCGTTATAGGTATTCGCTTTTGAATTTGTATTTGCTTTTTTGGCTTCACTGTCAGTGTTCCGCGCGGTCTATCTGCCTTTTGGTTCATAATCTGAGGACCTCTCCATGATTCTTTTATCTAATTCCGTTTAAGCGTGAAAGGGTAAAAAAATATCATCCATCCTCCTATCCTCACAAGCTTTCGCATTTATAATAGTATAGGATTTCTCAGTTCGACGTTTTATTAGAGATAAAGAAATATCGAATATTTGGCAAGATCAAGTATATATTTCTCTTTGTGATTGTTAGGCTCGATATGGATTCTATAGCGTAAGGGAAGTAGCGTACAGTGCTCATGGGAAATCAGAGCAATCGAGCGTAGATAAACAGACGCCGATTCGGTAATGTTGGTCTTGGTGAAATTACAGCGGTTTTACGTCAGACGGATAAAGTTTTCATCGGTAAAGTTGGCCTAGCTTACCGTTATGACATTTAATAAAAGAATAGTTTTATTTACCGACAGTTGTTTTTGCCATTCAGTGGAGTTTACCTGAATTTATGTTGACCTAAGTTTGTAAGTTAAAATCAAAACCAAGCACATTTTCCTTTTTTTTCGATACGTGTTTATCATAATCTTTTATACATTGTATAAAACAAAGTCGCTCTCGCTGTCTGTACGCTTAAATCTTTAAGGCGACGATATACGCCGGCGACCTTGAGCGACCAGAGAATCGTATGCGCTGCGTCCAAAACTCTCAAAATTTAGTCGAAAAAATTAAATTAAATAAAAGAAATTAAATAACTTAAAAAAAGGCATATACTAAAAGATAGATTATAAAATAGTCTGTAAGATAGTAAAAGTTTCGTTTGAATATTCCTGGAAGATTTATTTTATTTTATTTTATTTTTATTTTATTTTATTAATTTTAAGAAAACTTACAGCTAGTACATCTGAGTAAGCAACACTATATATAAATAAAGGCCAATTACAAGTTTCCACTGATAAACATGTACAAGATAATAAGATATAAAGATCCGCGTAGACAGAATGCGGAATAAAAAGGAAAAAAAAAGAAGGAAAGCTCAGTACATAGAATTAATATAAAAGCGTTCACGACACAATTACCTTATACGGCAGTTGTGTTAAAGAAATAGTTACACATATTTATTTTTAGTCTCTGTATGCTAGTCACAAATAAGTCCAGGTCAACATCCCGACACACCACATTGAAGGTACGACAAGCTCTTATAATATATGAGTTAAGCCTGTAGGCAGTTCTTGTACTAGGTACATGAAGGAGTTGTGGTCTTCGAAGACACACAGACGGTACCCAAAGTCCAATCCTGCCTACCAGCTCAGGAACATCAGTAGAACCATTCAAAATGCTAAATAGGAACGAAAGATCTGCAATTTTTCTGCGCTCTTGTAGGGGAAGAATATGGAATTTCTTACATCGAGTTGTATAATTTGGGAGATAGGTACTTGATCGATATTGAATGTACCTTAAAAATCGTTTTTGTATGCATTCGAGGCGATTTATATAAACATTATAACAAGGATTCCAAATTTGCGAGGCATATTCTAGGTGACTACGGACAAATGCACAGTAAAGAATTTTCATGGTTTTTATATTCTTAAAATCAGAGGAGATTCTAAAAACAAAGCCCAAAGCTTTAGAAGCCTTGTTGACTACATTATTAACATGTTCATCAAACAACAGCTTTGAGTCGAAAGTTACTCCGAGATCCCTGATGGTAGTAACTCTGACAATTGAGGTATTCGATAGCGTGTAATTAAACCTTATAGGGTTAGGTTTACGTGAAAACGTACAAACATAGCATTTGGATACATTTAAATCCAACCTATTTCTCATACAGTAATTATGAAACCGGTCTAGATCGTCCTGTAATAGGCGCGAGTCCTCAATGGTCGACACTTGACTTAGAATCTTCATATCATCTGCATATAGTAGGATTTTAGAGTTAAGGAAACATAAGGCAATATCATTTACAAAAATGTTAAATAAAAGTGGCCCTAACAAGGATCCCTGAGGAACACCCGATGGAATGAACATGGCTCGCGACGTGTAGCCATTAAGCACCACAGTCTGACATCTGTTTTCCACGTAAGATGAAAACCACCTGAACAAGTCACCCCTCACACCAACCAAGGACAGTTTGCGCATTAGGAGCCTGTGATCAATTCGATCAAAACATTTGCTGTAGTCGGTGTATATAACGTCGACCTGTGAACCCCTAGACATGTGTTCCGTGAGATAGTCGCCACAAACCACAAGACTCTGACATAATAGCCTCCATGTCAGCCGTTGCAGGACTGGCTGCAGCTATAGTTGCGGGGCGAGGGCTGGATGCTGCCAAGGATTTACAATTGCTGCATTTCCATGTATTCTTTCTATCCCCTAATTTACGCCAGCCACCTTCAGTAATACCAGCACAGGGAAAGTCAAACTGGCCCAAACACGCTACGCATTTCACACCGTCCCTACATTCAACTTCACAACGCTTGCACGTAAACATGTCGAGTATTAACTTTGAGAACCACGGTCAAACTATAGATGTACACTGAGTGACAAACGTGCGTGCGACCGATTTACTGTCTACCGGACTACTGATGACGTTTTCAGATAGATCGCGCTCGTCGATCGTGATCTATCTGATCGATTTGTGTGATTATCAATGTTTTGTCCGCGTCAGACACAACTTCACGATTTAATTAAACTATTTAATATGAACTTAATCAAAAATATTCACATACTAAATGATTAAGAAAATGTTCTAGTTTAACATATTTTTTTTTTCAAGTCACACTACACATTTTGACGTGATTGCCAGTTTAAAATCTACAAAAGCCGCTTGTTAGCGCCTTAAGTTTTCAGCAATAGATAGAGTGATTTAAAAGGAAGGTTATTTCTTATAGTTTGATCTACATTACACGCGTGAGAAGCAGGGATGAGTTAGTATAAAAAAACAGTTGCCATTATCGCTCCTAAAAGCACCAATTCTTATATCCCAGATGTACTGCAACAAATCTCTGCTAAGACAGATATAAAGTTCCGAACGTCAGCAGAGAATTCCTAATGAGGCAGCGAAGCCAACATAGATCACCGTCGTATGGAGGCTAAGAAGACCAAGCCTTACGAATTGTACAGAATTATTTTAAGTAATAACCCGAAAGTATTATTTCAATAAAAAATAAAGCATTTAAACTTCGGTAGCTACTTTTCGACTATGAGAAATCTATAATTATTACCTTTCTCCTATTTTAGTTTACAAAGATTTTGTTTAAAGAGCTTTTATAACATAATACAAATGTCCAAAATTATTTTAAGTAATCATCTGGACGTATAATTTCAGATTTCAAAAAACTGAAAACGACTTCGGTAATTTTCTACTTACCATAATATTATTTCTTCAAACATTGTGATACAGAGACGATACTTTTCTCCAATTTTAGTTCAAAAATATTTTATTTTAAACAGCACACTTGATAGAGTTTGTAGGTAGCATTGGACTATTTTATCTGTAATCAAACACATCCAAAATAAATAAAAAGGTTTTACTTCAAGCTTAGAAAGCGAATTTCTATTCCGTTAATAATTATTTACGTTTAATTAATCAAAATCCAATCAGATTGAGTGGTGAAAAGATCCTTATTTATCTCGGGCCCAATTTGCTACAGTCTGGGGATCATCTCCTACCTACTTGACACAAAAATACATCTATAGACAAAAGTATTTAAACACCGTCTTGTTCCATTTCATACAAATTCGACCTTTTAGAAAATAGAACCGGTGACAGATCGGCATACGGTGAAGGATAACGCGGCACGGACAAAGTCGCGCGTCCAAAATAAACTTGCTATGCATAGTAGACACGTTGCGGTGCACGTACACTAATTTTTACGTTCAATGGTACGATACACAATGGCAGATGCTGGCCTCTTTCAGTATGTGAAATCTCGTAATTTTCGAATTCCCAAAAATCATTTTAAACACGTTATTTTTTTAAATATTTATTTATTAAAGAAGCACGCAATACATTTTCGAAATTCTTTCCAAGTAATTGTAGAGTAGCTGCAAACAATTCGCAATCCAGGGTCGTACCCAGTAATGCACTTACCATCGCTAGCGCACAAACCAAGGGTGAGTTAGTATGCGACACTGTGTCACAGTATAAGTAATGTGTGTTCTGACGGAACGGTTAACAATTGGTGTTTTTGAAGTCTGAGTTGGTGTTTGGGTACGCGGGAAACAAAAAGTCCCACAAGCTGAGCTACTAGTTCCAGACAATCACATTCACTACGCAGGATAGGTACCTTAAGTGAATAAGGGCGGGTTGCTTTAACTAACCATTACTGACCGGTAATAGTCAAAAATGGCGCTAACTTTCGTCAAATCAAAAAAATGGGTTGTTTCACAAAATCATACGTCAAAAAGTTACTATTACCATAGCCAACCAGTCATCGTAATTTTGTGTTGTCAAACAGCTACTTCAAACATCAAGATATTATGGAATCTCTTTTTGAATAACTTTAACTGACGGATTTTTATGTCTTGAAACAACCCGTTACATTTAACGTACGTTAAACATCGCACGTCATAGGAACTTTTTAACCGTCCGTATGTAACGTTAACCGACTGTTTGAAACAACCCGCCCTTAGAGGGCAAAAAAATACAAAAGTATATTTCATCTCTAAAACACATTGTACCTGCATGGTACAATGTGTTTTAGAGATGAAACATACATAAATTGATAGGGTAGAAACTAAAAGAGTAGATAGTAATTACGCCTAACCTCGAGTTTTCATTGCTAGCAAAAATTTTATGGATTGCAGGAAAAGCGTATAAAGAACATACGATGCTAGCAAAAAAATATGGAATACAGGAAAAACGTAAAAAAGAACACACGGTGGCGGTGGTTGGTTGTGGTTGCACATTGAAATAACCTTCTCATATTTTTCGAAAAGCCGCTTCAACCACCTCTACGTCTCGGTAACTTCATTATTCAAAAAAACTTGCCAGCCCCACGCATGGTACGGGACATATTTAATTTTGTTCATCAATATAGGTACGGCATCGGTTGAGTGAATAACTCGATTTCATGTGATACTGACGAGTTGCCTTGTTACTTGTTAGGTAAACGTTTTGTTTATTTTACCAGCATTTGTAGGATGGTATGTGACGGCTCATTCTGTTAATTAATTGTATGTGCGGTCATCATCATCATCATGTCAACCTTTAGACGCCCTCTGCTGGGCATTGGTCTCCTCCAACAAAGGGTTCAGCCGTAATCGCCATGCTCGGCCGATGCATGTTGGCGATCGCAGTAGGTGTTATGGTACTCAGAAGTACGCTGCTGCCCATTCTCCGGTCAATACCCCTCTGTCGTTTTCTACGACACCCACGGGTAGAAATGGGGTGGTGGTATTCGCGGCCGGCACCACACGAACAAAATCATCTAATTTAAGTGTTCCCTTTTCAAATGATCAGTTTCGCTCGAGTTATTTCTCGAGTTGGCTCAAGATTTGCTAACTATTTGCATTAGCATACGTAAGTACTTTCTAGATAAATCTAAGGCGTCACTGTATTTGGTGTCTTATTAAGAAACACTTCACGAACAGGCTCAAACTCAAATTAAAATTATTTATTTCCAATAAACCAGGCACTTTTTAATGGTCAGTCAGACAGAAAGTTGAAGCTAGTTACTCGTTTCAAACAGTAGGTTGCTATGGTGAAGAACGAGCAAAAAAAGTCGATGGACACTCTTTTAAAATAATATTACCTACAAATTCTGGCGTTGGCAGCAGTGGTAATCAATACTCTTTCTTTATGTTGTATAAGAGAGGCCTCCGTCTTTGTCCGTAACAAGTTTAACCACGATGATGTTGGCTTGTTTTGAGACCTAAGTATCTGTGATGAATATTGTAGATATTTTTTTGACACGTCTTGTAATACCAAGGTCCCGCTTACGCCAGTCAGGGTTATCTTTTAACTCATAGTTAGTTGCTAACTCGTACTCGCTATGTATCACATTTTACTATTTAGCCTCGTGTTACAAACTAACCCTGAACTTAGTTATTGACTGATTTAGCAAGTCAGCCTTAGAGAATCAGTACAAAATAAATGAAACGAGCTGCGGTGCAATTTATGAACCATTTATAAAAAGGATCATTAAGTTTTCGGGGCCAATAGATCCAGGTTCAAATACAATTTGTTATCATCTAGAAAGCCGAGACACCATTCTTGTGAGTTACGGTTAAAAGTATCGAAGTATTTCACATTGATTACTTCTTGGTTCAAAGTTCAACAATTTGGGTACCTACCGTTTCTTACATGGAACAAAGAGGTAGTGGAGCAGTCTCTTAAGCTTTGAAGTGAAAAATTTGTGCCAAATTGATTTTGGTAATGTTGTCTAGCTATAAACTAATTCTTATCCCGAGAAATAACTATGAAACCTTGGACTGACTCTTGGCCACTCTAATAATAAATCGACTAGTATTTGCTTTAATCCTAAAAATTCAAGCAAATACTAGTTGATTCAATAACATAATTGGGGTGAAATAACAAACTTATAGTTCTGTAAAATAATGTTTCCGATTCGTGACTTTAGAAATTAACAAGAGAAACTTAGTTTTGTTATTGTTTCAGGAAGTTGTAATACATATTGTGGGCTTTAAATATTTCGATCATAGACAGTAGCGTCATCGAGTGGAAGAAATACTAGACCTATAAAATTTTATTGAACTGACAAAGGTTAGGTCTAAAAAGAATGTAGCTGCATCGTCATACAAACCGAAGAAGCCGCAGCGCGCCGCGCGCGCCTGCCGAGTGACCGACCGAAGCGCCCAAACTTTGCGCTCCCGCCACCGCGACGGTGGCGCCCCCTTCGTGTGTTTTGCGAACTACAGATTTATTCGTGTTGTGCAGTGATTGGTTTAAATTTAATTTGTGTAGTTTTTCGAAATCACCCTCGTAATTTGATTTTTGTTATGTGTACATAGTATATAAGGAACCAAGCTATTGTAAATAAATCAGAACTACTCAGTATCTCGAACTGGTCGTTTCAATTGCCCTGACTCTCAACAGTGGTGACCCCGAGAACAACTTATCGCAACCATCTCACGTCATGACCAGTCCAGACAAGAGCAGCAGTGAAGAAGCACTGCACATCCCAGAAGTAGCCGGCATTTCACTATCGCTGCGGATTCCAGCGTTCTGGCGCGACCGAGCCCGTTTATGGTTCGTCAGTTTTGAAGCCGCCACGCACGAGTTGAAAAAAGGACAACGAGAGTTAGCACAGATGGTCATAGCACGATTGGAGAAGCAAGACGTAGAACAAATTTGTGACCTGCTGTATGACCCACCTACCGCACGACAGTACGATTTGTTGAAGGAACGTTTGATATCAGTGTATGAAGAGTCAGAAAACCGGCAATTCCAAAAGCTACTGTCTGAAATGGAGCTTGGTGACCAAAAACCCTCACAGTTGCTGCGACGCATGCGAAATCTAGCACGCGACAAGGTTCCAGATTCCACGTTGCGGCTCATGTGGATGAATCATCTCCCAGCCCAGGTACGATCCGTACTCGTCGTCACAAAAGAAACTAGCCTAGACGAACTATCGCTACTAGCTGACAAGATGACCGAACAAGCTCATGAAGTCACAGCAGTATCGTGTGAGCAACCAACAACTTCAAGCCAACCAAAAAGCGATTCACAATACCTAGTCGAAGAAATAAGAAAATTATCGCTAGAAATTGCTTCACTCAAGTCGACAAAACAACATACCTGCCGCTGTCGATACCGCGGGCACGGACATTCATCGCATAGATCGCGCACACGCGCACGCTCAGGTGATTATGCGCCGTCTCGCTCGCGCTCAGGCACACCGTCGCCATATTGCTATTACCACAGGAAGTTTGGCAGAGATGCAAGACGTTGTCGACAACCGTGTTCTTATGACAACAGAGAACAACAGAAAAACACGGAAAACTAGCACAAGCGCTAGAAGCGGCGGACTCTGGCGTTTACAACAAATCAAACCGCCTATTCGTATATGATAAGTCATCAAGACTCACATTCCTGGTAGACACAGGTGCGAACATATCTGTACTACCACGGACCAAAGGCCAACGCACAAAGAAATTACCATTCACGCTGTACGCTGCTAACAACACCGTCATACCCACTTACGGAGAAAAAACACTGGAGCTAAACTTCAATCTGCGCAGGCCATACCGATGGAAGTTTGTAGTTGCCGACGTCAGCAAACCAATAATCGGAGCTGATTTCCTCAACCATCACCAGCTTAACGTCGACCTACGAAATCGAAGGCTAATAGACATGACTACCAAACTGTCAGTCGCGGCACCTGCACGAGTATCAAGCCTACCCACAGTACGTAGTGTCGACCTGCAGCAATCGTATCACGATATACTCGCCGAATACCCAGGTACAACTCGAGTGACGTCAATGAAATTGAGCCCGAAGAACAACGTCGAACATTATATTGAAACTACAGGGCCGCCGATACATTGTCGAGCACGGCCGATACCACCGCACCGCTACGCACAAGTCAGACACGAGTTCGAAGCCATGATCAACCAAGGCCTATGCAGACCAAGCAAAAGCCCGTGGTCAAGCCCGCTACATGTGGTATCCAAGAAAAACGGCGATCTACGCGTCTGTGGCGATTATCGACGACTGAACACAGTGACTAAACCGGACCGCTACCCACCTCGAATAAAAGATTTTACTTATCATCTGGCCGGTAAGAAAATACTATCAACAATCGATCTGAATCGTGCATACCAACAGATTGTCGTCCGTGAACAGGACATTGAGAAAACTGCCATAATTACCCCGTTTGGACTATACGAATTCCCGAGAATGTGCCCAGGACTAAAGAACGCGGGACAAACATTCCAACGTTTTATCCACGACACCCTGCGAGGATTAGATTTCGTTTTCCCATTCGTCGACGACCTGTTGGTAGTGTCAACAAACGACAGCGAACATCGCGAACACCTGCGCACTGTACTCAAGCGATTAGAAGATAACGGGATAACAATTAACCCGGCAAAATGCGTATTTGGCCAGCCAACGGTCAAGTTCTTAGGATACACAGTATCAAGCGAAGGCATTAGACCACCAGAGGAGAAGGTCAAGGTCATCAATGACTATCCCAAACCCAAGACAGTTGATGGATTACGTAGTTTTCTTGGAATGCTTAACTATTATCGTGATAACATTCCAAACGCCGCAGGTGTGCAAGCGCCGCTCAATGCTTATCTACATAATTCAAAAAAACGCGATAAAACAATAATCCAATGGACCGATGAATCATCACTAGCATTCGAGAATTGCAAGAAGAGCTTACGCGACGCCGCACTGCTCGCACATCCCTGCCACACCGCCCCACTCGCCATAATGTGCGACGCATCGAACAGTTGCGCTGGCGCCGTGCTCCAACAGCACGTAAACAACGCATGGCAACCACTAGGTTATTTTTCAAAGAAGCTTTCGGATACGCAATTGAAGTACAGTACCTATGACCGGGAACTACTTGCAATGTATATGGCAGTGAAGCACTTTAGAAAAATGCACGAAGGACGTGAATTGATCGTGTTCACCGATCACAAGCCGCTTACCTA
Source organism: Charanyca ferruginea (assembly GCA_947361185.1). Taxonomy (NCBI): domain Eukaryota; kingdom Metazoa; phylum Arthropoda; class Insecta; order Lepidoptera; family Noctuidae; genus Charanyca; species Charanyca ferruginea. Next base: position 18,256,626 of record OX376070.1, on the reverse strand, counting down.
CGCCTTAACAAAACTATCATCGGACAGTGAAACACAACGAAGAGCTCGACAGTTGTTATTCATAAGCGAGTTTACGACTGACATTCGGCACATTAGCGGGAAGGACAACGTTGTGGCTGATGCACTATCACGCATCGAGACAATTACCTGCCCCACAACCATAAATTATTCAAGCCTACGTGAAGCACAAAATAATGATGAAGAATTACCCACATTACAGAAAAAACAAAGTAATATTCAACTCAAGCAAATTACTTTGCCAGATACCAACGAACAAATATACTGTGAAACGTCGACTAACAAGGTACGACCGTACCTACCAAAGGACTTCCGGTTAGCAGCATTCAACGCACTACATGGAATAAGTCACCCTGGCATTAGAACAACACGGAAACTCATGAAAGACAAATACTTTTGGCCAAGCATGAACGTAGATGTCGGCAAGTGGACCAAGTCATGTGTAGCTTGTCAGCGAGCGAAAGTGCAACGACATACAAGTAGCCAGTTATCAACATTCGCACCCACTGAGCGTCTCAAACATATACATCTAGATATAGCTGGCCCACTAACTACGTCAGCAACCGGTCATCGTTATTTACTTACCATTATCGACCGCAAGACTCGTTGGCCTGAAGCAACGCCTATTATGGACATTACTGCTGAAACCATCGCGAAGACAACATATGAGACGTGGATTACAAGATTTGGATGTCCAGAGACTCTGACTAGTGATCAAGGACGGCAATTTGAGAGCCAGCTGTTCAATGCCTTAACTAACCTACTGGGGATACACCGTGTACGTACAACGCCATACCATCCACAGAGTAACGGTATTATTGAACGCTGGCACAGATCACTCAAGGCCGCGCTCACCGCACGCCTCACAAAAGGTAGTACATGGATCGACGAGCTACCGACCGCACTGCTTGGACTCCGCGCTGCATGTCGCAGCGACACCGGAGTCACCGCTGCACAGCTAACCTATGGATGTAACCTGCGACTACCAGGTGATTTTTTCACAACAACACCACGCAGTGAAATCATGAACGCAGAATATGTCGATCAACTACGCAGAACCATAGACAGTCTCAAGCCATCACTGAGGCAGCCGCACAGCAACAACCGTGCCATATTCGTGCATTCAGACCTACACAAATGCCAATCAGTGTTCATCAGAGTTGACGCCGTACGCAAACCACTGCAACCAACGTACGACGGGCCCTACACAGTGTTGAAGCGCGACAGTAAAGTGTTCACACTGCAGCTACCCGGCCGGCAAAGTACAGTGTCAATAGATCGGCTGAAGCCTGCGTACATAGTCAACGACGACGCCCCATCAACACTGGCACCTGACGTACCCGTGCAGAAGACATCATCCGGACGGACTGTCCGGCGACCCGTACGCTTCGCTTGAGGGGGAGTACTGTAGCTGCATCGTCATACAAACCGAAGAAGCCGCAGCGCGCCGCGCGCGCCTGCCGAGTGACCGACCGAAGCGCCCAAACTTTGCGCTCCCGCCACCGCGACGGTGGCGCCCCCTTCGTGTGTTTTGCGAACTACAGATTTATTCGTGTTGTGCAGTGATTGGTTTAAATTTAATTTGTGTAGTTTTTCGAAATCACCCTCGTAATTTGATTTTTGTTATGTGTACATAGTATATAAGGAACCAAGCTATTGTAAATAAATCAGAACTACTCAGTATCTCGAACTGGTCGTTTCAATTGCCCTGACTCTCAACAAGAACTTTGTTCAATGTCACCTCACATTTGCTAACATAACAGAGGTATGCAATAAGATATACTACCAAACGTTAAAGATAATTCAGAAAAATTTAGACAGTGAACAGAAGGTAAATATAAAAATAATGAACTGAAATATAAAACTATGAACTACGCCGACGCAGACAGGACAAGAAAAGTTGAAGAGTTTCTAAAATTGAAATATTAGAAGGCGGTTATTAAGCAAATCATTTTATTGCTTACTCAAGATTAACAAATATTACAAAAAAATCAGTCATAATAGAGACTCCTTGTAAAGAAGTGTTTCACAAGACAAGAGATACAAAACTTTTTGGTTGCCAGTGCGTAGAATAAACTTTGTTATAGATAAAGTTGAGGTTGGAAATAACCACTTCAAAAGAAGTTTTGGCAGATGTTATGAGAAGTTAAATGTCGATGATTTAAAAGTTTCTCCAGTCAATGAAGAAAGGTAAATAAACTAGGCGATCGTTAAAAACATATGGCCACAACTATAAACTACTATTATAAAAAAATTGGGAATGTGCACACACAGTGAGACAGTTGTAAACTATTTTAGTGTTTTGATACAGTAGGTATGCTTATGTATCATAAGATCTTGTGTTCGTGAAGTTAGCTGCGGGTACGGTCTTTACGTGTAATATCTTTGGAAATTAAATGAAATCTCACAGACCGGTGTCCAGTAAAGCGACGATGCGACGTGTCGAACATGTAAACTGTTGGTCTCATTCTAAACTGATTTTCTCCTAAACTTTTGATTGAAATGTTATGGGCTTACGAATAGGGTATTTTTGATCCCAAACTACTATAAAATAGGTTTTATCTATAAGTTGTAATCGTTATTTCACGAGAAATATGCTTTTGAATATTGCAATCTAAATACATATTTATGCTCGTGACTGTACGCAACCTTCTTATTTTAAAATGTCCTGCGAAAATTCGATCTGTAGCTAATTTCAGACACAAAGATCCGTGGTGCATACTGTACATGAGTTAGTCCTTGAATATTTCAAGGATTAAATTATGTAGTCTATGCAAATAGATGAAGTAATAACTGATGACAGAAAAATATCTTTGACCGATTTCAAATTATATTTGTTATTTAAAGTACGCCTTGCTGTGGTAGATAAAAATATACATACTGGTTAGTTAATGTGCCTGAATTATATGGTTAAGTGGGTTTAATCCACTCGACATGATCAATAATATACTAACCTCAATGTGGGGCAAGGGGGCATACAGCTATGTTTATAGAAGGTACGTATAATATGTCTATTATATATACGACAGCATTGTGTACCCACAGTACAGGGATTGTTCCTTAATAGAACTAGTATTATTATTAGGTACTACCCATATTTTACACGTCTTTTCACATCACTATCAAGGCCAGTTTCCCTCATTTTGTTGGTCCCTTCATAAGTTTTGGCAGTCAAACAATAAGCTTTGTTGTAAAGAACAGTGTTTATTGTCTAAATATTGCCAACTTTGTAAAACTATATCATTTTAGTAAAGCTTATACGTAAGGGAAGAGAGAACGTTTACCGACTTTGTCCCCGTGAATTTTGCTACGGACTAGCAATTCTATAGGTAAAGGATTTTTTTTAAATCTGGTAATTATTTTTTGAGTTCATCCATTACAAACATTCAAACAATAAAATCTTTTCTCTATAAAATATTAGTTTAAAAAGAATGAAATGGGGCGGCCCATTTTATTTCGTGAGGAAATTATTTCCGCACGGCGACACGTGACTTTTAGGGTTTACACGGAAGACAGACTTTTTGTGCGAACGCACGAAATCTTTGAGGGTTTTATAAAAATCTTTGATGAAGACTGCACCTTTTTGTGATTGTTCATCATTAAATTTATTAATTTATAAATGTATTTTGAGAACCAAACGACTGTGTAGCTAAAATGTCTATCATGACTGGCATGTGCTAAAAGCAGATCGTTTGGTCGTTGCAAACAATCGGGACCGATTTTTTGTCGGAGAGATATGAATTCCAATTTACCTCCGCTGATGTCGCATAACGGTCTACTACGAAACTGTTAAATAATCGTCCGATCGTATCATTGGTCCTACCAAAACATCGGACGTGGGCGCGGAGACCTATAAAGGTACAAAATTTCTGCGTAACGCTAGTTACCTTTCTTCTCTGGGTCGCTTGAGAGCTTTCTAACATCTTATTATACAGCTACAACCAAACAACAAACCGCCCACGGCACATAACAAGACACTCGTGCAACGGTGCCACGGAAACTAAAATACTTTGTCACTATTAATGAACGGGAACAATGCATCTACTATTTGACAGATCTCTCTGGCGTAATGCCAAAGTGGCAGTTTCGACTTGGATGACCTACTAACTCAGAGATGGCAAACATTTTGGGATATGCGGACTAAGCGCCTTTAAAAAAATAGCTCTTCTTCTTTTCAAATCGATGGGTGTGTTATTATTTTATTGTCTTAGACTACTTGGGTGTAGGACATGCTACTTATTAACACGCTCACTGCGTTAGTAAAATTTGGTGACTTTCAGTTGGTGCGGCATGGGGTCCATTATATCCGAAGCACGATTTGCTCCTGGTGCGTTGCTGGGTCGAAAATACCCGTTCGACTTTCATCTGTTTAGGAAGACTTATCTTCATGGGTATAATGACAAATATCTTATCTTATATATAAAAATGAATCGCTAAATGTGTTGGTAAGCGCATAACTTGCGAACCGCTTTACCAAATTGGATAATTCTTTTTTTATAATATTCCTTGAAGAACGAAGATGGTTCTTACGGAGAGAAAAAAAAAAAAAAAAAAAAAAAACTTTTGTAGGGTAGGTGTAGGGTAGGTGTAGGGTAGGTGTAGGGTAGGTGTAGGGTAGGTGTAGGGTAGGTGTAGGGTAGGTGTAGGGTAGGTGTAGGGTAGGTGTAGGGTAGGTGTAGGGTAGGTGTAGGGTAGGTGTAGGGTAGGTGTAGGGTAGGTGTAGGGTAGGTGTAGGGTAGGTGTAGGGTAGGTGTAGGGTAGGTGTAGGGTAGGTGTAGGGTAGGTGTAGGGTAGGTGTAGGGTAGGTGTAGGGTAGGTGTAGGGTAGGTGTAGGGTAGGTGTAGGGTAGGTGTAGGGTAGGTGTAGGGTAGGTGTAGGGTAGGTGTAGGGTAGGTGTAGGGTAGGTGTAGGGTAGGTGTAGGGTAGGTGTAGGGTAGGTGTAGGGTAGGTGTAGGGTAGGTGTAGGGTAGGTGTAGGGTAGGTGTAGGGTAGGTGTAGGGTAGGTGTAGGGTAGGTGTAGGGTAGGTGTAGGGTAGGTGTAGGGTAGGTGTAGGGTAGGTGTAGGGTAGGTGTAGGGTAGGTGTAGGGTAGGTGTAGGGTAGGTGTAGGGTAGGTGTAGGGTAGGTGTAGGGTAGGTGTAGGGTAGGTGTAGGGTAGGTGTAGGGTAGGTAAATAGGCAGGTAAGTAGGTAGATAAGGACAGGACAACGTCTGTCGGGTCAGCTAGTATATATATAAAAATGAATCGCTAAATGTGTTGGTAAGCGCATAACTTGCGAACCGCTTGAACAAATTGGATAATTCTTTTTTTATAATATTCCTTGAAGTACGAAGATGGTTCTTACGGAGAGAAAAAAAAAAAAAAAAAAAAAATTGTAGGGTAGGTGTAGGGTAGGTGTAGGGTAGGTGTAGGGTAGGTGTAGGGTAGGTGTAGGGTAGGTGTAGGGTAGGTGTAGGGTAGGTGTAGGGTAGGTGTAGGGTAGGTGTAGGGTAGGTGTAGGGTAGGTGTAGGGTAGGTGTAGGGTAGGTGTAGGGTAGGTGTAGGGTAGGTGTAGGGTAGGTGTAGGGTAGGTGTAGGGTAGGTGTAGGGTAGGTGTAGGGTAGGTGTAGGGTAGGTGTAGGGTAGGTGTAGGGTAGGTGTAGGGTAGGTGTAGGGTAGGTGTAGGGTAGGTGTAGGGTAGGTGTAGGGTAGGTGTAGGGTAGGTGTAGGGTAGGTGTAGGGTAGGTGTAGGGTAGGTGTAGGGTAGGTGTAGGGTAGGTGTAGGGTAGGTGTAGGGTAGGTGTAGGGTAGGTGTAGGGTAGGTGTAGGGTAGGTGTAGGGTAGGTGTAGGGTAGGTGTAGGGTAGGTGTAGGGTAGGTGTAGGGTAGGTGTAGGGTAGGTGTAGGGTAGGTGTAGGGTAGGTGTAGGGTAGGTGTAGGGTAGGTGTAGGGTAGGTGTAGGGTAGGTGTAGGGTAGGTGTAGGGTAGGTGTAGGGTAGGTGTAGGGTAGGTGTAGGGTAGGTGTAGGGTAGGTGTAGGGTAGGTGTAGGGTAGGTGTAGGGTAGGTGTAGGGTAGGTGTAGGGTAGGTGTAGGGTAGGTGTAGGGTAGGTGTAGTGTAGGGTAGGTGTAGGTGTAGGGTAGGTGTAGGGTAGGTGTAGGGTAGGTGTAGGGTAGGTGTAGGGTAGGTGTAGGGTAGGTGTAGGGTAGGTGTAGGGTAGGTGTAGGGTAGGTGTAGGGTAGGTGTAGGGTAGGTGTAGGGTAGGTGTAGGGTAGGTGTAGGGTAGGTGTAGGGTAGGTGTAGGGTAGGTGTAGGGTAGGTGTAGGGTAGGTGTAGGGTAGGTGTAGGGTAGGTGTAGGGTAGGTGTAGGGTAGGTGTAGGGTAGGTGTAGGGTAGGTGTAGGGTAGGTGTAGGGTAGGTGTAGGGTAGGTGTAGGGTAGGTGTAGGGTAGGTGTAGGGTAGGTGTAGGGTAGGTGTAGGGTAGGTGCAGGGTAGGTGTAAATAGGCAGGTAAGTAGGTAGATAGGGACAGGACAACGTCTGTCGGGTCAGCTAGTATATATATATATATGGGTATATGGGTATATGTATATACCCATGGGTATGTGTATGGGTATATGTTGACAAATAAACACTCAATAAAAAGCTGAAATCGTAGGTAGATGCACTGAATGGTTTGCTTGTAAATAAAGGAATTGCCTGTCAGATGGTTTCGACCCGTTATTCGCACTGGTTAGTAAAAATGTCGATACATTTTTAGTGTTGTGAATGATAAAAATATACATCGATAGCGATAAAATGTATGGTAACATATTTTTTAGATATTCTCTTTTTGTGTTCCGATATTTGTATTCGTTCACTATGAACTGTACTGGTTGATGGTATGGGTGAATCTGGTGGCTGAAGATGGCTGATGTCTGCAGTTTACAGGACTTGTAAGATATATTCCGCTTACCTAATATTATTTGTCTTGGAGACCTTTGCTTACCTTATTTTTCGTTGGCAAGCGATTACTACGACCCTCATATGACTTAAACAACATTTTCATGTATCGCTTTATATTCCATTCACTTTCTTTTCTCATTTGCATAAAAAGTCATCTAGACACATGGACCTCACTAGCTCAATTAGCATGTAATCTAGTGCGGCTATCGGGTCATCGGGCATCGGGTCGTTTAGAACCGGTAAACGCACAAGACATTAAAAATTTTGCGTCGGCATTGGGTCGTAACGACCCGATGCGATTTTTTTTGTACCTATGTTTTCTATTTAAGGGGCAATTCTAAAACAGTAACCGTTTCATTCATATTCATAGGGAGACCAAATATATCTGTCCCGCACCAGCGACAGCGGTTGGCACAGTAATTTTAACCCCGCACCGGAGGAAAGATGAGCATTGCAACCCGATACCGCACCGAACGTGTTAAAGGTAATATAAAAAAATATTTACACAAACATTACATTTATTTTGGGCTATTTCTAGAGCAAATATATGTACTTTGAATAAAATTATTAAAACTTTTAACCACTGTAAGCAGAGAACTTATTTTGTCAACTTTAAAAGTAACTATTAATGGTTTAAGTATATCAATACATATCATCAATCCATTATAAATTAAAACCCCCCGCCGCGCTGACTTTGGGTTCGTTCGGGCAAATCTTAGAAATTACTGTACTGGTTTTAATATGATAAAAACACCAAGAGAAAGAGGAATTATCTAGGATAGTTATAGGCTATAATTTATAGGTGCTACACGTGCGAAGTCGTGGCGTTTCGCTAGTTTAATAAATATTAATTATTATTATATTAAGTTATATTGTTGAATTTTAATTTTAAGCTACGCTGTACAATAACAGGTTCCATAACTGCAAATAAATGAATACCATATTAATATTAATTTGTTTGCATTTATTATACATATTCAGAATATGAAATGGAAATTGTATTGCATATTGATTTCATTCAACTATCAATACCGTGCCTAGAATTTTATGTGCGAACCGTAGGTTCACTACCCCTGTCATAGCAGCTATATCCCGTGAAATCCCGCTGTACTAGAGGTTCAATCTCGGTATCCCCCGCGGTGTACGTCCAAGTGGGTCAAGCGACGTATTAGGGAAAAAGGGATATGAACTTTGATTACCGTTATTGACAGGAGGATGTGGGCAGTAAACCACAGGTGGTCAGTCCGTCATAAGTTCCTTACTACATCATTTATTAATATGTTTATTTTGGTTCTGAAAAAATATTTCTATTGTAGGAGTAATTATCGTTCTTTGCGGTACATGTCTGTTTTAATGACCACTAGCTGTCATTAGCGATAGTATATCGTTATCATCACCTCACTTGGCAGACGGAGTAAGGAGAAAACTGCAGTCAGTTTTCTCCAGTGGTTTTCTCCACAAAGTACGATAGCATTTTTTAACAACATAGAATGTTCTTTGATATTTTTAAATCGTTATCGATTTGCAGTTCTGACTCGATTTCAAAGCCAAGCTGATATAATATGGCACGGCAACGGTGAAGGTTTATAGCTCCTGAAAGAAAATATAGGTAAGTTAAATTTGAACCTTATTTTCTAATTCGACGGTTCATTTTAGCGAGCACAGAAAAGTTGGAAGGAGTGTCATGGCGACCAGATTTTAAGCACAAAAGTTGCATGCCTTTATGTTCATACACTATTTCCTTGAATATGGCTTTTACTAGTTGCGAGTGGCTTACTCAGATACGTCTGTGTTTATCAACCTTTCATTTCAAATAAGATGGGAGATAATGTAGTTCAGCAAAATACTTGTTTGGTTGGTTTACAACTTGCTACGTTATTAAAGAGGAAATACTTTGATACCCATATTAGACTGGTACATTTACATAGAGTTGCTTGACACTTCCCGTGATTCAAGAGCTGGGTTTTGCCTTGGTCAGCGGTTAAGCATTGCCATCCAACGTGGCAATGCCGCCAGTCTCTTGAGCACATTTCCAGATGACGGCGATGTGGAGGATTAATTTGATTCGTTTTTTGTATTCGTTTTTTAGTTTAAGAATTTAGGTTTTGTTTTTTTATTATTCGTGTAAATATTGTGCACTAACCCCCACAAACGTTGTCCTGTTCTATCCACTTACTTACTTACTTACCTGCTTACCCTTTGACATTCACAAATATTTTAAGACCAAAATTTGCCCAATCGGTCCAGCCGTTCTCGAGTTTTAGTGAGACTAACGAACAAGGATTTGTTTTTATTATATAGATATAGAGATATAGATTATATAGAGATTAAAAAATACCTACTCTATATAGGTATATATAGAGTAGGTATTTATTTTTGAAAAATAAACTTTCCATGCTATTCTGTAAAAATCTTCCTCACTTTCGAGCATGCAATGGGTCTATTCGATATAAAAAATCTCCCTCGTTGTATTTGGGTGAAGTGAGTTCGAGGTGAGCTGTTAATCCCGAACATCAAATGGCTATGACAACTCACTTCAAGATCACTTTACCTCAATATACCGAGAAAGATTTATATAGAATAGACGGGTAGATAATAATAATCTGACCTTCAGACCATAGTATAATGAGGTAAACGTATTGATTGATTTACTGCTTCCTCACTCCATTTTTATATTCCACGGAATTGGACGATCAACTCATTGTTTTAACAGTAGGTATGTTTTATAGAGCAATATATTATAATGTTGATTAAATAAATTATACGTCTCTGTGTGTGTTTTAAGAGACTATAAATTAAGTTCTCGGAATGAGTGTAGGTAAGTCAATTATTTGTCTAATGTAATACCAAAATTCGATGAAATAATTTGCTCAGTGAAAAGGTTTCTCGTCTGTGTGTTTAGGACGTTTTTACGGCTTTACTGCTGAACCGATTTTAATGAAATTTTTGAGAAAGGCACCTTCCTAAATATCAGACTGAAAGTACTGGCAACCAATAATACATATTGGTTCGATAAGCCGAATTCAGGAACATAATTTCTTCCATTTTTGTAGGTTACACTTGAAAATCCTCGTCTCTCCACAATAACTAATATCCAATACTTCTGAAATAACAATAACAACGCAATGATATTATGTTGATATATTCGTAGATATTTCCGCCGGAAGGGAGTTTATTATAAGCGGCACGTGTACCTAGTGTTTTATACATACCTACGTAATATCTTATTTATTAGTTCCCAAAATACTCATGCTGTCATAATATATTATCACTGAATTTAGTTTTAACTATACAAGACAGTTTGTTAGAAGAACCATTCGGTATAATACATATAAGATTGTTATTCTTATTATAATTTTCAAAGGATTGACAATGAAATAAATGTGTTGCTCTGTGAACAAAGATTTATTTTATTAAAATACATTATTAAACACTGTTTCAGTATTTACCTAAAAGACCTACCTGTGAACAAAGAAACGACATGTAATGCTAATTATTTAATTTTGTCATTCCTTAAATAATTCTACATATAAATCTATCTGTATCCCTGTATCCATAAGGTAAATCTGCGCGGGATCCCTTCTTTTCGCATAATGTTCTTTTTCCTAATATAGGTACTTTGACATAATTGTTATGGCCTAAATTTTTTTGCCACTAAGTATAATACTTTGCCATATTCTTTTTTTGGCATACAGTTTATGTTGTCATAATAATCTTTAAGGCTAATTTGTTTTGGCATAAATTTATTTAGCATAATGTGCAACTGTGCAAATCTATTGTGCCACGCTAAAGTATTGTCTTAAAAAAATCAATATGTTGTGCTACAAAAGTTGATGACAGAAACGAATCGCTGCAAAACCGACTCCACGTAGTCTTCTCTGCCCTACACGTAGAGTGTAATCTAACCCCGCGAAGGCGCGGAGGGGCGAGGCGGCCCGCGAGCTGAGGAGCAGGTGGTGAACGTAAAACACATCTGCGACGATAGGCTCGCGCGGGACCGCCGGAGCCCCACAGCGCCGGAGCCGTGACAGAAACCATGCCTGCTGCATGTTGCATGCTGCATGCTTGCTGCATCCTTGCTGCATGCTTGCTTACATGCTGCATTCTTGCTGCATGCTTGCTTGCATGCCGCATGCTTGCTTTTATGCTTTAAAATGTTAGGTATACTTAATTATTATTATGATTAGAGAAATTATGCTTATTTATTATTATGATTATTATGCTTAAAAAAATTATGCGTAAGCTGTTATGCGTAAATAATATTATGCGAACATATAATTATGAGAAACAAAAGTATGCTGTGACAGCGCGCAGTGCCGTGAGATTTAAAACTAAAGATATACATTATCTTTACATACATATAAAGTTTATGCACAAATTGTTAGCGAAGAAAAAAAATTAAATATTCATTTTTACAATATAAAGCTGTTGGACCAATTTAACTTTTTGGTTAGACCGCAACAGTAGCTTTAATACTGATCACTATTCAAAATCAAAATGTGAACACAAATAACATTTTTGTAACCTCAAATACTGAAAATAGCAGCAAAAAACTTCGCTCCGTATAAAACTTGTTGAGTGTCCCTCGAAAATAAAAATAACAATCTATTCACCTAAAGTTTTGCAGCAAAATGTTATTTATTTGCCCCTGAAAGTTGGAACATATATTGCATGGGAGTGGCACTTTACGCATTTATCTTTATATATAAGAATGCAATAGTCAAGGGCGGTGGTTATTACTCGGGCCATTAGAGTGCAGTCGTGTCCTTCGACTCTCGGTGGCACGAAGTTTCTTTCTTTTTAGTTCTATTTTTGAATTTCATATTTTATATTTCCACTGGGAATTAAGAGATTATCGGCGTTATTCATAAACTTCTTAAGGGGGATGCGATAAGGTGGCCTATTTTTTACGTTTTCTGCAATCAACAGATCAGTAATATTATTAAAGTTCTATAAAAAAATTGAAGCGACAGTAAAGAATATCAGCATCATGCTGATATTATTTTCTGCCGCTTGCATCTACTTACCGGTTATCCGCGACCTTGACGATGTCGTCGGTCCATCCAGTTTTCCACCCGTACACATCTCACACACATTCACATACACACCCCACATACATCCTCACGCACACACGATTGTAGTCGTACAAGCATATAACTTTTTAATGTAACCCATCATAGTTTTAAGTTATTTTATTTGTATAAAAAATGGTAAAATATTAGTAAACAAGTACTTTATAAATACTATTAATGCATGAAAGAGCGGAGTCTCCTCATACCGGCTCTATACGCTTAAAAAGAGGCTCCAATCACCACTGATGTAAGATAACTAGTTGATTCGAATAAACCTTTTTTCATTTTCATTTCATCTGGTGGGAGGCCTACCAACGTTGAAAAAGGTCCTTCCGGTAAAGAATATATATGTTAGTACAATTAATCATCATTACAATCGTCAATATCTAACTCTCGAAGTTGTAACTGGCCGCAAATATCATAAAACACAACCTGATACTAAGCTGTCTACCGCAAATAACGTACGAAAATTTGAATTTCGCGGGCTGCACTATAGCACAGTATAAGTATAGTATTACCGTACAGTAGCAACACGCTCCGCTCCCCTCCGAAACACTGTTCCTCACCTCTTCTCGCGTGGAACGTGCTCTCGGAACTGCTTTTAGTTCGAGTGGCGCGTAGACACGCACACACACGCACGTATTTGTACAGCCTGTTATTTTGGTAGTAGTGTAGTCAATTATTACTTATACTGTGATTATAATCGTTTCGTTTATATTGAGTGTCGTGGGTGCGACTAGTCTCTCACTTGATTGAGAAATAAAAATGGTGAGAACTGCCAGCGTTTTTAAAAATAATCTATACTAATATTATAAAGCAGAAGAGTTTGTTTGTTTGATTGGTTGAACGCGCTAATCTCAGGATCTACTGGTCCGAATTGAATAATTCTTTTTGTGTGGGATAGCCCATTTATCGAGAAAGGCTATAGGCCCATGCGAAGCTGGGTCGGGTCGCTAGTTATATATATTTAAAATCAGATCTATTGAAGATTTACAAAAATCCGATTGATGTCTTCGTTGAAATTTTGATTTAATAAATGAACTGCTTGTTGGATAAATTAAATTTCATAAGCAAACATCCGTCGGTTTTTAAGAAAACATCTTTTATATTTGACGACACTGGTCACATATATCTTTTGAATACTAAACCTAATCTACAATACGAAAAAAAGGTAGCAATTGACCGCTTCGTTGAAGTCCAATTGAGTATAAACCAATAAATCCAAAAGAACAAGAATATTCGTAAAGTAAACTTGGGGGAAATTCAGAATAAAGTATCCGGAAACTTTTATGAGTTAGAGAATAAAATGTCGTACCTTCCTCCAGTCTCCTTGGGTAACGTCTGCAGCAGTTTTATCTAATCTATTCACTGTGACATGACAGTTTGTAAACTTTCCGTAAAACCCATTAAGTATACGCTGTCTTCAGCTCCCTTTAAAAGCACCGCTTATGTACTTAGGATACTTAACTAATTAGTATTTAATAAGAAATAAAAATATATGTAGGTATAACGGTGGTATCACGTAACGACCGACGTTTGGTTGTTTGTGAATATGAATTTATACATACCTATGTTTGTAAACGCATCTAACATACAAAAGAAATTCGTAGAGGAGCAAGGTTTCAAAAGAAACGTGAATTATGGATTCACGTTTAATTTGAAACCTTGCTCCTCTACGAATACTTCATACTTTACTACTTTATCTATACTTAATATTATTAAGCGAAAGTAACGTTTTTACGATGAAACGTCTGAACCGATATTGATGAAATATGTTACGAAAATAGGTTGAATCCTGGGAAAGGACATAGACTACTTTTTAATCTGTGACTACGTCTGTATCCGCGGTAACCGACATTCAACGAAGTCGCGGACAGAAGGTAGTATGAGAATAAAACAGCGATTGTTATATCCCTAATCATATTTATGTATTTAATTTAGACATTTCTAAGACAGAAATTCCCACGTGTCGTGTAATTAACGTTTATTTACATAAGTGGAAACTTAATTGAACCGTTTACCGCAAGCTCTTCATTCAACTTACTTATGGAACATTTTTGTGAAAGAAAGGCATTGGATCTTTTTTTACCGAATTCACCTAATAGGAACAAACAGTTAGGAGGGAACTTTTTATAATAATATAGTCATAAGAAAACCTTTACGATATGACAGTGTTGTGGAAAGTGTCGAACCGTAACACTGAAAGTTGTGTGGGGATACACACCAGCCATATTATTATCGCTTAGATCGCTTATAGATAATAAAAAATAACAATAATAATATTACCTCTACCAAATCACAGTATAAATATTAGTACTACCGTACAGTAGCGACACGCACCGCCTCCCTCTGAAACCTTACCTCACCTCTCGCCGCGTCGAACGACTGCTCTGAGAACTGCGTTTTTGTGCACGTATCTATACAGTCTGTTATTTTAGTAGTACCTACTGTAGTTAAATTATATCGTTTCGTTTCTATAGACATAGAGCGTCGCGGGTGTCACCAAATTATGTATTTATTTATTTAACACGCACACACTATCTTACAGGTTGACCCCAAAACAAGAGAGTAGTTCACAGAAAAAAAAAAAGTAGGTTTACTTACTTAAAAAGTAGGCTAATACTAAAAACTGTACTTTTCAAACCTGTTAATACCATCAACCACTTATTTTACAAATTAAATATGTTAATAACCAAACACTTTAGAGAATTTCGTTGCCTCAATAGTTAGTAAAGAAAACATTTTGATTAATAGAGTATTTGTACATTCTACCAAGATAACTTAACAGAGGTTTCCTAAATTTCCCTTTAAGCGTCAGTTTCGAAGCCTAAAATATATAAAACTGCTAACAGGCCTAATTAGCAAAAACATTTTACCAATTGCAAAGATCCTTAGGAAAATAGTTTGTTAAAAGATTTTATGATGTAGGTATCTTACTAAAAGAAATTAAAATTCAAACAATGTAAAATACTAAGACATTAAATTGCTTTTTTCACCGATATAACTTACTTAAATTAATAAAATATTAGCTTAATATAATAGAAGAACATCTTTTGTAAAACATACACTTTAAAATTTCAACTCATTTATAGGTATTATTTTTCTATAAATATTTAAAAACTACTACAAAATCGCTGCGAGCGATCATTTCCAATTACCTAACCTTGATGTCGCGCGCTAGACGTAAACGCTCTTATCATCAACTTTACAAAATTGTATAATAATCTAAACTAATAGATTATTATTATTGGTGATATAATCTAACTTTATATAACATAGCTATATATTCTAATTATATTTAACAAAGATCAACAAAAGAAAATTATGGTCACGGAGCCCAATCTCAATCGAGACCAGCCAAGTTCGCAGGACATAATATAATAGTGCACAAGTACATAATTATGTGCGCAAACACAGGTGCACTCTATTTTCCCTCACTCATAACTCTCATGGTCCGAAGGGACGGCAATCTGATACGACTGAGGAGATACGCGGAGAAGGACCAACGGCTTTACGTGCTTTCCGAGGCACGGGAGTGTCATACCACACCCACGACACTTAATGAAACGATATAATTGCCTACACTACTACCAAAATAACAGACTCTACAAATACGTGCGTGTGTGTGCGGGTCTATGCGCCGCTCCAACTAAAATCAGTTCCGAGAGCACGTTCCACGCGAGAAGAGGTGAGGAACAGTGTTTCGGAGGAGGGCGGAGCGTGTCGCTACTGTACCTACGATAGTTACTACTTGTACTGTGGTCATACCATCAACTTCATAATTCCGTGCTGTGACATTATCGCCCCGGTGATAATATCGCTCGTATGTGGGGAAGCCTTTACCGACGTGTGTGGTGTGGCACCGACGCTCTGACCTTGGTACGTTAACATCGATTCAGCTCCGGTCGCCATAGGCTGAGGTTAAACGCACACTTCCGTCTTCCGTCACTATACAGTCATCGACTCATCGCCTTACCACTTCGAACAATCGGTTATTGTTGTATACTGGCTTATCTCCGATTTTTTTAAACCTTTTGTGATTTCTGCCGTTCAGGGATAGACTGTTTTATGGAATAAATGAATTTAGGTCACGAAGAAATATTAATGTATGTTCTCATTAAGCAGCATAGAGACAAAGAGTTCCTAGAAATGTTTTTGTCTTTACCTAAAGCTATAAAGTACGGGTTTTGTGGAAACCCGACTTATAATATTTTTACGAAGTACCTTAATGGGAAATCGAAGCCTAAGTACACTGAATCATGAAGAAGGAAATAATGGTTCGTTAGTTAGTAATACACAATACTATTAACAACAGCTACACTTTGTTTGTACTGAGTATAGTATACCCGTAAAGTGGTCAAGGTCATTCGCAGTTTCATTAAAAATTTAATTCGGGTGACCTCGACCAAGAAATAACAATGGGGTTACCATGTTGGCTGAGTAGTATCTATTTATTAAGGGCGAAACCACATAGAAGAGAGCTTCATTTGGTACTACGGTTGGTGGGTAGTGTTAGGTCCTAGATGACTTGCTTATGTATGGATCCTCCATCTTATTGATGATACGTCGAAGATGTAACTGTTTACTTTTAGGCTCACGGAGTGACTATAGTCATGCAGCAGTAGTGTAGTCATTACAATAGTTACACCATGCATTGGCACGCTAGAGCATCTAGAAATATGGGCATTTGCTAGAACACGGTGTCACGGTAAATAAGACGTTACATATAATTTTGTTTCAGTATATTATACTGCTATAACATGTCATGCAGATGTACTCACTGTTAGCGATGTCAATAAAATTAACTTCCACGTTCTATCGACTTATACTCAAAATCACGGAACAGATATCTATTTATCTGTTCCGTGCAAAATTATCTTTAATAATACCTACATATAGTAGTTTTAAAATTACAGAAATTAGAAAAGCATATTTTTAAACAATGTGTAAGGTGGGTCTTGTAGACTATTAAAATTTGGTAAATTCATATAAATAAATACCAATGAACATGTAATAGAGATTTCTCTTGAATAATTTTAGTTTAATTGGTAGCAAAGCAACGAGCTCGTGGAGGAGCTCGTGGCTTAGTTAAAACCGTACAGATCAATCGGTCAAAGGATAAGCTACGCTAGCAGCAGTCGGTCTGTGGATGGGTGACCATCCCTTTTATACCGAGTTCCCTCCGTGCCTCGGAAAGCAAGTAAAGCCGTTGGTCCCGGCTGTCATTTCTCTTTGGCAGTCGTTATGGGTAGTCATAAGCCAAAAAGTCTGATAACCAGTATTACCAAGGGGTATCGTGTTACCTAGTAATGGGGTTGTGGAGGTCCGATAGGCAGTCACTCCATGTAGTTAGTTAAAACCTGTTAAAACGATGTATGTTAAGTCGAAGTATTATTGTAATGTTAGTTTAAGATACATTAATATTTTGTTTTTGCTTTCATCTGCGCTTACTGGCAGATAACATTGTTTTTAAACCTATTTGTTTTCTCTATAAGTAAATTTATAATTCTTTTGAGAAATAAATATCTTTAACCGTATGTAAAACACGGGTATTTAGCTGCATCCGGTTAGACGTGAAGTCGATCCCAACAAAGTTGGGAAAAGGCTAGGCAGATGATGACGGTATCGAGAAACCGAAGTCTGTCTTTATGTCGTGTACCTTGCACTAAGCGTAGCTCTAACCACCAAGCAAAGCTCTTAGTCGTGTGGCTCTAGCTTTACAGTTGGGAATCGACGAGAGGCCATTGTTCAGCTTTGATCGAGTACGACAGCCTTCCTGTTGACATATCGATTGCAGACAATGTTATTGTGAGAAAATCGATTAGGTTGATTTAATAAAAAAATTACAAATAAACTGAATAAAGCTTTGGAGCTGTGTATTGAATTATTAAGATAAATAACAGTATTAATTAGGTTAGTAAAATCAAAATCTATATCATATTCTAATTACAATATTATTCTTAATAGACAGCTTGCTGACAGATTCATTAAATTATAGTGCTTCCACTGAAATTCCTGATTATAAAACCATCGCTATAACAATCATGTTCGTTTTAATCAGAGTGTCAAGAATTCATAATCTAGCTTTATGGAATAGCTTCATTAGGGTTCATATTACTTTAGCTTAGAGCCTTTTGATTAAAGTTGAAAAGAACAGTGACGTACTTCAAAAACCTCGGGTTTAAAAGAGACAGATTTTATATTCATAAAGTGTTCCAACTCTTCCAAATTAGTTCACAACCACATGAAAAATTCCTTTACAGGTTTGATTTATGGTTTGGTATAAATAGACTGTTCTACAAAATGGAGTTGTAATAAATTGTCTTTCTCTATAAAAGGTCTTGTAGTTTCATTGATCTTACCGAACTTTTAAAATAGATTTAATATTATTATGGAAAAATGTTCCTGGAAGGATTTGGGGGAGGCTTTTGCCCAGCAGTGGGACAGTACATGCTAACGAAAATAAAACCATTACCATGCCAATTTATTTCAATTTAATTTAAATCAAGTTCAAAATTCCCAAGTAACTCCTTTCTATGAGTTGACTTTAACTTACAGATGATGAGTAGTTTATAAAGTTTGAGTTTTGTTTATTTATCTGACAAGATAGACTATTAATTAAGGGTTTACCCAAGTTGAAATTTATTAAGACTTAAATAATTACCATTATGGACCATTATGGACGACACGGTTGGCGCAGTGGCTGAGCGATCGACTCCTGCGCAGCGTGTTGCGGGTTCGATTCCCGCCCAGGGTAAACATTGGTGTGATGAGCACTTGTGTTTGCTTTGTGTCTGGGTGTTGTTTATCTATATATGTACCTATGTATTTACAAAAAAAAAAATGTATTTGTGTATGTATATCAGCTGTCTGACACCCATAGTACAGGGTCTCCCTAGTTTGGGGTCAGATGGCCGTGTGTGAAAATGTCCCCACATATTATTATTATTTAGGTGTGTTGTTTGTTCTTCTCAGCTCGAGGCTGGTATTAGCTACATTTACGGGCCAAAGCCAAGAAAATGTAGCGTGTGGTGTGTAGATTGTGTGTTCATGATGGTGTATTGTGATGAGGATTTATTTCGTGTTCTTCTATCTGCATGAACTTTCTGACTATTCTGCAAGTGTTTAATATTGCAGCTTTTTGTAGGGTTACATAGAGGGTTTCTTTAAGATCTAATAATTTCAGGCTATGGAGAAGGTGATTTGGAATAACGCCTGTGGTGGAAAGGACTATTGGGACTACGTATACTTTTTCTTGCCGCCAGATTCTAGTAACTTCCTCCTTCAGCTCTGTGTATTTACTTATTTTTTCAGTGATTGTTTTCTGTATGTTGTGTGTGTTGGGGACTGCAATGTCTATCAGGTAAGTAACTTTATTTATTTTATCCTGTAGGGTTATATCCGGTCTATTATAATGGATGGTTCTGTCGGTTAGTATAGCGCGGTCGAAGTAGAGTTTATGTGTGGTATTTTCTAAGATTGTTTGTGGAGTATAATTGTAGTAAGGTGTGTTGGTGTTTTGTATGAGTGCGTGTTTGAGTGCCAGTTTTTGATGAACGATGTTGGCTACCTGATTGTGTCTGTGAGTGTAGTCTGTCTGTGTAAGTGTAGTGCATGCGCCTGTAATGTGTTGTATCGTTTCCGGTTGAATGTGACATTTCCGGCATTTATCATTGGTTACTGTAGGATCTTTGATTATATATTTTCTGTAGTTCCTTGTGTTAATGATCTGGTCTTGGATGGCTATAATAAATCCTTCAGTTTCGGGGAATAAGATACCTATTTTGAGCCACTTATTTGATGCTACTGTGTTTATGTGGGGTTGCTCTAGGTCATGAGGATGTCGTCCGTGAAGTACTTTCTTCTTCCAATCTTCAATTTTTTGATTCTGTCGGTCGTCATTGGTGTTGTTTGGTGTATCTGTCTGCTCGTGTAGGTTAAGTGGTGTGTAGTTGAGATCGTTTGTGACTATGGCTTTATGTATATCGCTAGTGCGAGATTTTGTGTGGAAGAATGTTTTTAGCCGACTAACTTGTTTTCGCCATAGGTGCTGGATATCTATTAGGCCTCTGCCTCCATGTTGCCGTTTGATGGTGAGTCTTTCTATGGCAGATTTAGGGTGTAGGTGGTTATGTTTCGTGAGTGTAGTGCGTGTAGTTCGTTCTAATTGTTCAGTGTCTGTTTTAGTCCATTTTATAACTCCGAATGAATACGTCAGTACAGGGATAGCGAAAGTATTTATGGCTTTAATGAGATGTTTACTCGAGAGTTGGGTTTTACAGATGGCGTTAAGTCTTTTCTTGTACTCTGTTGTTATTGTATTTTTAATTCTTACATGGTCTATTCCTTTCAACTGAGTGTACCCTAAATATTTGTATAAATCAGTCGGCTCCATTGCTGTTATAGTGTCCGTGTCATTTACTACATAGTCGCCAGGTCGTACTTTGCCCTTTACAATGTGAAGTGTTTTACATTTGTCTAAACCAAATTACATGTTAATGTCCCTACTGAATTCTGCTGTTACTTCTACTAAACGTTTCATATCTTTTTCTGATTTTGCGTACAATTTGATGTCGTCCATATATATAAGGTGTGATATTGTTGTTTCATGTGTAGTGTGTTTGAGGCAGTATCCGGTCTTACTGTTTTGCAGCAAATGAGATAAAGGGTTTAGTGCGAGACAGAACCACAATGGGCTTAAGGAATCACCTTGGTAGATACCTTTTTTTATTGATATCTGTCGTGTGGTGACGGTATTGTAACTGCAATTTATCTGTAGTGTTGTTTTCCACTGTGGCATAATTAGGCGTAAAAAATCAATAATTTTCGGGTTTATTCTATAGATCTCTAAAATTTTTATTAACCAGGAATGAGGAACACTGTCGAAGGCTTTTTTGTAATCAATATATGTGCAATGAAGATTTCTGTTTTTTGTTGTGGCGTGTTTATGTATAGTAGAGTCAATAATCAGTTGTTCTTTGCATCCCATGTGCCCCCGCCTGCATCCTTTCTGTTCCTCTGCTATTATGTTATGGCGGTCAATGTGTGAGTTAATGCTTTTTGTGATTGCTGATGTTAAAATTTTGTATATAGTAGGTAGGCATGTGATTGGTCTGTATTGAGAAGGCTGACGTGAGTTTTTAGTTTTAGGTAGCATGTAAGTGATTCCTGTTGCAATAAAGTCGGGTGTATTCTGTTTTCTTAATATAATGTCTGTTAAATTTTTTGCTATTATTTTGTGTAATGAAAATAACTTTTTGTACCAAAAATTGTGTATTTTATCTATTCCAGGTGATTTCCAGTTGTGTAATCTGGAAGTGATGTGTGTAATGTCGGCCTCTGCTATTTCCTCAAACTCCATTTCATCAATGCCTCTCCATTTTGCTTCTTCTTCCGTTATCCATGATGCTTTGTCGTTGTGTTCTACTTGCTCTTCCCAAATGTTAGACCAGAATGTTTCTAGTTGATCTTTTGTAGGTGTGTCTGTGTCGTTTTCAGTTATTGTGTCAGTGTGTGGTTTGTGTAGGTTTCTATAAAATGTTTTTTCATTGGTAGCGAAAATGCCGTTATCATGTTGGCGCTTCTGTGCCTTCATATATCTCCTGAGTCTGTGAACCTTAAGTGCTAGTTTTTGTTTGAGCGTATCTAAAAACTCTTCTGGTTTCCGGTTGCTATTCTCATGCCTAGTGTGTGTAGAATTGTTCTTAAAAATAGCCTCAACCCTCTTAACTAATTTATTTGACCTGTTGTTATTAATGTATTGTGTAAGTCTACCGCAGTCTGCTCTTAACTTTTCTATACTATTTTCTATGTCTCTGTTGCCATGGTGGTTTTATGTCGTGTCGTCGTCTTGTGTTCCCTGTGTGTTCTGTGATTTTATAGTTGAGTTCTTCCGATATGACTACAGCTGTGCAATATATAAGTGTGTGTATGTCTATGAGCTGTGTGTCATTGGATATAAATTGTTTAAGTATAGTTTCGTTAAATAAATTAACTAAACGAAAAAGGTTAGGACTATATTTAAGTTTAGGTAGTTTTGGTCGAACTGCTGGATCCATTCCAGAGTATTGTGTAAGTGTTGTTGTGAACTTGTCATGTATTCCTTGGACATACGTGTCTGTTAGAAGATTTTGATCTACGATGGGCAAGGTCTCTATGTCATTCTCTAGCAGTAGTGTAATATACTCGGTTTGTGTGGATGTGTGTGATGATTGAGTGTATGCTTGCGAATTGTAGGATTGGGATTGTGTAATAAGTTGGAGTTGAGTGTATTGGTGTGACTGTTGTTGTAAAGTTTCTACAGTTATGTTTTGTGGAAGTGTTATAGTGTTAACGTCTGTAATATCATTTGATTCATGTTCTAATTGTTTTCTTATTTCTTCTTTTAACTGTTCTAATTCTTCTTGGGATATAAGTTTATTTCTAACGATAGTTCTAACGATTATTATTATTATTATTATTGAGACTTTGCTCGTTGAACCACCTTACTCTTGGGTCAAAAGTTTGGTGCATGTGAACCTTAAAATATCTTCAAACAACAATTAAGGTGTGTGTATCATTATTCGTAACTTTATCGCAGAAACTTTCGACCACTTTAGTCCCAAAGGTGTACTTCTACCCGTTAATGTCTTAACTCGTCTAGGGACCTGATGTTGTAATCTACATAATATTTACTACAAGGAAAGTAATATTTAGCCCGATCGTTAAAAAAATCTTCATACGAAAAGTAAAACTTATGATCATTATATCTTCAAGAATGTCGTTATATTTACATAATGATGTTTATGCAACATATTGCAGCTAACTCATTAGCTTTCTACAAAAATTATGTTTTCATGTTCAACCCAAGTCTAAGTAAAAGTAGAAAACAACATACGCGACCTTTGGTCACGCGTGACTGCTTCAATGGTCACCCATGCAAAATTCAAGTCTTCTTGTCACGCGAACGCTATAAATCCAAGATTTACTAAGAATGTTATAGTTTGAACTGGACACGGCATTTGACACACCCATGCAGTTTGTTTCCTTGATTGTTGCTTACGGACTTTTTGTATTATGTAAGTATGTATCATTTAAATTTTATAATGTTTTTGATAAGTCTTTGATGTTTAGTGTTTTTATTAAATAGTCATTCGCACCAGGGATATTTTTGTTGCTCCGCAAGGTAGTATACTGGGTACTTATATTTTTTCTTATTTTTGAAATAATGAATCCGACTCTATTTTGCGATAGTATTTAGTTGTTTCATTTTGTTGATATCAAGTCAAACTTCAGATTTAGATTGTATATTACAGGTGCACTAAATACAGTTATTATCAATACCAGGTATAAAAAGCGCCCTTGATGTTCTAACTTATTGATTAAAGTGACCCTTCACAGTAATTTTAAGGGCAATATGAAGTTCAAGTTCAAGTTTAGATCGAAAAGTATAAGTTTTGTGGTTTCAATTAATTGAAAACTTCTAAACGGGAATCAGACGACGAACTAGGTATTGATTTTAGAATTAATTTATTAAACATCATGGAATTATTGCTTAGATCTAAGATAAATACGTAAAATATACTTTTTATTAATGTTTAATTTAATGGTATTTTATATAACTAAATCTATGAATAAATACAGTTTACTTTTAATTTTGCTCATTTCAAACAAATGTCGATGATTCAACAACACTAGACGTTTAGTGTAATACGCAGTGAAACGAAATTAAGATTTTTGTTATTTTTGTAGCTTATCTCTTGGTAATTGCTCGATAAAATTAAGCTAAGTGCTTGTTCCTTTCGATAATGAAAACGTTACTGTCATCATTTATCAATTCTTATTACCATAACGCATACGTATTAAGTGTTTTATCAATTTTGGTTGACGTTCAACAAACGCAGTGGGGGATCGTATATATAAAACGTGATCTGTCTGAGGATTGATAAGGGACTTTATCGACAGCGTACAAGAGTCTAGTGTCATATTTTGGTTAAGATTCCCGTCTTTCCAATTTTGAGTTACGTATCATTTAAATATTAATTAATTTGAAGAGAAACTGAGCAATTACACGCTAAATAAGAATGTCCTTATATTGTCCACAAAAATCAATCGAGTATAATTATTTAATGACCTAAATATGACCTAGACTACTTTTGTATGAGCAAACTGTCAATACAGTCTTCTGAACAAAACCACAATGCCCCCCTTCCATGCTCCAGAAATCGAGCAGTCGATAGAACTGATTTAATCGTAAAGGAAATTGGTATCCAATAGTACCAACTGATATGAAGACCACCGGTGTTCCATTTTAATACTGAAATAAATTTCGTCTGGTTAGACTGATATATATAGTACATTCACTGCCAATATTATTATCACGAACTTTTACAGACGACAAGAATAAACTACTAAGCTAAAGGGCTCACGTTAAGTTAATACTGTTACCGTTATTTGAAGAACGAAAATAGTACAACGGTTATAGACTCTTTTATTGATTTTTGCTTTACTTAGAATAAGTTATGTTATAAGTTAGTTGTAAGGCACTAGTTTTTCTAACAAATCAATGCAAAATAACGAAAACTTGCGTATTTTAGATGAGAAGTTTGTAGACTTAATAAAATGGATGGTATAAGGCCCGCTTGCTTTATCTTTTAACTTAAGGTGTTAGCGTTGTTAGCTCGTGTTAGCAACTAACCTTGGGTTAAGTTTTTGGCACCAGTGAATCTCTGCTTCTCGACCATCTAAATCAAGGATGATTCTTTTGAATTAAATGTATATTGTGATAAATGAACTCTTAGTAATGAACAATTGTACGTTCTTATTCAATGCATATACGAATTTTTATTAAAAATCTTTCAGTTAATTTGTAATCGAATTGTAATTGGTTTAAGGTTCAGTTTTAGATTTTTATAGGGACATGTCTAGCGCCATCATTGTCCTGTTTTTTCAATGTGACAAACTGACACTCTAGAAATTTCTGAATGAAGATCGTTAAAAAATAATTTTAAATTATCAGTTCTAGATAAAGTCCTCGAATTCCCTGAGGACTGAAACCAAAGGCGTCAGAAACGCCTGTCAGGGGTTGAGGGATCGTCAATTAAAAATTAAAGCAGGCTCCAAATCCCTTGTAGTTTCCTTTGTATTCTCAAAGGGCCACTAAATAATACTGCCAGATTTATGTTCGCTAAACTTTTGGGTGCGTTATTTATGAAGCTGTTCTATTTTTAGCCAGAAAAGTGATGAAGCAGCTGTAATTTAATATTCTGGGGCCTTAAACGAGGTATGTTTTGTTAAAAACCTAGGTATACGTTAATTACCGAATGTTCCGGTTATTCTAATTTTAATAATTCGTGTGAAAGAAAATGATATGAATCTAACACATCATCATCATCAGCCGGATGACGTTTACTGTTGAACAAAGGCCTCCCTCATAGAACGGCACAACGAACAGCAACCTGCCGCTACATCATCATCATATCAGCCTATTGTCGTCCACTGTTGAACATAGACCTCCCCCAGAGATCGCCAGCCAACCTGCCGCTTGCATCCACCTGTTACCCGCGATATTGACGATGTCGTCGGTCCATCTGGTGAGCCTACCAACGCTGCGTCTTCGGGTTCGTGGTCGCCATTCAAGAACCTTTCTGCCCCATCGGTTGTCGGTTCTTCGAGCGACGTGGCCTACCCATTGCCACTTCAACTTGCATATTCTGAGAGCTACATCAAGAGTGATACATCAATAAAGAAAAATGAAATGTCGTTTCATATTTTGAATTTTCCGTTTAGGCTTTAGATTGTAAATCGTCACATGTTGTGTGTAAAAAAAAAGTAAAAGCCAAAAGTTACCTCCCATCATAACTATATTTTTTTGTCCGAGCCATACTTTTCGGTTCTACAGATATTGAAGACCAAAGTTCAAATTTTTTTAAGTTTATATTCGTCATATGTTACTACACATTATATATCTCCACGACCCCTGTTGTATGCATAAGTATAATATTTTGCATGTGTTACATTGCGCGATAGACAGTGATTTTTAACAACAAAAATAGAAGTACCTAGTTTCCCAAACTATTTTTTTTCCAAATGGTCACTTTGATGTGTCTTGTTAAAACCCGCACGTTTTATCTGCTGTCAAAAAGCGTGGATAATTCCTAGGACTGAACGAATATGTAACACTGTACACTATATCCAATATGCTAAGCCTTTTCGGCTTTGAATAAGCAATGAGATGGATTGGTGTATAAGATATTTGTTCGACTAAACCTTTCGTTTAGTAGGAACGAATGGCAGCGGTATTTGATCTGATGTCACCCGTTTCATGACCATATTCTTTCCTTAGTCTGCATTTTATTAATGATCTGGGATTGTATTTTATTTAATATTTCTGAAATGTTACTTTTTCTGTTGTTCTTCAATCGATCACATTTGTTTCTAAGCGTATTGTTGTACTAATATTATAACGCTGTAGAGTATGTTTGTTTGTCGCGCAAATCTCCGGAACGTACTGTTTCGATTCTGAAAATTCTTTCGATAATAGTCCGCTACGTTATTATTATTATTCTATCCTTGAGTGCCTTAGGCTGTTTTCTGGTATTACAGTGGTCAAAATCAAAGTCAAAGTCAAAGTGTTTATTGCGAACTAAGCGTACAATATTGGTGTTATATATATGTTAAGTTAGTACTTATGACTTAGTAGCCTTCTACAAGCATTGCAATATTATCATTCGCCTACCCTTTTCATCCTAAATTAGCATGCATTTAACATTTTTATTAGGTATTTAATTATTTTCATATTATATTTGTACAATAAAATTGATATATTATAGATAAGTCAAACTTAAAATGTCAGTAATCATTGAATTAAATACAATGATTAAGCAATATTAATGTCATCTTTTTCAGGTAATACAATATTATAATTATGATTTTATTTGAAGTTGAATAGGATAGACTACATTTTTTTTTATTTGTATGGGACAGATCGCCATTTGTGTACATGAAAGAGAATTGTTATTTTAAGCTAGACTCCAGATATTCTTTTACCGAGTAGAAACATTTTAGGATTAGGTATAGTTTTAGCCTTTTCTGAAATATAGTTACTGATTTTTCAGTTTTAAACAGGTTGGGTAACTTATTATATATTTTAATTGCCATATAGTAAGGGCTATCACTTAACATTTTGATTCTTGAAAACGGAGCGCATAACCTCTTTTTGTGGCGAGTGTTGACGTTGTGCGTATCTTCTATTTTAGTGAATTTGTTCATGTTTTTAAAAACAAATACGCAAATGTCGAGTATATATATTGACGGCAGGGTTAGCATCTGATATTTAATGAAGTATGGTTTGCAGCTCTCCGTGTTCCTAACCTTTTCGACCTTGTCACCCCTATGACTAAACTAGGGAAATTGATTTAACCCCCCCCCCACCTTCTCATGTTACCAATGAAAATAGAACATATAAAGATAAACAGTTAACGATATACACACCTAGGGCATGAAATGCACTGGCGAGCTAGATTCGACGTTATTGGTCTAATATTTGTCATACATGATATGTATATTACCAGCGTATTACCGCCACAGAAAATCAGTTTTACCCCCAGGTTAGAAACCGTGGTAGTAATACTTAATTTGAATGCGGCAGAACTCGCGGGCGAAGTGTACGCTCACTATTTTTTTTCAAATTAAGCTCCCGTTACGTCTGTCCTTTATCACATCTAATCTCAGACACTTTTAATTTAACCGCTTACAGTCAAAGTTTCCTTAAAACATGGTTTTCCTGCACCGTAACTTACTAGCAGGTACGTCAAATTAACTTTAAATGAAAGTAATGTATTGAATGTCTTTGAATGTTCAACCTGTAGCGTATAAGCTTGAAGGCTCTGTAAAGGCAAGGATCAGAGATTTTAATTAACTCCAACGTGACGCAATAAATCTTGTTCACGCCGTATTTACAAATGGTTGTAACATTTAACGTTTTTCTTCCATAGCTTTGAGCAAAAAAGCGAAAAAATGAATTAAATAATGCCCACTGACCGGCTACGATATTTTCTATTTGTGATACTTGCTCGAATTTCATCAAATATAGGGTGACTGGTATTTAGTGTACGATACTTAAACACTGGTTCACTTTAGGTCACAGGCGTGCGCGCGCGTGAATTTCATACGGCTGTTGTGTTATTGTGACAAAATTGAACCAGTACAAAAAACATTTTATCTTCGGAAAAGTTGTTTGTTATCATGAACACAATCACGTGTTTAAGTATCGTACACTAATTACCAGTCGCCCTATATTTGCCCCTACAATAAGTCTTTTAAGTATCCGCAAAATATTGAAACTGTCAAATATTCAAAATTTATTTGCAGATTAAGACTTATACTATACAAATAATAAACCCACCACCCTATCTCTTCACCACCCTTGGTTGATGGTAGAGAATGCCTGAGGCATTAAGTCCGCCTTTGTACTTTTGTGCATGAAGTGTAAATAAATAAATAAAAAAGCGTGGTGAAATTGGCCTTTAGACAAAAATGACAAATATTTATTGAAATATAAATTAGCAGGCTTGATATAGCAATGTTTACAGTAACAGTTGTGGTTTCAGCTCGACCACAAAATTAAATGCTGCAGCCAGAACAATGTAAATATTGATCGTATCGTCCAAACTGTGTTTTATTAATGTAATTATTAAACCTTTTCCGTCCATAAATAATATTTCAATGATTTCGTTAAATATTAAAGTTCAATTAATTTTAATTTGATTAATATTGTAAAATAGAAGATGAAAGTGTTTTCCGGATATCTTACGTTGCAAATATAATGTTCGAATGGTTGATTTTGGATTCACTGAATGCATTTGCAATTCAGGTCGTTCGGCGGAGGTTTTATTAGGCCAAGGTTGAGCCAAATCGTCGATACCGTTTAGATGTTAGAACTAGGTTTCGTCGGACGTGGCACTAGAACTATTCTGAATATAAAATTAAAAAAAAACAAGACTTGCTCGAAATATAGGAAACATACATTATTTGAACTCCGAATCTGTTGCTTAAGTAGGCTTTATGGAAATTGTAAAAGTTCTTGGAGCTTTTAATATGAAGAAGCTTGTAGTCTTATAAGGTAGCGGATTGATATCGAAGAACGATACTATCCGCTAGTCAAATCTGTGTATGTTATAGCTAGAGCATTAAGCCTACTTATATATAGGTAAGTAACTAGCACCTTCCCCGCGACTTGCTTGCATGATTTTTTTACGGATCTCGAAATTTTTTATAGTAAAATATACACTCACTCGCTCACTCACTCACTCACTCACTCGGATCTCACTCAAATAACTTTCGGAATAGGACCAGTAGTTCCGGAGATTAGCACTTTCAAACAAACAAACCAACTCTTCAGCTTGTATTAGTATAGATATTATTATGACACTGTTCCCTGTGTCATAATCTATTGATTAATTTGTTTCGTACAAATGAAAATCCCTAGAAACATGGTTATGCAATAACGACCATAAGCATGAAAGTAATGAAATCAAACCCTATTAATGTACAAAAATGTTACTCGTAAAATTTAAACCAACTCTTTAGCTTGATTGTTTTTACAACCATGTTTCTAGGGATTCTAGGGACAAGCTGAAGACTTTTTAAGCACTTCCTGTACCTACCTGCAACATTTGTGATGAGAAAATAAATTTACTATTACTTACTTGGTTAAAATTTTACAAGTAACATTTTTGCACACAAATAAGTTTTAATTTTATTAACTTCATGCCTATGGTCATTGCATAACCATGTTGGGATTATGCAATAACGACAAATTGTTACTCGTAAAATTTCAACCAACTCTTCAGCTTGTATTTATATGAAACTGTTCCCAGTGTCATATCTATTGATTAATTTGATTTTACAAATGAAAATCCCTAGAAACATGGCTATGCAATAATGACCATAACATGAAGTTAATAAAATTAAACCCTATATATGTGCAAAAATGTTACTCGTAAAATTTAAACTTCTTAATTTAAGGAGAAAAGTTATCCTTAACTTTATATTCCACACAAAAAATATCTCAGGAGACAGTTTACCTTCTTACAACATTGAATATGTATTCAAATGAGTAATGCAACATTGCTAACAGCTCCCTTGAGCAGACCTTTGCCATAAACAAAGTCTTCGTATTCACTTGCTTGAATATTTAGGGCAAATTTCCCGTACCCAAATCGCTACGAAGGAAATTTTACGTAAAAATCGTTCTATTTTTCGCGCATATCAACTTTTGGGTCAGTCCCGTCACCGGCTGTTTTGGCACTTTTGGGAATTAGACACATTACTATTATGTATCGAATGTTTTTGTATGGACATACTGTGTTTCATTAATATAAATGTTATACGTATCTAGCGTACTAGCTTCACTTCAAATTATTTAATTTAACCGTTACCCATTTTTATATGAACTAAGTAGAACGGGGCACTCTTATCCCCGCGAGTGGTCGTCTGTAGGACTTCTTTTATATTATTTATTTTTTTGGTGTGGTGTGGAACTTCTGATTGACTTACTCCATCGTAGGGTGATGAAATGGCATGCTGCACCCTTAACGGCTAAAACCACCGCGGTGTTCCATCTCTGCCAATGGCAAGATTCGCATAAACAGTAGGAAAAGTACACTAACGTAAAACTATTCCTATAGAAAATTAGAATAATTGATTTATTATTTATTTATTTAGGGGAGACCGAGGAGGGTTGTGACAATTTTTACTTAAAAGAACATATCTCAGTAAAAAAACTTACTACGACCATGAACTTTTTGCCTAAATGTAGCTCAATCCTTACTCTTTTGAAAGCAGTCATCAGAGTCAATGAAAGTAATAAGGATTCTGAGAAAATCCACGAAAACAGAAACTACTCCCTTTGTCACAACTCTCCTAACCCCGAGGTAAGTTGTGACAGGTACCAAGGTAAGTTGTGACAGCTGTATATCTAGACTATATTTGAAAGATAAAATACTTTTATAGGAATTATGAACAAAATACACGACTTTTTTGCATAAAAGGACTTTAATTATCAGTTGGTATAATTGTAGGAACTACAGTAACATAACAAGTATTAAATCCTTTGTAAGTAATTATGGCATCATTACGAGATCAGTCGTTTTAAAGTCAGTCAAATATCTTATTCTAATCTGATAAACAATTATGACATACGAATTGCAGCTCACCCCCAGTGCAATCTTCGTGAGACCAGCCTCTGCATTCTAGGCACTGAACCCACTTCTCATTTGATCTGCTACTGCCATAGGATTGCAGGCAGCACAAGCAAAAGCAATAATTTTCTGCGTATTCTTCGGCATTACCTGCACTTTTCTTGTTAGTCTTCTTCTTGTTTTTTTTAAGTTTATTCTTTTCTTCGGTTAAAACACGCTTTTTCACACTTTTTAACTTTCTACTGGCTTCTATGGCGGCTATTTCATCCTTGGTAGGTGTGTCGGTGAGCACACCTGATTTGATCTTGCACCTATTAGGTTGGTTATTTTTTCTTGGTGGAGCTTTTGGCAATGGCCTTACTGATTCTGGCGAGAACACATCAGAAGTAGTGGCAAGAGGAATTCGAGCTGTAGACGTGGAGGCAACGGGTTCATTGGCGATATTGCTTGGTAAAGATGAATTGCTAGAAGATGTCGTGGTCTGGTCTGTGGATATAACTGCAATAAGGGTTGTTGTCTCATCGTTTTCAACTGGTCCGATAGTATAGTTTGGCGTAGCAAATCTAGCTTCATTATTTTCTACTGTACTAATTGTAGAATTTGAAATATGGCGTGGGCTGGGCTGTTTTCTACAGTGGCCGTAGTTTCTTGAACACTTGACGATTGCTCTGGTTTTGGATTGGGCAAAATACGATCAGTGACTTGACTAGGCAGGAAATCAGCTTCTCCAAAGATATCTGTATTAACAGGCATGTTCCAGTTGCAGCAAAACCAGCACTCATATTCCTTGCAGTGATCGCCACATCAAATGCTGATTTTGTTATTTTGTTTCTGTTTGTCTTGTCTTACTCTATGGACTTACGAATAGAAACGTAATTCCATAGAGTAGGTATTTGTAGCTCGGCGCCGAGGGCACGATTTTTGCTTCTTTGACGTGGCGGTCAAATGATAAGACAGACTTTAATTGCCGAATACTTTTTATGTCAAACTTAGGTACCTAGTAAGAATTGACTAAAATAAACGAACACACATGTGAACATAAGAACATTGCAAAAAGCATTTAAAATAAGCAAACAAAAAATAAACTTAAAAAGGAGAGTTGTGACAGCGTGTCACAACTCTCCTAGGTGCCAAAAATCACGACCTGGTCAGAATAATAATTCGTAATTTCGAAACAAGATGCAAACACAGCAAGAAAATGCCACACTTTGAAACTTCAAAAACCACACAATATAAGCAAAAATAGAATAATACCGTGAATTTAATATGTCACGATATAAATTCAATCAAAATTTTGATAAAAAACATACTTTTCGGTTTTTTTTCCATGCAGGCGTCGTATTTACGCAACCGCTTGTCGTGTGCCTCTGACGCGTACTGCATCAAGTAGCGCGTCGCTAAAGAAACAATCGTGCGCAGTTACCAGATCGCTCGCGGTCATAGGTTCCGAGAAATCTTCTTTGTCACAACTCTCCTCTGTCACAACTCACCTCGGTCTCCCCTACACTTCATGCACAAAGGTACAAAGGCGGTCTTAATGCCTTAGGCATTCTCTACCAGTCAACCCAGGGTAGTGAAGAGATATCTCGGCAGGTGCATATAAAAAAATATAACAAAATAGGTACCAAATAAATAAAGCCTTCAAACTAAGTAAGTCGATCGTGCGAATCGGGCATTACCAATTAAAAAATCGATTCAATTAACGTTCAGTTTACTCGTCGCGATCGTGCTAGGCGACATAAAATGATAACAAATGAATAGATATGATAGGAACGTATTTCCCTTCAACTATACAATTCTGTATTCAACTCAGTCCCTTTAACTGACCAACCTGTTACTGTGATATGCCTAGCCTTTTCCTAACTAAGTTGGGGTCGGCTTCCGGTCTAACAGGA
Source organism: Charanyca ferruginea (assembly GCA_947361185.1). Taxonomy (NCBI): domain Eukaryota; kingdom Metazoa; phylum Arthropoda; class Insecta; order Lepidoptera; family Noctuidae; genus Charanyca; species Charanyca ferruginea. The sequence continues at coordinate 18,223,539 of OX376070.1, read as the reverse complement.
TGATACCAGGGTTTTACATGGAGCGACTGCCTATTGGACCTCCATCGTCCAGTTACTGGGTAACATGATCCTCTTGGTAAGACTGGTTGTCAGACTTCCTGGCTTTCGACTACTCATAACGACTACCAAAGATCCACAAATGACAGCCGAGACCAACGGCTTTACGTGCTTTCCGAGGCACGGAGGGAACTCGGTATGAAATAGATGGACCTATCCAGACTGACCGCGGCAAGTGTAGCTTAACCTTTGATCGATCGATCTGTCCAGTTTTGACTTAGCCACGAGCTCCTCAAAAAAAGAGACCTGTCACTTTATAAAACTAAAGGTAGGTAAAACACATATTGACGTATACCTTGGCATAGTTGTTATTCTAGTTATTATACCGAACACGGCAGGTCTACCACCTTTAGGATTAAGACACCTCTTGAAAGGATCTAAATTTAGCAGAGGATCTAAGTTTGTTTCGATATTGGTCCTATGGAAAGTGAAGTGGCAGTCTAGTCAGTTGCTTATTTTAGAACCGAATCCGGATCGGAAGACGCTATTACAGATGTATTACAGTTACAAACTTGTGAAAATATTCGTGCTTACAGATTGTCCGAAAGTACAGTCACCAAAAGAGTAAAGTAACCAAGTCATCGGAAATAGTTGAAGTTCATTTAGAAACCGATGTTTTGAATAAAATTTAATTAAATTAATCATCTTTTTTTTCTAACGCCTTTTCGAACTACAAAGGTTAGCAGTCTGTATGTCTATTCTGTAACAATCTCCCTCGGTGAACACCTAGGTGAACTGAGCTGTCATCCGTCCGTCTGCTTTGTCAATCCCTAGCATCGGGACGGATGACAGCTCACTTCACCTAGGTGTCCACCGAGGGAGATAGTAACAGAATAGCACTGCAGCTCTGCATACTTTTCCTTTTCATTCGCGAAGTGGAATAGTTCCGCATTTAATTATGGGAATAAATATAGTAATGACGACCAAAAATAGTAAATGATCACCAAATCTTAGTCACCAAATGACCACTAAAAATAGTAAATGATCACCAAATCTTAGGACCCGTAAGTCCCCCCCTGGGGGCGGATGCGAAATTGTTGGTTAGGTTAGAACTGTGACCCCCTACGCCAGGAACTAATCGCTTTTTACAGTCAAACTCATACATTTCTACAATACTTTGGTTAAATGTTGGTGATCATTTACTATTTTTAGAGGTCATTGACTATATCTGGAAGTTCGTTAAACATTAAAATGAGGTTAAATGTTGGTGATCATTTACTATTTTTGGAGGTCATTAACTTTAACTGGAGGTTCGTTAAACATAAGCATTAATGAATTGTTTATTCTGTATTAATTATATTCTATTTCATTCATAAACATCAACTATATCCGCGACTACGCCCTGGTTCTTTGTCTTTTGTTGACGCCATGTGTACACGATGCCATGTACTACATAATGACAACGTGTAGGTAAGCTCATCAAACCAGGTGGCTTTAATTGGAAGTAACCAAATGATTATTAAAATTAAAAAGATCCCGGCCTATTAGGAGGACATTTTTACCAGACTGCGCCAGAAGGAGGGTTATGTTTTTCGGGTGTATGCATTTTAAACATCGACCGAATTTGCTCCAAGAGTGCATGGTAGGTTCTTTGCTATTTTTTTCACCGACAGGGCCGCCGTCGCGTCGCCGGGAGATGGGTTTGCTGCACTATGCAGTTAGAGAGTTACTGACCGTTAATACGAAATATCGATTTTTGGAAAGAGACTGTCGGCCTATGCGTGTGACAGAGATGACACTCAAACAACACAAAGCCAGACTTCCTCTTGATAGTGACGGTCTTTGGAAATGCCTAGTGCATATTATACAATCATACTTAGGTACGTCGTATGTTTTGTTGACGAATTGAATTGGTAGCGTGTTGTCGACAGTTCTATTATTGAGAAATGTCTATTTGTCGATATTATTCGTATAAAGGACAATTGTTACCATTTCAATTGTTATTTTGTGTATCTATAGAAATGGGATAATTTTAGTTTGGTTTGGGACACATATAGATATTGATCTATGTTAACACGTTTATTACACATAATATATAAATAGAAAATTATTATCGTCTTGGTTTTTTAAAAGAGTGAGTATGGAGTTTCTTGCCCATTCTTCTCCATACGAAGCTACCTTTTGGAATGGGCAACTAGAATCAACTTTATATTTTTTTATTATGACGTTCAAAAGTGCCTTTTTAATGGTCTAATTGAAATAAATGATTTGACTTTGACTTTGACTATAATTTAGGATCTCTAGGTCTAATCCTGAAGTCTTCGCAGACGGAGTTGTGGGCAGAAGCTAGTATGTAGTAGGTACTGTAAGGGATCGTAACTAAATACGTTAAATAAGATGTAGGAGAACTTATAAAGATCTATATTTAGATAATATATTAATTAGAGGAAGAAATACACGACCAAGCCTTTACGACTCCTGGTCTGACAGTCGCCTGTCATAGTATATCAAAACTATATTCTACATCATTCAAATATAATCGAATCACCTATCTTTTAGAAGCATCCAAAATGATCTAACCACATACTAAATAGTTATGGCTTCATTACATAAAGACTCTCTGCCTTACAACCTTTCTACAGTACCAAAGACTATTCTCTTTGTACAGTACTGTAAAGCCCGTCACAGACGTAGCTATAATATATATTAATATACGTCAGACGTAAGGCAAATTACGATCAGCTATAATATATATTTTTACTACGTCACCAAAATATGTGGACAGATATGCCTTGCTATATCTGTCCACATATTTTGGTGACGTAGTAAAAATATATATTATTAAATATATATTAATATAAATTCCAAAAATGTGAAACAAACAACGATCGCAGACGTAATAAGGGCGAAAATATATTATTATATTATAGCTACCGTGTGTGGTGTGGTGCCTAGCTATAATATACAGGATGTTTGGTAGATCGATGCAAAGCCGTAAAGTGGAGCTAGTATAGACTATTTACAACCATTTGAACCGAACTTGTCTTAGCCGAAGTGTGACTAATTTTTTTAGCAACATTTTAATGATTTTTGATGGCAAAACCCCAAAATATTGCAGTTAGTTTCAAATAATGGCCAATTTGAAAGATAAGTCATTTATTTTTTTATTTTATTTGGTTAACATAATGCGTAAACAATCTAATAAAACCTAATTAGGGAGTCTGTGTGATAAGACAAATTTTTACAGACATTTAAAGTTAAAGACATTTTTAAAGATTTCAGAAATCAAAGGAATATACAGGATATTATAGCTACGTATGTGACGGGCTTTAGACCTACAACGCACTTGCGACCAGCTGTCAACCACTCCGGTTGTAGCTGCGGCGAGCCGCACATCTACTGTTATGAATTTATAATTGATGTCGCTTATAACCAACAATTTAATGAAAAAGAAATGCTTGTTGACGACATGCGGTGGACCGCAGTAGAGACGATACGGTTAGCCGGAATGCGGCTTACTGTTGCGGTACACCGCATCTGCGGCCAACCGTAAGTGCGTTATAGGTCTAAGACTTCAAACTGTGCTGAGCTCTTACAGTATCGGATCGAAGTATATATTCTTGTGTTGTAGTGTGATATGTACTAGAGGTCGGAGGTAGTTTAAAATTAAAGACGGCAAAGCGAGAGAATACTTTGTAAGAGTACGTCGGCCTCTGACGGCGCCAGGCTAAACAATGCCTTGATATAAAAATAAGGCTAACGTTTTTAAATTCGAAAAGCTTACTAGAACTAATCCAGAGGGTTTAGGCGAAACGTTTAGTCAAATGGTTTCGAAAAGTACCTACGCCAAAAGCATGCAACCTTTACAGTAGGGACCTACACAAATATTATTATCGTCTTTCTTTCTTTTCTTTTTTTTTCTTTCTTCACTTACGGCTATCTGACATCATGGGTGTCAGACAGCTGATAAACTTACACAAATATTTTTTTTAAACACAAAGTAGATAAACAACGCCCAGACACAAGGCAAACACAAGTGCTCATCACACAAAGATTTACCCTGGGCGAGAATCGAACCCGCAACACGCTGCACTGCAGTCGATCGCTCAGCCACTGCGCCAACCGTGTCGTCTTTACATAGTATAAAACAAAGTCGCTCCCGCCGTCTGTACGCATAGGGCTCTTAGCGGCATGCGGTCAACGGCAGCTGCTGACCCGTCGACGGCAGGCGCTGACGCGTCGACGGCAACCGTCGACAAGCAAACTTCAAACGACTACGACGACGGCGGCCGCTGTTCTTTGAAGTTGGCATGTCGACGGTTGCCGCTGACTCGTTGACGGCTGCCGCTGACTCGTTGACGTCTGCCGCTGACGCGTTGACGGCTGCCGCTGACTCGTTGACGGCTGCCGCTGACTCGTTGACGGCTGCCGCTGACTCGTTGAAGGCAGCCGCTGACGCGTAGCATGCTTTTGGCGTAGGCTGCTGTTACCTCTGCCGTTGGCAACATGCCGCTCGTGTGTAAGAGCCCTGCGATCTTTTAAGGTTAAAGTTAAAGAATACCTACTATCTTTTATTTAACTTTTTCGACGACGGCGTATATCGTCAATACCACGTAGTACTATTATGGCGACAATATACGCCGGCGACCTTGAGCGACCAGAGAATCGTATGCGCTGCGTGCAGAACTCTCAAAGTTAAGTCGAAAAAATAATAATAAAAGGTATTCTTTAATAAAGTTTCGTTTAAATATACCTGATAGTTTTTTGTGAGTTTCAGTGTTATGTCTGCGTCAGACACAACTTCACGAGTTAATAAAACTATTTAATATGAAGTTAATCAACAATATTCACATACTAAATGATTAAGGAATGTTCTAGTTTAACATATATTTTTTCAAATCATTTACACTACACATTTTGACGTGATTATTAGTTTAAAATCTGTAAAAGTCGCTTGGTAGCGCCTTAAACCACGCAACGGATTTAACTGCAGTTTTGAGTAATAGATAGAGTGATTTAAGAGGAAGAAGTTTTATAGTGGTTAGTTATTTAGTCTGATCTACATTGCACCCGTGCAAAGCTAAGACAGCTCGCTAATTACTAATAAATGTCAAAACTACTCAACAAAATCTTTAAATATGTCAAAAGGCAAGATAAAGCATGATCGCTAAGAAATAAAATGTAGAGAGCGTTGAATGAGGATTAAATGTTTTATGCGAATAAAGTCGTTGGCATCAGGTGTATAATAATACTCAAATAAATAAAAAACCAATAAAAACAAGTCTTATTTTTTGTTTATCAAATTAGGGTGCAAATGATGTGAATAATATTATTATTTTGCAATTGAAAAATAGCACGTTTCGCATTTCAATTGGTACGCTTCAATGAATTTCTCTTTTCATTAAATTCAATTGACGGAGAAAATTATGCGTCTCACGCACTGTACTTATAGAGGCAAGATTTTATTCATTCAGAACGTTATCAAGTAGCGAGTAATAGTGAATAGCCATTAGATTGTATACGTTCCTATTTTTTAACCGACTTCAAAAAGGAGGAGGTTATCAATTCGTATGTTTGTTTTTGTTTGTATGTATGTTCGGGCATAACTACGTCATATACAAAGGGATTTGCAAAATTCTTGTTTTGTTCGAAAGGGGTTTATTCCGAAATACTCCCATATAAATTTTATCGAAATTGATTCAGCACTTTTTGAAAAAATCTACAAAATTACATAGATGACGTTGTTTCTTCAATCTTTGGAGGACTTTCAATCTCTGATTTAACTGTGTCGCCGTTTTTTAATGGATTTCGATGTTAACTAATGTTAAGGCGATACTAAAAAGCGGAAAATAAAAACTTAAAATAAAAACAACCACCTTCAAAAACTCGACGGCGATTGCTTAGTTCTGTTTGTTGTTTTGTATTGCTATTGACTTCCGAAACTAAAGTTAAATGTGTTCTGTGCTAAAGTTATTTATCACTTTTTAGTTTTTGAAGGCGGTTGTTTTTTTTTCTGAAGCGTATGACGATGTACAGTCAACGAAAGAGATAAGTACCCAGGGTCGCCAGATATAGTTGAAGTTTACATAGAAACGGATGGATTTTTTTGAATAAGATAAAATTAATAGGGAATAACACGCTAACATAACTCGCATAGCTGCTTACTTACATAGTCGTAAGTTTTACTAACAATCTTTTTGAGTCTTGGTCACTCGAATAAATAAACTATTCTATTCTATAAAGAGTTTAATGATTTAATTAGACATTCCCAAACATCGGTTTCTAAGTAAACTTCTACTATTACCGACGTCCTGGATACTTATCTCTTTTGGTGACTGTACTTTCTGCTGACTGATCGGCGTCTTTTTGTGTGCCTCGGAACTATAAGTAAATGATGTTTATGGTTTATGGTTCCGAGACAGCGTCATCCCGGCCGACGCTGAAAACCAGCGCCGTGGTTCGTGCCTTGCTGTGCGAGCCAGGGTATATGCTGAGCGTTGGCCGTATCGCGCCGGGGTGTCCACTCTGACATATTTTTAATTTTTACTTTTTTTTTTAGAATTTATTTGTTTAGTTAATATTGTTATGTACTGTAGAGACTTTCCCAGCAGAGAGGCTTTATGTAATGAAGCCATAACTATTTAGTCTATGGTTAGAACCTTCTGGATAATATATTTGAATGATGTAGAAGATAGTTTTTATACTATGACATGTGATGTCAGTTAGTCCCAGCTAAGCTCTGAGCTGCGGGCTACCTAAAGTTTTCCTCTCGCTTATCTGATTAATATAATCTTCTACAAGTCGATGATATCTTTTATTCAACGTAGCTTAGACCTACAGTAATTCGTACATATGGTACTAGTGTAGTCCGGGTGCTACAGTACTAAGTGCGTCGCTTTTCGCGTGATAAAAAGGCTTTTCTTTCTACTCATAATTTGTTTAAAACCTCCACTAAAGCATTTAGGTATTCTACTATCATAATAAAATAAATATATATTTATTGTGGAGAATTTTATTTCTTAAAAAACACATTAAATATCTGCTGTAATGACTCACTTCCTAATCGATCTCATTCTATGAGAAAACGGATAAAACCCCGCGGAGAACTTTTTCTTCGATGAACGGGGAGTCGATTTCCTTCTGTTGTAATGGGTCTATTGAAGAAAAGGGAATTGGTTTCCTTAATCGTCTGCAGCTGACTTATCGAACTATATTTTCACTATTTATGCGTAACTAACTAACTCAAGGCACAGAATACTTAATAGTACTAGGCTAGAGGAAAGAAAGAAAGAAAGAAAAAGCATTTATTAGCCCGCACAGGACGAAACACACAAATAACAACAAGGTAGGTACTTAGAGTCATTATTATGGTTGAAAATTTTATTTTTTAATAAAATGTATTATTTTACAAAGAACAATCGAGAATGTTAATGACCGATCAACAGACAAACAGTACATGCATAACATCTTCACACGTCATTGGCACCTTCATATATTATAATAGCTGAAAACTTGCCAAAAAGGAAATTAAAAAATACACTTTTCGCAAAAAACGCATTGAATGTTTAAATATTTACCTATGCAGACTCTTTTTTCCCGCCGTTTATCCAGCGTGTTCCTTTTTCAAAACTCTACTGTAAATTTTCAACGAAAAATTCTTAAAAAGGAATTCCAGTCTGCCTTTTCCTTTTACAGATACAATTTTGGCCGAAGCTGGTTGCTTTAAAGTTAGGAGGTTGGGTTCACATGGCAAATTGCCAACTGAACTGACCGGAATCTCCGCTGCACAGCGATGCTTATTATTTACGTTACGAATGCTCCTTGTATTTGAAATATGGAAAATATGTCTTGATTTTGTTTTGTATGGACTGTAATATCTGTACCTAAATGATTGTGTTTGGAAATGTCTGATTATTTAAATGTTTAGCTTTAAATTTATTTCGGAACAACAATATTTTCGAGATACAGGGTTTTGCCTACTTTGGAAGTCAGGATATAGGTAGTTAAGTTGCCTAATTCTATGATTATTAATATGTGTTTTAGCTGCAGATATTTCTGTGTTCCAAACAAATATTATTATTATTATTTCTCACTCGTAAGAATGTTTGGCTTGGTGCTCAGGGTATATACCACTTATTCGGACCGCTCTCCGTGCTTGGAGTAAAACGAAAGTTCTGGTAAACAATATAACCTCTTTCCTTCTTGTAGAAGTAAACAGAAAGTACTACAGATACTACAGAGAGTACTATAGAGTTCTTTATGAAGAACCACGTCCGGGGAAGTACTACCATGTCTACCATTACTTATTTATGCCGCAAAGAAGCGTTGCTGTGTTCAGGTTTGACCCTGGGTTGACTGGTAGAGAATGCCTAAGGCATTAAGTCCGCCTTTGTACCTTTGTGCATGAAGTGTAAATAAATAACTAAGTAACCCAACGTCAGATATAGTTGAAGTTTACTTAGAAACCGATGGATGTTTTTGAATAAAATAAAATATACTTAATTAATAGGGAATAAACAGTTCAATAATTAAATTAATTCGACAACATCCATCGGTTTCTAAGTACACTTGAACTATTTCCGATGACCTGGATACTTACATCTTTCAGTGACTGTACATGAGCCATTTGAACTTTCTGCGATGGCTCTGGTCTCTGAAAAACCTCTGGTATTGCAGCAGCGTCTTTCTGAGTACCATAACACCTACTGTGATCGCCAATATGCATCGGCCAAGCATGGCGATTACGGCTGAACCCCCATTCAATTTTTAAGGACGATTTCCTAACAGTTTTTAAACCAAACATTTCCTTCCACATTTGAGTGGTTTCCACTGATTGTCTCAAAGTTTGCAGTAATATGGAGGCCTAATGATTTGATTTGATTCACCGACTTCCTTTGGGCACGTCTAGAATATCTCAATGAAGTTAGCGAGTACTTTTGTGATTGCTTCGGGCTAACACTCAGCCCTCGCTTTGACCGAATTGGGACGAGGCCGCTTCGAAAAGGAAACAGTGGCTTTGTGTGTTTATAGAGGGGAAGGAATTACTGCAGGGCTAAGCCTAAAATGTTATTAGTAATTTGAAGTACTTATCTTTAAAATTTCAGTAGGGTTATTTTCTTTGTTTTAAACCGTTAGGAATAGAATTCATGCCTTGATGCCCCAAGAATAGAATAAAATAAACTTTTATTTAGCAAATATGGGTAATATACAATACGTGTTATGATAATTATATCAGGCTCAGCTATATTTTACCATTCGGCATGCAAACTTTTATCAACCTGCCTAATCTGTTAATAGGGACATTTAATGATCGTCAAAATATCTAGGACATTGTTACTTGTTAACTATAATACTGAGGATGTGAATGGAAAGTCGAGGCATTGTGAGTCACTTTAAGATTTTATATTTGATGCCTATTAAAGATTTTATATTTGATATATTTGATGCCTATTAAACTTATTTACTACTACAAACATTTGTTCCCAATGCTAGTCCCGAATATTCACAAATATTCAAAAACAGAATCCAAGCAAGCATGAAAGAGATTCCTTTTAATTTTGCATCAAAGAGAATTGTCTAAAGAAACCAACCACATTATTATAAATCAACCCAAAGGCGTTTTCATTAGCTCTTAGCTCGTGTGGTATGGAACCCTCGCACTGTGGGAGGAATTTTTAACACTACTGTACCAAAGAAGTTTTTGGCACCCGCTGTTAATTTTCCGTCGCCCACAACTCGTAAATAACTGGACCTCGTTTTTCCAAGTTGTAATTTGATTATGTCAATGAGATTTATTTTTTATTTATACCGTAGTGGCACGGTACGAGAAGGACATAGCGTTGGATTTATTGTGGGTCAGTAGGAAAACTGAAGTTTTCTTTGATAATTAAATGTGCCTCAGGTGCATCCATGAGAAATGGACGTAGCTTCATATGGTTATTCACAAGGAACGTGGCAGTTACTTTCAAGGTAGTAGGTAGGTATAGAAAGGTTAAAAAAAGAAACAGTTTGGATTTGTTTCTGGTTATTAGAACTCGTCCACTATTACATGGATCTTATAACCCATGGTGGGTGGGTTTCGCGGAAGGCTACGCGACACCTCGCAGCGTAACACTACGCCGTCACTTCGTGTGCAGTCGTTATTTTTAATTTATATTTGTTATGTATTAGTTTATTGATAAATACGTTTATTTTTGTATGTGTGTGTGTGTTTGTATTTTCTATGGACTCCTAATGTCTGAATTAAATAAATAACGTACCGACCGAATGGAGTGAACCAACCAAACTGCTCTGCCCCTTCGTAATGTTATGTGAGGGGTAAGCAATAGGCAATAGACTAACTTCTACATTATATCTACATTTGCGTGTAAACTGCGGCTAATTCCGTCACAAAATCCTGTAAGTAATTTTACTCACAGTTTATGAACTTTATTCATAGCCCGCGTTTTCCGCACACAGTAAAGGACGCGAGTAGGCGTTTAATATGTGATAATCATGGTCACAGGAAAGTAATAAAATATGCCACGTATGTAATATACCGTAACTCCAGTAACTCCGTGCCATAAAGATGGTTGATCGATCGATGGCCCAAATTTTAATGGTCGTCTGACCTTGACTGTGGTACTATTTCGATTCATAGGCACCTGTATTTTACCTACTACTTTACTATTCTAATCACAGAAAAATCGAAATGGTTCCCAGGTATCTGTCTACCCTATAGATTAACGGCTAAAAGGTTGACCTTGAAGTTGAACCCCGAATGGGTTCACAAATTAACAGTATTAATAATTCAAGTAATTATTTTGCTTTGTTGATGTGGTCGGAAATACTAGAGATGTACAAACTACACTTGATAGGTAGATACACGTAGATACTCTTTTTGCAGCAGGGGCTGTTATTAAAAAGTGTAAATGTCGGCATTTTTCCAGTGCGAGAGAGAGAGGGAGTCTGGTTATACATTCCTTTTTAGGGTTCCGTACCTGAAAAGGAAAAAAAACGGAACACTTATAGGATTACATTGTTGTCCGTTTGTCTGTCTGTCTGTCCGCCTGTCTGTCAAGACGCTTTATCTCGGGAACGCGTAGAGGTATCGAGTTGAAATTAAAACAAAACTCAAGTCTACAATCCCTTGAAGCAGTGAAAAAATCAAACTTATAAGTTAACGTGAAAATAAGATACGGTCGTATATGCCGCAAAAAACGTATATTTCGATTCAATCAAGGGAATCAAAATTTATAGGGTAGGTACTTCCCGTTGACCTAGAACTATGAAATTTGGCATGTAATATCGTCTTATACTACAAGTACAGGGAAAAGGCAGAAAACTATACATTTGCAATCTAATACACTCGGCGTCACAAAAATCGCACCTCTTTAAGAATTCCCTTCAAAGTCATTTTAACCCTATTAATCAATGGTATACATATGACTATAAGGTATAATTGGAAAGGCAATTTATTTAAATTTCAGAATAAATCAATGGATTTGGTTTTTTGTTTACCAGGGAATAAAAAAAAGCAAGCTAATGCAAATGATTAAAAAGTTAAATTTTATTTTATCAGCAAAAATTACAACAAAGTCCTTAAAACTAACTTAAAACCTAGTGTTACCCCCCCTAGCCCTGATGACTGCTTCCATGCGTTCTCTCATGGACCTTATTAATGTGACAACAGTCTCTTGTGGAATGTTGTCCCATTCTGCAACGACGGCATCTTGAAGGTCTTGGAGAGTGGTAGGGGCAGGATTTCGTGCCCGTACTCGCCGTTTCAGTTCATCCCAAAGGTGCTCAATAGGGTTCAGGTCTGGACTTCGCGCCGGCCAGCGCATAACAGGGATGCCAACTTCTTGCAGGTAGTCTCTTACAATTAAAGCGGTGTGACAACGGGCGTTATCGTGCATTAACGTGAACCCACTGCCAACAAAACCCGCATAAGGGACAACCTGCTCCTCTAAGATCTCTGTTATGTACCGAGCAGCAGTCAGCGACCCTTGCCCGCGAGCACTTCCAGTCCGAGAAACACACACAAGGTTCGTTTTACCGTCGATTGACATGCCGCCCCAGAACATGCACGAGCCACCCCCGTATTCCACTGTCTCTTGAATACAGGCTTGTGCGAATCGTTCCCCTTGCCTCCTATACACTCTTCGACGCCTGTCGTTGCAGAAAAGACACACCCTCGTCTCATCCGAGAAGAGCACAGCCCTCCATTGGTCTATTGTCCAATCCACATGGTCACGGGCAAATTGCAACCGGTCTCTCCTATGCTGTGCAGTCAATTTGGGCCCTGTAGCAGCCTTATGAGCTGCAATTTTCTTCTCCCGCATTCTTCTTCTAATCGTGGAGACGCTTACAGAAGTTCTGCGAGCTGATCGCAGTTGTTGTTGCAGCTCAACAGCATTGGAGAACCGATTACGTAAAGACGTCGAAACAATGAAGCGATCGTCTCTTTCGGATGTGCACCGTTGTCTTCCAGATCCACGTCTTCGGATATAGCCACCAGTCTCTTGGAAACGTTGGAACACTCGTCGAACGGCAAAACGACTCAAGTTAAGTTGCCGAGCAACATCACATTGCCGCATCCCTGATTGCAGTAGTGCAATGACTTGAGCGGCTTCATCTGCAGTGGTATCCATCTTCTGGGGTATTTTTCTTGCTGTAGCTGTTCACGTGTGTTCACTTCAAAGGTTGAATAGCGAATGACCCACATTTAACCCGGGTCGCCCGTTTTATACCCTTGTAAGGAGGTGCAATTAGTGGCCGTTGTAATGCGTATTTTGACAACATTTTTTTAACGTTACGTGCTAATGAGATCTGTTGTGTTTAGGAATTCTAACTGTTGTTAATTTAAAGGTCGTTAAACATACTTTTAATTGATACCAATATTAATTGGGTTTAATGTATTCGTTACTGGCGGGACATGTTTTAAACTTATTTTCGAAAAGGTGCGATTTTTGTGACGCCGAGTGTATATAAAATTCTCGTGTCACAGTTTTCGTTCCCGTACTCCTCCGAAACGGCTTGACCGATTCTGGTGAAATTTTTTGTGCATATTGGGTAGGTCTGAGAATAGGCCAACATCTATTTTTCATCCCCTTTTTTCACCCCTTTTTCATCCCCCATCCAAATGTTAAGGGTTGGGGTAGGGTAGGTGTAGGGTAGGTGTATTGTAGGTGTAGGGTAGGTGTAGGGTAGGTGTAGGGTAGGTGTAGGGTAGGTGTAGGGTAGGTGTAGGGTAGGTGTAGGGTAGGTGTAGGGTAGGTGTAGGGTAGGTGTAGGGTAGGTGTAGGGTAGGTGTAGGGTAGGTGTAGGGTAGGTGTAGGGTAGGTGTAGGGTAGGTGTAGGGTAGGTGTAGGGTAGGTGTAGGGTAGGTGTAGGGTAGGTGTAGGGTAGGTGTAGGGTAGGTGTAGGGTAGGTGTAGGGTAGGTGTAGGGTAGGTGTAGGGTAGGTGTAGGGTAGGTGTAGGGTAGGTGTAGGGTAGGTGTAGGGTAGGTGTAGGGTAGGTGTAGGGTAGGTGTAGGGTAGGTGTAGGGTAGGTGTAGGGTAGGTGTAGGGTAGGTGTAGGGTAGGTGTAGGGTAGGTGTAGGGTAGGTGTAGGGTAGGTGTAGGGTAGGTGTAGGGTAGGTGTAGGGTAGGTGTAGGGTAGGTGTAGGGTAGGTGTAGGGTAGGTGTAGGGTAGGTGTAGGGTAGGTGTAGGGTAGGTGTAGGGTAGGTGTAGGGTAGGTGTAGGGTAGGTGTAGGGTAGGTGTAGGGTAGGTGTAGGGTAGGTTTTTTTTTTTTTTTTTTTTTTTTTTTTTTTTTTTTTTTTTTTTTCTAGTGATCCTCCGACATTGGTCATCAGAGTTCTTAAAAAATCGAGAAATCTTTCTAGTCTGTCTACATTCATACCAGTTCTCGCTTTTATTCCTCTCGTAATTTCATTCTACATACTTTATCTTTCTTTTATGCATTCAGCTTACTTTCTTAAGGGTAGGACGCCCTTCTACTTGTCCCTATTCTATTTTCTATTTCTTTTTTTGTTTTTCTTTATTTCGGGTATTATAACACGTCGACTCATGTTTTTATTCAACTTTTACAGTGGTTCTTATTTGATCTTCTTTCTTAAGACTATTACAAGTTCTTAATATTATTACATTCATCTTATTTATCTATTCTTATTTCACATTACACAATTCTTAGATCTACTTCTATTTTCTATCTCTTAACTAGTACATTGTTTTAACAGTACGGGCAACTAGGCTTTAGTCACTGATTATTTATTTTAACGTTTCAAAGTGCTTCAATTCTAAAATACTCTACATTTTCTTTATGACTTGATACTACAAAATACTTTTGAGATCTATAACAATTACTTTTCAACCTATATTATTTCGGCGATTACTTTTTATGTACTCTGGTAATACATAAAAGTATATCTACTTTCTTAGTCTTTATTATTTTTAATGACTTTTGCAGCAATTTCCTCACAATATTTTAAAAACATTTTCCTTAATTTTGAGTTTCCCATGATTGTCGGAATATTTTCCAGTTTTATTTCCACATCTATTTGCGATTCAATGTTGTGTTTATTTATCGCATATATTGGGCACTCCGTGATCAAGTGTAGGATGCTCTCATTTTTAGAGGGGTCACATGGACATGCCGGGCTCTCCTTGCACCCGAAGCGATTTAAGTACTCGGAGAACCCGCCATGCCCTGTGGTGTAGGGTAGGTGTAGGGTAGGTGTAGGGTAGGTGTAGGGTAGGTGTAGGGTAGGTGTAGGGTAGGTGTAGGGTATACATCATAAATATAGTCTAACTAATCCTAATCATGTGCTTAAGATTACTTATCTACTATAAAAGTGTACAATATTTGTGCTACTTTAGAAGTAGGTAGAGTAAGCCCAGCCTACCCTCTGCAAATAAAGCATTGGATTGCATCGGGCTTATAGCATCTAGTTTTAGGTACTCTAGAGACTTTAAATTGGCTTCCAGTTTATCCAGATGCGACAGCCAATTATAGAGGGTGGCAGAAATATCGAAGTACAATCTGCTACCCTACCATGGATTCAGTTTGTAATATTAGACACAACTGCGTTAAAGTTTTTGTTAGTTAAAACAACAGTTAATACAAAAAGTTATATGTATCTTCAAGGTCAAAAAGTATAGCTGGAGAAGTTTGGAAGGAGAAACAAGGTCTTCGTACAGTATTGGAACACTATATATTATCGTATATATCGTATAAATTATTCGTCCCTTTATTTTTTTGTTAGCTATACAGGATGAAATTGAATTCATTAGCAAAATTTTAAGGAGAGACTCAGACCACGAACTTGAACAACTTTCAATATGGAGCCAGCTCAAACAGCGCGAAAAAAAATCCAGCGGTTCCATACGTTTTGGCCGAGTACCTATTGCAACTACTTATTGTATGGAACAGCTGATGTTTTTCCCGCACTATTTGAGTTTGCCCCATAATGAAAGTTTTAAGGTTCGTGGTCTGAGTCACTCCTTAAAAATTTGCTCATGAATTCAATTTCATCCTGTATAGTGTCATATAAATGATTCATCCCTTTATTTTTTATTAGTTATATAGTATAATAATATAGTTAACAAAAAATAATTTCGACGAATAATTTCAACCTTGGGAGATCTTAAATCATGGAAAGCTTAAAACCTAAAAGCGTATAATAATATGTTGACGACCATCATGTATTCAAACACAAATCCGTAATAATATTACAAATGAGGTAGTGGGTTTGTTTGCTTGTTTGTTTATTACGCTTTCAGGACATAACTATTAGTACTAGTAACAAATACGATAGGGTACTCGTTATCTGAATGTCCTCAAGTAATAACTAGTCTAGGCACGTAGTTATTACACTCTTCAGAAAATTCAAATTCAAGCTTTTAGAAGATTGCCCTAAGTAAGTACAATTACGTCAATTTAGTAATCCAATCCACTTCGGTAATGAAATAAATTATCATCGGTTGTGGATATCGTTTTTTTTTCCCGTGGGGAAATTCTTATGGAACCCGCCGTATGTGGAGAACGGAGGTATACGTTGGAATCTTGCCGACTTGTTCGTACGGTACGGTTTCGATTTGTTGAGAGGAGGCGCGGTAAACACTTGAAGCATGATCCGCATCCCCGACTGGAAAAAGATGTTCGCGACCCTGCGAGGTCGCAGATAGCCTAATTTTTGTGGGTGTAAAATTGTTGTTGTTATTATAGATACTATAGAGCTTATGGGGCGATAAACCTTACGGTACCCGATCGTAAAGTATGACTGTGTAGTCTGGTGTGTCAGGTTAAAGAGAAAAACCGAATGAAATTACTATATTGCTAAGCCAATGTTAGCACTCCACGAGTGCCTCGCAGACAATTAAATGAGTATAAAAATAAGCACAGCACTTCTAATTTAAAACTACTTACTTCTAGAATCACTTTAGAGTGTTTAGAAGAAGTATTTAGTCAAATGCAACCTAGTCGAAAGCATTTGACTAAATGCTTCTTCTAAACACTCTAAAAGTGATTCTAGAGTAGTTTTAAATTAGAAGTGCTTACTATTATGTGTTTTTATTAGCCGACCATTCTGTTTATAACCGCGGAACACTTGACTTTTTGGAAACATAATCTAAATACATTATTTTATGTATCTTCTGTCTGGATTTTTGTCCAGGATTTTGCCTTTCGAGCTATTTAATAAAATCATACGAAGTTAAGGTCTATTACATTCCTTTACATCGTGGCTGCTTCCTGAGTGATATCAATTATTTTTGTTCGGAACGGGTTATTGTATTCTCCGGTCTATATTATGTGAGTTCTTTAGTACCCCGACGTTATTAAACATTTATTGGTAGATTAAAAGACGTGCCGAAATCGTTAATCGTCGGAAGAAAGGCTCGTTTTTGCGCAAAGGCATCTACTCATAGTCATCTTACCGCTTTTCTTTTGTTCCTTACTCCTACGAATGAGCAGGCGTTTATTTGTCTTCAAGTATGAGTACCCATTAGCGGTCCACTTATGGAGCAAACATTGCACCTCCTTTATTAACAAGCAGTGAACATCGAACTAGCGATGAAGACGTTAATTTGTTTCTTCGCGTGTTGAAAACCCATGCACTACACTTACCACCATTAGGAGTATTGAAGTGCATAAATTATTTAGATTAGATTTTTATTTGAAGTTAATGTTCTCTGACTTTATTAACGACTAGTTTTTGTGTTAGGTTTGCCCCCGACTTCGTTTGCATGAATTTCCCTTTCCCTTTTCCCTTTATAGCTTCTTGACTCAGGAATAACTCGGTATCCTATTAGCGAAGAATATTCAGAATTGGACCACATTCCGACAACTTTGGATTTGGTAATATAATGTATTTCGAGTGCTCAGAAAAAATTGTCAGTATTTTTTAGCAAATTTTCAACTGTCTCCATCATTAAGATGTTCAGAATTGGATAATAATAATACCAGTCTATTATTGTCCTACTGCAGGGCAATGGTCTCTTCTCATACAGAGAAGGCACAATCGTTGATCACCATATTCGCCCAAGGCGGATTGGTGACTACATATTTATACAAACTGGGGATGACAATACGACAAAAAATTAAAATAATGGTAATACAACTAGCATAAGAATATTTTGAAACTATCAGACAGACAGAAAAAAAAATCAGACAAAAGAGCATATAAATGTATTCAAAATAGGACACCATTTGAAATATTGGTTTACTAAATTGTGAGAAGAGCGGCAACATGTGGCGCCATAATTTAATATTATTAATGCTCAATAAAAACAATTATCAAATCTTGCCATGATCCTTTTTTGTGCTATTGCCGCCGCCAGCCTGTATAGTCCAGGTTTCCTCACGAAGTTTTCCTTCATCAATGTCAGAGAACACATACTTAACAAGTACATAGGAATTTGTAGTTCAGTATCGAGCCTGCAAACTTCTGCATGAGAGGTGGCCGCCCTTACCACTGGGCTATCACGACTCGCACATCGACATCAGAATTGGATGCTTTTGGATTAATACATAGAAACACACTCTTAGGTTTTCAATGGAGGTAAGCAGAAACTACAAAAGTCCAAGAGCTGTGGTCGCTACATTCTGTACTGTTTTTTTTTATTGGATGGCAATTACGCCCATGGGCCTGATGTTGACTCGTCATTGCTGCCTATGAATATCTGCAATACGCATCCTTCAAATCGTTCTGATTTTTTTAACCCCCGACAAAAACAGAGGCTTGTTATAAGTTTGTGTATTTCTGTGTCTGTCTATGGCGTCGTAGTTCCCAAACGGTGAACCGATTTGGATTTGGACGTGGTCTTTTAAATAGATATCTGACTTTGGGAAGAAGGTTCTTTGCTATGTATAATGAAGATCGGATCAGCTAATCCGAAGATCATTTTCCCATTATGATGAAAGGAATTTCTAATACAAAAGTCGACTAAATTATTAAACTTATTACTTATAATTCGGAGTATTTATGTTATGCGCAAGTAGTGAGTGTTCTCGAAACTTAAAAATTGGGGATTTAGATGATGACCCAAAAAAGTCTCTAAAAAGTAAAAAAAAAACTAAAAGTGTTGTTGACTCTTATACTTTATTTCAAATACCTAATTAGTTTTTAGCTGAAGTTTTTTTCCGTAGGTACTTCCCAATGTTAGAAATTGACTCCCACTTATATCAATTAGACAACAGAAGCAAATCTATCTGAACAAAGTGTCCCATTGAACACATAAATCTCACTGAATGAAGTAAAGGATAGTAGGTTCCCATCTATCTCCATGTAAACATCGATTAATTCTCCTCACGAGGTGTTGGGTCCTCGAACTTAACTTGTAATTCAATCTATGGAGGGTTCAAATTCCTAATTGGAATCAGCATAAAAGGCCAACCTGTATAATGGTGATTAGTGTTCGGGTTAGCTGGGGTTTAGTCGGCTTGATGGGTTTGCCTTCGTGTATTAAATTATACGTTCATTTGTTTTAGTGTTTATGACAATGTGTTGCTACTTGTTTGTGTTGTGTATTATGTGTATCGTCTATAGTTTTAAGATTATCTTAGGGTTCATGTTCAGCATTGTTTTGAAGTTAACTCTCAATATTTTAACTGTCTCACTCATACAAAATTCAACAAGTGGGTATATTTTGCGAAAACAAAGCAAAGTTCTTCACATCGCCTTTTTATAGCGTGTCGTAAGGATTGGGAGCATTGAGGAGATTTTGTAGGCTAAAGCACTGATTAACTAATAGTTCCTTTAAAGGCCGAATCTGCCATCCCCAGACAAAACGAAGTAGATAGACCGTATCGACTAGTTTTCGAGCATCGTAATATTATCAGGAACAGTATTATTGTTCGTATTCGATACGTGGTCTGCATTCAAATTAATAGTATATATAATTGAAACCCATAAGTTGTTGAGTTACGGGCAGTAGAGAGTAGCAATCCAGCATGGCAGGCCAGCACATCAAGCTACCCCAATCTGTCGAATTGCTTTGATAGTTTTTCAACTTTATTTCAAAAGAATAAGGTTAATTTTCAATAGGTAAAATTTGACAGTTTGGGATAACTTGTTGTGCTGGCGTCTGTAATTAAGCAGCTGCTCTGTCATTAATTAATAAAAAATATATAATTACGAGCGGCATTTGCACTCAATTTTATAATACTCCTTTGTAAAACAAAGTCTTCTTTGAATTTTACATACTTCTTGCAATAATAATTTTAATTCCAATCTCTTTTTATTTTCAGGTAAGTGTAGCTGTGGTCTTTCCCATCATTCGTGGTAAGTGGTTAGCCAGTGTTTGGAACGCGAAATGGAGCTGAAACGTCATTGTAAATTAGAAAAAGAGTCTTGACTCTAAATTGTAGCTAGACCGTCATAGATTGTGTTAGTGGTCTGTGAGTTGGGATCTATTGTGGTAAGCAATGTGTACTTATTAACGTTGTACAGTCTGCAGCATTATAAGATTGGATAAATTACGTATTGTTATAGAAACTGTAGAAGATCTGGCTGGTTTTATCAAATTCAACCTCAGTATAATAAATACGTTTCTACTTGAGACACCCAAACCACCAATTAATTGACATACATTTTATGACCTGCCAAAATGCGACTCTCATATTTGTGTAGCAAACTATGACGTCATTTATTTGTCAACTCGATTGACTTACAATTTTTTTTAAATCAAAGCAATAAAAAACCTAATTTGACAGAAAATTGGAAATTAATGTCAGGGCTAAAATATACCTTAAACTACCTTATTACCCTAAAATATAAAAATAGAGTCTTGACAGTCGGTCTTGACAGGAAGGTTTAGGGTTTTTAGGGTCCGATCACACAGACTGGCTCGGAGAGCATCGGCCGGTGCTCTTCTTTTCACCCAGACCGGCGCGCTTCCGCCCCGAAGAGTACCTATGTTATCAGAGGCAGCCGGTAAGCTCCTCTTATTACTTATTTCATGCCAAGCGCGTTTGGTTTACTCTCAAGCATTCTAAATAATAAAATAAATGACACGTAAAAATAAACCTTTTTACAATGATTCAAAACTCTGTTTTAAACGTGTTAAAAAACTGCTCTCCTCTCCGAGCCGGTCTGTGTGAACGGACCCCAAAAACAAACAATTAGAACCACACCAAGCAAAACCTTAGTTTTGCTTGGTGTGGTTCTAATTGTTCAAACTTTAAAGCAAGTGGATGTGAGGACATGCCCGTACATGAGCGATCAGAACCCCGCTGAAGTGTCATCGCTCGCTGTCGTCTTTTTGCCCTCTGTACTTTTGCTCGATTGCCCTTTTAGAAGACACATGTGGCTACAATCATTTTAATTAAATCAAGTTCAATTCTACTTACTTGTTGACTTACAGTTATTTCAAAATCAATACACTAATACAAAACACAAATAATTTTTCTAACGATAACGTTAGAAAAATTATTTGTTATTTTTTATTTTTTTTTTATTTTATATGTATAAAAAAAAAATATTTTATAAAATTTGAATCTAGTTACCCATTCCAAATGGTAGTGGTAGTGGCAGTGGTTTATAAACACACAATTAAGCCTACTCGCTATCATACACATGGTGCTGTTGGCGGTATATGGTGCTGTTATATTAGTTAGTATAAAACCAACGATGGCAAAGCGATAGTTAGGTACTTCTGTATGTTCTAGAAATACAATTTACCGCACCATAAAAGTTTTGTAAAAGTCACTTTATGGGAAACTCATACGGTGCAGTATTGTATTTTGGATGAGTTGAGTTTCGACTTTAGCTGCAGACTGTCTCGACTTTGTTGGTACATATTGAGTTTTATTACGAAAACTAAGAACTGAAGAACACATTACAATTTATAGAATTGTTACATAAAAAGTTTAGAACTATCTTTTATTACCTGTACTGTAAACCTACTTTTATTTTGAATGTGGTTTAATAGTGCACTAAACATGCAAAAATAATACATTCGAAATTTTATTTATAATATTGAAGTAGTAACGAACTTGCGAGTGAAATAAAACAGAATTAATAACTCAACTACTTCGTCACGATCGAGAATTAAAATGTTATTTTATAGAGCAGATATTACAGCGTATTTCGGTAAAGCAAATCCTTTGAAAAAAAAACCGGACAAGTGCGAGTTGGACTCTCTCACCGAGGGTTCCGTACAAAGTAGGTACCCTCTACATATCCATACTTCCATATTAATATTATAAATGAGAAAGTAACTCTGTCTGTTACGCTTCCACGGTGAAACGGCTGAATCGATTTTGATGAAATTTGGTATGAAAATAGCTTGAACCCTGGGAAAGAACATAGGGTACTTTTTAATCCGGGACTTCGTCTGCATCCGCGATAACCTTCATTCACACGGACCAAATCGCGGACAAAAGCGCATCTATTCATATACATATAATACAACAGTAAAAAAACTGTGTCTGTACATTGAATATATTAAAAAAATAAAAATTGAGGGGGGTTTAGAAACAGTAATAGAGCACGAATCCAAAAAAAATATTCTGTCTGTTTGTCTGTTTGTTTGTACACGCTAATCTTCGGAACTGCTGGACGGATTTGAATGATTTTTTTTGTTGTATAGGTATTAAGTCTGGGCAACATATAGGCTATAATTTATCTTGGAAACTTGAACACCTGATGCAGATCCGCAACAGACCAGCTAAACTATAAGAGATACAAAAATGGTACCATAGCAAAAATTGTTCCACGTGATGAGCATATTCTGCTGAGAGAATAAATTTGAAGATCTGGAACACCTGATGTGGAACTCCAAGAGCCCAGCTACACCATAACACATAATAGGAATGACGTCTTAGCAAAAGTTGTTTGGTCTGATGAGCATTTCTTGTTGACTTATAAAAATCGAAGATCAGAAACATCTGATGTGGAAATCAAAGCTATCACTAATTTTATTACTGTAAAGCTGTCACTAATTTCACTGTATATTATAAAATAACATAAGCTGGGAGTACCTCCACGCGGTGAAGGCGGTAACAGTTTAGGACTGATTTTTGATGACGCTGGTCAAAACTCCCTTCTTTTTTATCGTTTAAATATGACTTCCTGCTTATGTTATTTGAGTGTTTAATTTCCTTTACACGGTAGCCTACCCGGTAACGCAGGGGAGCAGTCACTTAGATTTTAATTGATCAGGTATCTCTTCACAATAAAACTATAACCATGCCTAGAAAGAGGTCAAATCTTTCCCAATGTTCCAAAGGAGCTAAAAGATTGAGGATCATAAGACCCCAAGAATCTACCGAAGAGCGTCAGGAGAGACTTGATGCTGTCGAGAACATCAGGCTGCAAATCGCTCCGTAGAAAACTCTTCAGATCGCGAAGCACGTCTGCGTTCTCAGCGTATTTACGCATCTACATCCAGGTCTCTAGAGACAAGTGGGGAACGTGATGCGAGACTGACCGCTGATCGTGAACGTCACGCATTGTCTCGCGAGTCGGAGACGTTCATGGATAGAGAATTGCGCTTGAGTTCTCAGCGTATCTACGCATCTGCTTCAAGGTTTCTAGAGACAAGTGCGGAACGTGATGCGCGACTGTCCGCTGATCGTGAGCGACATGCATTGTCTCGCGAATCGGAAACGTTTACCGATACAGAATCACGCTTGAGTTCTCAGCGTATTCGCACATCTACTAACAGGTCTTTTGAAACGAGTGCTGATCGAGATTATCATACATTGTCCCGAACACGCACACAACAAAATATTCATAATCAGTTAGAAAGTAAGAGAGAAAAAACTGCTGGAGTAGGGCATGAAGAGACAGAAGAAGAGCGCAACGAACGTTTGAATTCTGATCGACTTCGACATTCTCTGAACAGAATGTCGATATCATCTAAAGAATCGGATGTGTCTCAGATATAGCCGTAGAGCATGCCATGGGTACGCCACATATTCCGCCATTGAAAAGAAAATTGTACTTTTTGAACATCTCGAATCGTATCGCGCATCCCGTTGGTTTCCCGTCCCCGGGCTCTTAGAATTCGACATCAGACGTATCAGATCTTCGATTTTGCCGACCCCGTTGTCGCTGGCATAAACAACAGGATCCGAGTACGAAGTCGCGGACAGAAGCTAGTTATAAATAAAGAATATATTTTTAATGGTTTAATTACAGATGTATAGGTTTCAAACTTTACCCTGTATTTATAGTATAAGACGATAATACTTTCAAAGTTTCATAGTTCTAGGTCTACGGAAAGAACCCTATATTTTGATTCTCTTGAGAGTGTCGAAATGTACGTTTTTTGCGACATAAACGGCCGTATCTTTTTTTCACGTTAACTTAGAAGTTTGATTTTTTTACAGCTTCAAGGGACCGTAGTTAAATTTCAACTCGATACCTCTATGCGTTCCCGAGATAAAGGGTCTTTACAGACAGACAGACAGACCGCCAGACAGATAGACAGACAGACGGACAACAAAGTGATCCTATGAGGGATCCGTTTTTTCCCATTGAGGTGGACCCTAAAAACTAATATTTTTTTAAGACAGCGATACGAATCTCCATATCATTTTCTATATTAGAGAACGCACAAACGCGAAACGCAAAAGTATTCGATTCGAGTCGAGTTTCGGATTGAATATACGACTATCCAATAATATTTTGGTTTTTTAGAGCCTTTAAATTAAAAATACATTTTGTGCGTAACTGGTATTTCTTCTATATAATATAAATGAATCGCTGTTCGTTGGTCTCGCTAAAATTCGAGAACGGCTGGACCGATTTGGCTAATTTTGGTCTTGAAATATTTGTGAAAGTCCAAGGAAAGTTCAAACGGTGAGAAAATTTAAAAAATTCACGAATGAAAGAGGATAGGTACAGGGACAGGGCAACGTCTGTCGGGTCAGCTAGTCAAAAATAAAAAGTTAAGTATATTTTTGAGTTTGCGTTACGTTTAGGTTTTGGTTAGATAGGTTATGGTTATGTCTAGGGCAACTATCTCGATGGTCTCGTGGTCGCAAGCGCGACTGCTGAACATGGTTCTGGTTTCAATTCCCAGGTTGGGCAAAGTGTTATTGCGTTTTTCCTGCGCCTGACCTCTCCCCGGTTGTGTCGGATTGCCGTCCGTCCCACCGGACTATGAGATTGAAGGAAGTGGGAGTGCGCTCGAGTCTGCGCATACACTTCTGCACTATAATATGTTCTGGATACTTGGTTGATCTACATTGAGATTAACTTCAGATTCTCAGGATACCGATTACGTAGAGCTAACTAAATCTGGCTTGTGCAGTTAATTCTCGAGCTAAGATCGACGGTTTACTAAGCTAGACTAACATTGTTCACCTAAGTTATACGGAACACGTTGAAACTGACAGCTGTGTGTGTGTGTGAACTCATTATTATTTGAATTAAGGAAGTCATTAGGTAAAGCGTTCGTGCTAATTTGTTGGGAAACTAAGACTAAGTGTATCCAGTTTCTTACTGGTAGTGTATGCATCAGAGTGAATGCAGTTCAATGGAGTGCAATAGGAGAAGATAGAAAACCAGTAATGAACTGCTGTAGACTGATGATGAGTTATCTATAAGGGATGAAACATTCACTGCCCGACTACATGAGTCCATTTCCTCTAGATTGTCACTTGCAATCTATTTGTAATCGAAATTAATATTATTATGTTAAAATTAAGAAAGAAAAATGGTTTTGTGCAAGTTGCGAGCTTGTATACCTGCGCCCTCGAAAACTCGCAAATCGCTTCAAAATTTTTCTATTCATACCTGTTACTGTCAATAAAAAGATGTCTATAAAACTAAAACTAACAACTAGAAACTACGATTATACTTAATTTTAAGTTAGTACTTGGTAGAATTTTTAATTAGAAAGTTTAAATAAATTGCGTTTAAAACATTTATTCGAAAATATTTGTCAAAATTCACAATTAGACGATACACCAGTGACAACAAATACTGATCAGTACAGATAGTAAAGATTCAAGGCAAACCGTAAATTTACTTAAGGGGGATGATCCAGGGCAGCCCGCGAAATTAAATTTTTCTTACGTTTTTTCAAATAGCAGCTCAGTGTCAGGTTATGGCATGTGCCATGGCAAACAAAAAAGATTGGGCTCATACTATCTTCGTACCTTTACATAAGAATGGTTCCATCAGGACGTGCAGTAATTCCGTCTAATTGCTCTTATTTCTTATGCAAGTAAGATTTTACTGCACATATTAAATTAACGTCTGAAATCCTACTTGAGTAAAGAAATCGCCCCCGAACAAGCCGACTTTGTAAAGGGAAAAGGAACCCGAGAGCAAATTTTGACAGTTTGGGAGATTATAGAGAAAGCCCGAGAATTTAACAAGGCCACTTTTATATACTTTGTTGACTTTACCAAAGCATTCGACGTTGTAAAAAGGCCAAAACTCTGGAACTGAGTCTTTCTTCCTTTCTTTCTTTCATATGAAAATGGCACGGCATCAGTTCGAGCAGATGGCATCCTATCGAACCACTTACATACCAGCGCCGGAGTATCTACGTCAGGGCTGTATTATCTCTCCCCTCCTTTTCAATGTGTACTCGAAATGAACATCACTCGTAAAGACTGGAGAGACGATTTCGATTAGCGGATTAAAAATCTTTAATCTGCGATATTATGCAGACAGAGAGAAATACAACTTTATTTGCTACTAGCGCTGGCCACATGAAAGAACTTCTCTGCAAGGTGGAAAGCGTCAACCTCGATTTCGAACTCAAGATTAATCGCAATAAGACAAAAACTAATAACCGAAAAATAATATTTTGCATGCCTCATTTGGTAGGACATAATCGCAACATGCGCAACGCAACATCGTCACATGTATACGTCTACTTCTATTCAGCAATAAATAAAATGATTTGATTTGACGATTGTCGATCGCATGAATAATAATTCGCCAGAAATAACGTAAATCGCGCAATGTGATGAGATCCAACCATTTATATATCTAGGAGCCCTATTCACGACTAATGGTGGTTGCGTCGACGAAATCAAGAGACGTATGGCGATGCTTGGTCTGCAATGGACAAGCTGAAATGAGTACCGAGGAACCGCAACACAAAAATTCGCCCAGTTCGAGCACTTTTGTTCCCCACATTCCTTTACGCCGCTGAAACATGGACCCTACGGAAAATTAACGCAGAAGTACAGACGTCCTAGATATGTGGTATTGGAGAAGATTGCTGGGCGTATCATGGACGGAGTTTCGTACCAATGAGTCAATATTGCCGGAACTCGGAATTAAGCAACGTCTGTCAGCTGTTGTACAATCACGCATCCTCACTTTTTTCGGCCACGTAAGCCGTCGGGGAGATGTGTCCACCAAACGTCTTGTAGTTCAGGGGAAAGTCGAAGGTACCAGGCCACGAGGTAGATCGCCTTAGATGGACTGATCAGGTCAAGGCTGCAGTTGATGGCATCTGGCACGAATGCACGAGGAAGGCAGCTGTAAGGGAGAAAAGGCGACGTGTCGTAAAGCTTGCCATCAACACCTGAAGTGACACGACTACTCTGTCAAGAGTAACACTGTCAAAGAATACGCGGACGACTCGACTCCACGCGTATGACTCTATAATTAATAGGTATTGTTTGTGGTCCTGGTCTAGTCATTTCTGCGCCCCTCCAGGGTCTGCGCCCTGTGCCTGGGCACCGCTGTCACTGCCCTAGTTACGGCACTGGTTAGAACTAACGATATTATTCATCTCTTTCTAATCTAACGAATTTATAAATATTATATTTCTTTAGGTTTACATAGTAACAACAATGTAATTACGTAGCAGGCATAGGTAATTACAAGCTTCCACATTATAAAACAAGTTCTTTGTTCAGTTTCACTAAAGAGAATAAGTAAATGAAAAAGGTACCTATGAGTATTTAAGCTTTTTTTAAAGTATGAACAAAATTAAAAATATGTATTGTATTTTGGATGAGTTGAGTTTCGACTTTGGCTGCAGACTGTCTCGACTTTGTTGGTACATATTGAGTTTTATTACGATAGTCTGAAACTAAGAACTGAAGAACACATTACAATTTATAGAATTGTTACATAAAAAAGTTTAGAACTATCTTTTATTACCTGTACTGTAAACCTACTTTTATTTTGAATGTGGTTTAATAGTTGCACTAAACATGCAAAAATAATACATTCGAAATATTATTTATAATATTGTAGTAGTAACGAACTTGCGAGTGAAATAAAACAGAATAAATAACTCAACTACTTCGCCACGATCGAGAATTAAAATGTTATTTTATAGAGCAGATATTACAGTGTATTTCGGTAAAGCAAATCCATTGAAAAAAAAACCGGACAAGTGCGAGTTGGACTCGCTCACCGAGGGTTCCGTACAAAGTAGGTACCCTCTACATATCCATACTTCCATATTAATATTATAAATGAGAAAGTAACTCTGTCTGTTACGCTTCCACGATGAAACGGCTGAATCGATTGTGATGATATTTGGTATGAAAATAGCTTGAACCCTGGGAAAGAACATAGGGTACTTTTTAATCCGGGACTTCGTCTGCATCCGCGATAACCTTCATTCACACGGACCAAATCGCGGACAAAAGCGCATTATAAATAAAGAATATATTTTTAATGGTTTAATTACAAATGTATAGTTTTCAAACTTTACCCTGTATTTATAGTATAAGACGACAATACTTTCAAAGTTTCATAGTTCTAGGTCTACTGAAAGAACCCTATATTTTGATTCTCTTGAGAGTGTCGAAATGTACGTTTTTTGCGACATAAACGTATCTTTTTTTCACGTTAACTTAGAAGTTTGATTTTTTTACAGCTTCAAGGGACCGTAGTTAAATTTCAACTCGATACCTCTATGCGTTCCCGAGATAAAGGGTCTTGACAGACAGACAGACAGACCGCCAGACAGATAGACAGACAGACGGACAACAAAGTGATCCTATGAGGGATCCGTTTTTTCCCACTGAGGTGGACCCTAAAAACTAATATTTTTTAAGACAGCGATACGAATCTCCATATCATTTTCTATATTAGAGAACGCACAAACGCGAAAAGCAAAAGTATTCGATTCGAGTCGAGTTTCGGATTGAATATACGACTATCCAATAATATTTTGGTTTTTTAGAGCCTTTAAATTAAAAATACATTTTGTGCGTAATTGGTATTTCTTCTATATAATATAAATTAATCGCTGTTCGTTAG
This sequence comes from Charanyca ferruginea, assembly GCA_947361185.1. Classification (NCBI taxonomy): domain Eukaryota; kingdom Metazoa; phylum Arthropoda; class Insecta; order Lepidoptera; family Noctuidae; genus Charanyca; species Charanyca ferruginea. The sequence continues at coordinate 18,194,864 of OX376070.1, read as the reverse complement.
TCTCGCTAAAATTCGAGAACGGCTGGACCGATTTTGCTAATTTTGGTCTTGAAATATTTGTGAAAGTCCAAGGAAAGTTCAAACGGTGAGAAAATTTGAAAAATTCACGAATAAAAGAAGATGGGTACAGGGACAAGTGAACGTCTGTCGGGTCAGCTGGTTATATTTTTGAATTTGCGTTACATTTAGGTTTCGGTTAGATAGGTTATGGTTATGTCTAGGATAACTATCTCTATGGTCTCGTGGTCGCAAGCGCGACTGCTGAACATGGTTCTGGTTTCGATTCCCAGGTTGGGCAAAGTGTTATTGAGTTTTTCCTCCGCCTGATCTCTTGCCGGTTGTGTCGGATTGCCGTCCGTCCCACCGGACTATGAGATTGAAGGAAGTGGGAGTGCGCTCGAGTCTGCGCATACACTTCTGCACTATAATATCTTCTGGATACTTGGTTGATCTACATTGAGATTAACTTCAGATCCTCAGGAAGCCGATTACGTAGAGCTAACTAAATCTGGCTTGTGCAGTTAATTCTCGAGCTAAGATCGACGGTTTACTAAGCTAGACTAACATTGTTCACCTAAGTTATACGGAACACGTTGAAACTGACAGCTGTGTGTGTGTGTGTGAACTCATTATTATTTGAATTAAGGAAGTCATTAGGTAAAGCGTTCGTGTTAATTTGTTGGGAAACTGAGACTAAGTGTATTCAGTTTCTTACTGGTAGTGTATGCATCAGAGTGAATGCAGTTCAATGGAGTGCAATAGGAGAAGATAGAAAACCAGTAATGAACTGCTGTAGACTGATGATGAGTTATCTACAAGGGATGAAACATTCACTGCCCGACTACATGAGTCCATTTCCTCTAGATTGTCACTTGCAATCTATTTGTAATCGAAATTAATATTATTATGTTAAAATTAAGAAAGAAAAATGGTTTTGTGCAAGTTGCGAGCCTGTATAACAGCGCCCTCGAAAACTCGCAAATCGCTTCAAAATTTTTCTAATTACTTATACCTGTTACTGTAAATAAAAAGATGTCTATAAAAATAAAACTAACAACTAGAAACTACGTTTATACTTAATTTTAAGTAAGTACTTGGTAGAATTTTTAATAAGAAAGTTTAAATAAATTGCGTTTAAAACATTTATTCGAAAATATTTGTCAAAATTCACAATTAGACGATACACCAGAGACAACAAATACTGATCAGTACAGATAGTAAAGATTAAAGGCAAACCGTAAATTTACTTAAGGGGGATGATCCAGGGCAGCCCGCGAAATAAAATTTTTCTTACGTTTTTTCAAATAGCAGCTCAGTATCAGGTTATGGCATGTGCCATGGCAAACAAAAAAGATTGGGCTCATACTATCTTCGTACCTTTACATAAGAATGGTTCCATCAGGACGTGCAGTAATTCCGTCTAATTGCTCTTATTTCTTATGCAAGTAAGATTTTATTGCACATATTAAATTAACGTCTGAAATCCTACTTGAGTAAAGAAATCGCCCCCGAACAAGCCGACTTTGTAAAGGGAAAAGGAACCGGAGAGCAAATTTTGACAGTTTGGGAGATTAAAGAGAAAGCCCGAGAATTTAACAAGCAATTTTTATATATTTTGTTGACTTTACCAAAGCATTCGACGTTGTAAAAAGGCCAAAACTCTGGAACTGAGTCTTTCTTTCTTTCTTTCTTTCATATGAAAATAGCACGGCATCAGTTCGAGCAGATGGCATCCTATCGAACCACTTACATACCAGCGCCGGAGTCTCTACGTCAGGGCTGTATTATCTCTCCCCTCCTTTTCAATGTGTACTCGAAATGAACATCACTCGTAAAGACTGGAGAGACGATTTCAATTAAAAATCTATAATCTGCGATATTATGCAGACAGAGAGAGATACAACTTTATTTGCTACTAGCGCTGGCCACATGAAAGAACTTCTCTGAAAGGTGGAAAGCGTCAACCTCGATTTCGAACTCAAGATTAATCGCAATAAGACAAAAACTAATAACCGAAAAATAATATTTTGCATGCCTCATTTGGTAGGACATAATCGCAACATGCGCAACGCAACATCGTCACATGTATACGTCTACTTCTATTCAGCAATAAATAAATTGATTTGATTTGACGATTGTCGATCGCATGAATAATAATTCGCCAGAAATAACGTAAATCGCGCAATGTGATGAGGTCCAACCATTTATATATCTAGGAGCCCTAATCACGACTAATGGTGGTTGCGTCGACGAAATCAAGAGACGTATGGCGATGCTTAGTCTGCAATGGACAAGCTGAAAAGAGTACCGAGGAACCGCAACACAAAAATTCGCCCAGTTCGAGCACTTTTGTTCCCCACATTCCTTTACGCCGCTGAAACATGGACCCTACGGAAAATTAACGCAGAAGTACAGACGTCCTAGATATGTGGTATTGGAGAAGATTGCTGGGCGTATCATGGACGGAGTTTCGTACCAATGAGTCAATATTGCCGGAACTCGGAATTAAGCAACGTCTGTCAGCTGTTGTACAATCACGCATCCTCACTTTTTTCGGCCACGTAAGCCGTCGGGGAGATGTGTCCACCAAACGTCTTGTAGTTCAGGGGAAAGTCGAAGGTACCAGGCCACGAGGTAGATCGCCTTAGATGGACTGATCAGGTCAAGGCTGCAGTTGATGGCATCTGGCACGAATGCACGAGGAAGGCAGCTGTAAGGGAGAAAAGGCGACGTGTCGTAAAGCTTGCCATCAACACCTGAAGTGACACGACTACTCTGTCAAGAGTAACACTGTCAAAGAATACGCGGACGACTCGACTCCACGCGTATGACTCTATAATTAATAGGTATTGTTTGTGGTCCTGGTCTAGTCATTTCTGCGCCCCTCCAGGGTCTGCGCCCTGTGCCTGGGCACCGCTGTCACTGCCCTAGTTACGGCACTGGTTAGAACTAACGATATTATTCATCTCTTTCTAATCTAACGAATTTATAAATATTATATTTCTTTAGGTTTACATAGTAACAACAATGTAATTACGTAGCAGGCATAGGTAATTACAAGCTTCCACATTATAAAACAAGTTCTTTGTTCAGTTTCACTAAAGAGAATAAGTAAATGAAAAAGGTACCTATGAGTATTTAAGCTTTTTTTAAAGTATGAACAAAATTAAAAATATGTATTGTATTTTGGATGAGTTGAGTTTCGACTTTGGCTGCAGACTGTCTCGACTTTGTTGGTACATATTGAGTTTTATTACGATAGTCTGAAACTAAGAACTGAAGAACACATTACAATTTATAGAATTGTTACATAAAAAAGTTTAGAACTATCTTTTATTACCTGTACTGTAAACCTACTTTTATTTTGAATGTGGTTTAATAGTTGCACTAAACATGCAAAAATAATACATTCGAAATATTATTTATAATATTGTAGTAGTAACGAACTTGCGAGTGAAATAAAATAGAATAAATAACTCAACTACTTCGCCACGATCGAGAATTAAAATGTTATTTTATAGAGCAGATATTACAGTGTATTTCGGTAAAGCAAATCCATTGAAAAAAAAACCGGACAAGTGCGAGTTGGACTCGCTCACCGAGGGTTCCGTACAAAGTAGGTGCCCTCTACATATCCATACTTCCATATTAATATTATAAATGAGAAAGTAACTCTGTCTGTTACGCTTCCACGATGAAACGGCTGAATCGATTGTGATGATATTTGGTATGAAAATAGCTTGAACCCTGGGAAAGAACATAGGGTACTTTTTAATCCGGGACTTCGTCTGCATCCGCGATAACCTTCATTCACACGGACCAAATCGCGGACAAAAGCGCATTATAAATAAAGAATATATTTTTAATGGTTTAATTACAAATGTATAGTTTTCAAACTTTACCCTGTATTTATAGTATAAGACGACAATACTTTCAAAGTTTCATAGTTCTAGGTCTACTGAAAGAACCCTATATTTTGATTCTCTTGAGAGTGTCGAAATGTACGTTTTTTGCGACATAAACGTATCTTTTTTTCACGTTAACTTAGAAGTTTGATTTTTTTACAGCTTCAAGGGACCGTAGTTAAATTTCAACTCGATACCTCTATGCGTTCCCGAGATAAAGGGTCTTGACAGACAGACAGACAGACCGCCAGACAGATAGACAGACAGACGGACAACAAAGTGATCCTATGAGGGATCCGTTTTTTCCCACTGAGGTGGACCCTAAAAACTAATATTTTTTAAGACAGCGATACGAATCTCCATATCATTTTCTATATTAGAGAACGCACAAACGCGAAAAGCAAAAGTATTCGATTCGAGTCGAGTTTCGGATTGAATATACGACTATCCAATAATATTTTGGTTTTTTAGAGCCTTTAAATTAAAAATACATTTTGTGCGTAATTGGTATTTCTTCTATATAATATAAATTAATCGCTGTTCGTTAGTCTCGCTAAAATTCGAGAACGGCTGGACCGATTTTGCTAATTTTGGTCTTGAAATATTTGTGAAAGTCCAAGGAAAGTTCAAACAGTGAGAAAATTTAAAAAATTCACGAATAAAAGAAGATAGGTACAGGGACAAGTGAACGTCTGTCGGGTCAGCTGGTTATATTTTTGAATTTGCGTTACATTTAGGTTTCGGTTAGATAGGTTATGGTTATGTCTAGGATAACTATCTCTATGGTCTCGTGGTCGCAAGCGCGACTGCTGAACATGGTTCTGGTTTCAATTCCCAGGTTGGGCAAAGTGTTATTGAGTTTTTCCTGCGCCTGATCTCTCCCCGGTGGTGTCGGATTGCCGTCCGTCCCACCGGACTATGAGATTGAAGGAAGTGGGAGTGCGCTCGAGTCTGCGCATACACTTCTGCACTATAATATCTTCTGGATACTTGGTTGATCTACATTGAGATTAACTTCAGATTCTCAGGAAACCGATTACGTAGAGCTAACTAAATCTGGCTTGTGCAGTTAATTCTCGAGCTAAGATCGACGGTTTACTAAGCTAGACTAACATTGTTCACCTAAGTTATAAGGAACACGTTGAAACTGACAGCTGTGTGTGTGTGTGTGTGTGTGAACTCATTATTATTTGAATTAAGGAAGTAATTAGGTAAAGCGTTCGTGCTAATTTGTTGGGAAACTAAGACTAAGTGTATCCAGTTTCTTACTGGTAGTGTATGCATCAGAGTGAATGCAGTTCAATGGAGTGCAATAGGAGAAGATAGAAAACCAGTAATGAACTGCTGTAGACTGATGATGAGTTATCTATAAGGGATGAAACATTCACTGCCCGACTACATGAGTCCATTTCCTCTAGATTGTCACTTGCAATCTATTTGTAATCGAAATTAATATTATTATGTTAAAATTAAGAAAGAAAAATGGTTTTGTGCAAGTTGCGAGCTTGTATAACTGCGCCCTCGAAAACTTACAAATCGCTTCAAAGTTTTTCTAATTACTTATACCTGTTACTGTCAATAAAAAGATGTCTATAAAAATAAAACTAACAACTAGAAACTACGTTTATACTTAATTTTAAGTAAGTACTTGGTAGAATTTTTAATTAGAAAGTTTAAATAAATTGCGTTTAAAACATTTATTCGAAAATATTTGTCAAAATTCACAATTAGACGATACACCAGTGACAACAAATACTGATCAGTACAGATAGTAAAGATTCAAGGCAAACCGTAAATTTACTTAAGGGGGATGATCCAGGGCAGCCCGCGAAATAAAATTTTTCTTACGTTTTTTCAAATAGCAGCTCAGTATCAGGTTATGGCATGTGCCATGGCAAACAAAAAAGATTGGGCTCATACTGTCTTCGTACCTTTACATAAGAATGGTTCCATCAGGACGTGCACTAATTCCGTCTAATTGCTCTTATTTCTTATGCAAGTAAGATTTAACTGCACATATTAAATTAACGTCTGAAATCCTACTCGAGTAAAGAAATCGCCCCCGAACAAGCCGACTTTGTAAATGGAAAAGGAACCCGAGAGCAAATTTTGACAGTTTGGGAGATTATAGAGAAAGCCCGAGAATTTAACAAGCCCACTTTTATATACTTTGTTGACTTAACCAAAGCATTCGACGTTGTAAAAAGGCCAAAACTCTGGAACTGAGTCTTTCTTTCTTTCTTTCTTTCATATGAAAATGGCACGGCATCAGTTCGAGCAGATGGCATCCTATCGAACCACTTACATACCAGCGCCGGAGTATCTACGTCAGGGCTGTATTATCTCTCCCCTCCTTTTCAATGTGTACTCGAAATGAACATCACTCGTAAAGACTGGAGAGACGATTTCGATTAGCGGATTAAAAATCTTTAATCTGCGATATTATGCAGACAGAGAGAAATACAACTTTATTTGCTACTAGCGCTGGCCACATGAAAGAACTTCTCTGCAAGGTGGAAAGCGTCAACCTCGATTTCGAACTCAAGATTAATCGCAATAAGACAAAAACTAATAACCGAAAAATAATATTTTGCATGCCTCATTTGGTAGGACATAATCGCAACATGCGCAACGCAACATCGTCACATGTATACGTCTACTTCTATTCAGCAATAAATAAAATGATTTGATTTGACGATTGTCGATCGCATGAATAATAATTCGCCAGAAATAACGTAAATCGCGCAATGTGATGAGATCCAACCATTTATATATCTAGGAGCCCTAATCACGACTAATGGTGGTTGCGTCGACGAAATCAAGAGACGTATGGCGATGCTTAGTCTGCAATGGACAAGCTGAAAAGAGTACCGAGGAACCGCAACACAAAAATTCGCCCAGTTCGAGCACTTTTGTTCCCCACATTCCTTTACGCCGCTGAAACATGGACCCTACGGAAAATTAACGCAGAAGTACAGACGTCCTAGATATGTGGTATTGGAGAAGATTGCTGGGCGTATCATGGACGGAGTTTCGTACCAATGAGTCAATATTGCCGGAACTCGGAATTAAGCAACGTCTGTCAGCTGTTGTACAATCACGCATCCTCACTTTTTTCGGCCACGTAAGCCGTCGGGGAGATGTGTCCACCAAACGTCTTGTAGTTCAGGGGAAAGTCGAAGGTACCAGGCCACGAGGTAGATCGCCTTAGATGGACTGATCAGGTCAAGGCTGCAGTTGATGGCATCTGGCACGAATGCACGAGGAAGGCAGCTGTAAGGGAGAAAAGGCGACGTGTCGTAAAGCTTGCCATCAACACCTGAAGTGACACGACTACTCTGTCAAGAGTAACACTGTCAAAGAATACGCGGACGACTCGACTCCACGCGTATGACTCTATAATTAATAGGTATTGTTTGTGGTCCTGGTCTAGTCATTTCTGCGCCCCTCCAGGGTCTGCGCCCTGTGCCTGGGCACCGCTGTCACTGCCCTAGTTACGGCACTGGTTAGAACTAACGATATTATTCATCTCTTTCTAATCTAACGAATTTATAAATATTATATTTCTTTAGGTTTACATAGTAACAACAATGTAATTACGTAGCAGGCATAGGTAATTACAAGCTTCCACATTATAAAACAAGTTCTTTGTTCAGTTTCACTAAAGAGAATAAGTAAATGAAAAAGGTACCTATGAGTATTTAAGCTTTTTTTAAAGTATGAACAAAATTAAAAATATGTATTGTATTTTGGATGAGTTGAGTTTCGACTTTGGCTGCAGACTGTCTCGACTTTGTTGGTACATATTGAGTTTTATTACGATAGTCTGAAACTAAGAACTGAAGAACACATTACAATTTATAGAATTGTTACATAAAAAAGTTTAGAACTATCTTTTATTACCTGTACTGTAAACCTACTTTTATTTTGAATGTGGTTTAATAGTTGCACTAAACATGCAAAAATAATACATTCGAAATATTATTTATAATATTGTAGTAGTAACGAACTTGCGAGTGAAATAAAATAGAATAAATAACTCAACTACTTCGCCACGATCGAGAATTAAAATGTTATTTTATAGAGCAGATATTACAGTGTATTTCGGTAAAGCAAATCCATTGAAAAAAAAACCGGACAAGTGCGAGTTGGACTCGCTCACCGAGGGTTCCGTACAAAGTAGGTGCCCTCTACATATCCATACTTCCATATTAATATTATAAATGAGAAAGTAACTCTGTCTGTTACGCTTCCACGATGAAACGGCTGAATCGATTGTGATGATATTTGGTATGAAAATAGCTTGAACCCTGGGAAAGAACATAGGGTACTTTTTAATCCGGGACTTCGTCTGCATCCGCGATAACCTTCATTCACACGGACCAAATCGCGGACAAAAGCGCATTATAAATAAAGAATATATTTTTAATGGTTTAATTACAAATGTATAGTTTTCAAACTTTACCCTGTATTTATAGTATAAGACGACAATACTTTCAAAGTTTCATAGTTCTAGGTCTACTGAAAGAACCCTATATTTTGATTCTCTTGAGAGTGTCGAAATGTACGTTTTTTGCGACATAAACGTATCTTTTTTTCACGTTAACTTAGAAGTTTGATTTTTTTACAGCTTCAAGGGACCGTAGTTAAATTTCAACTCGATACCTCTATGCGTTCCCGAGATAAAGGGTCTTGACAGACAGACAGACAGACCGCCAGACAGATAGACAGACAGACGGACAACAAAGTGATCCTATGAGGGATCCGTTTTTTCCCACTGAGGTGGACCCTAAAAACTAATATTTTTTAAGACAGCGATACGAATCTCCATATCATTTTCTATATTAGAGAACGCACAAACGCGAAAAGCAAAAGTATTCGATTCGAGTCGAGTTTCGGATTGAATATACGACTATCCAATAATATTTTGGTTTTTTAGAGCCTTTAAATTAAAAATACATTTTGTGCGTAATTGGTATTTCTTCTATATAATATAAATTAATCGCTGTTCGTTAGTCTCGCTAAAATTCGAGAACGGCTGGACCGATTTTGCTAATTTTGGTCTTGAAATATTTGTGAAAGTCCAAGGAAAGTTCAAACGGTGAGAAAATTTAAAAAATTCACGAATAAAAGAAGATAGGTACAGGGACAAGTGAACGTCTGTCGGGTCAGCTGGTTATATTTTTGAATTTGCGTTACATTTAGGTTTCGGTTAGATAGGTTATGGTTATGTCTAGGATAACTATCTCTATGGTCTCGTGGTCGCAAGCGCGACTGCTGAACATGGTTCTGGTTTCAATTCCCAGGTTGGGCAAAGTGTTATTGAGTTTTTCCTGCGCCTGATCTCTCCCCGGTGGTGTCGGATTGCCGTCCGTCCCACCGGACTATGAGATTGAAGGAAGTGGGAGTGCGCTCGAGTCTGCGCATACACTTCTGCACTATAATATCTTCTGGATACTTGGTTGATCTACATTGAGATTAACTTCAGATTCTCAGGAAACCGATTACGTAGAGCTAACTAAATCTGGCTTGTGCAGTTAATTCTCGAGCTAAGATCGACGGTTTACTAAGCTAGACTAACATTGTTCACCTAAGTTATAAGGAACACGTTGAAACTGACAGCTGTGTGTGTGTGTGTGTGTGTGAACTCATTATTATTTGAATTAAGGAAGTAATTAGGTAAAGCGTTCGTGCTAATTTGTTGGGAAACTAAGACTAAGTGTATCCAGTTTCTTACTGGTAGTGTATGCATCAGAGTGAATGCAGTTCAATGGAGTGCAATAGGAGAAGATAGAAAACCAGTAATGAACTGCTGTAGACTGATGATGAGTTATCTATAAGGGATGAAACATTCACTGCCCGACTACATGAGTCCATTTCCTCTAGATTGTCACTTGCAATCTATTTGTAATCGAAATTAATATTATTATGTTAAAATTAAGAAAGAAAAATGGTTTTGTGCAAGTTGCGAGCTTGTATAACTGCGCCCTCGAAAACTTACAAATCGCTTCAAAGTTTTTCTAATTACTTATACCTGTTACTGTCAATAAAAAGATGTCTATAAAAATAAAACTAACAACTAGAAACTACGTTTATACTTAATTTTAAGTAAGTACTTGGTAGAATTTTTAATTAGAAAGTTTAAATAAATTGCGTTTAAAACATTTATTCGAAAATATTTGTCAAAATTCACAATTAGACGATACACCAGTGACAACAAATACTGATCAGTACAGATAGTAAAGATTCAAGGCAAACCGTAAATTTACTTAAGGGGGATGCTCCAGGGCATCCCGCGAAATTAAATTTTTCTTACGTTTTTTCAAATAGCAGCTCTGTATCAGGTTATGGCATGTGCCATGGCAAACAAAAAAGATTGGGCTCATACTGTCTTCGTACCTTTACATAAGAATGGTTCCATCAGGACGTGCACTAATTCCGTCTAATTGCTCTTATTTCTTATGCAAGTAAGATTTAACTGCACATATTAAATTAACGTCTGAAATCCTACTCGAGTAAAGAAATCGCCCCCGAACAAGCCGACTTTGTAAAGGGAAAAGGAACCCGAGAGCAAATTTTGACAGTTTGGGAGATTAAAGAGAAAGCCCGAGAATTTAACAAGGCCACTTTTATATACTTTGTTGACTTTACCAAAGCATTCGACGTTGTAAAAAGGCCAAAACTCTGGAACTGAGTCTTTCTTTCTTTCTTTCTTTCATATGAAAATGGCACGGCATCAGTTCGAGCAGATGGCATCCTATCGAACCACTTACATACCAGCGCCGGAGTATCTACGTCAGGGCTGTATTATCTCTCCCCTCCTTTTCAATGTGTACTCGAAATGAACATCACTCGTAAAGACTGGAGAGACGATTTCGATTAGCGGATTAAAAATCTTTAATCTGCGATATTATGCAGACAGAGAGAAATACAACTTTATTTGCTACTAGCGCTGGCCACATGAAAGAACTTCTCTGCAAGGTGGAAAGCGTCAACCTCGATTTCGAACTCAAGATTAATCGCAATAAGACAAAAACTAATAACCGAAAAATAATATTTTGCATGCCTCATTTGGTAGGACATAATCGCAACATGCGCAACGCAACATCGTCACATGTATACGTCTACTTCTATTCAGCAATAAATAAAATGATTTGATTTGACGATTGTCGATCGCATGAATAATAATTCGCCAGAAATAACGTAAATCGCGCAATGTGATGAGATCCAACCATTTATATATCTAGGAGCCCTAATCACGACTAATGGTGGTTGCGTCGACGAAATCAAGAGACGTATGGCGATGCTTGGTCTGCAATGGACAAGCTGAAAAGAGTACCGAGGAACCGCAACACAAAAATTCGCCCAGTTCGAGCACTTTTGTTCCCCACATTCCTTTACGCCGCTGAAACATGGACCCTACGGAAAATTAACGCAGAAGTACAGACGTCCTAGATATGTGGTATTGGAGAAGATTGCTGGGCGTATCATGGACGTAGTTTCGTAACAATGAGTCAATATTGCCGGAACTCGGAATTAAGCAACGTCTGTCCGCTGTTGTACAATCACGCATCCTCACTTTTTTCGGCCACGTAAGCCGTCGGGGAGATGTGTCCACCAAACGTCTTGTAGTTCAGGGGAAAGTCGAAGGTACCAGGCCACGAGGTAGATCGCTTTTAAGATGGACTGATCAGGTCAAGGCTGCAGTTGATGGCATCTGGCACGAATGCACGAGGAAGCCAGCTGTAAGGGAGAAATGGCGACGTGTCGTAAAGCTTGCCATCAACACCTGAAGTGACACGACTACTCTGTCAAGAGTAACACTGTCAAAGAATACGCGGACGACTCGACTCCACGCGTATGACTCTATAATTAATAGGTATTGTTTGTGGTCCTGGTCTAGTCATTTCTGCGCCCCTCCAGGGTCTGCGCCCTGTGCCTGGGCACCGCTGTCACTGCCCTAGTTACGGCACTGGTTAGAACTAACGATATTATTCATCTCTTTCTAATCTAACGAATTTATAAATATTATATTTCTTTAGGTTTACATAGTAACAACAATGTAATTACGTAGCAGGCATAGGTAATTACAAGCTTCCACATTATAAAACAAGTTCTTTGTTCAGTTTCAGTAAAGAGAATAAGTAAATGAAAAAGGTACCTATGAGTATTTAAGCTTTTTTTAAAGTATGAACAAAATTAAAAATATGTTTAATATTTTTTTCCTAAACTAATACTAGGTACCTATGTAATTTTTAAAACGGACTTGACAAACGGGGACGTACCGTCATCGCTATTATATTTAGTCCACACCTCAGATTATGAAACAAAAGACAGATAGACCGTGTGGAACACTGAGAGTGAAGCCACTAAAGCAAATACAAATTCAAAAGCGAATAACTACAATCTCGTGATTGTATTTGCTTATGAATTTGTATTTGTATTTTTATTTGTTTTTTTTAACGATACGGTGTTGATAGAGCGTTGTAGGTATTCGCTTTTGAGTTTGTATTTTCTTTAGTGGCTTCATTCTCAGTGTTCCGCGCGGTCTATCTGCCTTTTGTTTCATAATCTGAGGTCCAAACCTAATATTATAAATAGGGAACTGAGTCTCTTTATCTGTTAGGTAGGCATGTCCAATTAGCTAAAGCGCGTGTTAGATATATAGCTTTTATGTGGAAATTCCAAGAGGAAAAACCCCGGAATAAAAACCATCGAAAAAGTTGTTTGTTCATTTATAGAAGTACGTCGATTAAGTACGTCATACTTTTTTGAATTCAGTTAATAATACAGAGGGAGTCATGACATTGTGGTGATTGTTATATGAGCTTCATATTCGTTCCGTGAAAATAGCAAGTGGTATCGACGCGCAGCTGCCAACGATCCCGATATAATTAGATATTTAATAGCGCTTTTTTACGCACAAAACGTGTAGTGTCGCTGGACTCGCTGGTCGTATATAGTCCATAGAAATAACATAACATCGCGGCTGTATTTACTAAAAGAGCAAGTGGAGTTTGTTTTGCTCATCATCATCAGCCGGAAGATGTCCACTGTTGAACAAAGGCCTCCGCTATATTGTGCCATAATCCCCACGCTTTTGCAGGCGTCTTGGGGATCGCAGTAAGGTTGAGCCGCTGCTGCTCGACTTCCGGATTTTCCCTTGGTCGCCTTTTACAATACTCTCGGGATGGAATGGGTGGGTGCTACTCTGGGCCGGACACCCCACGGAAATTTGGTTTCGCCGAATGGTTTTGGTCGGGAGTGAAATATTCTCATGGCTGTCCTCTGCTCTGGAAGTTGACTTTTTTTTTTGCTATGAACGAATGAATGTAGGATATGCTCCGCCCTGGGGTGCGCTAAAAACCAGCCTGTATTTCATCTCGCACATGCGCCGGAGACCCCGGGAGTGTACGCGCTTTCTGTAATACCCGGCTGAAGCAGAGTTGCCTAGTTTCAAAGTCAAAGCCAAAGTCAAGTCAAAACATTTATTTCAATTAAACCATTTGCAGGCACTTTTGAATTGTCAAAGAGTCAGTTAGTAAGAAAGTTGAAGCTAGTAGCTCGTTCCAAAACGTAGGGTAGGTCTCTACGGAGAAGAACGAGCAAGAAACTCCACGGACACTCTTTTTCAATCAAGTTTTTACAAAATTCTGGTTATTTTATTGTTGTTGTGTATTTTACACCACGCATGTATTAATTTGATCGAATTATTCCAAATTTCCGTCAGACATTGCTTTTAGATATGATCGCTAATTGTTGTCATTAAGGTGTTTTATGTTTTATTTCGTGTGTGGTAATGGAGACGATTAAAAGTTTATTGATTGAAAAATATATTTCGATTCTCTGTGATTATGTGTGAAACATATGTTAACAAAAAATATGATGAAGGCATAGATAGAGCGCCTCGCACCACAGAGTTTTGGATCTAAACATCCGAGTTGCAGGGCACTCAATTCCATCAGTACCAAGGTGTAAAAATATAGGTATGTAACCTAGTCTGGTGTAGTTAGCTTGAATTTATTAAGATGTCAATATTCTTAGCATCAGTGGGTTGACAGCTTCCCTCAAGCTTACTTCACCAAAATTTACCGAGGGGCATTTATATGCTGGCACTTCATGTTGGCACTTCACATGGCGTATTTTTACATTTGAATAAAAGAAAATTTACTCCATGTTTATTGAAATAATGACGATTTTGTATTAGACAAATAAGGCTTATCTTCTTTATATATGAAATTCTTTGTCCTGAATGACTGACTGACGGATCAACGCACAGCCTAAACCACTGATCGTAGAGACCTGAAACTTGGAGGGTGTGTTCTTTGTATGACGTAGGCATCCGATAAGATGGGATTTTCCGAAATTCTACTCCTCAGGGGGTGAAAAACGGGGGGCAAAGTTTGTATGGGACAACGTGATTCCTTGGTCCAATCTACTTCAAATTTTGCATAAACATTCTTTATCGGAATTGAAAGAAGACGTGTGTCGAATTTTATTGAATCTCATCGCCTAACGGGGTTAAAAAAAGGTAGAAAGTTATTTTGGGTGTGATTTACATCAAGTTGATATCAATACTCCTTAATGCTTTTGATTTAAATTACATTTTATTTTGACACATGTCATGTTTGAAAACTCAACTCAAATATTATTGTATTAATAGATACTGCAGAAGAATTACATGCATTTTTTAATGCATTAATTTAAAGGATTATAAAATTATTTTGTTAAAATAGTGTGGCAGGCGCTGCCTGTGGTGGCGCGAGGAACTAGGGCTGACGAGGTACTTAAATGCATCGTTGAAACGATCAATTCTATGGTCACGAGTTTATAAATCGCGCTTGACCATCAATATACGCGCTCAGCTTGGCGGCAATTCACGTGTTCAAAAATTCTCCGATGTTCATTTAAAAGTTGGGAGTGATTGATTTACCAGTGGAGAGAGGGCAGGTGGATCTAAGAGATACTCTTGGTATTGTAGTATCTACAATAGAAGAACTGATTCATTTGTTGTACGACGACATCAGTCAAATACCGCACCAAGAGAATTTGGATGTGTGAACCAGTGAACGGAAATAAAATGAAGTGAATTGAAGTGAATTGTTTTATTTCCGTTCACTGGTGTGAACAGGCTATTTTAACGCCCAAAAATTATCAAACCGCAGCGATCGATAAAAGTAAATAAAAAATAATAAATAAAAATAGTTTATTAGTAAAACAAGTCATGGTTCAAACAAATTTTTAGATTGGATCCTCCTTTTAGGCATGTAGTGCCTGTGTTAGGAGAGTTCGCTCTTCCATAGCAAGACGTGTTATATAAAAACAATGAATCGTATATTTTTTACGCTAAGACTACTTAAATTAACATTAACTTTAACTTAAAGTAAGGGTGTGTATGATTTAGAGTGTAATTGTTTGTGCGAGTATTGCGTGTGAGAGTTTTTCTGTAGATGTGACTGAGAGTACATGAGTGTGAGGGTGTGTATGTGTGACGGTTTCAGAAGTGTTTCAGTATCATTGTAGGTAAGTGTCTGTATCCATTCGATTATAAGTTTTTTACTGTCGTGGTAGTTTCTGGGATAAATGTAGATGTATTTATTGATTTTATTATATAGTGCAGCAGATCGTTTACTAAATTGCATACTGGCAAGCATAGTCCTAGTCCTAGGGATATTTAATATCAAATCTTTCCTTCTTTTTTTTAGTATGCTAGGATCATAGGAAATAGACTTGTTTTTTTAATATAATTTGTGTGATGTAAAGTTTCCGGACTGAGAGCAAGTTACTTAGTCGGAATAGGTCCTCAGTCGGATATCTCTTTTTTTTTAAGTACATGCACTTAATTAGGGCGCGTTGTGCCCTTTCTACAGCTAGAAATTTTGTTTTGGCTGCACCACCCCAGACAGGTATACAATAAGAAAGCACTGACTGGACTAGCGCAACATAAATCATTTTAAGGAAATCTTTTTGATGGCCTGCATGATTACCGGTAGTCTTCGGAACGATGTATCTAAGAGTCCCAAAGATCCAGCTTAGTTTCCTGACTCTATTGGCATCCTGCTCAATATGTAGGTACCATGGATAACCTTTGGTCCACAATAACACCTAGGTACTTAATTATGAGTTACTCTGTTGATTGTTGAGCAGCTACAACTATTATGATTGCCGGTATTGCATGTGTGAATTGTTACATTAAAATCTTCGTGTGGTTGTGTACGTTGGCAGACACTGAAGCAAATGTAATTTGTTTTTGTGATGTTTAATGTAAGCAAATTAATTCTTAACCACTTGGCGATTTTAGCCAAGCCTGTCTCAGCACTACTCTTAACATTCTGCCAAGTATTACCAGTGAAGACTACAGCGGTATCATCCGCGTAAGAAAAAACTTGTGCGTTTACGACATTCATGTTACATAGTTCATTGACGTAAATAAGGAACAATGTAGGTCCCAATACCTTTCCTTGAGGGACGCCATATGACGTGTTTGCGTCTTCACTAGTGTACTGACCCACTCGAATCCTTTGCTTCCTGTTTCTGAGATAATCCTTGAAAGGCTAAGAGGCTTTCCGCGAATTCCGATACATTCCAGCTTTCTTACAAGTTTTGGGACAGAGACGGTGTCAAAGGCTTTTTTTAGGTCTAAAAATGCAGTTATACATTTTTTACCTTGGTCAAGCTGTGCGGTTATATGAGTACTTAGTGCAGTAACTACGTCTTCAGTGGAAATCCCTCGACGAAAGCCAAATTGTGACTCAGACAATACGTTAAAATCTTTTAGGTATGTTAAAAGCCTCATATTGATAAGTTTTTCTATTATTTTAGATATAGAGGGTAATACCGATATGGGCCTAAAATTGGAGACATCGTCTCTATCTCCACACTTGTACACTGGCGTAATAATAGCTAGCTTTAAGGAAGTCGGGAAGATACCCTCACCAAAGCAAAGATTAGCAAGATGTGTAATTATGGGAACAACCTCCTTCCTTATATATTTCAGAAATGCAGTAGGTACATTATCCCAACCAGACGCACTGTCAGATTTAAGACTCATAAGAATATGATTCACTTCATCATCAAAAGCATTCTGTTTCTCTCAAATTGAAGGGAGACAAGTAGTACATCTCAATGAACACAGTCTGTAGTCGGGCAAGGTGACACCACACTACCCCGTAGAATTTTGAGAGGTTTTATAAATATATAGCTAAGCTTCCTTAATGTTTTTTCTTCTTTTTAAACATTTTTAGGTTCGGAATTTCAACATTTGTTGTGTACGTATGAATATAAAAGTATTTTTTTAGAACGACAAAGAACATATCGTTTTTAAATCGTGCAATATACGTACTCTGTATTTATCTTAAAATGTAAAAAAGAAACAATTATTTATGATCACTTTTTTTCAGCATGCAGCGCGAAAGAGTCAGCTTTTTTTAGCTTAACCGTGTGCACGACAGAATTTCCTATTGGCATAAAAGACAAATCTCCATACAAAGTTTCATGCTTCTAGACCAAGCTGTACACTGCCTGTCAGTGAAATTTATAATTGCTATTGAGAACTCAAGTAGTAATTGTTTACGACTTCCACGCGAACGAAGTCGCGGGTATAAGCTAGTATTTGTATAAATACGTAATGTGAAGTGCCAGCATTACAGAATAGGCAATGTCAAAGATGTATATGGAAACTAAGTAAGTATTAAGTACTAAGTCATAAGTCATTTGTATCAAACTAGCTTCTGCTCGCGACTTCGTCTGCGTAGACAGAATAGGGTATTTTACGAAAAAAATCTAATTAGTCCGTCAGATAGATTTCCAAAAAATATTGAACAGGTGTTTTTTCTTTATTCACGTAAACAAAAAATGAAGACGATACAGTGCGTCGAAAACTCGAACTTTTACTGGCGAAGTGACGTCACAAACCCCCACTCATGATCTTTGATGCGTTTTATCTTCGTCAGTTTTTATTGATTTGATAAAACAAAAAATACGCAGGTATCCAATATTTTTCGATAATCTAACTGACGGACTAATTAGTTTTTTTTTGGTAAAATACCCTATTTAAAGTCCATTTATAATATTCTACTAACTTTTGCCCGCGACTTCGTCCGCGTGAATGTCGGTTATCGCAGATGCAGACGAAGTCGCTTATTAAAAATAGCCTATGTCCTTCCCCGGGGTTGAAGCTATATTCATACAAAATCGTATTATCTATATTCGTTCGTGTCGTATGCTTTGTACGCCATGTTGTTGCGAATTAACCGAGTGGTGCCGGTCGCGAATAGCACCACCCCATTTCTACCCGTGGGTGTCGTAGAAGGCTACAAAGGGGTCTTGACCAGAGGATGGGCAGCAGCGTCCTTCTGAGTACCATAACACCTACTGCGATCGCCAACATGCATCGGCCAAGCATGGCGATTATGGCTGAACCCCCTTGGGGGAGACCTAGGCCTAGTAGTGGGCGTCTAAAGGTTGATATGATGATGATGACGATGACACCATGTATTATGCAAATACATATTAAGTATTATTTTTATCAAAATCAATTCAGCCGTTTCGTCGTGAAAACATAATAGACAGAGTTACTTTACTTACTTTCGCATTTTTACTAGCTTTTGCCCATGACTTCATCCACGTGTTTTATCCAAGGATCTCTAATTTTTTGTTAGCGCTGTACAGCTTATAGGCTTATGCACTCAGGGATAACGTAGCTTGTGTAATAAATGTATTTTAGGAGTCTTTTTAGGGTTCCCTACCTCAAAAGATAAAAACGGAATCCTTATAGGATCACTTTATTGTCCGTCTGTTTGTCTGTCTGTCTGTCCGTCTGTCTGTCAAGACCCTTTATCTCGAGAACGCGTGGAGGTATCGAGTTGAAATTAAAACCATATACTCAAGTCTATGGTCCCTTGACTTCTAAGTTAACGTGAAAAAGAGATATGGCCGTTTATGTCGCAAGAAACGTATATTTTGACACTCTCAAATGAATCAAAATTTATAGGGTACCTACTTCCCGTTGACCTAGAATTATGAAATTATTATTATTATAGTCTTATGGCGAACGCCCCATGTGGCCCCACATGGGGCATACTTATGTAGTAATAGTAGTAGGTTAAACGTTTAAAATACATTAATAAAGTCAACGATATAATTACATGTTCTAATTTAAAATACATTAAACATTATGTCGGTGTTTTGTTTTACAATTTGGAAGCTCATAATAAAATATTCACGAGCAGCACTTCAAGTTTAACATGATAATAAATAAATTGACAAATGGGTGTGTTTTTCGAATAACATAAATATTTACCATAATATTGTGATTGATGATATCACTCTGTAACGCTACATAATGTTTTATTTTAGCAAACAAAGTCGTCAACTGACATATTATTACCTTTTTGACAAATTGGTTGTTAATAGACCCTATGATTTATGACTGACTTACTATCACTCAGTAAAAATATGAGTGATCATTGATCACTCACGAGCCACGCGATATGAAATAGTAGGTACCCACTATTGGAGCGATCTTCGTCTAATGTATGGATCATCATCATCATCTTCACGCTGTTCACCAGCAACATCACCAACAATAAGAGAATCCCCAAGAATAGAGCCAACTGCTGGGCCTCCCTAGGCCCAGTTGGCTCTATTCGCCGACGACACCGCCATTTATTTGGCCGTGGCCCAGACTGTATTGCTCGTACCCTCCAAACTTCCATCAACCACTTACGTTCACCCGCGAGATGCCATTCCGAAAAAAGGAATGGTTTTTAACCAGCAATGAACATCTGTAAACCTTTATATTACCGAACTTTATAGAAATTATTATGTGTAATTAAGCGTGTACCGGCCACAAATTGAAACTTCTTTTGGTCTTCTAAATAGTTATGTAGTTATTTATTAAAACGGCTTTAACGGCCAGAGGAAAATGTCATTAAACTGTGTGGAACACCTCTGAAGAGGGTGGAACATTTTAAATACCTTGGACACACGATGACCTCGGATCTGAAAGACGATGCAGACATAGAGCGCGAGCACGCGAGTATAATGCGAGTATAATAATGCGTTTAGGGTGCTGATGGGGCTGCCCCGATTTTGCAGCGCGTTAGGGATGTTCACTGTATCTATTCTACTATGCAAAAGCGGTGCACATCCCTGGTGCGCCAGGGTTCGGGCTAGTTCCAATAGCATCCTGAGGGCATTCGCGCAGAGGTTCAATTGCTAGTAACTGAACCATTGCAATATGGTTCACTAACTCAGCAATCGAAATCAGTAGGTAACATGTGTGTATTTTAATTATTTTGTGTTTTTTATTATTTTATTAGGTATAATGTGTGTGGGTGGCTATGATCCTTTGTTGGTCAAATAAAACGTTTTATTATTATTATTATAGTAAGACAAACCACCTTTTGAACACATGTAAAAAAAATAGATTTATTTTATTAATGTAGTCAAAATTCAATTAAAAAACAAAACGTTTGCGCTTTCATCTCTCATATTAGATTTGATCGAATAAAATAAAAATATGGACAAAGCAAAATACGGGCAGACAGCCCTCCTATTACCGCTGTAATTTGAGAAAACCTCGCTAATTATAATTAGGGAGAAATAATGGAGACTGTCTATTTGTTATTGGTCAATTAGACAAAGCTTTTCACATCTGGAGTTATCTCACGTATTGTGCTGGCTTAATATTTGTTAGGTAGGTACTTTATTAGGACATATAAATGTTCTAATTACCTAGGTATAGTAAAACTAAGAAAGTTTTATTGGATGCTCTCGAACTTTTTTTCTGAAATATTTTGGTACATATTTATTAAGCTTATATATTGGTCTCACATTGCCTTCCAGTAATACATTTTTGGATGTTTAGGCGTGATTTTAATAATTTCTCTTGTTGGTAATACTGGCAAACTATGTATCATTAGGTTTTAAGCGTAATATATATAAGTATTAACAACCTTATATTTCGGAAATAATGAGTAATTTTGTATGGGATTTCTGGTACAGTGATCTTAGACACGGATCAAAGTCAAAGCTTTTATTTCAATTAAACCATTTGCAGGCACTTTTGAGTTGTCTAGGAGTTGGTCAGTTAGTCAGAAAAGTTGAAGCTAGTTGCTCGTTCCAAAACGTAGGTACTTTTTTATGGAGAAGAACAAGCAAGAAATTCCACAAATACTCTTTTCCAAAATCCTTGTTACATTATTCAAGTTGCTTCTATACCTATGTGATAACAATGAAGGTAAAGAGTAATATAAAACAATTAAAAAAATAAAGTACCTAAGCCTTTGCCCTGCAGGGGGACAATTTTATTATGGGCTGAAAATATTATTATAAGCCTTGGCTTATACTTTAATATACATTATAATTGCGATAGAACTTCACTTATGGTAGATAGGTTTGTCAATTACTCACCTAAAAATACTCATCCCTAAACAACGTTTATAAATAAGGGGCTGTAAAGTATTATAGGTACTGTCAAATCAATATAGAACAGAAATAAAATCCAGGATGTATATCAGTAAAAAAACGAGTGCACATCTACTTGCCTACGTAAACAATCGTTTCTAAGATTGAATGCGCGGTTCTTTATTACTTTCAAGAAGTGCCACTAAACGTCAGACAATGGAAACGATATACCCTAGTAAATAAACGAAATTATAAATAGAACAATACGTTACATAATGCTGAATGAAATATTCTAAGAAAACTGACGTAACTACAGTTTTGTAATCGAATTGTGTGACGATATTTTGAAGATGAAATTGATTGAATTGATCAAATCCCATTTAAACATCGTGATCAGATACCTATTTACCCTAGATTAGTACTAACTTATTATTCGATTGTTTTTGTAATCATACAATAAACTGTGTGTGACAGGAATAAAATCAAACAACAAAGTAGTTATGATAGTTCTAGAACACCATGTTTTCTTGTGTGGAATTTCGGTTCAGGAACGCTTTAACAAGCGCAATAACATTATGCAAAAAATAGATTGTGTTATAACCAGGGATCTTATAACCAGCGAGAGAACTCTGGAATGGACTTTTGTATCTAAAAAATCCGCAATCCAGAGATAGTTAGGTATTGACCAAAAAAGTATATCGACTGTCTTTTTAAGAATGCACTCAAGTACCGAGAAATAGCGTCAATTCCGGGTCCTACATATTCACGATAAATAAAATCACATAAATAATTATGATAACCACAAGATGATATAAACTTATAAGTTCTTTTTTTACTATTGTCAAATATGTACACATTAGTTTATTTGTCTTGTGGCCAAATTCTCAAGCGCTAGGTACTCAGTTTTAAGATTCGTATACTGTCACATTCACTTTGACATAAAACGATAGAGACAGTACAAGAGTAAACGGCCTCTTGAAATTGAGTAGCGTTTCAGTATTTGGCCATTAGTGACTACCATTTTTAAGCATGCATTTGATGTGTTACGCGATCCCGGAATCCCGCGATATATTTTCCAAAACAATTATTTCTAGAAATCGTATCCATGCTGCTCTAGCGAAATTTCAACTTTAGGTAATTAATATGCATCTCAATATTCAATCCCTAGTTTTAACAGCGAGTTTATTTATAGAATTTCGCTCCGTTGACATAGATCAGACGCGTAGTTGTTTTAAATATATCTTTATAATAACGGTTTTTCAGTGAGCTATGCAGGAGACGTACGTTGTTATTATTATGAAACTGTTTAGTGTATCGTAAAGTGAGGCATACTGAGGAAACTCGTAATGATTTTAATAATTCTTAAATGGATGTTGCTCAAAATAAACTTCACCTTCAGAGTTACAATTCCAGAGAAGTCAAATGAGTTATGCGTTTCAGGAAATAAAAATGTTGGAAATTAAATCTCTAAAGTTTACATAGAGACGCTGAAAAATAGGCCTATAAAATATTTTTAGCTCATAATATGCCAACACTGAGACACAATTACATACAGAATTATGTAATGTTTATTTGGATACCTGCCAGATGCCTAGCATTATAATAATTTCACTGCCGGGTAATAATCAAATTTCTTTACTTGTTTAGGTGAAAGCCAGTATATAAATTTACAGACCATATTTTACTTAAAGAAAAAAAAACAAGTTTTGACGTTGTTTACGCAGAGTTGTAACAGCTAACTAGATTTGCACGTTTCAACAAACGATGAATCTTAAACTATCACTTGTTTTACTTTTACAATTTACATCTTAGATGAGATCCATTTTTTACACGGCCGAAGTGTACAGTTGTAACAGTAATTCAGGCTCTGTACATACAAATTACTTTAATAAAAATACAATAAAACTATTTACCGTCCCCATAAAAACCATTTATATCCTAATAACTCCCTTTAAGTACCAAAATCTTCACACAGAAATGTCGCTAACTACAACAATAAACGCATTTTTATCACTTTCATTCCATTCTAAGCACATGAAATTACGTAAAACCCAGTGGCATATTCACATAAAGCAAAGGAATTTACATTGAAGTGTCTTCTGTACTTTTTATTAGTTTGCTGTCAGTAAAAGGGTCTAGTGGAACGTTTATTGGGCAGTTACCGAGATTCAATAAGAAATATTGGTTTTATTTTATTAAGAGCGCTTTCTGTCGTTGCTTGAGTATATTTCAGCGCCTTGGGATGCCAGGTTTTAACTTGAAGTGGGAAGTAGATAACGGTATTCATTTATATTTTTAAATATGATTTTGTCTGCGTGATGAAGAAGATTAAGAGTGATTAAGTGCCTTGACGATCAGCACCCACAAGGTGCTGATCGTCGTAACGGCCAATAGAATGACGGTTCTCGTTCGGCAGTAGGATTCAGGGGGCTTGGTTGAGAAAGCGGTACTCCTGAGCACGGTGCGTATCGTTAGGAGATTCCCCTCTTAGGAGTCCTTGGCCTAGCTTGAACCTTGTTCCCGATACCGGTGAGCTACTATGTTTTATTTTATTTTTAATCGTTTATTTTTGTTTTAACCCTAGATTACTAACCTTCGTCGAAACGACGACGCGCATTAAAAAAAAAGCGCATTTTTTTAACGTGGTTTATCTCAAGCGGTTTAGCTTTTGGCTAATCTAAGTCGACCCTAAGTCCGAGCGATTGAGGGTGGTGTTTTTCGCGTGTGTAGCCCGTACACCCTGGTCTAGCTACCATAACTCGTCGTATCGACGAAGGTTAGTAATAACGTTCGTAATAACGTCCTTTTTGTTAATGATTTTTATGTTATATTTTATTTTTTGATATTTTATAGTGAATATTATTATTGGCTATGTTAAATGCAATTAATATCAGTTCTTATTTCAAGGTGATAGCGGTGAGGAGAACTCATCTGAAAGTAAGAGAAGACCAGCTGGTGAATTGATTCTGCATGATAATTAGCCACACATTGTAGTGTGTCACAAATGTCTTGATTCCCAAAATATTTAATTCTTTTTTAGATTAATAGTTGTTCTGTATTATCTACTTTAATATACTAAGTTTGTTTTCAATGTTTCCTTTTCAGATTTTATGTGAAATCGTCTCAGAAAATGTTGTAATTGTTGAATTTGCATGATATTAGTGATCTTATTCAAGAGGCAGTTTTAGGGATTATTATGATGTATTAATTAACTTAAGTATAAATAATTAACTGTTCAGTAGTTGTACTTTACAAATTAATGCATAAAGAAATATTTTATTTTAATTCAACCTGAGAAATCTCTCATTTATGTAGGCGTAGTCGAAACGACGAAGGTTAGTAATAAGCGTTGAAAAATAAGGTTAGTGATCTAGGGTTAATTTATAAAATATAATTTATGTCTGTTATGTAAAATAAAAGAAATTTAAATAACAGGCAGTCCACTACAGGGCAATGGCCTCTTCCCATGTAGAGTTTCCAGATTGAAAGATCAAAATATCTGGACATTTGTAAATGTCGGGATTTTGGGATTGTTTTTGGGAGAAACAATATTAAAAATATAAATGTAAAATAAGAAAAAAGTTTATTTCTTTAAAGTTTAGGTTGCCACATGTATTTGTCATTGGACTTTATTGAGTCCACCAATTTTGATCCTTTACGAGTATTCAGAATAGATTTCAAATTCAAACAATTTTCTTCTATGTTCAGTCTAAAGACTAACTCAGCTTTAATTAAATCAAAAGTCATTCGATTTCATTCTTTAGTATATAAATTATTAAGCAAACTAAACACAATTTCACAATAAGCATTGCTTACAGGAATTGACAACCTGCCGACCCGCCCACCACCCGGGCACAAAGTACGTAAGGCTGCGCCGCACCCGTTTATATTTTGTGACCCGGGCTCGCGGCAATTTGAAATTAGTATTTTGATAGAACTTTCTGAGAAGCTGTTTGTCTGGAGATATTGGGTTTTGTCGGGAGTCTGGAGATCATTTAAAATGTCGGGAGAATCCAGACGAATCCCGACCATCTGGCAACCCTAATGAGAAGAGATCTTCTCTGTATTAGAAGATGATTGAGAGCTTGAGATGAACTTTCAACCCCTAGCATCATGTGTGATGACTACTGATAACTTCTAAAATGTTTACTATATTATTAAATACCTACCTCTGTATATGGAGATATTTTCACCAACATGGATGGTCATTTTTTAAATTTTGACTTGGTTTCAGACATGGTGTACGGCAACCAGCCAAGAAAGGTTTGGTCTTGATGCCAAAAAACTATCGTAACACAAGTGTTATCTACAATTCAATCACTTGATGGAGTTTTCTTCGGAATACGTATAAAAAGCTTAAGTGATTAATTTAGAAAGGAAAATTTAGAAAGGAAAATTTAAAAAGAAATCTACTGTTAGGAAAAGATCTAAGTAGGTTGGTATTTACAGAATAAGAACTTTTTATTATTATGTAAAAAGTTCTAAACGTGTACTCGTGTTACGTTATGTATGCAAAGTAGCATTATTTATGGCTCCGGTTGAAAAATTTATATTTATTTTTATAATGCTAAGCATTGGCATCCAACGTGGCAATGTTGCCAGTCTCTTGGGCACTTTTTCAGTTGATGGCGAGGCGTAGTAATTTTTTGATCCCACTTTGTTTTAGTTTTTAGTTTATTTGTAGGTTATAATTTTTTGAGGTTTTTATTATTTTTATGGATAAAGTAATAGGGAATGACACGACACTATGAATAACGCTAGATGGAATTTCAAGAAAAAAGTAATAAGAAATAAAATTGTTACTATGAAAGTGAGAATTTAATATTTACGTCCTTTTTCATGTCGATTAATATATGGCGGTAACGAGCAGTGTTGCCAGTTTACACAAAATTGTGTTTGGAACTTTTAATACTTGGCAACAAAGTTTCGTTATTATCTATAGTATTGTGGTGACTAGGCAGCACAGTGTTGGTAAATAGAAACAAATGGCTCACTTCTAATGTAAATTAAACACTGACGAAACTAACATTAAGTACTATAAATTCATGCTATCCTTTACATTTTGTATCAAAAGAAAGTGACAGCAACAATTTAAAGTCTCCGTTAAACTAATGTTGATGTAATGTAATAATCAAAAGGCTTTTTCGCCATACACTGAAACCGAAAAACATGTTTTTCGAATGCCTGATATGATATTCGACATTTCGCCAATTATTATTCTTCGTTTCGTAACTGGTTCGGTTTTAATTTAACAAAAAACGTTGAGACTTTTAATTGGATTCTTGTCGACAATTGTTTCCTTTTTCTTGAAAAGTTTTTTCAGCTGTAAGTGTTCCATGTTGAAATTGAAATAAACAAAAAAGGTTAATAAATAAGGTAGGGCATTTTTATGGCACCTTTAAAACGTTAAGAAATACAATAATATTTTAGATATAATAAAAAACAGTTAACAAAAATCAGCCTCATATTATAATCTTCTACACGAAACATTAATTTGCTCGCAAGAGAAAGATTTTCGGTTGGGTTGGTAAGCTAAAAGCCGACCACAAAATTTTAAATTCAGAGAGGGTGATGTGGGATTTACTTTCCTCTGCAAGATTAAAAATATACTAAAAGACATCCTACTTAAATTATAAAAATCCAAGAACTCCAAAATATATAATGTTGGCGACAACTGGAACATGGCTGCGACAAGATTGATTTCGATTATGTGTAAATAAGATGATTAAATAAATTGATTGTTCATAGTAGGTTCATTAAGTTAGTTTTAAGTTTATAATGTAATTTTGCTTACCGAAATAAAGAACAAGCAAAATCAAGAGGAGTTTCAATAAGAATACCCTACAATATAAGTAGCAATTTGGATATGTCATGTGTACGTATACCGGGCTCCCAGCTGATGGTAGCAGGAGGAACCATGGGGTTTTAGTCGATAACGGACGGACGGTATCCCTTTGTTCTTATTAGCCTAGATCCGTATGTCTATTCTGTTTCAATCTCCCTGGGTGAACACCTAGGTGAAGTGAGCTGTCATCCGTGCCGATGCTAGGGATTAGAAAGCACTACCTACAGTCGGAATAGCACAGCCGTTTCCTGCTTGATGTAAAGGGAAGTGAAAATGTTTCTCCGGGACTCGTCGACCTTCATTGGCTCGACGGTTTTTTAGTGGTCGCCACAGTTGATTATGGCTTACAGAAGTTGCAGTGATTTGGGGATAATTATAATAGTAATAATAATAATTCATTTATTTTAGGTTGCATAGGCCATGGGCCATAAAATATGTATGTTTTGGTTAAGGTTTTATCTATAGAGATTAATACCTTAAACAAAACAAACATATTTCATATTTTGTAGCTTTTGTTTGTCGAATACACGAAAAACAGAGAACAGAGACGAACAGAGTGAACGAACGAGCGGGCGAATAGGTAGAGTGGCGAACATGTCCAATTAATTAAAATATCCATGACGGTTTACCAACGAACAAAAAACATGCTTGTTTGTATCACTTTACATAATCTTCAAAGATACCAACTCGCAACATGTAAATTATGCAAAATCAAGTTATATTTTGGCAGAGCGCGGTATCGAATACCAATGGCATGCGATACCGCGCTCTGCTTTAAAATAACTTTGCCTACTAAGCTAAAAATAGAACGATGCTGGTATTCTAAAAATGTTTAACGTTCTACTTTGTGCAGGTAGGATATTAGAGATATTCACGAGGTTATGAAACTTTCATTCAACCGTAGTTTCACAAGCTTATGATCTTTCTATAGGTTAGTACCTATCATAACAAAACAATGTACGAAGTTGTGAAAGTCGACTTATGAAACCTTTTCATGTCGACAGGGACCTACCACGGTTAAAAATGCCCGAGAGAGACCCCATCCACCTTTTTTTTTTTTTTTTTTTTTTTACGTGGGGAAATCCTCATGGACTGTCCCCCGTCTGGGGAAGACGGGAGGGTGTGCCGGACTCCTACCGGCTAAAACCACCACGGTGTTCCTCGACTGACCTATGGGCGGGGGTACGGGATTCGCTCGCGCATGCACCGCGCCCCCGCCAGGCTATGATCCGCTTACATGGCGGATCCCGTCGACCTCGGCGGTCTGAGCACCGCCGAATACTCTAGTGTGGCGCGCGCAGAACACGGCGCGCCGCCTACACGGGCCTGCATCTGGTCGGGTGGTGGACTGCCCCTAAGTCGACCACCCGCAGGCCGGCAACTCATGGAGGCCGGAGGTCGTTAAGCGCCCTCCGGCGCCCAGTGCGTCTTCTCCTGGAGGGAAGCGAGGCAGTTGCTTCCCTCACCCTCTCTGCCGCCTCTTTTGCGTGCATGACATGCTCGCAAAAAGAGGCGACAGCCTCCCACGCACTCTCGCTCCGGACCATCGAAAGAACGATGTTCGGGAGCGAGAGGTCACCTACTGCTGCGGAGAGTTCACGGCGCTGCTCTGCCCAAGCTGGGCACTCAGCCAGCGTGTGCTGCGCCGTGTCCTCCAGGCAATCTCCGCAGTGGTGACAACCGGGCGATTGTTCGCGGCCTATGCGACACAGATACTTCCCGAAACAGCCATGTCCGGTCAGTATCTGCGTCAGCCGGAACGTAAGGGCGCCGTGTCGGCGCCCTAACCAATCCTCCATGATGGGCCTTACCGCCGAAATTACGGCGTGTCCTAAGCTAAAAATAGAACGATGCTGGTATTCTAAAAATGTTTAACGTTCTACTTTGTGCAGGTAGGATATTAGAGATATTCACGAGGTTATGAAACTTTCATTCAACCGTAGTTTCACAAGCATATGATCTTTCTATAGGTTAGTACCTATCATAACAAAACAATGTACGAAGTTGTGAAAGTCGACTTATGAAACCTTTTCATGTCGACAGGGACCTACCACGGTTAAAAATGCCCGAGAGAGACCCCATCCACCTACTTAAAGTTTTGTGGTTACCCCTTATGTGTCATGTCGCTAATATTCGTTCTGTTTTAGGTCTTAAAAAATGGGAAAATAAATATCCAATACACAATACAACAAAACCACAAACAACAACAACACAACACAACACAATAACACAACAACACCTACAACAACAACAA
The DNA here is from genome assembly GCA_947361185.1 of Charanyca ferruginea. Classification (NCBI taxonomy): domain Eukaryota; kingdom Metazoa; phylum Arthropoda; class Insecta; order Lepidoptera; family Noctuidae; genus Charanyca; species Charanyca ferruginea. The sequence goes on along the minus strand of OX376070.1, from coordinate 18,165,451 downwards.
CAACAATACCTACAATATTACCTAATTTTGTTGATTTAACTGCATTTTCTCAGCCGCCGCTGTGGGACTCAGAGTATCTGAATGAGAGAGAGATGCGAGAGATGTGGGAGAGAGCTATACTCGCCTTCGGTGTACCTCAAGGTTCAATTTTGGGACCTCTTTTTTTCTTAATTTACATAAATAGCATTTCACAGATTGGCCTCAAAGGGGACATCTCTCTTTACGCTGATGACACAAGTCTTTTCTACTTTGGACATTCAATCGAAGCCATGATACCTCATATCCAAAATGATTTGAATGTATTAAATGACTGGTTCCAATCTAACCTCCTTACCATTAATACTACAAAAACAAACTATGTTGTAATTGCCCCTAAAAACAAAAAAATATGTGATAGTATTCAACTTAAAATAAACGATCAGTTAATCCAAAGGAAAACAAAAGAAAAATATTTAGGTTTAATTTTAGATAACTACCTAAGTTGGAAGCCTCACATAGAGAAAATCAGAGATAAACTAATATCACTGACAGGAGCTCTTTACAGTATAAATAAATGTCTACCTCGGAAAGTTCGATACATAATTTATAATTCTTTAGTTAAGCCACATATCGACTACCTAATAGAAATCTGGGGGGCCGCATCTAAATCTAATCTAGAAGTAATACAAATAGCACAAAATAGACTAATAAAAATTTTATTTAACTACAAATTCCGAACACCAACTCGTAAAATTTACGAAGATACGAAAATAATGAATATTTCCCAAACATATATGTACTATACATGTATTCTGATACGCAAAATATTACATAAGGACATTCATACATCGTTAAGTTTTATCAAAAAACATCAAGTGCAAAAAATTCGACTACGAAACTCTAATTACCTAGTTACGCGTCCACCCAGAACGGTTAATTACGGGAAGAAAAGTATTGAATTTGAAGGGGTCAACATGTACAATAAAATACCGATGGAGATAAAAGAAGCTAAAAGTATCGCTAGTTTTAAAAAAATGCTAAAGTCCTATATTATAAACACATAAAAAAAAAAAAAAAAAAAAAAAAAAACAAAATAAAAAATTTAAACAAATAGGTACCTAAATAGATTAAAAAAAAAACCAATACATAAATAAAATATTAAATGATAATAGATAATAAAATCAGCAACGAAAAATAAAATCTATTAAGAAACAAACACCAGTATTGGTGTAAGTACTTACGCTGTTTTGCACTGCATGCCACATCTAGTAACAATCTTTACCTCTATCCGTGTTCACTTGGTTGGTGATAGATGTTTTTGTGACTGCCTACCTACATATTTTTTATTTCTTCTTTCTTAACAAGTAACTTTTAACGCTGTCTCTGTACGATTATATTTATTTAATTGTTAAACCTAGTTTCTCAGTATGTGAATTATTGTTAATTCTTATGAGAAAATAAAGTTCTTAAACCATATACTCGGAGTTTCTTTGCGCAATCTGAAACGAGGAAATTCGCCGAAGAACTAACGTCATCGACATTGCTCTCGGAATATGCAAGTTTAAGGGGTGGCCACATTGCTCGAAGAACCGATAACCGGTGGGAAAGAAAGGTTCTCGAGTAGCGATCCCGAACCGGAAGACGCAGAGTTACTAGGCCTCCCATCAGATGGACCGACGACATCGTCAAGGTAACTGGTGGATGCAAGCGGCAGGTTGCCGCTCATTGTGGCGTTCTAAGGGGGAGGCCTATGTTCTACAGTGGACGTCTTCAGGCTGATGATGATAATGATGATGAACTGCATATTAGTGATATTTTTAAAATGAAAATGGCTAATAGTTTATTTTTGTACATTGCATAACGAAGCTTATTACATGCTAGCATTGAAATAACGATAGTGTTATAAAAATAATTGTCTAAAGTTATAATGAACTAGCATTTTGCCCGCGACTTCGACGACGTGAATTTTCTTAATGATCCTTAATATTTTCAATTGATAAAGGGAATAAATATAATGACCACCACAATAACCAAAATCTTTTTGACCTTTAAGTCCCCCCTGGGGCGGTTCCGACATGGTTAGGTTAGGTTAGAACTGTGACCCCCTACGCACGAGGCAAGCAAACGGAGCGAGCGTACCGCGGCAGCGGCCGTCTAGTGCCAGAACCAAATCGCTTTTTACAGTCAAACTCATACATTTCTACAATACTTTAGGAAACACAATTTTTGTGATCATTTTAATCAGGGATAATGCAGCATTCTAATGGTGAAATATTTTTTAAAATCGGATCATTAGTTTTTGAGTTTATTCGTTACTAACATGCAAAGATACAAATATTTCCTCTTTATAATATTAGTGTAGATTTATGGTGTAGATAGAGTAAAAAATAAAAGTAAGCTTGTACTGTCATTACTTCACAATTGTTTTCAACTTCTAATTGATCATCATCTGCCTAGCCTTGTCCTATGTTGGCGTCGGCTTCCAGTCTAACAGGATGCAGCTACATACCAGTGTTGTATATGGAGCGCCTACCTATCTGACCTCCACAACCCAGTTACTGGATACTGGATAACACGATGCCCCTTAGTATGTCTGGTTGTCAGACTTTCTGGCTTCTGACTCCCTAAGACGAGACTTTTTAGGACCCATTAATTATGTCAATTATAATCCGTGGTGCTTGGCAACACTAGGCTTATCCTCGGTTGTAAACGTCGCTTTGTGCCTATTGGCCTAGTTCTGTTCTATGTCCTGCTTGTTATTGAGGCAAATGGAAAATATATTTTTCTTACTCCTCCGCTTTTCTTTTCTGATTAATTTCGTTGCGGGATACAAGACAGTTGAATCGGAGCTTCTTCCCGCATTACGTTTGCGTAGAGTTCAGAATTAAGTATTAAATTATCGAACAGGTATACAAAACGGGATTAAAAGTATCCTGTGTTAAGCAAGATTACAATTTTTAGTAGTAATCTCTGGGACTCGTCGAGCTTCATTGCTTCGTCGGTTTTCTGGTGGTCGCCACTGTTGATTCTATATTCTCTAATATTGTTCACATAGTGTAAATAGTCGTAAGTAATCATAATCATAAATAGTCAGTTTTCATTGATTACGTTCGAAAAATCATTCAAAGAATTGTTCATTTGTTCTGCGTTCAGCAAATAAAATCGTAAGTCGACTTACATTTTCCATTGTCAGTCTTCTATTGTATCTAAGCGTAAGCTCAAGTCGACTTCACAGATTTCGACATGGCCTTATTATTTGATAGATTATACTCCATTTTCCTGAAGCCTTCGGTTCTTTTCACATCGGAATCAAATAATATGTTGTCATTGTTGTTCTAATTTTCTTTAGACACTGTATTTTGTGCTTGGTCTGTGTTTATAATCAGGTAACCATCAACCGCCATCAATCAGATGCCATACATTTTAGGTTTAGGTGTAAATACTTTATTCCAAAAAATGACAAAAGAGTCACTTACTTGAGAGGTAACATTGTTATACATTTTCTAAGTAACACACACACACACACACGCACACACACACGCACACACACATTTTGGAGCTGTCAAAAGTCAAAACGCTATTACCCCAAAGAGTTTGTACGGCATAGCAAACTGTACGACATCACTTATTTACCAACTCAACTAACTACTATTTATTGGTTTCAAAGCAACTAAAAATCTTATTTAACAGTTCAATGAAACTCAATTAGGTTTCCAGGGCTAAAATAAAGTCTTGGATGGTGTCTTCTACCTAATTCTGACAGTGATTTAACCGTCAAGTGATCAATGATTTGATTTAGTACTTTTGGGATAATTCGTTTTTTAACCGACTTCAAAAAAAAAAGGAGGTTCTCAGTTCGACCCGTACGTTTGTATGTATGTATATTGTTTGTCCGCGATTATCTCCCGTTTGGCTGAACTGATTTTGATGCGGTTTTCAGAAAAGTGTTTGTTACATTCTCAAGAAGGTAGTATACAACAAATTGAAATTTATTCAGCGCTTTTTGAAAAAGCAACAAAATCCGAGAAGACGTTTTCGTTTCTTCCATCTTTCGACCTTTAGAGGATTTTTAATCTCTGTTTTAACTGTGTTGCCGTTTCTTAATGGATTTGGCTGATAAGGAGGCACTAAAAAGTGGAAAATAAAAACAAACAGAACTTCTGTTTGTTGTTTTGTATTGCCACCGACTTCCGAAACTAAAGTCATGTGTGTTCTGTGCTAAAGTTATTTATCACTTTTTAGTTTTTGAAGGCGGTTTCCTTTTTTGTAAAAAGATTTTATTCTTCAGATAAAAGGTAACTGACTATTTAAAAATCAGCCCATAGATCATAATAACATAATATATTCTCACTAGAAGGTGCACCTGTTACAATTAATTGTTAGTAAACAATACTCGATTACTCAACCGATTCCTGAATCGATTCCTCGAATTACTCGTTTGAGTTTTTTCAGATTGTTGAATGAATGACGGGAAAATAGACGGACGGACGGACGGAAATGTTTGCAGCTGTTACATGTATTTGAGATAGAATCTTTATGCAAATATATCGGTCGTTATCAAAGCCTTGATAATAGCGCTCAGATTCTTTAGATTTTTAATATTGAATATTGAACGGTCGTTAAGGCAAAATTAAATTATGAAGAAGCAGTAATTGTTGGATCTTTGTGTTTAACTATGTAGATGGGGGATTGTTACCGTAAGACTCGGTTTTACTGGCCTGAAGTACAGAGGCCAGCACATTAAGCTACTACAATCTGTCAAATTTCTTTGATAGATTTTCAACTTTAACATAAAAGCATAAGGTTCATTATATTTAATTTTAAAAATTTGACAGTTAGGTATGGCTTGATGTGCTGGCGTCTGTACATGCCGACAAATCTCTATAATGTGCCACTTTACACAGGGTGACTTGTAATTCGACATTATTCCCTGAATGGGGATAAACTAGAGCTAATTTGTAACATCCTCGAAAACTTGGGGACTAGACGGGGTTGATACCTATTAAGTTATAGTACTTTTTTAAGTTTATCAAAAACTGTTGAATGCAAAAGATCTGTTCAAGTCTGGACGCAAATCTTGTTCTTTTCTGTCATGAAATAATCAATGCTTTGCAACCCAATTTATTAAGTAAGTAGTTACTTATGCAGTTTTTGGTCGAAGGAGAAAAAATCATATCTGTTTCGAATTAAAATTTTTGGGGTTTTTAATTCGATTTAATTTTCAAGAAATATATCGAATTAGCAATCTTCTTATAATATGTATATGCATGCTTACCTTCGATGACTGATGATTGAAGATGCTTAAAAAGTTACAAGCTTAGTCTCCTAGGATTTAGGTACAGACGCCAGCGCATCAAGATTTTGATTTTACCAATCGAATATGAACCTTATTCCTTTGTTATAAAGTTGAAAACGTATCAAAGAAATTTGACATAATATGTTGTACCTGGATGTGCTGGCCACATTGTCTTCAGTAAAAGTTCGCAGCAGGCGGACTAATAGTAAATAATGATGTCGTTTGGAGGGACAGAAACCGATTTGTTGACCCTTATATAAAACATACGATATTATAAATTAGCTGCCTTAATAACTGTCCTACTTATTTCATAGTTAGCCGCAAATAAAACTGACTAACGAGGCAACAGCGAGAGCAGGCCGCGGTGGAAGCATAATAATAAACTACTATTAACCATTTTGTTTGTTCTTTGTATCTCTGAGCGAAGTTTGTTATAATGCAACTTTACGAACATGTAATACTACTTCTAGTTTACAAGCTTGTAATTAAAACCTTAAAGCTGGGAACTGTGCTCATGCATGGAGTTGAGAAACAATGGGAACTAATATATTGGCAATTTATAAGCAGTGGTTTATTAGTTGAATATTGTTACAGGTAGTTTTTAATATGAAAGAAGTTTAAATCATGAGATGGTAACACCAGCTGCTGGGTCAAAAACCACATAAGCTGCTACGTTTGAAGAGTGTAGGTATAAAGGAAGATAAATTAATATCATCAAACCACCGCATGTAATGAATGAAAGAAAAATGTATATTTGCTACAGAAAAAAAGAAACAATTTACCTAAAGGTTTAATAACTTTATTCCTCAAAACAAAATGTCATATCTGCCTAGCCTTTTCCCAAGGGGTCGCCTTCCAGTTTAATCAGATGCAACTGAATACCAGTGTTTTACATGGAGCGACTGCCTTTCTGACCTCCACAACCCACTTATTGGGTAACACGATACCCCTTGGTAAGACTGGTTGTCAGACTTTCTGGCTTCTGACTACCCATAACGACTGTCAAAGATTTACGAATGAGAGTCGGGACCATCGGCTTTACGTGCTTTCTAAGGCTCGGAGGGAACTTGGTATGAAATGGATGGTCACCCATCTACAGACCGACTGCGGTAAGCGTAGTTTAACCTTGTCCGATCGAACCGTACGGCTTTAACTTAGTCAAGAGCTAAGCAAAATGTTATAAACGAAATGTAAAAAATAAATACACATTTTTCTAAACAAACAATATTAGAGTGCCTCGGCTTCCCCAAATAGGTTCAGTTCAGATAAGTGTCTTTTCAGCACCAAACACCATTTGAGTTGAGTAACATGCAACTGCATGTGGAAATCTTTGTTCAACAGGGTGCTTCTAGTCTGCAGCCTTGACCGCAGCGAGCGCGGAAAGCAGCCAGCTAGATAAGGCGCTGTGTAATCGATACGCGCAGAGACAGGCAGTCTGGCTTTCGGCTCTGCTAACAATTACGACTGATACTCCTATGCTCCATTCGCAAAACTTTACAGATTCCTTTTATAAAATTGTTTACACTACTCTAGAAATTTCTCCTGTATCGCGTGTGCGTTTACAAACATATAAACATAGATAAACAGCCAGACCCAGAACAACTACCTATTTAATATTTGTTCCATGCAGGAATCGAATCCGCGACACACAGCGCAGCAGTCAATCGATCAGCCACTCACCAACCGTGTAGTCAGTCACAATAGGAGTAGGTCACATTTTATCTATCTATATACTTAAAATAAAACAGTTACAAAACTGTGTCTGTACATTGAATATATTATATTAGGTCCTTACATATGAAATTGCCGATACTTAATACTGGCAACTTTGAAATGAAATATTTTGTGTTTGATTAGGAATTCCAAATTCAAAATTATTTCAAAATAAAGACAAAAGAATATTGTTTTAAAATTCGTGTTTCATTTGTTTTCACGTCATTTGTTTGGGCTTGAAAATTGCTATAGCAACAACAATGGAGAAATTAAAAACTCGCGGTATTTACGAATATGAGTTCCACCGTACCACCAGTGCAGCAGAAACGGCTCGAAGGATTAACGACGTGTACGGGCCAAGCACCGCTAACGAACGAACGGTGCGTTTTTGGTTTCAACGTTTCCGTTTTGGAAATTTTGATTTACAAAATGAGCCTCGTGGACGACCGGATACTCAAGTGAATAATGAAGAATTAAAGGCGATAGTGGAAGCGGATCCATCTCAAAACACTTCTGAATTAGCAGCAGCCTTTGGAGTAAGTGACAAAACAATCATTATCCATTTGCGTCAAAATGGAAAAGTAAAAAAGCTCGAGAAGTGGGTACCGTACGAATTGACTGAAGCACACCAACAAACACGCGTCGGTTGCTGCGCTTCTTTGCTCAATCGTCACAATAATGAGGGAATTTTAAATCGTATTGTCACTTGTGATGAGAAGTGGATCGTGTACGATAATCGCAAGCGATCATCACAATGGCTTAACCCTGGAGAACCGGCAAAACCTTGCCCCAAGCGAAAACTGACCAAAAAGAAGATTCTAGTTAGTGTTTGGTGGTCCTGTGCTGGTGTCATCCACTACAACTTCTTGAGATCAGGCCAGACGATTACTGCAGACATGTATTGTCAACAGTTGCAAACAATGATGGAAAAGCTCACCATTAAACAACCGAGACTGGTCAATTGCTCTAGCCCGTTGCTCCTTCAGGATAACGCTCGACCACATACTGCACATCAGACGGTCGCCAAGTTAGAGGAGCTGCGACTGGAAACTCTGCGTCACCCACCACACTCTCCAGATCTTGCCCCAACCGATTACCACTTATTCCGAAATTTGGACAACTTTTTACAAGGAAAAAAATTCAATTCTGATGAGGCAGTTAAAACAGCCTTCAAGCAGTTCATCGATTCTCGCTCCCAGGATTTTTTTACCAAAGGGATCAATGAGCTCCCGATAAAATGGCGGAAGTGTATCGATAACAATGGTGCATACTTCGATTGACTAAATATATAATTTCTTTTAAAAAAAGTTATTTTTAATTTTTTGATACCGAGCGGCAATTTCATATGTAAAGACCTAATATTAAAAAAATAATAATTGAGGGGGGTTTAGGAACAGTAATAGAGCACGAATCCAAAAAAAAAATTCTGTCTGTTTGTCTGTTTGTTTGTACACGCTAATCTTCGGAACTACTTTGCGGATTTGAATGATTTTTCTTTTGTTGTATAGGTATAAGGTGTTGTATAGGTAAGTCTGGGCAACATATAGGCTATAATTTATCTTGGAAACTTGAACACCTGATGCAGAACCGCAACAGACCAGCTAAACTATAAGAGATACAAAAATGGTACCATAGCAAAAATTGTTCCACGTGACGAGCATTCTCTGCTGAGAGAATAAATTTGAAGATCTGGAACACCTGATGTGGAACTCCAAGAGCCCAGCTACACCATGACACATATAGGAATGACGTCTTAGCAAAAGTTGTTCGGTCTGATGGGCATTTCCTGTTGACTTATAAAAATCGAAGATCAGAAACATCTGATGTGAAAATCAAAGCTAATAACTAAAATAAAAGCTATCACTGATTTCACTGTATCTTATAAAATAACATAAGCTGGGAGTACCTCCACGCGGTGAAGGCGGTAACAGTTTAGGACTGATTTTTGATGGTATATCATTGAAAATTTGACTCTACTGGCCAAAATTGAACCGAATTCGACATCAGACGTTTCAGATCTTCGATTTTGCCGACCCCGTTGTCGCTGGCATAAGCAACAGGATCCGCGTACGAAGTCGCGGGCAGAAGCTAGTGTCAATATAAATGGCGTGACACATACTAAATTGCTCTAGTGTCTATCTACTAAAACTATTCCACTTGGTTTTTGTACACTGTTATTAATCCAAAAATATTCAGAGATATTTTTTAATAAAACTGGGCTAGACTAGACTTTAATCCTATATTAATAAATCTGGATATAAACCAAAAGAGTGGGCCAGACTTGACATAGTTATGACGATATCTTATAATGGTGGCCACTCATAGCAATATATTTCAGTAATAAAGTACCCATACAATAATATACTGAACGGTAATATTTCGTGTGACTGCGGACATCGCGTGATAATATGATGTATGTTGCTATAATCGTCTGGGGGGCTATCGGTATCGATTTGTGTGACCAAATCGATGTCTCATTTTGTTAAAACATTATGTCTTCCTACAGTTTTGTCCAACTAAACAAAACCTGTAAAATGTGTTAGAAGTCGTTCGTAAATACAAATGTTTTGGCGTACTCGAATGTATTATGTAGTTCATTATCCAGATTCTATTCATTGGGTTTTTCAAATGTTTTTCTTTATTTAAATTACAATTCATTTTTGTACGCTTTATAAATTGTTGTGAATAGTTGGACGTCATCTAGGTGTTCGGCAATTAGGTACATCACACACTTTTAGAGAGTCTAATCTAATTATATTAGTGCTGATGTCCGTACATAAATAGGTTGACATTTGCAGATTTTTTACTTTATTCAAATTATAATTTCGTACGCTTTAAAAATTGTTTTGAATAGTTTGACGTCATCTAGATGTTCACCAAATAGGTGTATATATCATACACTTTTAGAGAGAGTAATCTAATTAGTAGTGATGTCCATACATAAACTGAATTTGCGACAGGTGGTGACTCTAATAGACACAGTGTTTTAATTATTATAACAATTAATGTAGATGACTATAACAAATTATATGTTACGTACATAGATAATATAAATGGGTATTTGAATACAAGCCAAGTGACTAACGGCTGATATTTGAATAAGATATCACCATTATTTGCGAAAAGTAGATTTAGAAAGAAAAATGAAAATAATTTCATGGTTCGCAAAATCGTGGCCGTTAAGATTATTTCTTATTTGAAGTGAAATGTATTTTATTCGCTTTCCTGTTGTCTTCTCAGGAGAAAATTTGGCAACCGAGCAAGTACCAGCAAGAATTGATTCATACGTTTAGGTAGGTGTGAATAATATTTTTGTAAAACCCAGAATTTGACACTCTTCATTTTAGATTGTTGCGAAAAATTCCACTGCGTAAAGGTAAATAAATTTAATCTGTATTACAGATTAGAAAAAGTGACGAATTAAAGTTACTGGATTGATTTTTATTGTTATATTAAGAGCGTGTACTCGATTGGTGACGAAAACTTCATGTTTTCGCATTTTGCCCAGAGCAATATCGTAATGATGTGAGCAGATTATTTAAAGACAATTACAGTTTTAGAAAGATTAAGTCTTGCTTTAGGGAACTACAGAGTACAGTCAACAGCAAAAGTAGATGATCAAAATCAGGAATTCAATACTAATGAACGGAGTTCGCGTCAGAACTGTGTGGCGTCGAAGTGATTCAAAAGTGTGTGTGTTACAATCACATACTTTTAATAAATAAACTATAGTAATAAATTATATACATTAGTGTTAGTAAATTAGTAGTGAATTTCTGATTTTGATCATCTACTTTTGCTGTTGACTGTACTAGTATAATTTTTAATTATGGTGTTTTAAAGCGAAGACAATCCTTTCATAGCGTTTTACGAAAATAGACGTCAGAGTTAACTGTCAGGACAAATACAACCATTACAGTATGCCAAAATATTATGTTTTATGCGTTTTTTCCAACAGGATATTATACAGTCTCATATTATACAGTCAAAGTATATTATAGAGCCAAAATTACGAAAATATTACTATTAGATATTAATAAACAGTATTCAAAAAGTACAAAATCGGTTTACTTTTACAATTTTTTTTCACCAGTATTTGGATAAAAATATAACTGATATATTTATTTTATGAAAATAAAGGTTATACTTAATATACACAATTTTTTCAGTTCCTTGTACGAACTGAGATACGGCGAAGCGTCACCGCTATGTGGTTGAGTTCCACGGTCTTGAACCAAGCGCTTTGACTCCCTGCCCGCCTCTCTGTTCCCTGATAAGAATAATCTGGGTATCTTCAAGGCACGAGTGAACCGGTTCATCCTAGGCAAGCGTGTTCCAACTTAGGCCGCATTATCACTTAAGATCGGGTAAAAAAACGCAAGCCTATTTGATACTAAAAAAAAAGAACTGATTTATTTTAGACAATTATTTTAAAAAGCACTGTAAAACCTCACGCGCTGACGTTTGCCGATCCATTTCAATGATTCGTGCTTATTTCGTGCGTATTTTTTTTCTGATGCACACAATTAGACCGTTGTATTGTGTGTGTCAATGCTGCTACGCCGTTCTAGCATTCGTTTAGATTTTGAGTTGCCCTAAATCGAATACGCGCCCTTAAGCAGTGTGATATACAACGTCACTATCACTGAAATACTAGTTATACAATGTTAAATAGGTCGTTAGAACATTTATCATCATTATATTAGCCTATTGCAGCCGCAGCTGATCGTAGGCCTCCCCCAGAAATCACCAACCAACCCGGTCTTAGGCAGCCCGAAACCATCTGCTGCCACCTTCTTCAAATCCTCGGTCGATCGTGCCGCAGGGTGTATTACTCTAGGACTAGTCTAGAACAATTGTAATAAGGAAAGTAAGGCTATTAGAGGTGGTCGTGGCTAAAGCCGTATATCCACTTGAGCGAATGAGCGGCTCATTTGGCCGAACCACTCAAGTGGAAACGCCTGACATGCTCGACTCGGCCAAATGAGCCGCTCATTCGCCTGGGCATTCTCTAGTGGATATAAGGCATACGGATTGATTGATCATGGTCAAGCTACGCTTTCCGCGGTCTGCCTGTGGATGTGTTACCGTTCATTTCATACTGAGAACCTTCTGTGCTTCGGAAAGTACGTAAAGCCGTTGGTCCCGGCTGTCTTTCGTAGATCTTGGACAGTCGTTATGGGTAGTCTGAAGCCAGAATGTCTGACAATCGGTCTTACCAAGGGGTATCATGTTATCCAGTAACTGGGTTGTGGAGGTCAGGTAGGCAGTCGCTCTATATAAAATACTGGAATTCAGTTGCATCCGGTTAGACTGGAAGCCGACCCCAATATAGTTGCGAAAAGGCTAGGCAGATCATCAACTGCCTAGCCAAAAGTCTGGTGATGGTGATTATAAACCACATTTCAACAACAAAAATTTTTTTTTCACTTTACTACGAGGTAAACCTCGTAGTAAAAGTTGTTCAAAATGTTAAGTACAATTACCTGTTTTCGGGTTTTCAGTAAATTCAATTACTTACACCTTGTAGATGTAATTTCATATCTCACTGAACTTTGCAACTCTGAATATTGCGAAAAAGCGAAATGGAGGCTTTGGTTTTATCGATATTCACTTTACAATGTATCAGGTAGGTAAGCACATCAAGATTCAAGCTACAAAAATCTGTTAATTTTTTTTTATACAAGTTAACTTTAAAAGAATAAAGTTCATATACAATTGGCAAAAAGTGACTGTTTGGTATGGCTTGATGTGCTGGCGTCTGTACAATTGAGGACTTTATTGAATAAATACCTTAATTAGTAAACAAACTAGTATTAGAAAAATAAACGTAATTAGTAACCCTTCCAAAACAATGTAATCGGGCTTATTTAAGACCCGATGTAATCGCACTTATTTCAAGTTCGTAGACAGTCAAGTTTTAAATCCTTTACAAAGGAATTGTGTATTTTATAATAATTCCATACAGCACTAGTTAAATTGTCCATCAAAGTTTATCTAACCGACTTTATCATTTCATTTCATTTCATTTTTTTAAAATAAACGTTGCCCCACTCTAGGAATTACTCCTGTGTCCTGTGTGTGTGTGTGTGTTTATATTGATAATACCTTCGAATCATTACAGTTCAGCAATAATTAGAAGGTACTCAGATATGGTTTTGTCCCATTCATGTGATATTTTATAATAAACATACTATCATGTGACTTCATCTAATTATATCATTAGTATTACACAAATAATTGCAGATTTTTTTTTGTTTTTTTTTTTGGATATCTTAACCGTACTCAAAGGGTAAAAACGGGACCCTATTAGGACTCCACTGTCTGTCTGTCTGTCACCAGGCTGTATCTCAGGAACCGTGATAGCTAGATGGTTGAAATTTTCACAGATGATATATTTCTGTTGCCGCTATAACAACAAATAGGTACTAAAAACAGAATAAAATAAATATTTAAGGGGGGCTTCCATATAACAAACGTAATTTTTTGCCGTTTTTTTTTGCTCGATGTCTAATGTTCTAATGTATAGATAATGGTACGGAACCCTTCGTGCGCACTTGGGTAGTTTTTTTTCTATGGTGCTAACTAAACGTACGGACGGCGTCATCAACTGCTGACCCCACACGCATTAAAATTTCTTCGGATAGGGGGTAAGCAGTTAATGACGCTGTCTGTACATCACCTACCCAACATACCTTTTGAGCTTTTACTGAATAGACAATAAACAATTTCCAAAAATATAAATTAGATCTGCGTTCAGAAGCGCTACAGCTGACCGCCACCGCGCACCGCCATCGCCCGTGTGAACGGCGCTAGCACCGTCTCTACACACAAGTTATTTATTTCATGTCTCACATGAGCTTGGCAGCTTTAAAAACAGTTACCATCTAGCATGACATTCGTAACCATCTCAGTTTGTTTTCACTCCTGAATTTCAGCGAAAACTCTCAGGTGTGCCACGCCAGTTGATTTCTATTAAACTATTTAGAGTAATTTTAACTTTGATCTCCGTTCACCAGCTGTGAACAGGGCTGAATTACGGTCCGAAAGGTAAACTTTGAAAATGAAATGCTTGGAGATTTATCACCTGTTTTCATTGAAGAACCACCGCCATTTGTTCGGATACGGATTTCATCTGTCATTATTTACTTTTGTGTCAAGAATTTTAATATCAAAATTTGTAAATGTTGTGCTTTTAGGTATTAACAACAAATCTATTGTCGTAAAATAATAAATGTCATTTGAAGTAAGTACATCATAAAGGACCTTACATTAAAATAAATAAAACCTAATAACCCAGTAAAAGGAAAGAGCGGGATTATAAAAGTATTAAATTACGACCGTTTTATCTGTCCTACGGACGGGTAGGACATATAGGTATTATCGTTTTATGGACAAGTTTTATAATAACGTTCAAGTGGTTTCATATGCAAACTGCAGGAGGACTTGGTGATTTCACAGGCAAATAATATTTTGATTATAAATCTGCGCAAAGTTTCGCGCTATGTTCCCCATTACGCGAAACTCGGCGCAGAGGGCGCCACTAGCACATACAATAAAGAAACCGCCATGGAGCATAACGTATGTCTTGTTATATTGTGTTATTAATTGTAATAACTAGGTATTTTGTGAAAATATATCAAAGTTTTAATTAATCTTACTTACTTAACTGTACTTTAACTATATTATGGCATCCTACGGCCATTTGAAAGTGGATTCTAGGTTATATTCAGAATAAAATCATATTTTAGGTTGCCTTACATGATAAATGTGAACGTTATTCTGTAAATGCGACTAGGTCACCTGAATACCTACGTGAACATATTTTACAGTGTTTTTTAGCTGCTTCCCATAATTTTCTAGCATTTTCTTCTTTTGGAAATGAAAGCATGATGCATTATTGTATAATATAATACACTTCCCAATTTGAACTCAATTAAAGGCAGAATTTCACGATTTTCATCACGCTTTGAACGACTCGTTGAAAAACTGTTTACGCTGGTGCTGCACTCTGGCGCCAGAACATTGCAGTATTATCCCCTATTAGCAATAGGGTTGCTTACGCAAAGCTAATCCCAGAGGGCGCCACTGAACTATAACGTAAACCCCCCCGTAACCTATTAGCGCGGTAAAATTCTTATTTAATAGAAGTTGCCTTACGAGTGTTTTGTTGTAGTAACAAAAAAGTATGATAATAACTGACGTTCAACTATTCCGGAATTAAAAAAACGCTGCTCCGGAAGCTAAAAAATATAATTATGATGCACAGACAAAAAGTATTATACCTAGTATCATGTCAATGTCACTTTGTTTATGTTATAATTCGGTGGCGCTTCTAGCGGAATAGTTTGGTAGTAAGATTCTTGACAACATTTCAAAACAGACACGACATTAAAACAAAAATGCCATTTCTTTATTTTCGTATTCTGAGTCCAAATATATATATTTTAATTTTTTTAATTTCTACATTTCTGAGAATAATAAGTAAAATAAAAAAACGTGCGATGACGTCACATAAAGGGCGGAATGAGGTCGTACCTTTGCATAAGCATTTCAATAGTTCAGATGAAAACATTAACGTCAAAAATAAAAAAAAATAACAATAAAGACAACCGCCTTCAAAAAGTATAAAATAACTTTCAATTCGCAAGTCGGCAGCTTTGGTTTTGCTTGTTGTTTAGTATTGCCACCGACTTGCGAATTGAAAGTTATTTTATACTTTTTGAAGGCGGTTGTCTTTTTTGTTTAAAATATTTTTTTCGCTTTTTAGTGCCTACTTCTCATCATAGAAATTAATTACGAAACGGCGACACTACAAACATCAGTCATCCCTTAATTTTCAGCCCTTTGGGGTAGAATATTTTCTTGAAATTTATGGGACCAAATTTGAGGTATACACTATCAATTAAAAAAAGAATCATCGAAATCGGACTACACTGAAAAAAGTTATGCATGGTCAAACATAAAAATAAATATATACAAAATAAAAAAAAAATTCATAAAATGAAAACTACTGGGCAGTAGACAATTTGGTCCCATAAAAATTTAACATTATTTATGTTAAATTTTTATGGGACCAAATGGCAACAATTCCGCATCAAACTAAAGAAGAATCACCTAAATCGGATCATAAATCTCGGAGTAATAAATATAAATATAATAAAAAATATATATATATATATATATAAATATCGAAAAATATCAGGTGAGTTGCGGTCAAACGCAAGCCTAAAACAATATAAAAAAAAAAAAAAACAACCGAATTGAGAACCTCCTCCTTTTTGAAGTCGGTTAATAAGACACATGTCAATGTCACATAAAGTGTAATAATAATGATAACAGTGTTTTGACGGTACACCTTAAGTATGACGTCATTTGGCGTTTACGTCTTTTTAGAATACTTCTAAATTCAAAGTTGAAATTATGTTAAATAATTATTGAAATGAAAAGTACATAATTTCGAAAAACAGAAAAATACGGGTTCCCTAGATTTGTATTTACTTTTATATAACGTAATAAATAATACATGCAGGTTAAAAATATGAAATGTTGTCAATTAGCAAACACAATAGTTAAACAAAGGCAACAACGCTGATTCAGTCAATTCCACGGTTGTAAGCGGTCTTTAATAAAAATGGGAGTAGACTAATTCCGGCCCTGTCCTACCTATTTTATGAGATAGTACAAAGTTAGCTCAAGTGAAATGACTTTAGTTGGTTGGCTATTTGTCGCCACGTTGAACAAAATGGCGGGTTTTCGGTAAATGAAAGTTTATTATGATTGGTTTTTCTGAAGATGTGTAGTTTTTCTTGTTTTATAGGGCTAAAAATAGTTTTATTTTATATCTATTATTTTTATAATTTGACCATATAAAGGTAGTTAGTGAAGTAGATACAAAAAAAAAATCGAGAAATTGAGTAGGTATGTCATACTTTTTTCATACAAGTAAGTAATGTAATAATAGAGATGTACTTACTTTTACGTAAGTACATCTCTATTAATGTTATAAAGCTAAATAGTTTGTTTGTTTTTTATTCTAACGCGCTAATCTAGAGTACCAACGTGACCTGTTTTTCATATGTACAGACGCCAACACATCAAGCCATACGACACTGTCAAATTTTTCCAATTGAATATGAACCTTGTTGTTTTGAAATTAAGTTAAAAATATATCACAGAAAGGAGTTGTTTCAAAATGTATGGAGCCTAGGCCCAGTCCTTGTACACCATACTTAAAAATAGGGAAACACATTTTAAATAGTTCTCAACTGACCAATTACTTTAGAATAGCTTTGTGAGCAGGAAAAATACAAGAAATTGCATTTGAAATTGCAACACACAACAAAAAAACAGTCATGGCGGTAAGCTGTCATTTTGATTGATTAATGACGTTTGACATTTACAATTCTGATTTTCTGCGTCGATTTGTGGATAGCCAGGTAAACAGACGGGAAAGAAACGGTGTTAAATTAAAAAAACGAAAGGGAGGTTGTTATAAAGTACTCCTGAAACTAGAAACAAAACGATGCGAAAGTGGCTGAAGTGACACTGTTGTGACACTAACAGCTGACAGTTCTCTTTCTATGATTAATGGTCGATCTATGGTTTATAGAGTAGCTAAATCTGAGTGACGCCATGTTGAAAATTATGGATTTTCAAATTAAATTATCATTTTACTACCACCACAGTATACTTTTAAATGAATTATCAGTATTTTTCCCGGATTCCACGGAATTTTGTCTTTTTTTTGAAGTGGTGTACATAGATTGGGCCCATTATGAATCATGTCCTTTGACAGATTGTTGAAGCTTGATGTGCTGGCCTCAGTACTCTCCAAGTTTATCTCGGACGTCACTGATATCGGGGAAGGAAAACATCGTAAGGAAACGGTGGACTTATAGTGAATATAAGTCTGAAATCGCCAATCCGCGTTGAGCGCACGTGGTGATCAATGCTCGTGCCTTCTCTGTACGAGAAGACGTCTTTGCCCTGCAGTGGGACCATTAGGTACTTAAGGGCTGATATTTTTTTTCTAGAACTAGGTACTTGCCCGATTGTGAGAATTCTTTCTGTAATAGAAAGCTACGTTATCCCATATGAATAAAGGCTATATTTCATAATAAAAAAAAATGACATCTGTACGGTGCAACCGTACGTTGCGATATTATTGTACAGAGGCCAGCACATCAAGCTACTACAATCTGTCAAATTTCTTTGATAGATTTTCAACTTTATTACAAACACATAAGGTTCATATTTAATTGGGAAAATTTGACAGTTAGGTATGGCTTGATGTGCTGGCGTCTGTACATAACGCATCAACATACATCCGCCAACATTAACTATCCATTTTCAGTTACAAAAAATAATAAAAAATAGTTTATTTGATAACCTGATGTTGTACAGACGCCAGCACATCAAGCCATACCTAACTGTCAAATTTTCCCAATTAAATATGAACCTTATAATTTTGAAATAAAGTTGAAAATGTATCAAAGAAATTTGACAGATTGTAGTAGCTTGATGTGCTGGCCTCTGTACAATAATATCGCAACGTACGGTTGCACCGTACAGATGTCATTTTTTTTATTATGAAATATAGCCTTTATTCACAGACAGTTCAGTTTTTCTTTATTTTTTGACAGATTGTAGTAGCTTGATGTGCCACTGTGGGCCTCTGAGCAACATAATATTTGACATTGAAGCGTCCTTTTAAGCAAAAGATACTTGTATTAGGAGACTCCGCTCTTTCATAAACAAAAAGTGTCTTATTAAACCATACTATACTAATACATAGTAAAAAATGAAAACAAGGTAAGTTTAGTGAGTGAGTGTGTGAGTGTGTGTGTGCGTGTGTGTGTGTATGTATGTGTATGCAATATACTTACTTACAATTTAGTTCACTGCCGGTCATCGAACGCATCTCGTGTTCTCACGTATCAATATCGTATCAGTATCATCAGAATTCTATTTTTTATTCTTAAAACCATCTCTATCTATATCTATTTGAGCTATATTATATACTACTAGCTGACCCGACAGACGTTGTCCTGTCCCGATCGACCTACTGGGATGAAAAGGGGGTGAAAAATGGGGATGAAAAATAGATGTTGGCCGATTCTCAGACCTACCCAATATGCACAAAAAATTTCATCAGAATCGGTCAAGCCGTTTCGGAGGAGTACGGGAACGAAAACTGTGACACGAGAATTTTATATATTAGATTTATTTGAGCTTTGATGTTAACTTAGTGTAATAAACTGTTAAACTTTCATGGACTCGTATCATTTAATAACATAGCATCCTATCAGTAAAAGCTGCACGGTACAATACCACATAACATCTGTAAGAAAACTGACACGAACGAAGTCACGCACCAAAAGCTAGTAACATATATACAAATATCCACTTACCTACTCAGAACAACAAATAAACTCTAATTTATTGAATAAAATCGAAACTACGATAGCTTTGTTATCATACAAGTAATTGGGTAGGTTGTTTTTTTTCCTGTTCACAATGATACTGTCAGAATCATATTGTATGCGTATAGGACTAAAATTGGATATATCTCGTCTCGAATAATAGTATTTTTGTGAAGTGGAGTGAAATAATTAAATAGCTATTGTATTATGCCACTTCCCATGGTATTATGGGAAAAATCTAACAATATCGATAAGGGACACAGATTGTTTTTTATAATAAGTGGATTTGAATTACTTCAAACATTGACATATAGTATGTTACTGCGTAAGGACCAGGCCAACCGCACGACCAAATGGCACCAGCGCGTTGGCCCTAAAACTTACAGTTTAGGGCCAACGGGCAACGCGACTCAGTCGACATTGTATGAGTTTTGACAGATGTCGCTACTTTTGCTTGTTCCATGAACGTTTGTTGAAAATGTTCTAATGGGTGTATTCTTCCTTTTGAAATCATTGGCTTTAAGTACCAATGTATGAGCAGAAAAATACGGAACTGTACAGAGTAATTAGAAAATTTGTCTTTGGCCGCGAGTTCGCCTGCTTGAATTTTTCTACGGATTCCTATGGTTTTAAAATTTTGGATTATACGACGGTATGCCAAAAAATGAAAGCGCTGCTAATACTAGTTCATAAGAATATTCTGATTTAATTTACTACCTAGTTAATAAGTATTACCAGTGCATTGTCATCTCCACCTTGTATAATAAAGGCTCACACATAGGGATAATGTAGCTTCCTAATAGAAAAATATTTTTCATAATTAGACCAGTAGTCCTGAAGATTCTCGCTTTCAAACAAAAAACAAAACTAACTTTTCAGTTTCATAATAACAATACATACATAGATTAGTATAGTTAAATATAAGGCTACGCGCGCACTACGAATTTTAATCGTTACGATTTTAAAAATGCGAAATAAAGTCGATTGAAATAAAGGGAAAATCGCAAACTAATTGTTCTCGCAGTGCGCGAACTCTAGAATATTGGTATTGTTCACAGATTTGCGATTATTATTCGTAACGATTAATATTCGCAGTGCACGCTTAGCCTAAGCGCGATTCGACCAAACTTTTATACCTACCAATAATAAGTTACCCCGCGAATAAATTTTGTTTTTTTTTTAGTTTTAAGTTCTAGTTTTACTATGGAAAAGCTTTTAAACCAAGCGAAACCGTCGCTAATCTTAATTATTATATTTTTCCTCATAGAAGTGAATAATTTGCCTTGCGGTTTGCCAGAGAGCTATGGAACGGAGAACTAGGTATAAAACTGCATGACGTTTTAGGAATACCACCATCCATTATAAAAATAACTGACGTCACTCGGAAAGCTGTCATGCTGAAATGGAATTGGGCTGGACCAAACGCACAACCCAATGGGTCCCTCTAAATGGCAAGCGACATCGCGGCAGGCCTAAGCGGAGATGGCGGGATGATTTGGACTCCTTCGACAAAGACTGGTCCCAAATAGCCCTTAAAAGAGAGAGTTGGAAGGAGAGTGGCCTTTGCCTGGCAGTGGGAAAATCCGAAACGCCCCCAAACGCCCTTTGTTACGAAATTCATGTCAGGAAAAACAGCTTAAGTAAAAATCACAAAAACAATTGTCTGTATGAAGTCCATCTTTCCTAAAATTGTATAAAATTTGTGTTGCTTCAATCAAATCAGTTTTGAACTAATCCCTAATTTACTGGTGTTTCAAGCGCCACAAAAGTGCTCATATCGCTACGAAACCGGACTCAAACGACGCAGAAAAATCTGGCGATTCCGAATATGTATATAAGTTATTATCGGCCACAATGTCGCTTAACATTTAGCCCGTGAACCCTCGATAATATTCAATTTATATATCTAGTTCGACCTGTCATCCCATGAGGCGGACTGTCAAGTTATTCTTATTTCAAATTAAGAGTTTATCTCATAAAACCAGCCAGTCTCTATACTCTCCCTACTTACTTTATTTATGGCAGTTGGAATTGTAATTGGTCATATTAGTGTATTAGTCACATTAGTACATATATGTATGTCGATGTAATTGGTTGCATTTTTTACTTTTTTTATTGTTTACTAGAATTTAGTAGGAATGGGTAGGTTACTATACGTAGGTACAAGCTGTCCAGTTCGTAATCTCTATATTGTGATCGCAATTTAATTAGGTATATATACTGTATGTATAAATAATAGAATTAGCATATTGTACCTAAATAAAACTTATATCTTAGATAAAATAAAATTTTAAAAATGTTTATTTTTTCATTAAAATTTGATATTTAGTGAAATCCGATTTATCGGACGCTATGCACTAATGAGTTAATATAAATATTTTAAATAATTATGAAACGTTTAATTCGTATCAGTGAAAACGCAGTCAGCAATTTAAATATTGCGTGACAGCCACGAGCAATGTGAGCTTCTGAAATAAACTAATTAACATAATAAATGCATTATCATTAGCCTAGCAATACCCCAACTATGTTGGGGTCGGCTTATAATCTGATGCAGCGTATTCTTAAGGCCTACGCAGACCGGGACGGGCATGTCAAGGGATTTTGCCGTCAGTCAGCGCACACCAGCCGCTTAGATACCACGGCATTCCAGCGCCTTGCCACGGCATGCCACTACGTGCCGCGGCATGACAAAGCCGATACACTTTTAGTCTTCAGTCTACCCCCGCCTCACTCCGCGGTATGTCACAACGAGCGCTGGAGTCCTTAGCATGCCGTTGCCTACCGCAGTACGCCACGGCATCCCATCGCGGGAGCCCGTGGCACGTCTTTCAATGCCGTGCAGTGAAATCCCTTTCGATGCCACGGCAACATTTTAAAGCATAGCAATTTATATCGTATTTCTATAACGATACGTTTGAATGTCCATTAGTAAAAATTTAAATCCCTTGCCATGCCGTCCTGGTATGCGTAGGCTTTAAGGTTGATGTTACTAAAGTCAGATACCTACCTATATCTAGCTTATATTTTATCCGCGTTTACGGTTTAAGAAAGTTTATTCCGCTCAAAAAGAATACAATTAGTCACTTATTTAGTTATATATTTTCAGCCTGGATTTTCCCACTGCCAGGCAAAGGCCACTCTCCTTCCAACTCTCTCTTTTAAGGGCTATTTGGGACCAGTCTTTGTCGAAGGAGTCCAAATCATCCCGCCATCTCCGCTTAGGCCTGCCGCGATGTCGCTTGCCATTTAGAGGGACCCATTGGGTTGTGCGTTTGGTCCAATGATCGTCTGACATGCGGCAGATGTATCCAGCCCAATTCCATTTCAGCATGACAGCTTTCCGAGTGACGTCAGTTATTTTTATAATGGATGGTGGTATTCCTAAAACGTCATGCAGTTTTATACCTAGTTCTCCGTTCCATAGCTCTCTGGCAAACCGCAAGGCAAATTATTCACTTCTATGAGGAAAAATATAATAATTAAGATTAGCGACGGTTTCGCTTGGTTTAAAAGCTTTTCCATAGTAAAACTAGAACTTAAAACTAAAAAAAAAACAAAATTTATTCGCGGGGTAACTTATTATTGGTAGGTATAAAAGTTTGGTCGAATCGCGCTTAGGCTAAGCGTGCACTGCGAATATTAATCGTTACGAATAATAATCGCAAATCTGTGAACAATACCAATATTCTAGAGTTCGCGCACTGCGAGAACAATTAGTTTGCGATTTTCCCTTTATTTCAATCGACTTTATTTCGCATTTTTAAAATCGTAACGATTAAAATTCGTAGTGCGCGCGTAGCCTTATATTTAACTATACTAATCTATGTATGTATTGTTATTATGAAACTGAAAAGTTAGTTTTGTTTTTTGTTTGAAAGCGAGAATCTTCAGGACTACTGGTCTAATTATGAAAAATATTTTTCTATTAGGAAGCTACATTATCCCTATGTGTGAGCCTTTATTATACAAGGTGGAGATGACAATGCACTGGTAATACTTATTAACTAGGTAGTAAATTAAATCAGAATATTCTTATGAACTAGTATTAGCAGTGCTTTCATTTTTTGGCATACCGTCGTATAATCCAAAATTTTAAAACCATAGGAATCCGTAGAAAAATTCAAGCAGGCGAACTCGCGGCCAAAGACAATTTTTTTAATTACTCTGTACAGTTCCGTATTTTTCTGTTCATACATTGGTACTTAAAGCCAATGATTTCAAAAGGAAGAATACACCCATTAGAACATTTTCAACAAACGTTCATGGAACAAGCAAAAGTAGCGACATCTGTCAAAACTCATACAATGTCGACTGAGTCGCGTTGCCCGTTGGCCCTAACTCGCCGATTTTTCCGATGGTCATCTTGATTAATTATTGACCTATCTCCTACACAATAACACACGTAAGTCTTAATATTCTCGTCGCCACTGAAATATTCGGAAGTCCTCAACCAGGAACGGAGTCAGGAATAAAACGACGTCTCTCGGTTACGCGTATATTTGGACTGACACACAAAGGAATTACAAAAAGCAAGTTAAATCCTCCTACCCACATAGCCTATATTCATTACGAAACAATTATTTTGTATGTACCTTCATACACATACATCACAGAATCGTTTTGCCTGCATCTGAAATCCATACTTAATGTAGTTTGAATCGTTTTGCCTGCATCTGAAATCCATACTTGATGTCGCTTAAAACATTTAGCTTGTACCTGAAATTCGTACTATAATGTCGTTAAAACCGTTTATCCTGCACCTAATTTTAATACGCATAAGCGCTTAAAACGAATTTGAATATTTTTCGTACCTGAATTAGGAAAGCTATGTTCGTTAAGATAGTCAATATTTTGTATGAATTGTTTGCCCATTGTCGGTTAAGACAGACCGATTTCCCCGCGGCGCTTCAGTCAGCCTGAATAGTGAGCGAGTCAGAATGTGTCACAGTGGTTCGCAAAAAAAATCATACCTGTTTGTCCAAGTATTAAGCATAGCATTAAGTCCGCCTCTGTACATTGTGCTTAAAGTGTTAATAATAATAATATTGCGTTGTTGTGGAGTGAAACAGTTAATATAATACTATTCAAAAATAGCTTTGAAAGTAAATTTAATTAAACATTATTCATATTGTTATTTTGAATTAGAATATTGAACATAGTGCCATTTTAAGTGTGAAGGTGAGTAGAAATCTTGTAGTTGTTTAGGTTCATTTCGATATAATCATTATGGGTAATTAATTTTCAAATGTTTCTTAGGTCTGAATGTTACAAATCAATTTTAAAAAAGGAGGTTATTAGTTGTTGGAATGGCACAATTATCGGATATGATACGAGTTGCTAAACCAATAATTATGCCAAATTTCATAACGGTATGTAAAATATTATGTATGTACACACACATCATGTGTTCTCGATTTTCTCAGAAACTACTGAATTAATTTTAAAAGCTCTTTTTTAATAGTATATTTTTCACCATAGGGGGTAATGAAAGTTGTAACGAAATTGGTTTAGTAGTTTTTAGGATAAGGGGTATAAAGTGAAAAATTGTGAAATAAAACGTAGGTAATTTAAAAAGCTGTGTACTTTAAAATTATCTACTCAAAAAAAATAACATTTTTGAGATTGCTGTGCCAGAATAATAATAAAAGTAAAAATAGGTAAAATCTAAATGCTGGCACTGATCTAAAAATGTTATTCTATCTTCTGTTAAGATTTTTAAGTCAGCTTCATTTTTTTAAATTATGTTTTATAGTATAAAAATAGGTATAATTTCGTGCCATTATCAACTTTACACGGATAGTGTTATCACACAAATCTTAAACTAAATACTTACTTGTTACTTTGTGCTTAAAGCGACATTCAAAATTATGGAAACGAACTGACAAAAAATGTTCGAACAAAAAATAAAGACTATAAATAAGAGAAAAACACGAAACAAGAATAAGATTCAAACAATACGTAAAACTTCATCTAAAAAAATAAATACCATGGGGCCTATTTCTTCGAATCAAGAACCAACCTACACTTTGAGGAAGTTGATCTTACCACGATCGGAATAAAGTTCTGCTTAGTCTGCAATTAGAACCGGATCGTACAAATAATGAGGGAAAAAGCCATGGACACGCAAATTGAAGGACCAAATATTTAAGAAAACTTACATGCGTTTGAAAATAAAGAGAATATAATGGAAGAAGGATTTGAACAATGCTTAAATATAAGTTATTAACTGAATTTGTCATACAGTATATGAAGATGAAATAGAGGAAAGAGGATAGAAACTACTACTAGTTATCAATATTTGTACTTCATTTACCTCAATATTTTTAGAGAAGCAAGAATGATCAAGAAAGAAGTAAATAAGAAACATTTTGTTTTATTGTAGAAAGATCTAACATTTTACTAATGGTTTTCTTACCTGTGTTTATGAGCTATGATCTGAAACATTTTTCAAATAGCCACAAATGCTGTTTGTTATGTAATTATTACTATAATATAAAAAACAACAACTTGGTCGATTTTTTTTACTTTTACGTTTTATTTTAGCATTGCATTCAAATATTTCGCTCCGGCAGATTTGAAAATACTGCAAAATAATTGTGTTCTAACCACCAATCTTTATTATACATACAAATTTATCGTCATTTCAAACCATTCAATTTTAGTGTAAAGTGCTACATAAATCATTTTGATATGCAACCACTTTGTGATAATTCAGGTACATAAGCTGAATAGCCTGATTCTACAAAAAACACGGAATGTCGCTTAAATCCTTTTTCCTGGACCTACCATTTACGGTTTTCGGCGCTTGAAGCATTTAGCCTGTTCCTAAATAAAAGTGCATATCACAGGTAATTTTGTATCAAGCGACGTTTATTTCTTTCTGGAAATAACAGCTTTAAACCAATTAAAACTAGACTAAATTGTGCGGATTTTGCAAAGGATAAAAATATTGGCTACTTTTTCCTTAAAATATTGATACCTTTTTTATAATGATTTTCTTTCCGGAAAATGAAACTTTGAAACGCTCTCCTGTAAAGTTGCAAAAATGTCGCTTAATACAAATAGCCCGTGACCCTTCAATATTAATAATAATGATTCCCAATACACGAAGTTATAAAGTCAATAAATTGGTGTATCAATCACCGTAGATTGAACCTCTTCAGGTACAATAATCACAATGAAGTGATTATAGTACCTATCTACTGAATGGTTGCTTATTGGTGTATTACTGTGAAAAGATGTTCTGTTTCCGGCATTTTCGGTTGAATGTACTGCAGTTGGTGTTATTACTCAGAAAAGTTAACTACTTAGGCTCTCTAAACACGGCTTACCCTACAGCCACAACTATTACAAATACAAAGAGTTATGATTGCAAAATAAAAATGTATGTTAAATAATTATGAAAGTTATTTCACTTTGTACCAACGGAATAATTTCAAGACTTCTTTTATTTCCTACTTTGTATCTTGTCAACCGCATAGTTTTATTAGAATTCTTCTACACATTTTCCTCACATCATTATGCATTTTCCTCCAACCATGTAATGTAAAATTTATTTCATAACAATCTGGATACCTCGAATAAGCAAACGTAATACTTTGAATAACTTCGCATCGTTAACAGAATACAAATGAATTCCTATTTCAAAATTCCTTCTACTGTATTCGAGTTTTTGGACTGAGATCCCAGGGGTCGTCAAACTTATGTAATTTTTAGCATGGTTGAAATTTTGAGGATAGATAGAGGAATATAATTTTACTTTATGTAAGTACGTATTTTCACTAGCTTCATTGCATAAGGTACATTTTAACCTGATAACTGAAAAAGGATTAAAGGTAAAGGTACGAGTATTAAAGGTTGCAAGTAATACCTCCATAACGACATGTATGTTTAACCGGCTTCAAAAAAGGTGGAGGTTCTTAATTCGCCACTAATCTTTTTTATTTATTATGTACCCATGTTCACCGATTACTCGAAGACGCCTGATTCGATTTGGAAAGTTCTTTTTTTGTTTGAAAGGGTACCTATACTTTCCAGGTGGTCCCATGGTCATCAGGTCAGAATCTGATGATAGAAATCGAGGAAAATCTTCATATTTCATAGGCACACATGAAGCGATTTGGGTATTTTTTTACAGTGACTCGTACATTTGCTTTCGGAAAGCATCATTTTTAATAGACGGTGTTTAATTACCCAAAGTTGGTCCCATATAAATTTCATGAAAATATTCCACCTCCAGGGGTGGAAAATTAAGGGATGACTTAATTTGTTGGTGTTAACGTTTCTTAATTAATTTGGATGACAAGAAGTAGGCATTAAAAAGCGAATAAAAACTTTATTACGAAAAAGACAACCGCCTTCAAAGACTAAAAAGTAATAGTTCTATTTTATGTGGATAGATAGATAGATAAAACATTTATTTAGTGCACACAAAAGACACATTACAACACAAAAAATACAAATCAAATGATGATTACAACAAAGTGAGGTGTGTGTCTCAGGGTTGCACCAAATGGGAGTCCAGTCCAGTTCTTTTTCTATTTATCCTCCTTTTACCTATGCTAAAATGACGTAGGCCTGGCTGCTCAGGGATTTTAGACCATTTACGTTGGCCAGAGTCCAGCAAAAAGGAAAAAAAAACATAGTCAAGTTAATGCCAACTTCGTGGTTCCAAATTCAAAGGGGTCCGAAACGGAGTGCCATTTTGTGCCGCGCGAAAATCGCCGGTAATGGCCGCCTTCGCTTTAAAAACGTTGAAATATTTCCGCGTTTTATTGCGCCTTATCAAGAATTTAGTATTCTTATTTGAATATTTAATGGCTGTCTTTAAGGAAATATTTTTACGACGTAATAAGTTAACGATTAGGTGATAAACTTGTCGTAAGCAAATTTGTTTTTTTAAATACCATAGCGCTTTCAAGTAGCTACTTAAATGTCGGAAGCTTAGTTATAAGGTTCCGTTGTCACTTATAAGGTGAGAAATCCTAAAACAAGCAAACATTTTCGTCAACAAAATCCTCTGTACTTCTACATAGCAATT
Organism: Charanyca ferruginea; assembly: GCA_947361185.1. Taxonomy (NCBI): domain Eukaryota; kingdom Metazoa; phylum Arthropoda; class Insecta; order Lepidoptera; family Noctuidae; genus Charanyca; species Charanyca ferruginea. Next base: position 18,136,995 of record OX376070.1, on the reverse strand, counting down.
AAGTACGTTTCCCGCGTCGCTAACATCATTATTCGGTTGTATATAAATAAGTACCTGGTCTTAATAGAGAGGCACTCAAAGTTGTCCTACATTTTAATGTCGTACATTGTACGTGCACTATATTTAACTGGCAAGTAAATGAATTAACAGCGCGGTCGTGGTGGTACACCTCTAATCTTGTTAGAACTATACGCTTTCTTGAAAGCAGTGAACTAAGTTGATGTGGTGGGTGGACTAGAAACCTATGTACTAGGGTTTCTCACGTAAAAGTGGATGTTTATGTCGTAACGGGATTAGCAAACAAGCTTAAGGTCAATTTGGGAATGATTATCTCGGCTTATTGTTGACCGATTCCCTTTTTCACAAACTAAACTGAAATTAGGCAATTGGCATCTCTTACTACCAGGCAGCTGAAGAAAAGAACGGCGCCAGATAAGAACTAAGTTAGTGATGTCAAATTAGGTTTTCTTGAATTTTGCCGTGACAACTATAACTGATAGACATTTTAGATCTATTTAAATTGACAGCTCTTATTAATATCAGTCACTTTCTTGTTTTATTAGAGAAAGACATATAAATAGCTTAGTATGGTATAACGGGCTCGTGTCCGCAGCTATTTAAAATAAGTTTAGCTCTTGTTCAACAGAATTATCGAGCATACAGATAAATTACTGGTATTTCGTCTTTAACACAATGAAGGTAATCTAGCAATACAAAATATAAAAAAGAATCAAGATAAAAGCCATGGCAGTTAACAGTTGACCAATCTCTACTGACAGCACCCGTTTACGAACATGACGCGTAGATCAGCACCATTCATCTCAACCATATTGGAGGGAACTGAATGATCCCACACACGCGCCACTATCAGCGAGATATTTTGGGATTTAAAATATAATGGTGAATAACGACATAAAATAATATTAACTTAGTACACAAAGGTTTGAAACGCATCTTGATCTAATAAAAAGCCACATAAATATTTGCATTGTTGTACGTACCTAATTTATAAAACTTGGCACTTGTGTGCATTACACTTAAAAGATACTTAGGTATGTACACACATCAAAAAATAGTGTGTGGTCACTCACTAGCATAAGCTGATATATTTTTTTAAATTGAACTTTTTCAAGAGAAAGTCTTTGTTGTGTGTTTTCTTTAAATAGAAACACCCTTTTTTGTAAAATAAAAGTATTTTATATTAAAAAAAAAAATTGTGTTATTAATCATAATGTACTTGTAACAGAAATTTGATAGAAAGAAAAAGACTGTTTAACCAAACTTAAACAACAATTTATTAATAAAATGTTTATAACCAATATAATATAACTCCTCCCCTGGCTCGAACACGTGCGAAGATCCTCCTGGGCATGCTGAGAATCAAGTTATCCAGCATTTCTTGGGGTAACCTGTCCCATTCTTGAATAGCGGCTTCCCTGACCTTTGGCACTGTCTAGGGACGTGGCTGACGGTTCCAAACAGCTCGCTTAAGAGCACTACGTGTGCTCTTAAGCGAGCTGCGTTTTAAGTGCGGTTTAAGTCAGGCGAGCCGGCAGGCCAGTCTAACCTTGTGATGTCGTATTCTCGGAGAGCAGCATTGACTCGTTGAGCTCGATGGGCGGGTGTATTATCATCGACCAGTACAAGTTGGTGCCCATGGTTTACTCGGAATGCCCTGACAATTCCATCAATAGCAACTGTTCTATACATGTGTGCTGTCATGAAGCCTCGATATGGGATCAAAGGCGTTCTAGCTCCAATCATAATACCACTCCAAAAGGACACCGATTTCCCGCCTTGCTGAACTGTCCAGTGGCAGTTCTTTGCCTTTCACGGTCTCCTGGACTTCTCCAGACACGGACACGTCGGTTATTATCTGGATGAGTACTGTTTTGCCAAATGTTTTCGTCTTCATTTTGCCGAAGCCTAGCCCACTGCAATCTCCGTCGTTGACGTTGCCGGGAATTCAGAGGAGCTCGCCAAGACCTCCGTGCTCGTAATCCAGCCTGGTGCAAGCAATTCCGAATGGTCTGAATGCTAACTTCAAAAACAAAGGCGGCCCTAACTTCTGATTTTATTTTAGTAGCGTTGATTGTTGGGTCACGGGATGCCAGCAATCTAATATAGCGGTTTTGGGCAGCAGTCAAAACAGTTGGGCGACCACTGCGGGGTCGGTCAGCTAAATTACCCATCCCGTCATGTGGTGCCTCTGCAAAGTGGTCACGACACAGGATTGGGATATAGAAACTCTGCGTGCTATTTCTCTCGTGGTGTATACTTCTTCCCTCAAAGTTACTATTCTTGCTCGTAAAACTTCTGATAATCCTCTTGGCACTTTTTCAATCACAACTTTCCGCGAAAAAATATTTTAAATCCGTTAAATTTGACTAAATCAGATTTCTGAATGAGCGTAAGGTAGAACTGAAAGCCTGTTTAAATGGAAAAACAATTGAGCTGTTTTATTGTTTTATATCTATATTTTTAAATAAAGAATCTAAAAAGAAGAAGGAGCATAATATAATCTACCGTAACAAAAAAGATTTCGATTTTTCAAAGTGATCGCAAACTTTTTTTGATGTGTGTACCTTTCCAAGTTATTCCAAGTTTGTACGATCAAAACTTAGTGCAAGTTTCCCACGAATGTGACAGCTGCCGCCTGAAAAGTTATGGTAGGTAGTCATTATTTTAGAAGAATTTTCAACTGGCAACTTTAGTATTTACTTACAGTACCTATGTACCTACCAGTAACTTTGTCTTGTTTTGAAAGCATGATAAGATAACCATCGACTCATGTACATAATTATATATCATGGGATTTCTTGTAAATGTAAATGGCGTTCAGTTGTGCCCTTTAATAGTTTAATTTTATTGAAAGCTAATTTTACTTTGACTTTGATGCTTAAGAGAAGTTATGTAAGTATATCTGGAAAAACTGAATGTTTTTGTGATTAATATATAAAAAAAGAAACAAATAATATAATTAAGTAGGCCCATCTATGTGAAAAGTCAAAATAAAAGCAATTATTTCAATTATACCATTTACAGGACCCTTGAATTGACAAGAAGTCGGTCAGTTAATCAGGAAAGTTGAAGCTAGTGTTGTAAACTACCTCATTGCAACCCATTAGCCCAATAATCATAGCAGAATAGATCCCAGTCCTTAAAATACTTTACCAGGGGCCATTTACAACACTTCAGGGTTGAGAATATACAAGAGTAAAACACTACTATATTTCATCGTTGATTTATATTTAAATTGTACATCAAGTTCAATAATCCATAGTACCCAATCACATATCGTATTCCCCATACTACTTCACTTTACATTTCATATTAACGTTTAAATAACATAAACTCATAAATTACCTTATTTTTTGGTAGACCTCCAACAGTTATTTCAAACTTATATTTCGACTCACAGTCACTCGGAATGACCTAATCTTATGAACGCCGGAACCAAAGAGCCGTTGCCGTGCCGATTTTCTATTTTAAAATCTTTAGTGTTGCCAGTAAAATGAAACTATTTTATCCTAACTTATTTTAAAATATTATCAACACCTAAAACTTATTAATGTTGTCAATAAATTCTAACAATTAAATAATAAATAATTAAAACCTAACACTAGTTACCCGTTCCAAAACGTAGGCAGGTCTCTACAGAGAAGAACGAGCAAGAGCAATTGTCTAATATTTAGTGCCCAAATTATCAGCATCATAAATATAGAGAAAGAATGTGAAAACTAAAACGCTTTGAGAATGGTTTTAGTTATCTGAGTTTCTTTTTCCAGCCCGAACAGAGCAGCATTTGATTAGTAGTTAACATTTATTAATTGATTTTAAATTAAAAACACCACAAATATAGTTGAAAATGGTGCGGTACGTTCAATCTGTTTCACTTACAATCGACGACACGCCCGGCGGCTGCACTGCGAAATATTTGTATGGCCTACAAAAAGTTGTTCCGGGTCTGGCTGTTGGTGTATGTGAGTTTATATGTTTGTAAACGCACCCACGATTTAATACTTAGTGTGGGAAAATTATAAGGCAACAAAAATCAGCGGCATAAATCTAATCGATACTATCTAAGCTAAAATTACTCCGTACCCAAACCCACAGATTACTAAATACAAATTCAGCAATTCAGTGCCTAACTAGTCAGCGCAGTTCTGCTTTTGCTGTTTGGTACACAAAGCCGTTGAAAAACCTATTGTGATAGCTTATGACGGAAAAACTTTTGTGGGTCAAGTAAAGTAGAATAACTGTATGCTGCAGTTGCAAACGGAGGAAATTGTATACCTGTTTGGCCTTTTGTTTAAATAGGTCTGTTTTAGTATTGTATTATTCTGTTCTGTCTATTGAGTTATTAGTTTTTTGAACTTAATTATTCCCGATTACCTTATAGGTAACTTTAAACTGCGCTATAAAAGAAATATATTATAAACTGCATTATCTTGTTGGATTATCTATTTATGACCTCTTACAGACATTATAATACAGTATGCGTATCAGTTTTCACAAAAAAACATAAATATTGTACACTAGTTCCAGCTGTCAAAAAACGGTTAAACCCACGGAACAGATAACTCTATTTATCTGTTCCGTGGTTAAACCAGTGGACAGAGTGTACGTAATTTTTTTTAGCTTGCCCTATTTCCGTAATAAAGGTTTGTGATTTTATTTGAGACCCTGTCTCCAGTCTCACCAAGAGATATGGTGTTACCCAGTTACTGGGTTGTAGGGGTTCGATAGGCAGTCGCTCTATGTCAAACACTGATATTCAGCTACATCTGCATTACATTCATTCTCTACATTCAGCTATTTATATATTTATTGTTGTTTTTTATGAAACATTAGTTGTATGATTTTGTTGGGAAAAGGCAGATGATGAAAGGTTTGACACCTCAGGTTGATAATCAGCCAAAACTATTTTGTTTGTGACATAATAATAATTTAGAGGAATGTCAAAGTGTCAGTACAATTAATTATTTAATTACAAAATTAAAATGTTTTGAATGTATAGTTTACAAGGCAAATAAATCGAACCTTGTTGCTCCTTCCAAAAGGTAGTTTCGTATAGAGAAGAATGCGCAAGAACACCATAACATCATAAAACAAACACAAAACAACATAAAACATATTTTGTGAATAATTAAATACGCAGAAGATGGTGTACCCAGAATAATCGTGCCTACTAAAAAAGGTACAAGGAATTATAAATAATGATAACTAAATTGATATGTTTATAGACAAATGGTGTTCACTTGAATGAACTTTGAAATTGTACCTGTATATAATTTCTATCTGTTTAAACATTGCAATTCAAGATGCTCTACGACCACTCCTCTCCACATCCAGAACATCATTATACCAATACCACAATGCGTTGTAGTTACAAAGACAATAAGGCACAAAGAATACAACGGACACAGGGCTCCGTAGCCGCAGGCATTAGGTTTCACAACGCTGTTACGGGTCGCTGCAACCCGCTGCGTTCCCGCTGCGTCACCGCATTATGTCAGGTTGATGCACCCAGTTGTCTCAGTGCAACGTACTGAACTTAAGTACTACCTACATAAACTTCATTATGTACAAGATCCCAGAATAATTCATGTGAGACAACAGTTACAAGTTTGTGTTGTTTATTCAACAAGTAGCTGAAGTAGATCCGTCCGTCCGTCCGTCCGTCTGGTGGGGTTGTTATACAATAATGTGTTGATGTTTCACGTTATAATTGTCGGTTGTTCGTGTATGTGAAGTCATATGTTTATAATCGCATCCACGATACAGGGTTATTCCTAGTGTTGGGCTATATTCTTACGTCAAAAAAAAATAAGATTTACTAGAATTTTTTTATCCAATGTAGTAAAATATGTCAGTTTATGAAAAAAATAACTCGTGGGGTGTTCGGGCCTATATATAATAGCACCTATCTGTTTCATCCCGAGGGTGTCGTAAAGGGGGGCCAAGGGAAAATCCGGAAGTCGGGCAGCAGCGGCTTCCGTGTACCTACTTAACAACCTCACTGCGATCCCCAAGACGCCTGCCAAGTGTGGGGATTATGGTACCCCCCCCCCATTGGAGGTGGCCTTTGTCCAACAGTGGACTCCTTCCGTCTGATGATGATGATGATATGCAAAGACTTGCTCATAATTATTTTATCAATAAAAATCCTTAGATTATGAAACAAAAGGCATATAGACCGTGCGGAACACTGAGAGTGAAGCCAAAAAGCAAATACAAATTTAAAAGCGGATAAAAACCCCTTATTAATAAAGAATATAAAAAAAAAAAAAAAAAAAAGCGGATACCTACAACGCGCTTCGTGCTGTTATATGAAACGCAGCATCGTTAAAAAAAAACAAATACAAATACAAATTCAAAAGCGAATACAATAACGAGATTGTAGATATTCGCTTTTGAATTTGTATTTGCTTTTTCGGCTTCACTCTTGAGTGTTCCGCGCGGTCTATCTGGCTTTTGTTTCATAATCTGAGTAAAAATCATACTGTATCAAAAACTACCTTAAACATAGAGCATAAAATTACAATATCAGTAGTATAATATCTAATGCAATCATAACGTTCAAATGGCATTGACACAGTCATAGCAAGTTTTATTTCGATGAGCAGTATTATAACCCTATGACATGAATGTAAGATATTCATCACGCGAGCATTTGAATACCACACGATATTGCATCGCTGACAGGTGAGCATTCGTTTATCATACGATGAATACTGATTACAGGCGTATTCAGACAAGAACGTGATCGAATCAATAGCTTCAGCAAAGCACCTACAGCTGTATCTTAGGGTGGTACTTTACTTGGCGTATTTGAGCAAATATTGGCGTTATTTGGACAATTCAAAATCGACTTAATTTCAATACAGATAGGGTATATTTTGTATTAACCAAATAACGCAATTATTAGTACGAATACGCCAACTATAGTGTCAGCATTACGTAAAAAAATATGTTAAGCAAACCTTTTTTAAGCCTTAGCCTAAATGTTTACCCCTTGGTCCGCGTGAATGTCCGTTTTCGCGGATGCAGACGAATTCACGTATTAAAAAGTAGCCTATGTCCTTCCCCAGAGTTCAAGCTTACTTATAATATTAGTATGGAAGTATAGATATGTACCTACATATTTGTACGGGATCCTCGGTAGGCGAGTCCGACTCGCATTTATCCAGTTTTTTTTTAATGTGTCTTGTACTTGGCACCTCTCAGTTTTTCCCCCTTGTTGGTATCAAGGTCGCAAGCGCGACTGCTGAGCGTAGAGTTAAAGTCAAAGTCAAAGTCAGTTTTGTCGACAGCACGTAAAGCCGTTGATCCTTAGATGAATTACCGCTGATCTCACTCCGGTCGTGTTATTGCCGTCCCATTGGGCTATGGGAGTGAAGAAGTGGGAGTGCACCTATGTTTACGCACACTTGTGCACTATAATATCTCCTGGTTAGCCTTCATTGGGATTGGCCACCGTGCACGAAATTCAGAAGGATAGCCTTGTCTATCTCCCAAAGACGTCTCTCTCTCTGATGTATAGAATGGAAGTAGTAGTCGATAGTTACTACTAACACAGTATAAAAATTAGTACTACCATAAAGTACCAACACGCCCCGCCTCCCTTCGAATCACTGTTCCTCACGCCTTCCCGCGTCGAACATGCTCTCGAAACTGCTTTTAGTTCTCGTGGCGCGTAGACACGCACACTCACACATGTATTTGTACAGTCTGTTATTTTGATAGTAGTGTAGGTAATTAAATCGGTTCGTTTGTATGGAGTGTTGTAGGTCTGCTACCATGACAGTTGTTCCTTTTCTGGCCAATCAGCCATGAAAGCACTTAAGTCATAAAACTAATGTTTCATAGAAACAAATAAAATATCTAAACAATCTTCCAAATTAGAAAAAAACCTTTTGATAATATTAATGTTTTAATAAAGAAACGGTGTCTACAGTACCTACTTACTTAAAGAAATTGCCTTCCTTTAAAAATAATCGCACTTCCGCTGTAATTTTTTATCATGTTTGTTTTTTAATCCCTATACAAAGAGCAGAATGAAAAATAAATCTTTAATTCCCTTGAATTTTTGACTACACACTGAATAAGTAAGAATGTTGTACCTCCTCCTACATCATTAAATGTAAAATGGCGGACTTTTGAATGTTAATTAATTTCGGTTGCCTTGTTTTTTAACGTGGTGAATGAGAATGAAGACGCAGAAAGTTTTAATTTAACAGATTACATTTTGTTACTGAAAGTGCAAACATCGTAAAATGTTTGCTGAACTACTATTGCCTTGCCCAGAAGTAAGTAAGTAAGTTTGTTCGTTAAATAAACATAACTTAGGTTTTGTGGATTTATGTATGTATGAGCAGACCCATCCCGCGATAGCCATGCAACGTCCTCCTCTCAAGTATGTGTTGCGGGTTTGATACCTGGCAAGTATCAATGTTTTTCAATTCATAGGTCACTGAAATCGGTGAAGGAAAACATCGCGATGAATTAATATGAAATTAAAATTAATATAAGTCTGAAATCGCCAATCTGCTTTAAATGCTCGTAACAAGATGCCTTTGCCCTGCAATGGTAGACTGTTATTATTATACTAGCGACCCGACCCTGCTTCGCATAGGCCTATATCCTTCCTCGATAAATGGACTATCCAACACAAAAAGAATTTTTGAATTCGAACCAGTAGATCCTGAGATTAGCGCGTTCAACCAAACAAACAAACAAACTCTTCAGCTTTATAATATTAAGTATAAAGATTTCTGCGATGGGCATCGCGGAATGGGTCCTGTAGTCGTAGATACTGGACAGTAAGTAAATAAAAATAAAAATCGTTTATTGCTCAAATTAGAATTTTACATTTTGTGAATAACTTGACCTCCAAACTAAGTAAAACTTGTACTATGGAGCACAAGGCGCTCTCTTATACAATGCCTAAAGATTCTAACAACGAATAACTGACGAATAATACGATAAAATAAGTACTTAGTTATTGTCTTTTTAATTCTTTCAAGAGAGTAAAGTTAATTCCAAACTCGTTGCCTATTGTGAGCGAACGTGACGCAGTTTACTGATTGTTCATACATATTCTAGTTTTTGTTCACACCGAACTGACGACAATACGCTATCAGTAAGCCTGATCACAATCAGCGACTGTCTATACGTTGGGTGTGAACGCAGCCTAACCTTAATAGGAAAGGCTCTTTCAATGAACTTAGCATGAAGAGAAAAATGAGGTCATGGGTAGCTACATCCTTAAAACTCAATACGTTGTTTGGTTTCAAAACTTTTGCTCATTGTTTTAGTCAAAATATTCACCGATCATAAGCTTATCTTTTAATGAATTTTTACACAATACAGAAAAAGCAGCGCTTATTAAAATAATGTTCAAATATGTTTATTTTGTGAAGTATTGCTCATTCGCATGTCAGTTTGTGACGATCATGCCATTCCAAACTCTCAAATTTTCCCAATTGAAAATGAACCTTATATTTTGCAATAAAGTTGAAAATGTATCAAAGAAATTTGACAGATTGTTGTAGCTTGATAAGCTGGTCTGTATACCTTTTATTTTGCGTAGGAAAGTATTACCGCATTTAGGCAGATAAATGTTTTTTTTTTATTTTGTTATAGGCTTGCGTATGACCGCAACTCACCTGATCTTAAGTGATGATGCGGCCTTAGGTGGAGCACGCTTGCCTAGGATAAACCGGTTCACTCGTGCCTTGAAGATACCCAGATTATATGTATCGGGGAATAGAGAGGCGGGCAGTGAATTCCACAGTCTGGCATTTCGAACAATAAATGTGGAAGCGAAGCGCTCGCGCGCGTTTTAACTTTGACTTTCACAGAAACTTTATAAAGCTTCCTATTATAAAAGTTAATAGATTATGACGACGAAATGAAAGCCCGTTATATACAAATGCATAAAACTATGTCCAACTTCAGTGTCCGCATGACGCATGTTGGAGTTTTCAAATTCAATTTTGAGCTGAACGTAACCGACTTTAACTGCATCAAAGTAAACTGCAGTTTATTGAGCACTGTTAACAGAAATTGTTGCGGGTAATAGGAACACGACGGACTTCGAAATATTGAAAAGCTGCAACGATTTCATCATCATCATTTCAGCCGAAAGACGTCCACTGCTGGACATAGGCCTCCCCAAGGGGGGGTTTTGCCATAATCGCCACGCTTGGCAGGCGGGCAACGATTTAATATGTTGGAAATGTGAAGAAAATCTCACAAAGAAAATTGTCGAGTGCTTGTTCGCTGACTTTGGTAGTGACCGCCATTTCAGAATGCGGAATCGATAGTTTCATAATTTTTGACAATGGCTGCATTAGTGGTGTTAGAGAGGTGGATTCACCTACCGTGCCAGTTCGGCACCATTATTTAAGTTATTATTGTTTTTAACCGACTTCAAAAAGGAGGAGGTTAATCAATTGTTGAAAGAATGTTCGGGCAGAACTCTGTCATATATAGACGGAATTGCAAAATTCTTTTTTTGTTCGAAAGGGGTTTATTCCGAAATGGTCCCATATCCAAATTGATTCAGCTCTTTTTGAGAAAATCAACAAAATCTCAAAAAACTTACATAGATGAAAATTACGTTTTAATTTCTTCAATCTTTCTTAATGCATTTGAATGTTAAGGCAATACTAAAAAGAAGAAATAAAAAGTTTTTCAAAAAAAAAAAAAGAAAATCGCCTTCAAAAACTAAAAAGTGATAAATAACTTTAGCTCAGAACACACTTACACACATTAGGTAGGTACTTTAGTTTCGGAAATCGGTGGCAATACAAAACAACAAACACAACAAAGCCACCGCCACCGACTTCCGAAACTAAAGTAATGTGTGTTCTGTGCTTAAGTTACTTATTTATCACTTTTTAGTTTTAGAAGGCGGTATTCTTTTTTTTTTTAATTTTTTGTGTATAAACTCATACATGGGAGCTCGTGGCTAAGTAAAAATTGGTTGTCTGTAAAGTCGGTTTACTGACGATAGTTGAACGTGACAACGGCGTTACGGCGTCACCTCAGAGCGAGGTAACGCCGTAACGCCGTAACGCCGCATGAGTCATGTTTTTTCGTGCGTGCAGCCGGCTCTATCGAATTATAAGACGTTGTCACGTCAAAAACCGTCGGACAACCAATCTTATCAACGGGTATCGTGTTACCGTACCGTGGTTTGTGAAGGTCCGATAGGCAGTCGCTCCATGTTAAACACTGGTATTCAGCTGCATTCGGTTGGTCTGGAAGCCGACCCCAATATTGTTGGGATAAGGCTAGCAGATCATGATGTATGAACTCATATGTATTTTTTATTAATTTTTAGTTTTTAATATGGGAATAACTTCCTAAAATAAATGATTATTATTATTATTATTATCATCTGCCTGGCCTTTTCTCAACTATATTGAGGTCGGCTTCTCTTCTAACCGGGTGCAGCTAAAAGGTCAAAGGTTAAACTACGCTAGCCGCGGTCGATCTGTGGATGGGTGACCATCCATTTCATACCGGGTTTCCTCCGTACCTCGGAAAGCACGTAAAGCTGATGGTCCAAGCCGTCATTCGTAGATCTTTGACAGTCGTTATAGGTACTCGGAAGCTAGACAATCTGACAACCAGTCTTACTAAAGAGTATCGTTTTACCGAGTAACTGGGTTGTGGGGTCTGAAAGGCAGCTGCTCCATGTTCACAGGCAGCAACTCCAACCCAGTTACTGGATACCACGATAACCCTATAATTTGACAATGGCTACACAAAACAAAATATATTTTCTAAACCACAAAATAAGTTTTATCCACCTGCTTATGTTTCTCGGCATCAGTTTTTATCGACATTTCAATATCTAAAACTGATTATTTTCAATTCTACGAATATCATAACCGTCGTTATCAGAAGCAGTGTTCCCTCACGTAAGAGTATTATTTTATTCTAGATGAATTTTCGAAGGTAACTCGAATATTCGTAGTCTGAATCAGTGTCCAAATCATATTGTATGGAATGGCTGAAACTTTCTTTCGAATAGAAATGACGTTAAAATACACAAAAGCAGTCGTCTTTTACGATACCGGAATAAATTAAATTTTTCTATGTTTAGAAAGCAAACTGAAAATCGGGACAAGTAAAGGTAGGTACTTTTTGGAAAGGGGCAATTTGCTTTTTTATGTAAATCGTGACAATAAAAAGTGCCCCAATATAATTGAAATAAACAATTTGACTAATTTGACTTTGCAAGCCACCATCACCACCATGTCAAATTTTAGACGCCCACTGACCAGTCTCCCCCAAGGATGGGGTTCAGCCGTAATCGCCATGCTTGGCCGATGCTGCTGTCCATTGTCTGGTTAATATCCCTCTGTCGCCTTCTACGACACCCACGGGTAACTTTGCAAGCAAAGCTGACCAAATATAAGTAGGTAAAATAACAAAAATTATAGATAGGTTAGGTACACATTTTTGTTTATTTATTTCTTCAAAATATAAATAGTACAGTCAACAGCAAAAGTAGGTAGATGATCAAAATCAGAAATTCAATACTAATGAACGGAGTTCGCGTCAGAACTGTGTGGCGTCGAACTGATTCAAAAGTATGTATGTGACAATCACATACTTTTAATAAATAAACTAGTAATAAATTATATAAATTAGTGTTAGTAAATTAATATTGAATTTCTGATTTTGATCATCTTTTGCTGTTGACTGTACAAACTAAAATATTTATTTTTGTGCTCATCGCTCTATTTTTCCTTGCCTTTCTACAGTTGATTTTTTTACATAGATGTAATGCAAATTCTCAGAGTCACGCAGCGAGTCATGGAGAGAGCTATGCTCGGAGTTTCTTTGCGCGATAGAATCTGGAACGAGGAAATTCGCCCTAGAACTAAGGTCACCGACGTAGCTCTCAGAATATGCAAGTTGAAGTGGCAATGGGCAGGCCACATCGCTCGAAGAACCGATAACCGATGGGGAACAAAGGTTCTCGAGTGGCGACCACGAACCGGAAGTCGCAGCGTTGGTAGGCCTTCCACCAGATTGTCCGACGACATTGTCAAGGTCGCGGGTATTTGGTGGATGCAAGCGGCAGGTTACCGCTCGTTGTGGCGTTCCATGGGGGAGGCCTATGTCACAGAATACTTAATAGTACCTATGTTCAACAGTGGACGTCTTTCGGATAATGATGATGAAAGCAAATTTGCAAGTTGCTTTACCATTATACTCAAGACATTGACGGAATTACCTGCCTTAAACAAAAATATAATAGAGTAGAACATTTTTTTCGAGGACTAGAATAAGACAGAAAATGGCGCAAGAAAAGGAAGTGCGCCATGGGTGTGACAGGAAAACGATCAAGTCAACGGATGTGATATAAAAATACTTGTGGCGGTATAATACTGATTAACGAGCAATTATTGCTATTCTCGTAAACCCGATGTTTAATCATGTGTATTTTCGGTGTTATGAAAACTATTAAAATTGAAACGTAACCTTGAAGAAATGGTGAAGGTCAGTGTAAGTAGACGTAACTCATAACACAGAATACGAACTGTTTATTGTCTACCAACTAATACACTGCTCCCTTTAAGGCCTGTGCTATAAGCAAATGTGTAATCAAATAATTACTAATGATTACTATTTTTGAAATTTTCCAAAATTTTCATTAATTACGTAATCGGTTTTTTTTTATAGGCTTGCGTTAATTTGCCGCTACTTACCTGATCGTAAGTGATGACGCGGTCTAAGGTGGAGCACGCTTGCCTAGGATAAACCGGTTCACACGTACTTAGAAAATACCCAGTATATTTATCGAGGAACAGAGAGGCGGGCAATAAATTCTACAGAATGGCAGTTCGCACAATAAATGTGGAAGCAAAACGCTTGGTTCGAGACCGTGGAACTTTGCCGGATCTCTGCTCATTAGATGATGGAATGGGAATGGGGGAATTAAGTTGTGCAATTCCAAAGTACACTCTCCGAAATGTACCCGATAAAAAACCAAAAGGCTGGCAACGGTGCGGCGATGTTCAATGCTCTGGAGCTTAACCTTAACCAAGGAGTCGTTGTTAATGAGCCTCTTAGCACGTTCACCAATGACTGACGCCTCCAGCTGGTATTTGGCTGATCCATCTCAAAGGTGAGAACAGTACTCCATGCACGTCGAACTTGTGCTTGGTATATTTTGAGCAACTTCCAGCTTTTTGGTAGTTCATCGTCATCATCATCATATCAACCTTTAGACGCCCACTGCTGGGCATAGATCTCCCCCAAGGGGGGGTTCAGCCGTAATCGCCATGCTTGGCTGATGCATGTTGAAAGAAAGAAAGAAAGAAAATCCATTTATTCACACAGAAGTGACGCGACCGCAGTAGGTGTTGTGGTACTCAAAAGGACGCTGCTGCCCATCCTCTGGTCAATATCCCTCTGTCGCCTTTTACAACACCCACGGGTAGAGATGAGGTGGTGCTATTCGCAGCCGGCAGCACACGGTAAACTTAAGCTTTTGGTTGTTAGTAGGTTGATTTATATTGGTGAACACGGCGCCGCAGCCTTACGTACTTGATGACACAGGGCTATGCCTGAGCATATGGTTAAAAAAAAAAAAACCATCTAGATTGTTATCATGAACTAAACAATCGTTTCTATTGGCCGGATCCACGCTTCTGTCAAATATCATTTGCTAGAACTCCGGTGATTGGTGTACCGCGACAAATTGCATAAATTAAATAAATAAACTGGACGCTTTTGGAGGTCTGGTTATTAGATTTACTGATCTACCACATACTCTTCAAAGTTCGTCAACTACATACGTAGTAGATATATATCGAGACGATAATGGACGGCAGACCTGTCAAAGCGGGTTAAGCCCAAGGGACACATGACCGGAAAGTTTCTCTTAATGTAAAACAACACAACGATACGACGCGATGATTTATCACCCGTCTGTTCATTAGCAAGTCTGGGGGAGTGGACTGCGGACAGAACTCATTCATTAATACTTTTTACTTTCAGGGTTCCGTTGGAAAAAAAACTGTATTAATATTACAAGGATTAGCCGTACTATCACACACGCACGTATTTGTACAGTCTGTTATTTTGGTTGTAGCGTAGGTAATGAAATCGTTTCTTTTGTATGGATCGACGTAGGTGTGCCTAGTTTCAGCCTTCTTAGTTATTGTTAATTTTTGGTAACCAAAATACGCATTTGACCGTCTATTCTTATCTGTGGGCTTTCTACATGCAGGCAGCCCATCACCATTCTAACCAGTCAAGGGCCCTAGAGCTACAAAATACTGTTTCAGCCTTCTTAGAGATAGTTGACGACACGGTTGGCGCAGTGGCTGAGCGATCAACTGCTGCGCAGTGTGTCGCGGGTTCGATTCCCGCCCAGGGTAAACATTTGTGTGATGAGCACTTGTGTTTGCCTTGTGTCTGGGTGTTGTTTATCTATATATGTATGTATTTACAAAAAAAAAAATGTATTTGTGTATGTATATCAGCTGTCTGACACCCATAGTACAGGGTCTCCCTAGTTTGGGGTCAGATGGCCGTGTGTGAAACTGTCCACACATATTATTATTATTTTTTTTTGTTATACCAAAAGTATGGCTATCTCTTATACTATTAAAACCACTTGCTCAATATGTGTATATGTATAGCCGGTCTATTAACGTGGTTCAATCTATTAATAGAGAATTTTTTACAATAGAGTACCAGTGGCGGCGTAGGGTAGTATGGCACCCTGGGCGGATGTGTATTGAGCACCCCTAGTTACTTAAAATAAAACACCAAATTATACTAAACATGCATACGATACTTTATTTTACTAAAATATGTAAACATAGGTACTATCAAAATTGAATTTCCTGTCTCTTTTCATTGATAAAATCGAAAGATTGGTTAGTCGCGCTCTTGGCTGGCTCATTGTAGATCAAAAGTCAGTATGATTTTATTAATTTTAACTTTCAAAAGCTTGTTTCGCATTAAGCCACCTAACCAACGCTAAACTTGGAACAAACTCAAAATAGCCCCACTTTTACATTCATCATCATCACTTCAGCGTAGTTTTGGTCCACTATTGGACATAAGCCTCCTCCATGGCACGCCATTTTTCCCGGTTCTCTGCCTTCCGCATCCAGCCAGAAACGGCTACCTTCTTCAGGTCATCGGTCCATCGGGCTGGAGGGCGTCCCACGCTGCGTCTACCGATTCGCGGTCTCCACTCTAGGACAAGTCTGCTCCATCGGCCGTCGATCCTGCGACAGACGTGACCAACCCACTGCCACTTCAGCTTGCTGATTCTGCGAGCAATTTTCGTTTTCAGACTCTGCGGTATAGGCGACGAGAAGACTCGACGAAGCTTACCAAATGCTGCCCACCCCAAATGCAGCCTTCTATCGGCTTCCTTCTCGAAGTTGTTTCGGCCAAGTTGGATCAGACAATCACACTTGGCCGGAACAACTTCGACAGTCCAAGTTAGACGTATTCCTGGACCACTTCGAGCAAGTGGCCATCAACGGTGATCGGCCTTGGCACGTGTTGGTTGAACATAACCTTCGTTTTGTCCAAGTTCATGCCTAGACCCACTCTTCTTGAGGATTCATTTAGGGAATGCAGCATTTCGCTCACTTCTTCCAGAGATCTGACACAATAACGATGTCGTCGGCAAACCGGAGATGTATGATGTACCTACTTACCGTTTATGTTAATGTCCCGCCTAGTCCAGTCCAATGTTTTGAAGACATCCTCCAGCGCGTTGGTGAAAAGTTTCGGAGATATAACATCACCTTGTTTCACCCCTCTGTGCAGCGGGATTGCTTTCGACTTTTACTTGGGCGGTCATTGTTGCGGCGTTGTAAAGACACCGCATCACCTCGGTATATCGCCATCGCAGCAGAGAATCTAGTACGGCCTAGGTTTCGATGGAGTCGAAGGCTTTATCGTAGACGAATGCCATACACAGCGGCTGATTATACTCATGGGTTTTTTGTACAATCTACCGGACAGCATGGATGTGGTCCACGGTGAGGAAGCTTTTACTAAACCCAGCCTGCTCTGGCGGCTGGAACACTTCGAGTCTACCTGCGAGACGATTCGTGATGACTCTTGAGAACAGCTTGTTTACGTGGCTCAGAAGTGATATCGGCCGGTAGTTCTTAAGAAGAGTTTTATCTCCTTTTTAAAGAACAATGCCACCACACTTCCGCTCCACGCCTCCGGTGTATTACCGCTGTGGATGACGGCATTGAATAGCTTTACTAGCTCTTTAAGGACAGGAGCCCCACCTGCTATTAAAAGCTGAGTCGTAATGCCGTCATCGCCCAAAGCTTAGCTGTTTTTAAGTTGTTCCAGAGCCGCACTTATCTCGCTTTGGTCAACGTCCGGGATATCCTTGGTGAAAGGGCGCGTCAATTGGCCCTTGGATCTTCAGTACCATGGGAAAAGGCCTCACCGCCTGAGATTTATACAGCTGTCCATAGAACTTTTCAACTTCCACCGAGATCTCTGGTTTGGAGGTGACTGTTCTGCCGTCATGTTACATTGAATCTGAGAAACTCTAATGTAGTCCATTGAACCGCTTCTTGGGCAGAAATGTTGGCGGTTTCCAAATGGCGCCTCAATTGTATCTCCAAATCTCCAACAGGATGTATTTTTTTTACAGATTTAGAACCATTCCACGATTCCACGAAAATCTTCATCTGGTGATGTTACCAACATTTTATGCTGAATAACACTAAATGTTACAAGAATAGAATCCAGTGCCCTGTAATGATGATGTAGTTCTTAGTAAAATCTGTCGTGACATTCTAACATTGCTCTCTGCAACTCCTCTGGTAATGCAAGTTCAGTATCTCGGGCCATTTCTCCAGGCATATGCTTTCGAAATCTCCTCTTTCCTCTTTTTCCTTCAATCGGAATGTTTAAATCCTCTAATATTGTTACGTAGCAAATAGCCCTTTCTACTATTTGGTTGCGTTGACTTCTAAGAACATTTTTTAAGAGCTTTAATTTTTATCACACGCTTTTCTAACGATAGCCCAGATGTTTGTAGGTATATACTTTTCTGTCTGATTAACTTCTAGGATTTCACAGCAAAACAAAAGATAGCATAGAAAACTGAAGTCATAGAATTGATGCTGCTTCTCTTGTTTCGACGATTTCTTTGGGGTGCTGGGATCACACATCTCTTGGAAAAGAATAGTGGTTTAACAGCGTTGTGATGGGCCATCTTGTCTCTGGTAAATCATATAACGGACACGACTACATTTATATTTCCCACAGATGTGTGAATGATGAAAAGAACGTGTAAACTCTTTCTACAGTTCTGAAAAACATTAAACCTTGAAGTAACGCTCCCAAATGAGTACACTCGCTCTCAATTATATTCGATAAAAGATATGAAAATAATATGGTTTCGATGCGTTTCAAAATATGATATTAGTAAGGAAGTAGACAAGCGTAGGTTAGTTATTTATTGATATGTCTTAATAGAGCGAGATTTCGTGTGCATACTTTGGCTGTTCAAGTATGTTTTCGTTGTCACCCCTTGGTGCTTGGCACCCGGGGCGGACCGCCCCCTCCGCCCCCCCTTTACGCCGCCACTGTAGAGTACGTTTTGCTTTGCTCCTATTCGGTTATCCTACTTCCTACTGTCTTTTTTTTTGTACAGACGCTAGCACATCAGGCCATACCAAACTGTCAAATTCTCCCAATTGAATAGGTGTGAACCTTTTTGTATTGTTATAAAGTTGAAAATCTGCTTGATGTGCTGGTATTTGGACCTCCTGTATAAAAATGAAAGTTTGTGAAGTTGAATGGATGTTTTTGTTAAACGCCTTATTCACCATCCATCTTGCTGTACGTCCCGCCAAGGTCGCCATGCAAAAGTACCTTAAAAAAAACAAAAAATAATAATTAGTGACATACAGCAAGCTTATTCACGGTCGTTTTGCATCGTGCATGACCTTTGCGGGACGTACAGCAAGAAGGATGGTGAATAAGGCGCATTACTCTTTCATGTTTGTTTGAGCCTTTGTTTTCATTAGACACTAGCTTTTGCCCGCTACTTCGTTCGCGTTAATGGCGGTTATCGTGAATACAGACGAAGTCGCGGATTAAAAAGTGGCCTGTGTCCTTTCTTGGAGATTAGGTCTGTAGCACATTTCATCAAAATCGGTTCAGTAGTTTAGCCGTAAAAGCGTAACAAACAAACTTGCTTTCGCATTTATAGTTGTAAGCATGGACTAGGATAATTTTTATCCCATTTTTAGGGTTCCGTACCTCAAAAGGAAAATACGGAACTCTTATAGGATCACGTTGATGTCCGTCTGCCTGTCTGTTTGTCCGTCTGTCTGTCAAGACCCTTTATCTCGGGAACGCGTGAAGGTATCGAGTTGAAATTAAAACCATACACCTACTCAAGTCTACAGTCCCTTGAAGCTTTTGAAAAAACAAACAAAAGATACGGCAGTTTATGCCGCAAAAAACGTACATTTCGACACTCTCAAGGGAATCAAAATTTATAATTTCCCATTGACCTACAACTATGAAATTTGGCAAGTAATATAAGTAATCAATCATCGAGGTACGCGCTGTCATAATTGTATGGATGACCAAATCACGGAATTTGAACGGAAACCTCGGTGGGCGAGTTTGACCCACACTTGTCCGGTTTTTTTGTTTTTCTGTGATATTATTTAGGACTTTGGATTAATTCTGAATCCAGCGAAATCGCGGACAGAAGCTAGCCAGAAGCCATTTTATAAATAAGTACCTACGTCCCACAAGTCAGTGTTGTTGTTTGGCTATTCACAGCCATTCTTATACAGGAAAAAATATCTATAGCGTGCTTTCTATTTTAAACACTCACTCTCAATTTTAAAGTCTTTTTACAATTCTTGTTTACCTATTAGTGGGTAACATCAAGTTTTTATAATAATGAAATATTATTTTATTAGAATAACATATAATTACAATGCATCAAAAAACTCGTCCGCATCGCTCATAATGGGACAAGTGCCCAAAAGGCTAGCAGCATTACCACGTTGAATGGCAATGCTAATTCTTTGGCCCAAGAAAAGGCCAGCCCTCTGGTCACGTGAAGAGTCGACCAGCCGCTTAGCAATGTCTCTAAAAACAAGGTGAGCACTCGGACCCCATGGCCCTAGTGTTTCAACCCCAAACGGGTCAAACATATAACTTCCAAGAAGGTTGTTATATTTACGCCGTTTGAGGTTTTCGACACCTGCAGCAGCCGCTCCAGCACAACACGACGTGCTAGGAAGATGGGATGGCGCAAGGGTGTCGACACAAATTGCATCGCACACCAAAGGTCTACCCAAATTCCACGGCATTATGGTCATTCCATCTGGTCTCTAACCATCGTCACGTGCCAGTTCTAACACAGCTGGCACGCCGGCGGAGGCAAGAGCACGACGGATGATGTTATTAAATAGAACCGTATGGGGAAAGTACCTATTTGAATATTTGGTGTTTCGCAAGTTATCTAGCTCGGTACGGAACCGTGGTCCAGGATAATTACATGTGATATTTTTAAAACTCTTTTCCGCGTCGAACCTTTGCGGTGAGTGGTGAGTGGAAATTTAGATTTAAGCGGAGTCAAGTAAAGGTCGACTTTATGAGTTATTTACAGGCACTTTGTATGTAACTGTACCACACTGAACTGCGGCCCATCTCTTTGATTAAATGTGAAGGTTTAAACCTTCGTAAAACTGAGGTTTATACTTTGTTTACTAATAGATTGGTTTGAAGCCAGTGTTATTATATAAGGCAACTTGTTAATATAATCAGCCATTACCTACTCGAAATTAAGCATATTCTTTTAAGAGGCAATTCTTACAATGTATCCACATTTATAAAATTAATCTAAAGGTATAGTGAATTGATAATCTCGCTCGGGCAATGCTTGTCGGCGATGACCTTTACGTCGGGTACGCCAAAAGGCATTGTACTGACCGCGTTTAATAATACGCCAAAAGCCATTGTGTTACCCGTGTGTTATTATTTCATATACCTTTTGTATCTCGAAAATGAAATGAAAATAACAAATTTAAACAGTTTCTATTTTATTTTAAGTAGAATTTAAATCGGTGCCTATCGGCTTGTTTTTATTACTCGGTTATTGTATTGTTTCAAATACGGATTTGGAAAAGTTAATTAAATTTGTTTTGAACCCATTACGTGAGCGTTTGCGTTGAATTACATTCCGGAAAGTAATTGTTAAAAGTCTAATTCTGCAAATAATATTGATATTCAATGAAACCTTTATAATGTAAAACCTTTTTGGGGCAAGTAACCTTTTTGATGTCGAAAAAGCAACCTTTTTGTGTTTTTAAGTTATGTTTACAAACAATAATAAAAATAAAATACGTAAAAGAAAATTCCTGAAATAAAAGTTAGTGACACACAGAGCAATTATATTTAGATACTCTTACTACACTGTTGTTAAGTATTGAACAAATAAAAAGTGTAATTTAATTTATAATCTATAAATAATGTAGTAACAGCTTAGGCTGCCCTATAACAATATAAAATGCATGCAGTTGAATATATCGACTGCGCGCGGTTGCTGCGATGCAGTCCCGTCCAGTGTCCCGTCTGATAGGGAACGAGCGACGCGAGAACGAACGTCTGCAGCTAACGAGTGTCATTTTCTAATCGTTACATTTTTATTTAGATTTTCATACAAAAATAGCATTCAAATATTCGACTTTTACAGTGGATTTTCCAAAAAAGTACTTTCATACAAAGCTTTTCCTGACAATTACATACCTACACAATAAAAAAAAAAATTCAAATCGGTCGTACCGTTCCCGAGTAATGATCTTTTTACTTGAGGCAATTGATTTATATTTATACAGGTAAATCTCTCATAAAATTCAATTGGAACGGTGAAACAGTCCTTAGTAACCTGATGTGTACCTAACTAAAGACTTTTGTAACTTATGTAGCGTAAATGTCTTATTATTTACACAGACCAAACAGAAACCAAATTCAAAGCATTTTCACAAATTGAATCCAATTGTAATCAAACCAACAACAATACAGATTGTTTAAACTGTATTGTTTGCTCAACGTTCTCTTATTTTATTTTGATGGAGTGCAAGTACTAGGTACTTATGGTTGAAAAGAGCCAACACTCCCTGTACGGTTCAGATTCAATTTCAAAAGTAAACATCGGTGGACGTTGTACTAGCATCATTGTACGGTCGTTTTCACACTGCGATCTGAGAATACCTTTATTTGTATGCTAGTGATACGGGCGGAGTAGGTATGCGAGCAGTTTTTAAGCGAGATTTACGCGTAGGTAATACCTACACACAACAAGCGCACCGATGTTTCTTATTTCGTAATGGCATCTCGCAGGTCAACCTAGCAGGCTGGTTAACGGGACTTTTCGTTAATGCCTTAAAGTGAATTTTAGGCCTCCAGAAAGAGCTAATAAACAAAGCGACTACACTCTCAGGGCACCCCCTGTAAAGTACGGATCTCGGCTCACTGGGGGAGGACAGCAAAGGGACAGGTTGGATCGGATCTCAATTATTTAGGAGGACAGCAAAGGGACAGGTTGGATCGGATCTCAATTATTTAGCGGCGAATTTAAAGCTACAGGTTCAGCGGCGTAGGCTGGCACGAGTAAAGGTCGGTGAGGTTACAGGTTTGTGTTATCATATTTATCAAAAATGTTACAATGTGGGAAGAACCTTAGTTTTATTCACATGGTACTTAGTTACATGTATCACTCAGCGCACGACAAATGTGAAAACTAAAAATGTTATTGAAAGAAAAAAGTGATGAAAGAAAGTAAGTGATGTGAAGTTAGTGTAAGTTTGAACAACGTTATAGCTCTTAAATAATTTAAATGTCGCATAAGGGACTAAAGGTACCTAAGTATAACTAGATTCTTAACTATAGTAATATTATTGAAGTACACGTACATAGGTATTCGTATTTTGAAAGGCACGATCCTCTCCAACACTACGTTTAATTTTCAATTCAATTAAATTTTTCATCTTTTTTACGTTCAAGTCAATAGCTTATTACTTACCAGTGTTTTCAATAAAAATATAGATGCACGAAATAGCGTCCATTTTCTTTCTAAATTTTAATCAGAAATATCGAGAATTCTATACAAAGAAACCGTTTATAAAAAAATCACACTCCCTTTATAGAGCTCTCACATTTTAAAATGGAAAGGATAATCCAATTATTTTGTAGTCCGGTTTAAAGGTCGCCACACACGGCAGTGACACGCTGCGACGAGTCTGTGCCGTGTGTGGAGACAGTACGTCACACGCATGGCATGTCAAAAAGTATGAAAAGTTTCAAACAAAACCATCCACATTGTTTAACAAGTTAAACAATGTGGATGGTTTTGTTTGAAACTTTCGGAGGACGGGTTTACGAATGTTTTACACAAGTGTAAAACATTCGTAAACCCCCAGAAGATATTTACTTTGCGTTCCACAAAGGGGTATTATACCCTGCGGAAATATAGGGGATTAAACATTACGTTGGTGTAACGTTAAATTATGAAGCTTTTTGAATAGAATTATGTAACAGCATTTACTATTTAATTTATTTTCAACCGACTTCAAAAAAGGAGGACGTTATCAATTCGTCTGTATTTTTTTTTTTTTTTATGCTTGTTACCTGATTTCTTTGGACTGTGTGAACCGATTTTGATGATTCTTTTTATATTTGAAAGCTAGTGCTTCCCGTGTGGTCCCATTTTAATTGGTCCTGTTCTGACAATGGCATCCATGAGAAAACCGTATAAGTCTTAAATTTGCATTAACACGTTGAACGCCACGCGGCCCACCGGTGGGCGATTCAAGCAAACCCGTTCAGGCTTAGTGGAAATCATCAATTCCATCATTTTTCGCTAAAGTTAATATCGATACAAAACAATAAAAAATGACTAAATTTGCATATTTGATTTGATTTAAACAATTTTTCGTGATATTTTCTTAAGGAAACTTGTAATCGGTCACCGGTGACCCCCATGGCCTGGTGATATAAAATCTCGATATTACGTCTGCGGGGGCCGCGGGGTCACCGCGCGGCCCACCCAGCGCGCCCGCGCATCTTTCTCGCGCGGTGTAAGTTATTAAGTCACGTAATCGTTTTGAGCTGCTGCTACAAATGTTGCATTTTTCTACCGAAGACGAACTTAATAAATTAGATCGGCTTCATCTTATACGTAAGCTTTTGAATGATTTGAATGAGAATTTTCAAAAAAATTATACCCCTGCTGAAGACTTGTGCATCGACGAAAGCGTTGTCCCATTTCGTGGAAGAATTATTTTCCGGCTATTGCCGGAATCCAATCCCACATTAGACACACACACCACATTAGATGGGGTATTGTTTGTGGTTTCATTGTTTTTGCCGGCATACACGTTGACCTTGTGCCTATACAACAAGCAAAAACGACACAAGTAAAGTATACAACAAGCAAAAACGACACAAGTAAAAATTTACTTGTGTCGTTTTTGCTTGTTGTATAGGTACAAGGTCAACGTGTAAGCCGGCAAAAACAATGAAACCACAAACAATACCCCATCTAATGTGGTCCCATGAGTTATGCAGTGATCTCTTCAATATAGGTCATACACTCTATACAGATAATTGGTACACTAGTTTAGATTTGGCTCGAAAACTCTTAGAGAAGGAAACCCACTTAGTAGGCACACTAAGAAAAAACAGGAAATATCTACCAAAGAGAGTTATTTCCACTAAGCTCAAAAAGGGGGCATATATAGCAAAGGAAAGCACAGATGGTATAACTGTCATGAAATGGCGAGACAAGAGGGAAGTTCTTGTTTTGTCGACGAAGCACTCTATACAGTAACAAAACGTGGAAAAATAGTTTCAAAACCCAAAATTATATGTGATTATAATAGAGCAAAAGGGGCCGTTGATTTGTCGGACCAAATGGCTGCCTATTCTACACCTTTGCGTAAGTCGGTTAAATGGTACAAGAAACTGGCGATAGATCTTCTTTTAAATACTGCTATCGTTAATGCTTTGACGTTGTATAAAAATGTAACAAAAAAAAGCATTCAAATCGTAGATTTCAGAAAACAGTTATTGGAGCATCTTTGTCAGAAACTACAAGAGGACCGAGAAGAATAAAACATGTTTTATCAAAAAGAGATGGTATGGTAAGAGCAGCTAGAGGACCTTCTCGTCAGTGCTATAAAGAGATAGCTTCAACCATGGGTAGCAAGATTGCTAAAAATAAGTCACAAAAAGTGATCACATATTGCGAACAATGTCCCTCCAAACCATCACTTTGCTTGCCCTGTTTCAATAAACTTCACTAATAATATGTATTTTTTTTTTCTATTTTATTCTATTTTAATATTATCTAGGTCATTTAATTGTTAGCCATTTTTATACATAAATAAACACAAGAAAAATTATACATTTTTTATTCTGTTATGGGCACCCCTAACATCTCCTAAGAAATTCGCTGTAATTTTTAATCTTTTTTAAATATTAAAAAACCAAGCTGTTTTGGTCGTTGCACAGGGCCACGCGGGTCACATCTTTACCGTTTTCATTCAATATTAATGCCCCGTGGCTTGTAATCAACGTTTGATGTGAACACCTCGCTCCGGTCACGGGTGTCCTCCGTGGCCCGAACAGTTCAATACAGGGTGGCCCACCGGTGTCCCCCGTGGCCCAAATGACTAACTGCCATTTTTTGCTCGGCGTTTAACGTGTTAAGTATGTGCGCGATTTGTTACACGGCATTTCTCCGGCAAACGTATACCGATTTTGAAAATTCTTTATTTATTATTCTTTTTTTATGGATAGGGTATGCTTCAGGGGTGGTCCTATATAGATTTTATCGAAATTGATTTAGCACTTTTTGAAAAATCAACAAATACCCAAAAATTTTACATAGACGACGTTTTAGTTTCATCAATCTTTGTAGTAGTTAACTTTCAATCTCTTCTTAATAGATTTGGATGAGAAGGAGGTACTAAAAAGCGGAAAATAAAAAGCTTTTTACAAAAAAGACAACCGCCTTCAAAAACTTAAAAGTGAAAAATAACTTTAGCACAGAACACACATTGACTTTAGTTTCGGAAGTCGGTGGCAATACAAAACAACAAACAGAACAAAGCCACTGAATTTCGAAACTAAAGTCAATGTGTGTTCTGTGCTAAAGTTATTTTTCACTTTTAAGTTTTTGAAGGCGGTTGTCTTTTTTGTAAAAAGCTTTTTTAATAATAAAAGTGTGGTCATCTACAGACCCTCTACAGTAGGTAGATTTTATTTTTCAGTGTTTAGCATCTAATTAAACTGACGGAATAAAATTCCCCTGCATCGGTGTCAAATGGAAATGTGCCTACGAGACTAGCGGTATTATCGTAAAGGCAATGCTTAACCTCTTGCCAAGGTTGCCTATACCTAAATGTCTCGATAAAAACTATCAATATTAAATGGAAATTTGGAAAAAGGTGTACTTACCTACCTCATTTAAAACTTGCCTGAAATGTTTCGAGATAGTATCGGGTTTCCGAGACAACACTTAAAACAAATATTCAATCCAGCTTCCATGGGACGCTGCACACCTGTGAAAGGAAATAAAATGAAAATAGAAGTGGATCGGGCAAACATTATTCCAATTCCTTTGCATATCGGATTGGATTTTTAAATAATAGATAGGTTTTAGTGTAGCCTTGAACTGAAATCATAATATTATGAACAAAGATAATCCTGACAGGCGTAAGTGGGCCCAAGTTAAGATTAGATTCTGAAACTGTTTAATATATAACTTTATTGCTTTTTTCATGCAAAATATGATAGGATTATTCTTAAATACAAGTTGTTTACGTCAAAAATGAAAATACTCGGACGATTTGGGAAATTCCGGGGAAAATTCTCCAGAGCTTCATCTCAGAAAAATGGTCTATAAGCCTAAAATATTTTTTCCACCCCACCACCATCTCCCCAAAATATATGTTCATAATTTTCATCACTACTGAACTGGGAATATGAGGCGGCTGAAGTAACGCTCGCAGCATATATGTAAGTACCATCTCGCAAATATTTACATATACATAATTTATACATACATCGCGACCAAGGCTACTTCGTGACTCGGGATCAATGGCTGCTATAATGAATGGTCGAATATAATAGAACGTTAGACTATTATCTCTTTAGCAGACCGGAGGACGCTGATACAAAGAATTAGATAACGTCATATTAATCTGACGTTATCTTTTTGTCGTATTTTACTACAACCGCGGGGGTGGACGTCTGTTCTTTGACTACGGCTACACGGGTAGTATTTTATATTCAGTAAATGGACAAATACTCTTAGGGCCTGCACGGCACGGCAAGGGGTTTTTATGTGGCGAAATATAATATGCCCTAACCTCTTGACATTATAGTTTAAATTTTAAACACGTACTGACAAACAACAAGAATGTTAAGAAATAGTAATTATTTGGATAAAACCACTTAACTACGAGGACACGGTGGCGATGCTGGTATAAAATATAAACAGACATCATTCTCAATCCCATGCATTCACTCTGGCACGTGCTCACGAACATTCGCTCTCACACACACACTAACACATACACACACACTCGCACACACATTCACAAACACACACTAACAATATTACACACTTCCACCGCCCCATGTGCATCCACACAAGGTTTTTGTTTTGCGGAGTTTAATTTTATCTTTTACCAGGTTTTGCCCGCGACTTCGTCCGCGCGAATGTCGGTTATCGCAGATGTAGATGAAGTCGCAGATTAAAAAGCCATGACCTTCCCCAGGGTTCAAGCTACTTTTATACCAAATTTCATCAAAATCAGTTCAGCCGTTTCTTCGTGAAAGCGTATCAGACAGAGTTACTTTCCCATTTATAATATTAAAAATATATAGAAAATATAGTAGGGATAGTATGGATTAAAAAAGTTTTTTTTTTCCAAAATCTAAGATGTGGAAGAGGGGGGTCTCCTAACACGGGCTTTATTTGCTTAAAGTTTGTAAGTAAAAACTTGTAAGTAGTAAAATTATGACTTCAAGGTATTATGCTACATAAAAATCCTTTACCGTGCGTTGCTGCCAGTGGGTGCAGACCCCAGGCTAAGTACATAGTTCCGACAAAGTTGCATAAGTGCCGCGTTCTATATGCTTTATTAAAAGTGTTCATGAACGTCTAATGAATACGAACGCTTATAATAAAATTTTATAGAAAGCGACACTTCCGCGACTTTGTCACTGCGACATTGTCGGAACTATGCATACTTTATTGATATAAACTTAGCTTTTGCCCACTACTTCAACCACGTAAACGTCGGTTTACGACAGACGCGCCAAAAAAAGTAGCCAATTCAGTAGCCAAAAGTAGTAAATTATCCATTCTTGGGGTTCAAGCGTAGACTGTGTCAAATTTCATCAAAATCTGTTCAGTGGTACATCCGTGAACGTGTAACAAACAAACAAACAAAGAACATGGAGCAAAACGTACCCAAGGTGGGTACGTAGTAAGTTTAAATTGGTACCATTCGAAAGGTCTTTGAAAATATTTATTCAAATCGTTAAGCAATGTACTGAAGTCTGTTGTAAAAGCTGAGGTTGTAGGTAAAAGTACGAATAAAATAAACTAAGAAATGCGCGCACGCTCAAAAACCGTTCCAAACAGGTACTAAGTAATTACGACACACCAAGACTTGCGCAAAATAGTTCCAAGTACCAACCTAATGGATAAAATCACCAAAATGCCGAATGTGTGTGGGTCGATTTTACTGAGGATTTTCGGCTTTTTCAACCTCGAATATCTTTTTTCCCCTGCAAGCTACAAAGTTGCCCCCGTACAACAAATATATATATTTTCAAAGACCTTTCGAATGGTACCAATTTCAACTTGCTACAAGGTGGGTACGGCGTCCATACAAAATTATCCATTGTTCTTTACTTTTGTATTTATAGTAGGTATAAGTATCGATAAATAAAATGATAATAGCAGCCTTTTATTGTCCTACTGTAAGGTAAAGTCCTTCTCATGAAGAGAAGGCACGAGAATTGATAACAGCTCTTGCTCAAGGCCGATCGACGATTTAACCCTTACCACACACTTAGTCATTGATAGACATGCTAAGAGGCTCATTAACAACAACTCCCTGGTTAGGGCTAAGCTCCAGAGCCTTGAATATCGCCGCACCGTTGCTAGCCAATCGGTTTTTTATCGGGTACCTACATTTCGGAGAGTGTGCTTTGGAATTGCACAATTCCCCATCCCCATTCCATCATCGGACGAGCAGAGATATGGCGAAGCGTCACCGCTTTATAGTTGAAGTTCCACGGTCTCGAACCAAGCGCTTTGATTCTACATTTATTGTGCGAACTGCCAGACTGTGGAATTCGCTGCCCGCCTCTCTGTTCCCTGATAAGTATAATCTGGGTATCTTCAAGGCACGAGTAAACTGGTTAATCCTAGGGAAGCGTGTTCCAACTTAGGCAGCATCATCACTTAAGATCAGGTGAATTGCGGTCAAACGCAAGCCTATTTAATAATAAAAAAAACGTATATTAACCCTTTCGAATGCCAATGACCCACACATGAGTCATTGCGATTGTTTAACAATAATTGTGTTTGCTTGAAGGACAGTCAACGTGTTAATTAATAAGTCCAGGTTTCTTCACGACCATGTAAACTACCACTTAAATTAATATAATAAAAGTAAATTAAAAATAGTTTGCACTATTCTGCATAATAATTTATTAAACTAGGTCGACAATGCATTAAATGCTGTTAAGGAAGTAATTAAAGGCGTTTGTGCCGCGTTGGTATTCGATCCAGATGAAGAAAATTCAATAAAAGAAAAGATAGAAAAAAGAAAAGTTGATTAATTTGGACTCATTTTGGAGGATGACAATGAATAATTTTCGTTTGGACTCATTTGTGTTACACAAATTTAAGAAAAACAGCCTTAAGGTCGATTATTAATTTTCGGAAAATTAATGTTTCATGCCAATCATTCGAAGCTGGATGAAAAACTTGAGATAGGTAGTCAAACCAATTTATAGCGTCCAGTATTCTTTCAGTTTGTCATTTGGTAATAATAAGACAGTAGGTAATGGACTTTTATAGTATTTGGACTAGACTAGTATTTGGAGGTCTACGTTCAGAAGTGGACGGCAATAGGCTGTATGATTTATGATGATATGCCTAAATACCTGATACCTGAAAAGGAGCTTAACATTCAAGCTAGCAAGTACGCAGACTTTCTTAACTACATATAGCTCTTTCTATTCTCAAAATTGCAAGAACATAGGTCTAGTGGTTCTGGGATTTCAGTCATTAAGTATATGGTTTGATAAATACAAACTACTGTATAAATATTATGATAAATTCTCCAACGTGTCGTTAAATAGCGTTTAAACCACGAAGTAACTATAGTTTAAACTATGTATCATGTAATCATAATGACGACACGGTTGGCGCAGCGGCTGAGCGATCGACTGCTGCGCAGCGTGTTGCGGGTTCGATTCGAACATTTGTGTGATGAGCATTTGTTTGCCTTGTGTCTGGGTGTTGTTTATCTATATATGTATGTATTTACAAAAAAAAAATGTATTTGTGTATGTATATCAGCTGTCTGACACCCATAGTACAGGGTCTCCCTAGTTTGGGGTCAGATGGCCGTGTGTGAAAATGTCCCCACATATTATTGTTATTATATTATTTTCTGAGTTTAAAACATAGTCTACCTATGGCATTAGAGAATAGTGTGTAGCTTTTATCTGACCAGTACTTCCAGAAATTACAAAGAAGCAAACAATTTAATTTTACCTTAATAATATTAGTACAAAGTAGATATTTCTTTAAGGCGACGATATACGCCGGCGACCTTGAGCGACCACAGAATCGTATGCGTTGCGTCTAAAACTCTCAAAGTTTAGTCGAAAAAATTAAATAAAAGATAGTATTTTTTACTTAAAAAAGGCGTTTACCAAAAGATAGATAATAAAATTGTCTGAAAGATAGTAAAAGTTTCGTTTAAATAATCCTGGTAGATTTTGTGTGATTATCAATGTTTTGTCCGCGTCAGACACAACTTCACGATTTAATTAAACTATTTAATATGAACTTAATCAAAAATATTCACACACTAAATGATTAAGAGAATGTTCTAGTTTAACATATATTTCTTTTAAAATCATTTACACTACACATTTTGACGTGATTGTCAGTTTAAAATCTGCAAAAGTCGCTTGTTAGCGCCTTA
The DNA here is from genome assembly GCA_947361185.1 of Charanyca ferruginea. Lineage (NCBI taxonomy): Eukaryota > Metazoa > Arthropoda > Insecta > Lepidoptera > Noctuidae > Charanyca > Charanyca ferruginea. The sequence continues at coordinate 18,105,688 of OX376070.1, read as the reverse complement.
AACTGAGCCTCTACGCGTCTTACCGTAATCTTTGTAGCACAGTGGGCCTACGCCTCGTAGCCTACGAAAGTTACACAATACGTAGCTTATCCGTCGTAGTACCTATTCAAGCGGGTTCTCTACGCATTCTTAGTGCATCGATTTATGCTATATTATAGGGACGGATGAATTTGACGATACTGAAATAAAACATAGAATTTATTTGTATAGGTAGGCAAAATAGGAAATGTGGTGCCTTTGTATTATTTAATGAAACAAAGTTCAAACAAGATAAATCTCATCACATTCAGATGTTTAACAGGTATGACTAAACTTTCTATACAAAAGGCACCTAATTATTTTATTATCAGCTCTAACAAACATAAAAGGCAGAAGTACGAGTAAATCAGATGGCAATAAAAAGTATTGCGAGATGTTCCGCGTCAAATATTAAAAGCTATATCGATAGGGTTGTCTCTGGTCTGATTGGAACACAATCTCCAATTTATTGCGATGTCAGGCGCGTACGTTGCTGGCGTAGACAGAAAGAAAATATACCCTCTGCTATAATATTAAAAGGGAAACGCGAGAGATCTAATCTTTTATTCGTAACAAGATGTACGCGCCGATGTGACTATGAATATATTGTATTGTCTCGCATTTATTTTATGGAGCAGAAGGCAATTATGTAATGATATCCGAGGGTTAAAAGCAATACTATGTATTCAATATTGAATATTGTAATAAGTTATGACGACATTTTTACTGTACCTAATCTTTTGTTTTTGTTGTCTTTAATGGTATTTTTTCACTAATGTAGGTATGTAGGCTGTTATTCTGACACATCTAATTTAGTAACATGTGAACGGAGCGGCGGGATGGAAGAGGACAGTGTGTGAGATAAACGGAGCAGAAAAAAAAACCAGACAAGTGCGCGTCGTACTCGCTCACCGAGGATTCCGTATAAAGTTGTAGGTACATATCCATACTATTCATACTTCCATACTATCAATATAATATTATAAATGCGAAAGTAACTCTGTCTGTTACGCTTCCACGATGAAACGGCTGAACCGATTTTGATGAAATTTGGTATGAAAATAGCTTGAATCCTGGGAAAGCACATAGAGTACTTTTTAATCCTGGACTTCGTCTGCATCTGCGATAACCGACATTCACACGGACCAAATCGCGGCCAAAAGCTCGTTATAAATAAAGAATATATTTATTTATGATTTAATTACAAATGTATAGTTTTCAGACTTTTTCCTGTATGTATAGTATAAGATGATATTACTTGCCAAATGTCATAGTTCTATGTCAGCGGCAAGTACCCTATAAATTTTGATTCCCTTGAGAGTGTCGAAATGTACGTTTTTTGCGACTTAAGAGCGTGTATTCGATTCGTGACGAAAATTTCATGTTTTTGCGTTTTGCCCAGAGCAATATCGTAATTATGTGAGCAGATTATTTAAAGACAATTTACAGTTTTAGAAAGATTAAGTCTTGATTTAGACAGCTACAGAGTAAAAGTATAATTTTTAATTCTGGTTTCTTAAAGCGAAGACAAATTCTTTCATATCGTTTTACGAAAATAGACGTCAGGGTTAATTTTCAGGACGAATACAACCATTACAATATGCCAAAATATTTTGTTTTATGCGTTTTACCAACAGTATATACAGTCATAAAGACAGCTACAGAGCAAAAATTACGAAAATATTACTATTATGTATTAAACAACAATGTTGAAAAAGTAGAAAATCGGTTCACTTTGACAATTTTTTTTTTACCAGTATTTGAATAAAAACATAACTGATATATTTATTTTATGAAAGTAAATGTTATGCTTAATATACAGAATATTTTTCAGTCCGTTATACGAGCTCATTTATTTTAGACAATTATTTTAAAAATCACTGTAAAACATCGCGCGCTGTCGTTTGCCGATCAGTTTCAATGATTCGTGCTTATTTCGTGCATATTTTTTTTTCTGATGCACACAAACAGACCGTTGTATTGTACTAGTGTGTATCAATACTGCTACGCCGTTCTAGCAATCGTTTAGATTTTGAGTTAACTCGCCCTTAAACAGCCGTATCTTTTTTTCACGTTAACTTAGAAGTTTGATTTTTCACAGCTTCAAGAGACCGTGGACTTAAGTATATGGCTTCAATTTCAACTCAATACCTCTACGCGTTCCTAAGGTCTTGACAGACAGACAGACAGACAGACGAATAACAAAGTGATCCTTTAAGGGTTCCGTACCAACCCTAAAAATAAAGTTTAAGCTAAAAGAAATAGAGTTCGTTTGGGTTTAAAATTAAATGAAGCTGATTAATTACGAGCCTTTATTTTACTTTTCTATAACATATGTCTTTAGTTTATTAATGAAAAATTAGCTCCAATAGATACTTTACTCAATCTTAAACAATTAATGTAATTTTTCAAACATAATTTTTTCTATAATTCAACGAAAAGTGGGTATTGTTACACAACTCGCACGATAGCCACACTCTCGCTGTTTCGCTAGTCGGACGAACCCGGCAACACAGTGAGTTAATCCGTTTTTCTCAATGTATAATGTGTAACAATTTTTCTCCCTGCACTTAACGTAACATCAGCTGCATACTTCGGAATCTCGTAACATAATTCACGCTCTCGACATCGTATTGTGAATGCCTGCCCACTTGACTTCGACAACCCTAGCACAATACAGGCTGGGTCATGAAATTTTATGAACATACTGTAGAGGGGACGTGCCCTTCGAAAACTATTTGTCGACTATCTCCACACTTTTCGGTATCTTTTTAACATGGCAATATGGTCGGATTATACAGAGGTAACGGGCAACCCAGAGGTGTCTGAACCTTATTTGAATTTCTAAATGAGTTTCACCAAAGGAAAGATTCAGGGAAATTATTTTTTAGCTTCTGAAAACGTTTAGTAAATGTATCTTATTTTGCTACCAACTGGCTAAACTTGTTTTGGGCTTAATTTAATTTAAAATTAGATTGGCGTTTTTAGTCTGAAGCTTTATGAGCTAGGTAAATAAAATTTATAAGAATGACTTGATACTAAGTAATCTCCACGTTTATAAAAGATTATACTATAATATTTTTGTAAATTAAATGGGTTTTTGCTTTGTTAATTTGAATTGTACCTTGCAGAAAGAAGTAGGGCAATAAAAACACAGGTTTACTTTTAGTGGTTCTGAAAATGGGGCCTGCTTGAGTAATATAATCTTGAGGGTAGAGTTAAAGCTCGATGCTGTTTTTAGAATAATGGCCGCTTTTTATAGCTATTTGATAGAACCTATCAAAGCATTGTTAGTTATATGTGCTATACTTATTTTTATTTTGCTCTTTTTACCTGTAGGTACATACATGTTCCTACCCATAGTTGGCTATGTATACCTAAAGGGTATATAATAAAAAATATTATATCCAACCATACATGATCTACTTCTAACCTTTTCATAAAGCGAGTCGAGGATGTATTTGCTTTTTAAGTTAAAAAAGTACAACATTAATAAACTAAAGTTTTATTTATGTCGCATGCTTGAACGATACGATCCGTCCGTTACACGCAAAAAAAAATACTAAAACTTATTTTTACCTAAACAATTAAATAAAACCTTCAAAAGTCGATATAGGTAAAATTAAGTATTTTCACGTACTTTATTGCCCTCTTAAAGTATAAAGTACGTTTACCTGAAATAACGCAGCTGTAAGTAGATATACTTTATAAAATACGACTGGCAACCATGTCTACTTTTCACGTAAGTATCGGCACGAACTATGTAATAATATACGAGTAGCTCAAGCCTTGGATTAGAAATGGGCAAAAATTATCGATATATCAAAATATCGATATTTTCCAAACCACTTTCGATATATATCGTCGATATTTTTAATCGCGATATATCGATATTCGATATTTATTTCAGAGTATCGAATTCGTATCAATTTCGTTTTTTTTTTTAACGCAACTTTGATTTCGTTTTTAATGTTATTATATACTCCTTGCATGCTCCTCGCGTGTAGTTAACTTAAAAAAAAATCTGCCACAATCTTTATGAAATGCTTCAGAAATGCTTCAGCCATGAATCTGTCTGTACCCGACAATAGAAGCCGTTTGACAGGCGAGCACATCAAACAGAGGGTGCTCCTAATGAGAACTACTGGTTTGATTAAATTGTATATAATTGTTTAGGCTCGAGCATTAATTTAAAATACAATTTTCTTCTATTAACGTATATTCTTTTTTACGAAGTTTGAATGCTTTAGGAATATGTATGAATAATCATGCGACAACTGACGATATATCGATATGTCGATATTTTTTACTCGATAATTATCGATTCTGTTTAAAAATATCGATACGATAAATATCGATATGTTTTTTTTCACTTGCCCAGCCCTACTGTGGATAATACTGGGTGGCGCAAAAGTAAAGACCCTATTTGGTTCAGCTATAACATTTTTTCTAAATTAGAAAACTAGATTTAGATTTTTTTAAATGTATATTTGTGCCATTAAATTTCGTACCATTAGGATTTAAAGATGATGTCTTTTAAATGGTGACCTCCAGAGTTGATACACATTTGAGCCCTATTTATGACATTTTGCATAACTTGCCGTAACACTTCCTGCGATATGTTCGTTATTTCTTGACGAATGTTTTCTTTTAGAGCTGCGAGAGTCTGTGGCTTGTTCACATACACCCGAGATTTCAAAAAACCCCAAAGAAAGAAGTCTGGACTGGTCAGATCGGGTGATCTTGCAGGCCAAGGCAAATCGCCAAAACGAGAGATAACTCGGCCTGGAAAAGCGTCCCTCACTAAGTCCATAGTGTCGCGCGCTGTGTGTGCCGTAGCGCCGTCTTGTTGAAACCAGATGTGCTCCAGCCCCAATTCGTCCAAACTGGGTATCAAAAACTCACGTAACATGGTTCTGTAGCGTTCTCCAGTGACAGTAATCGCATTGCCTCCAGCGTCTTCGAAAAAATAGGGTCCGATCACTCTGTCAACACAGATGCCACACCATACAGTAACTTTTAGTGGGTGTAGAGGTGTTTCTTGAATAATGCGCGGATTATCAGTGCCCCAGAACCGAGTATTCTGCTTATTGACATGCCCTGAGAGATGGAAATGCGCTTCGTCACTCATAACCAATTTTGAAGGAAAATGTGTATCAACTCTGGAGGTCACCATTTAAAAGACATCATCTTTAAATCCTAATGGTACGAAATTTAATGGCACAAATATACATTTAAAAAAATCTAAATCTAGTTTTCTAATTTAGAAAAAATGTTATAGCTGAACCAAATAGGGTCTTTACTTTTGCGCCACCCAGTATTAGCAAGTCAGCAAGGTGGTAGTGAGATTTTATTTATTCACTAGCTGATACCTGCGACTTCCTCCACGTAAATTTCAGCTATCAGTGGGATTTTTGCTACTGAAAGTCCCGTCAAAATCGGACCAGTCCTTTCAAAGATTAGCTGGAACAAACGCACAGACAGACAGACAAATCCATACTTCCATACTTCCTTACTAATATTATAAATGCGAAAGTAACTCTGTCTGTTACGCTTTCACGAAGAAACGGCTGAACCGATTCTGATGAAATTTGGTATAAGATTGCTTAATCCTGGGTAAGGACATAGGGTGCTTTTTAATCCATAACTTCATCTGCATCCACGATAACCGACATTTATTTATTTATTTTATTTATTTACACTTCATGCACAAAGGTACAAAGGCGGACTTAATCACGCGGAGGTAGTCGCGGGCAAAAGCTAGTAAAATATAAATTGGTTTTTGTTATAAGTACCGTATATACTTTCTTAAGCATTTAGTATAAAGCTGTTTTTTTGTTTTTAATGAACGTAAAGCAGAATACCAAACAAAACATAACTTAGGGAACACTGAGTATGAAACACTGATACTACTGGAACTAGGAACGTGTTTTGCACACGGCTTCCTTTTATGTTGTAGTGGAGCACAAATTTTATCCCTAAGGCTGATGCCACACGGGCGTTGTCTGTGCGTTGCGTCGGCGGCGCTGCGTCGACTGAGCGGTGACGCTCCATCGTTCTACGTAATTACAACGACGGAGCGTCATCACCGCTCAGTCGATGCAGCGCCAACGCAGCGGTGACGCAACGCACAGACAACGCCCGTGTGGCATCAGCCTTAAGGTGTAATTGGAAAGTTTGTACTAGATTCCGTTATTCTTGTATGTAGGAGACATGAAAGCTATTGATGTCAAAAATTTCTTATCAGAACTGTTGAAGATTTTCGTAAATTCAGATCCAAAGAAGCAATTGTACGAAAAATCTATTTTTTTTAATTAATCCACTTGAAACTTGACACAAATGCCAATATAATTAAATAATACAATTTGACGTTATTTTTTTATTTACCCCTCAGCGGCGGGATAGCAGGGTGTTCAAAATCAAGGGTAAGTACACTATCTACGTAGACGAAGACGCGAGAAAAGTGCAGTCAATTATAAAAACCTTAGACTGTAGAAATACATTTTGTAATCATTCAACTAACCGACTCCTTAACAATCTAAAGTGCCAGTAAATGGTTTAATTGAATGAAATGCTTTGACTTTGGAGATTGTGATGTCATAGTGTCCAATTCTTTTTAGATTATACACTGGTCCATGTGAGTGAAGCCGCGGGCATAGCTAGCTATTTGAATGCGAATGATTTTTCGTACTACTCCGTTGTTCTTTTTGAATTTCTGGTGATCGCCTCTGTTGGTTCTGGTTTTCAGCAGTGTCAATGAATGAAATGAAATGAAGTGAAATGTAATGAAAAAAAAAATGGATGGGTGGAATGGGTAAAAGTGACGTGCATGCCGTAAAAATCGACTCAATATTGTATAGGAAACACAAAACATGGAACTTTTAGGCTAAGAACTCACGATGCGACTTTCACCCGCGTTCGCAGCTGTTGCGGGCCTGCAGCTTCTGTAGAATGCAGATATTTATGTAAAAAACTAAAACACATTTCACGACTCGGTTTACGCCCGCGGTGTGCGCGGTTGTTTCGCGGCTCCCGCTGCACCGGCGGGTGACTAGAAGAATCGCTCCCGCAGCCTCGGTGGGTTGCACCCGCGAGCTCTGCGGTCGGTTGGCGGGCGACTGCAGTTAAATAGCCAGCGGGGGTACAGAAACCCGACGCCTTTTTGCAGTGACTTGTTATTACCTACTGGTGGCGTCGTGACGTGTCTGTGCACGTTTGTCAACAAATTTTACAAGTCGGCGGGCGATAATCGCAACCGCATTGAACTCCGGTCCCGTGAGTTTGGGCTATTCTTCCTCCGCAACGGTGCGGACGAAAACCGAATCGTGAGTTCTTAGCCTTAAAAGTCCTGTAGAACATTATGAGTATATTTATCTACTAGCTTCTGCCCGCGACTTCGTACGCGGATCCTGTAGTTTATGCCAGCGATAACGGGGTCGGCAAAATAGAAGATCTGAAACGTCTGATGTCGAATTCTAAGAGCCCGGGGACGGGAAAACAACGGGATGCGCGAGACGATTCGAGACGTTCAAAAAGTACAATTTTGAATCATACCTCCGATGGCGGAATATGTGGCGTAGTCAATCATAGGAGTATACGTAAATGCACTCCGTTCCTTATCAACCCAAGGAAGGTCACCATGCCCTACGGCTATATCTTGAGACACATCCGATTCTTCAGATGATATTGACATTCTGTTCAGAGAATGTCGAAGTCGATCAGAATTTAACGTTCGTTGCGCTCTTCTTCTGTCTCTTCATGCCGTACTCCAGCAATTATTTTTCTCTCACTTTCTAACTGATTATAAATATTTTGTTGTGTGCGTGTTTGGGACAATGTGCATCACGTTCATCACTCGTTTCAAAAGACCTGTTAGTAGATGTGCGAATACGTTCAGAGCTCAAGCGTGATTCTGTATCGGTAAACGTTTCCGATTCGCGAGACAATGCATGTCGCTCACGATCATCGGACAGTCGCTCATCACGTTCCGCACTTGTCTCTAGAGACCTAGAAGCAGATGCGTAGATACGCTGAGAACTCAAGCGCAATTTTCAATCCGCGAACGTCTCCGACTCGCGAGACAATGCATGACGTTCACGATTAGCGGTCGGTCGTATTCATAGTCATCATATTCTTCACTGGTCTCTAGAGACCTGGATGTAGATGCGTAAATACGCTGAGAACGCAAGCGTGCTTCGCGATCTTAAGAGGTTTCCACAGAGCAAGTTGCAGCCTGATGTTCTCGAACAGCATCAAGTCCCTCCTGACGCTCTTCGGTAGATTCTTGGGCTCTTATGATCCTCAATCTTTTAGCTCCTTTGGAACATTGGGAAAGATTTGACCTCTTTCTAGGCATGGTTATAGTTTTATTGTAAAGATACCTGATTAATTAAAATCTGAGTGACTGCTCCCCTACGTTACCGGGTAGGCTACCGTGTCACGAAGATAAATGGAAAAGGAAATTAAACACTCAAGTAACATAAGCCCGAAGGCATATTTATTCGATAAAATAAAAAAAATATATGGAAATTTTGGCCAGTAGAGTCAAATTTTCAATGATATACCTGTTACCGCCTTCACCACGTGGAGGTACTCCCAGTTTATGTTATTTTAAGTACAGTGAAATTAGTGATAGCTTTACAGTGAAATTAGTGATAGCTTTGATTTCCTCATCAGATGTTTCTGATCTGCAATTTTTATAAGTCAACAGAAAACGCCCATCAGACCGAACACTTTTTGCTAAGATGTCATTCCTATATGTGTTATGGTGTAGCTGGGCTCTTGGAGTTCCACATCAGGTGTTCCAGATCTCCAAATTTATTCTCTCAGCAGAAAATGGTCATCACGTGGAACAATTTTTGCTATGGTACCATTTTTGTATCTCTTATAGTTTAGCTGGTCTGTTGCAGTTCTGCATCAGGTGTTCAAGTTTCCAAGATAAATTATAGCCTATATGTTGCAACTGTTACCGCCTCCACCGCGTGGAGGTACTCTCAGCTTCTGTTACTTAAATACAGTGAAATTAGTGATAGTTTTACAGTGAAATTAGTGATAGCTTTGATTTCCACATCAGATGTTTTTGATCTGCGATTTTTATAAGTCAACAGAAAATGCCCATCAGACCGAACAATTTTTGCTAAGACGTCATTCCTATATGTGTTATGGTGTAGCTGGGCTCTTGGAGTTCCACATCAGGTGTTCCAGATCTTCAAATTTATTCTCTCAGCAGAAAATGCTAGTCACGTGGAACAATTTTTGCTATGGTACCGTTTTTGTATCTCTTATAGTTTAGCTGGTCTGTTGCGGTTCTGCATCAGGTGTTCAAGTTTCCAAGATAAATTATAGCCTATATGTTGCCCAGACTTAATGCCTATACAACAAAAAAAAACATTCAAATCCGTCCAGCAGTTCCGAAGATTAGCGTGTATAAATAAACAGGCAAACAGACAGATTTTTTTTTTAATTCGTGCTCTATTACTGTTTCTAAACCCCCCACAATTATTTTTTTTTAATATATTCAATGTACAGACACAGTTTTTTTACTGTTTTATTATATATATAGAAATAGATTCCGTGTGTAAAACAGATTACAGATTTATTTATTGAACAAAAATTAGTTGGTCAGTCAAACACTTACTAACAACACCATGCATATACAATAATAGCATATTACAGTTATGTAACCTTTAGTGTTTTATGCAGTCTAATTAAGAATTTCTACTTTCCTATTTCCAGTACAGCTTTGATCTTGACATCATACTCGGGGCGATAAATTAGTGTCGGTTGATTTGTGCTCAGACGTAGTGACCATAAACTTCCCGATTATGGATACGAGTTTATACCCTGCTGTTTGCGGAATCGAACTTCGCGGAATTTGGTACTTACTTTGCTTACAAAATGCATTCACATAAATATCTGCTTGTGTGCACCTAAAGTATTTTCTTAAGCCCGTCACATACGTAGCTATAATATAATAAAGATATATATTATAGCTGGGTCTGTGGTCACTCGAAGATTACTATAGAAAATAATCGTTATATGTCTTGCTATGAAATATTTTAATATATATTATAGCTACGTCTGTGACGGGCTATATGTCGCTCTGTAAGTTCGTTGATCATATTACCAATACTATATTAACACACACAATATACTATAATGCTGGCACTTCACATGGCGTATTTGTACAAATATTCGCCTTACTTGGATAATTCAAAATTTACCTTAATCTTATTGAAATAAAGTTCATTTTGAGTTATCCAAATAAGGCGAATACTTGCACAAATATGTCATGTGAAGGGCCATCATAATAATAATAATACTAGCCTATTATTGCCCTACTGCAAGGAAAAGGCCTCTTCTCATATAGAGAAGGCACGAGTAGTGATCACCACGTGCGCTCAAGGCGGATTGGCGATTTTAAACTTATATTTATTATAAGTCCAGGTTTCCTCACGATATTTTTCCTTCACCGATGTCAGTAATGTCCAAGGTAAACTTAGAAAGTACTTGTGAAATTAAAAAAGTCACATTGGTACACACGGCGTCATATCAAGCTATACATTTCCGGTATAAACTGGAAATGTAGGTATAGCTTGATATGTAGCCGCGTGTACTTGCAACTTGGCAAGCTACGGCTTTGTGAATAACTATTTGGTATCCACTTATGAAGCCGTGTGTTATATTATAGTTAACTATGTATTATTGTAAAAGATATAAAAAAAAACTTGCTCGTACCCGGTTGCGAACCCAAAAGCTCGTGCATGAGAGGCAGGCGCCACTGGGCCATCACACAATATACACTTTATTTTAATTGTATTTCAAATAACACCTTCTTTATTAGTGGACATTATTATGACGCCCCCAAATGGTTAGCCTTTGCCTGCTACTTGCCGTGTGGTGCCGGCCACGAATAGCACCATCCCATTTCTACCCGCGGGTGTCGTAGAAGGCGACAGAGGGATATTGACCAGCAGAGACCTACTGCGATCGCCAACATGCATGGGCCAAGCGTGGCGATTACGGCTAAAACAAACAAGGGGAGACCTATGCCCAGCTGGGGGCGTCCTAAGATTGACATGATGGTGATGATTTTTTCTATCTTTTTCGAGTTCAGGCAACATCAATAGTCCATCGAGTGGGTCTTTTAGCAATTAAAGCAATAAAACACCAGTTACGAAAAAGGGAACAAGCTAAAGGTACCAATTTTCCCAAACTTGCAAACATCGGTTACGTGTTTAATTGGATGGCAAAAATTACGCGCGTAAGCAGCCCTTTGCAAATATTTCCTTATTTTATGTAACGTGTGACGCGATCGTTCGTAAAACCTCTGAAAGTCACGTTTTCATTCAGTCAAAATGAGGAAATAAATTATTTGGATTTTATACGACGTTTAGAAATGCCTTTTGTATTAGATCTATGCTAATAATGACGGTGCTGCCATTGGTTGGGGCGCACATGTTTATTACTAGAACGTTGATTTAATGACTAATATCTATCATTAACGAAGTTTTTACGCAGTCAATTAAAAACTTTGCCAATATCAATATTGCAATGTAATTTCGTGAAAAGCTTTCAGAACGAAAATATCCGAAAATAAACTGACTTAAAACTTGAATACCCGACGGGAAATATTCGTGAATTTTAAATTTAAACATTAAATTAGTGTGAAGGCGAGGGGCGATGACCAAAATGTAATTTATGCGAACACTCGCTCATTAGAACTGACGTGGACGGTTTGAAATAGAATATTTGATCAATTTGTGAGCGGAGCCGACTGTCAACGGTATGTCCGGATTACATGATATCCGTTTTAAATCCAATTCTATAAACTATATGATTTCTGATTACTAATAGAACAGATTTTATTTGAAAGAAAAGAAAAGAAGGTATAACTACTAACTAACTACTTATTCACGAGAAAGCGACGCATATAAAAGGTGGAGATGACGATACGACAAAAAAATAAAATACTGGTAATACTAGTAATACAAATCCTATCACCGAAATAAAATAAAAAATATCATAAATAATAAACAGCATAAATAAATGTAACCAAAATAGAACACCGTTTGAAATATCTGGTTTCTAACTTGTGAGAAGAGCGGCAACTTGTGGCGTCATAATTATTAATGCTCAATAAAAACAATAACACCAAATTACCAAATCCTGCCATGATCCTTTTTTTTGTTATTGCGGTCGCCACCCTGTATATAAAAATTATAAAAAAAATGATCATGATGTGATTTAAAAGTATCATCTGCCTAGCCTTTTCCCAACAATGTTGGGGTCGGCTTCCAGTCTAACCGGATGCAGCTGAATACCAGTGTTTTACATGGAGCGACTGCCTATCTAACCTCCACAACCCAGTTACCGGGTAAGACGATAGCCCTTAGTAAGACTGTCAGATTGTCTAGCTTCTGAGTACCTATAACGAGACGATCTGTCAAAGATCTACGAATGACGGCTGGGACCAACAGTTTTATGTGCTTTCCGAGGCACGAAGGAAACCCGGTATGAATGGATGGTCATCCATCCACAGACCGACCGCCGCTAGCGTAGCTTTGACCGATCAATCTGTATGGCTTTTACTTAGCCATGAGGACCTCCACGAGGCACTAAATAATGTATGACATAACAAAAACTGTTTCGTCTTGTAATTAAAATTTCTCTTTATTTTTACCCCACTTCGGTCCAGTACGAATTTTAAATGATGTTCTGGGCCGGAGATTGAAATAACGTTCTCTCTAATTTGACCCTTATTCATTTCTTGAATTTAGTTTGCTTTAAACTGGGCTATTTTCATTCAGCTTTTTACTACCATAAAATCGTGTTTGTCTGTTATTTGTGACAAAATTGGCTCAGACTTCAGGCTACAGCATACATACAATTTTTAGTTGAACAACTATTTTATTGTGTTTTATAAGTTTATAGGAATGTACTGCGATCATCGAACTTGCGCAAACTGTCAGCACGATAGTTGTTCGACAAAAAAATCAAAATGCTTTTGATTAAAAAGTTGGACAACTATCGATCAAACGCTTAATTTGTATTGCAGTGTATTAATGTGCACATAAAATCGACTAAATAGTCGATCCGCAAGTGTCAGCCTCACATTAACGTTTGTCCACTTCGCAGAATGTCCAATTCGCAAAATGTCCAGAGGTCGCACAATGGCCAATTCGCAAAATGTCCAGTGGTCGCAAAATGTCCAGTCGTTGCAGAATGTCTCCTATATTCATCATGACGTTGCCACCCCACTAATTGAATCAAGAGGGTTGTTTTAATGAGTAGTCAAGTTATTCGTTAAAATCGTTTTTATTTTTGACATATTTCTTTTAATACAACATATCAACATAAAAAAATCAAAAACGTTAAATTACGGTCCAGTGATTGGTAATTTTGAATAATTGAATGGAAAAATAGTATAATCCTAACTCCAGGACATTAAAAATCTATAGAAGGTTGGAGCCACAGGTTGAATCGCCGCATACCTAAACATCCAAAGCTATACTACTTAATTGACAAACTCAAGAATCCAAACATTGGGATCGTATAATTAATAATTCTTTGCTCATAAAAAACAAAAGAAAACTCAAAGAACTTTGATATTCAATACAAAAAATGTCCAAGAAAACTAGAAAACGACCAGATTTCAATTAAGCAGTTTAAAAAAAACATGTTTTTGCGTCTCAATAGTACGTCTTAGTAACACTGATTTACCAATTTGATTTATTTTAATGTCCTGGAGTTGGGATTGTGCTTTTTTTTAATTACCAATCACTGTACCGCAAATTAACGTTTTTGATTTCTTGAGTTTGTCAATTAAGTAGTATAGCTTTGGATGTTTAGGTATGCGGCGATTCAACCTGTGGCTCCAACCTTCTATAGATTTTTAATGTCCTGGAGTTGGGATTGTACTATTTTTTCATTCAATTATTCAAAATTACCAATCACTGTACCGCAAATTAATGTTTTTGATTTTTTAATGTTGATTTTATATTTTAAGTTGTATTCAAAGAAATATGTCAAAAATAAAAACGATTTTAACGAATAACTTGACTACTCATTCAATCCCTCTTGATTCAATTAGTGGGGTGGCAACGTTATGATGAATATAGAAGACAATCTGCGACGACTGGACTTTTTGCGACCACCGGACAATTTGCGAATTGGACATTGTGCGACCTCTGGACATTTTGCAAATTGGACATTCTGCGAAGTGGACATTTCGCGAATTGGACATTGTGCAAAATGGACGTTTTGCGAACTAGCCATTTTGCGAATTGGACTTTCGGCGAACTGGACATTCTGCGACCGCTGGACATTTTTAGAATTGGACTTTTTGCGCCTAAACGCGGACAACACGGAGTTTATTAATAGCGTAGAGAAAAGGCCTACGCCTTACTTAAAGAGTCTGAAAGAGTATTCAGACATAAATCTGAAAAAAAACGTCGGTTAGTTTAGGAGATAAAAAAAATAGACGATCGATTTGATTAATGGATCGTCTATTTTTTCTATCTCCTCTATTGTATGCGCGCTCACCCCCAACGACTAAATAGTTTAGTTGTGTGGAATTCACTAGAAATACACAACTCGACTAAACAGTTTAGTCGTTGTAAAAGTTGTATGTATGTGCTGGGCCTTAATGGAACTTTACCGACAGCGCGCTTACTTACAAAACTAGTATGATCATATTCTGGTAGTAGTCAAGTCATTTTATTCAACTCGACGAATTTTTGTAAATAGAGTAAGTGCACTAATTTCTAGGCTTGTGATTCACTTATAGTATAATAATGGTATAACGGTCTGGAGTCCGCAACTCGACGTCTCAGCGCGTATTTTGCGTACACACGGCTACACATCACATCAAGCTATACATTTCCAGTCAGATTGCTAAGCTTCTGAGTACCTATAACGACTGTCAAAGATCTACGAATGACGGCCAGGACCAAGGGCTTTACGTGTTCTCCGAGGCACATAGGAGTCTCGCTATGAACTGGATGGTCATCCATCCACAGCGACGATCTCCTCGGATTTTATTTAAAATTTGATTTTAAAATAGTTCCAATGATAGAATGAATGAACTTTTTAAGTAGAGATTTAGAATTATGTTAGTAAATTAGGTGACTGTGTTATGTCGATTCCATTCGTATATCTATTTATAAGTATATTCAATATCGGATATCCTTACCGAACAGTAACTTTGCCTCAATATAAAATTCTGCCCCAAATATATAATTTTACTCCAACATTAATCTCATTGGATTACCATTCAATATCCGCTGTGAAGCGATCGGTTTTAATAAAGGCAAGTTAAATATGTCAAGGTACCTTTATCGCAATCCTGTAATAATACATCATGGAATATAAAAATATTCGATTACCAATTGATAAATAGTAGGTACCTATTTATAGGCTGAACATTTTGAAGAAATAAACATGCGTTTAGCATATATATAAAAATGTTGACTTAATATAATACCACGATGTAATTACCAACGTGTTATCTGCAGCTCGTCATGGTGGAGGACTTTTGGCCGAAGGGTGTGGTGTTCCGTCGCTTCCGCGGACAAGTGCCACACGATCGCACAGTGATGTGAAGTAACTAACATAGGCATAAGATACTATACCTACTAACAAATAATGTAATTTGTTATGTATGTTAGTCTATAAGGTATATATTGTATGGGTCTTTGTTACCTGAATTAAATGAGTATTATTATTTATCTCCATGCGGACTTCGTGGGAACTATGTATAATGAAGGTATAATAAAATTTATAACCTACTAGCGTTTACCCGCGACTTCGTCCGCGTGAATGTCGGTTATCGCGGAAGCAGACGAAGTCACGGATTAAAAAGTAGCCTAGGTATGAAGATACCTTAAACCTTGGGGAAGGCCCAAGGTTTAAGGTATCTTCATACCACATTTCATAAAATCGCTTTAGCCGTTTCATCGTGAAAGCGTAACAGACAGAGTTACTTTCGCATTTATAATATTAGTATGGAAGTGTGGATTAGTGTGCTTATAGGTATGAATACGCCAAAATCTGAAACTTTGAAATATAAAACTTTAAAAGTTAAATTAGTTTTCTGCAAACATATTTTTTTAACCTTTTATCTTCCTTACGAACTCTTTCGCAAATGCATTTACGAAAACAAATCTCACAAAATTACATGTGTAGTGGGTTTAAATAACCAGCCAATAATTGCTCCGCTAAATATATATAATTGTCGAATAACATGAGCAACAATCTATCTATACTATATAATATTATAAAGCTGAAGAGTTGGTTTGTTTGTTTGGTTGAACGCGTTAATCTCAGGATCTGCTGGTTCGAATTGAAAAAATCTTTTTGTGTTGGATAGTCCATTTATCGAGGAAGGCTATAGGCCCATGCGAAGCTGGGTCGGGTCGCTAGTATGGTATAAAGTATTACACCCATTTTTGAAAAGTGTCTTAATGAAATTCTGTAGTGCTAATATGCCACCAAAAAAAAACACAAAATTTTTATTCAATCGATAAGTGCCATAAAAATGCATCTAAATTTTCAATTTTCAAATTTCGCGCGTAGTTTGACGAAAACGCCCCTTACTGGACGCCATATTGCTCAGCGTAAATGACGTCAGTTTGTTTTGTATCAAATGAGCTCATAATATTAAATATTATAATTGTATATAATTTAAA
The DNA here is from genome assembly GCA_947361185.1 of Charanyca ferruginea. Taxonomy (NCBI): domain Eukaryota; kingdom Metazoa; phylum Arthropoda; class Insecta; order Lepidoptera; family Noctuidae; genus Charanyca; species Charanyca ferruginea. The sequence goes on along the minus strand of OX376070.1, from coordinate 18,088,982 downwards.
AATAATTAAAAGCATATTTTGTAATAGGTGTAATAACGAAAAAATTACGTTGGTTACGAAAATAATGAAAGTACAACGCCAATACCCCCCGCCCCCCGCCTATATTACGCCAATCGGTTGACTGACAGTTGACAATTTTTTGTTTACACAGCCGTACGGCGTAATAACATGGCCGCTACTATTTCACGGTGTTTTAAAACAGATTAAAAATACTGAAAACATTGAATTGAATTTAAAAATTTGTTTTGTTATTTTATGAACTAAAACTTACATTTTCCGACTGCTTAATGCCTAAACTGTCTTAATAACATATTTATAGATTTTTTCTCGTATAGAGTAAAATACCCTTTTAACTGATTTTGATGAAATCTGGTGCAGACTTAGCTTTAACTCCAAGAAAGGATGTAGGATGCATGCCTTCAGCATCCTCGATCATCGACGTACCCGCGGACAAAGTCGCGGACAAAGGCGAGTATGCTATATTTTGTTGTATAAGGAATTTAAGAATTCGTAAAAACATTCAAAAGCTGTAGTCGAAAGCACTAGCTTTCGAATTTTATCTATTAAGTATACTAGGTAGATAAAATTAAACTAATTAAAATATGGCCTCCTTATCGAACCAACTTCAAGAGACGCTACAAACAAAGACCGTTTAATTTTTTAAAACTCATTTTCACAATAAATTACGAGAATGAAACGGTCCTACAAAAACACTGGCAAGTGAGAACAGACTTAACAGAATTATAAAACAATTTTGTAGTAATTAAATCACAACATGGACGCCGACGGGGACGACTTTCTTTTGACGTTGTAACTCCATTTGTAAATGATCTATGACTTTTGTTTGTAAAGCTGTTTGACTTCATTTAACTGTTTCAGTTTTAATTTAAAGTTTTGATGGTTAATCCTGGGACACTTTATAGTGGTTTTGTAGATAAATAGTTATGACATTTAAAGTGTTTTGAGGCTCAGAGAGTGTGGCAGCAATAAAGATAAAGATAATTTATTTCGCAAATATGGGTACCTACAGTACATGATGTCATGTTCAGCCACATTTTACCATTAGGCATGCCAAATGTACAGGACCAGCAACGTAGGTACATAATGATTACATACACATAATAATAAAGACATTAATTTTGGGCGTATTTACATTTCGAAATAATAATAATAATGCATTTTCTTTTTCTGCAAAAAACTCTGAAATATTGTAGTAGGTTTTATTCCCCCAAAAAGGCATTTAGCTTTCTTTTTAAATAACGGTACAACTAATGCCTTCTAAGATTTAGGTAACTGAAAATGAATGGGGCCATGCAGAAAACACTTTTGCGCATTAGAGCTGTATTTGTGGTCTGCAAACATATTTTGCTATCATCGCGCCTACTTCGAATGTTGTTATATTTTCTTCAAAAGTCGTCTATTTTAAGACAATACAAACGAATGCTTTTAATTTCTTTACAGATAGTATCTACTATTATAACATCTATGTGTTAACCTTACAAATGTTTACATGACCTCAGATTGAAATTATATATACAGAAATCAGAGGCTTTTAGTCCCAAGAGCAGCTGGCGAAAATAAATAACATGACAGACGACTCGACTTTACTAATGTGATTAGGGAGTTAGGGAATGAAACCGTCGTGTTTAGAAGTATCAGTTATTAATCCGGGGTAACTTCTTGTATGAACAGGGCTAGTGTAAATATTTGACAAAATATACTTCTGGGAGTCTGGATTCATAATGTTTTAAAGTCGAACGCAACTTTGAGAAGAGGCAAATTTGTCTTATGTGCGGACACTTTAAAATAAAAAAGGTAGGTATTTATTTTTATTTATTAAACACTTTTGTAAACACAAGATAAATATTTATTTATAAACAGTTCGAATTATAATATCGTACTTCGTCGAGACGTTTGTAAAATTGAAAGCAGAGGTTTAATCTTTGGACAAAAAAAACAAATTTCCTTACATGACGTCGTTAGACAGATTTCTCTTGTTGTATATATCAGTAACCCTAAAAAAAATATGTCTATGTTACTTATTAGTACCCAAGCATAGTACTTTCGCAAATGAATGCCATAGGAATTAAATAATCACAAAATTAATTTAAATAGTAACTAGAATACAAATGGGGTATGGGGGAGGCCTATCTTCAACAGTGGACGTCTTTTGACTGATGATGATGATTATTATTTTAATTTTATAGATTTGTTTAGGTTCAGTTCAGAAAAAATGTAATAAATGATTGTAGTAGGTAATTAGGCCATGTTAAAGTGTTCTATGGTCATCATCGTTATCATCATGGAAAATAATAATAATGACAACAGCCTATTATCACTGACCCACTAAAGGGGAAGAGCCTCTTCTCATACAGGACCGTGAGGGCATTGATCACCATCAATCGTCTGCCTAGCCTTTTCCCAACTATATTGAGGTCCATCTAACTTCCAGGCTAACCGAATGCAGCTGAATACCAGTGTTTTACATGGAGCGACTTATCGGACCACCACAACCCCGTTACTAGATAATACGATACCCCTTAGTAAGACTGCAGGTTGTCAAACTTTCTGGCTTTCGACTACCCGTAACGACTGCCAAAGATCCACGAATGACAGCCGGGACCAACGGCTTTACGTGCCTTCCGAGGTACGGAGGAAATTCGGTATGAAAAGGAAGACCACCCGTCCACAGACCGATCACGGCAAGCGTAACCTTTGATCGATCGATCTGTCCGGGTTTTACTTAGTCATGAGCTCCTCTAAAGTGTTCTATGGTAAATTATTATAAAATTAACCATTAAGAGGTCAATAAAGTACAAAAAGAAAATTGATAATTATTTATTAAGAAATATCAGCACACCTTTCTTTCATCTTTCTTTCCAAAATGTTTAATTATTACTATGTTATGGTTCAATAACCCCTTACTGTTTCAATACTTTTCATTCCACATTCGAAAACCCAAAATTCATAAACCCGTTCCATATTTACGTATTCCTATCGAGTTCCGACCTTATTTAACCCATGTAGGTACACTTAACTAATTTAAAAGCGTTACAAGTGGGTGAATTAATTTTGAAACTTTGTATTTTAATACTTCAGGGACTGAGGTTGTGAAAATGTTGTTTTAGTTCGTTGTAACGTGTTATGTTTAAAGAGGTTTCGCTAGCCGTGTAGGTTTTCTCTTAAACTTCATTTTAAGTGTATTATTTTTTAATTAAACTTATTTCTGTTGCCCGCAGTGTCACCCCCAAGGTGTATAAAATATTATTATTATCTCCTTTATTCATTTGTTCACTTAAAAAAGTTTACAGTTGCATTTAAAAATAGTTGTACAAAAAAAGAAACACATTGAAAAAATATAAAGAATAGTACCTATTCCAGGATTTTTTTCTCGGAAATACATTTATCTGGAGCCCTATTCTGCTATTTCGACTCTCCAAATTGTCGGCCGTGCTCTAGAGAGAGGAACCTCCAAACAATACGCGCCCTGTCCAAAAGTACCTCATATTATAATTATTTATTTAGGTACCCATTCCATCCACATTACTTTAAATAAAAATGACTAAGATCCGATTAAAACGTACTTATATCACAGATTAACTAATAGTGCTTATTAAATGTGTGCGGAGTTTCACTCAAATTGGATCAGTAGTAAAAATAGTGATAGATTTATTAACATTCAAACTATCACATTTTATGTAGGGGATGTTTGTTCTTGATACAAAATCTAAGTACTTATAACTAATACCTATCATTTAATTTTATTTAAAAGTAAGGTTTTAAGGTTAAAGGGGTTGTTTGTTTCTTTTTTGTAAGAGGTTATCTCTGGAAGTCTTCCACCACCATGTCAACCTTTAGACGCCCACTGCTGGCCATAGGTCTCCTCCAAGATCTACTCAGAAGGACGCTGCTGCCCATCCTCTGGTCAATATCCCTCTGTCGCCTTCTACGGCACCCACGGGTAGAAATTGGGTGGTGCTATTTGCGGCCGGCACCACACGGTAAGAAAGAAGTCCAGGTCCAATGATTTTACATCAGGGGCGCACAATGATTTGGCGCAGTGGCTGAGCTATTAGGTGCTGCGCTCCAATAGCTCAGCCACTTCGCCAAATCATTGGGGTGGACCATGAGGATTTCCCCAAGCTAAAAAAAAAAAAAAGGTGCTGCGCTCCATGTCGTGGGTTCGACTCCCGCACGTAACAAATATTTGTATATCCTACAGGTTCCCGGTCTGACTGTTAGTGCATGTGACTTTATATGTTTGTAAACGCACCCAAGATTCAGGACAAATGTCTAGAACGGGGCAACGTTATAGAAAAAATACAGAAAGCTACATTATAGATATACAAAATAGATCCTATATCACTCTGCAATAGTAATTGCAGAGTGATATAGGATCTATTTTACGGTTTAAATTTAATTTACACGCGGATGAAGTCGCAGGAAAGAGCTAGTTGTATTTAAGAGCTGTCTAAAAGCCCGCTCCTGAACAAAGGCCTTTTTATTATAAAAAGGTCGTGTTCGATCGTTCGGCAAACACATTGGTGAACGCAGCATGTTTTTATTACCGCACAGAAGGTATTCACTAGTTCTGGAAGCTTAAGTAAGTATCTAAGTATAGGTAGATTCCTCGGTAATTCGTACTTGGTACAAGTGTAGCTCAGGTGCTACAGTGCCTTAGATTGCCAGTACATTTTTTTTAAACTAGGAATTTCTCATGTCTTGTGGGTGCGTTTACAAATAAATGTATAAACGACATATACAAACAGGTATACCTAACTATCTGTAGACCATGCAAATATTTTAGAACGCAGCACAACACTTAATCGCTGAACCACTAGGCCCTTCTTCTTTGTGTGAAGAAAGACAAACAAAGAAGATTATGCACTATTATGAAGAGTATATATTGTTAACTAGCACTATGCCTGCGACTTCGCCCGCGTGAATTTTAACAAGGATCCCTAATTTTTGAAATTGTTAAATATATCCTATTATATTGATAAAGTTACTCAGAAATAATGTAGCATTCTAATGGTGAAATAATTTTTGAAATCACACTTGAGTTTTTGAGTGTATTCGTTACAAACATACAAAAATACAAATCTTTCCTCTTTTTATAATATTGTAGATGTAGGTACTACGTGATACATGGTTGAAAAGAAAAATCCTCAATCCATTTTGAACTTTCAGGTATGTTTAGATAAAATTAGTTTTTAATTAAGCGACGAATAATTGCATGTTTAAAATTTTCGCGTCGGACAGAGTAGAAAAAGAATTTTTCCAGAGCATCAGATCTCTGTCCCAAGTACCTGAAACAGTCTCTTTCTAAAAATTGACGGGGCACTTCACCGCCTTATGGTACAACTATACTTTATCGCTCGCAGAATTCTATTGACTAAGGAATTTGGGCAAACGAGTAAGTGAACATGTTTGGAGTCGAGTGCACCCGTCTTCGGACAGTCTCGTCCGGCTTAGGGCGCAATTACACTTGGTCGTTAGCCCGTATTCAGGTGCACGAAAGACGTTACTCGAATTCGGGCACCCGAAGCATTAATTACATTGTTTTATTCACGTTCGGTTACTGGAACACAAGGAAATCGGCGTCGGGTAACCAAAACGACAATTGAACAAATACGGGCGTACTCGAATAGAATAGAATAGAATAGAATATGTCTTTATTTGCTCAGAATGTAGGTACATAAAAATCTGCTGTTGCAATACACACAGAATCCTTGTACATTCTGCCTTAAGACGGCATGCAAATGTGATAACAAAAGTGACACTACATAATTAAATTAAAGGTAAGAAATTACAGAAACTTATCGTCCAAGAAATCCTGCACAGAATAATAGCATTTATTTGACAGTAATTCTGTTAAATGTTTTTGAAATTTTCCCAACGTTAAGTTTTTAATATGGTCAGGTATTTTATTAAATATTACAGGCGCCATACAAATAACACTTTTTTTTAATAAACTAGTTTTGAATACTCTCGTGCACAATAAATTCTGGTATTGAGATCTCATACCTGTATTTCGTTTTCTAGTTTCTAATAATGTTGCAAATATAGATTTATTACTTTTTACAAACATTGCTATTTCGAGGATGTAAAGGCATGGGAAGGTTAATAATTTATTAGACTTAAATATAGGTACACAGCTGTCTGTTACTTTAAGATTAAATATAGCTCTCAGACAGCGCTTTTGAGCTTTAAAAATGCTTTCTCGTTCACTACAGTGACCCCAAAATATTATACCAAATCTTAAGATTGAAATTACTAGGCCATGGTAGGCAACTAATAGTGTCAGAAGATTAAATTTTTTTGATAGATTATGTAACATATATGCCGCTGTACTTAATCGCTTGCATATATCTTCTGCTTGAGGCTTCCAAGTTAACTGGCTGTCAATTAAAAATTTTGTGCTGTTTACTTTTCCTATAGTTTGACCGTTATAGTTTAAATCCATATCTCCCACCGATATTCGTTGGTAAAAATGCATGATTTTAGTTTTTTGAAGGTTAATTACTAAATTATTGTTTTCAAGCCATTTTATTAAACTATCAATTGCATTGTTAATGTCATTTACATAAGATTCTCTATTGACACATGAAACAATTGATGTGCTATCATCTGCAAATAATACCATAGGATGAAGTATTTGGCATTTTTATAAGGTCATTTATATATAATAGAAAAAGTAAAGGTCCGAGGACGCTGCCCTGCGGAACACCGTATTTTATGTCTCTAAAAGATGATATGTATCTAAACTCTTTTCTGGTTTTCAAGCACACTCTAGATATCTCAGTACATTGTCTGCGACCTTGAAGGTATGATTTTATTAAATTCAGGGCATTGCCGCGAATACCGTATGCGTAAAGAAGGATCTCATGATTCACACAGTCAAAAGCTTTCGACATATCTGCGTAAATTGCGCATACAGGTATTTTTGAGTCTACTTTTGGCATTATTTTATATAGAAAATAAAAAATAGCCATGTTAATATTTTTATTTTTTACCCGACTACGGCAAAGCCAAAGGAGGGTTATGAGTTTTTCTAAAGCCCTTTTGTTCGTCACATAATATGTGGTATTTTGTTAAAAAATTGTAGATTGATTCATAGATAATTTTTTCTACAATTTTAGAGAAGACGGGAATTAGAGCAATTGGTCTATAGTTTGACATTTCTTATTTGTAATTTTTTTTTAAAAGTGGTTTAACGATAACAGTTTTGAGACTTTCTGGAAATACTCCGGAGCAAATGCTAATGTTAATGATATGAGTCAAGGGGGCAGCTATACAATTAGAAACAAATTTTATAACTTTAGTTGAAATGCCATCATAGCCAAAGCTCTTTTTATTTTTTAGGTTTTTTATTACACGTGTGACATCTTGAGCTATAACCGGGGACATAAATATTGAATGAGGGTTAATATCTATATTCATTGTGGCATCTGACGTGTGTTTTGGTATATTTTCCGAAATCTGGTCAATGAAAAAGTTATTGAAAGATTCGGCTATTATGTTAGGGTTTGATATTATTTCATCTCCGTTTTTTATTTGAGCAATAGGTTCTTTTACAGTTTTATTATTATTGATAATTTGCCAGGCAGTTTTAGATTTATTTTTTGAGTTATTTATTAAGTAATTATTCTGGGCTTTCTGACTTAGTTTAATGATTTTTTTGAATCTTTTTGAGTAACTAACAAAGGTGCTTTTATTTTCACACGTTAGTCTTAGGTCTGATTTCATCAAACATTGTTAGTTAACTCTTAATGAGGCATTAGTTAATGGGTGTTTAAAATTAACAACTCTGTTAAAATGATTTGCGTCCTATGAAAATTATTTAACAAACCATTATTAAATCCAACGTTAAACGAATGAATCTAAAATCATTCATTCTCGTTGTAATACGACCAAATTGAAACGTTGTATTTGACGTTGCATTATTACACAAATGTACAACTCTTTTACTTAGCCGTATAATACGTCACTTGCTTGCTACGCGACCAAATTAAGGTAACAATCGCTCTGTGGGACATTAATGAAACCGGGTTGCTTTTCATTTTACTGGTTATAATGTCAAAGTTTGAGTTGAATTTGAGGTTAGAGTCTGTGTTGTTTGTTGTTTCCGAGTTTACTTTCGTGTTATTATTTTCATTGATTCACAATGTCTAAGAAAACCCGCGGTCCTAATTTCACGACTAATGAAAAAGAAATATTAATCAATTTAATAACAAAACATTATTTTTATTTATTGTTTTATATTGTTGAATGGCACAATTATAAAATAATATCATGATGTGTTCAGATGCATACTTCTAAAATAGTTATTTATCAGCTGTCTTCGCACAGGATTGATGTCTTGTGTAATTACATTATTACTTCTTTGTTCCCTGATATGGCCTTGGTTTAATAATTCTTCCCATGGGACTGGAAGATCAAGTTCAGGGTCATCTACTGGTAATTCTTCCTTCGCCTTTACCAAAATGTTATGTAGTACTCCTGTGGCAATGATAACGGGCAGACAGTTACTTAACTGGATTTGCATGCCCAAAGCAAGCACTGGGAATCTACGTTTCCATACCCCAAACAGGCGTTCAATAGGATTTCTGCTCCTTATTTGAGCTTCATTGTAGAGTACCTCCTCTGGTGTTCTTGGATTGTCCAGTGGCATCATGATGTAGGGTCGATTCATGTATCCACTATCAGCTAATAATACTGCATCACTATATCGGCCACTTTCAAATACAGCATTTCTATATGAGGCATTCCAAATAGTCTGATCCTGACTGCTACCGGGCCATCTTGCTACCAAATCAAAAATTTCCAGGTCTGCACTGCCAATCGCTTGTACATTTATGGACATGTAGCCTTTACGATTCCTAAAATACTCGGCATTTTCCCCACCAGGTGACCGAATGCGTACGTGTGTGCAGTCTAGAGCACCCAAAGCCTTTGGAAACCTTGCTATTTTATAAAAGCTCAACTGTGCTGTTTTCTGTTCTTCCATTGTATTCGGGAACTTGATAAAGTTGCGGCTGAGTGAAGCTATTGCAGAAGTGACTTTGTGTATGATCCTGTGAGAAGTAGACTTGCTTATTCCACAATAGTCTCCTACGGTTATTTGTTGTGATCCAGTTGCATAGTATCTCAACGTCAAAAGGAGTTGATTTATGGGTGTTATAGATTTATTTCTGTAACAAAATTAAAAGGTTTTAGGTTAGTACTTAGGTAAGGTTAGGTATAATACCTATAGGTAAGTTAGTAGGTAAGTACCAAGTTGACACTATTTTCACAACTTAATTAAGACATAACAAATTCTACATCTGGAGCTTGTAAGCTATGGTAAGTACTTACCGATCTGATAGGTATTCAAGTTTGTGTTCAATTAATTCCAAAACACTGAAGACAGATTCTTTCGACAAACGGAACCTCGTGCAAAAATCGACATCGTCGTACTCTTCGAAATAGTCACGTCGTTGTTTAAAAATTCTTGGGCGACGTACTATTCTGTCCAAGCTATCTAAAGTTTCTAAAACATCGCTTTCAAAAATAAAATTATATGCGTCCATCTTTTAATGTTTTTGACACTTTGACACAGCAAAGTCGTATTACTAACAGTCTGTTATTGTTCTAACGGACCTCTATAGCAGTGATTAGAATTAACGTCTTGTTAGAATAATTAAACACCCATTAGCGCGTGGTGGGACACACAATATCTTTAACAGTCCGTTATTAGATTTAACAAGGCGTTATTTATTTAACATTGTTTGGTGAAACTAGACCTTAGTCTCTGTTGCCATAGTAATTGACGTTGTCTTTTACTACATATTCGTATCCCCCGAGAAACCCATTTTAATTTTTTTTCAGATCTTATAGTAACTAATTTGTACGGCTCTGTTCCTTTACACTTAGTCGTTTGTCCGAATTCCATAGGCAATGGAATACAAGCTAACGACCGAGGGTAATTGCGCCCTTAATCATTGTCGAACGCGAGCGCAACAGTAGGTAGTCTGAATGAAGACGACTCTTCATTCAACTACCTTCTCGTATTCCATATTATACTGTGATGATAAGTGTAATGAATGTATCGGGTGCCGTAATTAATTTATTCAGTCATTCGAACACCCGAACACGGGCTAAAGACCAAGTGAAATCGCACCATTAATATGTTCCAGAAGCTCCAAGTTGAACTGGTTCTAATTCAACAACTTCAATAATAAAAGCCTTTAAAAATATAAAACAACAAACAGAACGCAGCCATTCGCCACCGACTTCCGAAACTAAAGTAATGTGTGTTCTGTGTTATAGTAATTTATAACTTTTTAGTTTTAGAACGCGGTTGTCTTTTTTTAAAGGTTTTTTTTCTCTTATTGGTATCGCCTTAACATCTGGACGTTAAGGCGTTTCAACTGTGTCACCGTTTCTTAATGGATCCAGATCCATGATGATCCAGATGGATGGACCTGGATCCATTAAGAAACAGTCCTACAAAAATTGACGAAAATAAAACATCATCTATGTACCTATATTTTTTGGTTTTTTGTTGATTTTTAAAAAAGCGCTGAATCAAATTCGATAGTATGGGACTATTTAGGAATGAACCCCTTTCGAACAAAAAATAATTTTGCAAATCCAATCCAATTGCAAATCAATCTATATATGACGGAGTTATGCCCGAAAAAGAATCCAAATTGATAACCTCCACCTTTTTGAAGTCGGCTAAAAAGAAAACAATTGAAAATAACAAACAGTTTAGAGCTAAAAGATAGCTTTCAACGTTTCATCGACCTCAACTTTTATGATAATTGATTCCAGCTCATTCCTTGACCTTGCCAAGTATCGACGGATCGTAAATAGCCGGCATTACAATGCCGAATGTTATGGGAAACCGATCGAAGGACATTGATTTATTTTTCTATGGCTACTATAACAGTAATGGGTCTAAAAATAGGTAAATTGGTATTAAAGGCCGCTATGGGTGTGTTGTATAAAGCTGAATAATTAATCGTAATTAGTTTTTGTAAGCGTTTAATGGTAACAGGGCTGTCCGTATTGAATTTGTAAATATCATGTTGAATTCCTTTATGTAACTAATCGTTATTGGCTATAATTATTACGAGTTGTGACTAGCCTATAACTGTTCTACTGCTGGGCAAGGGCCTCTTCTCTTATAGATAGTATGAGCATTTTCTCCTCGCTTGCTCAATGTGGATTGGCGAATAGGGTATTAACACCCATTTATGAAAACTGTCTCAATTAAATTCTGTACTGCTAATATGCCACCAAAAAAATCACAAAATTTTTATTTAATCGATAAGTGCCATAAAAAAGCATCAAAATTTTAAATCTCTAAATTTCGCGCGTAGTTCGACGAAAACGCCTCGTAGTGGACGCCATATTGCTCTGCGGAAATGATGCTAGTTCGCTGTTTATCAAATGCGCTGTTATTTATTATAAATGATAATTGAATATGATTTTGAAATAATTAATATAATATTTTGTAATGGATGTAATAATTAAAAAATGACGTTGGTTACGAAAATAATAAAAATACAAAGCCTATTTACGCCAATCGGTTGACTGACAGTTGACAATTTTTTGTTTACACAGCCGTACAGCGTAATAAAATTGAGAGGGCGTAATAAGATTGGAGGCTACTATTTCGTGGTGTTCTAAAACAGATTAAAAAAACTGAAAACTTTGCATTGAATTTAAAAAAAATATTTAGTTATTTTATGAACTAAAACTAACATTTTCCGACTGCTTTTTGTCTAAACTATCTCAATAATATATTTTAGTTTTTTTCTCATTATACAGTGAAATACCCTATTCAGACTAATATTTTGTGCGTTGTACCTTTATTGTTTATCTCTTAAACCTACTGGGTAAACAATCTTGCCGAGGTGAAGATCCTGGCGACCTGTAACACAGGTTTTACTCTCACAACCTATTTCAGTTACCAGTCTATCATAAAGGTGGAATAAGCTTTTATCGTAAGACCACTTTTGTGTAGAGAGAATAAATTATTTAATTATTATTATATTATGTATTCATTATAAGTCCAGGTTTCGTCACTCACTAATTAAAATAACTCAATGGCACTATTATAGCGTAGTCTTAATTGCGAAGCGTCGTAGCTCAAAGCATTCGTAGACAAGACATTGTTCCAGTAACTGACGTCGCGATGTCGTGATAAACATTTAACTTCTATTAAATTAATGCAAGATATTATGGTACATTTGCATTTAGTAAAGAAAGATCCTTGACAAAGGCGACAGCTACCTTCTACAACTTTTCACTAAACAGTTTTAACTTTTGATTTAAATGTAAATCAGGATCAAACTGTATACAGAGAACATGTAGACCAAAATATAAAGGGTACCTACAGAAGGACCGCTCCCGCCATCTTCAAAAATAATTACCTAAACTTGCCAGACTCACTAGGGCTGCTACTGTATTGACTTTTATTTGTGACAATATGAAATTTTACTGACACTGGTTGGAACTCTGCATTTTTTTATAACATTTTTTTTCTGTTCGTCATGAAATGTTAATGTCTCTCATTTATTCATTTAGACAAAACGTGACAGTCGAGACTGATGTCTGCTTGAAACTGCTTCAGATTGCCTATAAACGTAATGTCAATGTGTGCGTGACTAAAATGGCGGTTTGTTCTGAGTGGTCTCTCTGCTCGGGCGCGCCGCAGCCTAACGTACTTTGTGACAGAGCATTGTAACTGTCGTGTCTCCCGATCGTATTTTTCGATAGTCATTTGTCAATGACATTGCATTTAGGGGAGTTTCGCGTTTTCTGTGACATGCAATATTGGAAAACGTTATACGGAGTTTACACGGGATGGCTTTCATACTCGAATACAGCTGCATTACTAAAATTCCCCAGTCCATAGTGCTGTGCCCGACAGGGACCGATATGATCTTAATTATAAACACCTACTATCTACGCATAAAATGTATTTATGGAAAAGCAATAAAGATATTGAATACTAGCTTTTACCCGAAACTACGTCCGGGTCCCAGGGTTCTAGCTATTTTTATACCAAATTTCATCAAAATCGGTTCAGCCTTTTCTTCGTGAAAGCGTAACAGACAGAGTTACTTTCGCATGTATAATATTAAGTATGGAGTATGGATAGTATAGTACCTATAGTATGGACAAGTATGGAGTGTGTATATATTGAGTGGTTAATCGACTAAGCAGGTATAAAATCGCCTAAAACCGCATGCGCCAAAGTAATCTGTCTTCAAACGTCGTGCGATCTTCCCGCATGCGAGGAGACTAGAATCGACTGAGCCTATTAACAAACGCAGGCCATCGCAAGAGGAACATAGAACAAAGCCGATGAACATTAAAAAGTGCGTGTTTTACTATTAATTTCGACCTGTGTTACTGTGTTAAAATTAATCACTTATACTCCTGAATATTCTAAGTACTTCACGATTCTACATCAGGAATGCCGCCTAGACATGTTACGTTTACAATTGTTGTGTGTTATTCAATGTCATGGAAGAGAATTTAGGGTTGGCATTTGTGATTTTCACAGGATACTGTAGAGGTCGTTTCATTGTAGGTAGAGGCATTTTCATTGTGGTACTTGGAAATAGGATCGTTTGTTAGACCTACGAGTGTGGTAATGTTGAATAATTAGGTTTAGTACAAAAAAGTTTAACGTAATTAATTTAATTGTTTAAATATTGTGTTGTGGCTCATTTTGGCGCTTTAAGATCTCGATCTCTGAGAGACACATTTTTATCTATGGTGTACATTACCTATATTTAATGTACTTTTTAGGGTTCCGTAAATACGAATACATAAAACAGAACAAACTTCAATTATCTCTGTAATATCTTTGTAGCTAGTTCTAGAATAGATAAATGATTAAATTAGTTTCAGAGAGTAGTTAAAACACGTACTGTTTAATCATCAAAGCTTGTACAACAACTCAATTAATTGTGAATATATTTGTTTCATTACTTACTAGTCTAGTATTTGTTAATAAACGTCTATATTATTACAAATCTACAAACATTACTAGAATACAAATACTAACTATGTATTTAGAGACACATGGATAGCATTTAAATTACACATAGCCTCGAGACATTTGTCTCAAAACATTTTGAGATGTTCTAAAACCTCGTTGATATTATTCTTGGTATCATTTTTACGGTTTTTGAATCGGTCTTTCTCTTATTATTTCTGCTATAAAGTCTTCATAAAGATTGAGAATAATTAACGCCTAAGGGCGGGTTGCTTCAACTAACCATTACTGACCGGTAATAGTCAAAAATGGCGCTAACTATCGTCAAATAAAAAAAATGGGTTGTTCCACAAAATCATACGTCAAAAAGTTACTATTACCATGACCGCCCAGTCAACAGCGCGGGTTGTTTCAAACAGTCGGTTAACGTTACATACGGACGGTTAAAAAGTTACTATGACGTGCGATGTTTAACGTACGTTAAATGTAACGGGTTGTTTCATGACATAGAAATCCGTCAGTTAAAGTTATTCAAAAAGAGATTCCATAATATTTTGATGCTTGAAGTAGCTTTTTGACAACTCAAAATTACGATGACTGGTCGGTTATGGTAATATGGTTATGGTTTTGTTCTGTTTGTTGTTTTGTATTGCCACCGACTTCCGAAACTAAAGTCATGTGTGTTCTGCGCTAAAGTTATTTATCACATTTTAGTTTTTGAAGGCGGTTCTCTTTTTTCGAAAAAGTTTTTGTTTTCCACTTTTTTGTGCCTCCTTATCACCCAAGTCCATTAAGAAACGGCAACACAGTTAAAACAGAGATTGAAAGTCCTCCAAAGATGGAAAGGTGGAAGAAACGAAAACGTCTTCTCGGTTTTTGTTGTTTTTTTCAAAAACGCTGTATAAATTTCTGTTTGTTGTATACTAAAACCTTCTCCAGAATGTAACAAACACTTTTCTCAAAACCGCATCAAAATCGGTTCAGCCAAACGGGAGATAATCGCGGACAAACATACATAGATACAAATATACGGGTCGAACTGAGAACCTCGTTTTTTTGAAGTCGGTTAAAAATGCAGATATTTAGATGATAATTACTTCTACCTCGTACGGAATATTTCTTTAAATTAAAATCGTACAGACCTTGTTTTTCATTATGTCTACAACATTTCCAATACTTAATATTATGAAAATTGGACTAAGTTTACGGGGGGTAAAACGTTATCATCGGTTTTTGTATGAAATTTACAGCCTCACAATCCCTAAATAAGTAAATAACATTGAAAAAGTTTGCAACCATTTTCAAAAAATAATAATTATTTTTTATTTAACTCGTTATAAGTACCTATCTAAGTCGCGTTCTAAATAATTATGTAGCTTAGTATGCCTTAATACTTGGTCCTAATTAAATCATTTTTATTTCATAGATCATCCCAAGTGAGATGCTATGGAACGCGGCGGCAGCAGTGAGGTGACGTCACCAAACAGAATGGAGCAGCGCACGTTTGACGGCCCAGCATGGAACGGCTAGGGTGAAGCGAGAGAGAGACAGATATAGCCTTATCCCATGGAGGTGAACGGGACGGAAGCGCGGGCCGAAGAGGCGGCAGTGGCGCTCGCGCTTAGCGTTGCCGTCACCGTCATCTCCGCCATCGGATTGCTGCTCAACGCCTACATACTGTTCATCATAGTTATAACTAAACAGGTAACAAAATAAAGGAAAAAAAATTGGTTGTCTGTAAAGTCGGTTTACTGACGATAGTTGAACGTGACAACGCGAAAGAATCATTATCGCTGTAATTATCGTTGCTATAAATAATTGACACCACATTCACTTTTCACTTGGAACGCCGCAGAGCGAGGTAACGCCGCATGACGTCATGTAACGCCGTAACGCCGCATGACGTCATGTTTTTTCGTTCGTGCAGCCGGCTTTCGAATTATAAGACGTTGTCACGTCAAAACTAAAAAAATATTTTGCTTTGTAGGAAACGTTTAGATGTGGAAGGCCCGGCGCCCATTGTCGATTTCGGCATGGCAAGGTATTTTTAGGCGACGAATAAAAATATAACTTAAAAGTATTTAAATAAAGTTACAATTTCAATGCTAACCTTTGTTAATACAAAAACAATACCGCGGTATGCTTAGGCACGTGTATTGAAATTTCAACTTTATTTCCATAACGTTAAGTTATATTTTTATTCGTTGCCTAAAAATCCTTGCCAAGCCGTTGACAATGAGGGCTGAGCCTTACAGGCATGAGCGGACCGTGAGTTTGTGGGGCCCAGGACTAATACTACATGGGGCCCTGCGTAATGAATTAACTAATTGCCATTTTGTCAAAAATACTGATAATGATGTTTACAATAGCTTTCTTTTTTATATTTATAATAGGGGGCTGTCCCATATATTCACGGGGCCCTGGACTGATACCCAAAAAGCCATTTTATAGATCGGCGGATCTATAATGCGGCGAGCCTGGTTGCTGGAGAAGAAGATGAAATGGCCCAAGAAATCCTAATGTAGCTAGATAGATCCAACAAGACGACGAGTGCCTAAACTTAATTTGCAAGAACATAACAAAAGTATAGATATAGGTACCTAGTTTTTCAGGTCAATAGTAAAATCATGGGTATGTACTAACATGTCGATATAATCAGGCGTAGAATAGAAAATCCAAACCAAGCACTATTGTAAACTGCAATCCAAGGCCATCGTCACATTATGTGCCGCTCAACACTGAAGGCCACAGATGACTATAAAAAGAAAGATAAACCACACTGAGATCGTTCCACAATACATAGATAATGGGATATGAAAGTAATATTCGATACAAATAGTAATTATTATTGTAACCGGTATGAATTTTATATCGTTAGTGAAGGCTGAAATAACCACAGACACGTGTGGATCTAATTACGGGCCAATTATTACATTGAGAATAATATATAACGTATTCTGTATGGGATTGGGATATGAAGGATATAAGTGGTATAGGAACTAAGTTAGAGTTCAAAACGGACTTCTGCGATTTCAAAATCCTTAAATGATCCCACGAAAACAGAAAAACGAATTATGAATTTTTCCCGTGTGCTATCCGATGCATCCGTGCTATACCTTGTATCCGATATTGTATGTATGTGTTGCCTTACAGCTTATTCCGTTCAGCTGTTTAGGGCAAAAGCGCCAGGGTAGCTCGCGAAATTCAAATATTCCTTCGTTTTTTGCAATTTTCAGCCCAGTATCTAGTTGTCATCATCATCTGCCTAGTCGTTTCCCAACTATATTGGGGTCGGCTTCCAGTCCAACCAGATGCAGACGAATACCAGCGTTTTACATGGAGCGACTGCCTATCAGACCTCCACAATACAGATACTGGGTAACACGATACCCCTTGGTAAGATTGGTTGTCAGACTTTCTGGCTTCTGACTACCCTTAAGAGGAAATACAACGGGCTAGAGAATTGAAAATTAGGTATTTGTAAAATCTATTGCTGTCGCGCGATGCCCGAACATGAACCGCAGAGCGCGATAGAGACAACTGCAGCTTTGACCGAAAATACCAATTAAAAGTACACAAAATCAATGATTCGTAGTCCCCTGATTTCTTCTCCAAAACTTAACCGATTTAACTGCTTTTTTCATTAAAAAATAAAGAAAGGCTTTTGCCGTGTTCCTATGTTTTCTATTTTTTATATAATCAAGTCAAATTTGTATTCTGAATGTTTGAACACAGCGGAAAATCATGGCAATTTTTTAGGTTTTTGAATATTCATATCTCTTTTAATAATAAATTTATGAGAAAAAGGAAAACATAGGGACATGCCAATAGTAGCCATGGATATTTAAAAAAATAATAATTGATCTACTGGCATTATCCAGGGAGGAAACAGGGGACTAAGTTTGTATGGAAAAACGGCCCTTGTGTTTCCTCTTAACGACTGATAAAGATCTACAAATGACTGCCGGGACCAACGGCTTTACGTGCTTTCCGAGGCACGGAAAGCACGCCTAGTATCTAGTTGTATGGTAAAAAAATATTTTTTCGTCATATTTTCATTAAAAAGGCACATTTATGGATTATGCTAAGTTGGAGAGCTTTGTTGATGATTTTGATTATTATAATTCTGTAAAGGCATATTTGTTACTCCCGTGAATTATTTTTTCGGTCAAAGGTTAAGCTACGCTAACCGCGGTCGGTCTGTGGATGGGTGACCATCCTTTCATACAGAGTTTCCTCCGTGCCTCGGAAAGCACGTTAAGCCGTTGGTCCCGACTGTCATTCGTAGATCTTTGGCAGTCGTTACGGGTAGTCAGAAGCCAGTAAGTCTGACAACCAGTCTTACCAAGGGGTATCGTGTTACCTAGTAACTGGGTTGTGGAGGTCCGATAGGCAGTCGCTCCATGTAAAATACTGGTATTCAGCTGTATCCGGTTAGACTGGAAGCCGACCCCAATATAGTTGGGAAAAGGCTAGGCAGATGATGACCGTACTGTAAAAAAAAGATATTCACATAGGTATATAAGTATCAGGTTGTATAACCTGATACTGCTAATTGCAAAAAACGTAAGAAAAATTAAAAGAAGAATTTGAATTTCGCGGACTAACCTGCTTGATCGAATCGATATTCTCAATAACCTAAGCGTGAAAAGGTACTTAACAAGTTTTTATTTTGCCCCATAACGTTTACCGAATTGAATACCTACGAATAATTTGATTATCTATATAACTATTTGGAAATTTCATAACAATCTTGAATCGTGCGTTTGACAGACGCTTATCGAAAACTTCTAACTGTCTATCTTATCCATTTTATTTATCCACAAAATGGCTGACGTGAGCTGAATGAGTGCTTCTGAATGTTGAGATAAATTAAAATATACTGAAAACTATGTTAAAAATGCTTGTATCATAACAGAGTTACTAGAGAAAACAAGACACATAAGTAATTAAAAACCGGACCAGTGCGAGTCGGACTCGCCCACCGAGGGTTCCGTACATATTTGTAGGTACATATTCATACTTCTATACTAATCCATACCTACTACCACTCCATACTTTAATCATCATAATATTATAAATGCGCTTTTTGCGACATAAACGGCCGTATATTTTTTTCACGTTAACATAGAGGGTTGATTTTACAGCATCAAGGGACCGTAAACTTGAGTATATGGTTTTAATTTCAACTCGATACCTTTACGCGTTCTCGAGATAAAGCGTCTCGACAGACAGACAGACAGACAGACGGACAACAAAGTGATCTTATAAGGGTTCCGTTTTTTCCTTTTGAGGTACGGAACCCTAAAAGTGGAATTAATAAAGATATAATTAAGAGATCAAGATATAGATACTACACCTGCGAATTAGATACATAAAACAAATACAGGAATATTTAGAACTTCGAGGAAAAGCTTAAAGCCTTCTTGCTGACTACAGGGGCATAGACAACCTAGATTGCCAATCAAACTTTGAACGATGAACCTTACGACTGCTATTAGTAAACTGTCGCAGGCAGACTCAATCTGATGCAGACATCGACATTTGCAATAATTTGCATACCCGGAGGGCCTGGCGACTAATATTGCAATGAATCTGCATAAAGTTACATACAGATAGTATGTAACTTTATCGAGTGAAATAGTATTACAGTCTTAAGGTTAGGACGGAACTGGAGTAAGATTAGATAGGTATTTTTTTTAATCGACGACGTGGTTGGCCGAATGTTTTAGGCCCAGACTCCAACAATGCGGAGAGGAGAGGAGATGTCTCGATCGACCAATCGGCTTACGTTATTTTCACATCTCACCGCTTAGTTTCAACGCAATACAGTTTCCTATTGGTTATTTACGAGACATCTCCTTTCCTCTCCGCTTTGGTGGAGACCGGGCCTCAGCGTTGACTGCTGCGCAGAGTGTTGCGGGTTCGTATCCCACCCAGGGTAAACGACATTTGTGTGATGAGTACTTGTTGAAATGTCCCCACATATTATTATTATTTCTTTATTATTGTTTATTTTAATAACAATTGTAATGTAAGTTACCGACCGTTATAGTTATTACTAAATTGTATGACTTTCAAAAGTGAAGTATCAATTTTGGACAATGGTTTCGAACGCAATTAAGTATATTCAACATAATTTATACTGATACAGAAGAAGGGCCCGGCAGACGTTGTCCTGCCCTTAAAATAAAAAAGTCCTACATCTCGACTACAGCGCCACCTACCGGGTCGAATTGTGAGTCAAAACCATTCTCAATATTTCATCAAACCTACTGGTACGATTCTAAAAAATCTTAGCTAATTAAAGCTACATTATTTGAGTATTCAAATAATAAGGATCTTTAAAACATATCACGTGAATAAAGTCAATGCACAGGCCAAAGCCATAATAAATAATAATACTTATTTACTTATTTTAGGTACTTATCAATACTATAAACATACATCATCATACATCCATATTATAAATGCGAAAGTAACTCTGTCTGTTACGTTTTCATGACGAAACGGCTGAACCGATTTGGACGAAATTGGTATGAAGATAACTTGAACTCTGGGGAAGGACATTATGCTACTTTTTAATCCGCGTCTGCATCCACGATAACCGACATTCACGCGGGCGAAGTCGCGGGCAAAAGCTAGTATTTCATAATTCATACAATCATTTTATTTTATTTCATTTTCAACAGAATGCTCAGGCTCACCTTTAACATTATCGTTACAGATATAGATTTTAGCTGATTTTACATAGTAAATGTTAACTATTATGACGCAACAATTAAAAACTAGAATAGAAGCTGTAAACTTAACAGTTTATGCTACTACAATGTTGCTTATACTAAGTTGGTGAAGTTAGTTTAGCCTACCGCAGTCACAAGTTGGGAATACCGAGAATGTTTCTTAGTTAATAGTTTCCCATTGGCCGTTATTATTTTGTGTTCGTTTACATTTCAATTTTCAACTTAGAATATTTATTTGTGAATGGAATCATTATAAATAAAACGATTAATGTATGAATGCCGATATAACTTTACAAAGTTAGTTATAACAGATACGAATGTTATAACTAACTTTGTAAAGTTATACCGGCCAAGAATCATGGCGAGATTCATACATTCATTTGTATGAAAAAAAAAGTAATTTAGAGTGTTTAAAATATTTTCCAATGTGAAGAATACATTACCAGGAGTAGATTTATATACTTAGCATATTTTTAAACCCCGCATAATTAAAATATTACGAAATGAAAATAACACTTTTTCGTTTCATCTCGATGCCCATTTTGTGTTTATAAAAAAAAAGTAACAAGCGATGTTAACGGATCTATAAAATTGGCAGACAAGTGATGTGACAAGAGTGTGGAAAAAAATAAGCATTATTTGTGATATTATTTCCCATAAAACGATGCAATTTCAATGTAAGAACTGCCAAACGGCGACTGACAGTGTCACTGTTACTGTCAGTCGCCGTTTCGTTCTGAAATAATGAGCTCGTTAAACTATTAACTCTTTTTTGCGGGGTTTTAAAAATATTGTAAATGCCTGAAGATACTCTTTAGGTACCCAAGAATATAAGAATTAGAATTTCCACTTCTCTAAACATCTTAATTTTTTTGTACAAATCCTGCCATGATTCTTTGTAGACAAACGTTAAAAAAAATTGTCGGTCGGGCGACACGTACGTAAGGAACGAAGTTCGTACGTACTCGCCTACTCGTGTGCTCATTTGTTTGTAGTATTGTAGTAGGCTCGATACACGCACACATACACACACGCATTTCGTTACGTTACTATGACTACTAATTCGTACTACCCGTAAGCCGCGTTATGAGCGTATATTCGATTCGTGACGAAAACTTCTTGCTTTCGCGTTTTGCCCAGAGCAATATCGTAATGATGTGAGCAGATTATTTAAAGACAATTACAGTTTTTGAAAAGATTAAGTCTTGATTTAGACAGCTACAGAGTAAAAATATAATTTTTAATTATGGTTTTTTGAAGCGAAGACAATTCTTTTCTTTTAATTGCCAATTGCCATAAAATAATAAAAAAAAACACATACAATTAAATAAAATCTGATAAAACAGATTAAATAGGTAAAAATAAAGTTGAATTGAATTAAAAATTATCAAAACAAATCAAATTAAATCATTTTAAATCAATTAAATCAAATTAAATAAAATCAAATTACATCAAATTCAATAAATCAAATTAAGGGGAATCGAAACAAAATGAAAATAATATCAAATAAATCAAACCAAAACCAGAAGTATACTCGTGCGACGTACAGCGCCCTCCGAGTCCAGTTCAATCTGTTTTCACGCGACGCGACGATGCGCAAGCGGTGCGCGTCCCTGGTGCGCAGAGTACGGGGCAGTACCAACGCTGCGCTGTCTTGGCGATGATCTCGAACAGACTGGATTGCCCGTACATCCGGCATTGCTGTGGTAGGCATATGCGTACTAGTTAAACTTTGGTCTGTTTGCTACTTGGCATTGTAATTTTAATTTTAATTGTTTTCTTTATGAGTCATGATGCTTGAAATAAACTTTTTTTTTTTTTATAAAATATAAATAACATTAAAATAAATACCAATAAAGTTAATACCTTCTTCCCGGTACTGGTACAGCAACGGGTCTGCTGGAACAATGCCGGATGAAGGAGCAGTCCAGCCTTCCCGAAATCATCGTCAGTACAGTGTTGGGGCTAGCCTGTACCCTGCGCCCAAGGACGAGGCGCGCTTGCGCATGGTTGCGTGAAAGCAGTCGGTGCGCGCCTCAGCGAACATGCCCGAGGCGCTGCAGTACCGAGGTAGCCCCATCACCGACCTGAATGCGTTATTGTACTGGACCACTATGATACCAGCTTACTGTTTATTCGGATGCTAAAGAATACCAGTATTTTACTTGAAGTGACTGCCTGTTTGACCTTCACAGCCGCAGTTACTGGGTAACACGCACGATACCTCTTGGCTTACCAAGAGGTATCGTGCGTGTTACCCAGTCTGGCAATTAGTCTTAACTAGTTGCCAGACACTGACTTCTGACTGCCCATACCGACTGTTAAAGATCTATGAATGACAACCGATTTACGTGCTTTCCGAGAAACGAAGGGGCCTCGGTATAATCACGGTAGGTAAGCGGAGCATAATCACATCCGATCGATTCGTATGGCTTTTATTTAGCCAGAGGCATCACCATAAAATCATTGATCACCGCGAAAAAAGATGGTAGTGATGGCAAGAGCGTCGCCAGTTGATGGCCTAGGGGGGCAAGTTGATATATGAAGGAGAGGAAAAGTATGAATTTTAAATACGGTCAAGACAATGGCACTTGACGCTTTTGGAGTATCTAGGGGGGAGGGGTGGGACAACTGCCCCCCTTGTCGACGCCCTTGGGTGGTGGTATTATAACGCTATCGCTAACTTCCCATCCAACATACCTGCTTGAATTAAGGTATAACCAAACATACATGCAAAGCATGATAATGGGCATGCAATGAAGACATTGTATTCAAACTTTTGAACAAAACATGTCATAAAAAAAGGTATTTCAAGAATGTCACTTTCGTATACGATTAGCCATTCCATTCGTGTTTCGATCCCATACGAAGAGGGAATATATATTATATTGCGATGGTGTCGCAAAAAATGCTGTTTTAAAAACCAGGTAGATAGGCAACTTATTACGCACTCTGCATAGAGTAATAGGTATTTGGACTAGGCACACATAAACAAAAAATTAAGACAGTGCGTCGAAAACTCGTGTGACATCACTATGTCACACTTTTATTGGCGAAGTGATGTCACAAACCCCCACTCATGATCTTTGATGCGTTTTATCTTAGAGCTAGCGCGCACGAGCAACTTTTGTCTCCGCAACTAATTTGTCTCTCA
This sequence comes from Charanyca ferruginea, assembly GCA_947361185.1. Taxonomy (NCBI): domain Eukaryota; kingdom Metazoa; phylum Arthropoda; class Insecta; order Lepidoptera; family Noctuidae; genus Charanyca; species Charanyca ferruginea. The sequence goes on along the minus strand of OX376070.1, from coordinate 18,065,083 downwards.
CATCAAGTCTACGGATTAGTATGAAAGTGCGCGCATGTAGCGACGCGACAGTCGGGAGACTTTTTTGTCCGCGGGTTTGGAGACAGGCCGGCGACGCAACTCAGCAACAATGTCGCCACGTCTATTGGTTGCAATGCAAGTGCGCGCACGGCGACTCATTCTAAAATAGAGATATTTTTTTTTTTTTGGAAATGCTCAATTTTCTGAAATGATATTTTCATAATGTTAGTCTGTCGCTCGATAATGGATGCACCCAATTTTGCCACCTTCGTTGTCGTCTTTGATTTCATCTTAGAACAAGCGCACAGACCACAGCCGTTTCTTCGAAATCCATGTTGATAAATGCGGCAAAATTTTACGAAAAAGTCGCGTTGCTATCGCTCCCGTGTGCGCATCGGCCAAATCTCGGCGAGGAGACAGCAACAGACACAAAAAAGTTGTCGGACAACTAAGTTGCTAGTGGGCGCCCTCCCTTACACTCTGTCCACTGGCTTAATCGTTTTTTGACAGCTGCAACTAGTGAACAATATTTATGATTTTTGTATAAACTGATACGCATAACTGTATTATAATGTCTGTAAGAGGTCCAGATAATCCAACAAGATAAGGCAGTTTATATATTTATTTTATGACGCATTTTTAAGTTAACTTAAGGTAATCGGGAATAATTTCATTCTAAGGCTGTCAAGAAACCAGTCAGTTTTTATTGATTTGATAAAACAAAAAATATGTATCCAATATTTTTTGATAATCCAACTGACGGACCAATTAGTATTTTATATTAAAATACCCTATGTAAATATTCTATAATTTTTCCGTTTTTTCTTACCTCATTTTTTTTTTTAAATTCACGTTGACCACATCTATTTCCTATATTAAAAGGAGAATCTGACTGACTGACTGATGTAATCAGCGCAAAGACGAAACTAACAACATTAAATTCTGTGCATTTGTCTATAGACGTTTCTGTGTGATTTTAAACTTTTTTTTTGTCTCAGATGTAGCCTTGTATTTGATTTGAAGTTTTGAGGACCCGCATTAGTACTAACTAGTTCGCATGTCAAATATGTATAGTTTTCAATGTTGAGTTGGGACACTAAAGCTTTTGTGACGTACAAATATTTGAATAAGTGAAGAAGCGAAATTGAGTCTTATCATCAGAATTCACCATCAACTCACTAGTTGATCATCTAACTACTCGGTAACTGGCTAGAGCGGCAATAGTTCTCTCTATGTATTTTTTCTAAATATTATGTAACACACATAATATTTAGAAGAGGCGACAATTTTTTTGGTAATAACTACAAAAACTTGTGACCACAAAATTACAATTTGATTCAATTCTGCTTATCTCTAGGGAGCTTCTCGAGCAAAAGTAATTCAACACAGAAAATTAACGCACAACTTTAGTAACTTTGGATAGAGTGGTATAAAACGGAGCACAATTTTGAGCCATTGAAGACGATTTGCGGTGGTGTACATTTATGTATATTCTAAGCAATCATTGTCAAGTAGGACTGTAAACACTTTACGGGACTCGACTTATTCTTCGATTCAAAATTTGAAAATAACAATTGTGGATTTTGTATTTTTTATGAACCCATTTACGTTATGATAATGTTCACTGTTTGTTTTTTTTATGGTCGTTTGATACTTGGTCTAATTAAAATATTTTTTATTAGCCCGTTGTGTCCCACAGCTGGGAATTAATTTTTCTATTAGGAATTTCACAGCACCATCTCGAGTCTCGAAGTTTAAGTAAAAGTAGGTGGTGACACCCCCGTGCCTCGGTAAGCACGTAAGACTAAGAACTCACGATGCGATTTTCGCCCGCACCCGAGCCCGCTGCGGGAGCCGCAAACAACCGCGCACGCCGCGGGCGTAAACCGCGTCGTGAAATGTGCTTTGATTTTTTACATAATGTATTATATATCTGCATTCTACAGAAGCTGCGGGCCCACAACCGCAGGCGAACGCGGGTGAAAACCGCATCGTGAGTTCTTAGCCTAAAGCAGTTAGTCCTGCGCCTGATCTTCCTCCGGATCGTGTCGGATTGCCGTCCCATAGGACCACAGTATTCTGTGCATAGGACTATGAGAATGAGGGACGAGGGAGTGCACTTGTGTTTGTGCGCACACGTCTTGTGCACTACTACTACACACTTAGGTACCTCCTGCGAAGTTGGCTAAGCTCCATTCAGATTGGTCAACGTATCTGACTTTCTGTCCAGAGAATAGTATTAAACCACATTCAAGAAGAGCCTCTGTCGCGGGTTCGAATCCCGCTCAGGGCCATTTGTGTCATGAGCACTTGTGGCTGTTGTTTTTCTATATACGTGTCTATTTATATATTTGTCTGTATGTATATCAGCTGTCTGATGACACCCATAGTACAGGGTCTGCCTAGTTTGGGGTCAGATGGCCATGTATGTGATGTCCTCATATATATTTTTATTATTAAAGGAATACCTATTATTTGTATAAAGCTAAGTACTTACCACAATATTTCTTCTGTGATGCCGAGCGAAAATCATCTGTTTTTTTCCGAGTTCTATAAAATTCAATACCCATGGGGTGTGTTATAAGCTGATTGCCACTTTCCTTGAAACATATATTCGCGAAAGCAACTAAATCCCTCGGAAGATGATAAGTTAAAGAAGTATATGAATTTGTTTACACTTTTCTCCATAGTTGTTCGCTCAAGAACAAACAAACACGCATATTTATTATTAGTTATTAATCTTTAGTGTCGAGGTGTTTTAGGGCAACTATAGAGCTTAAAATGTTAGAACCACTTAACACACTTTCAAAATCCAAACATTTATTTGCTTTAAAAACGGTTTAAAGTCAAGGTCATACTCAAATCATTTATTTCAAATAAACCATTGAAAGGCACTTTTTAACGTCCTAATAAGAAAAAAGTGAATCTAGTTGCCCCTCTTGAAAGATAATTTTGTATGGAGAAGAATGGGCAACTCCATATTTACTCTTTTATAATAATTGTGGACAATTTATTGTTTAACGTCCGTGTGGTGTCGGACGTAAAGAATAGCATTACCCCATATCTTCCCGTGGGTGTCGTAAGAGGCGACTAAGGAACTTACCAGAGAATGGGCAGCAGCGTTCTCTGTGCCTTTGTAACAACCATACTGCGATCGCCAATCCGCCTGCCAAGCGTGGCGATTATGGCAAAACCCCCCCTTGGGGAGGCCTATGTCCAGCAGTGGACGTCTTTCGGCTGAAATAATAATAATATTGTTTAATTACAAGAATTATAATATTAAATTATTACGTGATTACTAAAAACTATTACCTATATTAGAGTATGTACAAAGTATTAAGAAGTAAAGAATGTTCATAGATACATGTGTTCATCATCATCATCATCATCATCATCAGCCTGAAGACGTCCACTGTTGAACAAAGGCCTCCACCATAAGGGGGAGGGGGGGTTTGCCATAATCCCTACGCTCGGCAGGCGTCTTGGGGATCGCAGTGAAGTTGTTAAGCACACGGAAGCCAGTGCTGCCCGACTTCCGGATTTTCCCTTAGTCGCCTTCGACGACACCCTCGGAATGAAATGGGGGGGGGGGTGCTATTATAGCCCGGACACCCCACGGGGTGTGTTCAGATATTTACAAATATTGATACTCTAGACGATCACTCATATTTAGAAAAAACAATGATGTAGTGTGTGAGCCAGTGTATCTAGGAGTCCAAAAAAAAATAAGTAGATTAAACTAGCCATCAGTTTGATTTTATCTGAAACTCTAGACTGTAGACTGGCCTATAGCCTGTTTCCAATAATAACAATAATAATCATTTATTTCAGGATTTAGCTCTCATTTTAAAAACTATAAATTAATACAAATTATATTAAAATAGTATAAACTTAATAAATTATTTAATGACTTTTTTCCAATGCACCAGCATGTATCTTGGATTTACAAAATAAGAAGTATAACTATAATTTGTCCACCAAATTCAAGTCAAATCATGGGATTACTTACTTTAAATGCGATATAAAATGTAGTGCCTACATAGTATCGCAATTTATTTTTAGTAGATATTGTTATGATGCAACGTTACTTTTAGCAACTAAAGTTCTAATAAACAAAGAAGAATTCACCATTATTAATTAATTAGAATTACTGTTGGTCAATCGTCTGAACACAGACAACATTGTCGTCACGGGAATACTGAAACAAATGGGCTTTCTGTTTGCAATGGTACCAATTACTGCTCCTGACAACATTTGTGACCTACTTGGAGATTGTAGTTTGTGTTTGATTGTAGTTTAAATCTGGAATTAATGGACTTACTTATGTCAACTGTTTATTGTGTCCCGCACTTGGTAAATGGGTAGGTATTGGTAATCGCTATGCGGTTTGCCAAGCATTTATTTATTTACTACCAATTTACCGATGGGTGACAATACTTCTCCGTGCTTCAGAAAACACTTAGGCCGCTATCCCACTGGCGTTTTACGAGCGTTGGCGTTCCTTCAACGTATGCGCAGCGTCGACGTTGACGTCGCGAGTCTATAGTGGCAAGCGTTCGCCTTGCGACCTCACAACGTTAACGTCACGCCAACGCAACGTTAACGTCGCGTTTGTTAGCAACCGGTACAATCACGCACAAACACGAGACGAAACTCACGAAACTCGAAAGATTAGTGTCTAAATATTATATGTCACTTTGAATCACTTCTAAAAGTTCGTCAAATGTAGTCTCCGGCATTCGTAAATCCTATTTATAAAATTCCGATTCATTATTTTTAAAATTATTAGAGTACAGTGCGAAATATTCACTTTCTTGTGATCGATTGGACCACAAAGGGTTTTCCCAAAATTGACGATGAGATTTTCTTTTTCTTTTACGTAATTTTCGTCGAAGTAGTAAAGCCAACAGTAGTGTTTCCTCGTCGGAATCCATTATGTTTCTGATTGTACAGTCAGCAAAGGAGATAAGTATCCATGTCGTCGGGAATAGTTGAAGATTTCTGAACGGTAAGGTTCGTGCTGCTCGATATTTCGGGTGCTAAATGATAAGTCTGAGCTAAGATTCAGAGTACGTTTATTCCGACACTTTACGCTAATTAATGCTAATGATGATAATGAGTGTTACAAGTATGCCGGTCGATCGCGCACTGACTCGCGTAGCTCACGCTTTCCGCTGGTGCGGGCGCGCGACCTACTTGAGTCAAAACTGCTGATGATGATGTGTTCGATGAGTATCGAACATGCTCCCGAGGGGAAGATATGGGAAAGATGAGATGAGATGATTACACAATTAAGAGGGTTAGTAACACATAGGTGAACCAGTATTTGTTTATGCTAAATGAAGGTTAATACAATGCTGAATGTTCTTATCCTAAGTGATAGCTAATCCCTATCTAGATCTACCGTATCTACCGTAACGACCGATTGTCTTTTACTGATAGGTGACGTTGATTTGTCTCTTTTGTACCGTAAACTGGACCACCGTTTGGTCCCACAAACACTGGGCCCTTGCTCGGGTACGGGTGATTTACGCGCACTAGCACTAACACTCACACTGCTGGTAGGCGCCGCCCGCGGCGCGGCAGGCTCACTCTGAGCCTGCGGGTCACGCGCGGGCGCGGGTGAGGCTTGCTTGCCTCGCCACCACAGGAACACCAGGAACGCTACGACGGCGACGACTGCTGCTAGCAATACGTATGATATGGCATAGTGATGTATATCATGCGTAGTTAATGTTCCTTCTTCTAAAGCTGCTTTCTTCATAGCGGCTATCTGATTGCCGAGACGTGTTAGTGTGCTGTTGATCTGAGCATCCTCTGTTGTTGTTTCGAGAAGCGGTAGCGTAATATTGACCAAATGATGGTGCTGTATTGGAGCTATATTCGCTAATAATAGGTCAGGTTTTAAAGTCAGCTTGTTTTCCTGCTGATATGAATAAAGTGTTATGTCACGGCCCTTAGCTATGCATTCTTTATCGAGTTGAATGAGCCCGGCCTTGCTGACACGGCGCATTCGGGTTTCATTGTAACATATGATTGTAAATGAATAGGTATCGCATGCGAAATACAAATAAGACGATAGGTCGTGTAATTGTAACCACATATTCTTGCAGGTTTCTTTCTTAGGCTGGCAGATACCTATTTGTTCGGTTTGACAGAACTTTTCTTCTGGACCCAGTCGCTTGATTGGACCTCGTAGCTGACAGATATAACTTTCATCCTGATAGGTGCAGGTTTGAAGATCGTCGTTCTTGACTTCGATATAGGAGTCCCTCATCAGATTAGTTGCTATGTAATCTGTGAGGGGAATAATGCTGATCATGTCCTTTCCCACCTGTAGAGGAACAGGTATCAAGCGGTACAGTTGGAAACTGTCTCTGCTAATGAGTGGCACGGAGATCTCAAACATGATGTACTCTTTACTCATTCTCGCCTTGATCTTTAGGTGCTTGTAGATTTCATATAAATCGGACTGGATGTTGTTGATAGGTAAAGTAAGTTCTTTAGATATTTGACCGGAAATGATTTGAAGTTCGTTGCTGAGCTGCTCTGGAGTAAGTAGATGCATGCTAATTTTACTATGATAAATATCCGCTAAGGTGTCGATTAAAGTATCTTGGACACGCTTTAAGTTGTGTATCATGTTTGTCGTAGCCATGGCTGCGAGAGTGAATTCTTGTAACATTGATGTACTTTTACCTTGCAATTGTATCTGCTTATTCGCTTGATCTAAGAGGTTTAGATGTTTATTTATGAGCTTATACTGTGTATCAATAGTCTTCTCAGTTCGTTTCAGAATATTATACTCAGCTTCTACCACTGACGTTTGGTTTTTCCAAAGCTGTAATAGGTGCTTTTCGTTGCTATTTATAATTTCAATATCACGTTGGTATTTATCAGCGAAACTTTGGTCGAGTACTCCAAATAATGTATTGGCTATGGAGCCGACCGCGTTGACAAGGCCGCATCGAGTTCTTGACCGAGTGCCGAAATGCTGATTTAGCAGCAGCTGATTGTGATATTGGAGCTCGTTATAATCGTGCTGCACTTGTAATAAAATCATGTTACAATGGCTAGGCTCTTTGATTTGTTCACATGTCTGCTTTAGATATTTAATAAAGGTGTCCCCGGCTTTATCACCTTGCCAATAAGGTTGCATGTTGTAGTAGGACACAATTTTCCATTGATCCCGTATTAGATTTAATTTACCTATTGGGTCGTAGTATAAGGATTGATTACCGCTAAATTGGGTAATGTGGTTCGATGCTTCGCTGCTGCTCAAAATGCTGATAAAAAATAATAGTGATAAAACGATGTTGACGAAACTACGATGCTTTCTCGTACGTGCTTGTGTTTCATCCTTTGTGATCTTGAGTTTGGCTTTTTTACTCTGCTCTTCAGCTTCCTTTTCTTCGTCCTCTTGCTCGATTGGTAAGACGGACAATTTGATAATAGGTCGCTTTATTAAACCGTTCTTCGTCTTTAATGTCACAACCCTTACAAACCCGTCCTTCCCTTGGTGTACCTCGATGACTCTCCCCACTGGCCATTTTCCAGAAGGAAAATTATCATCGTGGATGGTCACCATATTGCCGATCTTAATGTTGCTTTTTGGCTTTAGCCACTTGCTACGAACCGATAATTGGCTAAGATATTCAGTTTTCCACCTCCTCCAAAGGTCTTGGAAAATCTTGTTCATTAAATGCCATCTAGTCCTAGCGTCACTGGCTGTTTCAATAACGGTTAGACCTGCTCTACCGGTTAGGAAGTGTGCGGGTGTTAAGAAATCTAAATCGTCTATGTCTTCAGATATCGGACATAGTGGTCTAGAGTTGAGACCCGCTTCTATTTGCGCTAAAATGGTGCTATATTCTTCAAACGTCAATGCTTGGTCCGCTACAACTCGTTTGAGGTGTTGCTTAAGACTTCGTATTGATCGTTCCCATAATCCTCCCGCACTAGGCCAGGAAGGGCAATTCCAGTGCCATTCTATATCCATTTCCGCTATCTCATTATAAAATGAGTCACCGAAAACTTGTTTTAGCTGCTCGTACTCCTCCTGCATTACTTTGTTAGCTCCCACAAAGTTAGTGCCGTTGTCCGAGTACACATGTTTCGGGGCTCCTCGTCGTGCTGACATTCTCCTCAATGCTGCGATAAAGGAAATGCTGGTCAGGTCCGACACCAATTCTATGTGCACGGCTTTCGTAACCATGCAGACGAACAAAGCCACGTATCCTTTCGTTGTTTTTATTCCACGCCCTTTATTTGCCTTCACAGATATGAAGCCCGTGTAGTCTACACCTGTGTGATAAAACGCTGGAGCTGGGTTGGTGCGGAAATCAGGTAGATCTCCCATAATCTGCTGTAGCTTCCTGGGTTCCTGTTTCCTACAAGTAACACATCTATGAAGTTGCGTTTTGACGGCTCGATTTCCTTTAATTATCCAATACTTTTGTCTAAGAAAGGACATAGTAAGCCGAGCTCCTCCGTGAAATGTGAGCTCATGGGCTTGCGCGATGAGAAGCTCAGTCAGTCGACTGTTGTATGGAATGATGATTGGATGCTTCATTTCTATGCTTATGTTGGCCTGCCTGAGTCTTCCCTTTGCTCTAAGGATCCCGTCCTGATCTAAGTGTGGATTAAGGTTGAGTAGCTTGCTATCAGATTTTACTTCCTGGTTTTGCAATAAGCGTTCAATGTCTGTTTTAAATTCAGCTCGCTGTACGTTTTTTATTATTATTAGTTTTGCTGATCTAAGTTCGTGTAAAGTGAGATGCTTTGTTTTCTGTTTACTAACGACAGGTGTTAATGCCCGCCGTACCCAGGCTAAAATGCGTGTTGTTTTTGTAAACGAGCTGTAGCGATGTAATAGATCGTTGACTATGCTGCTATCTATGATAGGATTCTGAACTATGTTTACGTGCCTTTTTATCTCTTCGTCAGTAGTATACTTCGTATGACCCGTAGGTTTGAAGTGCGATGAAGATAAGAAGGTCGGTCCTTGCCACCACAATTCGTGTTCTAGCAATTGTGAGGTCGTCAGGCCTCTACTAGCTGCATCCGCTGGGTTTTCTTTGGTGTTTACATAATGCCAAGTGTTTGGTGGCATAATGCTGGCAATTTTCTTCACCCTGTTCGCTACGAAAGGCTTCCAGCGCTCCGGGGATCCTTGAATCCAGCTAAGGGAAACCTTGGAATCGCTCCAGCCGTATATCTCCACGGCCAAGCTGTTGATGCTTTTGACGATTTTTGACATGAGTTTCGTAAGTAGTTCGGCCGCACATAATTCTAACCTAGGTAGCGATACAGCCTTGCTAGAGGGCACTAACCGCGTTTTTGCTGCTATTAGCACTACTGATGTAGAGTTATTTGATACGATTCGTGCGTATACTACACAGGCGAAGGCTTGAATTGATGCGTCACAAAACCCATGTAATTCTATGACGTCATGCTCTTTGCTTTGTAACCACCGAGGAATGTGGCACCGATTTAATAGATTTAAATCTCTCTTCAAATTGATCCATTCTTCTTTAGTTTTAATAGAAACTTCGTCGCTCCACTGGACCTCAGAATCTTGCCATACTTGCTGGAATAAAATTTTCATCTTTGTGGTTAGGGGCGCTACCCATCCCAAAGGGTCGAAAATCTTAGAGATTTCGGATAAAAGCATTCTTTTGGTCAGTTTTGCTGTTTGTGTGCTGTTTGAATCATATTTGAAGATGAATTCGTCCTCGGTTGAGTTCCATTGTAGCCCCAAAGTTTTTGATGAGCTTTCAGTTTTAAATGTAAAGACTGCTGGCTGTTTGTCGGCAGTTTGCTCAACTGTTTCAAGCAATCTTTTATTGTTTGAGGACCACTTTCTTAGTGAAAATCCGCCGCTTTTTAGGCATGCGTTTACTTCCGTAATCCTCCGCTTTCCTTCTTTGATGCTATGCGCTCCCGATACCCAATCATCCATATAGAGCTCTTCCTGGATGCATTTTGCTGCTCTGGGATATTTTTGCTGCTCATCTGACGCTAATTTTCGCAGAGTCATCATTGTCAGGAATGGTGCTGCTTTAGTTCCATACGTTATGGTTGTTAATTTATAATTTCTTATAGGCTGATCCGGACTTTGTCGCCATACGATTTGTTGTAGGCTTTGGTCCTGCTCATCGACTAAAATCATACGGAAGCATTTTTCAATATCAGCTGTGAATGCGAAACGATATTGCCTCCACTTCAGGATAAGTTCTAACAGGTCTAACTGGAGGTTTGGACCCCTGTACATTAGATCGTTAAGGCTGTGGCCTGAAGTAGTTTTAGACGATGCGTTGAATACTACGCGCAACTTTGTTGTGCTAGATTCTGCTCTCAGTACCGCATGATGAGGAAGGAAACATTCTATTTCCGTCTTCTGTTTGCTGTTAGAAGTCGCTAACTTCATGTGTTGCAGCTGCTCATATTCGCGGATAAATTGCTTGTATTGCTTCGCTAGGTCTTCATTCTTGCTAAACTTACGTTCTACATTTTTGAATTGTGCTATCGCTATCTCTTTCGAAGATCCTAGCTTCTCTTCTAATCCTGGTTTCATGGGCAACCTAACTACATAACGACCGTTTTCTAGACGTTTCGTCGTTGTTTCATAAAAATCTAGGCATTCCTGATCTTCTACGGACATAGAATTCTGTACTTGAATGTCTTCAATTGTCCAGAATTGTTGAATGTCTTCAACGTTATGCAAGATCACGTTGCATTGGAATGAGGTGCTTGTATTGCCACCGCACAGCAACCATCCTAAATGAGTTTGCTGTGCTAGCGGTTCCGAGGACGTTTGTCCGCGAATTAATCCTTCTAACAGAATGTTGGCGTAGATTTCTGCTCCTAGGAGAAGATCCACCGGACGACTGATGTTATAACCTGGATCTGCTAAACAAAGATGTGCTGTATGTTGCCAAGATGGCTTAGCGAACGTTTCGTTTGGCAGATTTTTTATTAAGTTGTTCACTATGACAACATCAGTAGAAAACTTAAAATCGGTGTAAGTCGATTGACAAGCGATCGTTAGTTTTCCTTTGCAGTTGTTTTCACGTTCGCCTACTCCAAAAATAACCCCTTTACAAGATTTTCGCTTTAATCCTAGCTGCTGTGCTGCTTTCTCGCTGATCACGGAAACTTGTGAGCCCTGATCGATCAGAGCTCGCATGACGTGCTGGGTTCTGTCGGCTGCTGTGACTTTCACCAGCGCTGTGGCTAGCAAAATCTCTGATGTTTCTTGCTGAGAAGCGTAGATGCTTTTGTTGTTTTCGCATTTCGCAATCTCGGTCAAGCTGTTAGACTTTGATTGTGTTGCGAAATAGTCATGCAAAGTCGTATGATGTTCGTCATTGCACTTATGACATCTTTTTGTCGAGTAGCATTTTGCGCCATTATGATCGTAAACACAATTTATGCAATAATTTAATTGGCTAATTATTTTAATTTTCTGCTCATTTGGTAATTCTGTAAATTTTTTGCAGCTTATTAAATTATGTTTTGCCGAACAATGAGGGCATTTATTTACTGACTCAGACACATGCATTGATTTCGCCATTTCCATTTTCTTGCTATTTTTAGATTCATTGCTCAATTTAAAATTATTTTTGCGATTAAAATTGGATGAACCATTGGATGATTGAGATGAAACTGCTTTAGGTGTCCCATCTTGACGTCGCCGAGATGACTCTAGGGCAGTGAACTTGTTCTCTAAGTAGTCCAAAAAGTCCCGAAGTACCGGAAGCTCTCGCGAATTCTTCAACGACTCTATATACTCGGAATAAGACTCACTGTCCAATTTTTGTGCTAGTATATATACAAGAAGAGGATCCCATGTCGTAATATCTACGCCTAGATTTTTTATGGCGTGAAGACTCTCTAAGGTGACATCATGAAGTCGTTTGATAGCTGTGTACGACTGCTGCGGTATATTGGCAAGATTGTAAAAGGAATTTACGTGGGACATAAATATCTGCTTTTTGTTGTTAAACCTGTGAGTTAAAATTTCCCAACAGGTGTTATAGTTGTCCGCGCTAATCGGGAGATGCTGGATCAAGCGCTCGGCTTCTCCTTTTACCTTACTCTTCAGGAACTGCATCTTTTGTGCCTTTGATAGAGAAGGATTGTTGTGGATTGCTTCATCGAAAAGATCTTTGAAGGATACCCACTGCTGATAGTTACCTGAGAACACAGGAATTTCCATCTTCGGTGTGGACTTGTCACGGTACGATGTTGCCCACATTTTAGAGCTGATAGCCTTTCTCAAGCCGTTATACGTACGTTCATGTTTAATGTAGCTTAATTCGTACGCCTCGTCGTCTTCCAACTCCATCATTAGTTCCCAATGGCTGTTGTCTACGGCTGTCCATCGAGTTTGTAATAATCGCAAGGCGTCTTCAAACTCCCATTTATCGGACAAGGATTCGACATCTATGCTTTCTACGGTTCTTGCGAATGCTTTGAAATTGATATGTTGCTTGCGCATCATATCATCTAGTTTGCTATAAATACCTTTAGACACCTCGGCACGAGCGCGCGCCGGGCTGGCGGATGCTGAGGATGGCTCGTTGTCCTGGTGCTGTAAGGATTTGCCCCCGGAAGGACCCGCTGTTGCTGCTACTTGCTGATTAGAAGGGTTGTCTTCTAGATCAGAGAATCCTGGCGGCTTTGCTTGGTGACATAACACGTCATAATATTCGGATATGGCGTCTTTTGCTGCTTTATAGGACTCCATTGTTCGCTCGAACTCCGAATTTACGAAGTACTTATGACCTCTCTTTTCAAACGGCACAAGTTTTTCGTTGTTTAGCTGATACTCTCTCCAATACGACTCTAAAAGATCTAGTCTCTTTTTACAGTAGTCGATGGTCTTACGCTGTTTGCTATCCTTATTGAAATTAATAAGGACCTTGGCAATGCTCTCTGCTAATTCAGTTTGTTGGAAGTATAAAGTCTCCATTGTGCTGCTGTTAGACTTAAGTGAGACAGAAGATACGGAACGCTCTTACTTGAAAGCCGCTAGTCCCACGGCTATTGCTGCTATGCTGCTGGCTCGCTGTTGTTGCTGCGCGGGTAGCTCCCCACGGTGGTTCCCTATGAACTCACGCCTAATCTAGTTCGCGGCAACCCACAGGTTGCTGGTACGGTGCAAGCACTTCGCGTTACGATTTATCGCGGTCGCGGAGTCCTTGACGGTTTCGAAGGACCAATATGAACGGTAAGGTTCGTGCTGCTCGATATTTCGGGTGCTAAATGATAAGTCTGAGCTAAGATTCAGAGTACGTTTATTCCGACACTTTACGCTAATTAATGCTAATGATGATAATGAGTGTTACAAGTATGCCGGTCGATCGCGCACTGACTCGCGTAGCTCACGCTTTCCGCTGGTGCGGGCGCGCGACAACTTGAGTCAAAACTGCTGATGATGATGTGTTCGATGAGTATCGAACAATTTCTTAGAAACCAATGGGGGCTTTCAAATAAAATTTTATTAAATCATTGAACTGTTTATTCTCTATTAATTGTATTTTATTTTATTCATAAACACCTATCGGTTTCTAAGTAAACTTCAACTGTTTCCGGCGACATGGATACTTATCTCCTTTGGTGACCGTACACCTCAAATAGTATCATGTGCGTGACGTTAACGTCGCGTTCAGCGGACGTTGACGCTTACCACGCGACGACGCGACTGCGTCGCGCGACGGCGTCTCCGCAGCGTTAGAGTGACGCCAACGCTCGTAAAACGCCAGTGGGATAGCGGCCTTAGGCCGCAATTTCGGAACGGCCGGCGCGTGCAGCGGGGCGTTGTTTTGAGCGTGCACGCTTGACTATACTGAACAGAGAGTCCAGAGAGTCTGACAACCAGTTTTATCACAGGGTAGCATGTTACCCAGTAACTGACTTGTGTAGGTCAGACAGGCAGTCGCTTCATGTAAACACCGGTGTTGAGCTGCATTGGGTTAGACTGCGGAAGCTGACCCTACATAGTTGGAAAAATGCTAGGCAGATGACCATTTCCGCGATTTAGGCCCTCTTTGAGGGGTAGTTAAATAAGGATAGCTATATATCTATACTTGTAAACTCAGAGGAATATGTCGTATGCTTTAATACTTAGGTATATGTATACAAAGTCAAAGTCAAAGTCAAAGCATTTATTTCAATTAAACCATTTACAGGCACTTTTGAATTGTCAAGGAGTCGGTCAGTTAGTCAGAAAGTTGAAGTTAGTTGCTCGTTCCAAAACGTAGGTAGGTCTCTATGGAGAAGAACGAGCAAGAAACTCCACGGACACTCTTTTAAAATCAGGTTTTTACAAAATACAGCTTACATTATTCTTGTTGCTTCTATATGTGAAAACAATGAAGGTAAATCTAGAAATACAAAACATAAAAAATAATCAAGATAAAAACCATGGCAGTTAAGAATTGACCAATCTCTACTGACAGCGCCCGTTCACGAACATGACGCGTGAATCAGCACCAATCAGCTCAACCATTTTAGAGGGAGCCGAATGACCCAACACACGCGCCACCACCAGCGAGACATTTGAGTGAGCATGACAATTCTCTCAACCGCCATGCTCATTTAAGTCAAACACATAATAATTTACTTAAAATATGGCTCCATGGTACTCACATTTACAAAATTGAAATAATGCTGCTAAATTATACAAAACTAAGGTTTCCAGTGTTTCTAAAATGTCGAAAAAATTATTAAAATATATATTTGTGTATAATAATAACGATACTCGTTACTCATGTCAATAAAAAAAAAAGGGGTAGGAAACAACATTCCTCCAATTAGGAAATTCCCTAAACTGCCTGTGGAGCAGGACCAGCATTTAGCCAAGCATTTTTATCATTGATGTAGTCTTCTAATTTATAATATGCTTGTCTACACAGTGTGCGTTTAATACATGTTTTAAATTGTCATTCATTTAGTTGTAGAATATCAAGAGGTATTTTATTATAAAATTTTACACAGTACCCCATAAAAGAAGTATGAACTTTTGACAATCTGAATCTTGGCTGATCTAATTTGTTCCTATTTCTAGTATAAACACTATGTCTGTCACTTATTTTATTAAAAAGATGAAGGTTTTTTCGAACATGCATAATGTTTTCATATATGTATTGACAAGGTACCGTCAAGATGTTAATCTGTTTAAACAATTCTCTTAGAGACTCGCGACTGCTGAGATTATAGATGGCTCTGACAGCCCGCTTTTGCAGAATAAAAATAGAATCAATATCTGCAGCCCGCCCCCAAAGCAAGATACCGTAGGACATGATGCTATGAAAATAACTAAAATATACTAGCCTAGCGGTATCCACGTCTGTCAAATGCCGGATTTTTCTGAACTGCGGCCGAACTCAACCGCCCTGCAAGAGATGTTAAGTGAGGACCCCATTGCAGCTTTGAGTCAAGCGTAATCCCTAGGAAAACAGTATTTTCGACGAATTCAAGTATATCCTTATTCAATACAACGTTACATTCACTACTTTTAACATTCGGTAAAGCGAATCTTATGCATTTAGTTTTCTTCTCATTTAATACTAAATTATTTACAGTAAACCAATTATGAACCTTAAGCATAGCGTCATTTACGTCGTCATGGTGCTGTGCCCGTCTATTAACTCTAAATATCAAGGAAGTATCATCAGCAAATAACACCATTTGTGATTGATTTTTCAGTAAATAAGGTAAATCGTTTATATAAACTAAAAAGAGGAACGGACCCAATATTGAGCCCTGCGGTACCCCCATTTTTACTTTTAAGCCCGATGAATTTACACCGTTTACTTGAACTTGTTGCAGTCTATCCGTCAAATATGATTTTACTAAGCTAAGCGCTAGTTTACCCAGTCCGTAATGCTCAAGCTTTAAGAGTAGTGTTTCGTGATTCACGCAATCAAATGCTTTGGAGAGGTCGCAAAAGATACCAATAGCATCTTGAGAATCCTCCCAAGCCTTAAATATATGCTTGATTAAGGTGACACCGGCGTCAGTAGTGCAACGTCCTTTGGTGAAACCATACTGTTGATCATGTAAAATTTTGTGACAGTTAAAATGACTGAGCAGTTGATCAAGCATTACTTTTTCAAACACTTTACTAAAAACCGGCAAAACCGAAACGGGTCTGTAATTATTAGAGTCTTTGCAGTCGCCGGATTTAAAAAGTGGTATAACTTTGCTGAACTTCATTAGATCCGGGAAAACCCCTTGGTCTACACACAAATTAAAAATGAAAGCTAAATAGGGCGCCACTGTCTCAATAATTGATTTACAAACATTAGTAGACATCCCCCATAAATCTTCAGTACCCTTGATCTTGAGTTGTTTAAAAGCTTTAATAACGATTGCAGGGTTTATATGTTTAAATTTAAATTCCGTGGGACATGCTGAAACATTCGAACTTAGTAAGTTTAAAGCAAGTGAGGGCGAAGAATCTAAAGTTTCAGTAGTTTTAATAGGAATATCGGTAAAGAATGTTGCAAATTCCTGAGCAACTTCTTTATTAGTACTTAAGAGACCACGGGAAGTCTCCAGAGTGTAATCAGTATTATGTTTTTTGTTCCTGTTTGTTTCATTATTAATTATTTTCCAAACAGTCTTAATTTTATCATCAGCTGATTTAACTTTGTTGCTAATGTATAAGGCTTTAGCTGCTTTACAAGCAATTTTAAAAGTTTTAGAATAAGATACAGTGTCTTAAGGGCGCGTATTCGATTTAGCGCAACTCAAAATCTAAATGATTGCTAGACTGGCGTAGCAGCATTGACAGACACTAGTACAACACAATGATCGGTTTGTGTGCATCAGAAAAAGAAATACGCACGAAATAAGCACAAATCATTGAAATTGATCCGCAAACGACACCGAGCGATGTTTTATAGGGCTTCTTAAAATAATTGTCCTAAATAAAGGAGTTCGTATAACGGACTAAAAAATATTTTGTATATTAAGCATAACCTTTATTTTCATAAAATAAATATATCAGTTACGTTTTTATTCAAATACTGGTGAAAAAAAATTGACAAAGTGTACCGATTTTGTACTTTTTCAACATGGTTTTTTAATACATAATAGTAATATTTTCGTAATTTTGGCTCTGTGTCTGACTTTAAGACTGTATGTCCTGTTGAAAAAACGCATAAAACATAATATTTTGGCGTACTGTAATGGCTGTATTCGTCCTGAAAGTTAACTCTGACGTCTATTTTCGTAAAACGCGATGAAAGGATTGTGTTCGCTTTAAAAAACCATAATTAAAAATTATACTTTTACTCTGTAGCTGTCTAAATCAAGACTTAATCTTTCTTAAAACTGTAATTGTCTTTAAATAATCTGCTCACATCATTACGATATTGCTCTGGGCATAACGCAAAAACATGAAGTTTTCGTCACGAATCGAATACACGCTCTTAAGCATGGCTGCCACCTGTACTGTATGTACGTGAGTCACTGTTGTACCGTCTCTCATGGGACGTCGTAGCAGTGACCAATTGTTGTTAATTCTTGTTTTGTTTGCTTTGTTTTTGTATAGTGTCTGTTCTTACTAACACAGTGGTAAGTTTTACTAATATCTTGTTGAGTCTTGGTTACTCGAATACAGAAAAAAACTTTTTATAAAAAAAAGAACCACGTTTCTGAAGTGGCTTTGTTCTGTTTGTTGTTTTGTATTGCCACCGATAATTAAAAACCATTATTTGTTAATAGCTTTTGCCCGCGACTTCGTCTGCGTCAATGCCGGTTATCGTGGATTTAAAAGTAGCCTATGTCCTTCCCCAGGGTTCAAGCTATTTTCATACCTTTCATCGGCACAGGCGTTTCATCGTGAAAGCGTAACAGACAGAGTTACTTTCGCATTTATAATATTAGTATGGAAGTATGGATTGCCAATAACTTTCCGTAGGCCATATTATCTTTAACCACTCTGTAGCTCGTCGTCGTCGTCTAGACGAATTTTATTAATCGTTTTTTACCACTCCCGGTCTCCCACGGAAAAGAGCAGACGAAAATAAATTATTTTCTCGAAACCACGCGACGTTACGCATTCTCTATGTTTGCGAAGCAAACTCTGTTATTTCAGAAGACACAGATATCACGAAACGGGTACCTTTACCTATAATGACTATATTTCACACTTTTTATTATTTTACTGTGCCATCTAAAATTAGTTCAAGTTAATTAACTCAAAACAACTTATTATTAATTATTCGTAAGTACAAGTTATTATGGCATAAATCAGCTAGATGTACTTAATAGCATTCATTGACTAAGCCCCCTATCCCACTGGCGTTTTACGAGTGTTGGTGTTTCTTTAACGTCTGCGCAGAGATAACGCTATGCAGATGTGACGTTGTTGTTGCGAGTCTCTAGTGGCAAGCGTTCGCTCTGTGACTTCGCAACGTTAACGTCGCGTTAACACAACCTTAACGTTGCATTTTTTTTGCTACAGGTACTATCGTAGACACACCCGCCTGACCACCACTAAGTTCATTTTTGCTTGCACTCAAAAGATGGAAGCGCTCTCTTGCCCGCCCCGTTGACTTCGCAGGCGCCGAGGGAATTTTTTTTTAACTGAGCAGGCGGAAAAGTCCGCTATAGTACAATCACGCCGTCCTGGTCTGTCCTTTGTCCGCGACGTTAACGTTGCGTTCAGCAGGTGCGCAACGTTATCGCTTGCCACTAGAGATTCACGACGTCAACGTCTGCGCAATATCGTCGCTGCGCAGACGTAGGAGGACCGCCAATGCTCGTAAAATATCCGTAGGATAGCGGCCTTATATTTAGCTTACTATTACGTAAAACACTGGTATTCAGCTGCGTCCGAGACTTAGACTCGAAGCGGACCCCACCCAACCATAGTTGGGAAAAAGGCTATAGATAGATGAAGACTTCAGTGTTATCTTAAGTGTTAACTTAATCTCTTAATTTAAAAAGCACCTTTACAGGCACGTACACCTATGTAAGAACAAAATAAAAATCTATCATCATCATCATTATGTCGACCTTTAGACGCCCACTGCTGGACATATATTTCCCTCAAGGTGGGGTTCAGCTGTAATCGTCATACTTGGCCGATGCATGTTGGCGATCGCAGTAGGTGTTATGGTACTCAGAAGGCCGCTGCTGCCCATCTTCTGGTTCCCTCTGTTGTCTTTTACGATACCCAGGGGTAAAATAGGTTAATACTATTCGCGGCTGGCACCACACGGCTTAACAGAATAGTAACAGAATAAAATAAATAGGCCAACACAGCTGTAAGTTTATTAACAGTGAGATAAGTGACACGAATTAGTGCAGCCTGTGTCTGCAGTTCGAAATTTTCGAACAGATACGCGAAATACGGAGCTCTTTGTAGAGATCAGATTGAATAAATTATCAACTATCGGCCAACTCTTCGTATTGTTGACCTAATAAGGTTTTATTTAAATATTTAGGAGGATTATATCGAAAATATACTCCCTACAATATAATTAGTGTACGTACTCGTTTTAAATATAAATTTTATCATCATCATCATTTCAGCCGCAAGACGTCCACTGCTGGACATTGGATTTTGCCATAATCGCCACGCTTGGCAGGCGGGTTGGCGATCGCAGTAAGGTTGTTACAAAGGCGCTGCCTGACAAATTTGATATCAATAAGTAATTAAACCTCAGGTCAGGGCATTAATATCTTGTATTGTGGCTTATCAGTTTACTGCCAAATAACTTAATTTCAAAATAATACATAACTCTAACTCTAACGCTATGGAGAGAGCGATGCTCGGGGTTTCTCTGGTGCATAGAATTCGTAATTAATTAAGCCACTCGCCAGAGAACTAAAGTCACTGACATTGCGCGTCGAATCAGCACGCTGAAATGGCAGTGGGCCGGCCACGTCTGCAGACGGACAGACGGTAGATGGAGCAGATACGCTTTAGAGTGGAGACCGCGTTTGGGCAAGCGTAGTGTGGGACGCCCTGCGGCACGATGGACCGACGATTTGAAGAAGATTGCTGGCAGCGGATGGATGCGGGCTGCCCAAGACCGGGTTGGATGGCGATCTCTGGGGGAGGCAGCAGGAGCAGTGGACGGCCATACGCTGCATATGATGACATAACTTAAAAACTCGTGAGGAGCTCGTGGCATATAACCGTACGGATCGATCGGTCATGGCTAAGCTACCCTTGCCGCAATCGGCCCGTGGGTGGGTGACAATCGTATTCATACCGAACTTGGGTAGTGCATGCAGACCAAGGAGGTACTTCCTGCGATAGATGTCTACTTTATGAGGCAGGCCCTCTGACTGTCCAAACAAACCATGCTATAGGAGTTACAGACAGCCCACTGTGCAGACCATGCATGGGGGCAGACGAGACAGTAGTCCATGTGCTTCTGAAGTACCCCAAGGTGGCTTCATACAAGCAAAAGTACAGCAACGTCAAGGCGCTGCTGGCCTTTCTCGAAGAGCTGGGATGGATCGAATGATTTATTTTCCACCTGGACGCAAAATACGTGCTGAGACATGGAGTTGCGGACACCCAACCCGTTATACCTACTACATTATACTATAAGTGAAACACAAGCCCAGATATTAGTACACTTATGGCCAAATACTGAAACGTTACTCAGTTTTAAGATGCCGTTAAGTATCGTGCTGTCTCTTTCGCTTTATGTCAAAGTGACTGCGACAGTACGAGACTTAACGGTATCTTAAAATTGACTAGCATTTCAGTATTTGGCCATTATTCTATTTACAAAAAATCGTTGAGTTTAATCACTTGACTACTACCAAAACATGATCATACTAGTTTTGTAAGTTGCACGCTGTCGGTAAAGTTTCCTTAAGTTTGTGCCAATTTCGTCACAAATAACAGACAAACACGATTTTACGATAGTAAAAAGCTGAATGAAAATGGCCCAATTTATTAGCAAACTAAAAAGAAATGAATAAAGGTCAAATTAGAGAGAACGTTATTTCAATCTCCGGCCCAAAATATCATTTAAAATTCATACTGGACCGAAGTAGGGTAAAAATAAAGAGACATTTTAATTACAGTACAAGACCAAACCGTTTTGGTCATGTCATACATTATTTAGTGACCCATTAAACTGTTCACAAGTTAGCAACTAAATAGTGAATAGTATCCTGAATAGTTTATGTATCACCAATTTGTACCTGTTTACGGCCTTGCGTGATCGCAAACGTGATTGTTAAAACTGATGGTTGGATTGATTTTCGATTTTGATCGATTGAGTGTTTTTTTTTTCGTTTTTGATTTTTTTTTTCTGGGTTTATTTTTCGGTTCGCTTAAGTTGTAATTTTATTTTTCAACAGTATATTCTCAGTAGGAGCCTGGAGCACAAAGTACTAACACCCAGAAAAAGGGCCCTTTTCCTGTCATGCGCTGCCTGTATTTTCGTCCGCGCGCAGGCTGCCCGCATCCTGTCTTTAATACCCGTTTTTTCCTTTTATGCGGGTAGGACGCGCGGAACGCGAATTGGCTGCAGGCGCACAGTCCGCGTGCGTATTTAACCGGATGCGGGCGGCATTCTTCTGTCTTCTGTGTTATTTTTACAGTGACGCGGGTCGCACGCATGGTCATAGTACACACTAGTTTAGACAATGGCGACACGCACGATACTGCAGCGGCAAAGGAAATCTTTGTCCCGTGTGGCCTACGAGTGCCATCACCCGCATGCGGGCCAGATTACGGCGGATTATGCGGGGAAAATACGCATGACAGCTGGAAAAGGGCCCTAGGGGCTCTCCCCCTACAGGGGCAATTCTACGTTTCACTTCAGGGAGTCTTCGTATGATGTGATAGATATTCGATTTGATATTATATTATCAGCTTCATCGTTTATAAATAGCCAACTAAAAGTCCGCACCGTGAAAGTTGTCGACTTTGACGAACAAAGCCTGTCCTCCTGTATTACCACATTCATCAAACTGGGCTCAAGATGTTCGCTTAAGCGCAAGCTTTAATTAATACTGAGAATTTAATTAAAACTTACAGAGATTGGCTCTGTGAGTCTGTGCACAGTCGTGTGGGAGATAATTCGAATAAAATGAGCTATGGCGGTTTCTTGTCCTGCATTAAGAAGATTTCCCTGTAGTGTGTGTCTATGTGTACCTCAGGGCTTATCGCTTGCGGTATAACGTGTTCAAGACTTGGAAATGCAATTATGAAATAGCGGAAACTCTGGGATTGCTGTTGATTAAAAAGTCCTGCAGCATCCAAACATTGTGTTTAAACCAATTAATGGTAGCCTAACGATTTTTAAAGATGCATTTTAAATGAAAATAACAGGTTAGATATTTTTACCCAGATAAGTCAAAACATGAAAATGAATTGATTCTTTAATGTTGCATTTTGTGTCATGTTAGCTATTAACATGACACAAAATGAAAAAATTAAATCTTCTAAAGAAAATGTATATATCTATGTGATGTAGCAGTGTTCTATATCTATCTATAAATATAAAAGGAGAACATGACTGACTGAAATAAGTAAGCCCTATCTGTGGGCCTTAAAGTAATTTTTGGCCAGCAGTTTCACCCTCGGAGAGTTGTTGCACTGCGATTGGTCATATATAATAAGAACAATAAAGACAACCGCCTTCAAAAACTAAAAAGTGAAAAATAACTTTAGCACAGGACACACATTGACTTTAGCTTCGAAATTCGGTGGCTTTGTTCTGTTTTTGTTGTTTTGTATTGCCACCGACTTCCGAAACTAAAGTCAATGTGTGTTCTGTGCTAAAGTTATTTTTCACTTTTTAGTTTTTGAAGGCGGTTGTCTTTTTTGTAAAAAGCTTCTTATTTTCCGCTTTTTAGTACCTCCTTCTCATCCAAATCTATTAAGAAGAGATTGAAAGTTAACTACTACAAAGATTGATAAAACTAAAACGTCGTCTATGTAAAATTTTTGGGTATTTGTTGATTTTTCAAAAAGTGCTGAATCAATTTCGATAAAATTTATATAGAACCCCTGAAGCATAACCTATCCAAAAAAAAATAATTTTCAAAATCGGTTTACGTTTGCCGGAGAAATCGCATAACAAATCGCGCCCATACTTAATGCAAATTTAAGACGTAATATACGGTTTTGTCATGGATGCCATTGTCAGAACTGGACCAAATTTAAATGGGACCACACGGGAAGCACTAGCTTTCAAATAAAAATCATCAAAATTGGTTCACCCAGTCCAAAGAAATCAGGTAACAAACATAAAAAAAAAACAGACGAATTGATAACCTCCTCCTTTTTTGAAGTCGGTTGAAAACTGACATAAGTATCAGTGTAAAACCGAAACTACTGAAACTAAGAATGTGAAATTTTGTAGATGACTTCCTTTTACAATTTAGGCGAGCACTAAGAAAGGATTATCGGAAATTCTACCCCTAAGCGGGTGAAAGGGAGTTCAATTGTATTAAAA
Source organism: Charanyca ferruginea (assembly GCA_947361185.1). Classification (NCBI taxonomy): domain Eukaryota; kingdom Metazoa; phylum Arthropoda; class Insecta; order Lepidoptera; family Noctuidae; genus Charanyca; species Charanyca ferruginea. Next base: position 18,041,630 of record OX376070.1, on the reverse strand, counting down.
ATCTTATTTTCTAGTTTCTGCACCCACCCCGCATACGCGCAAGCGTAGACACGCACCCACACGCACGTAGGTATTTGTACAGTCTGTTATTTTGATTATAGTTCGGATATCTATGGTTGTAGTGTAGGTAATTCAATCGTTTCGTTTAAAGAGTGTCGTAGGTGTGCTCGTACTAAGGTAGCGCTGTAATTGGCTAGTTTTACACATATCCTCGCACTTCTTTGGTGGAAACGCAGCCATAATATCTAATTACGGCTATAAAAATAGAAAAATACTTCTACTTTGCGGTTGAGCAAAAATAACACAATAATGTTTAATTTCAGATTACTGAAATAATTGTTCGAATTTTTAATGTTTCGTAACCACGGCTTCTGCCTACTACATGAATAATTATCTGCTACTACAATCATGTGGGCCACTGACTCAAAAGGTCAGGGATCCGCCGTTCTTTTATAATTCCTAATTTCGCATTATCTTTCACCTTTGACTTTTGCCATCTGAATTTCATTTCGTATTCCTGTTTTCGTCTCTTTGAAAGAATTAAATAGTAAGTAGATGACCTTATCTTTATTTGTCCGAAGATGAAACTAAATACAAAAGTGCAGTAGGTACTTACAATGTAAATGATCAAAATGCATTATGAAAGTTTTTTTTTAGACGAAGATTGCCACCGCACACCAAAAAAGAAAAAAAGGGATTGATCCTATAGTCAAAGTTATACAAACAACGTCATTCACTAATTGGACCCTTTTTTTTTATATTGTTATAGGCTTGCGTTTGACCGCAACTCACCTGACCCACGCATAAAAAGACCTTAGAAAAGGGGGGTAACCAATTGATGACGCTATCCTTACATATTTGTGTAGTGTAGACTCGGCCCATACTTAGTTGAAATCATGAAATAGTCCCTATTTCATGGTTTCAGCTATGGGCTAATTGTAAGCATAATAACTACATACATTATGCTTATTTAGAATAATATAATCTCATTTTTCTTGAAACTATGTTGAATTGAATACTTCTTTTACACCATGCGATTTTTTTTTATTTCCCACAGTATTAAGAGCTTCGTGGGCAAATTTTGAAAAGCTATAAACTTTTTTATTATTCTATTTTTCATTTCATTAATAACAATTTTTGGAACAATCCAATTTTAACTCTACTCTTCCAATAGTTAAAATGACCCCATACTGCCCCACAGTCGAAATAGCCCCGACCTTACCCTACCACGACCTGTAAAAGTTTATCTAGGTATTGTTTGTACATATCGTATATAATCAGCTTAATATGGTTCATTCATTTTTCTACTTTCACTCACCAAAACTTTGGATCGTGACAAGAAAACGTATGAAAACAACATGGCCGGTAAAAATAATCCCGTGAAAAAATATTAATTAAAAGAATACCACTCTGAAGTTAAATTAATTTGATAAAATACTGAAAGTACTGTAAGAAGCCAAGACCTTTCGGATTTTAATTTATTTTTATATACTTTGAAAGGTTTCACTCAGTTTCCTTGAGATAATTATGAAGAATGTTTTTATGAGTTTAAATTAAAAGTACCATATTTTATGCAAATGAAGATCTCCTATTCTATTATAAAAATACATTGCGAGATATCTTGTGAAAGTAGCTAGCTGTCTTTGTAATAAAAATAATCATGAGGATCCCTTTATTTATTTTCCATTTCTCATAATATATCTTCCTTTGCTTCCTATGAATTGTTTTAGTAAAAAACATAACCCTTTCTTTGCAGTCGGGGTAAAAAGGAAAAGTGCAGCATTTCTTGATAACAGTCCAAAAAACAGTAAAAAAAGGTTAAGTTTAAATTTTTTTTTCACAGCCATAATAAAATTATAGCAGCATAATTTCGTTAAAATTCAATCAACATCAGTGATTCACAAAATTCCTGGGATTCTCTTTTGTCGTTACTTTCGCTGTCTACGGCAGTGTACGTATAAAATGTTGGTTTTAAGGGTTTTAAATGACCTCCCGACCCTTGCTTTGCCAGCCCGCGCCGATGAGCCTGAGTTTTGAAATCGTTCCTAAATAATTGAAATTCGATTCAGCCTGCCCCTATGCTGCCCTCCCCTAGCGACGTACCCCACAGGACCAAGGACCGTACCCCACAGGGGGTGCCCTTAGCGTGTAGTCGCTAAATAAGTTTTTTGCCCTAGCTGGAGGACTTAAATAATTCAGTGTTAAAGCACCACAGAAAAGTCCCGTTAAGCAGCCGACAATCTCCTAGGTTGACCTTTGAAATGCCAATCCAAACAAAAAAACAATCTTTAACTTTCACGTTTGCAATCCTGTTGGACCAGAATTGGAATGGAATTGGTATGGAATAAAATGTACCTACTATGCATACACTAGACGATACTTGTGCTTTCCTATCCATACATAATATAATAAATGCGAACGTAACTGTCTTTGAAATCGGATAAATAGTTTCGGAGTGTCTGATTTTTGATATCGGATAAGTAGTTTCGGAGGTTACCCTCTACATACAAACTTACAAACGAATTTTACCTCTTTACAATATTAGTATAGACTGATATGAAAACGAAAAACTGACAAACTAAAAAATATATATGTGCCAAAGCCTTGACCCATGTAAGTATGAGTATGATGTCAGTATAAGTGTACCCTACCTTTGATGTAAGTCACACAGATGTTCGAAGAGATAGCTAGATATTGAAGCAGGCATGGAGTGATAAGCTGTGCTGTATCTGCGACATCTCGGCGCGTCTTACCTGGTGGGAGTAGCCACTCGGTTGTCACTTGTCCTAGACCCGTACCGGCGAGATTACTGAGAAAGTGGTTCGGGTTCTGCATAGTTTGCAATATTCTCTCGTCTGTACTTTTCACTTTTACTATTTTTGAGGCAATAGCAATCTAGTGAAAAAAGCACAGGTAACTAATATTGAGAAAAGTCATAATAATAATACATATTTCCCTTCATTATACCTAGTCTTTGACATATATTATTTCTCCTTTGGTGCCTGAGAACGGTAAATATTTTTTCAGGAAAATTTTCTTTCAAGCATTTTTGCCATTATCCTTTCAACAGTGGATGTCTTCCGGGTAACGATGATGATGATATCTTGCGTTAGTACCAAAATTCGTAAAAGTAATAAACAAAACCGGAGAAGGCACCTTTGTATTGCAGTGAAACAAGGCAGATACCACCTATTTATGTAAATTAAAATCTATACATTTATAATATAATAAAGCCTAAGAGTTTGTTTGTTTGTTTATTTGTTATATCTCCGGAAATACTGGTCCGATTCTGAAAATTCTTTCGCCAATTGGAAGCTACGTTATCACTATCAATCATACTAATATATCCATACTATAATATTATAATTGAGAAAGTAATTATATTTTTCACTTCTCTTGCTCAAAAAAGCCGTCATTGTAGCATACCAGAGCAGGGATAAAATAGCATTTCATCCTCTAGGGGACAAAGTTTTTTTTTTTTTTAATTTTGTTTGTCAAATATGACAATGAGCCTACAAAAACGAAAAAGTCTTTAGTCATAAGTAGAATAATCGTGAATAAAGACTCGACTTATTACTGTTTCATAAAAAAAGAACCTCATTTTAATTTTGAAAATGAAACTAAAATCGGCGATCTCTGGTAGAATTCATGCAATGTGTTGCGGCTACAGAAGAAACAAAAAAAATATTTCATATTATATTGGATTGTTTTATTTTCTCGCAATCGTAGTGAAAAGCATAGTGTAACACACGGTGCTAAAACCCATTAAAACTCGGTTTCTATTTACTCCCTCGCTAAAGCTCGGGAGTAAAACTACCTCGTATATAATGGGTCATTTTAGCTCCTTGTATAACAATCTACTATTTTCCGTTGCCACAAACTCACGCCGACTTCAAAAAGAAGGAGGTTCTCAATTGTATGTTTTTGTATATTGTTATGCGAATTCTCCGGCAAATGTCAAGCGATTTTGAAAAGTCTTTAATGGATAGGGTGGGTTTGTCCCACAATAATTTTATCGAAATTGATTAAGCACTTTTTGAAAAAATCGACAGAAAACAAAAAATATACATAGATGATGTTTTAAGTTTCTCGATCCAACCTTGTAATTTCAATCTCTGTTTTGACTGTGTTCCCGTTTATTAATGGATTTGGATGATAAGGAGGACTAAAAGCCAAAAATAAAAATAAAAATTACAAAAAAGACAAAATCTTTTAAGTAAAAAAGCTTTTTATTATAATAAAAAGGTATCCGTAAGAAAAATCATGCGAACGCGGGGAAAGTCTTAGTTTATTTTAATAAAAGGGTCGTTGAAAACGATCACATTATATTACTAATTAAATTGTTATAATAAATTAGCATCGAGAGGCTAACTGCGTTACTCAGGGACGTCACTTAATAGTAATCAATTATTAGCGTTAATTGAGAGCAAAAAATAGTCAAAAATATGACAGATGGAGAAAATTTTAATGTTGTTGACAAGCCAAGTTATATTGGTCAATTAAAGTTAATGATTAATTATTATTATGTGACGGCTCTGAGTGTGGCAGTTAGTTAAGTTTCTTTACAATGGTATAGCGTATAGCTGAATAACACTTTCTTAAAAAGTCGTTACAAAGGTAGTATAAACAAGAGTTAAATACTAAAAGCCTGCTTTCTCTCACTACACATATTAAACTATGAACACACACTACTTTATGTGGGTTTACTTGTGAAGTTATAAAGAGTTGTTTGTGAAGATGTAAACAAAACTACCTGTGCACGTGGTTTCGCTCGCGTGGGCGTAAATGTAACCTTAAGAAATAAGTATTAAATACTATGTTATGTCATCACAAACCTCAAAGGAAACATAATTGAAACTGAAGGATTTTTACTAAATCCTATGAGCCTCATTACAGTGTGTTAATTAACGAATGGCGTTCCCTTTAATCGGCAATACTACATAGTCCATAGACAAAAAAAATATATTCCCATAAAAAATAAATAGTACAAAATCGCATACGTAAACGACAACATTACATTAATGTTTTTTTTATACTTATTTTTTTTAAGCTGATACGATACGCTGATGACTCGTCTACATCATTCATTAGATTTACGTTCCCTTAAACTTTAAGGGAACGTCCTCTTTATTCAACATACTGTATAATGGATAAATACTATGTCATGTCATCATAATCCTCAAAGGGAAACTAGTTGAAACTGAAGGATGGTGATTAAATTCTATGAGGCTCATAATACGATCATTATACTCTGTGCTAACTGAATGTCGGTGGTATATCTAAACTAATTTTATAAAGAGGAAAGATTTGTTTGTTTGTTTGTTTGTTACGATTTAACTTAAAAACTACTGGTCCTATTTCAAAATTCTTTCATCATTAGAATGCTACATTATTCCTGAGCAACATAGGCTATATTTATCAATTTAAAAAAAATTGAGATCTTTGAGAAAATTCTCGCGGACGAAGTCCGGGCAAAGTGCTAGAATAAAGCAGAAGAGTTTGTTTCTCCGAAACTACTGGCCGATTCTGCAAATTCTTTCGCCAATCGGACGTTATTACTGAGTGCAATAAGTAGTCAAAATTGTATTATTAATGATAAATAGGGAACCGTAAGAAAAATCCTGCGAACGAATTCGCGGGAAAAATACTAGATAAAACATATTTTTCGTGAGCAAAAGGATTTAATAGCGACACGCCCCGCCTTCCTCTGAAACACTTTTCCACATTAAGTAGCTCTTGTTGTACCTTTACCCTCCTATTAATAAACACGGAATAAAGTTACACCAAGCGTATTCTTCGAAAAATGTATGGTTAATTCGACGATGAACGGTAGTGTAACTTTACTCCGCGTTTATTAATAGGAGGGTAGAAGTTTAAATAATTAAATAAAAAACAGTGTTATGAACACATGGTCCCTGTTTTAGGGATCTCTAACCGAGTCGTCTTTCGGCCTCAATTTCATACACTTAGTAACAATGTAGGTTAAGACTTGGCACACGTTTTACAAACTTGTAAAAGTTTTAAGTGCTTCACAACGGTGAAGCCTCTATTTAAACAGTCGTAAGTGCTCAGCTTCATAGAGTGGAGACTGGGAGGCGTTTTTTAGGGAATCGGCGGCGTAGGTGACGAATGTGTTTCCTTACTCAACTACTACAGTAGGAACACACGGCTACATATCAAGCTATACATTTCCAGTTAATGCTGATCTCGCATTATACATTTCCAGTATAAGCTGACCTCGCATTGTACGGAAATCCTATACAATGTAGCCGTGTGTACCTACGGCCACGACCATAAATATGTTACAGTTACACAAAATCCAATAGCGATTTTCAAGTGAAATTATGCTTAATCATACTATCTTACATATAATATTGTATTCTGATTGTTATTTTATTTTAATTTTAAATTTAATTCGATGCGATTTTTATTCTGGCTTATTTATTTATTTTTATTTTATTTATTTTACTATTTATGTACACACAGTAGACAACACAGGAAAAGAACATTATAAAATATGAGTACATAGGTACTGCTTATTTCTTAAGAAATTTCTGCCAGCAGACCTGCAAAAGGAGAAATGAAAAAAGAAACATAGACTATAGTGTGTGAGAAAAGGAAGAGAATAAAGTATGTATGTGCCTTATTTAACTAACCTATAATATTATATATAAATACACATATAAGTAAATATTAATATATACTTATATAAATACATAATGCTAAGATATATAAACCAATAAAAATATATATGTATATAATAAATCATAATTGAGAGGAAAGGTAATGCTCTTTCACTCTGGTTTTGAACAAAGAAATTGTCTTTAGATCACGAATGCTAGGCGGAAGTGCGTTCCACAACCTTACAGCATGGACGGAAAAGGAATATGAGTAATAGCTGGATTTATGAGGATGGGATTTAAGTAGGGATCTAAGGTGCGATCTACACGGTGCGTCAGTAGGGCGGGCATAAGAAAAACGCTCGCGCAGGTAAGAAGGATAGGACGGGTTGTGAAGGATATTGAAGAGGAGACATAAGATCCTAGTGTTCCTGCGAAGGCGGATTGGGAGCCACTTGAGTTCTTTGCGAAGGTGGGAAACGTGGTCATATTTACGAAGACCAAAAATAAAGCGAATACATAAATTTTGCAAGCGCTCAAGCTTATTTAATAACTCCTCAGTAGCATCCAGGTAGCAGGCATCGGCATAATCTATTATCGGCTGAATAAGCGTTTGAGCCAACGAAATTTTAGTCTTCAAAGGCAGGACACTCTGAAGGCATTTCAGCGAATGAAGAGAGAAGTGTACCTTACGGCTTACCTCATTGACTTGAGCTCGCCACGACAGACAGGAATCAATAGTTACACCCAGGTCTTTGGCGGTATCTGTATAATCAATGCGAACACCATCAAGGTACAACGGCATCAAAGATGCAACAACGGCCGCACTACGAACAAATCGGCTGCCTATGACCATGGCCTGAGATTTAGTTGGGTTGATTTGCAATCCAAAAGACTTAGCCCAAGCGCTGATACAAGCCAGGTCATGATTCATAGCAGCAATGGCAGAATCGGCATCAGCTACAATAAAGTGCCGGTAGAGCTGCAAGTCATCTGCATAAAGATGGAAATTGGAAGAGATTACACTGGTAACCATGTTAATGAAAATTGAAAATAGAAGAGGAGAGAGAACGCTACCCTGAGGAACACCCTCGGTGAGGCAACACCAATCAGAGAAAACCTCATCAAGGCGAACACACTGAGAGCGCCCCCGAAGATAAGAATTAAACCAGGCTAAAGCAGAAGACGAGACATTTAAAGATTTGAGGATACCTAGTAAAATGTCGAAATCCACCGAGTTGAAGGCACTACTGAAGTCAAGCAATACAAGAACGGTAAGTGACTTACTCTCCATTGCCCAGCGGATATCGTCAGTTACTTTCAAAAGTGCAGTGACAGTACTATGACCCGAGCGGAAACCAGATTGGAAAGGGGATATTAAAGAGTTCGACGTTAAGAAAAATGTTAATTGTTTATGAACTAAGTGCTCAAAAACTTTGGAAAGAAAAGGGAGAATAGAAATAGGTCAAAAGTGGGATAACGAGGATGGATTGTTAGTTTTAGGTAAAGGTATGATGTGAGCCTGCTTCCAAACAGAAGGAAAAGAGCAACAAGAAAAAGAATGATTAAAGATGTAAGTAAGAACAGGAAGTAAAGTTGGAAGGATAAGAGTAACCATTCTTGAACACAACTTATCGTTCCCAACTGCAGAAGATGTAATCGCAAGGACAGATTTCTTAACATCATCTTCAGAAACATCACTAAAGTTAAAAGGAGAACATTGAGGCAGCGGCAAACTGGAAAGGTTCTTCAGGGTCACAGCTTTGACAGACGAATCGAGAGAAAAGGGAAGGAAAGAGAAATGTTTATTTAGATCGTTGAGGTTCACATCCTTGCACTGGTTGGAAGGTGATTTGCCTATGCCTACAGACTTGAGAAATTTCCAAACATCGGAAGAACTACGATGGTTGAGTTGGTCATGGAAATAGCGTCTCTTGGCATCTTGACACAGATGACTGCAGCGATTACGTAGCGATTTGTAATAAGAGAGATTCAGCTCTGAAGGTCTGCGCTTATATCTACTCTTAGCTTTGTCCCTACGTGCCATAAGCTCTTTAATTTGCATGGTAATCCATGGTGCAGGGTTATGTCTCACTTTGACACATCGGATGGGTGCATGCTGGTCAAACAAGTCGAGAATAATTCTATTAAAATAACACACCTTCTCTTCGATACTTTCCGTCTCGACCAGAGGGGACCAGTCGAGATGGTTGGCATCACGCTGCAGTGCCTCCAGATCAATCCCTTTATAGTTACGGAGATATAATAACTGGGGCTTACGCTTAGGGACACGGATGCGATACGACAGATAAATAAGATCGTGGTAGGAGAAAGTAGCAGTAAGCTGACCATGATATTTAACATTATTAGGAGCAGAAACAATCATAAGGTCTAGCCAAGATGGTGTACAATTAGGAAAATAGTGAGTTGCAGAGAGAGGCAAAACTTGAAGATTAAAGGAAGACAAGACGGAGAGGAGTTTGAGAGAGCGAGCGTCGTTTTTAATCAAGCAAGTATTAAAATCACCCATTAAAATAACATGATCGTACAACGGACAAAGATTACTAAGAGTGGAATCAAGGGAATCGAAGTAGTCAATATTTAGATTAGGACTATAGAGCACTGCAAGCAAAACTTTAGTGTGGTGAAAAGAAATTTCTAAAAACAAGTATTCAGCCGATCCAGAATAAAGTGAAGGAGATGAGCTGACCACCCTGTAGGGTAAATCAGCACGCAAGTATATAGCAACACCTCCTCCACCCTTGCCAGTCCTGTCATTGCGTATCAAGACGAAGCCAGGCAAAGAATATTGAGAAGAAAGGAGAGAAGGCTTCAGAAAAGATTCCGAAATCAATAAGGCGTCCAGGTGAGCACTGCTAAAGGATGCCAGAAGATCAGAATAGTGACCAGGAACACTCTGAGCATTGATGTGTGCTATATGAAGATTCTTAGGGTCATTGGTGAAAAGAGTAGAAATTTTATCGTGTAAGGTAAGTGGTGCGGAAGAGTCACTATCCGCACTAACAAAACTAACAGAGGAAGAGCACGAGAAGAAGCTGTCATTGAGATCAGCTACTTCATCCATAATTTATATAAATATAATAAATAACTATATAATTATACTAACTAAAATAAAATTAATTTAAATATCCTATTAAATACAGAAAAATCAAATGTAAGTTTTCCCACAATAAGAAAACCACCCCAACTTGCTAGTTTATTGGCAGAAATTTTACAACGAATATTTTAGAAACACTAAGATTAGATAAACAATAATACCCAGAAAACGAAAAAGTATTATAAACTATTATTCAACAATCGATTTTTAGATCGAATTGTACGTGGAATGAAACGTAACGAATGACAGATGGAATAATTTGAACGAAGATAATGACAACAATCAATTCAACAATCCACAACTGACAACGTCAAGATTTTGTTTGTCATAATAACAAAAATTCACAATAACTTGAACGAAATATCAGAATACCGGCTAAATAAATTATATAAAAGTGAACAGTTTTAGCGGTGAACTGAATAAAATTATTTATGTAACCACCGGCACAGGAAACCAAATAATTGTGTTCGTACAATGCGACCGAGTTGCGAAGCGGTGATGTAAACACATACTGCACAACGGTAAATCAACAGAGACGCTGAGTTACTTGCGCAGACGCGTCTTTCTCGATCTCTTGGCCGGTGAAGCTGTCGTCGTTGCGATATTTGGAGGCTCAGGTTCTTCCGACTGTACAGAATCCTCGGTGCCGGCTCCAGTGGATGGGAATTTGGCAATCAGGTCGTAAAGTTCGCTTGCAACCTCAATCTTATGGCGGGATTTGTCTGGGCAGATAATAACAATTTTGCCCTCCATGGACCAGCAATTTGGCATACCGAAATGCTTACGAGCAGCCGCAAACACACGGTGCCTAGCTTGTGTCAAGAACTCGGAGATGGTGATACCAGTACCCTTGAGAGATTTCTTGCTGTCCCATACAAGTTGCCGGTGCTCCATTTTGAAGAATCGTACTAGTATGGGGCGGGCCTTCTGCTGAGAGTATCCGAGTCTATGACAAACATGAATAATATTCTTGTCCCTATTTACCTCTGGCAATTTAATTTGGTTGATTAATATGTTGTTGACCACAACAAGTAAATTTTCATTATTCTGCTCTGGGACACCATGGAACAGCAGGACCTTTCTACGCATGGCAGTTTCATGCCTATCATACCCAGCAGCGAGCAGCTCAACTTGAGATTTTAATGCGGAAAGTGATTGACAGACAAACAGCTTAAACTCAGAGAACTCACGTGCAATGGATGCAATGTCAGGTGAAGCCGGTGTGGTGTTAGTGGAAGCCTGCTGCAGTTTTGCTTCATATTCCTGCATTCGGGAACCAAACAACTGTTGGAGGTTCTCCAGGCTGGCAGCAAGTTTAGTGTCCATGATGTAGTAAAGTGACAGTGACCCAGGAGCAGGTGTTTCAGAGTTGATAACAATAGATAGCAAGTGTGGGGGGGCCTAATGTAAGATGAACTTGTTTATTTCATTAAAAATTAAGAAAAACTATTTTATATTAATTGTTTTATGAAGAGCCCACAAACTTAATGTTGTTGCTATGTCTACCCACAAAGGAAAAAAAAAAGTTATGTTATGTTCGGTGAGTATAAAAACTCATCGAATTTTGAGTAGGCGCCCAATATCCAATATTTTAGAATTAATTTTTGTTTTGTATTTTTGAATACCAATCGACAAATAAGTATTACATGATATAATAATAATAATATGTGGGGACATTTTCACACACGGCCATCTGACCCCAAACTAGGGAGACCCTGTACTATGGGTGTCAGACAGCTGACATACATACACAAATACATTTTTTCTTTTAAATACATACATATTATAGATAAACAACACCCAGACACAAGGCAAACACAAGTGCTCATCACACAAATATTTACCCTGGGCGGGAATCGAACCCACAACACGCTGCGCAGCAGTCGAACGCTCAGCCACTGCGCCAACCGTGTCGTCCTCCATATGCTTACCTGTAAGAGAGGTACACTAGTCTTTAAGTATATTGGATGTATTTCATATCTTTGTATTTAAAGTGTATCCAAATGTTGGCGAGTCAAAAATTGAAAACGGTTGGTGAGCAAAAAAAATAGTAGATTATGCATCAAGGGGATAAAGTAGTGACTTATGTAGCGGGCGCCGTATTGGATCCCGAGCAAAACGAAGGATTCTAGCGTTAACTCCTGAGCAGAGCGAGGGAGTTTCGAGTTAACTCCCGAGCAAAGCGAGGGAGTTAAGACAAGAATTCTGAGTGCAGCGTGGGATTCAAGGTTGCCCAAGACGAAGGCACCTTTATCCCCGAGGAGCATACTCTACTTTTCACACCATCTACGAGACAATAAAAACAATAGTACTAGAATTAAGAGTAGATTGTTGGTAATACCAATGGCTTAAATTCGGAATTAATGTACTCCGGAGTCACAAAAAATCTCACAAATCACTATTGTCGAGTGACAATAGTGATTTGTGAGATTTTTTGTGACATTTTGTGAGAATTTGCTGATATGTAATTTGTTGTATAACAAAGCAAAGCAATTTTCAGTATTCGCGCCTCAGATTATGAAACAAAGGGCAGATATACAACGCGGAACACTGAGAGTGAAGCCAAAAAAGCAAATACAATCACGAGATTGTAGGGAAGGATTCGCTTTTGAATTTGTATTTGCTTTTTTGGCTTCACTCAGTGTTCCGACCGGTCTATCTGCCTTTTGTTTAATAATCTGAGATTGGCGCCTCTTTTTAATTTGTGCCCTATTTTTTTATTTATATTCTACTATTGGTGGCCAGTTCGATTTTAGAACAATTTATTTTTTAGTGCAGATCTTTTAGATTAGATACAAAATGCAGATAGATCGCGCGGAACACTGAGAGTGAAGCCAAAAAAGCAAATCCAAATTCATAAGCGAATACCTACAATCTCGTGATTGTATTCGCTTTTGCATTTGTGTTTGTATTTTCATGTGTTTTTTTTTAACGATGCGGCGTTTCGTGCTGTACTGACTCGTGTCAGTACAGCACGAAGCGCGTTGTAGGTATTCTATAGGTAATAATTATTATCTACGTGAATGGATGTTTGTTAATATTTCACGCAAAAACTGCTGAAGGGATTTTGATGAAACTATACCTAGTAATGTAGCTTAATACATCAGAATAACACATAGGCTATAATTTGTAAAGATATTATGTAATTTTGCCAAAACATAACGATAAGTGACAAGCACGTTGTAAAAAATCCTGCCATTTGAGGGCTTGGGCCATAGAAATATAATAACTATGGCTTGGACAGTACTAATTCCACTCGGGCGCAGCCGCGGGCGGTAGGCAGTTGTAACATATTTGTGGCTTGTGACTGTACCTATTACTAGCAGCGTAGGTATATTGTCATTGCAAGCAAATAGAAAAACAACAAGTACAAGCTCTTTATCTAGTCATCATGCCCCACATTAGTAATTTCTCCTGTATCGTAGGTGCGTTTACAAACATACACACACACACACACGCACATATACATACACACACACACATATATTTACTTTGTATTATTTGATTCTGTTTAAGTAATAGTAAGTATTATAACTTCGTAAACCAATTTTTCACGAACAAAAACACAGAAAAAAAAACAATATACAGAATAATGAAATCAACATTTAGTAAAAACGCTCCAAGTGCCTTACGAGTGAGACATGCGTAAGCTTTAAGTGAGCTACGATTTTGCTACGTAAACTACGAATATGCTATGCTACGAGCAAGCTACGATTTTGCTACGGGTGAGCTACGAGTATACTACGAGTGAGCTATACTATTCTCCATTTACAATAGCATTAGACAGAAGTTAAAAAAGGTTATTTTTAATGCACACTGTATAACAAAAGTACAAAAAACGTGTTAAAGTTACGATAGACACCGAATTTATTATACTTAATCTATTTTCACAGTAGCTGTCGCGCGTATTTGTAACCATTTAAATAATTTATCTTCTAAAATTATGTGGCTTTCATTTAGTTGTATATTATTTAAATCCAATTTAAAATTACAGTGTCAATGCTAAAAATCTAACAGAAGCAGGGATGATTAATGCCCTGAACGTTTTTCGTTTCACTGTAATTCTACTAGATTTAAAATGTTACCTAATCTTTAAAAGATTTTAATTCTGTTTACATTATTATACGTCCATATTTAGTATTATCTTGAATCTATTTATCAAAATTATATTAAAATAAGTATAATTAAAATTGTTTTAACTTATCTTTAAAATAAAATGTTTTACAGTCCTGCTTCGATGAGCCTCTTTTTTCCAATGCTATTATAAATGGACTATAGTATACTTCAAGACTAGACACTGCCAGTGGGTCGCCAGCATGCTATGAGGCGACAAAAAAAAAAAAAAACAACAAACAAACAACAAACAAATAAACAAACACAACAAACAAACAAACAAATAAAATGAAAAGCTATGTGTAACATAGCTTTTCATTATATTTTTCTCCAATAGACGGACAATTGCGTCAGCAGATTAATTTCGGTGATATTCCGTGAGATTCGCGGAACTTGTTGTCTTGACAAGGAGCTTACCTTTCTTCGGCGTTTGGCGCGACGTTGATAACGAAGGCGTGTCTCGTCGCTGTCGGTTAGATAAGCCGCGTTTAAACCGGTAATTACCGTCGTTTATACTTCCAGGCAAATTACTCGCCTTGCTTAGTTTGTTTACTCAGTTTTAAAGTAATTGAGACAATTTTCTCAATTCATAAATGTGTATTTTTTTCTGTTTGTGTTATAAAAAAGAAGAGGTGGAATAAAATGAGTCTTAACTATTATTTCTTATTAACTAATAGGTTCATTTTACTAACAGTATTTCCTAATTATTGAACTTCGTCTAAAACTGAACAAATAATAAGTTATGATGAGTGGTTGGAACTGGTATAAGGTGAAATTGATGTAATTTTAAGATTTTATCGAGCACTAGCTTTTGCCCGCGACTTCGTCTGCGTGAATGTCGGTTACCGCGGATGCAGACGAAGTTGCGGATTAAAAAGTAGCCTACGTCCTTCCCCATGGTTCAAGCTATCTTCATGCCAAATTTTATCAAAATCGGTTCAGCCGTTTCATCGTGAAAGCGTAACAGACAGAGTTACTTTCGCATTTATAATATTAGTATCTAATATATTTGTATGGAAGTATGGATAGTATGGATGTAATCACCTATTTGAAATATTTGCACAACTAATAAGTCGAATATAGTGAGTCTTAATTAATTTTACCATGTTATTGTATACCTATTTTCTGGCAATTAAACTAATTTCATTTCATTTCAAATTTTCACTTCCTTATCAACAATTCTAAAAGATCTCTCATCCAAGGCGTTGATGATTATAAATAATATGGTTTTATATTGAAAACATAAGCGGTTGAATCCAGACAAATTAAACACAATACCATCATCGCACTCCAGTTGAGATAATAATCACAGTCGCTTTTTCGTGAATTTGCTGCTCCTTGAAATTCAGAAATTTTCAGTGAGAAAGTGTTTCGGTCGGGCGCGCAGTAACTTCGAGACGTAAAGATATTCTCCAAGTACTAAGATATTATAAGGAGTTTCATCGTGGAATAAGATTTTGTTGGATAAAGGTTTATGAGTCATAATTTATCGCCCTCCTAAACTGAGTTGTGGGATCGCCTATTATTCTCTTACATTGTATGCGTACAAGTAAATTTTAGGCAAAATCCACACATGTTAATAACATAAAACGGTTTTATGAGTCAGTGAAAATACTGTCTATGGAACATATATTTTCTCTTGATGTTCAACTGAAACAGTACCATTTGATTTCAGAGAAACATGGTAATTAAACCCAAACGGTAACTGCGAACTACGGAATTATTGCACATGCTAAATGCAAGACAAACACGTTTTCCGTTTATATTTTAATTGGAAGCTCGTTGAACGATCACAAACATTACCGTTTGTGTTTCATCATACGGCACTATTAACAGAGTCAGCTAAAGTGTTGAGTAGAGTTTATTTAGCCATGCACGTGAACAAACAGTCACACGTAGGTACCATAGTGCTAACAGAGGGCCGAGTACAAAGGCGCTGACATAAAAGTATTCGATTCGAGACAATTTTCTAACTGGCAACACGACTATCTTTCTTCTCCTTTTCGAATCAATAGTTTATGTAAATCCCTATTTTTTTTATATTACAGTATGTACAGAGGCCAGCTCATCAAGCTACAACAATCTGTCAAATTTCTTTAATAGATCTTCAACTTTATACCAAAAGAATAAAGTTCATACTCAATTGGGAAAATTTTACAGTTTGGTATGACAGATTGTTCAACAAATCTGTGCGTGCGGCGCATACAGCTTTAATTTGTGTGGCAGTGACGCGGCAGCCATCGTTCGAGCAACACAAAAAAAAACTGTTCAATTTGTTAAAATAATGTGTTTTTTGTACTTTAAAAGCTAATAAAAAATATATTGTTTTATAATACAAGTCACGCACACCTGAAAAAAAATTAAAATTGGTTTATTCACAGACATATTTTTTACACGTTACATTTACCTCTGCCAAACTGCAAAGCAGTTTGTTGGCAGAGGTAGCTTAATTTTTTTTTCACTTTTCTTGCTCAAAAAGGCCGTCGTTGTAGCATACCAGAGCGGGGATGAAATAGCATTTCATCCTATTGGGGAAAAAGTTTTTTTATTTTATTTTTTCAAGTGTCAAATATGACAATAAGCCTACAAAAACGAAAAAGTCTTTAGTCATAAGTAGAATAATCATGAATAAAGACTCGACTTATTACTGTTTCATAAAAAAAGAACCTCATTTTAATTTTGAAAATGGAACTAAAATCGGCGATCTCTGGTAGAATGCATGCAATGTGTTGCGGCTACAGAAGAAACAAAAAAAAGACATTGGCGCAAAATCTTTATAATTTTTCTCTAATTGCAAATTGAATTGGTAGTGACCGTAATCGTAGTGAAAAGCATAGTGTAACACACGGCGCTAAAACCCATTAAAACTCGTGGCCGCGACTTTGTCCGCGTGAATATCGGTTACCGTTGATTCAGATGAAGTCGCGGATTAAAAAGTAGCCTATGTCCTCCCCAGGGTTCAAGCTATTTTCACACCAAATTTCATCAAAATCGGTTCAGCCGTTTCGTCGTGAAAACTTAACAGACAGAGTTACCTACTTTCACATTTATAATATTGGTATGGATTTTTTTTTACAATGACACTCATCTAGGTTATAACTATTCCTACATGGCGCCGCGCGCACTGGTGAGTAGAACCATCTATAGCTAGGGTTGTCGTTCTCTAAAACGCAGGTGTAGGAACACTGTGGGCACTGTAGTAACTGGACCATCGGTCTAGTTAGCACAAGCGCACCGGGCAAGCTCTGGTTGTCGGTGACATCTGTAATCCCGCATTTTGCTAGGTCATGTTTACGGGCTACATGGGTGCGTATTCTATAGAGCGCTTTCCATATAGGCCGTGACTATCATACGAGTATTTTGGAATAATTATATATTTTACGACAAGCACAATTTAGTATCACTTATTCATAATTAAGCGCTTCAAACGGAATAAATGTTAACTGCTAAACGGATATGTGTAATTTAAAAATCAATCGAATTTACCTACGAGTTTAAACCGCACGCTTGTATTAGCCTTTAGAAATGCATTAATTTTCGCATATATGCGTTCTTGGAGCAACAATACACTGACTTTAATAGACACTGCGAAACAGTCTCAAATGTGAAGGAATATTGCATTGATGCTACTAACTACCTGTTAAAAGTTCCTTTTTGCCATTTTAGTCTTTGTAATTAAATTTGATGGTAGTTTGTTCGTGTTCTGCGCTTCTGGTGTTTATATTAAAGCTTCTCAGTTTATGTTAAAGTCATCATTATCTAACACTCCCCATGAGAGTTTAATAGACTGTCTGTCTTAGAGTTAAGTGGTCTCTAGATAGAGAGCATAGTTACATACCATATGGCATCCGCACTTTATGATCGACGTAAAAATGTTATACTTCAAACTTCTTGGTATATGACTTTCTTTCAAATTATTTTATAAAATCTGTATAATATAATTGTAAAATAAAAAATCTAATAGCAAAAAAAGGCTTGAAAGAGCTATTAATTTTTAATAAATATCACAGGACGCGACACACATCACAGAAAAACAATTTACATAAAAAGAATTATGCAAAAACGTTACCCCTCACTAGTAATTTCTCCTGTATCGTGGGTCCGTTACAAACATACACATACACAAACAACTAGATCTGGAACAACTATCTGTAGCCCATACAAATATTCGTTCCATGCGGGAATGCGCCAACAATGTCGTCTTGATATGACATCACGCGGTGAGAAATGACTTCAAAAGTTTCACTAAAGTTGAAGATGCAGGGTTTTGTAACAAACCTGCATCATTAAAGTTTATACTGACACTATTAAGTATTTCTTGGTTACTTAACGACTGTTTCTTTACTAAAAACCTTTTGTCTACATTATTTGGTTCATATTTACTAGAAACTATTTTACTTTCAAACGACTCTCTTCTCCTCTTAATTCTGTTGTTTTTAGTCGATACAATATTTGCTTTTGTGGTTGTGTCTGCTTCTAGACTTGCTTTTTTAGTTTCTATTAACGCAACTAAACGGTCGAACCATGGTTTGTCTTTTTTGTTTTCATTCAAATCAAGTTTACGAATAATTTCAACTTCATTTACCAGATCTGATTTGACTTTATTATAAATATTCACCCGCTGGTTAATATTGTTTTTGTGTGATATTTGAATAGCGACCTGTGTATCGGTAATTTCTTCAATCGCAGTTTGGTTTTTGTCAGTTGTAAAGTTATTCCCGTTGTCGCCATCCTTTCTATTACTAGTGTTTTGGATGGTATTCGTAAAAATATGTTTCGGTGAATTTAAGGTACCGTCGTTTCTTGATCTTTCATCGCTAACTGGATGGAAAATATTACTTTCTGAAGGATTTTTTATACTCCTTCGCTTTCGAACTGGGAGACCTTTAATTTCATCTTCATATTCTTCTTCAGTCGGCTTTCCCCTGATGTTTGGCATTTTTATGTCATAGCCTTTTCTGTAAATAATTATATTTTAAAATGAACGATGATTCTTTTAATTAATTAGATTACATCACATATACGCATAACATATTTTTTATACCGTCTCGTCAACGAATTAATCTTATTTTGAAGCTTACGCCTTCTGACCCTTTGTCATAGAACTGTATCTTTAGAACCGAAACAGCTAGTCAGTAGGAAAGTGTGTGTGAAAATACACGTGGGTACGACTTCTATCATGGCAAATAATAATAACTACAAAATATGAAATCTCATTTAATAAATCTCGAAAAATGCTGTATTATCAACGTTTTCCTGTAAACTGACCACCAAGACATCGATTTCCGTTTACAGTCCCATTTCGATAGTTTTTTTTTAGTTCTTTATAGTACTTATAAACATGTTATAATTCTATTTTATCTCATAATTGTCTATAGTACGTATGTATTAATGTAATTGCAATACCAATCTTTTATTTCTCAATGCTTTGCTTCTAAAGAGAAGGCACGAGCATTGATCACCACATTTGCTCAGACCAGATTGTAAATCCAGGTTTCCTCACGATGTTTTCTTAATCAATGTCGGTGATGTCCAAAATTAACTTAGGAAGTACATTATACATTCCACCTCCCCCCCCCCCCCTTGTGCATGAAGTATAAATAAATAAATAATATATTGAAAGAGTTACATTGGTATTTGCCTAGTATGAAATCCGCAACCTCATGCATGAGAGGTGGGCGGCTTAACTACATCCGTACTTATTAAAAAATATTAAATATTTACCCCGGAAAGTCACCTGAAATTTGTTCACTATATAAATCAGGTAGTTTTCCTATCGGTTCCTGTACTAATGGCGATGCAACAGCCGCCGTAGTCATATGTTTTCTAAAATAGTCAGTGTTTAAAGCAAATGTCACCACATTTTCATGATATGGGACAGATGTAGTTGTTGGTTGAGGTCTTATTACTTCGGAATACACACGGATTGGTGTTGGATACGTAGGTGTCGACATTTGAAAATCGGGCATTCTCTCTGCATCTAAAAATCTGTTAGGATATTTTGGAGCCATCCAGTTAAATTTGGATATCAATAAGGCTGGATCCGGCACTGCTAATCTTGCGGGGTTAATCGGCGACAAACGTTGTTCCATAGCTTCCGGCGACAGACTATGCTGCAACCCCACCTGCCCGGGTGTCATCATACGCCTGTATACATTCTCACGGTCCATAGGTACGTTAGGGTTATTATTCATAGGTAGATATGGTAAGAGTGCTTGAACTGATGCGTAGGCAGCCTGTAAATAGAAATCACGGGAAATATGTTTTTATTTCTTACTTCTTAGAATGAACTTTTCCTTACTAATGTCAATCAATGGGCCACAGTAGCTAATGTTTTAGTTATTAAATATAGATTTAAAGCTTTACCAATGGCGAGTTCGTTGTTCCACCGGTGCCCATCATCCTTCTCGAGTCAATCAGACTTTGTATTGCCTTCAACTGATCCAAAGAGCCTTCAGGATGTCTCGTAAGAGCCTGAAATGATAATAATATGATTGGTTTTTAAAACAGCGTCATATATATATGTCAAAGTCAAAATCAAAGTCAAATCATTTACTTCAATTAGACCATTAAAAGGTACTTTTGAGATATAAGACTGGTCAAAGAATTTTAGCAGTTATTTCTTACGCTAGCCATTTCACGATCCTCGGTGACTTCGGGTTTCGCAGTATCCTGGTAGACTGGTTTCGCAGTGAGCCTCATCAAGGAACCTTCGAATTTGTTTTGGTCTTCGCCTTCGACCATCGAGTCGTCCAGTCTGCGACCAGAACGTATGGTAGTGGTCTCATCGTCTTCTGGCGCTCCAGTTCGTACTAGAATTTTACAGACAGTGTTATTTTTTTGGCAAACCATAAAAATCATGTTGCAAGACAAATCTTACAACATGATATTATTTATTTTATTCTCGTAAATGAACTTTGTCTATGATCATGTTTTTTTTTTAACTAAACTAATTTTGAAATAACGTAGTACATCATTCTTATGGCCAAATACTCAAACACTACTCAATTTTCAAATGCTGTTATCTCTACTGTCACAATCACTTTGACATAAAGTAATAGAGACAGCACGAGACCTACCGGCATCTGAAAATTGATAAGCGTTTGAGTATTAGTCTCTTAACTACTTTGACTTTGAATAATGCATGTGAGAGTAAATAGTTTTATGATACTAAATATTTCTGGGTAAATATTACCTAGAAATATTTTGTTGTCAGTAACGCAAAATAGGACAGTAATGAAAAATAGGACAGTAATGAAAAATAGGACAGTAATGAAAAATAGGACAGTAATGAAAAATAGGACAGTAATACAAAATAGGACAGTAATGCCAAATAGGACAGTAAGGGTGTTACTAGACCAATCGATCGACCGTCGATAGACGGTATCGATCGATGGTAGAATGGATGAGTCGACGTCGATCAATTTTTTCTACCAGACCAATCGATCGACGATCGATCGATGGTAGAATGGTGGATTAGTCGACGTCGATCGAGCTGCTTGATTTTTATTATGATGCCATCGGCCGGCAATCGATCGATTTGTTAGTCGAACGGTATCCGTCGATCAGCCAGAGCTACCACACCAATCGATCAGCGTCGACCGAGGGTATCGATCGATGATCGATCGATTGGTCTAGTAACACCCTTACATCTTGCATTTGTGCCATTTTTTTTATCAATACAGCATATTTTCGATTGTATCTGCTTTATCATCCTCTCAAAAAACGTTGAGTAGAAATTTGATGATGTATTGTTAATAAATTAAAAAAACAACTTTTATTCGGATTCACTAGAGTCGTAATGGATTTCATTACCGTCTGGGCAAAGCCATAGCTCATAGACCAGAGGTTATAGCAACCTTTTGAAGCGGAAGACCCAATAGTACAATTCTCAATTTTTACTACTTAGTTTTTAAAGAGCCACATAAAATTTTATTCATTCAAGTATATATAAATGTCACTGTATGATTGTGAAAACTGTTAGTCCATAATATTTATATCGCGAGACGAAATTTAATTCGAATGTGATTTTAAGTTTACTTTGTGGAAATCCATGGAAAGTTTAAACGTTGAGTTTTTAATTTGTTGGATTTGTTTTGGATTTGCCTTGCATCCATCCCTAAATCTATGTCACCCTGGTACCTCTACACGCCCCGCCTTCCTCCGAAACACTGTTCCTCACCTCTTCCCGCGTCGAACGTGCTCTCGAAACTGTTTTTAGTTCTCACGGCACGTAAACACGTAGGGACGTATTTGTGCAGTGTTATTTTAGTAGTAGTGTAGGTAATTAAACCGTTTCGTTTGTATGGAGTGTCGTAGATGTGTCTCTACACTGCAAAGAGCCTAATTGCTGTCCGGAACTGTGGGTAGGTAGGTAGGTAGAGTAAGTATGTAGGTGGGTGGCAGGTAGGTGGGTGGCAGGTAGGTAGGATAGGTAGGTAGGGGTAGGTTAGATAAGTAGGTAGGTAGGTGGGGTAGGGTAGGCTGGACCTGGATTTGTGTAAGAATGATTGAAATGTGAACAGGTCAACGTCTGCCGGGCCTGCTATAGTTTAATATAATAATTTGATATCATACGGTTATTATCGGCGATATGTCCGGCGACCGGTAGATGTCCAGCTCTTCGCCACTCCAAGTCGTCCGCCACCTCGTCGTCGAACACACCTCGCTTCAAGTAGACCGAGACGTTTGTCTCTGGAATATTATAAATTCGTTTTCAAGAACTGTACAGATAAAAGTAACCATAAATTAACATGAATTTATTAAAATACAAAAATAAATCCGGGGCATCCTTTATGTAGAGGAGCTCGTGGGTAAGTAAAAGCCGAACATATCAATCGGTGAAAGGTTAAGCTACGCTTGCCGCGGTCGGTCTGTGGATGGGTGACCATCCATTTTCAAACAGAGTTTCCTCCGTGCTTCGGAAAGCACGTAAAGCCGTTGGTTGGCAGTCGTTAAGGTTAGTCAGAAGCCAGAAAGTCATAACCAGTGTTATCAAGGGTTATCGTGTAACTGGGTTGTGGAGGTCCGATAGGCAGTCGCTCCATGTAAAACACTGGTATTCAGCTGCATCCAGTTAGACTGGAAGCCGACCCCATTATAGTTGCGAAAAGGCTAGGTAGATGATGATCATTTTTTTTTTTTTTTTTTAATGTTTAGATATTAGGACAATAATTGTGTATTTTCGAATTACCTTTTAAATCAATGTACTCAGCTAGTGAGTAGTTGTATCCCAGCGCAATGCCGGCCATAGATGACGTTGTCATCACGCCAACTACTGCCGACATGATACAGCACGACATTGTGAACGTCCATACTCTGTTATTTGCACAAATATTACCAATAAAAAAATAGATTAATATTCTATTATATATTCTGTTAGATATTATTCCATTAGAGATGTTTCTATTAGATACTGGTCTAATAACTGTTCCGTATGGTGTCGGACGTAAAGAATAGCACCCCATATATTCCCGTGGGTGTCGTAAAAGGCGACTAAGGGACACACCAGAGAATAGGCAGCAGCGTTCTCTGTACCTTTGTAACAACCATACTGCGATCGCCAACCCGCCTGCCAAGCATGGCGATTATGGCAAACCCCTCCCCTCTTTGGGAGAGGCCTATTAAAGATAAACTTAGAAAGTACTTAGGTGCATACAAAATTTAAAAGCTACATTGGTACATAAATGATAAAACCCGCCGGTTTTAACAACTGGGCAGGACACTAGAAAGTAAGTAAAATAAACTTGCTATAAAGAAACCTGATTTACTACTGTGTTTTAATACGGCAAAATTTGTTTTTATTTACTATTCAACTTTCTCATCACTATTAGCTTAGAATTATTTTAATTCAGTATTAGTGGTTTTCCTGGCGATAAAATCCATAACGAAGAAATTTGCCGAGGAACTAAGGTCACCAACATGGGACTCAGATTACGCAAGTTGAAGTGACATTGGGCAGGCCACATCGCTCCAACAACTGATAACCGATGGAGACGAAAGGTTCTCGAGTGGCGATCACGAACCGAAAGACGCAGCGTTGGTAGGCCTCCCACCAGATAGATTAACGACGACATCGTTAAGACGCTACCCCGACCAAAAGTGCGTTTTTCTTCGTTATTCAGGGGCTAACTCATTAATTAAGAGAAACAAACTATGTCTAAATATATCTATATTATTAATGTTCAATATCCTATCATCACATTCCACGTTCTTATTTTATTTTTATGTACCCTATATACGCCGCCTAAATCTCCCTGTAAAAAAAATAAAAAAAAATAATTGAAACCATGCATCTTTTGCTAAAGTTGACGTGCCATTAATTTGAGAATTACACTAATAGATAGGTAACATACAAATCTTTGTAATTCACGTTTTATTTTATTTCAAAAGATCGTTTCTCTTTTTTATAACAGAAAAACTCAAAAATTGAGCGAATTTCGATTCTGCGGCAAAGAGGAAATGTATGGTATGTGTATGGTATATGTATCAAGGTTATTTGGTCAGGGAAGCGCCTTAAGGTCGCGAACCCTGGCGCTCGTTGTGTCTATGGGGGAGATCTTTGTTCAACAGTGGACGTCTTCCGGCTAAAGACGATGATCATGATGGGTGGTTTTCCTGCCTCAATGTCCTTGATTAAAGAGATTTGTTTGAATGATTTCCCAAGTATAAATTATTAATACCCCGTTATCATAAACATATCTATTTTTCCTTCACTTCCGCAATAATTTTGCTCTACTCACAACGTTAAATAGGTTATTTATTGACAAGCTTGTTACCTCTGGACGAGATCTATCATCCATGCACAGCACGTGAAGATGCAACACATTGTGTTGGTTTACTTTAGGTCCCAGTTAGACACATAAAACCTGTAAAATATGTATGTACTTAACTAGCTTCTAGACTTAATTTTCCGATGGGATTATAAAAACGGGGATATTTTTTTACTTGTTTAGGATTTCTCAACGGCATCGATAGTCAATTCCGAAATACCATAAATTATTCAAAGGCAAAATTATTCTTTATAAACATAAATTTTTAGCCTTAACCTTTTTTTCTTTGTTTGTCATTATGCTTGTACTTCACATGGTGTATTTTACAAATATTTACCTTATTGAGACTATACAAAATCTACTCAACAGTGATTGAAATAAAGACATTTTGCATTATCCAAATAAGGGAAATATTTGCACAAATACGCCATGTGAAGTGCCAGCATTAAAAAAATCGTTGCCCCGCTCTAAAATTTCTCCTTTATAATGGGAGCGTCTACAAATACTGGGTGTATCGGAAAGGGGGTATACATTCGAAGGGAGGTCAATGTACTCGTGAAATTGAACAACATTTAAAAAAAAATGGGTGCGTGTACTTATGTACGAGCGTGAGAAGTTATACTTCTTTGGCATTATTAAAAAAGTATATAAGCACAATTTGAATTGTAAACAACGCCATCTCTGACGTACATGCTGAACTACTTACTGCCGAACAGTAAGTAGTTCAGCATGTACGTCAGAGATGGCGTTGTTGTTCAGCATGTACGTCAGAGATGGCGTTGTTTACAATTACTCCCGTGAGAATTTCGTGTGACGCTGTGCGCGCGCATGCGCGAATCGTAAAATTTCACTCTCATCATTTTTTCATAACGCGCCTAAAGAAGTATAACTTCAATAACTTCAAAAAAAAAAAAATACGAAAAAAAAAAATGGACTTTTCATAGATAATTTGAACTTGCCGCCTAAATTTTATATGCAGACTGGAGTCTAAAATTTCTTTTTTCGATTTTTTTTTCTGTTGAAAGTTGTTCAGTTTCATGAGTAGGTACATTGACCTACCTTCGGATGTATACCCCCTTTCCGGAACATCCTGTATATAACTCAAATACGGAAACAACTAAACCCGGATCAACTATCTGTAGACTATACAAATATTAGTTTCGTGCGGGGATCGAACCCGCGACACGCAGTGCGACAGTCAATTACTCAGCAACTGCGCCAACTGGACCGTCAACTCACTTATAACACTTTTATTAAAAAAACACCACTGAACAGTGTCGAGTTCAAATTATGAAACAAAAGTCAGATAGACCGCGCACAACACTGAGAGTGAAGCTACCAAAGCAAATACAAAATCCGTAGCTGATCTCATAAGAGGATCCGGTGCTCTTTTGCATCTGCAGTCGAAATACGTGACCATCAAGGTGAAGTGAAGAAATAATTATAAACTCTCAGATTCTCACACCAAATAAAAAAAACCTCCGATCTACTTCTATGCACGCGCCAAAGAAGGTTTGTCATCGACTTTAAGGTGATTCTGCTTGGTACCATACTTATAAACTGATTAAAACGGATTAACTCACTGTGAATGTAGCCAGGTTTGTCCAGAACTTGATCAGTTTGTCAATATTTGCAAGGTAGTTGCCAGAGGTGCTCGTGGCTAAGTTAATACCGTACAGATCGATCGGTCAAAGGTTAAGCTACGGTCTGTGGATGGGTGACCATCCCTTTCATACCGAGTTCCCTCCATGCCTCGGAAAGCACGTAAAGCCGTTGATCCTGGCTGTTATTTGTAGACCTTTGGCAGTCGTTATGAGTCATTAGAAGCCAGAAAGTTTGACAACCAGTCATACCAAGGCGTATCGTGGTAACTGGGTTGTGGAGGTTCGATAGGCAGTCGCTCCATGTAAAACACTGGCATTCAGCTGCATCCGGTTAGACTGGAAGCTGACCCTAATATAGTTGGGAAAAGGCTAGGTAGATGTTCTATGATGGTGATAGTTGCCAGTTCCAAATCGTTAGTGTATAGTTTAGCGTAGTTATCCTGTGAACCTCCTTAAAAAAGGTCCGTATGCCATCGAAACTAGTCGAACGACCCCGAGTACATTCACAGTGAGTTAATCCGTTTTCTATCTCATAATAATCTGTTTATAATGTGTGTAACAATATTCACGTTTCATTTAATGATAAAATGGTACCATACTTACAATTTAGAATAGTACATTGCAAAGAGTCGATTATATTTATACCGACTCTCTCTCCATGCCTTTTATTTTATTCCTCCTGAACATCTGGACATATTACTACTTAATACATTTTTCTCTAACGGTATTCGTGTTGATTGTCCGTCCATATAAATACGTGACAATCTTGTGACTATTAATGACAGAACCATGTGACGTTTACAATACTGTTAAAGACGAAAAAATGATTTTAATAAACCTCTTTATGCAAACTTTTGTATGTTGTTAAAAACTTGTTAGAATAGTATCCAATTTTGGATAGAAATGTCACATCAGTTTTGGTTACCACTTCGAACTTTTATCAAAACAAACCTCTTAGCGAAAACCAGTCAAATTACCTACAACCGTTTTTAGGGTTCGTGCGTCGGAATGAAAAACGGAACACCTCTAGGATCATTCTGTGTGTCTGTCCATCTGTCGCACTCAATTTGCTCTGAATATACTGGACCGATTAAGTTGAAATTTGGTACTTTCTGTGACCCAAACATGGACGCATAACGTAAATAAATGTATTTTGAACGCGAGTAAATTTTGGGACGCATATAACGAAATCACCAAAACAAAGTTTTGCAAACTAACCCCAATCATGTACAGTTCAAATATATTAGGTATACATATTTGAGATCCTTACAACAATTTTTATAGGTTATTTAAGAAAATATAATAAAATTGATGATTACGCCCCGTATCTCCGAAAGTACTACGCCTAAAATTTCTAGTTCTTCATATAAAGATTACAGGAAAACCTACAAGATGTAATGGTCTGAACATAACGTAGTAACTCTTCAAATATTGTTCGTACAAACTTACGTGTTCAATTTAGGGTGTTTTTCAACTACTAACTACATATACCTATGTTAATTTTGTTCTTGGGTTATTTTGTATGTTGTGCTAAATAAAATAATAATAATAATAACTCGCTCGCAACACTAGACGTCAAACATTTACTATTATTTTTATTTTTGCTTAAATTTTATAAAACTACAAGCCTTCCATAATCCTTTCAGATTCTTTTAGTCACACAGCTTTCTAATAAGATTATGCCGTGTAGAATAGAAAACACTCGATCTCTCTCAAGTCTCAACCCATTCAATGACGCGGCTTCCTGAGGGTAGCTATCCTATCTGTAGCATACTCAGGGAAACGGTATCTTCCATTACCACTTGTTGGCACGCTCGCAAGCCCCGCTAGAGAGAGCCACCGGAATCTAGTCGCACTGCGCGCGCTATCTGCTCATACTTACTATAAAATACTAATATCTGGGCGACCGAGCTTTGATCGGTATTTTTTTTCCGTGTTTTTTTTTTAAGGAAACCTAGCTAGATTCATTCATCGCTCCCGAAACCCCCTACATACTAAATTTCATGAAAATCGTTGGAGCTGTTTTCTAGATTCAGATTATACAAGAATTGCTCGTTTAAAGATAGATTAGATAACGAGTAATCATTTAAATAAAATTAAGAATTTCAATTAGAGCACAAGAGGATAGATACGACAATTTAAAAAATCGTTTTATTATTATAATTAAAATAGTATTAGAAAAAGACAGCCGCCTTCAAAAAGTAAAAAATAACTTTAAATTCGCAAGTCGGCGGCTTTGGTTTTGTTTGTTGTTTTGTATTGCCACCGACTTGCTAATTTAATGCGGTCTTTTTTGTAAAAGTTTTTTTTTCCTATTTTATCTGCTAACTTTCAAAAAATTCAGTCATCCCTTATTTTTCTACCCTTAGAGGTGGAATATTTCCTTTAAATTATATGGGACCAACTATGAGGTATACACTATCAATTAAAAAAGAATCATCGAAATCGAACCACACTGACAAAAAATATGGGTTTTTTTAAATTAAGAACCTCCTTTTTTGAGTCGGTTAAAAATTACTATTGTTATTAGGTTACAAATTTTTTTTCAAGTCAAAATACATAGGCACTATTCTACCATTTGTAGGAATAGAAAAACCAAACCATGTACTACTTGGTTCTTAAGGTTTTATTGTGCTTAAGGCGTTTTATATTAATTCAAGAGCACGCTACTAGAAGGGTGGTTCTCTGTTAATATTTTATAGGCTCTCGGGCTAACAGTCAGGGCTACCACATTGGGAAGGATAAGTAAATAAATACACGCGACCTAGGTTTCGACATTTATTCGATTAGGTAAAACATCACATACTTAGTTTGCATTTATATCTTTATTTATACTATATGCACACAGGGGCAAAGGCGGACTTAATGTCTTAGGTATTCTTTATCAGTCAACCAAGAGTGGTGAAGACGTAACTTGTTAAATGTTGTTCATGAATTGATAAATAAAAACCGAATATATTTATATACCGAATTATATTTCGTCGATTTACAAAATATCCTTTTGCTGTTGGCCGAAACCTCTTTTGAACTTTTATCATTTGCCAAAAGATTTATTTGCCATATTTTTACCTCGTCGAAACAACATTTTACGGAATATTATTTGATCACAAATATAATATAGCCGGTAACTTACTAAAATAGTGTCATAAAAAGTCAATATGTTACAAAGACAGAAACGAATCGCTGCAAAACCGACTTCAAGTAGTCTTGTCTGCCCTACCCCTAGCCACCGCGACTGAGGCTGACCGGCTGTGCCGGCCAGCAAGCCGAAGCTGTGGTGGTGGGCATTAAAACCATCTGCCATCAACCCCGCAGCGCCGGAGCCGTGACAGAAACAATGCTTGCTGCATGTTGCATGCCTGCTTATATGTTGCATGCTTGTTTGCACGCTGCATGCTTGCTTGCATGCTGTTAAACAATACATTTCGGCGACGTGGTACCGTCACGTATTAAAATCGTAATCAACCTTTAAACGAGCAATTCTTTCCGAGATTCAGATAATAATCTGAATCTTGGTATGCAGGGGGTTCCGGGAGCGATAACCTAGCTAGGTTTCATTAAAAAAAAAAAACACGAAAAAAAACCGACCTATAATAGGCTCGGTCGCCCATCTTAAACCACATAATCGAATCAGCGATAATTAATCTAGTATCGTAACGACCAAAGGATTAGTTGTTTATAGCGATTAATTGTATAATCTCGTCTGTCAACCCTGATGCTGTCATGCCTCCACTTAATAGACAGCGTTCCTATTACTGACCCTTACGTAACATTTGCTTTTTCAACCCTATCCGAATATAGGAACACAAACACTTACAAATGTATGTGTTAATATATACATTTGTGGTATAAAGGTGAAGATTACCTATTCAGTGGTTATTTTTTTCTTCATGATTAGGTACCGTTAAAATGGGGTGAATAGGAATGCAGGGGTGAATCGGGACGAAACTTTAAAGAGGATTTTAAGGTTGAAATAATATAGCTTGTTGCCAACAAGGACACTAGAAAATAAAATATTATTGAGTCATTAATTAGAGTAATTTTGGTCAACAAACAAAATTATTTCAACGTTAAAATCCCCTTATCGTCCCTATTCATCCCGTCATATATTCACCCTGTATGACGCTAGTTAGAAAAAAAAATTGTCACCGTCTATGTGGTGTAAAAATAAACCTACAAGCCAGAAGAAGACTTGTAGGTTTTTTTTGTGCATATTATAATGCAAGTTAATTACAAAACGGTGAAACCAAATAAAAAAAAATATCCCTTAATTTTCTACTCTCAGGGGTGGAATATTATCATAAAAATTATATTTGACGAATTTTGAAGTATACACTATCAATTAAACAAAGAATCATCGAAATCAAACTTCACAAAAAAATGTTATGCGCGGTCAAACATAAAAGAAAATATATTTACGTGTCGAATTGAGAAACTCCTGCTTTTTTTGAAGTCGGTTGAAAACAAAAAGTTTAGAATATTGTTGGTTCATAAGGTTGTAACCGCAGAACATGGTAAGCACCTAGTGGATGGATTGATTTGAATTGTTTTGCATTTTACCAGAAGAATATTTGTAAATTCTTTTTATTCCGAAAAACTATAATAATATCAGACTGAGCCACAGCGAAGCGTAAGCGGGTTTAGCTGATAATAAAAAAATAAATAAAAAATCACTCTACGTGCCCCACAAGTGCGCCAAATAGGCTCAGTACAGCAAAAATGCCAAAGACAAAGATAGAATTATATTTATTTTGTAAAACATAAGTAAATAAGGTCTTATAAAAATGAGAAAGTAGAGCTACATGTTTTGCCATTTGTACAAAAAATATCTTTGGCTTAAACATAATAATGTTAACCTCATAATAGGAATTTAACATTAAAATTGTATATAAATAAGAATGATGAAAACATTATAGATTGAGAACAACGTATTAACTCACTGTGTTGCTCGTTGATAAAAACATGTTTATATGTTTAGTTAAATGAGTGAGAATCGATCGATCTATTTGCTTCCACAGTTAGAATTACTCCGTAGTCGAAATAGTCCCACCGTCAACTCACATAACAGAATCCCATTTTTGCCCCAAAACAACCATGTACCTATAGACCCTAAAGGTATGCAGGTATATGCACTAACATATTTATCTGATGACAGATTACCTAATCAACTGCAGACAAACCCGAGCGTAGTCTACCAGTAAATTACTTCCCATCTGTTAATTAAATGAAATTGATTGGTTATCTCCTACATATCTAACAACACATTCAGATTAGATACATAGGGTTGAAAAGAGCAATGCAAATTAAAATCCATGGAATTTTATTCAACAAATCAAAGTCTTTGATGTGGAATTAAAATTAAATAGAATTCAGATTTGGGTATTTCAAGCATTTAAAATCGTTTGAGTTGGTTCTTTTTTAATTATTTCCAAATGTTTCACATAGGATTCGAGGTTTGAATATCAAAAAAATATTTATTTGTAAGTACAACACTTTTTATACCGATTTTTACGTAAGATTTTTAGCTATGTGTCGGAGCTAATTAAAAATCGTACTGATGCACCAGTCATGGTTAAACTACGCTTGCCGCGGTTAGTCCTAGGATGGGTGACCATTCATATCATACCGAGATCCATCCGTATCCAAGCGCATGAAGCCGTTGGTCCCGGCTGTCATTCGTAGATTTTTGGCAATCGTTATGGGTAGTCAGAAGTCTGAAAGTAACCAGTATTACCAAGAGTTACCCAGTAATACAATAACAATACTACGATGCCCATTGAGTTGTGGAGGTCAGATAGGCTGTCGCTTCATGTACCTATAACGCTGGTATTCAGCCGCATTCGGTTAGACCTGGAAACCGACTTCAAAATATCGGGTTTTTTTTTTCAAATTGGCTTATGTTTTTTCAGCTTAACCTCAACACATAATCTTCTA
Organism: Charanyca ferruginea; assembly: GCA_947361185.1. NCBI lineage: Eukaryota > Metazoa > Arthropoda > Insecta > Lepidoptera > Noctuidae > Charanyca > Charanyca ferruginea. The sequence continues at coordinate 18,009,469 of OX376070.1, read as the reverse complement.
ATATTTTATTTTTGTAATTTTTTGAAAACTTACAGCTGATCATGCACTATAGTTCGGTTGTTAATAACATTATGAAGGCCAAATACAAGTTTTCACGGGTATAAAAGTATACAAAGATATAATTATATAGGTAGTAGACAGAATAAACTTTATTATTTTATGTTCTCAAAGAAATGATTGCAAAGAGTCTTTTTTAACTTGTTCACATTAGTGTGAAAAAGATCGATATAAACGTCCTGTCAAATCGAATCCAACACACGACTCGCCCTAATCATGTATGAGTTTTGTCTGTAGTTCGTTCTTATCACTGGTGCATACAACAGACGAGGTTTGAGCAAGGACGAAAAAGAAGCTCGCGGTCCTATTTTGCTCAACAGCTCGGGTAGGTACGTCGATGGAACTGTTTGCAATTTTAAACAGAAAAGCAATATATGTAGCAGTACTTATATATATATACATATAATATATAAAAATCTCGTGACACAGTGTTTGTGTTATCGAATTCCTCCGAAACGGCTTGACCGATTTTTATGATAGTTTTTGTTTATATTTGTTAGGCTATTTTTTTTATTTGAATGGCAAAACAACATTTGCCGGTTGAGCTAGCCCCTAGCCACATAATATTACTTTTAATACCGCTTCCACTAGTTGAATCTCAGTCTTGTTCACAGCCGGCAACAGCGTCATCAGTGCTGCTGGTGCACCTGGGCGCGGTGGGTGCGCTTGCAAGCGGCGCGGCGCTGTGCGGTGGTGGCGCCGCCTGCGCTTGCAGCGCTTTACTGCATGCGCTGCACCCGCTGCAGCTGTGGACCGTGTGCGGCCTGCACGCTGACCGAGCAGCCGCCATCGCTGCACCGCTGCATTATGCTGCCATTGTTTCCGCTAAGAAGGTACCCCTGCCAGTCTCAAAGAAAGCATCTCATCGTCTTTTTCGCTATCTGGAAATATTTTTTAGAGAAATGTAGAAGGTTTCGGTTCCTCGGGTCGCTTGTCCACGGGGATGGCTAAGTACACCTAGACATAACACACCGGATCAACGCTGGACGGATGAAATGGCGACAGGTCACTGGAACAACTTGTGACCCACGGATGCCCCTCAAGTTAAAAGGGAAACTCTACAAGTCCGTGATAAGACCTGTCGTACTGTATGGATCGGAATGTTGGGCCGTGAAGAAGATGGATGAAAAAAGATTGCACGTAGCGGAGATCAGAATGTTGAGATATACCTATGTGTGGAGTGACCAGAATGGATAAGGTGAGAAATTAATGTATTAGAGGAAGTTTGAAAGTGGCGCCAGTGACAGAATAGTTGAAAGGGAATCGTTTGTCTTGGTATGGTCTGAAGAAAAGAGATGAAACGCATGTTAATTATGAATATTAATTTGGTTGGATAGAGAGGGAGAGGAAGGCCAAAGAAAAGATGGATGCATTGTCTGAAGAATGATACGAAATAAAAAGGAAGTCAGTGAAAGCATGACGTTGGACAGGACGGAATGGAAGAAGAAAACATATTGCGCCGACTCCAAGTAACCTGGGATAAGAGCAGGAAGAACCAGAAATGTAGAAGGTTGAGGAGCTCGTGGCTAAGTAAAAACCGTAGAGATCGTTCGGTCATGGAGCTAAGCTTTCCGCAGTGGGCCGTGGATGGGTGACCTTCCATTTCATACCGACTTTCCTCTGCGCCTCGGAAAGCACGTAAAGCCGTTAGTCCCGGCTGTCATTCGTAGATCTTTGGCAGTCGATATAGGTAGACAGAAGCCAGAAAGTCTGACAATCAGTCTTAGCAAGGGGTATCGTGTAGTAGTAACTGGGTTGCGGAGGCCTGATGGGCAGTCGCTTCATGTGAAATCCTGGTGTTCAGCTACATCCGGTTAGACTGGAAGTCGACCCCAATAGAGTTGGGAAAAACGATAGGTATTACCATGATGTTGGTCCTTACCTACATCTAAAGAGAGTTGAACTCCATTATTTGACAGCCTTTTTATTTGCAGGTGCTGATTTGCGTGGCGAGTGGCTGGGTGGCGACTGCGGCTCTGCTGGCTCCGTTAGCGGCCGCGCAACCGCCGCTGACGTACAACTCCGGGCTCGGCAGCTGCGCACCCGACTGCGGCGCCGGCCCGGCCGCGCTCGCTTTCTGCCTCGTGTACGCCGCGCTTACGCTGCTCCTACCAGCCGCACTCGTCCTCCTCTGCAGCCTCAAAATCCTCCGCATCGCTCGCTACCACCGACATAGGATCGCGGCTGCCATATACGAAGTGACTCTGTCAGCACAAGTGACTGTCACACATCAAAGAAATCCTTTCTCTCCCCCACCACCACCTCGCCGTCGAGCGCTGTCAGCAGTAATCCAGCCTCTTGGGTCACTCGCCATTTTGTATTTTCCGTACTACTGCGTGTTGATATGGCCCGCTGTGGCGGTGCCACCGCAGCTTCTAGCCGCTCTGTCTGCGGCTCTGCTGGCAGCTGCACCACCAGTGAATGGTATTTTGTATGGTATAAGGAGTCGAGCGCTGCGTGACTCCCTTCGTAATTATAGAAGGAAACGAATGACAAAAAGTGAAGTGACGCAGGAGATACAAGCGAGGACGCCAAGCGCGTGCGGATCACGTCGACCCTCATTATCTGCGGGCTCGGGGTGCATTCGACCGCCTACTACTAGGAGGTTATCTGATGCGGCGGCGATGGGGTTGCGGGGTTCGGAGCGGCCGGCGCAGCGAGCGGCGTCCTGCAACATGCTGCAGGATTCGCAGGAAGAAGAAGTGCCGCGGCCAGTAAGGACGTCTGCTATCCCTATCATCCGCGCGCCGCCACACGTGGTGCTAGGCCGCGCGCTGGGGCTGGAGGAGATAGGCGGCACGCGCGACCGGCGCCGGCGTCAGTCACCGCGCATAACGGTGACTCGCGCCATGTCGGACGAGAGCGAATCGCCCACGCGGCGCCCTCTCTGCCGGCAGCAGTCGCGCTCGAGCGGCGCGCTGCTGGGAGGCCTGCCGTTCTCGCCCGCCATCTCCGAGCACGTGCATCTGGACAGCCACGCCGACGAGCAGCTGCTGCTCACCTGGCCGCAGAACGGCACTCACGATAAACACGACGCTTTATAAAACGGGTATTAGCTTAGAGTAGTCGCTGATGTGTGTGCGTATAAAGACAATAACTGTGTGTGCGGTTCGAAGTCGAGTTGCTTCGGTGTTTTGAGATGTTATTTTTTAATCGCTTCGTCCACCCGTCTCTCGACCTCCCCGGACGGTGACCAAATATATGAAGTTTCCTATTACTATTTACAACTGTATCGTAGGCGTACGATTTCTCCTACAGGGTTCCTCCATATCGTTAGCTTTACCTACTGAAGTATTACTTTAGTGTATCGTAAAGATAATTTCCGAAATAATTCCATAGGTTTAGTGTGTGATATGAAATTTTGTTATCTTATTTTTTTATAAACTGTTTACTTTTAAATTAATTTATTTGTAAAGTTTTTAGTAAGAATGTAATAACTATTACAAAAAAATTGTTAAACGTACAAACGAAGCCAAATAATTATATTTTGATAGTCTGCTTACCCCCCAATATGATTGATTGCAGTTGAACGAGCCACGGTTTATGTTTATTAATACATAACTTTAGCAGCATTTATTTGTTTCACATATGAACCAGGTTCAATGTTGCGTATCTGCCAATTTATTGATGTAGATTACAAGAAGAATAGAAATAATTGAAATTATATTTATGTAATTAATGATATTATAGTTATTAGGTTCAGATGCGATAAATGAAGACCAAGGTCCGAGGCTTACAGGTAGGTGTATAGATTTGCAGTGTAGTTTGTCAAATGACATGCGACTGTTTGTTGAATGGCATAGGATGTAATATCGTGTGTCGTTTAATTGGGCTGCAACCTAGGCCTAGATCAGTTAGATTGAGTGCACATAAGTTTGTTAAGTAATAGTAAACAAATGCAACGCTTTTACGTATCGCAGCCGTCCAAGTTGGAACCTTTTGTGACTTCTATTAGCGCAACACGCTTTCCAAGATTACACCGAACATAAATTATTATACCATGAGTCATTAAAATTTTGAAAGATAAGAAAATTAAAAGTACCTTATAATTTTGCTTATGTAGTACCTACTTTGTAACAGCAATATAAAACTATGCAAATCTGTTATCATATTTACTAAAGATCTACCCTTAGGTACCTGCTTAAAAATCTTAAAACCAAATAAAAGCTTCAACTTTTAATTTAAGTTTGGTGTAATCAAAACTTTATTCAAACACGTTTTTCTTCACCGATGTGGTTTACGATAGTTTTTATTATTTCTTTATAATGATGTTCAATAGGTAGATATTATTTTATCCAATATGCGTTTCGGCCTCAGGGGATGTATAGTAAAAGGCATTTCAGAAATAAATATATAAGCTTATTTACTGACTGTATATTTTTATACTTCTTCAGCTTGTATACACCCTTAAATATAAGGCCTAAGCAAATAATATGTTGCGCTATTTTGATAGTAATTTATTAAAAATTACGTACAATTTCTAAAAAAAAAACATGTTTTTCATAGAAACAAATTAGGTGGAAATCATCTGATATTTTTTTAAACGCTTGTAATTATCAGAAAAAAATTGCTTACATGTTGGTTTTTTGGCGGAATTCAACCTTTCCTGTCAATCATTTATGTACAGAGGCCAGCACATCGAGCTACAACAATCTGTCAAATTTCTTTGATAGATTTTCATCTTTATGACAAAAGAATAAAGTTCATATTCAATTGGAAAAAATTGACAGTTTGGTATGGCTTAATGTGCTGCCGTCTGTACATTAAAACATGTCGATTTACAGCCTTCTCCTTTGCTATTTTTTTATGTTTTAAACTAGTCCTTTAAAATGTACCTATCTACGCTTATTGAAAGATGAGGCCAATAAATAAATGCGAAGTGTTATTATTGAGCTAAGAAATTATATAGATATTAGGTATGTATTTTTGAAAAGTTATAATAAAAGCGTGTTAATATGAGAAACCACTGTTGAACCTTCTCATAAGAATTTAGTAAAATTATTTATCTATAATACATATAATAAATGGGATGTGTTATGTTCTCAGAGAACTATGGAAGTATTTATGTATTTACCGTATGTATATCTAAATTAGGAGAAAAACTTCATTCGGTAAACCAAAATTGGTTCCATTATCTAAGTCGAAATGTCTGCACATCATAACCGCATTCAGTAATAATGATAAATAAAACATGCTATTTAAAAAAAAATTGTTATACTTGTTGAACCTTTTTAGATTAATGTTGATTCGATGACACTTAAATTATTTATTTCTACCCTTTTTCTAATGGGAATAATATTTCTATAAATAAATCGAATTTTTCACAAACTATTACTTTTATAAAAGAGATTCAAGTTTCTTTCAACAGAATCCCAAAACCTTTTTACAAATCACATTTTTCGGAGGAATCATAATTGTGTGCGACGTTTTAATTAAGAGTGATGACAGCATTATTGTTTTCGCGATGTTTTCTTAGAAACGTGATGTAGAAATAGAGTGTAAAGTAAAAAATATTTATAAACAAAATATTTAAATGTCGTTGTTCGATGATAAATGTTTAAATAAAGTAAATACGAATTGTTATTCTAGTCAATGAGCTGTTGTTTTATGTCTGTGTTAATTTAAATTATGTATTAGTGATTAATTAAATAACACATTTAAGACATAATGTGGTTTGTTTTTTTTATTATTTATTGTTTCACATCTTGACAATTACTTACTGTGACATCACGTACGGGTATTTACAAACTAGCATATAGTCATACAGTATAATAATAATAATGTTTATTGCATGACCATAGTTGTTTACATTTTGTTGTCGAATTGTGCCTCTTTTTAAGCAGATAATGCCTGTGTTAAGGCTGCGCCGAGCAAAATCATTCAAAACAGTCGTCACTGTTAAAGTGATATAATCAATACTTTTACCATAATTGCCATAAAAAATATGTAATGAATACCACAGTGAATGTGTTAACCGATTATCGTTGGCAAAAAATAAGAATACTGTTTAATTTAATAAACAAAAATACGTAAAGTTGTACAAAAATCTTTAAAAAAATCTCGTATTTAGTTGAGTTTTGTTAGTAAACTGTATTTTTTTTTCACAAACTTGAACTCATATTAATCTTTAACATTCATACTTCAATTTGTAGTTTTTACATTTTCGAAATGTCGCTTAGTTATTTTATTATTAATTTTTCGCGCTGTTTTGAATCATACGCAACGTATGTATGTATGATTCAAAACAGCGCGTCAATTAAAACAAAAATTAATAACAAAATAACTAAGCGACATTTCGAAAATGTAAAAACTACAAATTGTAGTATGAATGTTAAAGATTAATATGAATTCAAGTTTGTGAAAAAAAAATACAGTTTACTAACAAAACTCAACTAAATACGAGATTTTTTTAAAGATTTTTGTACAACTTTACGTATTTTTGTTTATTAAATTAAACAGTATTCTTATTTTTTGCCAACGATAATCGGTTAACACATTCACTGTGGTATTCATTACATATTTTTTATGGCAATTATGGTAAAAGTATTGATTATATCACTTTAAAAGTGACGACTGTTTTGAATGATTTTGCTCGGCGCAGCCTTAAGAGACGCCGCTCTTTCTTAGGTAGACTGATCGGTGAAAAAAGACTACTTATTAACTAAAAATATTTTACACAAAAAAATGTGTGATGTGATGTGAATGATGTGATGTGGGTGATGTGATGAGAGTGATGTGATGTAAGTGATGTGATGTGAGTGATGTGATGTGAGTGATGTGATGTGAGTGATGTGATGTGAGTGATGTGATGTGAGTGATGTGATGTGAGTGATGTGAGTGATGTGATGTGAGTGATGTGATGTGAGTGATGTGATGTGAGGTGACAGTATACATTCATCAGTAAGGAAGAAGGAACGTAAAACATTAAATCAATCACAAAACAGAAACCTGACATCACCTGACATAATAAATCTTTATTACACAAACAAACTAGCTGCTTCAGAATAACTTCAATCAACAATTAGTTCGAACTATAAACCGAAACTCGTTGATTATTCATCGAATAAATTTGCTAATAATAAATCTAACAGTCTTGCCGGTAATGCCAATTGTAGCCCAGTTGGCTGGTTCCCTACGATAGCATCGTAAAATTACGTTTTATTATACTACCTACATCTCGACGTGGTTTGAAAATGGCGGCAGTCGCCATTAAACGATCCGTGGACTTTTCCCGCCTAAAGTTATGGCGCTCTATCAAATTCAATTGACATGTATAACCGTCAATAATTTAATCATTGACTTTGGGTTCGGTTAGTAAAATTATTCAACACATTAAAACGTATTTAGTACTTATCCTAGAAATTATTTAAATGTGTATTTTATATATATCTCTTTTATATATCTTCGTGTGTATAATAACCCACGAAGTAAATACTTCGTGATATAACAAATACAAAAAAAAACTGTTCACATAAACATTTTAAACCAATATATATTAAACTCGCAACACATTACCGACACAAACTTTTGTTTGTTAAAACATAAAGCTTTCAAGTTTGTATTCAAATAAACTTTTTTTTTCATGAAACATTCATGAAAGCTTGCGGCGCTATTACAATGGAAAGGGAATTATGCATTTCTTTTTAAAATAACGACTATAGCTTTAAACAACACGCTTGACGACCACGTTGGCGCAGTGATAGAGCGATTGACTGCTGTGCTGCGTGTTGTGGGTTCAATTCCCGCACGTGAGAATTGTGTTTGTTCCGGATCTGTCTGTTTGTCTACGTGAGTTTACGTTTTTAGACGCACCCACAACACAGGAGAAATTCGCTTATCGATCGTTTTTAAAAAAGGTAAAGAAAAAGAAAAACAATACAAACAAACAATATCTGTCTGTTTGTCTGTCTGTCCATCTGTCCGTCCGTCTGTCACAGGGCTGTATCTTTTAAACAGTTGTAATAGAAATATTCACCTTTTAAATAGTTTCCCTTGAAATATTCACAGAGAGTGTAGTAATATGGCCGCCATAACACCATATTTAAATAAAAATAATATTAAAGGCATGTTAAAGGCTGGCTAATTGACCAGGTATTATATGACCTAAAGGAATGGTTGTAGGTAATTTGACATACATAACTATAGTATTTATTTGTTTCGATAATTTTGTGTATTCTCAATTATTTACTTTTTGCTTTGTGTTCAAAACATGACATGTAATTTTTAATAATTATTAATAAATAAACAAAAACACATAAACATAAACATAGTTTCAGCCTGTATTCTCCCACTGCAGGGAAAAGGCCTCCATTTCTTCTTTAAAAAATAAAATAAAGTTAAAAATGAAAGGGACGGGAAATACAATATATAATACCAATCTAGCTACAATTTAATCTCTAAATGGATGCAAAATAACAAAGTTCATTAATTTAAATGATGCAGCAGAGCTTGTGTTCAAGGCTTAAGCGAACGTTCAGTTTTATGATCGGAACTTTGTTAGAAGTCTGTATTACAAAATGTTATGCTCAAAGAATTTATGTTTTTCTCTTATTAATAACATAATAATATATCTCATCATCATCATGTCAATCTTTAGACGCTTACTGCTGAGCATAGATCTCCCCAAGGGGGGTTCAGCCGTAATCGCCATGCTTGGCCGATGCATGTTGGCGATCGTAGTAGGTATTATGGTACTCAGAAGGACGCTGCTGCCCATCCTCTGGTCAATATCCCTCTGTCGCCTTCTACGACATCCACGGGTAGAAATGGGGTGGTGCTGTTAGCGACCGGCACCACACGCCACACGGCCTGCTAATATATCTATCTTGTTTTATATTTGCTAATGAATCAGGCGAGGTTCCAAGCCAGGTTAAACTACGGGTTTAGTAGTATTTGATAGATTGTATAACACACTTGCAATGTCAATTCGAGGCGTTTTGACGGAAAATTATATAATATTGCTTCATAATTATGTTTTTAAAGTTCGTTATAAGTCATGTATACCTATATAGTCGACTACGTAAATAAGATAATGAAATTCTTTGTGTGTGTAAAATGTTACTAAAGTGTATTTTTTTAACATAAACCCTGATGGGCACATCAACATATTCGTACATATATTATGTTTTTACAATTGTATAATTTTTATTAGATAAAATTATTACATTGATTTTTAATCATCTATCTATTGCGTGTTACGTAATTAAGCTGCCGATCTAGTAATATCATGGTCATGTCCATAGATATCCGAGTCATGTCAGATCACAAATTCAAAATTAGATGGTCTTTCAATGCAAGCTACGCCGTAGCCCGCAGCTAGACTCGTAGCAACACACGAACTTCTACGAGCGCGTATTGTATGGTTACGATACCAGAGGTATATTTGTTTACTTCAAAAGTGGGTGGGGGGGCTGTATTGAATATAAAAATTACTGAACTGAAAAAATATTTTTTCTTACCACTACAGTGACGAACATTACAGCCTTGCGACCCGCACGATGGTAATAATAATATTATAAATAATAATAATATCTCTTCCAAAAATAAAAGAAAACAAATAAAAACTATAAACACCAAATTCTAACAAATAATAAAAAACAACTTAACTCGCAAAGAATATCATCGAGTATTTTCAGCAAGGTTAAAGGTAAAAATATTTTATTTGCCGGAGACTGGTGCCTAAACTAAGCCGAAATCACTAGGTGCCCACCAAGAAGCTAATAATTATTAATTATGATGTTACAAAAACAAAATAATAATGTGATGATGAGTAGTCACTGCAGCCTATGGACGCCTGGTACACCAGAACGCGTGTTACCGACCCTTTAAAAATCGCCCTTTCCTTGAAGCTCGTCATACTGTACCCGCGAGGGAAAACCTTCACATTTGATTCCACAACTTTAACGTAACTTAGTTACCTTTCCACATATCTTAGACTAGCGACCCGACCCGGCTTCGCATGGGCCTATAGCCTTCCTTGATAAATGGACTATCCAACACAAAAATATTTTTTCGGTTCGAACCAGTACATCCTGAGATTAGCGCGTTCTACCAAACAAACAAACACAAACTCTTCAGCTTTATATTATTATAAGTAATAAGTATAGATTATTGAATTAACGACACGGTGCATGCAGTAGCTAAGCGATCGGCTGCTGCGCTGCGTGTCTCGGGTTCGATTCCCGCACGGAACAAATATTTGTATGGCCAGCTGGTCCGGGTATGTATGTGAGTTATATGTTTGCACCCAAGACACAGGTGAAATAGTGTGGGGCAACATTTAAACTAAGAAAGAAAGAAACAATGGGCCCTTTTGCCGTGCCACATTCACGCGAGCTAAATTCGTTCAACCTAGTTTATCCAGGTGAAAAATGTCGATTCGCCGAAATAGAAACAATATTCGGCCGTGTCGGTCGACGTTGACCTAAAAAGCCTATACGATTGGGAACTATGTATGGCAAATATAAACACAGCAAATGGGCAAACACAACGAAGTGTTAGAGCGTGCGTCTGCGAAATAGAATTTGCATTGTCCATTTGATAATTAGTGCGAAGCGATGTATTTTCGAATGTGGAATAGGTACCTTATAAAACTTTTTTTTAAAAAAAAGGAAACCGCCTTCAAAAACTAAAAAGTGATAAATAACTTTAGCACAGAACACACATTACTTTACTTTCGGAAGTCGGTGGCGGTGGCTTTGTGTTTGTTGTTATGTATTGCCACCGACTTCCGAAAGTAAAGTAATGTGTGTTCTGTGCTAAAGTTATTTATCACTTTTTAGTTTTTGAAGGCGGTTTCCTTTTTTTTGAAAAAACTTTTTATTTTTCGCTTTTTAGTGTTGCCTTAACATCCAATTCCATTAAGAAACGGCGACACACTTAAAAGAGATTGTAAGTCCTCCAAAGATCGAAGAAACTAAAACGTCGTCTAAGTAATTTACTGGGAATTTGTTGATTTTCTCAAAAAGGACTGTATCAATTTTGGTATAACACCCCTCTTTTTCGTCGGGGGTTAAAAATTTATATGGGACCATTTCGGAATATACCCCTTTCGAACAAAAAAGAATTTTTCAAATCCGTCTGTCTATTTATGACAGAGTTATGCCCAAACATACATAAAATAAAAAAAAATACATATAAACATTCGAATTGATAACCTCCTCCTTTTTGAAGTCGGTTAAAAATAGATAATAATGCAATAGATGACATACACAAACCTGGTTCTTTGTTACGCACTTGTATGCCGATAGAACATTTCTGTATTTAATATCTAGCATGCAATGTGGGTACGTCATGTTTTTATAAATAAAATTAAATAAACTTAAGTATTTACCTACTTACTGTTATTAATATTAATTTGTCTTTTACGTCTGCTTTCACAGACATGTGCAAAGCTTTTGAACTTTTCAGTTTTCAGTTTTCACTAATGAACTACCTAGCTGGTCCGGAGGAAGGTGACGGCATTCGTGGTACAGGGTAATCCTAGTACGAGTGCCAAAGCACTCCTTTGACACTTAAGTGAACTATACATATTAAATTAGTACTTATTTAAGGAGATATCTGTACCCTTACAACTAGCAATAAAGATTTTTAATTTGTTTTTTTTTTTATAGTCAGAGTATACCTACTGGCCACTTATTGACACTATTTACAAAATCATAACCGTTTCCAGAAACAGGGCTTCAATTGGCAGCATATTGGTGCAGGCAATACAAAATTCCAAACACAAACATATTAATTGGTCAGTTATCATGACAGTGTCAGTGGCGGGTCGTTTGCTGAAATAACACAGTTTAATTAATTTTATTGTATGATATCGCAGCGATCGAAACCGACGTTGACAGTATCGGTTCACCCTGACCTGGATATTATTCCGTTAATTGTCTGTGCCATAGACACCTGAATATAATATAAAAGTTTATTGTTTAAATAAAACTAGATATACAGCAAAGTAAAATAGGATAGCGATCGACATCTAGTTAGTGGGAGGATTACTGTTCTCTTAGATAAGTTACAGAGTAGCCTGTGTTTACACGAAACAGTTCCGGGCCCCTGTCGTAGTGGGATAATTACAATAGCATGTGCAAATATTCTTAGTTCTTAGACAAACATTAAATAAAAAACAAAGATCTAGACGTGTAAGTCTGTGTTGTGTGTGGTACTGTTAGTATTTAGTGTGGTGTGTGTCTGTATTTTTATGTGGTGTCTGATGTATGTTTGTCTGTTGTGACCTATCTGTACTGCTACCGACTTGAAGCTACAAATACAATACATAAGCACAGGATAAATATTAGTATTACAGTAGCGATACGCTCCGCCTCTCTCCGAAACACTGTTCCTCACCTCTTCCCGCGTCGAACGTGCTCTCGAAACTGCTTTTAGTTCAAGCGGCGTGTAGACACGAACACACACGCTTGTATTTGTACAGTCTGTTATTTTGGTAGTAGTGTAGGTAATTAAATCGTTTCGTTTGTATGGAGTGTCGTAGGTGTCAACTCCATACGTAAACGCACACACGTGTAAATTACAAGTTACACGTACCTACAGGTATTTTTAAACATTTCCATCACACAAAGAATTTCTTCCGCATCGTAGGTGCGTTTACAAACATACGAACTCACACACAAACAACCAGACCAACGTTATACGCTCCAGAAACTGCCCCGTTGGTGCCGTGGGCTCCTGGGTTCGCCCACGGCACCAGTTCGGATAACCGAAATGTGAGTTTTTGGGACAAGATCAAACAAAAACAACACCTTTTTACATTAAAACACGTTTCTATTTACGCGATGTAAGAAATAGGTACATACATACATTAATGTTGCGAGCGGAATCTCCGTAAGCGGACTAACAACGTTCGATGAAATAAAATTCGCGCCAACGTTCGGATAAAATTGAGCGTTCGGATAATTGAGGGTTCGGATAATCGAGGTTCGGATAATTGAAGTTCTACTGGGCACACATATAGATATTATTATTATTTTCAGTTTGGATTTTTCCACCACAGGGCAAAGACCTCTCCATCCAACTCTCTCTATTAAGAGCTACATGGGACCAGTCTATGCCCAAGGAGTATTATAATATAATAAAGTATATAGATACCTGTACCTATTATAGTTATTTAATATATTAAAGAAATTTGGTTGAAAACAATCGTCTGTACATTGTTTTCAACTAAATTTCTTAAATGTATTAGCTTAGCCAGCACATCAAGCCATACCAATCTGTCAAATTTTTCCCATTGAATATGAACCTTAAGCTATTGTAATAAAGTTGAAAATGTATCAATGAACATTTGTCAGTTTGTTAAAGCTTGATACGCTGGCCTCTGTACAATATTTACACGAATAATAAAAACAAAAACCTATAACTAATAAACTAAAAAAAAAAATACCATAAGGCATAAAAAAAAAATCCTCCACATCGCCGTCATGAAATGTCATGGCAGGTGCTAGTACGAGTATCTCTCTATGTTGTAGTATATACAGACGCCAGCACATCAAGCCACACCAAACTGTCAAAGAATCATGGCGAGGTCCATACATTCATATGTACGAAAATAAAAAAATTAGAGGGTTTAAAATATTTTCCAATGTGAAGAATACATTACCAGGAGTAAGTAGATTGATTTAATTAAATTAGCATGTTTTTAAACCCCCGCAAAATAAAATGTTACGAAATGAAAATAACACTTTTTGGTTTCATCTCGATGCCCATTTCATGATTATAAAAAAAGAAAGTGACAAGCTACGTTAACGGATCTATAAAATTGGCAGATAAATGATGTGACAAGTGTTTGGAAAAAAATAATCATTATTTTGTGATATTATTTCCCGTAAAACGATGCAATTTCAGTGTAAGAACTGCGAATCGGCGCCTGTCAGTGTCACGGTTACTGTCAGTCGCCGTTTCGTTCTGAAATAATGAGCTTTTCGTTAAACTACTCACTTTTTTGCTGGGTTTTAAAAATATTGTATGCCTAAAGATACTCGTTATACCTACCCAAGAATATAAGAATTCGAATTTCAACTTCTCTAAACATCTTAATATTATTTGTACAAATCCTGCCATGATTTTTTTCCCAATTGAATATGAACCCTATCCTTTTGTATTCAAATGGAAAATCTATCACAGAAATATGACAAATCGTTGTAGTATTTTTATTATTCAAAGCTTGCAGTTAAGAGAATCTTACTATAATCTTACTTACTTTTTGTAGCAACATTATTTTTAGGGTATCGTACCCGAAGGGTGCCCAAGAGGACCCTTTAAATAAGTCTCCGCTGTCCGTCCGTCTGTCTGTCAAACACTTGAAATAATAAACAGAGTTTGTATTGCCATGACCGCTAAAACAACAAACAATAAAAAAACAAAATAAAGTTTAAAATTTAAGGTGGTCCCCATACAAGAAACATTATTTTTCGCCGTTTTTGCTCTACCAATAGGTTGTACTGCTATTTTACTTTTAAATACTTTGTCTCTCCTAACTTTCAAGATAATTGACAATACCTAGGTCTGGTTTTAATCAAATTAGTTTATTATTAGCAAATAAAAAAGTTTATTTTTTACGAATAAGAAATTATCGCCTACTTATATAATGTACAGTACCCCTAGTCATACGCATTTCCGATCTATGTAAAGAAATAAAAATAAAAATTGACTTTGATTTTGACTTTATGTAAAGGTGTAAAGAAAACCATGACTTTTCCAAAAGGACACAAAAACTACATACCTACGCAATCGCAATTTACAACGAGGTTGATAAAAATAGATCATTCCTGAGCATTCAACCGTAGAAATATGAGACTTGCAAACCTTTAATTAACATGTCCTCATTTATACGGGTTCTTCATAATCCCATCAACAAAGTGTTATCTTAAGGATTAAGTTAGATAGGATTTTAATTAAAGCGGATTTATTTTAAAACCTTCCTGCCTGAATCGTTAATCTGATGCTAATCTCCACCTCTGAGTGTAACGACTGACTGTATTTGTGAAAATATTGGGAACTCGCTCGCATTAATTTAGAATTTAACAATCAATTCGGGTTTTATAATTTCATTCAATAATGTGTGCAATTTGAAAGACACGTGGCGCCATCTATTATCATACGAACGTTAATGTTGTTTTCCTCGATGACAGTACTTTTTTCGGGATGAAAAGTACCCTATGTCCCTTTCTGTACACTAAAATTTCAGGATGATCGGTTCAGCAGTTTTTGCCGGAATAGGTGACAAACTCAACTTCGCATTAATAATGAGCATTAGGTAGGATTTCGTCAAAGGCGATTCGAGAGTTCGCCGAAGGATGGCATACCGCCAAGGAAAGATTCAGGTTATTTAAATGGTAGGTAGCCTCCTAGTCGGAACCAGTCCAGGATCGCGCTGGCAGGACCCAAGACGCTGCGTCCGGCAACACCTACGACACAGCTCTATGTGTCCCGGTTACATCATACCACGAAGGTTGAGGAGATCGTAGAGTATGTTCGAGCGAAGACCAGCTGGACCTTTAGGGTCGAGAAGTTGGAGACGCGCCACAACACGAATTTCAACTCATTCGTGGAGTTCCGACGAATTATATTGAGACCTTCCTGCCTCATGTATCGGCAGTTCCGCGTTGCGCGTCGTGTTGCGCTGCGTGGTGTCACGTATGACACCACGCAGCGCAACACGACGCGCAACGCCGTCTCTTCGTGCACAAAAGATAGTTTATTCATATTTTTGTGGTTTTTATAAAAATGTATGATAGTGTATGGTATGTAAGCAAGTATGTTATGGGTCTTTTGTTACCCGAAATAAATGATACTTATATTATTATTGTTGTGTTACATTGTGTCTTGTTGTAAGAAACTAATATAAAGTCGTTAAGATACATGAGAAACTTAGTGAAAACCGTTTTGGTATGGACAGCGGCAGCAACTGACTTACCCCCCACGCATTAATTTTTTTTCGTATAGGGGGTAAACAGTTAATGACGCTGTTTGTACGAACATGTGATGAGGCGAGATCATGATGATGGCTAAAAGAGTGACATTATTTATTAATTATTACTAGCACTTTTACCACAATGTTACCTACTCGATAAGTTGAAAGTTGAGTGAGAAGTTGTCAAACACCCGTGCCAGTCACTGGCTCTACTCGACAGCGGATGACGTCAAAAACGTGATGTACAGTCAGCAAAGGAGATAGGTATGCACGGTCGTCAAGTATAGTTAAAGTTTACATAGAAACCGATGGATGATTTAGAATAAAATAAATTTAATAGAGAATAAATAAACATTACAATGATTTAATTAAATTTCATTCGGAAACATCCATCGGTTTCCAAGTAAACTTCAACCATTTTCGATGACCTGCATACCTATCTCTTTTGCAGACTGTACCTTGTTATTAATTAGTCAAAGTCAAAACACTACTAATACTTTTCACAAAATAAACATCATTATCATCATTTCAGCCGAAAGACGTCCACTGCTGGACATAGGCCTCCCCCAAGTGGCGCCACATTGACCGGACCCGTGCGACTCGCATCCAGCGGATCCCCGCAACCTTTACCAGGTCATCGGTCCACCTAGTGGGAGGCCTTCCAACGCAACGTCTTCCGGTTCGCGGTCGCCATTCCAGAAATAAACATATTTGAGCATTATTTATTAGCGCTGCAATTGCTGCATTGCTAAATACTAATCAATAAAGACAACTAGGTTCGACATAGAACTTGTGCATAAAATATTTATAAATAAACAACAGACAATAATATTAATAACAACATAAAATGAAGTAGACCTTTTAATAAAGTTTGATTTATTCGTTTGTAGTTCTTCCCACTTCCTAGACCGCGACTTACTCTATAGAAAATACTGGCATTCAGTTGCATTCGGCTAGACTCGGATATCTATGGGCTAGACCCCACGGTTCCTAACCTGGGGGTAATTACCCCTGCGTGGGTAAAACTGGTATTCTGTGGGGGTAATGAGATGGTAATATACATATGTATGACAAAGATTGGACCAATAACACCGAATCTAGCAGTGCATTTTATGCCCTGGCTCTGTATATAATTAACTGTTTATCTTTTTATGTACTATATTCATTGATAACATGAGACGGGGGGGGGGGGGGGGTAAATCAGTTTCCCTAGGTAAGTCATAGGAGTGACAAGATCGAAACGCAAATGCTGGACATCAGTATACCAGTGTCTTACATGGATCGACTGCCTATCTGACCTTCACAACCCAGTTAGTGGGTAACACGATTAAACTGAAAGCCGATTTCAATATAGTTGGGAAAAGGCTAGGCAGATGTTGAGTTGCTTTGAAGTCAGTAAATAGTCAATTGAGTTTACAAATGACTACCTACAAGTGACGTCATAAGTATAAATTCCCATACAAAATCTATGGGGTCATCGCGTTTTGACAGCTTATAAACAGTATGTCAACTGATTGTGGTGTCATTTACCCAATTCAGTAAACCCATCACAGCAACAGTTTTTCGTTTCAGAAATCGAAAGCTAGAGTATTAATATTTGATGGAAATCCAATTATGTATTTAATATTCAAGGTTATTTGCAATTTGTATAAATTGTTGTACGCCTTATTGAGGTATTATACGCATAATATTTAATAAAAGTATTAATACCCTTAACCATTCAGATACAATGACTATGACTATGACCTACTTTATCCGCTTTTGTCCGTTCCGTTTCTACAAAAAAAAATGTTAAATAAGTATTATTAGTCTCACATTGCCTTTATGTTGTCTTGTACAGTTAAAGGTTTATTGACCTTGCCTAAAGCTAATAGGGGGTAAGGTGGCAGAAACTAATAAATGACAAATAATGTTATCTATACTAATATTATATACAAAATGAAAATCAAAACTCTATCTTAAAATTCGTACAAAAATCGAATGATCAACCACAAATGAGATCAAATTCAGTTGAGTGTGATGAATAGTA
Organism: Charanyca ferruginea; assembly: GCA_947361185.1. Taxonomy (NCBI): domain Eukaryota; kingdom Metazoa; phylum Arthropoda; class Insecta; order Lepidoptera; family Noctuidae; genus Charanyca; species Charanyca ferruginea. Next base: position 17,991,461 of record OX376070.1, on the reverse strand, counting down.
ACTAAGCAAGCCTCTCACAACGTCCCAACATTCAAATATTTAAATATTTTACACAACAAAAACATACACCCTCCTCCCCCAGAACGGCTGGTCACCGCGGGGGTTGCAGACTATCACCCTCCATAGCAAAACAAATATGTATTATATCACAGGACAAGAAAATGTGGATGGCTTTGGAGGAGGCTTTCACCGCTACACGCGGCCCTTACACGGAAGCAAAACAAGAGGTGGATTACAAGAAATATATTACAGTACTTAAAACATAGACACTAACTAAATTAACGATAAAAATAAGGAAAATTACTAACAAAACTAACCTAATTAATTGTTTATTGTGTAACGAAAGGAAAAAACAAACAATAATAAATAAATCAATTAATGCAAAGTTGTATTGATAAATTAAATTAAATTGAATTATTAATGTTATTACTACTTATTTTAATCATGGTTTTTTTAATTTTGATTAATATTTTAATTCTATTTTCTAATTTATTATGTTTTTATTCTAATTTTATTGAGTTGTTATTGATTCTATTTTAGCTTTAAACCTAATTTGTATCCGAATACTAATTTTATTTTTTTTTCGTTTTTCATAAAAAATGTAAATGTTATCTAAATTAATCATTCATCTCTAATTGTAATTACTTTTGTTTTTATTTAGCATTTCAATGCAATTTAGATTTAAAAATGTATTGTGTAAGTATGTAGGTACATAGATCATTTTTTTTATTGGTAATTTGGATTTTAATGTCATTTTTGTATGAAGTGTATAATTATGTAAATCAGTTGTATGAAGTGTAAGGACTCAATAAAGCTTTTATTATATTATTATTATTATATACAAAGAGGTCTTTGTTTTCAGTTTGTATGTAGGGGGTAATCTCCGAAACTACTCATCCGATTTTAAAAATTCTTTTACCAACAGAAAGCTACGTTATCCCTAAGTGCTAGAGGTTATATTGCATTCTCAAAAAAAGGTGGAATCCTTGAGAAAATTCTCACGGATGCAGACGCAGGCAAGTAGCTTATCGTGCTTATAAAATCTAGGCTAAACTATGACTACTGTGATGGACTATGTCAATGTTTCAGTACATTGATTGATTGAAGTTTCAAGCAGAAATAATTACTTAGCGGTCATGGAATGTTTGTTACGGCAGTGACCAAAATAAAATAAATCTACTTTACTTGAAAAAAATCTTGATAAGCAATCAATCACTTACTTACATTAAAATTTCAAAACAAATCAACTTTTCTAAAACCTTCCACGATAAAATGCACTACGTAAATGATTTTATCTTATTTCTCTGATATCTTCAGTACCGAGTGGTAATCGAGGCGACGCGACGTGGCTGGTGGCCCCAATAACTCAAGTGTCAGGTGACATGTCCACACGGGACCTTTACGTTAACTGTTGACATATAACTTCGTTTCAATTTAAGAGTATCTCGGCAACATTTTTAGTTTTTCTACATATTTTTTTTTACTTCATCTATATACAATGTGGAGTACTGTAGAGCTACGCCTACGCGGAGTATTACCTAACATAATGCTACGCATTGTACCAAAATGTAGAAAATGTTGCTACGTCGTATAACCAAATGCAGGGCTACGCGATGTATTATGCCGCAGTGCTACGAGGTAAAAATGTAACCAATGTGTAACCGAGTAAATGTAATGCTACGCTGCGTAGCATTTCGAACCAAAGTATCGTAGCACTTATATAAGAAAACATTTGTAGATACTGCTTTAAGTAATGCTGTTATAACAAAACAAAAATGGAAAACACATTAAATTATTCTGGGCATACCTTTTCTAACAAAATTTATTCATGAAATTCAAGAAAGAAGGACTTGAAGCCTTAATAATGCAGGTGTGTTGAAAGCCAAACTAGTGAAGTGAACATAGAAAGTAGATTGGATATATTTACAAATGGAAAGTGTTATCATCGGGTTTTAAAGAGATTTGGAAGCTTTTCTTGGGATCGGATTAAAAAAATTACAAGTTATTTTTTTAAAATATTCAGTGTTGACAAGGATAGGTCAGGTAGAAGTCAAAGTCAAATCATTTAGTTTAATTAGACCATTAAAAGGTACTTTTGGACGTTATAAAAGAAAAATTGAATCTAGTTGCCCTTTCCAAAAGATAGTTTCGTATGGAGAAGAATGGGCAAGAAACTCCATACCTACTTACTCTTTTAAAATGATTGAAAACAGTATTTTGTCTAATTACAGTAATTACACCATTAAATACTTGAATACTAATAAAGCAATAAAGAATGAGAGAATGACAATGAAATTGGCGGGAATATGTCACACTAACTTGTGATGTGAATATCTATGGTAAAAATAATCGTTAAGGCGATTTTACTTTTTATTTTATTTTTTCAATAATATAATCTAAATAACATTGCTATTTAAATTTTTAAATTATTGCTATTTAATATTTTGTCTATCTATAAATATTTTTTAATTTATTTAAGTCAAATAGTATACTAACATCATGGTTCTTTATTTTGAATAATATATTTAGGAACCATGCAACATGGATACCTCAAGCAAAGAAGTTTATTTGTACAAAAAACCATAGTGTATGAATCTAATTTACAATACAGCCACTAATTACCTTAAAATGTCACCATTTGTGCGCCTACCCGCATTATATAATGATAAGTTCCCAACATTGGACCCCTGTAATACCTCACGTCACAGACTTAAAAATAAAATATTCCAACTTCTCCGTCAAAACTCTGATATTCAGCGCGACCAGTAGTGCCAGTTTAGTCACACCTACATATAACACTCATCACTACACACACACACACACATTTACAAATTTCCACACTGTACAGTTACACGCACACCCCCACACCACACTTCCAAAAAATATAATACATATGTACCTACTTCATAAATAATCGTGTCACTCTCTGCCAATCAAATTCTTTTTTTTTTTCAAATTATTTGTGTACTTCGTCATTGGCGTAACGTTTATGGTTCTTTATTGTATAATTATGTTACACTTACATGTCAGCTGTGAAGTCACCTTGTATAAATAAATAAATACACTGTTTAAAATTATTTCGGAACCATGCGCTGTGGTTCCTTTTAGCATTTTATAATTCTTACCACAATACTAATTTGCAAAATAGATTCAAATGGCATGGTTCCGGTTTTATAATAAAAAAAACGATTTAACATACCTACAGGTCCAAAGTATTTTGGATCTTTTAAAACCTGTTATCTAAGTTACCACGACTCAAGGTTATATTTTAACTCTGCGAAAAGGCTAAATATTCTCTTAGTATCAAACAACATTGTGTTTTTCATTAGAAAAAAGGTACTTTGCGGCTTGGATATTTTTTGCATATAGGTACTAAAGTAGATGCATGGCATCTACACATAAATGACTCAGAAGGACCGCTCCTGCCATCCTCAAAAACTACCTGAACTTTCCAGACTCACTAGGGCTGCTACTGTATTGACTGTTTTATTGACACTGGTTGAAACTCTTTGATTTTTTTCCTGTTCGACATTAAATGTCAATGTCTCTCATTTATTCATTTAGATAACACGTGACAGTCCAGACTGAAGTCTGCTTGAAACTGCTTGAGAATGCCTATAAACGTAATGTCAATGTGTGCGTGCGAAAAATGGCGGTTAGTTCTTTTCTTTCTCTCTGCTCGGGCGCGGCGCAGCCTTACTTACTTTATGTCTGAGTGGTTTCTCTGCTCGGGCGCGCCGCAACCTTACGTACTTTGTGTATGAGTGGTCTCTCTGCTCGGGCGCGCCGCAACCTTACGTACTTTGTGTATGAGTGGTCTCTCTGCTCGGGCGCGCCTCAGCCTTACGTACTTTGTGTCTGAGTGGCCTCTATGCTCGGGCGCGCCGCAACCTTAGGTACTTAATTTACTTTGTGTCTGCGTGGTTTCTCTGCTCGGGCGCGCCGCAACCTTACGTACTTTGTGTATGAGTGGTCTCTCTGCTCGGGCGCGCCTCAGCCTTACGTACTTTGTGTCTGAGTGGCCTCTATGCTCGGGCGCGCCGCAACCTTAGGTACTTAATTTACTTTGTGTCTGCGTGGTTTCTCTGCTCGGGCGCGCCGCAGCCATACTTACTTTGTGTCTGAGTGGTCTCTCTACTCGGGCGCGCCGCAAACTTACGTACTTTGTTCAGTAAGTCAAAAAATGGTTTTTGTGGGCTGGATCCATTTTGCATAACTATGTCCAAATATAAGTGAAATGTACATGACGTTTATTTCTTTCTCTTCTTACCCTTGTCCTATGTTACTTGGGGTCGTAACACGTTTTCTTATTCCATTCCGTCCTATCAACCGTTATGATAATACTAATTCCCTTCTCTTTCTTATATTTTTTCACACAATCCACCCATCTTTTCTTTTGCATGGCATCTATTAACGTTCTGATTTGTTGTTTCGTGTTTATTTTTCAATCATAATTTTAAAAGAATTAGCTTTACACTACTTTGTTTCAATATTACTTATTTAATTTTAGAGAACTCTCGAAAAAGCTTAACATTGCCAAAGTCATCTCATTCACCACAGATTGTATCTACCCCATCGCGACGGATTTCTCCACTCGACGTTCCTAAGCTGTCCACTCCACAGTAGAGCACTCCACTTCAAAACTGTATACACTCCACTCGTGTAAGAATCCACTTCTTAACTGCTGTAGGGAAAATGTACCGTATAATATCTAGTGGATATAGATAACATTTATCATTCATACCATGGACAGATTAGCTCTAAATGTAAATTGAGAGGTTACATTTTTATTTTTATGCAGGTATGAGGTGGCGCTGAAAATACTTCCTGAAAACACTTGAAGGAGGCCTTTGGCTAGCAGTGGGACAGTACAGGCTATACAAAATATATGTAAACAATATCATGCATTTATGATCGACTTATTTACTTATTTACACAGTCGATTTATGCGTAATACATAAAAAAAAGCGGCCAAGTTGCAGTCCGTTGCAGCAAGTAACATAATTATATTTGAGTTGATTGAATGAAAGGTAAACTGCGGTTTACGATTTATGACGTATTAAAAAAACTACTTACTAGATTTCGATCAAACCAATTTTTGGTGGAAGTTTATATGGTAATGTACATCATATATATTTTTTTGTTTTATCATTCTCTTAATTTAGAAGTTACAGGGGACACACATTTTACCACTTTGGAAGTGTCTCTCGCGAAACTATTCAGTTTAGAAAAAAATTATATTAAAAACCTCAATATCATTTTTAAAGACCTATTCATTCTATAGGTAACCCACACGTATGGGATTGATGAAAAAAAAATGTTGAGTTTCAGTTCTAAGTATGGGGAACCCCTAAAATTTATTGTTTTTTTCCTATTTTTGTGTGAAAATCTTAATGCGGTTCACAGGTTTCAACAGTATAGTTCTTATAGTTTCGGAAAAAAGTGGCTGTGACATACGAACGGACAGACAGACAGACAGACCTGACGAATCCATAAGGGTTCCGTTTTTTGCCATTTGGCTACGGAACCCTAATTACACGACCGCATGGTCAAGTAAACTGTGACGTTTGGTACATACGTTTCTACTATCGCAGTGTATTAGTTGAATTACTTTCGCTGTAAAAAAATATTTTTTCAACATTTAAAAACTATTTCTTACGAACAGGCAGAATAGTTTCTCGTAGTGTGCAAATAAAATTACTAACACGCGAAATTTTTTGTGTCTACGTAGGTACCTACTACTAGTTTTACTTTAATTTAAGTTTTTTATTGTAATTCAGTGTTTATTTATTCCAAATACATAGAAGCACTTCCTAGCCTGAAACACAGGTTCTGCCTAGTTCAGGCAAATGAGCACCTGTTTTCTATTTTAAATTCTAAGTTAATTTTTGTATGTTTATTTTTATTTAAAAAACAATTATTATTATTTTCAGATGAGTTAAAATGTTCTCAGCTAATGGCTGGATTCAGCTACATTTACGGGCCGAAGCCAAGTAAATGCAGTGTGTGGTGTGTAAAATGTTTGTCGTTAAGCGTCGTGACGGGGGCCTATTCTATTTTCTTCAATCTGCAAAAAATTTCTGACAATTCTACATGTATTATTATTATTAACCAATGTTGCAGTAAATAAAAAGATCATTTATTCATTTTTAAATAGATAAACTGCGTGACACCGTATGCATACGTATTATAGACAACCTTAGACATCGTAAAAATCTCAAATCCCAATGATTTCTTTTAAAACTATTTCTACCCGTACGACTAGCTTGTGCCCGCGACTTCGCCCGCGTGAATGTCAGTTATCGCGGATGCAGACAAAGTCGCTGATTAAAAAGAAGCATAATGTAAAGGACATTATGCTCGCCCAGGGTTTAAGCTATCTTCATGACAAATTTTATCATAATCGGTTCAGCCGTTTCATCGTGAAAGCGTAACAGACAGAGTTACTTTCGCATTTATAATGTTAAAGTATGGATTTATTAGACTGTTAAGAAAACATTACGCATGCTAATGCTGGTCCTGTTGCATTATTTGAGTAGGCGACTTCGCGGAAAGCTACGCGACACTACGCATCGCAACACGACGCCGTCACTTCGTGAACAGAAGCACAGATGATATAACAATAGTTTAATAATACTTTTGATGATTGCTATTATATTGTATGATAGTCTGCACGGTATAACATGTTATGGGTCTTTGATACCCGAAATAAACTATTTATTATTATTATTATCCAATTATTATCCGTATAATTCACCCCCAACCACCCTGCAACTAGATACTAGAACATCGACACAAATTATCTCTAGTGTCTACAGCACTATAATTATATTTGGAACATTAAAAAAAACTCGTTTCGGACCAAGTTCCATTGTTAAAATATTAAGACCTCGTAAAAAAAAATCGCGGGATCAACAAAGTGTACAAACTGAATATTTTCTAAAGAACGAAACGGAAAATTTCGCAATTAAACTCGTAATAAAAGTTTGCCAAATAGAACAGTTGCAAAGAGAATGTTTTATTAAATAATACAATTTCGCGTTTTAATAATGTTTTGTTAGAACTGGATGATCTAGGTACTATGTGAAGTAGCTTCACCTAGTAAACAAGTTGAAATTAACTATCCATTGGCAAACGAATCATTGGTTGCAAATGGTTGAGTAGAGACTGTAAAAAAAAGATTACTCGCTTTTTAAGAAAGTTTGGAAAATGTTAATAATGGAATAATGAATAATGGAATCCAGTGATTGAATATTCAAGCGAAGCTAATGTAAACTCCAATTAGTTTGCTTATGTGCTCTCTATATAAAATAATAAAGCTACAATAATGAATAATAAAACAGTAAACTTTAACTAATCACGGAAATACAGTTGTAGACTCGCTCAAAATAGTGAGTCATCAAATAATTGCAGCCAATCACACACTAATGTCGTTTTATAAACTGCTTATGGTTTCACTAAATATACGTTTACTTAAAGAAATTTAAAATTCTACACGTACGACGTTTTTTTAACGCACCGTCGAACGGGGCGCGAACGCAATTTAATGCTGCGATTTCAAGTTCAGAAATGCGAACAACGCGGCGTTGACGGTTGACGTTGACGTATAAAAAACGTCGTGTGTGTATAGGCCCTAATATAAAAAGAAAAACCTGTGAGAGAAACGGATTAAAGAGAAATGTATGAAGGTTATAAAAAATTTAGGCACTACTTGCTAGTATGAGCAAATTGCGCGTTGCCCTTCCTCACTCGTAACAAAATAGGTAGGTTTTGTGTATGTACAATGAAAATGGAAACATTTAGGTCACATTTGGTGTAACTGTGCCAGTTTTGATAGATAACTAGGAAACAGTTATAATTTTAATAAGTTAAATTACGTCATCATAATTAGTATTAACGAATCTAATCTCTCAGGCAAATTACAAAAAAAAACCTTCATTTTTCACCACAAATTTAAGAAACAATAAACAATGTGCCGGCAATTCAAGGGTGAACTGGAACCTAAACTAGGGAATCCCTGTATTTCAGGACTCCAGGTCACTCACCTACGGAAAAATTTGCAATCTTTTAAATAAAAAAATTCTGTGCGTGAGTATGAAAGTGAACTCCTCCTAAACGGCTGTACCGATTTTGATGAAATTTTTTATTTGTGTTCCAGTGGATTCGAGAATGGTTAAGATTCAAAATTGGACCCGGTAGGTGGCGCTGCAGTCGAATTGTACGACATTTTTGTTTTGAGGGCAGGACAACGTCTGCCTGGCCCGCTATCCCTGTATTTCAGGACTCCAGGTCACTCGCCTACGAAAAGATTTGCAATCATTGTATAAAAGCATAAGGGAGTCATTCATAGTGCGGGGCAACGTTATATATTTTTTTTTTTTTGAGAAAATCTTTTTTTTTTCGATTATGCTATTCACGTTTAAAAAGTAATTTAAACTGACGACTTGATGACAACTAGGTACTCTCTTCAGTCACTACGACCAACGGCCCTCGTTAAGGCCGAAAAGACACCAAATTACACAAATAAAATGTATTCGAAGGTTCCAAAATGGTCCTTATCACTAAAAGTTCTGAACTATATTTTATAGCTGTTTCTGTAATAGCAAGGCAATCGGAGTGGAAACCTTTCCCGAAGAGTAACTTGTTTGTTCCCATGAGAAATTACTACAACATCAAGTATTTCGCTCCTTCATTTGTGATTCACATTAATTAGCTCCACTTAGGTTTGTTCGTAAGAATCATTAATAGGTGAAGTAAATTCATACTTTGATTAATAATTAAGTGTCAAAATAAATGGGATTTTGATAAAATATGGTAATGTATCACACTTAGTGACTCATAACAAATTAAAAAATTATTTGAAAAAAAAGTTTCCCCATATTTTATATTAAATATTAAATTTTTGCAATCTCAAGTTAAATTCAACAATACTTCTGCTTTCAAGGTTGTTCATCTCAACCTCAAAGTCAAATTGAAGTCAAATCATTTATTTCAACCACACCGTTAAAAGGCACTTTAGAACGTCATTTAAGTAGTTTCGTGTGGAGAAGAATGTACATTACTTTTTTAGTAAGAAGTTTGTATGTGATGGTGACAAGTAAACTGGAGGCCAAGTCTGCTATTTTTATAATTCTGTCATTCCAACACGATCCCATTGTCATTTTGCTAAAAGTTCGTAATCTGCTAAATTCATAATGATCGATCATTGGTCAGTCGAATTAAAAGCAATGACTGCACAATGACGTTCTAATGGACCTACCATTAGAACGTCATTGTGCAGTCATTGCTCCACTGATCAAAGAAACTGTCAACATTTTAGCAGATTACCGCCTAAGTCAGTCATTCATTTGTTATTTTGTACGAAATTACCATTCTATATCATTTCTTTCAATGGCGTATCAGTGGTTGACCATTGGAAAGTCATAATGACGCCATTATATTAGTAGATTACCAAACTTGTCAAAATCAACAATTATGAAATCAATGATAAACCATCTGGCACTATTGTAATAGCAGACTTGAGGCCCTGATCTTTGCATATCCATCGACTTCAATTTTGTTGTCGTCTTCGACCATCATTCATTAAACATTTCCCTTCGAACCAATTTCAGTCTTACCGACGTCTACATTAGATTAATAATACCATTATGAATATTATGATCCATTTCAAATAAACATAAATAAATAGAACAGTTTACTCTTCCAAACTAAACTAGTCCTTCGCTCAAAACCTCGGGTCGATGCAGCGGAAGTCACAAAATATATCATTGTGTGTTGAGGTAACGTTCCACCACTAGATTCAGTGACCGGACCGAGTTCATTCGGGCCGGTACGTCACTGTATCACTGTAATCCCGGCGCACAGTTGGGAGGCGCAACAAGAAAATCCAATTTTCAGCTCTCATACGAGCTTTGCCTTAAAACCTTGCAGATTTGAGGCTGAAACGAAATAGATATGTTTCGACTGGGCTAGGTATGTAGAGAAGGTCCAATTTTGTTGAAAGATTTCTGTAAAATTCAGTTTAAGGCGCTGACAAGACTCAAACACTACAAAAATACTTATTTTTGAAACATGTTTTTAGGCAAATCTATATAATACACCTAGGTATAATATATACCTCTTTAATATGTATAATTACTAGCTTTTGCCCGCGACTTCGTCCGCGTGAATGTGGGTTATCGCGGATGCAGACAAAGTAGCGGATTAATAAGTAGTCTATGTCCTTACCCAAGGTTAAAGCCATCCTTATACCAAATTTCATCAAAATCAGTTCAGTTGTTTCATCGTGAAAGCGTAACTGACAGAGTTACTTTTGCATTTTAATATTAGTATGGAAATGGATTAGTTGGGATTTTATGTTTTCGGTAAAAATACATCTTATCGTACCTACCTAAATCTCTTTAAATGATCGATCAGCAAAAATATCTATATTATTACTGATTTTAGAATCTTCCCTTCCCGCTGCTGATGATCTATTTGTTCACTGATTAGTATTAAATTAGCACTGGCTCACCCACTTCCCAGGGCCTCAAGTCTGCTATTACAATAGTGTCAGAATGTTCTATCATTTTGATTTTCATAATGACGCCATTATATTAGTAGATTACCAAACTTGTCAAAATCAACAAGTATGAAATCAATGATAGACCATTCTGACACTAATGGCGTCATTATGACTTCCCATTGGTCAACCACTGACACGCCATTGAAAGAAATGATATAGAATGGTAATCTCGTACAAAATGACAACTGAATGACTGACTTATGCGGTAATCTGCTAAAATGTTGACAGTTCCTTCGATCAGTGACCTACCATTAGAACGTCATTGTGCAGTCAATGATCGACCATTATGAATTTAGCAGATTACGAACTTTTAGCAAAATGACAATGGTATCGTGTTGGAGTTGGAATTACGAAATTATAAAAATAGCAGACTTGGCCCCCTGTTCGTATCCCGGCTAGCTTCACCAAAGAGTACAATATTGAGCTTCACGTCAACTTCCTCCATTCCAAATCGTGACATTTGACAGATGTGACAGCCACCGTACCACCACTGTGTACATACATGAGACAATGCATATATCTATTTCCATAGATACACTACACTGATCAACATTCAGCATCTGCTTAGCCTATTCCGACCAATGTTGGGGTCGGCTTCCAGGCTAACCGGATGCAGCTGAATACCGGTGTTTAACATGGAGCGACCGCCTGTCTGACCTCCACACACAACCTAGTAATTGGATAACACGATACCCTTGGTAAGACTTGTTGTCAGACTTTCTAACTTCTGACTTCCCCTAAAGAAAGACTATCAAAGATCTACGAATGACAACCGGGACGAACGGTTTATTACTGATCAACATTATACTTTTGTTATACAAGGTGTAACGTCAAATACGCAAAACCTGAAAATAGTTTGATTAGAATCACGAGCAGAATCAATTGAACCACTTTTTAATATAGGTCACATTTTTCAAAAAATCTTCAATATACATGTTGCCCTGTCTATTTATTAATAAGTCAAGCCATCACGTGCGCAAACCTGCCAAAATAGGTAAACAAACACAAATGGTTGTCGCCCAATTTAAATTTTCTCATACGCGTGATAATAATAGTTCTTATTTCAATGCAAATACGAGTCTTGGTAAAACTAAAACAGCACATAAAACCTTTAATTATTTTTTTGTGTTTTTTTTTCTCTCAGAATTAGGTTAATTAAATTAAAAATCATTTGGGGTGTCTGAGGTTTTGTGTGTTTAACGTTACACCTTGTATAAATTACACACACATTATACAAATTAATTTTAATCACCGCATAGATCACAACTACATATTCATCATCATCATTTCAGCCGAAAGACGTCCACTGCTGGACATAGGCCTCCCCAAGGGGGGGTTTTGCCATAATCGCCATGCTTGGCAGGCGGATTGGCGATCGCAGTATGATTGATACAAAGACACAGACAGGCAACATATTATACACTTTAATAATTAAACACACAGGCAGGCGCAAACCTTCAAAGACTCCACGCACACTACACAAACCAAACCCATTAATTAATACTTCTTGTAAGCTGTACCTTCCTAGGCATTTTATCAAGTTATATTGCTTTCTTAAATGGCTACCATGAGTAATGTCAATAATGATCTCGATCAAATAACCTTGGGCGGGTCCTTTGTTTGCAGTCCAGAAGAGTGTAATAAAGTACATCAGTATCTCTAGACAGTAACATTAATATATTACATTTAAATATCCGTAGCGTAAACAAAAATTTTACTCAGCTACAAGTACTGTTAAATCTGGTGGAAATAGATATTGACATATTCGGATTGTTGGCTGTGTAAAATTAACAATATACCAATATTGTATGGCTTTGAGTCACACTCGACGGAATCAAACTATAATCAAAACGACGCGACGGTGTCATTATCTATACAAAATTAGGTCTACAAACTTATATATGGGAACCAAATTTTGCTGGTGGTAATTGTCTAGTGTGTTAAATAGATAAAAAAAGCTTTTTTACAAAAAGACAACCGCCTTCAAAATCTAAAAAGTGATAAATAACTTTAGCACATAACACACATGACTTTAGTTTCGGAAGTTGGTGGCTTTGTGTTTTGTATTGCCACGAGTATTGCGTATTGAGTATTGTATTGCGAGTAAGACTTCACACTCTTACCTGTGAATGTTAACAGATTGTAATTTGTAAAACATTTTGCAATAAACAGAATGAAAAATTCTCGAAACAAAGAATCCCAATTGAATTTACATTATTATCAAAAGTTCAAAAGAACTGTCTCGAAAATGCCAATTTCATACTTCGAGGAATCATTTTCGTAAACTTTTCCGTTGCGTAACTCGTAACTAATTTCGGAACTTTAATTGTTTTAGGTGGTTAATATGAAAATTAAAAAGTTATTACAGGATTAAAACATAATTGTTTTATTGGTTTGCTAAATTATTTTTAACCGACTTCAAAAAGCAGGAGGTTATCAATTCGGAGGTTTATATTTTTTTTTGGTATGTAAGTTCGAGCATAACTCTGTCATAAATATAGACGGATTTGCAATTTTTTTTGTTCGAAAGGGGTTTATTCCGAAATGGTCCCATATAAATTTTACCAAAATTGATCCAGCCCTTTTTTAGAAAATCAACAAAATCCCAAAAAAAATACTTAAATGACGTTTTAGTTTCTTCAATCTTCGGAGGACTTACAATCTCTGTTTAGAGTGTGTCGCCGTTTCCTAATGGATTTGGATGTGTTAGGCAATACTATGTAGTACTATTAAGTATTCTGTGGCAATACTAAAAAGTGAAAAATAAAATGTTCTTTTTCCCAAAAAATGAAAACCGTTTTCAAAACCTAAAAAGTATTTTCAAATAAAAGAATACCGCCTTCAAAAACTAAAATGTGATAAATAACTTTAACACAGAACACACATTACTTTAGTTTCGGAAGTGCGGTGGCTTTGTTGTGTTGTTGTTTTGTATTGCCACCGACTTCCGAAAGTAAAGTAATGTGTGTTCTGTGTTAAAGTTATTTATCACATTTTAGTTTTTGAAGGCGGTATTCTTTTATTTGAAAATACTTTTTCATAGTAATGTAGGAAAGTCATGCATTGTTACTCAGCATTGTTAATGCATATTTTATTATTTGTGTGATAGATAGATCTACTTTTAAATTGAATGTTTAATATGAGACTACTAAAGAGGTAAGGCACATTTAGACTAACTTCTTTGGGCTAGCCTACCTCCATAAGATATATTTATCTACCTAAACTTTATCAACAGGACTACCACATTAATCAGTGTTCTGCTTCCAAAGAAACTATTAGTTAATATGTGGTTCTGCTATACGGTAACGTGGTCGTTCTGTGATAACTTCACCGCACACAGTGGCTGTCTACACTTTGAATAACTATTTCTTAATCTATAATATTTTGTACATACATACTCTAATTTAGTGCTTGTTTATGCAAGGTGCATCGTATTCACGTGTAATCCTACTATCCTACTAATATTATAAATGTGAGTGTTTGTGAAGTTTGTGTTTGTGAGTTTGTGTGTGATGTTTGGATGTTTGTTACTCAATCACGCGCAAACCGTTGAATAGATTTGCATGAAAATTGGCACATAGATAGATCATTTCCTGGATTAACACAAAGGATACTTTTTATCCCGGTAATGTGTTCCCTTGGGATAATCGTTCTTTTTACGCGGGCGAAGCCGCGGGCAGATGCTAGTTTATTATAATTTCTACACTTGAACAAAATATTGTAAAACATTTACTTTAGCCTACTAATAATATTATAAATGTGAAAGTTTGTGAAGATGTTTGGATGTTTGTTACTCAATCACGCGCAAACCGTTGAACAGATTTGCATGAAAATTGGCACATAGGTAGACCATTTCCTGGATTAACACATAGGATACTTTTTATCCCGGTAATGTGTTCCCTTGGGATAACCGTTCTTTTTACGCGGGCGAAGCCGCGGGCAGATGCTAGTTTATTATAATTTCTACACTTGAACAAAATATTGTAAAACATTTACTTTAAAAGAGTATGAATATACATAGTTGCTTGTCTATTTTTCTCTAAACGAAACTACCTTTTGGAAGGGGCCACTACTTTTACTTTTTCTTATAAATTATGTCAATCAATAAATCATTCACCGCGGAAGATTTAAACACAATAGCATTTTAAGAATTACTCATCTGCATCAAAATAATACACCGAAAATAACAACATGAAATTCCCAGAATGTGAAAAAAACCGGTTGTAAAAATGCCGTATTCTAACTATAAATCTGGAAGTACAATACTAGAGTGGTGACACGTAACAATACCTTCGTGCATCGGGTATCGATCACCCGAAAATGATACATTCTGCCTATTTTATTAGGCAGTTTAGAGCTGCGCGCCCTTCGGTATTTTATAGCATAATGTCGAAGCATCCATTACGTAATTTTATACCTAATGTCATGATACATGACAACCCGCAATGTATGATGTTTTTATGATCTACTGAGTTTGTTGGCTATCTTCTTGTATTCAATAGGTTACTACAATAAGTAAGTTCAGTATGAGTATTAGTATAGCAGTATGGTACATAACTATCCCTCCAAATACCTTACTTCGTGGGGCAAATAAACAAATTTTGGCTAAAAATAAAGACGCATCTATGTAAAGTGAAACCTTAGGGCCAACCTTATGGCCTTGGTTACATCTACGTTTTGGCGTTTAGATACCAAAGCCTTCCGAAAAGCACTCACGGACACCTCTAAAGCGTTTTATGTATTGGATATTTAAAAGGAAGCCTTTAAGCTCGCATTTGTATACCGCTCATACAAACAAACATATTGCCGATAAACTAATAGAGTAGTTATTCGGCTTTGGTCCTTAAAATAATAAACTTCAGGTTAAGGGTAAGGTACCGCAAATAAAATAAAGCTGGCCACGGTCAGCAAGTTTATTTATTTATTTATTTACACTTCATGCACAAAGGTACAAAGGCGGACTTAATGCCTTAGGCATTCTCTACCAGTCAAACAAGGCTGGTGAAGAGATAACATGGCAAGTGCAAGTTTAAAAGCCTCTATGTAACGTTGATATAAATTAACGCTAAATACTTGAACAATAAAAACCTATTAATAATTGAACAGCTTTTTAACTTGCAGTGCTATTCTGTTACAATCTCTCTCGGTGAACACCCAAGTGAAGTGAGCTGTCATCCGTCCCGATGCTAGGGACAAAGAGTACAATACCTATATATACAGAGACTTAAACGCCTTATTCACCATCCATCTTGCTGTACGTCCCGCCAAGGTCGCAATGCAAAAGTACCGTGAAAAAAAAACAATTAACACGTTCACTGCCACCGACTCGCCCTGCGAGTATACGTTTATTTTATTCCAGACTTAATATGATGTTATTTAAAGATTTATATGGTGGCCTGGATGTAAATAACATTTTTACGGAAAAAATAAAACCATTCTGCAATGCCGTGAACTCGCTAGGCGAGTTCAAAGCCGCAGATTCCCAACATTTGAACGTCGTCAATGCAATAGTACTTATAAATATAATACTAGCTTTTGCCCGCGACTTCGTCCGCGTGAATGCCGGTTATCGAAACAAAGTTGCGAATTAAAAAGTAGACTATCGGTTCAGACGTTTCGTCGTGAAAGCGTAACAGACAGAGTTACTTTCGCATTTATAATATTAAAGTATGGATGAACTTAAAACAGAATGAAAGTTTCACAAACATCTAGTTACATAACAGATAAATTAGCTTCATTAACAGATATGGTTCCACGTTCAATTTTGATGTGGCGTTCACTGTATATGTTGAACATGAAAGTATTTCGTCTAATATCATGATACTATAGTCAATATTATAAAAAAATATATTTATTATTGAAAAATACACTGTTGATTAATTTCAGTTTAAATTATTTTAAATACTTTAGCAAACATGATTGAATTTACTTCCTTTTAGGGTTTTTAATGAGACGCTGATAACAGCGTCTCATTAAAAACAAAAAGTACATGTTTTGATAAAAGTTGTTATCATATTCTTAAGACTAGATGATAGCGTTAAATATTAAGGGCGAAATTGCTGTGACCACTGTATAAAATATTGAGAACCTCTGGCTAAATCACGAACCAAAGTTAACTTTAATTTTATCCTTTGAATATTTTGCCATGTTTTTAAGTTGAAACACACTGAACAATCATCAAACACTTTTTACTTCTGATCCAAATGTTACAGAGGCTGAGACGGACACAAAAATAACTAAAATTGAACTTTATCCTTACATAATGCCAGTGAACTCGCCTGGCGAGATCATTCAATTTACATTGTAGTGCCAGCGACTCACTTGGCGAGTTCAACGCTAAACGTATGCGGCATCCGCGAAGATATCATGAAAATCGTAGTGGCATTGAACGTGTTAATAATAATTATTGACGTACAGCTTATTCACGGTCGTTTTGCATCGTGCATCGTGCATGACTTTGGCGGGACGTACAGCAAGAAGGATGGTGAATAAGGCGCATGAGGAATTTACAAATTACTTCATCGGATGACAGCTCACTTCAACTAGGTGAGAGAGAGGGGGGAGGGAGATTGTAACAGAATAGCACTGCTGTTGTTGAATAACATTAACCAAAAAACCATGAATAACCCATGCCTGCAGTAGTATCCAAATTAAACTACTCGTCCTACCGCAGTCCACTGTTGAATATAGGTTTCTCCCAAAACTTACACAAAATACCTGCAGCCTATTTGAGTAACCCCTTCACTTTCACAATCCCTTTGACATCAACTATATTTTCATGTCTCAGCTGCTTCTTTTAAAAGATTTTCGGACGATCTCTATTTGATTTCTATACAACCTTAACTAACTATTAAATTAATACCACAAGATCAACGCAGATAATTATTATTTAATAACAAAATTCAACTTAAAGATTACATCAACTTATTTTAACAAAATTATTATAAATGGGTTCAGCTTAAAATGTAATAACCAATTTCTTTACTTGGTAATATCTGAAGGGAAAGGTATCATTATTCTGTTTTCGCATGTAATATTCTAAGTGCTTAAGTATATCAGTCATCGTATACATAGATTACGTATCTTCAAGTAACTAAGTACTGCTGCAACAAAAAAGAAAGAAATAAAATTTAAACAATGTAACAACGGTAGGAGACGGTTGGCTCATCGGCCAACCAGCTGATGGTGCCAATTCACTGGGCGTATTTGTACGAATAACTGCGTTACTTGGTTAATACAAAATATACCTTATACCACGAAGTAAGTATAACAGAGGAGATGGCGTAACTGAATTTTGACATAGAAAAATGCGTGCCGCTTTTTCAAGCTGACCTGCCCACTTCAGGTCTAGCCCTGCCCACATCTAGTCAAGCCCCGCCTTTTTTCCTAGCGATGAATTGCAAAAGCTAAAAGCCGTCAATTTCTACGTGGTTTAGCTACATCATGCTAGATGTCTCTATGACAATAATATGTATTCGTAACACAGGGATGAACTCAGTACCTTTTATTTTTTTGCAAGGATTTTTCTTATAATACAAGGGTTGTGAAAATAAAAGGGATGGTGTGTCTCACGTGTTACGCTATTATGGTGCTGTTTATTACACAGCGAAACTATAAGTTAATTGTTGTCACGATATTTTGACTACATAAATGCATAATGGACTTATGAAAGAAGAAATAATAAAATTCAACAAGTTTTAAAACTAATAATTGTATATTTTTATGTAATCAAACTATATGTATATGCGCCACCTTTATAATCGTTGC
Organism: Charanyca ferruginea; assembly: GCA_947361185.1. Taxonomy (NCBI): domain Eukaryota; kingdom Metazoa; phylum Arthropoda; class Insecta; order Lepidoptera; family Noctuidae; genus Charanyca; species Charanyca ferruginea. The sequence goes on along the minus strand of OX376070.1, from coordinate 17,973,130 downwards.
AGTTATTAAATTACCCAGTAGCGTGCAGTTCATACAGGCAAATAGTCATTGCCTACCTTACAAAATACTTATTACTATCGAAATAAAATACTACTACTATTTTATTTTGATAACAAATATTTTATGCACGAGTAATTACCATCATTATACCAAAAACGAAAAATACAAAATCTTAAATCAGCTCCACCTATCTAGTAACGGTGGAATCATGAAGTCTCATTGATACCTTCGCGCATTTCGACCATAATCGCTTCGCGCTGCACCAGCGCCGCACCCGCCAACGGAAAGGCACAAAGTCAAAGTCTCTGGATGATTATATGTGTGCGTCGTGACAGACACGTATTTACGTGGACTACAATGGTGTGATTTTTCTATAAATACTTGGCACACATTGAGACAAATAACGCACACAAACGTCAAAAGTAGACATTGCCTTTTTAAAATTTTACTTACACTTTGACAATTGGGTTGTTGACACCATTAACCAATAATTCCAAAATACAACATATCTTTTATTACACTTTATTTTAGCCCGGAAAACCCGATTAATTTTCAATTCACTGTAAAATTCGATTTTAAGTTGCTTTGAAATCATTGAATAGTTAGTCAATTGAATTGGTAAAAAAGTGACGTCATAGGCCGCGTCATAAAAAAATCTATGGAGGAATCTCGTTTTGATTGGTCGTTTCAAATAGCCAATTGTGGGGTCTTTAAACCGAAGTTGGCTACACAAGGATCTACGACTATTTTAAAAAGTAGCATCTTTTGGTTATATTAGCGCTAAATAAAGCACTACATATTAGTTTTTATAGTATTACTTTTTTTATTTTTACGTGAGTTATGAGCGGCCATTGTTGATATGGTTTGTGTGGTTTTGTGATATAATTTTATTCTGGTATCTATATTTACGATTTTAACGTTGATAATAGGTGAAAGATGGGTGATAATAGGTGTGTGTGTACAGAAAATTTTAAATGATGAGTATTCAAAACTCTTTTAGTGATAAAAATAGCGACGAACCAAAACAAACAAACAGTAGGTAGGTGTTTTTGTTTGGTAAGTAAGCTTTTAAAAATTTCTGCATACCCTGTCTCAAAACCCTGTGCACGCCCCTGAAATTACCTATAGAATTCTAAGTACGGCCCTGTCATTCATTTGGTTGACAATGCAGTAATGATGCAATTTAAGGATTTTCCCATTTTTAGGGCAAAAATAATATAGTTAGACGAGTTCTTGACGATTTTAATTTTTAATCGGGGATTTAAAATTGAATGTGATAAGTATTAATATCTCATTTTGAAATTACGATGGTCCGTAAGGAACGAAGTTCCTTACGTACGTGTCTGTACAAAAAAAATGTAAATAATAATATATCACGAGCAGGAGAGTGCGTCGCAGCGGCTCGATACACGCACACATACACACACGCATTTCGTTACGTGACGATTTCTACTAATTTGCTCTACCCATAAGCCGCGTAAGGGGACTTCGTCCAAAAAAAAAAAATTACGCCAGTTTTGTCCCGAAAAAAAAATATCTTACTAATTAACAATGTAACAAGCCGAACTAAACTGGGAACTTACTAGGTAAGTAGTGCTATCGGCGGCGCTTCGGCGTTTAATTTTGATTTAATATTATAAGCTAGAAATGCACCATGCTTTCAGTATGGTGCCGGGGCAGTATTTTTAAAACAGCAAAATTAAGTAGTTTGTCTTTCAAGTTTCAATCCACGACGCACGTGGTTGAGCGATAGAGTCCTGCGCTGCGTGTCGTGTATGTGTGTGTGTGTGTGTGTGTAAGTTTAATTGTTTGTCATCGCACCCGCGACAAATGAGAAATTCCTAGTGTGGGGCAACATTTTTATTAAAAAAAGGTAAGATAAAGCTGTACATCTTAATAGTGGCCCCCTGGTAATAAGATCAGTACGACTTACTATTTTGAGGTTGTTAAGGCCAATTTTATTCATGATGACTTTTGTCGAATCGTAGATAAATACACAAAGCAAACACCACAGCAATACTGATGAACTATCATGAATATACATTTTGTACAAGTTCAGTATGCAGCTGAAAAAGAGAGTAAAATTATTTACAACATTATTTTTAGTACATATATATTTACACAAAACCTGAAAAGAATTATAGTTTATTCAGAAACAGTAACAATTAGATAGGTAATAATCAGTTTTAGACCATATTGTAAGTATTTTGTTCTATTATTGTGTGAAGAATAAAATCAAATCGTACGTCTTTTGTAATTTGCAGCTCAGTATCAGGTTGCATAGTAATAAAAAAAAATACGGAGTATTAAATACACATTTACATAATTATAAACATTTAATATATTTGAATTTCGCGGGCTACACTGGCGCTTTCACCTTAAGACTGCGCCGAGCAAAATAAGTCAAAACAGTCGTCACTGTTAAAGTAATATAATCAATACCTTTACCATAATTACCATAAAAAATATGTGATGAATACCACAATGAATGTGTTAACAGATTATGGTTGGCAAAAAATAAGAATACTGTTTAATTTAATAAACAAAAATACGTAAAGTTGTACAAAAATCTTTAAAAAAATCTCGTATTTAGTTGAGTTTTGACAGTAAACATTATTTTTTTTTCACAAACTTGAATTCATATTAATCTTTAATATTCATACTACAATTTGTAGTTTTTACATTTTTGAAATGTTGCTTAGTTATTTTATTATTAATTTGTCGCGCTGTTTTGAATCATACGCAACGTATGTATGTATGATTCAAAACAGCGCGTCAATTAAAACAAAAATTAAAAAATAAATTGTACAGCTTTACGTATTTTTGTTTATTAAATTAAACAGTATTCTTATTATATGCCAACCATAATCTGTTAATACATTCATTGTGATATTCAGTACATATTTTTTATGGTAATTATGGTAAAGGTATTGATTATATTACTTTAACAGTGACGACTGTTTTGACTTATTTGGCTCGGCGCAGTCTTAAACACAAAACAGTTAGGGCCTATTTCACCATCTCCAAGTAAAGCGTTGATTAGTTACTTCCTAATTAACGTTAATTGTCAAGTAAAAGTTACGAGTAACTTTTGTCAATTTCACAAACCAAAATAAAGCTTCGAGTAACAACTTGCTGGTTAAGTGAATGACGGAACAAATCATACGTTGCATTCGTTCAATAATACGGCAATGTTACTCGTCAAACGTCGTTAACAGCAGCAGCTGTTGTCAATTATCTCGTGGTGTTTTTGTGTCTGGTTTGGAAAGTGTGTGATTTTTATTTGTTACATGTATATTTTTTTATAACCATAGATAAAGTTAAAAACATAGAAGTGCAAATTCTTTATATCCCTTCGGACACTTTGATATCTCTTATATTTTGTTTTATAATGTTAAGCACTTGGTTTACTGCATAAACGAAATCTAGCAAAAAAATCAGTTTCATCAAGGTCCGTTAAATAATCAACACGAAAAATAAACACGACTTCAAGGCACTCATTGCATTTTAGAATATTATAATTCTTAAATTCTAAAATATTGTAATAAATTGATGATAAATCAAGTCAAATTATTCCATTTTTACTAATACATTTTATAATGATCGTTAATACTATCTGATAAGTACCTACACAAAATGTCAACGGACACTTTAACCGTCAAGTAAACACGCTAATTAGCAGATTTACTAGCAAGTAAGTTACGGGTCAGTTAATCTTATGATTAGCGTAACTCGAACGTCGTGAAACTCACACATGATGTTACGGGTGACTTTAACTGGCGGTTAGCCTACTCAACACTTTACTTGAGGGTGGTGAAAGAGACCCTTAAACATGTAACAGAGAGTGGTACATATACTGGGTGACTACTAATACTACATACCATTTTTAATCGGATGAAAGTACTCATGACTATAAACAATATTTATACGGGACTAACCTAGACACATAAAAAAAACGGCTGTTTTGGTCATAGTGTAGCGCATTTTAAAAGAGAGCAGCTGATTTCTTATCTTATAAAGTAAACGTAGATCAGGATAATCAGAATGAGCAACAGGATAAGAGATGACGTGAGCATTTGGAGCAACGTAGTACACACAAAACTGAAACAATTAATTTATATGAATTATTATTTGAATACTTACTCGTTGTCCGCGGTTTCTCTCGTAGCCATATACCCGTATCCAGTATACACGAAACATATATATTAGGTCCTTACATATGAAATTGCCGATACTTAATACTGGCAACTTTGAAATCAAATATTTTGTGTTTGATTAGGAATTCCAAATTCAAAATTATTTCAAAATAAAGCCTAAAGAATATTGTTTTAAAATTCGTGTTTCATTTGTTTTATCGTCATTTGTTTGGGCTTGAAAATTGCTATTGCAACAACAATGGAGAAATTAAAAATTCGCGATATTTACGAATATGAGTTCTACCGTGGCACCAGTGCAGCAGAAACGGCTTGAAGGATTAACGACGTGTACGGGCCAAGCACCGCTAACGAACGAACGGTGCGTTTTTGGTTTCAACGTTTCCGTTCTGGAAATTTTGATTTACAAAATGAGCCTCGTGGACGACCAGATACTCAAGTGAATAATGAAGAATTAAAGGCGATAGTTGAAGCGGATCCATCTCAAACCACTTCTGAATTAGCAGCAGCCTTTGGAGTAAGTGACAAAACAATCACTATCCATTTGCGTCAAATTGGAAAAGTAAAAAAGCTCGAAAAGTGGGTACCGTACGAATTGACTGAAACACACCAACAAACACGCGTCGGTTGCTGCGCTTCCTTGCTCAATCGTCACAATAATCAGGGAATTTTAAATCGTATTGTCACTTGTGATGAGAAGTGGATCGTGTACGATAATCGCAAGCGATCATCACAATGGCTTAACCCTGGAAAACCGGCAAAACCTTGCCCCAAGCGAAAACTGACCAAAAAGAAGATTCTAGTTAGTGTTTGGTGGCCCTGTGCTGGTGTCATCCACTACAGCTTCATGAGATCAGGCCAAACGATTACTGCAGACATGTATTGTCAACAGTTGCAAACAATGATGGAAAAGCTCACCATTAAACAACCGAGATTGGTCAATTGCTCTAGCCCATTGCTCCTTCAGGATAACGCTCGACCACATACTGCACATCAGACGGTCGTCAAGTTAGAGGAGCTGCGACTGGAAACTCTGCGTCACCCACCATACTCTCCAGATCTTGCCCCAAACGATTACCATTTATTCCGAAATTTGGACAACTTTTTACAAGGAAAAAAAATCAATTCTGATGAGGCAGTTTAAACAGCCTTCAAGCAGTTCATCGATTCTCGCTCCCAGGATTTTTTTACCAAAGGGATCAATGAGCTCCCGATAAAATGGCGAAAGTGTATCGATAACAATGGTACATACTTCGATTGACTAAATATATAATTTCTTTTAAAAATGTTATTTTTAATTTTTTGATACCGAGCGGCAATTTCATATGTAAAGACCTAATATTATAAGAGCTCAACTGTCCAATTAGCAGACACAATAGTTAAACAATTGACGCGAATCACCTTTTTTTTTTTTTTTTTTTTTAACGTGGGGAAATCCTCATGGACTGTCCCCCGTCTGGGGATGACGGGAGGGTGTGCCGGACTCCTACCGGCTAAAACCACCACGGTGTTCCTCGACTGACCCATGGGTGGGGGTACGGGATTCGCTCGCGCATGCACCGCGCCCCGACGCGAATCACCTGAAGATTTCTTTACAGATAAAAGGATCTTAATTTAAAAAAAAATCGTTGCCCCACACTAGGCACTTACGTCCTGTATGGTGAATGCGTTAACAAAAAAAATCACATATACAAACAACCAGACTCGCAACAATTATTTCCTTGTACTTATAGGCCATATACTATTGTATGTGTGTCTCGTACTTATATTCAACCGAATTAAATGTAAACAAAACTGACTGAGACTTAATGGGACAAGCGCCCAAAAGCCTAGCAGGATCACACAAAGGCGAGCATAGCCCTATGGCAATGCAAAACACTGCTCGGCAGGAACTGGGGCATAACCCCAAAATTACTTTCTGGCTATACACTACAGTCATCTGATCAATTGACATATACGGTTTTCTAGTTTGGTAACCCAGGACCAATCAGAGCGCAGCCCAGAAGGATTTCAAGAAACTATAAAGACTAGCCTGCGTAGCGATTACTGTCAGTATGAAAACTTCACCCCCTGCTGCTCTTCAGGTGATGACACAAGCGGAGAAATGGACCTCGACACCAGGGTGCAGGCAATCCAAGGAGGCTATGCCATCTCTGAATACAAAGCTGACCAGCTGGAACCCTAGCAGAGGCAATAGCACGACGGATGACGTCATTAACGCTGATGTGCCGTGCTATCCGGCCTGCGCTCTTACTGCAGGAAAAGCCATGATGACCGAGACAGTCGACAACTTCACCGCATTGACAGCGATACGGAGCCCCGCAAGGAGTGCCCATACGTACGCATGTAGGGAGCCGGAATGTAGAGTCACCGAGCATAGTGTAAGGTGACGGCAGTGCCGGAAGCCAGAGGCCCGAGTCCCACTCACCCACAGTCAGCAAGCGGCCACGCTCAGCAGAATTGGTGGACGTATTAATGAGTTTATTCCGTACCAACCTGCAGAGCGAGTCATCCTACTGTCTCTAGGAAGATGTGTTCATGGGCGAACCGTGCTTGGGTAAGCCACTTTCTAGGCGTTTACAGCACTACTTGACTGTGCCGTAAACGCCTAGAAAGTGGCTACGACACTTCAAAATCAAACAGTGACGGGAATAAGAGATTTTTGTAGTTAACTTTTCGGTGCTATTGACGGAGGATAGGAACGACGGTAAACTTACACTGGAAATTTTGTGGACCCCGAGACCGCCAAATAGAATGGGTAGTGTGGCCTGTAGTCACGCTCGGTCATCCAAGGCGATATTAAGAATTGAAGTTAATGTATTTTTAATAATTTAATAAATTTTGTCAAAAGGTGTGGGCTGCTTCCATAAAGGTGAGCAAAGTCATCAAAGAATTGTGACTACACCTAATAAGATCTGTTTTACTGAACTGTTCTGATGTTATTATTATGAATAAAGAAGATTTACCGACCACATTGTGAGAAAAGTTATTTAAATAATCTTTATTGTCCTTGTTTAAATCACTGTACAAATTAAAATTCTGTCAAGGACGCAAATGATGACATTTGCCTCCTTGACAGGAGTTAGTTATTTTTTTTCTAGGACGAGCAAATGAGTCTAAAGAACTAGATAAATAGGTACCTATTTTTAGCGTGTGGCCAGAAACGAAACTAACGCCATCTGTCCAATTATATTGTCTACAAACTTCTGCCCCAACTTTGTCCGCGTGGTAAACCCTCTATCAATAAAAGGATCAATTGTATGGTAGCCCAGAACCCAACTGACCACGGTTAAAGCGAAACTTAGAGTCCACAACGCTTAGCGAGTGTAGCAGTTACTGGATGCATGAGAACCACCCCATCAGCTGCACGCAAGTACCTCCTAAACCTGAGACCAGTAGATATTGTCTTACATATATTGCATGGAATTTTGAAAGAAATATCACGGCTTTACGTAAGTGGATAGAACATCGTGTCATCACGTTTTCGATCGAAGATACAATATCCAAAATTACTGCAGAATCAAAAGATAGCTCTAAAATCACTGAAGCGAGGATATACACAGATGGCTTCGAAACTATACAAGACACTGGAGCTGGCGTCAAAAAAAGAAGTAAAAGATTGTATTTAATTTTGTCTAGAGTAGATGACTAGACCAATTAAACACGATCATTTAGCAGAATGTTTTGGTATCACCAAGAGGGACACTTGCGATTGCAGCCAGAGACTAAACGAGAAACATTTCGTCAGACAGTGTATCCGTGCTTCAAACCCTACAAAACAACGCCGTAACTTCTGTCCTTATATTGATTGCCAACACCAACAGAGTAACTCTGCAATGTATTAAAGTACACAGCAACTCACTATGTAACGACGCAGCTGATGAACTGGCCAAAATGGGAGAAAGCATACGGTTTGGAACCACTACTGCCGGCCGGGCCCAAATAAAAACATGGCTGCGTAGAATAACCAAATCAACCCCATCTCTCAGAATGGAAAAACAGAGAAGGTTGCAGGCAAAAAAAAATGCAGTTCCAGTGGCATCAACAAGACTTCCCCGCAATCATTTTAGAAAGGGACAAAAAATTCAAAAGCATAGGGATCTTAACCAGCCACTGTCCTTTAAACAAGCACCCGTTCACCATAGGTGTAACAATCAGCCCTCTATACAGAGGATGCATGAAGACTAAAGAAAAGTCATAGCACGTGCTTATGGAATGCAGGAGCGTGGCCAATCCGCAGGTACGGATTCTTCAATCTCCAGCAACGCTCCCGGAAGACTGCAGTAGTGTGAAAAGGCTGTTAATTTTCTGGGATGATCTGGATTGATTGGAGAAGATAAAGATCAGAAATAAACTATTTAAAAAAAAAACTTAATCTATATCTTACATAATAAAAATGAATTGCTGTTCGTTAGTCTCGCTAAAACTCGAGAACGGCTGGACGTAGCTAATTTTTATCTTGCAATATTTGTGGAAGTCCAGGGAAGGTTTAACAGTAAGACAATTTTAAAAATTCACGAAAAAAGTAAGTTCATTTCTTACATTGTAATGAAACCTTTTAGAAGGAGGTCTTGGAATCCAAAAATATTATACACAGCTACTCAAAAATTTTACGAGATGATTTACTATTGTTTTGATTCTTGCATGCCCAAATATCACAGGAGATCAACGGATATTTGATATCAAGTATGGTTTCATAGAAACTGTGAATTGCGATGGCGCATATTTGTTGTTTTTCAATCTCAGGGCAAGTATAAAAATCCGTATTGCAGATGCACATTCCTCATACATGAAACATTTAGAAAATAAACTTAACATTGCCCTCAGTGAATTCTGGTCGCACATTTACAGAGTACGGTCCAAAAGTGGCTTTGAGCCTAACGTTTTTGTACAAAGGTATAAGTTTTTCTGGAACCAAAGTTGCTGCAGGTGCTTATGCTGAGTTTTTCTCAAACGTTTTTATTACTGATATCCCGCGGCTGAATGCCGATGATGTCAGTGCGACCTACCCTACCAATGACAGTAACTACATAAATATTTCCACACTGTGTCCTATAGAAAGAAAGTAGGAAAAATGTTTATTGACACAGACCATGTGCACCCAAAAACAATAATAAAAAGGGTATTAAAAAAACAGAAAATAATAAAAAATATTATTGAATGGCTCACGGCTGCGCCAAACAGGCCCAGTTCAGCATAAATGCCAGACCACTTGTGCCTAACGCTGGTTTTTAACAAGACCTGTGTGTGTGATGTATTACGGATGTAAACCAGTTTACCAGTTTTAATATGAAACATAAGTAGATAAATAAACAGATATTGTAAAAGGCATACATAAACTTAAACCTAATAGCTCTGCAGGTCCCGATAACATTCCCTCCTTTATAATTAGGTAAATGCTTAAAAATATTTTAGTGATCCCCTTTGTCGTATATTTAATTTAGCCTTGCGGACTATTATGTACCCCTCTCAATGGAAAATCTCAAGAGTAACACCCATTCCTGAAAGCCAAAACAAAAGCATTGTTGCAGATTACCGCAATTTTATCTTCCTTGGCGAAGGTCTTTGAGAACATCCTTCATAATGCTATATACGAGCAAGTGAACAGGCATTTCAATGAACAGCACGGTTTTAGAACCAGGTGGTCACTTGATACCAATCTTGTTATACATAGAAGAAATATCTCTTGTAATATGGACTGCGCAGGTACTTTATTTCAGCTTTCGGAAGGCGGTCGATAGAGTTAACAACGACACACTGCTGAAAGTTAGCAAAATAGACTTCGCACCATCTCTCCTTTGTTTTTTCGCTGACTACCAGCGCGAGCGTCAGCAGTTTGTTAACCTCAGTATGTACGTATACGGAACCTTCCGGGGTCAGTCAAGGCTCAATTTTGGGGCCTTTACTCGTATTATTTAAAATCATAGCAAACGATCTTCCCCAAGTTACCCGATGACCTAAAATTACATACATCTTGAGGAAAAATTTGGAACACTGTTTGCCGCTACAGTAAGATATCGATGCAATATGTAAATGGATCTTAGAAAATAAGATGCGAATTTCATTTGCCGGTTCGATCAAGTAAATAATAATCATCATCATCGTCATGTCAACCTTAAACCAATGAAAACAACAACCATAAAAGATCTGGGAGTCACATTCGATCGAAAGCTGACCTTCCACAGCTACATTATTACAGTGGCTAAAGAGTCCTACCAAAGGTTGGGTTTAGTCATGCGTAAGTGCCGAACCTTTGTTAAACGATCTGTTTGCGGATGAATGGATGAAGATTTTATTGGTAAGTCAGAATTACTGTGAGAGGAATTAATGAAAGTGATGAGTACTTACTGCTTACCTTTTTTTATCATGTCGTAATAAATCCTCCGCGTGGTTCCATCTCACACCTACGCCAACAACTACTAAAACTACGCAATGATCGCCGTTTACACGTTAAAACCATTTTTCTACAACTTTTACTATTCATCGTTTTTGGTAAACAAGCGGCTTCTTTTACGCTTCATAATTTAATTAGACATTTTCTGAAGCTGTTGACAACAAAAAATTCTCTCCTCTCCGAAGTTTATCAAATTATGATCAAATTCTTGAACCTAAGCGTATCCCAATCCTTTATAGATATGGACAGCAATATAAAAACAAAGATATTAAAAATAATCTTTTTATAATTTGTAAACATTCCAAGTCGCATAAATTTTTATTCAGTTTTCAATTATCTTGTTTTGGACGTCAGCTGTCAACAGATACACAGCAACGGTGGTTAGGAACAACTTTAGAGTGCAGACACCCTTTATAACCTTTCAATTTTAATGCCATTAACAGCCCGTGGTTATAGGATCAGTACCGCTTAATCATTTAACTTCAAATAATCGTATATAGCCAAGCCAAGTACCACAGCAATAGTGACCGATAATAATAAATTTAAAACAACTTAAAGTGCTGCCACCCCTTATGAGCTTTCAATATTAACGCCATTTAATAGCGGGCCCCGTGGTTATAAGCTCAGTACCGCGATCAGTAACACGTGGTTCAGCGATTGAGTCCAGCGCTGCGTGTCGCGGGTGCGATTCTTGCACGGAACAAATGTTTGTATGGCCTACAGATAATTGTTCCAGGTTTGGCTGTTTGTACGTGTAAGTTTAGTTGTTTGTCAAACCACATGAGAAATATTCCTAGTGTGCGGCAACATTTTTACTAAAAAAAAAATCAGTTTAAAAACTAAAACCCGACCACAACAAAAAGTGATCTAAAAAGTACGAAACAAGAAAATATTTCACACAGAAATCAAGACATAGGTACAAAATGGTCAAGGTAAGCCGTGGCATGCCTGTATCCCATATGAGTGGGATAAACATGAATTATAATGGCATGCAACCACGGCTTACCTTGACCATTTTGTACAGTCGAACAAGCTATTTGGTATACAGGCAAAAATATTCATCTTTTTACTACACACACAATACTTAATTTTATTTAATTTTTTTATCTCGAGTACGTAGGTATCCCTGGTAACTACCTACATGCTCAATATAAAGCAAATAATATTGTTATTGTAGTAGAAAGATGAATATTTTTGCCTGTAAACCAAATATCTTGTTCGACTGTACCTATGTCTTGATTTCTGTGTGAAATATTTTCTTGTTTCGTACTTTTTAGATCACTTTTTGTTGTGGTCGGGTTTTAGTTTTTAAACTGATTTTTTTATTTAAACCATTTTGGAGTCACTGCTAAGTATTATATATTTAAAAGGTACTAGTGAACCCCTTTCTAATGATACTAAACACGGTATGCGTATCTTAATTTATTTGGTAATCTTTCCTTTTTTTAAATAATTTGTGTCAAGTCACAACTAAATATTATAATTATATTTGAATGGTACTAGTGAACCCCTTTCCAATAATACCAAACACGGTATGCTTGTCTTCATTTTTTTATTTAATCTTGGTTTTTTTGTCCGCCAGAGGGCGCCACATTGAATTCGGTGACACATCATATAGTCTATAACCAGCGGACGGTCAAGACGCTTCTAACGATACCTTATTTGTTCAGTTCTGATAAGTAGTTTAGGAGCTATGAGCGAACAGATGAACATACATACATACATACATACATACATAGCCTGTCAAACTCATAACCCTCCTTTGGCTTTGCCGTAGTCGGGTAAAAAAGGGTAAGATTAAGCTGTACATCTTAATAGTGCTACCACCTCTCAAGAGCTTTTAGCTTTTGACGCCATTGAATAGTGGCCCCCTGGTAATAAGATCAGTACGACTTACTATTTTGAGGATGTTAAAGCCAATTTTATTCATGACGACTTTTTTAGAATCGTAGATATCACCACGGCAATACTGATGAACTATCATGTACATACACACATGTACATGTACAAGTTCAGTATGCAGCTGAAAAAGAGAGTAAAATTATTTACAACATTATTTTTACTACATAATTATTATTTTATACTTATACAAAACCTGAAAGAAATATAGTCTATTCAGAATCAGTAACAATTAGGTAATAATAGTTTTTATTATCTTGTTAAAAAAATATTTAAAAATGTTACAAGTTGGACACAAATTACGAATCAGTTATCGTTAACATCCACGCGCGACGTATTTCACTGACCTACATATCGGCAGCATAATTTTCAATTCAATCAATTCATTCAATAAATATCAATCAATATTAAAATTAGGTCAAATGAAAATTAGGTCAACTGAACGTTATATAAAAAGAGCAGTATACATATTGAAAATTATATGAAATGAACGTTATACTAAAGGTTATTAGAGCAAAAGAAGGCTATATGAAATATAACAGTAGATCACATAAAATTATGTAATTTGTTTTATAACATCTGAAAATCATATCATGTGAACGTTATTTCAAGTGATATTATATTATCTGTTATTACGCCATATATTACACACCCGAACAATATAAATATACTAACCTTGACCCATTAAAAAAAACAACTGTTTTGATCTTAGTGTAGCGCATCTTTGAAGACAACAGCTTATTTCTTATTTTATAAAGTAATAGTAGAGCACGATAATCAGAATGATCATCAGCACCACAGATGACGTGAGTATATGGAACATCGTGGTACACAAACAACTGAAACAATTAGTTCATATGAATACTTACTGTTGCCCGCGGTTTCTGTCGCAGCCTATTTACGTACGGGTATATAGGCTGCAGTATACCCGAAAAAATATATTATAATAATAAAAAAATATATATATTTTAATTATTTGTTTTGTTATTATTTTGTTTTTTTTTTAAATCGTATTCTCGTGTCACAGTGTTTGTAATAAAATTTCTCCGAAACGGTTTGACCGATTCTTATGAAATTTTGTGTGTATATTCAGTTGGTCAGAGAATAGGACGTAGGGTATAATTTTTTTTTATATGGCAAAACAACAAAACTAAAAACAAAATAAAAAAAAAAAAGAATATTATGCACAAAGGAGGGTTCACAGGGCATCAAAAAACTCGTCTGCATCGCTCTCAATGGGACAAGTGCTTAAAAAGCCACTCGCCTAGGCGCCTAGGCTCACGAAGGAGAGCATAGCCCTATGGCAATGCAAAGACTGCTCAGCGGGAACTGGGGCATAAGCCCCAAAATAACCTTCTGGCTATATAGGGCGACAGGTAATTAATTTGTGCACGATAATTAAACACGTGATTGTGTTCACGATTTTAACTATCAACCTTCCCAAAAAAAAAAAATGTTTTTTGTACTGAACCAGTACAAAAAAACACTTTTATCACAATAACACAACAGCCGTATGAAATTCACGCGCTCGCACGCCTGTGACCTAAAGTGAATCAATACAAAAAACATTTTCCTTCGGGAAAGTTGTTTGTTATTATGAACACAATCAGGTGTTTAAGTATCGTACACTAATTATCAAATGCTCTATAATACTACAGTCATCCGATCAGTTGTCACATAGGTTTTCTAGTTTGGTAGCCCAGGACCAATCTGAGCTCAGCCCTGAAGGGTTTCGAGAAACTACAAAGACTAGCCTGCGTAGCGATTACTGGCAATATGAGAACAGCACCCACTGCTGCTCTTCAGGCGGCCTTGTTATATGAGAGGACGCGACCCTAGCGACTTTCAGGCTCGAAATATCCGACAACTTAAGAAAAGATTCCAGGATTAAACATAGGTACACGGATACAGGAGGATGCAATCAAACGACAGCCCACGATGGCTTCACCCAATGATAGAACCTCAGGGTTCTATACACAGCTTCCAAAGACACTACAACATAGAGCTCACACTGGGGTTGTGTGACTACTCAGGCCCAAATGAACTAAGGATCTACTCACGTATGTGTGGACGTACTCAAGTTTTACAAAATAAATCTTATCTTATCTTACCGATGGATTAAAAACCGACCTCGTTACTGGAGTCGCAGTCTTCCCTGACGACCTAAACATGAAAGTATCCAGGCCCTTGGGAATGTTTAACACTTTCTACCAAGCAGAATATGTATGTGGCATTATTCAAGCAGCGCACACCATAGAGGTCAGGTAAGTCACGAACACGCACATCCGTATACTCTCCGATAGTGCCTCAGTCCTTCAATCATTAGAGAAAACCAGATCACGTTGATACTAGAATGACATAATGCACTAGAACGTGTTACGGTACTAAACCGCAGCACGGTGACACTACAATTGATTAAAGGACACAGTGGATCACTTTGTAACGATGCGCCTGATGAACTCGCCAGGTGGGTTTCTAATACAAATGCCTTGGGACCCGAACTCATTGTGCTCATTCCGTTCAATCACTTAACAAGTTGGTTAAAAGACTACACACAAACACAACCGGAGAAATGATGGACCTCGACACCAAGGTGCAGGCAATCCAAGGAGGCTATGCCATCCCTGGATACAAAGCTGACCAAGCGCCTTCTGCACCTGGATAGAGATAGCTTGCGATGGGTGGCGGGGACCATCACCGAGCACTGCTCACTAAACAAGCTCTTTCATACCTTAGGTATCACTGACAATCCTCTGTGCGTATATGGAGGTGGAGGAAACGGTGGCGCATGTACTCCTTGAGTACACCGATGTCACTCAGATCCTTGCAGATGCCCTGAGAAGACTGGGAAGACTGATCTGCTTCTGGAGGGAGGTGGGTTGGTTGAAATAACGGCCGCCATGGCTCACAACAATGGTCCATTTTAAGGACTAAGTGCGGAAACCAAATCCCTCTAACATAGAACATAAAAGGCTAGCAGCATTACCACGTTGAAAAGCAGTGCTAATTCCTTGGCCCAAGAAAAGCCCAGCCCTCTGATCACGTGAAGAGTGGACTAGCCGCTTAACAATGTCTTTAAAAACAAAGTTAGTACTCGGGCCCTGGCCCTAGTGTTTCAACTCCAAACGGCACATATATAACTTCCAAGAAGCTTGTTATATTTACGCCGTTTGAGGTTTTCGGCACCGGCAGTCGCCCCAGTACAACACGATGTGCTGGGAAGATGGGATGGCGCAAGGCTGCCGAAACAAGTTACATCCCACAGCAAAGGCCTACTAAACTTCCACGTCATTATGCTCATTCCATCTGGTCTCTTTCCATTGTCACGTGCCAAGCTATTTGATTCTAACACAGCTGGCATCCTAGCGAAGGCAAGAGCACTACGGTTGATGTCATTAATGCTGACATGCCATGCTATCCGGCCTGCGCTCTTACAGCAGGAAAGGCCATGATGACCGAGGCAGTCGACAACTTCACCGCATTGACACTGATACGGAGCCCCGCAAGGAGTGCCCAGACGTACGCATGTAGCGAGCCGGAATGTCGAGTCACCGAGCATAGTACCAAAATTAGGTGACGCCAGTGCCGGAAGCCAGAGGCCCGACTCCCACTCACCCACAGTCAGCAAGCGGGTACGCTCAGCAGAATTGGTGGACGTATTATTGAGTTCATTCCGTACCAACCTGCAGAGCGGGTCATCCCACTGTCTCTAGGAAAGATGGGTTCATATGCCGAACCGTACTTGAGCAAGCCACATTCCAGGCGTTCACCGCCACAGTCAAGCACGACACTTCAAAGACAACCAGTGATGGGGATAAGATTTTTGTGGTTAACTTTTCGGTGCTGTTGACGGAGGACAGGAACGACGGCAAACTTACACTGGAAATTATGCGGACCCCGATACCGCCAAAACGAATGGGTAGTGTGGCTTGTAGTCATTCTCGGTCATCCAAGGCCACATTAAGAATTGAAGTTAATGTACTTTTAATAATTTAATCAATTTTGTCTAAAAGGCTGCTTCCATAAAAGTGAAGAGCGAAGTCATCGTAGAACGGTGACTGCACCTAATAAGATCTGTTTTACTGAACTGTTCTGGTGTTATTATTATGAATAAAGAAGATTTACCGACCACATTGTGAGATAAAGTTATTTAAATAATCTTTATTGTCCTTGTTTAAGTCACTGTACAAATTAAAATCCTGTCAACGAGGCAAATGTCATGTTACTTTTTTACTAGAGGGAGCAAATGAGTCTAAAGAACTAAGTATTTTTAGTGTGTGACCAGAAACGAAACTAACGCCATCTGTTCAATTATATTATCTACAAACTTCTGCCCCCGACTTCGTCCACGTGGTAGTAAGTATTTATCATCGATATACATAATATATATTATGTACTACGCACAGCATACAATATACCATAGTGTCAGGGACTGGAACTTTACAAATACGTTTATTTATTTCTCTCTAATGAAACCTTTTGGGAGCAGGTCTTTGAATCCAAAAATGTATTACAAAGCTACTCAAAAATTTTACGAGATGATTTATTCTTGCATGACCAAAAATCGCAGGAGGAGATCAACGGATATAATATGATATCTATGGTTTGAAAATTGGAAGTGTACTAATTTTTAAAGCGCATAATTCTTGATTTTCAATCTCAGGCCAAGTCTAAAGATCCGTATTGCAGATGCACATTTCTCGTACATGAAGCATAATATAGAAAATAATCTTAACATTGCCTTACGTGAATTATGGTCGCGTATTTACAGAGTATGGTCCAAAGGTGACTTTGAGCCTAACGTTATGTACAAAAAAAGTTATAACTTTTTGTGGAATAAAAGCAGTTAGTGCTTATGCTGAGATTTTCTCAAACGTTTTAGTTTCTGATATTCCGCGGCTAAACGCTGATCATGTCAGGGCGACTTACCATATCAGTAGCAGTAACGCTGGTTTTCAACTGGACCTTTGTGTGTGACGTATTACGGATGTAAACCAGTTTTAATATGAAACTTAAGTAGATAAATAAATAGACATTGTAAAAGGCATACATAAACTTAAACCTAATAGCTCTATAGATACCGATAACATTCCCTCCTTTAAAAAAAATACTTAAAAATATTTTTAGTGATCCCCTTTGTCGTATATTCAATTTAGCCTTGCGGACTGGTATATACCTCTCAATGGAAAGTCTCAAGAGTAACACCCATTCCTAAAACCCAAAACATTTTTTTTTATTATTTTACTTTTGACTATTGATTACCGTCCTATCGCAATTCTATTGTAGCGGTAGCGCGACCACTGCGCGCCGCCATCCTGAAAGCATACACATGCGTCCTTCCGCCACGGAGCGCGAACGCAGACTAAAGTGCCCCTTAGAAGCGCGGGATATTTATGGTTTGACCCGCGGAGTGAATCGCGACCGCGATCGATCTAAATACTTCGGAATCCTGCGCTCTGATTGGTTGTACATATTTTAGCATTTAGGTATATCACTACGCATAGGTTTAAGTTTGTAATATAATAGGGCTCATTTTATTTTAATAAATGGGGACCAGACTCTTCGCTCGACGCTCGCCGCGCACGGACGTGTCGCCGCTTCGCTCCACGCTCTGCCGCTACGCTCGTCACCTGCTCTCGCTGCGCCCGCCGCAACGATTCCTGTAGTCAGCCGACTGCAACCAACTGTTCAAAAGTTGCCTTTTTCAAGGCGACGGCTGAAATTCATATTCCTTTAAACAGAGTCAGTCGTGTAGCTTCACTTGGCCCCTTCAGGGCAAAACCACAGTTTCGTGGTACTCGGTGGATACCTTACGGTGCCAACGAAGCCGAGTGGGTGTTGCCCCAATCACACCCGCCAAACCCCTTCAGGGCGAGGCAGTCAATTGGAGTCGGGAGCTAGTGTTTCGGCCTTGGGGGTCTCCTAGTCGAACCTAGTCTCTGGTTTCCTTCCACAGCTACACACCTAGTGTCGGTTGGGCGTGTCTACACCCTTCGCACTAGACTGGCTAGGGCCCCGTTCGCACAATAAGACTGGCGACGGGTTTACAAGCTTAGGGCTCACCAATAGGTACTCACCTCCCTGTCTACACCCGACAGGGAGGGTTACACATCCCCGGGCCACTCCACCCGGGGAGTTAGAGTTAGGTGTTAGGTATAATTTAGGCTTCCCGGAGAGTTAAATCTCCCAAAATTCCCTCCCCAACTTAACTCTCCCTCCGACCATGTCGGACGCTGATATATTAGCGTACGTCAAGGCCCGCTTATGGCAAAGCGCCAAGTTCCATGCCGATCTGGACACATGGCTAGAGAACTCGTCCGCGTCCCGAAAAGCAGCCGAAGCTAGCGTCGCTGACTTCAGTGACATATTAGATAGCCCCTTTTCCCCCGATAACGCCAACGAAGGCACACCTGTGGCGGCATCCTCTATGCCACCGCAAATCCCGTCCCTATTGTCAATTAAGACAACAAGCCCGTACGCGGAAACACCTATTGTTTCCGAACCCATTGTTTCCAAGCCCATTGTTCCCGCGACCATTGTTCCCGCGACCATTGTTCCCACGCAGCTGCGCTCTGCGTCGCCATGTTTCTCAGAAACAATGGATACCTCTGTCCCTGTCTCTGAGCCATCTCACTCCGACTCTGAGGAAGCCCACTCTGCCTCCGCGTCCTCGGACGACGACTACCAACTTGTCGGTCCGGGAGGCAAGAGAAAGAAGGGTAAGAGTCCCTCTCAGGCCACCAAGGCCAAGAAAGCCGTAGCCGCGCCCACCCCCTCCTCCACCCCCTCCTCCACCCCCTCGGTTTCGGCCCCCTCCGTCTCAGCTACCTCTCGTCCAGAGGGCAGCCGTCCCGCTAGTCCCATGTCCACTGCTGCCCCCAATCCTTCGGTTTCAAAAAAGAAACTCCCCGCCCCGCCTCCCTTGTTCATCCAGGACAAGGCGAAGTGGACCGACGTGTCCAAATTGTGTAACGATCGTAAGATCAAATACACAAACGCGCGCTCGACCCAACAGGGTATCAAAGTTCAAGTTCCCACGGTGAACGACCACAGGGAACTTACATCCCTGTTAAAAGTGAGGAACATTTCGTTCCACACTTATTCCCTGCCCGATGATAAACCCACCCGTGTGGTAATCCGACGCGTCCCCAAAGAAATCTCAACGGAAGAGATTCTCGCCGACCTTCAGTCGCAAAATGTCCCAGTATCCGCTGTGCATCGTCTGCACAAAGCTAGGGGTGCGATTGCATACGACTCGGTTCTTGTCGTGTGCGATCACACCGACGGCCACCATCCGATCTTTAAATTAAAGTCGGTATGTCACTTGTCGGGCATCTCTATCGAGAGGCCTTATAAATCCGATACGGTTGGACAGTGTCACCGCTGCCAACTTTACGGTCACGCCCAACGCAATTGCTACGCGACCCCTAGATGCGTCAAGTGTCTGGGTGAGCACGCAACTGCTGACTGCCCCCGTCCGAAAGACCGCAATCTGTGCACAGAACCTCCCAGCTGTGTGCTATGCGGCCAATCAGGTCACCCCGCCAATTACCGCGGCTGCCCCAAAGCCCCAAAATCC
This sequence comes from Charanyca ferruginea, assembly GCA_947361185.1. Classification (NCBI taxonomy): domain Eukaryota; kingdom Metazoa; phylum Arthropoda; class Insecta; order Lepidoptera; family Noctuidae; genus Charanyca; species Charanyca ferruginea. The sequence continues at coordinate 17,953,104 of OX376070.1, read as the reverse complement.
TCTTCTCCCAAGTTGACCAAGCGTGCGAACGCTCGTCAACAAAGGGAAAGCCCCTCTGTTAAGATTCCCTCCTCAGAGATGCCCGAGCGTCTCAGCCCTCAGAGGCCCTCCCCATGGAACTCGCTGAATCATCAGAGAGCGTTCCCTGCATTGAGGCCCTCCCAATCTCTGCCCATGCCAGCGCTGATGGATTCGCCAGTCCCCGCGCCGAACCTAGCCTCCGCGACCACGCCCCCCCTACCTAAGGTCGCCCCCGCCGCTCCTAAAGCCGCCACCGCCGCTCCTAAGGCCGCCCTCGCCCCATCTAAGGCCGCCCCCGCCGTTTCAACCGCGCCCTCAGCCTCCCGCGTACCTGCATCTCTCCCTACCGAGAGGATAGGCGAAGTCATCAACCTCGCCTACCAAATTTACCGCAACCCCGCTGCTGAAGCTATGGCTAGGGATATACTCGCGTGTAAAGCAAATATTAGCGACATCCTTAAGGTGTTCAAAGCGTATCCGGAGATTACGCAAGCCCTAGATAAACTTTACCCTTGCTAATCCAATGGATAAGGAAAGGCCGTGTACTAATAAACCTCGATCCCTTAAGTTAGGATTCTTTAACGCCAATGGCATTACTAACCAACGTGATGAGATCGCCAATTTCCTCCGCGACCATCAACTTGATATCCTTCTCATACAGGAGACCTTTCTTAAGCCCCATCATCGTGACCCGAATATTGCCAACTACCGTATAGTTCGCAATGATAGGTCTCGTTGTCACAAGGGCGGTACCCTAATATACTATAGAAAGGCTCTGTACTGCATTCCTATGGACCCTCCTCCCCTCGCTCGCCTCGAGGTCTCTGTCTGTCGGCTCGGCATGACCGGTCATCAGCCGTTAACTATTATATCAGCATACGTCCCTCCATCACCATCGGAGGATGATCCTATCCTCCTCAAGGATGACCTTTCTGCTCTTCTTGGCCTGGGTGACTCCGTCTTACTGGCGGGCGATCTCAATGCCAAACATCCCTCCTGGAATAGTAACAGGACCTCTTCCAGAGGTAGGATCGTGTTTAACCTCTGTTCTCAACTGAACTTCGACGTCATCGCCCCGATGACTCCCACTCATTTCCCCCACGATCCCAACCATCTTCCCGACATCCTCGATATAGCGCTGCTCAAGAATGTGAACCTCCGTTTGCAATCTATAGAGACGCTACACGAGCTTAATTCCGACCATCGTCCAGTGATATTAGAACTAGCTCCCCGTTCAGGTCCCTCTGACCCTAGCCAGCCCCCTCCGACCCAAATTATTACCGACTGGAGGAAAGTAAGCGAAAGCCTACAATCCACCACGTCGCCTCACTTGGACGCTATCCCCGACCACTTGGTGACAGTCGCGGACACGACGGGCGCGATCGACTCGTTCACAAATCATGTACAATCCGTCTTGAACGATTGTTCAAGGGAGGTTCCGGCGATGAGCGATCATCGCTGGAAACTGCCTGACGATGTGCGTGATCTGTTGACCGAGAAGAACGCGGCCGTCCGTGCGTACAGTGCCTTCCCCTGCGATGCGAACAAGGCTCACATGCGCTCTTTACAGCGTGCTGTAAAGAAACGCATCGAGGAGCTGCGCTCCAGCCGCTGGGACAAGACACTTAGCGAACTCGAGCCCACCCACCTAGCCTTCTAGGAACTCCAGAGGAAGCTCCGTTCTTCTAACGAGGCCTCCATGCCCCCTCTCATTCGTTCCGACAGTAGCGTCGCCTTCGACAACGATGAAAAGGCTGAATGTCTAGCCGACAGCCTAGAGTCTCAATGCACCCCCAGCTCTCAACCAGTAGACGAAGCTCACCTTTCTGAGGTCGACGCCGAAGTCGAACGTAGAGCCTCTCTCCCACCCGTTGAAGACCCTGATTATCCTCTGCCTCCTGTCACTCCCGACGAAGTGCACGATGTTATCAAGAGGCTCAAACCCCGGAAAACCCCCGGCTCTGACGGTATCACCAATAAGGTGTTCAAACTCCTCCCCGCCCATCTCATAATGCTAATGACCGCCATCTTCAATGGCGCTCTAAGCAACAACATTTTTCCTCAGGCATGGAAAGAGGCCACCGTTATCGGCATTCCGAAACCAGGCAAACCCAAGTCTGATCCCACCAGTTACCGTCCCATTAGTCTACTCAATGTTCTAGGCAAAATCTACGAGAGGCTTATTTATAAGCGACTCAAAGACTTTGCCGAAGCAAAGAGTCTCATTCCCGACGAGCAGTTTGGCTTTCGAACCGAACACAGCTGCGTCCAACAAGTCCACCGCATCGTCGAGCACATAAGCGCTGGTTTTCAGCGTGGCTTGATGACGGGTGCACTCTTCTTTGACATAGCGAAAGCATTCGACAAAGTCTGGCACAACGGCTTACTATACAAGCTTTACCAACTCGGAGTGCCAGATCGTCTCGTGCTCATCTTGCGTGACTTTTTGTCGAATCGCACCTTTCGCTATCGCATCGAGGGTGCGCTCTCTTCACCCCACCCGATACGCGCTGGCGTCCCTCAGGGCTCCGTAGTATCCCCCCTCATTTTCACGCTGTTCACCAGCGACATCCCCAAAGATAAAAAGGCTCAGTTGGCTCTATTCGCTGACGACACGGCCATCTATTACTCGGGTCGTAACCCAGACTGCATAGCTCGTACCCTCCAATCCGCGGCAAAAGCCTTAGGCGCTTATTTCCGGAAATGGAGAATCGAGGTAAACCCCATCAAGAGTCAGGCAGTACTCTTTTCCAAACCGCGTTCGTCCCCCTCTCTGCCCAGTCCGATAACCATGTTCGGTAAGCCTATCCCTTGGGAGAAGCAAGCCAAATACCTAGGTGTGATTCTGGACCACCATCTTACTTTCGGAGAGCACATAAAGACGGTGCGTTCGCGCGCCGCTTTCGCTCTCGGTAGGCTCTACTTCATGTTGAATGCACGCAGCAAATTGTCACTCAAGTGCAAATTGCGCATTTACACGGCGTGCATTCGTCCCATCATGACGTACGCCTGTGCTGTATTCGCACACGCGAAACCATACCGTCTCCATAGGATGCAGACCCTCCAAAACCGTTTCTTGCGAAGAATCACAGGAGCCCCTTTTTACCTTCGCAACGAGAACCTCCATCTCGATCTAAAAATACCTACCATCCAGCAGTTCATGAAACGCTCCGCCAAGCGCTTCTTCGACACTGCTGAGAAGCACTCTAACCCGTTAATCGTATCGGCCGCCCGGTACACTCCCTCCCGTATTAGTAAGACTCGACGACCGAGACATACTCTGACCGACCCTGACGATGCTATTACTCTCCTCCAGGAGAGCAATAAGGCCACCAGTACAGTTAAGAAACACAGACACAGACCGCCGTCATTCCGTCCTCGCCGCCGAGGCCCGCCGCGACGACCCCGTACGTCCCCTCCCCGACCCTTGCTCGTGCCAGCCCGCGCCGCTGAGCCTGTAGTTTTAAATTCGTCCCTAAATAATGGAAATCCGATCCAGCCTGTCCCTTTGCTGTCCTCTCCCAGCGACGCCCTAAGCCGAGGCTCGTACCCCACAGGGGGTGCCCTTAGCGTGTAGTCGCTTAGTTTGTAAACTTTTATGCCCTGGCTGGAGGCCCTAAAAATAATAATTTTTAAGGCACCACAGGAAAGTCCGGTTAAGCAGCCGACAACCTCCTAGGTTGACCTGCGAGATGCCAATCCGAAAAAAAAAAAAAAATTTTAATAAATCATTCCATTTTCTACACTCGCTCGGTATTGTCATTTACCCGTAAACTTTATACTAGAGGACACATCGCCTCTAAATTGGTGACCCGACAATCCTGAATCAAGACGCCTACCTTCAGATACTTCTAATAGTGAAGAACCGTCGAGATCAAGTGAAACAGCATCATGTCAAGGGATAATGCCGAAGATTTCTGTGATGCCCAAGGTACCGTGACAGCGAAGAGCGACGTGGCTACGGTATCACTACCAGCACGTATACCACCATTTTGGCGCCAAAACCCCCGTCTCTGGTTCGCACAATTTGAAGCCGCCATCGCTGCCAGTAAAATTGGAGAAGAACAGAGATTCAACCTCGTCGGCACACAGCTGGGCTACAACGATTTGGAACAGATTGGCGATATCATCCTCAATCCACCTAGTTCTGGCAAGTACACTGCACTCAAGAACAGTCTGATATCAACATACCAGGAATCAGACCATCGCCAGCTACAGAAATTACTCGGCGGCCTCGAACTCGGCGACCAGAAACCTACCCAGCTACTCCGCAAGATGCGTGATTTGAGCGGGAAACTCCTAACAGATGAAGCACTCCAAGTCATGTGGCTCAACCAGCTGCCCACGCAAGTCCGCGCCGTGCTCTCTGTGAACACCGAATCCACGCTCGAGATACTAGCTGCAATGGCCGACAAAATGATGGAGCACTTCGAGCCAACATCAGTCGCCGCGGTCTCCACCGCAACCACGTCAAGTCAACGCGAAAGTCAACAGAATGCTGAATCCATGACGAACCTACAAGTCGATTTGTTATCAAAACAAATCGAAAAATTATCACTCGAGATCGCTGACCTACGCACGAGCTTACAACAGCGCGGGCGTACCCCGCCGCCCTCGCCCCCGTTGCCGCCACCAGTCCGCGTCGCGGCAACGCAGCGGTTCGCGCCAAAATTCCCGCGCGCCAAGCAAGCCGGGCGACGCTGATTGGCTGTGTTGGTATCACCACCGATTCGGAGAAGAAGCTCGCAGGTGTGAGTCCCCGTGTTCAACAAAGAAGCGGGAAAACTAGAACATACATCGACTGTGGCGGGAGTCGATGTTAATCAACGAAGCCACCGCCTATGCATCACCGACATTAACAACAGAGAGAAGTTTCTTGTCGACACCGGAGCCGACATATCTGTGTTAGCAGCAAGAAACAAACAATATTTGAAGCCGACAGAAAACACCTACAAATTATTCGCAGCGAACGGCACAGAAATATGTACCTACGGAGAGCGTACACTCGAGCTCAACTTAGGTTTACGTAGAAAATTCAGATGGACATTCGTCGTCGCTGACGTGAAGACATCGATACTGGGCGCAGATTTTCTAGTAAATCACAAATTACTAGTCGACTTACATCACCGAAGACTAATCGACCGCGTTACCGATCTCAGCGTTAACGCCGTCCAAGTACAGTCAACTGAAGAAACCTTTTACATAATCGACCGTAACCACGCCTATCATGACATCCTGAAGAAGTATCCAGACATTCTGCGACCCATGTCACTCAAGACTCCGGCTAAACACGACGTAACACACCGCATAGAAACAACAGGACAACCTATTTACTCGAGGCCACGCCCCCTTCCTCCGAACAAATACAACGCCGCAAAACTCGAATTCGAGAAAATGATGGAGATGGGTATCTGCAAACCTTCTAAGAGTCCATGGGCCAGTCCACTACATGTCGTCAAGAAAAAAGATGGTTCACTACGTGTATGCGGCGATTACCGAAGATTTAACGCCGTGACTGTACCCGACCGCTACCCAATTCCGAGAATTCAAGACTTTACGTACCAACTACACGGTAAAAAAGTCTTTTCAAAACTGGACATGAAGATGGCATATTTTTCTATACCAATCGATGAAAAAGACGCTGCAAAGACCGCCATTATAACACCATTCGGTCTCTTCAAGTTTAACTGCATGACGTTTGGCCTACGCAACTCAGGTCAAACGTTTCAACGTTTCATGCACGAAGTATTACGTGGACTCGATGACATAGTATTTTGTTTCGTCGACGATTTACGTGTTTACTCTACGAATGAAGAAGAACACCAGCGCCACCTACATCAAGTACTTGAACGATTGAACAACTATGGCATCACACTCAACATCGATAAGTGTGAATTCGGCACGAACAAAATATAATTTCTCGGATACGAAGTCACGCAAGACGGAATCAAACCCACTGAAGATCGCATTCAAGCAATAATCACCTATCCAAAACCAACTACAACACAAGAACTCAGAAGATTTTTAGGCATATCAACTTTTACCGCAGCTGCCTACTGCCTAAACATCAAAACCTACTAAACAAGTACCTACACAATAGCAAAATGACCGACAAATCACCAATCGCCTGGACGCCTGAAGCCGAACAAGCCTTCGAACTATGCCGCCAAAGCATACTCGAGGCGACCGTTCTGACGCATCCAATACAAAACACTCCGCTTTGTTTACTTACCGAAGCATCTGATACCAGTCTCGGCGCCGTACTTCAACAGAAGGTTGACAACGTGTGGAAACCACTCGCCTACTACTCCAAGAAAATGAGCGAGACGCAGCGAAGATACAGTGTGTACGACCGCGAACTACTTACAATGTTCACAGCTGTTAAGAATTTACGTCGACTGATAGAGGGCAATGACCTCACGATCTGCACCGATCACAAACCTCTAACGTACGCGCTTACAAGAACGCCGAGCAGTACCGACACACCAAGAAGAGAGCGACAACTTCACTACATAAGTCAATTCTGCACAAACATCAAGTACATTCATGGCGATAAAAACGAAGCAGCTGACGTGTTATCACGGATATCAGAAGTCGAACTACTGAACTCAACTATCGACTACAATAAACTCGTTCAAGAATATGAAAACGATGCTGAGTTACAAGCTTGCCTGAACAACCCCAAACTCAACTTTACCCGACTGACTATGCCCGGATTCAACGACCTATACTATGCGAAACATCTACAGCGAACATTCGACCTTATTTACCATCAACTTATCGTCTTGCCGCCTTCAAAGCGCAACATGAATTAAGTCATCCCGGAGTTCGAACATCAAGAAAAATCATAGCAACGAAGTACTTCTGGCCTTCTATGAACCGGGGCATAGCTACATGGGCAAGGGCCTGCATCGGGTGTCAGCGCGCTAAAGTTCATCGACACGTGAAAAGCCCACTCGGTGAATTCCAAGAATCTACTAGGTTCGCGCATACTCATCTGGACATCGTCGGGCCACTGCCGCTATCTAATGACTATAGATACCTAGTCACGATGATCGACCGCTGCACCAAATGGCCCGAGGCGATACCTACGCGTGACATCACTTCTGAAACAGTAGCGAAAGCTGTGTACGACGGATGGATATCGCGATTCGGCTGCCCGCTACGAATTACTACGGACCAAGGACGACAGTTTGAGTCTGCACTGTTTACGTCGCTGATGAAGAAGTTCGGTGTCACTCGCATTCGGACCACTGCATTTCACCAGCAGGCGAATGGTCAAGTCGAGCGATGGCACCGAACACTAAACTCCGCGTTGATGGCACGATCAGCCTCAACACGCTGGAGTGAAGAATTACCTACAGTTCTTCTAGGACTTCGCACCGCACTTAATGAGAACACCTCCGTCAGCCCGGCCCAGATGACATACGGTACAACAATACGCATCCCGTCTGATTTCTTCGTGCCTACAACGCCGAATATCGAAGACGCCGAGTTTGTTCGCCAGCTGACTGAAACAATGTCGTCGTTGTCGCCTGTGAGAGGAACGCACTCAACGATCGCGAACACATTCGTGTACAAAGATCTCGCAACCTGTACACATGTGTTTCTACGCAACGACACCGTGCGCAGACCGCTCACGCCACCCTACGACGGCCCGTTTGAAGTACTACACCGCAGCGAAGATGGAAAACTATTCACACTGCAACTACCGTTACGTACCACCGTTGTGTCAGTCGACAGATTAAAACCTGCGCATCTATACAACGAAGACAACAGTGACAACACACCTACAGTAACGCCACGCTCGTCGCCGCCGTCGCCACCGCTGCCGGCACCGACAGCGCCAGCAACACCGCCACCGATCGCACCGACGTCTACTCAAGCTAATTCCAACTCATCAGCTGCACCTCATCCATCGAGCTCAACGCGCAACAACACCTACGTCACAAGATCCGGCCGCAGAGACGTCAGCTCTGCTGACGTCACGAATTCTAAAAATCCGAATGGTCCCGGTGCTCCGTTATCAGAAGTGGGATTGACCCCTACTTCTGCCCGTCCATCTGACTCGAATAATGAAAACTTAATTGCTTCTGTTAATGGGGTACCACCGGAATTTTTCACTCAGATGTTGCAAATGATGAAGCACATGTCCTATCGCATCACGACACAACCAGACGCGCCTAAAGTTAAAATAAATGATGTGTTTTTGCCGTCATACGATCCGGACACAAATATTGGGGTTAGAGAGTGGTGTCAACATGTGACCACAGCCATGGAAACCTATGGCCTGACCGATTATGAAGTGAGAATGAAAGCTGGTAGTTTACCCAAAGGCCGTGCGAGGTTATGGGTTGACAATTGGCTTGTGTCTACCACCACGTGGCATGAATTGCGTGATGTTCTAATAACGACTTTTGAACCGGAGAATAGATACTCCCGGGACATTGTGCGCTTTAAGGAACATAATTATGATAATTCCAAAGACATTGCGCAATTCTTGTCACAAGCTTGGGTATTATGGAGACGTATTACTAAGGATAAGTTATCGAATGATGACGCAGTTGAGGCAGTTATCGGTTGCATTGGAGATGAGCGATTAAGAATCGAACTGTTGAATGCCAGGGCCACATCAGTACCCGAACTTATTTCCGTGGCATCTTCTATACAAAGTGTTAAGTGCCCTCACCCGGGTACATCAGCTGCACATCCGGGAGCGGCTAAGCGATCACGTTTTGATAAAACTTCATTGTTTTGCCAAATCTGCAAAAAGCCCGGTCATGAGCCCCTTTCTTCTCACTGGGTGAGTTATATTGACTACACATTACGTTATTAATCTTTTGTACTTATTGGTTTTGTTTAGTCAAGTTTGTTTTGCTTTGTTTTAATTTTATTTTAAGTTGTTTGTTTGAAACTTGCTTTAAATTAATGCAAATTTATAAATTAGTCTTTTTCTTCTGTTTTTATATTTTATGTTACAACAACATTTTGTGTGCATGCGGAGTTTGCCTATAAGTGATTGTTACACTTTATTCTGATTTGCCTTATGTTTCATTTGCTTGTTTAAGTGTATATAATCGTTGGTGAACCAAATAAATAAATAAATGAGGCACGTGACTGTCGTTACCGTGACAAAAACGATAATTCTCAACTGCGTCAACAAGATAATAAAACCGCGTCTCCTAATGTAGGTAAACCTACGTGCACGTTTTGTTCTAGGACAGGTCATACTTATGAAACGTGTTATAAGCGAGAACGCGCAGTGGTTTCCAACGTCAACTGTGTAGGTACATCTAAATTAAATTCGGTGGTGTAGTAGCTGGGAACTTAAATATAGTCGCGATTTTTGACAGTGGAGCCGAATGTTCAGTAATACGCGAGTCTGTAGCTGCTAAACTACCCGGGAAAAGAGTTGATCGTGTAAGCTACTTGAAGGGATTAGGTCAATTTACGGTGATATCTCTTTCGACACAGACGACGATTTGTGTCATCGATAGTTTACGGATAGAACTCGAATTCCACGTGGTGCCGGATTACGAAGTGTGCTCAGACATTTTGATAGGTATGAATCTCGTGGAGAAAAATAACTTAAGCGTACTAGTAAACTCTCAGGGTACAACTTTAGTTCATCAGCCGGTTGTTTACCACGTGCGAACTCGAAGTGAAAAGTTTGATAATCTAGATTGTGATTTGACTGATGACGATCAAATCAACGAATTGAAAATCTTGTTGAACAAGTTCGAACACTTGTTTATTCACGGTTATCCTCACACACGCGTCAATACCAGTAAGCTCGAAATACGTTTAAAAGACGATAACAAGTGTGTCGAACGCAGGCCTTACCGATTGAGCCCAGTTGAACGCGCAAAAGTTCGGGAAATAGTTAATGAATTACTCGAGCATAAAATTATCCGCGAAAGTAAATCACCTTTTTCCAGCCCAATAATATTGGTTAAAAAGAAAAATGGAAAGGACCGAATGTGTGTGGACTACCGCGAACTAAACAGGAACACTCTGAGGGACCATTATCCTTTACCTATAATTTCAGATCAAATAGATCAACTGGCGGGGGGTTATTATTTCTCAACATTAGACATGGCAGCTGGGTTCCATCAGATACCTATTTCAGAGACCTCGATTGAAAAAACAGCCTTTGTTACGCCGGATGGTCTATATGAATATTTGACCATGCCGTTCGGACTCAGTAACGCGGTGTCAGTCTATCAGCGTTGCATAAATAGGGCTCTAGCTCACCTCTTGACCTCGGTAGACCAGGTTAGCCAGGTATATGTTGATGACGTTTTGTCAAAATGTAGGGTATTCGCTGAGGGCCTAACCCATATTGAACACATATTGACTGCTCTCCAAAAGGCCGGTTTTTCGATTAATGTCGATAAAACTGCTTTCTTTAAACGCTGCATCAAGTACTTGGGCAATATTAATGCAGACGAACAAGTTAGTCCAAGCCCAAGAAAGGTGGAGGCTTTAATGAAGGCACCAATCCCGAAAACTGTCAAACAAGTTAGGCAGTTTAACGGATTGGCTGGATACTTCAGACGCTTCATTCCCAATTTCTCGCGTGTGATGGTTCCACTTTATGAACTGACCAAGAACGATGCTAAGTGGGAATGGAACGAAAGGCATGACGAGGCCCGAAAACAAATCATACAACACCTGTCTACTGCGCCCACCCTTACACTATTTCAGGAAATCGCACCAATCGAGCTCTTCACGGATGCCAGCAGCATCGGCTACGGGGCCGTACTCGTGCAGACCGTCGGCGATCGCCAGCATCCAGTCGCGTACATGAGCCAGCGAACCACCGACGCCGAGAGCCGCTACCACTCGTACGAGCTCGAGACCCTGGCGGTAGTAAGGGCAGTCAAGCATTTTCGGCATTACATATACGGCCGAAAGTTCAAGGAAATAACAGACTGTAATGCCTTGAAAGCCTCCAAGAACAAAAAGGATCTCCTTCCTCGAATCCATAGGTGGTGGGCGTTCCTGCAGAATTACGAGTTCGAGGTCGAATATAGAAAAGGTGAGCGATTACAGCACGCAGATTCCTTTAGTAGGAATCCATCCACTGAAACATCTGTCAACTTCATGACCAGAGACATTGAGTGGCTGCAGATCGAGCAGCGACGCGACGACGTGCTGCGCCCACTTATAGACACCATGAGTGGCGACAGTCCGGCCGCAGGTTATGTCCTGGTAGATGGCGTGCTTAAGAAGACTCTCACGGATTCTATACTCGGTATACAGAAACCAATTGTAGTCCCTAGGTCATTCCAGTGGAGCCTGATAAACTCTTTCCATGTCGCTCTGCAACACCCCGGCTGGGAAAAAACCTTTGCCTTACAGAAGCTGAGGGAAACGTACTGGTTTCACAAAATGAATACAATCGTAAGAAGGTTTGTGGACAATTGTGTTGTATGCAAGACCTCTAAGGGGCCGTCGGGCGCTGTCCAAGCCCAGCTTCATCCAATCCAGAAGCCCACTGCAGCGTTCCAGGTCGTTCACATGGATATTACTGGCAAGCTGGGGACGAGAAGCGCTGAGGGACGAGACGAGTATGTAATTGTTACAATTGACGCATACACCAAATACATCTTACTTAGCTACTCAAATGACAAGAGCCCAAGCAGCAGCCTCGCAGCTTTGAAACGTGTCGTTCACCTGTTCGGAACTCCGGTGCAAATCGTGGTGGATGGAGGTCGAGAGTTCCTTGGTGAGTTTAAAGTCTACTCGGACCGATTCGGAATCGACATACATTCCATTGCGCCAGGAGTAAGCCGAGCAAACGGACAGGTCGAACGAATTATGGGCACTTTGAAAAACGCATTAACCATAATCAAAAACTATGACACTGAAGAATGGCAGACAGCGCTAGAAGCTTTACAGCTCGCATTTAACTGCACTCCACATAGAGTAACGGGGGTCGCACCGCTTACACTACTGACTCGCCGCCAACACAGTGTACCACCAGAGCTACTAAGGTTGGTAAATATTAATAACGAATGCATAGACTTTGACTTGCTTGAGCAACACGTACAAGAGAAAATGAGAGCGGCGGGACAATACGACAAGCAGCGATTTGACAAGAGCAAGGCGAAAATGAGTCCGTTTTAGCGAGGAGATTACGTACTCGTCAAGAATAATCCCAGAAACCAGACGTCTCTAGACTTGAAATACAGCGAGCCATACGAAGTATACAAGATCCTGGACAACGACCGGTACATAGTGAAACGTGTGACCGGCAGAGGGCGCCCACGTAAAGTCACTCACGACCAGCTGCGCCGAGCACCGCAACCAGGCGAGCAGGAAACCGTGTCGACGAATAACGAAGATGACCCTCAGCAAGTGGCCGTCCGGCTGGCTGATGACTCATTGACGAACTCTGTCGATGACACACTACTACAAACTGCATCTCAGATCATCAGTACACCGCCGTCGAAGGAGCCACAGCCGTCTACCTCCCAAGCTGCCCAGCTGCTGGACATTTAAACTATGTGAGTTTCTCCCTTCTTACTCTTATATTTACTTCTTACTTATACTTACCGAAGTTGAGTTTGAATAACCCACAAAACAGTAACAACTGTAAGGAGATTTTTATTGGCCTTTGTCTTTGTTGACTGGCTGATACAATCATAAACTACTAAATAGGCTGTACAATCCGTTTTCCCCGCTTCCCTCCTACTCTCGTTTCAGAGCCCCTGTGGACCACGGTCAAAATAAGGCCTAGGCCACAGCATCGTCCTTCCCAAATCCTTTAGAGCCCCTGTGGACCATGGCGTACAAGACCGCTCAGCGCCACAGCATCAAACTCTAACAAGCTGTATAAACAGCTACGTAAGAACTTTAATTTTTATTTTCTTTTAGAGCCTCTGGGGACCACGGTCATAAATATAAGGCCTAGGCCTCAGCACCACCCTAGTTCCCTTTTCCTTTAGAGCCTCTGTGGACCACGGCGTACAAGACCGCCCAGCACCACAGCATCATCCCTGTCTACGAGAAATCAAATCATGCATGTATGCGTGGAGCATTTGCATAGATGTAATAACGTGTGAGTAAGCGTGTAGCGTTACAAGCACTTCAATATCTTCCCTCACTTCCCTATAAACAGCAAATCCTATTTGTTTACTACTCTTATGAACTTTATTATTTCCTTATTTACTTAGATATCTATAACTTATAATACCTACATAACCTTATGTTAAAGATTATCAAAGTATTAAATAATGGCTGATAACTTGGATTGTTGAAATCGGTTATCGTTGAAAAATTCAAGTACAGAACTTTTTGAACTCATTTTGAAGCAACAAAAGCTCCGATAAAACAAAACAAGTTATCAGGCTAGTGTAACTGTGTACATCCGTTCACAGTTACACTAGCCTGATAACTTGTTTAGATAACTAGTTCAAAAAAAAAAAAAAAGTTTTCATTTTCAGAACCGCGACTGGTGCAGGGCACGCACACCGTCTCGCAGAAGGGCCGTGTCGACGCAAGGCTGAAGTAAACTTTAAAATATTTACTCTAAGTTCAAATTTAACAGTTAAATATAACTGGATAGGTTTAAATTAGTTGACATTTCATTGTTGTTGTTAGTTTGCTATTTTTGTGTAAAAAGTAAATGTAAAAAGCCGTGTTATGATTTGTTGTTACTTTAACAGCAAAACATAACTGAAGGTTTATTCAAATTTAGGTTTAAAAACAAACTATCTATTGCTTAATTCATTTCTTGATTTATAAACGATTTGGGTTAGTTTAAACATGAATTTTGGTTAATTTTTGTTTAACAAATATTTGATTGAACTACTGTTGGTGAAGTTAAAAATATGGCGCGCGAACTCGGTATTGCTTAAAATGTTTTAAGCAATACAGAATTAATTAAATATTAAAATCGAGTGTTAAAAATAGTAAAACGAATTAATAAATCATAGTTTGTTATTTTAATCAATGCTACCTACAATTTGTAATGAAAATAAGTGTAATGACTTCGCAACTGCAATGATATTGCAAAGGCGAGCCGTTGCGAGGCCACATTAACAAGAAGACGTTTGTGACGACAAGTCGTGTTTTTGCTGAAATATCCTGTGAGTATAATTCCTATTATTAATTTGGATTTTTATGCTGTTTCTAATTGTGTGTTAACTAGTTATAAGAATAAAAGTGTAAACTGTTATTTGAGTGTATTCATTTTGCAATGACTGAGCCTAGCAATTAAAAATCCGAATGGTCCCGGTGCTCCGTTATATATTATATTAGACCCAACCCAACCCTGCTTCGCATGGGCCTATAGCCTTCCTTCCTAAATGAACTATCCAACGCAAAAATTTTTTTTCAATTCGAACCAGTAGATCCTGAGATTAGCGCGTTCAACCAAACAAACAAACAAACTCTTCAGCTTTAAAATCTAATATATATAAATCTCCTGTCACGATGTTTGTCCGCGATGGACTCCTAAACTACTGAAGCGATTTTAATGAAATTTGTACACCGAGTGCAGTTTGATCCAACTTGAAAGATAGGGTAGGTGTAGGGTAGGTGTAGGGTAGGTGTAGGGTAGGTGTAGGGTAGGTGTAGGGTAGGTGTAGGGTAGGTGTAGGGTAGGTGTAGGGTAGGTGTAGGGTAGGTGTAGGGTAGGTGTAGGGTAGGTGTAGGGTAGGTGTAGGGTAGGTGTAGGGTAGGTGTAGGGTAGGTGTAGGGTAGGTGTAGGGTAGGTGTAGGGTAGGTGTAGGGTAGGTGTAGGGTAGGTGTAGGGTAGGTGTAGGGTAGGTGTAGGGTAGGTGTAGGGTAGGTGTAGGGTAGCTGTAGGGTAGGTGTAGGGTAGGTGTAGGGTAGGTGTAGGGTAGGTGTAGGGTAGGTGTAGGGTAGGTGTAGGGTAGGTGTAGGGTAGGTGTAGGGTAGGTGTAGGGTAGGTGTAGGGTAGGTGTAGGGTAGGTGTAGGGTAGGTGTAGGGTAGGTGTAGGGTAGGTGTAGGGTAGGTGTAGGGTAGGTGTAGGGTAGGTGTAGGGTAGGTGTAGGGTAGGTGTAGGGTAGGTGTAGGGTAGGTGTAGGGTAGGTGTAGGGTAGGTGTAGGGTAGGTGTAGGGTAGGTGTAGGGTAGGTGTAGGGTAGGTGTAGGGTAGGTGTAGGGTAGGTGTAGGGTAGGTGTAGGGTAGGTGTAGGGTAGGTGTAGGGTAGGTGTAGGGTAGGTGTAGGGTAGGTGTAGGGTAGGTGTAGGGTAGGTGTAGGGTAGGTGTAGGGTAGGTGTAGGGTAGGTGTAGGGTAGGTGTAGGGTAGGTGTAGGGTAAGTGTAGGGTAGGTGTAGGGTAGGTGTAGGGTAGGTGTAGGGTAGGTGTAGGGTAGGTGTAGGGTAGGTGTAGGGTAGGTGTAGGGTAGGTGTAGGGTAGGTGTAGGGTAGGTGTAGGGTAGGTGTAGGGTAGGTGTAGGGTAGGTGTAGGGTAGGTGTAGGGTAGGTGTAGGGTAGGTGTAGGGTAGGTGTAGGGTAGGTGTAGGGTAGGTGTAGGGTAGGTGTAGGGTAGGTGTAGGGTAGGTGTAGGGTAGGTGTAGGGTAGGTGTAGGGTAGGTGTAGGGTAGGTGTAGGGTAGGTGTAGGGTAGGTGTAGGGTAGGTGTAGGGTAGGTGTAGGGTAGGTATAGGTAAATAGGCAGATAAGTAGGTAGATAGGGACAGGACAACGTCTGTCGGGTCAGCTAGTATTAGTATAGATTTTTTGAAGCTGTAAGTTGACCACAAAAATCCTCTCCTCTCCGAAGTTTATCAAATTATGATCAAATTCTTGAACCTTAGCGTACCTATCCATTGGGATACGTACGCTAACCCTTTATACTAGATATGGACAGCAATATAAAAACAAAAAGACATTAAAATAATCTTTTTATAATTTCTAAACATTCCAAGTCGCATACATTTTAATTCAGTTTTCAATTATCTTGTTTTGGACGTCAGCTGTCAACAGATACACAGCAACGGTGGTTAGGAACAACTTTAGAGTGCTGACACCCTTTATAACCTTTCAATTTTAATGCCATTACCAGCCCGTGGTTATAGGATCAGTACCGCTTACTCATTTAACTTCAAATAATCGTATATAGCCAAGCCAAGTACCACAGCAATAGTGACCGATAATAATATGCACAAACATTTGAAGCAGGATATTATGCAGCTGAAAGAGAGTACAATTATTAATGTATTATATTGTTTAAAGGTGAACGACTTTCACAATGCACCATGCATTTTGGAGTAAAATAACGATACTACTTATACTCCTTGTTAAGTGGCTGGTGAATTATAAGAGAGCCTGTATAAATCATGATCTATACATTCTGTCAAGAAAGTACCGGGAATGAATCATTTAAAAAGCTCATTTAAAGGGCTACGTTGGCACAACTGTCCTCTTTACTCACGCGGAGTTCGATTGTCACTGGTCATTCTGTTTGTTCACAGTGCGCCATTTTGAGAGTTCATGTCAACTATGTTTTGCTATTTTCACTATCTATTAGTTAAAAATATCAAACAAATAAATCGTCTTAAATATTGCATTGCAAATATATAATTCCGTGTGCAGAAGCACTGAAAATGTTACATAAGGCTTTCAGTAAATAGACTTTATCAATATCACGTGCGTATGAGTGGTATAATGCATTTAAATGTGGTCGAGATGTGATGTAAGATTTCGCGTTCTGGTCGGCCATCAACGCCATTCACTAAACTAACATCATACGTATACTACAGGGAATGGTGACTGAAAATCGTCGTTCTAGTCTGGGAGAGATAGCTGCTGAAATGTCCGTGTCTAAACTGCCTTAAGAATCAATAATACCCACCGTTTTAAACGATTGTTTTGGCATGAAATGCATTGCCAGATTTCGCGTTCTGGTCGGCCATCAACGCCTTTCACTAAACTAACATCGGTATAATACAGGGAATGGTGACTGAAAATCGTCGTTCTAGTCTGGGAGAGATAGCTGCTGAAATGTCTGTCTCAACAGTCTCAAGAATCAATTCGTTACTACCGTTTTAAACGATTGTTTTGGCATGAAATGCATTGCCGCTCGACTAGTACCGAAAGATTTGAATTGTCTGTAAAATCTCAATCGCGTGAAGGTTGCAGAGAACGTGTTAGAAAGAGTCAATTCCGAACCCCATCATAAAACTAATTGTTACTGGTGACGAGACATGAGTTTACGAGTTAGACATGATGCAAAACCAGTCAACAAGATTCGGAATGGCGCCTCCTAACTGAAAAAAGACGACATAATAGAAAATTCGCAGCAAGTACTGAAGTCGATTCCAAAAAATGCATCTAAAAATGTTTTTATTATTAGGTTATTCGTTGGCGTTAGTTTATTATTACAGGAGAGACCTACTCTGAAGGCGATACAATAAATTTAGATATTACATATTTTGTTTTCTATTGAATAATTCCCGGTACTTTATTGACACAGTAGTAAAAACAATAATAAAGTTAGGTATCAGTCTGTTCTGTAGCTTGAATAACTATTATAGACGTATTACACCAACGATGAGACAATTCAATAAGAATATGTCCGCATTCACACAAATGACTTAAATATGCCAAAGATCTTTATAAACACACTTTTATCTGGAGTGTCAAAGATGCATATTATCTTCAGTTCATTGTCGTAAGAGGGCAACACTGTCTTTGTCATATTAGTGCATTTTATGCGATGCACCGCCATTCCCGCCGTATAACCAGAAAAATACAATATGGAATGTAAAAAAAATTAAATGACTCCTGTAAACGGCGTCACACACGGCAAAGATAGGTACTTTAATATTTTATGTTAAGACTAGCTGACCGACGACGACAGACGTTGTCCTGTCCCTATCTACCTACCTTCCTACCCTACCAACTTACCTACTTACCTACCTACCTACCTACCTATCTACCTACCTACCTACCCACCTACCTAGGTAGGTAGGTAATGCAAATACATCCAAGGAATATAAAAAGTTTCATACAAACTTTTATCCCCTATTTCACCCCCTTGGGGGTTGAATTTTGAAAAATCCTTCCTTAGTGGATGCCTTCGTCATATATTATGAGGAATAAGTGTACGAAATTTCAAATTTCTAGCCCTAAGGGTTTGGCCTGTGCGTTGACACATCAGTCAATCACTTTTGCCTTTTATATAGTCTTGCCATAAACATTGTCACGAAGAAAAAAATATTTTTTTTTATTGCAAATAATATTTATTACTTTTACAGTGTGTTAGTTTAATACATAAATATAAAACAATTTAAAATATAAAAAGCTTATTCGAAGTGGTCTCCATAAGCTGCAATACAGTCCTTTAAACGTTGAGGCCAGTTATCAATAGAAGCACGCACTCTTCCCATGGGAAAATTCTTCACTGCCAATCGTATGGATTGTTTTAGGGACTCCAAATTATCATGGTGTTTAGAGCAAGCCGTACTCTCTAAAACTGACCGTAAATCATAATCCAGCGGATTAAGATCGGGACTAGACGACGGCCAGTACTTGGTTCTTGAAAATGGTGTTGTTAAGGGGCTTTACTACCTTCGCAAGAATGGTATCTTGATACACTTGTGCCGATGTTTTGATACCTTTTTCACAAAAATATGGCTCAGTCACTCCTTCATAGCTAACACCCCACCAAACCATCACTGAAGTGGGATAATGCCCACGTTGCACTCTGTCGACTAATTGGGAAGCTTCCTCAGAGCTTTGAGCATAAATACGGTCATTTTGTTTGTTAAAATGTTGCTCAATTGTAAAGATTTTCTCATCCGTAAACAAAACTTTTCTGTGACCTCCCTTTGCGTACCGCTTCAGTAGTTGTATCGATTTTATCACCCTATTCTTTTTTTGAATTATCAGTTAAAAAATGACCAGTACGCGACTTGGTTCTGGGTGCTATCTTCATCTCCCGAGATAAAATCTTTTGCTTTCGGACAGGATTTCTTCGAATTCTTTCCCTTACTGCTTTGACCACCTTTTTCGTACGAACACTACGTGGACGGCCAGATCTTTTTCTGTCACAAACAGAGGAGGTCTCATTGTACCTATTAATAGCCCGGTACACAAACATTTGACTAATACCAAGCGTATGGAGAGTTTTAAAAATTGCATTTGGCTCCATACCAACTTTGTGTAAGGCAATCACAGCGATTCGGTTCTCTTTCTCACCCCAATCCATTTTAATATCGCAAAATATTGTACAATTTGCAATTGGCGCCAAAATTAGAAAACACAATGAACAATCTTAAAAAAATGTCAGTTTCCAAATTCGAATGTAATATCTTTCTTATCTTTCTTTCTTTTAACAGTATTTATGGCCAGATTAAGTATAGCCGAAAGCCGAAAGCTGAAAGCCGAAAGCCGAAAGCCGAACCTGAACCTGAACCTGAACCTGAACCTGAACCTAAACCTAAACCTAAACCTAAACCTATAAACCTAGACCTAAACCTAAACCTGAACCTGGACCAGGACCTGGACCTGGACCTGGACCTGGAGTTGGACCTGAACCTGAACCTGAACCTGAACATAAACCTACACCTGGACCTGTACCTAAACCTAAACCTAAACCAAAACCTAAACCTAAACCAAAACCAAAACCTAAACCTATAAACCTAGACCTAAACCTAAACCTAAACCTAAACCTGGGCCTTGGCCTGGACCTGGACCTGGACCTGGACCTGGACCTGGACAAGGACCTGGACCTGGACCTGGACCTGGACCTGGACCTGGACATGGACATGGACCTGGACCTGGACCTGGACCTGGACCTGGACCTGGACCTGGACCTGGACCTGGACCTGGACCTGGACCTAAACCTATAAACCTAATCCTAAATCTAAATCTAAACCTAAACCTAAACCTGAGTTTGGACATGGACCTGGACCTGAACCTGGACCTGGACCTGGACCTGGACCTGGACCTAGACCTGGACCTCGACCTCGACCTCGACCTCGACCTCGACCTCGACCTGGACCTGGACCTGGACATGGACCTGGACCTGGACCTGGACCTGAACCTGGACCCGGACCTGGACCTGGACCTGGACCTGGATCTGGACCTGGACCTGGACCTGGGCCTGGACATGGACCTGGACCTGGAACTGGACCTGGACCTGGACCTGGACTTGTACCTGGACCTGGACCTGGACCTGGACCTGGGCCTGGGCCTGGACCTGGACCTGGACCTGGACCTGGACCTGGGCCTGGGCCTGGGCCTGGGCCTGGGCCTGAACCTGAACAAAAGACACACACACAAAACACACACAATCGCGCGGCGCGTCTGGTTTTACAAAAACAAAAAACCAAAATATGTATGTTTTGTGTTTTGTGTTTTGTGTTCATCATAACATCATTCACATAAAATATTAAAGTACATATCTTCGCCGTGAAGGCAGTCGCTCCATATAAAACACTGGTATTCACAGGTACCACACGCGTGATTTTCCAACGTTCAGGGAAATATGATGCTGCTAAACACTGGTTGAAAAGATGCCACAATGGCTTGGCTAAGACCGCACGGCAGTCCCTAACTACAAAAGCTTGAATACCATCCGGTCCCGCTGAGCGTTTCGGTTTTAACCGAGCTAGTGCGTCATATACCTCTTCCAACGTTATTTGGTCAATGTGAACACGTGCACTGCTCCCCCCACTCGCTGCCACTACAGCATCTACATCCAATCGGACGGACGGACGGAAAAATAAAAGAAAAAGAAATATCTAGCGAACTCATCAGCACATTCTGACTTCGACAAAGTAATCCTATTTTTGACAATATTGTTATTACAGCCTGTTCCTTTTTTCGATCTTACATAATCCCAAAAAGACTTCGGATCCTTTTTAAGTTATACAAACATTTTTAAGAAAATCTCGTATTTAGTTGAGTTTTGATAGTAAACTGTATTTTTTTTTACAAACTTGAATTCTTATTAATCTTTAATATTCATACTACAATTTGTAGTTTTTACATTTTCCAAATGTCGCTTAGTTATTTTATTATTAATTTTTGTTTTAATTGAAAAATTAATAATAACACATACAGTTTACTATCAAAACTCAACTAAATACGAGATTTTTTAAAAGATTTATGTACAACTTTACGTATTTTTGTTTATTAAATTAAACGGTATTCTTATTTTTTGCCAACCATAATCGGTTAACACATTCATTGTGGTATTCATCACATATTTTTTATGGTAATTATGGTAAAATTATTGATTATATTACTTTAACAGTAACGACTGTTTTTAATTATTTTGCTCGGCGCAGTCTCAATGTGCGACAAAACGCGACAAGACAGTGCGGATTTGTTATTTGCGCGACGAGACGCAAAGAATAGGTAATAATAATTACATATTTACCAGTTATAAGTACAGACAGCGTCATCAATTGCTTACCCCCCACGGTAAGCAATTGATGACGCTGTCTGTACAAGTGTTTTTTTCTTACCTTAAAGTCAGTAACTAACAACCTCTCCTCAATAGAAATAGGTTTTTGGAAATTGGTTATTGATCTATACATATAATAAAACAGTAACAAAAATGTGTCTGTACATTGAATATTTAAAAAAAAAAAATTGAGGGTGTGTTAGGAACAGTAATAGAGCACGAATCCAAAAAAAAAAATCTGTCTGTTTGTCTGTTTGTCTGTTTGTTTGTACACGCTAATCTTCGGAACTACTGGGCGGATTTTAATGATTTTTTTTTGTAGTATAGTCTGGGCAACATATAGGCTATAATTTATCTTGGAAACTTGAACACCTGATGCAGAACCGCAACAGGCCAGCTAAACTATAAGAGAAACAAAAATAGTACCATAGCAAAAATTGTTCCACGTGATGAGCACTTTCTGCTGAGAGAATAAATTTGAAGATCTGAAACACCTGATGTGGAACTCCAAGAGCCCAGCTACACCATGACACATATAGGAATGACGTCTTAGAAAAAGTTGTTTGGTCTGATGGGCATTTCCTGTTGACTTATAAAAATCGAAGATCAGAAACATCTGATGTGAAAATCAAAGCTATCACTAATTTCAATGTATCTTATAAAATAACATATGCTGGGAGTACCTCCACGCGGTGAAGGCGGTAACAGTTTAGGACTGATTTTTGATGAGGATGGTATATCATTGAAAATTTTACTCTACTGACCAAAATTCCCATTAGTTTTTTTATTTTATCGAATAAATATGCCTTCGGGCTTATGTTATTTGGGTGTTTAATTTCCTTTTCCATTTATCTTCGTGATACGGTAGCCTACCCGGTAACGCAGGGGAGCAGTCACTTAGATTTTAATTGATCAGGTATCTTCTTTACAATAAAACTATAACCATGCCTAGAAAGAGATCAAATCTTTCCCAATGTTCCAAAGGAGCTAAAAGATTGAGGATCATAAGATCCCAAGAATCTACCGAAGAGCGTCAGGAGAGACTTGATGCTCTTCGAGAACATCAGGCTGCAACTCGCTCCGTGGAAATATCTTCAGATCGCGAAGCACGCCTGCGTTCTCAGCGTATTTACACATCTACATCCAGGTCTCTAGAGACCAGTGAAGAGTATGATGCGCGACTGACCGCTGATCGTGAACGTCATACATTGTCGCGCGAGTCGGAGACGTTCACGGATAGAGAATTGCGCTTGAGTTCTCAGCGTATCTACGCATCTGCTGCGGAACGTGATGCGCGACTGTCCGCTCATCGTGAGCGACATGCATTGTCTCGCGAATCGGAAACGTTTACCGATACAGAATCACGCTTGAGTTCTCAGCGTATTCGCACATCTACTAACAGGTCTTTCGAACCGAATGATGAACGTGATGCACGGCTAACTGCTGATCAAGATTATCATACACTAGCGACCCGACCCAGCTTCGCATTGGCCTATAGCCTTCCTCGGTAAATGGACTATCCAACACAAAAAGATTTTTTTAATTCGAGCCAGTAGATCCTGAGATTAGCACGTACAACCAGACAAACAAACAAACTTCAGCTTTATAATATTATAGTATAGATTGTCCCGAACACGCACACAACAAAATATTCATAATCAGTTAGAAAGTGAGAGAAAAAGAATTGCTGAAGTACGGCATGAAGAGACAAAAGAAGAGCGCAACGAACGTTTGAATTCTGATCGACTTCGACATTCTCTGAACAGAATGTCGATATCATCTGAAGAATCGGATGTGTCTCAAGATATAGCCGTAGGTCATGGCGACCTTCCTTGGGTTGGTAAGGAACGGAGTTCATTTACGTATACTCCTATGATTGACTACGCCACATATTCCGCCATCGGAGGTATGATTCAAAATTGTACTTTTTTAACGTCTCGAATCGTCTCGCGCATGCCGTTGTTTTCCCGTCCCCGGGCTCTTAGAATTCGACATCAGACGTTTCAGATCTTCGATTTTGACCCCGTTGTCGCTGGCATAAGCAACAGGATCCGCGCACGTAGTCGCGGGCAGAAGCTAGTAGTTAAATATAACAGCTGCAACAATATAATCGAAAGTGCTTGGTAATAAGCCACAATACTCTATAAACAAACGTGGATTATTTCTTAGTTTCGGATATAAATGATGATACTCTCCAAACTTATTTCTTTTTAGATACAATGACTACAAAGTAGGACACACGTCGCATGAAGTATTGGTCGTATCACGTCGCATCGCTTACCTAGGACAATGCTTTAGGCGTTGTCCTAGGTGAGCGACCAAACTCAACACGAGCCGACGCGACGCGATGCGACGTGATGCGACCAATAATACTTCACACAACGTGTGTCCTACGTTGTAGGTAGTCATTGTACTTATTTGGAAAGAAATAAGTTTGGAGAGTTTCATCATTTATATCCGAAACTAAATCCACGTTTATTTAAAGAGTATTGTGACTTATTACAAAGCACTTTCGATTATATTGTTGCAGCTGTTAAATCTATTATTTAACTATCAATAACCAATTTACAAAAACCTATTTCTATTGGAGAGGTTGTTATTGACTTTACATTAAGGTAAGAAAAACACTGGTACTTATAATAGTAATTATTCAATTATTAATAAACAGCTGTGTCGCGTCTCGTCGTGCAATAAAACCAATCCGCACTTGCCGCGTTGTGTCGCACATTTATTATAGCGACAACGTAGGCCACAAGTACAAGCATACAACGACTATTTGACATTTTCGCGTCGCGTCGCATTACCGCGTTTGTCGTTTACCTAGGACAACGGATCAGATTCGAGTTAATTTTCTAGTTAGAAAAATACGACGGTTGGATCTAGGAACACGGAAACACGAGTTGGGGAATAAAAAGTGATGATGAAGTTGGTAGGGGTTGACTCCCAATCATAACACTACTACTTTCATTAAAGTAAACCGCGTAGTTTGCAAGAAATTAATAAAATAAGTTACTAACCTCAAATTACGTCATACCACGTAACAAGCGAAAACGGAACGTTAAAATGGGCGATTGACAACCAAATCTGACAAAATATATCTTTTGTGGTGTAAAATATCATGCAAAATTGATAAAATGGAACGTGAAAAATAAGGAATGACATTTGTGTGTGTCAAACTTTTTGGACAGGAGAAAAAATTTAGATATAGGTCGACATCAGGGGCACCCCAAGGTTCGGTTAGTTAGGTTCCTTTAAACACTGCACACAGAAATAGGAGCCCCGCACAGCGGGGCTCCGACGACCTGATGGCGGCCGTCTTTGAGCCAATTTTCGTACCCGTTGCCGATAGTCGTCGCCTTTTAGGCAACTTTACCTAGTGTTCGCGGTTAGATTACAATTTGTTTTTTCCTTTCATTGGAGTGATACCAGGGGGTCGGGAGGTCCCCCCATACCCCTTCCCACCATCCCCCACTCCCAATTCATGTTTCCACATTCTAGATTTTGACCAAATACGACTATCTCTAAGCAGAAAAATACGATCGAATTTAGGTCTAAATTCGATCGTATTTTTAATTGAATATATCCGTTTCGTCTTGTTATTTAGTTTGAAGGCTTTGTTCTGGTAACATCAATGGGTAATACTAATTCTGCTTGTAGTTTGTACATTATGTTTACTTCAGGCACAAAATATAGAGGGTACATGCTTAGACCCTCTGTACCATGCACATGCAATATTGTAGATAATAGGATTTTTACCACATTTCAAGGAGTCCACTATTTTTGTGTACGATATTTTGTGCATTCTTCCCAAAATTTGCCGACACAGCATCTTTTCGATATTCCAACACAAAGCATATTTGCTTATGAGTAACTAGCAAATTCTGTCTAGATGACATTCTTCATTCATTGACATGACAGAGCCATAGACTGATTATTTTACATTTTATTTTTACCGTCTTTCAAAAAGATGGAGGTTATATTCGTATGTATGTATTTTTAGGGTACCGTACGTCAAAATGAGACACGGAAGCTTGTAGGATCACTCTGTGTGTCTGTCAGTCTATCACAGGTAATTTGTTCCGAATCTACTGGACCGATTAAGGTGAAATTTGATGCACAGGTGCTCTTGTAACGCAAACACAGACGCATAGCGTAAATAAATGAATTTTGAATATGAGGGTTATTTAAGGCGGACAAATTAAAAAACAGTTCTGCAAACTATACACTGTGACATATCAAACAATAGAGCTTGATGTAAGGAGCTTAAATTATTACTTTTAATAATTTTCTCCGAAATAGCTGCGCTTACAATTTTAGTAAAAATACAGAAACAAAAAAGTTTTTTCAAAAAAAAAGAAAACCGCCTTCAAAAACTAAAAAGTGATAAAGTAAAGTAATGTGTGTTCTGTGCTAAAGTTATTTATCACTTTTTAGTTTTTGAAGGCGGTTTTCTTTTTTATTTTTTACTTTTTACTTTTCGCTTTTTAGTGTTGCCTTAACTTCCAAATCCATTAAGAAACGGCAACACACTTAAAAGAGATTGTACGTCCTCCAAAGATCGAAGACACAAAAACGTCGTCTAAGTAAGTTTTTTTGGGAATTCGTTGATTTTCTCAAAAAGTGCTGTACCAGTTTTGATAAAATTTATATGGGACCTTTTCGGGATAAACCCCTTTCGTACAAAAAAATAATTTTGCAAATCCGTTTATATATGACAGAGTTATGCCCGAACATACATAAAAAAAAACAAAAGAATATATAAACATTCGAATTGATAATCTCCTCCTTTTTGAAGTCGGTTAAAAATACGGCAACTCATATATAATTTTTACATACTAAATGGCGAAAACTGTAGGAGAAAGCTCTCTAAAGGAAAAGTTGATCAAATTGTAATAAAATTTTAGGGCTTAAGTTATTTCAACAATATATACGCGTAGGTACAGTCATGAGCATAAATATGTACTTAAACAGATTGCTAAATTCAAAAGCAATTTTCTAGTGAAATAACTATTTCAACTTATAGATAAAACCAATTTTATAGTAGTTTGGGATCAAAAATACCCTATTCGTAACTCCATATCATTTCAATCAATAGTTTAGGAGAAAATCAGGTTAGAATGAGACCGTTTACATGTGTTTTGCTCGTGACTGTACAATTGTACATACATTCCAAGTCGCATATCTAGTTTTAGTTTATAGGAACAACTTAAAAGTGCTGTCGTCCCTCAATCGCGGCCACCGCAGCCTTACGTCACAGTATAAATATTAGTACTACCGTACAGTAGCGACACGCACCGCCTCCCTCTGAAACCGTTCCTCACCTCTCCCCGCGTCGAACGACTGCTCTGGAAACTGCGTTTTTGTTCGAGCGGCGCGTAGACACGCACACACACGCACGTATCTGTATAGTCTGTTATTTTAGTAGTGGTGTCGGCAATTATATCGATTCGTTTTTATGGAGTATCGCGGGTGTGGTTAAGCTATACTCGGTCGTTCCATGAATAAGTGACCCATTCCATTTCCATTCAAACATAAAAAAAGTTTAGTTAGGTTAGTGGGGGGGGGGGGGTTTGTAAGCCGTGCGGCGTGCGCGTGTTTCTCTGTCCAAGCCAATTATTAATTGTAAATAATAATAAGTAAATAATAATAAACAACAACATATTGTTGTTGTTTGTTGTGTTGTGTTGTTGTTTTGTTGTTTGTTGTGTTATTGTTGTTGTTGTGTTTGTTATTATTATTTTTGTAGTTGTATTGTTGTTGTTGTGTGTTCTTGTTGTGTTGTTGTTGTTATTGTTGTTGGTTGTTGTTGTTGTTGTCGTTGTTGTTGTAAATTGTTGTCGAAAGGAACTTCGTTCCGTCCGGGTGTCCCTTGACACCTCTCAAGTTTTTCTTTTGAGGTACGGAACCCTAAAAATGTATCAAAATGAGTCAGAACACTAAAAAAAATACGTTTCGAATTGAGAACCTCCTTTTTTTTTAAGTCGGTTTATAAAATTGCTAAATCTACAAGCCACTTATTTTACTGTAATTTGTATTTAGTCATTTAGCATTACACAAAGTAAACACTTCTAGTTCAGGCAAATATGCAACAGTGTTCTATTGTAAATGTGACTTTTTAATAAATAAACGTTTATTATTATTCATTTACTTTAATAGTCATCCTGTTTTATTGACATAAGATCCTCTATTTTGCCGTAGTTCATCCGGGTCCATTGAATAAAATCGTATATAGCCCAGGTAAGCATCAGGGCAATAAATAGAGCCATCACCAACACGATAAATTTGAAAAGGTTCAATATACAACTGAAAGGAAAAGTAAAATTATTAATGGCTTAAACTGCACTACTTACTTTGACACTGCACTGATTTTAAAGTAAAATCATTTTACCATCTCTTTTCTTTCGTATTCGTAGGGAAACCTTCAAATGGTTTCGATCTTTGGGGATAAGACCGGGGAGTGAGGGATTCTTACGTCACTAAAACCACCCCGGTGGTCACCATCAGCCATCAGCACATGGAGAGGGTTCTGTTTTCTCTTAAGAGCTGGATATACGCCGTTGATCTTTCTCGATCGGACGCTACCGATAAAAATGACCCACGCACGCAATTTTCGAGTATCGATGACGAAAAAAATCGTTTAAAAATAATTAGGAAAGTTATTTGTAAAACTAAGCTAATTAAGTTCCCTTGGTGTTGTACGACCTATATACTTTTTAGAACAAAAAAGGTAGGTATAATAACTACGAAAATAGAGGTTACTTTGCATATTTATTCCTGAAATTTAAAATATTTGTTCAATATTTTTAACGAAGAGAAAATGCTTTAGATGTAGCTTAGCTAGCTGTAGGATGTTTTTTTTATTGGTTTTTTATTCTATAAGCTTTTCGGAGAAACAAGTTTTTTTCTTATATACACGCCTAGAAGCTCTATCCACACATATCAGGGCCGTGCAAAAAAATATCGTTGTGAACCTTTTATAATAACACACACGTCCGTGTCCGGGTCGCGACGGAGTTTCAGACGATATTTTCCAAACAGGTTAGCGTTAGGTCACATAAAAAAAAAAAAAATGACGCCCTTTTTTAATAGGATCGGTACGCATATTATAATATATGTTATTGTTGTTTGTTGTTGTTGTTAATTGGTGACTGAGGGGTACAGATGGAAGGTCGCGGCCTGTCCACGGTGCGGTCACATCCCTGACGTGTGTGACGAAAAGTCCCAGACGCAGCCCTGACAGGACCCGGATACAAGATCTTAGAACGGCCACGTCCCTGTCACGTTCCGGGCACGGCCCTGATATGTGTGGATACACCTTTAAGAGACCACGCGTTAAAAGACCACGCCTTAAGAGACCGCACTAGAACCCTTCCTTGCACATCCCTGGGGAGACTGTAAGTAAGGGGTCTCCTCTAAGCCTCGCTGTTCACGGTATCACGTGACTTGTACTACCGCCTTCTCTAAGGTCACTTTGGTGGGC
Source organism: Charanyca ferruginea (assembly GCA_947361185.1). Classification (NCBI taxonomy): domain Eukaryota; kingdom Metazoa; phylum Arthropoda; class Insecta; order Lepidoptera; family Noctuidae; genus Charanyca; species Charanyca ferruginea. The sequence continues at coordinate 17,924,210 of OX376070.1, read as the reverse complement.
GCGGTCACGGTCAGTCCTTCTTCTGGGCACCCGTGACTTGAATAATGGTACCTATCCACTTATATATTGTTTTACCGTTAAAATTATTTTCTTATTTATACAAATATTATAAAGCTGAAGAGTTTGTTTGTTTGTTTGTTTGTTTGTTTGTTTGGTTGAACGCGCTAATCTCAGGATCTACTGGTTCGAATTGAAAAAATCTTTTTGTGTTGGATTGTCCATTTATCGAGGAGTCCATGCGAAGCTGGGTCGGGTCGCTAGTAAATTAATAATTGTGGTTAAACAAAAAACAGCTTTAACTTCTAACAGATAATTTATGTATAATATAATATAATATAATATAATATAATATAATATAATATAATATAATATATAACTGGCTAGACTCGACAGACGTTGTCCTGTCAATCGATTTTTCAATTTTCTTAGATACTGCATAAACCTTGCCTGGACTTCCACAAATATTTCAAGGAAAAAAAATAGCGAAATCGTTCCAGTCGTTGTCTAGTATTAGCGATACTAACCAACAACGATTATTTTTTATTATATAGATAGAAGATAGTATACACGGGTTGACTTCTATGTATGTGTGAATGTACTGGTAATTTTTCAAGGGGTGAAAGTACTTATGAATACGAAAATTACTGCCTACGGTAAATCCATACTTACACACAAGTAACTCTGTCTGTTACGCTTTCACGATGAAACAGCTGAACCGATTGTGATAAAATTTGGTATGAAATAGCTTGAACCCCGGGGAAGGACATAGGCTACTTTTTAATCCGCAACTTCGTCAGCATCCGCGATAACCAACATTCACGCGGACGAAGTCGCGGGCAAACGCTAGTAATAGAATAATTTCGGAAATATCAATATTCAGATAACTTGAGAGATGGATCAAGAAGGCTGGACACGGAGTTTAGTACCAATAGTTACAATTGGCGTTTCCAAACTTCGCTATGTTAACGTCGCGTCAACACGACGTTGACGTTGAGTTTTTTGGCAACAGTAAGAAAGAAAGAAAGAAAAATAATTTATTCGCCCCCCAGGACAAAAACACACCCACAGAGTGACAGGAGTGAGTGGAGGAGGTGGGAGTAACAGGTATAATCACGCCGTCCCGCTCTGTCCTCTGTCCGAGACGTTAACGTTGCGTTATGGGGGTGCCCAACATTAACGTTTGCCTACGAATTTCTGGGGGCGCTATGCCGATATATGCAATGCAGCATTAGTGAATACTGGGCCAAACAAGGAATCTGACAAGTACAAACACACACACTTGTATACACATCCACACACACACATCATACATATCTGTGTTTGCAGTTACAGTTTTAAATTAAATTATTATTTGAATTAAATTCTTATTTTTAATTTGTTATTGACTAATTTTAAAATCTATTTTAAAACTTATACCTACAGTTTTAATTGATATGGTACTTATACTATGAATATATTTTAAATATTTACAATTTTAACTGTTATGAATTTATCTTAAACTATTACAATTATTATAAATAAATTTGAAATATTGAAGTAGTTATTGCAATTATAAATTATTAGGTATTGACCATGACCCAGATTTAATAAACTAAAATATTGTGAAAGAAGTTTTAAATTGCATGTATACTTATTATAATTCTAAAATGTCAATGTTCTAAATTATCATTTTATTTTTTAACTGAACATTTGCACGACCGAAAGGTTTAATATAGTGTAACAAACAAATTGTATAACACCTAATGTACATCCTATGTATATATATTGTAGGTACTCTTTGCATCCTAAATTCTTGCAAATAAAGGTATCATTCATTCAACCATTTGCCATCGACACGCTAAGAATAAGAAGTATCCATACCTAGGTCGCTGGTTCAAATCCGGCTCGCAAGACCAAATGTTGGGGTTGTAATGCCCAACAGTGAAAATGTTATGTAATAGGGTATTTTACTCTATACGAGAAAAAATCTATAAGTATGTTATTGAGACAGTTTAGGCATAAAGCAGTCGGAAAATGTAAGTTTTAGTTCATAAAATAACAAAACAATTTTTTAAATTCAATTCAAAGTTTTCAGTATTTTTAATCTGTTATATAACACCGTGAAATAGTAGCGGCCATGTAATTACGCCATACGGCTGTGTAAACAAAAAATTGACAACTGTCAGTCAACCGATTGGCGTAATATAGGCTTTGTACTTTTATTATTTTCGTAACCAACGTAATTTTTTCATTATTACACCTATTCCAAAATATGCTTTTAATTATTTTTAAATGATATACAATTATCATATTTAATATGAGCTCATTTGATACAAAACGAACTGTCGTCATTTACGCTGAGCAAAATGGCGTCCAGTAAGAGGCGTTTTCGTCAAACAACGCGCGAAATTTGAAAATTTAAAATTTAGATGCATTTTTATGGCACTTATCGATTGAATAAAAATGTTGTGTTTTTTTTGGTGGCATATTAGCACTACAGAATTTCATTGAGACACTTTTCAAAAATGGGTGTAATACCCTATTGTTATGTAAACTTGTTAGGTTGTATGGTATGTTATGTAAATGAGTAGATGAACGATTCCCTTGATGGATTTATTGCTACTAAAAATAACATGTTTTATATTGATGTTGTCGTCGGTCCAGTGGTCAAGAAGCCAATCTGCAAAAACCACTTTTTCCAGGAGAGCAAAAAGAATATTGAAATTGGTCCTGGAAATCGAAATCTTAACGTATCTTTCTGAAATTTTAAATTTAGTATTAAAAAATAAATGTCCTAAACTTTATGTTAAATTAAATATTCCTTTATTATTATTTATGTAAATAAAGCAGATTGGTGACTTCACCGTGGTTACTTTAGATTTCAGTAATCTATTCTTATGTTTTAAAGTAGCCTATGTGGTAATTAGTCTAGTTTACCATGGATATTATTTACTACATAAAATGAGCTGGATGGTGGTAAGTGGCCAAACTGCACTACAACAGTCACAATATTCGTGACATTTGCAGGAAATTGTAGATGACGTGTATGACATTAAGAGTTGCCGGGTTATTATGATGTTATTATTATTATTCACATTTATTTATTTCATATACCCTATTAAATTACATTTTTAAATATTAATAAAAAAAACATTTAAAAATATAAAAATAGTAGCCAAGCTACTGGGTCAGGGCCCCAGAGAGAGGAACCTCCTGACAATGTGGGGCGTGTCCAGAAGTACTGCCTTCTGAATCAGGCCCTTGATCCAGCCGCCTAACGAGAGCCTCCTTAGATGTTGGTCGAGGCTCTTGGCAATTAAGCCATTGGCTGTGACAACTATCGGCACAATGATCGCTGAGTTCACATTCCACAAGTCGACAACCTCGCGGGCCAAGTCAAGATACTTTATCTGCTTGTCTTTCTCGACCTTCACGAGGTTCACGTCATGCGGAACTGCTATGTCAATAATCATTGCGAGCCTCTCCAATCGATCCACCACCACTACATCAGGCTTATTGGCTACAATAGTCCTGTCAGTGATGATGGATCGATCCCAGTACAATGTGACATTGCCATTTTCAAGAACTGGTTTGGGCACATACCTGTAGTATGGTACTTCAGATTCCACGAGGTTGTATTTCAGAGCAAGTTGCTGATGGATAATCCTGGCCACAAGGTTGTGCCTATGCAAGTACTCTTCGTTAGCAAGACGAGAACACCCAGAGATAATATGACGGATTGTTTCTCCACGGTTGACATTTGCCGGGCATGTCACCGACATGCCCGGCAAATGTCAACCGTGCCATCCTTCAAATAAATCTCCGGTAGTATTACATACTTTACTACATAGGTAGTTTTTCGTCAAAATAACTTCGTCCATAATTGCACAGACAAAACCTTCGGTTTCTCCAAATAGATCACCGAATCGTAGCCAGGATACGGGCGCTAAGAAATCCACATCGGGCCCGTGTAAGGCCCCGAAAAAGCGTCCGTGAAGCTCCTTACTCTTCCAAACCTCCTCGCGATCGTTAGTCTCAAGCACTACAGGCTTGCACCAGTTCTCTTTAGCCAAGGAGAGCGGAGTGAGGCCCTTGTCCACTGCAACTACATCTAGGAAATATTCCCTGAGACTGCATATCTCACGGTTGTGCAGGGTCTTAGCATTTAGGAAGCCACGACCTCCACACTTCCGCGGGATATACAGTCTCATCACCGATGACCGTGGGTGATGCATCCGATATGCTGTTAACAATGTACGGACTTTCCTATCCAGGGCATCGAGTTCCGTTTGAGTCCATTTGAGTTTGCCGAAAGAGTACATCAGGACCGTCAAGAGGGCAAAGAGTTTTAAGTCATCCATGTAAAAGCATTTTGCACAGAAGATGATGAGTTTCTTACTCGGTCATACTCTCCACAAAATGCCTCAGAAAAGGGGAATACACACTCTCGGCTACTGTTTTCAGAATGCTGTTGCTACTGGCCCGGGCTCTAGCTGCCAGAGACGCTAATTTCTTCCGCAGGATTGCGTGGAAGCCGTCCGTACGATTCTGTACAAACATCTCTGACGCACTACAGAACCGGGGCAGTCTCAAGAGCATTCTAAAAATATTGTTATATTGGACGCGCACTACGCGCAGGACATCTGGCGATCTTTTGGGGTAGCTGATCCATAGACCCCCTGCGTACAGACCCTGACAGTACGCCTTGAAAAGTGTTATTTTTACCTGGTCTGTACAGCGGGAGAATCTACGAGCCAGGAGATTTATCTATTAGATAAATCACCCTTACTGCACAGAATAAGATACATCGTCACATATAGGTACATATACGTACTGGGTAAAACCTGGGTATTTACCCCAAACATACAGTACATAGTAAGGAGATTTATCTATTAGATAAATCTCCTGTCACGATGTTTGTCCGCGATGGACTCCTCATTCATTCTTTTTACCAACTTGGAACATAGCCTTTTGGGACATCAAAGCAATTCGTACGTGAATGTGTTGCCATAATATTATACTCCATTTTCCTCGTCATTACCTATTACCATTCATAAAAAAACGATCTAAATTAGGAAAAATACGCACAAAAATACAATGTCAGCTAAAATCAATATAAAAAATGACCGCAAGATGACAGAGAAAACTACGTGCTTTAAATGCAAGAAATCTGTTGATATTAAAAAAAACAGCCTTATGTTCAACATGCAACAACCGTTTTGAATTAGATTGCATTGGATATCCGGAACAAACCTACCGGCTTAAGGACCAAGAATCTAAAAAAAAATGGAGATGTACGACATGCATCAAAAATAAAAAAGTCTCTAATTCAAGCTACGCATCTAACATCACAACAAGGAGAAAACTTCATGTAAGCCGCTCTTCCCCGGAACAGATATGCAAAAATGCTGAGGAAAACCAGCAGTTTCAAGTAAATGTTGTTCAACCAGCAACTCTAAATATATCCGAAGTATTAGACTCCCATATACTGTCCGAATACGAGACATCGACTGAATCATACAACACTCCTAATAAACTGTCTAAAAGCGTAGACGGGACAATATCCGAAACTTTATCGATCCTAGAAATGAAGGACACAATAAAAAATCTTACACATAAGCTCGATAGCACCGAGAATGAGTTGGAAAATACAATATTGGAAAATAACAATCTTCGTCAACAATTAAATAAGTTAACCACGGAAATAGAAATGTTAAAATCACTTTGTCATTCTCCCACCATTGGAAATAACGCAGATTCCGCTAGAGGAAAAAAACAGCCCATACTACAACAGAATTTATCTACACCTTCCACTCCACTTACTAGCAAAACTAATGTAGGTGATTATAAAAGCATCAAAATTGTGTGGCTACAGCAGAAAATCATAAGTCTACAACAGGAATTGGAAAAGGCACAACAACAGCTTATAACTTTCAAAAAGCAAATAGACGCACTTAAACACTACAATAGCAAAAACCACCAGCAATCCCGGGTGTTCAATATCTGCCCACAAATGTCTGCTTGTACTCGAGAACCACAAAGCGAATTACCGAAGAGAATCCTTATCTTCGGCTCTCAACAATGTGTCGGCCTAGCAACAGCTATCATTCAATCTAGACAAAATACACAGTACGAAAAGTATAAAATTATTTCAGAAACAAAACCAAATGCATTAAGTAATCAAATTATAATGAACTGTCGTCATACTAAGTTAAACCCTAACGACAAACTTGTAATTTGTGTGGGAGAAAATGATCGTAACTTAAACTATATTTTATCGCAACTAAGAATTGTGTTAGATACTTTTTACAACAACATGATTATTGTTATGAATGTGTTTAAAAATGAGAACCTAAATATAAATAACCTTAACTATCGCATCAAAAACTTGTGTAAAAACTATAAAAAGTGTAAATTTTTAGAAGTTGTAACCTCTAAAACAGACGACTTATGTAACAAAATTAATTACCTCATAGACTGTTATGACTATAGTGAAAACTACTTAGACCCTAGAGAACTTGTTAAGAAGTTAGCGAGCAACAAACCAAGCCTTAAATTAAAAGCCAATATAAATGAACCCAAAAAAGGAACAATCCCTTTCTATTTTCGACGCAAGAACTCAACACCACTAAAACCAGACTTAATACATCCTGTAGAAAAAACTCAAAGAGGAACTATTCCGTACTATTTTCCAAAGATAAAACGGAATAGTACATTTTTTCGTACCCAAAACATCACCCCCGGTAACCCACAACTTTAAAATACTCCACCAAAATATTGCCAGTCTCGTCTCAAAAAAAGAAATTCTAGAATTAACCTTACAAGAACTACGAGAAGAACATAATGACCCGGACATAATATGCCTTTCCGAAACCTTTATCAAAAAAGACTATGAAAGCTACATCAAAATTCATGGTTACGAGATGGCATCAAACTACTGCAGAGAAAAACAAAGAGGTGGCTCTTGTATTTTTGCAAAAAAAAACCTTTTATTCAAAGACTTGCAATTTATAAAAACCTATGCAACGCAAAACATTTTCGAAGTTTGCGGAATTGAACTAACATATCACAAATTAATTATAATTTGTGTCTATAGAACACCTCAATCAGACCCTAACCAATTTTTAATCAAATTAAACAGTCTTATGTATAATTTATTTCAACAGTACAAATCTAGAATTAAAGTTGTTTTAGCAGGTGATTTGAATATTAACACCCTTAAAAAAGGAAATATAACTACTCAATTGAAGGATCTAGCATATAATTATAATCTGAAATTTCACATTAATGTACCAACACGTAAGTCATCATGTATTGATCACATTCTGAGTAACATTCATGACGCTACTGCTACAATTATGCCACTTCACTTATCTGACCACGACACAGCACAAATGTTAACCGTTCCTCTAAAGCACAAAACCCAAAACCAAGCAATATATTTCACATACAAAAGAGATTATAGATTGGATAATATCCACAAGTTTAAGGAATGCTTAAATAATCTTTCTTGGTCTGAGATATACACGGCTAACGATGCAAACTCAGCATTCAATAATTTCCATGAAATGTTTTGCCTACTATACAATCTTTGTTTGCCTTAATTAAGAGTGAAAGTAAATTTAAATAACAAAAAGAAACAAAGCTGGATAAGTAAGGGCTTAAAAAAAAGTTGTAAAGCGAAACGGTCACTGCGTTATCAATTCTACACAAACAAAACTGCAATAAATAAAACTAAATACCTTAAATATGCTAATCTCCTTAAAAAAATGCATATTTAACTCCAAAAAGAATGCAAATATTAAGTACATAGCTAAAAACGATAACAAATGCAAAGCAACATGGAAAGTTATAAAAGATGAGTTAAACAATGCAAACTCCAAACATAATATAGAAGAAATCAAATATAACAACACATTAATCACCAACCCAGTGGAAATAGCATCTGCCTTTAATAACCACTATATCGATTCAACAAACAAATCAATGCCCACGAACGTCAAAGGTAACCCTAGTAATAATGTAACTGTTGGCTCTATGTTTCTCAAACCAATGTCGATAAATGAAGTTAAGCGGGAAATAATGCTTCTAAATAACACAAATTCTGAAGGGTACGATGAAATCAACACAAAAATTATTAAAATATGTGCCAACGAAATTATTGAAGTATTAACACACTTGATCAATCTGTCGTTTTATAAGGGAACTTTTCCAGAAGCTTTAAAGCGTTCCGTTGTTAAACCAATGTATAAAAAAGGAGATAGACATGACATGAACAATTACCGCCCTATCACCTTAATACCGATCTTGTCTAAAATATATGAAAAATGTATGTACAAAAGAATTGTAAATTACTGTAAAAAGTATAACATTATAGCCAAAGAACAGTATGGCTTTCAAACAGATAAGTACACAACACAACATAACATTGGCCATCTATACCCTCATAAATGTTATATTAACTAATGTCAATGACAACAATCTTACCACAGGATTATTCTTTGATTTGTCGAAAGCTTTCGACCTAGTTTCACACGATCTACTGCTGCAAAAGCTAGAAGCAATCGGGATTAGGGGGCCAACCTTACAATGGATAAAATCATATCTTGACAACAGGCAACAATGCGTTACCATAACAAACATTAATGAAGATAAGGAAGTAACGCTATACTCATCGAAATATAGATGTAATAGGTTTGGTGTCCCACAGGGAAGCATACTGGGTCCGATCTTATTCCTGATATATATAAATGACATCATTAAAATAACACAGCATAAATGTATATTATTTGCTGATGACATCGCTATTATTGTGACATCTAATAAAAAATATAATACAATTAGTGACCACGAAACTGACATTAACAATACAATTGACATTTTAATTAACTGGCTTGACATTCACAATTTGAAAATAAATCTTGATAAATCCGTCTATATACAATTCAATAAATCGAATAATCATAAATTCAACATCAAATTAAATATACCCAAAATAAAACCAGTAACACATACTAAGTTCCTAGGAGTAACTATTGATGAAGATCTAAATTGGAAAGTACATATAGACAATGTTTCAAGCAAGATAAATAAATTCGTGTATGCGCTTAAACAAGTAAAAAAAAGTACAAATCTAAAAACAGCTATATTAGCTTACCGTGCGTATGTAGAATCCACACTACGTTATGGACTTATAATGTGGGGCAACAGTACCGACCAAAATAGAACATTTGTTGCTCAAAAAAAGTGCATTAGGGCTCTATACGGACTCCATCCTGAGGAATCATGCCAGCCAATATTAAAGAAACTTGGCTTGTTGCCGCTACCTAGTTTGTATATTTATGAAATATGCATGTTTCTATGGAAACAAAGAGTTATTCAAAACAGCAAACGATGTAAACCCTCGAAGCCGACGAGACCCTCACAGGCTCGTACTAAACAGTGCTCCCAGGCTAGCAAAGTATAACAAAAGCTGCTTAACTATGTGTGTACGAATTTATAACGAATTACCTGGTAACCTGAAAATGTTAAACATGAGATATGCTTTTAAGACAAAATTGTATGAATGGTTAAATAGAAACAACTACTATAGTATAAAACAATTCCTAGAACAAAAATAACATTTTTTTGGAACGAAGTTCCTTATCGCGCGTTGTGAAAGGGGGCTAGACGGAAAAAATTCTTACGAAAAGTTGTCACGACATGCCTTTAATAAGCTAAATTGAATCGTTGGAACTGTCAAATAGAGTTCATTATTAGTTGAATGGCGGCTTTTCTATGAAAATATTGGAGCGAATTAAAACCTTATTTTTGCTATTTTTATTACTTCACAAACGCAGACAATTCGAACAGAAGAAAAGCGAATTAAAACCTTATTTTTACACATTAACCGTGAAATTCGGTTGCACATGGCTCCTTTGGAGCGAATTAAAACCTTATTTTTACACATTAACCGTGAAATTCGGTTGCACATAGCTCCTATTGTCCGGTCGGGCACCAGCCTATACGTTTCTCAGAATAATTTTATCATACCTAGTTTGGTAAAATTTTACAACATAAAGTCCGAATTCGCTTTTCGTAGAATATGTTTATGTATTTAAAGGCGGCGCGGCGAACTCTTTGAACTAGGTACCTACGGCGATATGTTTAGTTCATTGCGTGATAATTCCGATGATAACGACCTACGAGATAAATCCACCTTTCACTGTGAGACTGTGTGGATTGTGAACACGAGTGTAAATTTTAAGTCGATAATTAAGCCATAGAATACGTAGGTTAGGTAGGTAGGTAGTTACTGTACCTACTTCTATGTTTTGTTTAGTAGGTACCTATTGAAAGTTTGGGTTTGGTAATCATGAGCTTTCTATCGGTCGCGGTCGTCAGTAGGTAACCACTGCACCTTATCGCTCTAGGTCACAGAGTACTTTTCTCTAGGTTTTACTAGCGACAATAATATTTTTTTTTATTTGATTAAAATGTTTTGGTTTAAATTAAGCCAGTGGGAGCTTAGGTGGGTACCTAGGTAGGTAGTGGTACTTACTTTTATCATTGGCGAATTATTTGTAGTTGTAAGTAGGTAAGTGAGTAGGTACTCTTTTGCTAGAAAAAGAAAGGCAGGCAGGCGTATTTACCTATAGGTGCTATAGGTAACCTATTTAAATAAATTAGAGCTATTCACAAACACAGTTTTAATCAACTTTGGCTTAATTAAAAAACTTACCTATTAGGTAAGTATAAAATTTACACTTCCCTGTATCGAAGCAACTGCTCAATATGGAGTTCATTTCGCTCGATACATAAACGGGCACGTTTAATTAAATTGTCTTTTAATTACATTATATTTGTTAATAATAAAAAAAATATTATTATAACTTAAAAAAAATAAAATTTTATTACAATTCCTTCACTAATTAATCGAAAGGAACTTCGTTCCATCCGGGTGTCCCTTGACACCTCTCAAGTTTTTTAATTAACTTTGTTAAGATAATTGACAATTGTTATTACAAATATTTGCATGCTATGGTTAATCTTGGCAAAACATGTCTGCTCTATTTTATACTGTAAGATCTTCTTATACCATGTTTTACGCAAATAAACTTATATTATTATTATTATTATATTAAACTACTGAAGCGATTTTAATGAAATTTGTACACCGTGTGCATTTTGATCCAACTTGAAAGATAGGGTAGGTGTAGGGTAGGTGTAGGGTAGGTGTAGGGTAGGTGTAGGGTAGGTGTAGGGTAGGTGTAGGGTAGGTGTAGGGTAGGTGTAGGGTAGGTGTAGGGTAGGTGTAGGGTAGGTGTAGGGTAGGTGTAGGGTAGGTGTAGGGTAGGTGTAGGGTAGGTGTAGGGTAGGTGTAGGGTAGGTGTAGGGTAGGTGTAGGGTAGGTGTAGGGTAGGTGTAGGGTAGGTGTAGGGTAGGTGTAGGGTAGGTGTAGGGTAGGTGTAGGGTAGGTGTAGGGTAGGTGTAGGGTAGGTGTAGGGTAGGTGTAGGGTAGGTGTAGGGTAGGTGTAGGGTAGGTGTAGGGTAGGTGTAGGGTAGGTGTAGGGTAGGTGTAGGGTAGGTGTAGGGTAGGTGTAGGGTAGGTGTAGGGTAGGTGTAGGGTAGGTGTAGGGTAGGTGTAGGGTAGGTGTAGGGTAGGTGTAGGGTAGGTGTAGGGTAGGTGTAGGGTAGGTGTAGGGTAGGTGTAGGGTAGGTGTAGGGTAGGTGTAGGGTAGGTGTAGGGTAGGTGTAGGGTAGGTGTAGGGTAGGTGTAGGGTAGGTGTAGGGTAGGTGTAGGCTAGGTGTAGGGTAGGTGTAGGGTAGGTGTAGGGTAGGTGTAGGGTAGGTGTAGGGTAGGTGTAGGGTAGGTGTAGGGTAGGTGTAGGGTAGGTGTAGGGTAGGTGTAGGGTAGGTGTAGGGTAGGTGTAGGGTAGGTGTAGGGTAGGTGTAGGGTAGGTGTAGGGTAGGTGTAGGGTATGTGTAGGGTAGGTGTAGGGTAGGTGTAGGGTAGGTGTAGGGTAGTTGTAGGGTAGGTGTAGGGTAGGTGTAGGGTAGGTGTAGGGTAGGTGTAGGGTAGGTGTAGGGTAGGTGTAGGGTAGGTGTAGGGTAGGTGTAGGGTAGGTGTAGGGTAGGTGTAGGGTAGGTGTAGGGTAGGTGTAGGGTAGGTGTAGGGTAGGTGTAGGGTAGGTGTAGGGTAGGTGTAGGGTAGGTGTAGGGTAGGTGTAGGGTAGGTGTAGGGTAGGTGTAGGGTAGGTGTAGGGTAGGTGTAGGGTAGGTGTAGGGTAGGTGTAGGGTAGGTGTAGGGTAGGTGTAGGGTAGGTGTAGGGTAGGTGTAGGGTAGGTGTAGGGTAGGTGTAGGGTATGTGTAGGGTAGGTGTACGGAAGGTGTACGGAAGGGGTAGGGTAGGTGTAGGGTAGGTGTAGGGTAGGTGTAGGGTAGGTGTAGGGTAGGTGTAGGGTAGGTGTAGGGTAGGTGTAGGGTAGGTGTAGGGTAGGTGTAGGGTAGGTGTAGGGTAGGTGTAGGGTAGGTGTAGGGTAGGTGTAGGGTAGGTGTAGGGTAGGTGTAGGGTAGGTGTAGGGTAGGTGTAGGGTAGGTGTAGGGTAGGTGTAGGGTAGGTGTAGGGTAGGTGTAGGGTAGGTGTAGGGTAGGTGTAGGGTAGGTGCAGGGTAGGTGCAGGGTAGGTGCAGGGTAGGTGCAGGGTAGGTGTAGGGTAGGTGTAGGGTAGGTGTAGGGTAGGTGTAGGGTAGGTGTAGGGTAGGTGTAGGGTAGGTGTAGGGTAGGTGTAGGGTAGGTGTAGGGTAGGTGTAGGGTAGGTGTAGGGTAGGTGTAGGGTAGGTGTAGGGTAGGTGTAGGGTAGGTGTAGGGTAGGTGTAGGGTAGGTGTAGGGTAGGTGTAGGGTAGGTGTAGGGTAGGTGTAGGGTAGGTGTAGGGTAGGTGTAGGGTAGGTGTAGGGTAGGTGTAGGGTAGGTGTAGGGTAGGTGTAGGGTAGGTGTAGGGTAGGTGTAGGGTAGGTGCAGGGTAGGTGCAGGGTAGGTGCAGGGTAGGTGCAGGGTAGGTGCAGGGTAGGTGCAGGGTAGGTGTAGGGTAGGTGTAGGGTAGGTGTAGGGTAGGTGCAGGGTAGGTGTAGGGTAGGTGTAGGGTAGGTGTAGGGTAGGTGTAGGGTAGGTGTAGGGTAGGTGTAGGGTAGGTGTAGGGTAGGTGTAGGGTAGGTGTAGGGTAGGTGTAGGGTAGGTGTAGGGTAGGTGTAGGGTAGGTGTAGGGTAGGTGTAGGGTAGGTGTAGGGTAGGTGTAGGGTAGGTGTAGGGTAGGTGTAGGGTAGGTGTAGGGTAGGTGTAGGGTAGGTGTAGGGTAGGTGTAGGGTAGGAGTAGGGTAGGTGTAGGGTAGGTGTAGGGTAGGTGTAGGGTAGGTGTAGGGTAGGTGTAGGGTAGGTGTAGGGTAGGTGTAGGGTAGGTGTAGGGTAGGTGTAGGGTAGGTGTAGGGTAGGTGTAGGGTAGGTGTAGGGTAGGTGTAGGGTAGGTGTAGGGTAGGTGTAGGGTAGGTGTAGGGTAGGTGTAGGGTAGGTGTAGGGTAGGTGTAGGGTAGGTGTAGGGTAGGTGTAGGGTAGGTGTAGGGTAGGTGTAGGGTAGGTGTAGGGTAGGTGTAGGGTAGGTGTAGGGTAGGTGTAGGGTAGGTGTAGGGTAGGTGTAGGGTAGGTGTAGGGTAGGTGTAGGGTAGGTGTAGGGTAGGTGTAGGGTAGGTGTAGGGTAGGTGTAGGGTAGGTGTAGGGTAGGTGTAGGGTAGGTGTAGGGTAGGTGTAGGGTAGGTGTAGGGTAGGTGTAGGGTAGGTGTAGGGTAGGTGTAGGGTAGGTGTAGGGTAGGTGTAGGGTAGGTGTAGGGTAGGTGTAGGGTAGGTGTAGGGTAGGTGTAGGGTAGGTGTAGGGTAGGTGTAGGGTAGGTGTAGGGTAGGTGTAGGGTAGGTGTAGGGTAGGTGTAGGGTAGGTGTAGGGTAGGTGTAGGGTAGGTGTAGGGTAGGTGTAGGGTAGGTGTAGGGTAGGTGTAGGGTAGGTGTAGGGTAGGTGTAGGGTAGGTGTAGGGTAGGTGTAGGGTAGGTGTAGGGTAGGTGTAGGGTAGGTGTAGGGTAGGTGTAGGGTAGGTGTAGGGTAGGTGTAGGGTAGGTGTAGGGTAGGTGTAGGGTAGGTGTAGGGTAGGTGTAGGGTAGGTGTAGGGTAGGTGTAGGGTAGGTGTAGGGTAGGTGTAGGGTAGGTGTAGGGTAGGTGTAGGGTAGGTGTAGGGTAGGTGTAGGGTAGGTGTAGGGTAGGTGTAGGGTAGGTGTAGGGTAGGTGTAGGGTAGGTGTAGGGTAGGTGTAGGGTAGGTACTTCTCAACGTCGCTGAGCAAATGGCGCGTATTTAGCATGACGTGACAGTGTATAGTAACCTTAGAGTAAAGTGCAGTTACGTAGAGATGTCCTAGCTTACTAAAATCGACAAGTTAGTATTTTCAGATGATTGCTTATGATAATTTTAAAGGTCATTTAACTCGGTAACAAGTTTAACGATTTAGTTAAATTTTATATAAATTAAGTATATTAGGTTTTTATTTGTATGTTTATTATATTTACGTTACATTACTAGTAAAGTCAATTTCAATTTTTTATTATATAGGGTCAGTTATGTTACTAGACCAGTGTGTGAAAAAATTACCAGCTGTTTAAAGAACAAAGGTAAAGTATTTAATCTGCCACTTAGGCTGGTTGATCACTGTGAATTTTAGCATTGCAATAAATTTGTACCAAGGTAAAATATACTATCTGCCACTTAGGCTAGTTGAACACTGTGAATTTTAACATTACAATAAATTTGTACCAATGTAAAGTATTCAATCTGCCACTTAGACTAGTTGATTACTGTGAATTTTAGCATTACAATAAATTTTTACCAATGTAAAGTGTTCAATCTGCCACTTAGACTAATTGATTACTGTGAATTTTAGCATTACAATAAATTTGTACCAAGGTTAAAGTGTTCAATTTGCCACTTAAGCTAGTCGAGCATTGTGATATTTTTGAAAAGTGAAAATTGCTTGACTTGGTCAACTAACTTATCGTCACATAGGACAGTTTACTATTGCACACATTGTATGGTTCGCACTTTGGCACCAGAAAGATTGTCCAAATCTTGTACAATTTTAATGTTACGTTTACCATATTTTGCCACAATATGTATTAAAAAAAAACATTCATATTGACATTTTTAACTCAAAAACACCAAAATGGCAGATTGGCTACTTTACCACTGCACCGACGTATACAAACAGAAACGTTTCACTGTTAGTAGGACAAGTTAGTTAGGGTCAATGTACAGCATAGCTCGTACAACCCATTGATATATTTATTTACATAGTATAAAACAAAGTCGATTCCGCTGTCTGTACGCATATGTATTTTAAACTACGCAACGGATTTTAACGCGGTTATCAATAGCTATAGTGATTCAAGAAGTTTGATCTACATTACATCAGTGCGAAACCGGGGCGGGTCGCTAGTGTTTAGAATAAAACATCCTAGCAAAAAAATTGCCGTTTCGTAATGTTTACGAAACGCCTATTTTTTATTTAAAAGATGATGGGAGTTACGTAATGTTTACTCCGCGCACTTGTGCACTAGGCACTCTATTACTATCTCTCATTCACTTGCAATATTATAATATTATAGGTTATAGGTAATAGGGCTTTTACCACATTATAACGAGGAGTTAACTGAGCAGAGTTACAAAGTTCCATTATTTTTGTTTTGTTGTCCGCAATCTTCGCAATATTTGGTGATATTTGCATAGAGAATATTAATTGGCCAATTCTATCAAGATGACATACTTCATTATTGAACATAACATAGTCATAGACTGATTCTTTTACTTTTATAACCGATTTAAGAAAAGGAAGGAGGTTCTATGTTTCCTTGTATGTTTCTTTTTTCGATGTTCTTCAATGTTTTCGCAAAATTGCAATCCCGATTTTGAAAATTCTGACATGTGGTCCCTTAATAATTTCGTGAAAATTTGATGTGGACCTTCAGAGATAGACAATGTAACTCCTCAATAACGATCAGTATTATGGTATGGTTATTGTACTGAAGCACAAATATAATTGATGGTTAGTTACCTTTATTAGCGGTAGCGTATATGAAAATTTAATAGATGTATTGATAAGTTAAGCAGCCTGCAGAGTGTAGGGTGTATAAAGCTATTACTTATATAAATTGCCTCGATGTCTGCAGCCTTGCCTCGATGTCTGCAGCCTGTCTTCACAATAACATATTTCATTGGCAATTTTAAACTGTAATTCTTTTTAAGTTTTAAATAAATTAATAAATGACTAAGCAGAGCTAATAAATAATGTTTTATTGTAAAATTATCCTTCAATTCCTTACCAATCACAAGTTGTAACAGTATTTAGGCAGTTCATACAAATTAAACATATTATTTTTGATCTTTGAAATATATAGAAGAATTGTATTTTTGATTTTAGTGATGTTAAATTCGATGGGCACCATTTTCTAAAAAAATAATATTTCGTAATTTAATGACTTTAATGAATTTAATACATAAATAGTTAAATGTTGTATTGTGTGTGTGTTGTTGTATTGTGTGGGTATGTGTGTTGTGTGCTTACTTTATAAATAAACAAAATGTAGTAGGAACAATCTATACGTACTTAATATTATAAAGCTGAACAGTTTGTTTGTTTGTTTGTATGTTTGTTTGGTTGAACGCGCTAATCTAAGGATCTACTGGTTCGAATTGAAAAAATATTTTTGTGTTGGATAGCCCATTTATCGAGGAAGGCTATAGGCCCATGCGAAGCCGGGTCGGGTCGCTAGTAATAAAATAAACATTGAGAACTCTGTTGTAAAACTGTTATATTACTGTAAAAAGGCCACTAAGACCAAACGTATCACGATATCTCACTAAACTGAAACTGATAACATCACATGTCGTCATTATGTTGAGACTTTTACAATTCACAGAACACGTTCTACTTTTCTTCTTCTTCTTTCAGTTTCTCCATGTTTCGATAATCATTGTTAAAAATTAAATTCCTTGTTTCTCTCCCAATCATATTCTTCATACATCTGTGGACGATAAAAACATACATATTAATAAACAACCTGACCCTATCTACATAAATTATACCCATAGCTATGTTCGTATATTGTGTGTGTGTCCGTATGTATAGTTTACTAATATCCAGTAGTATTATTTTGTAAAAATTACCTGGTGAATTTAGGTGAAATGAGTTTGAGGTCAGTTACATACATACGCCGAGGAGGATTTTTAAAGAATATAAAAAGTGTTTATTTCTCACCACCACAAGTAAAAAAAATACAAACAATTTTTTTACATAAATATTAAAAGGAACGCTGGTGCCTATTGTAGGTCACCAGGTCCCCACCTATTCCTAGTTACATATTTGAAAGCTTACATCTTAAATAGCAACAAGTAAGGAAAACATTACACAAGTAGTGAGCTTAAAAATGACTAGAATAAACAAGCAAAACATTCAAAAAGTAAAAGTTGGGTGTCTGAACATTTGAAGGGAGAATTCTGGAAACCTGATTCACAATCCACTCTCAGTCAGATATTAGTTCCGGGTCTAGCTGTATGTGTATGTGAGATTATATAAACGTAGGTACTTTCAATACAGGAGAAAATCCTAGCTGCACGCTAGGAATTTCTAGGCAACAGTTTTTAATAAAAAAGAAGAAGAGCGACCATACGAGCGAATACTCACTACATTTCCATTTGGAATCTATTCAATTTTCTTTGTGTGAAGAGAGAAAGTGCTTTCAATTGTTATTGTAAGTACTTATACCGATAAGTCAAGAAAATCTTTAAAAAACTGCTCTATGGTACTCTGCTTAGGTTCTATGTTTGTTTGGTTTTGAATGAAACCGCTACATCGTTTACCAAATCGCATGTTACAAAAAGCAATTAATTTTCAAAACAGCCAGAGTTATGCATTCAATGGTGTTATTACAATGATTCAAAACTCAAAAAACTCAAAAACTCAAAATCATTTATTTCAAATAAACCATTTACAGGTATTTTTGAATTGTCAGAGTCAGTCAGTCAGAAAGTTGAAGCTAGTTGCTCGTTCCAAACAGTAGGTTTCTATGGAGAAGAACGAGCAAGAAACTCCATGAACAACACTCTTTTAAAATCAATAATATGTTACAAATTTCGGTTACATCATTCATATTGAATCTAGGGTACAATGTGAGAACAATGTAACAAGTCGTGTACGTTACAAGAGGTTTAGATAATAATATAATCATAATAAACAATTCAAAATAAATTTAGAATAACAGAGGCAGCTAAGAGATGACCAGCCCCAACTAACGGCGCCCGTTCACGAACATGAACAAACCAAGGGAAGTAATCTGTCCGATAAAGAATGCCTTTTTTCATGGTTTACATCTACATGTATCTTATTTTACAATACCTACAATTAGTAATCTCCCACATATATAAGAGTACGTGCGCTTACACACAATTATTGTACTTGTACTGTTACAGTTGCGTAGCTGTACTGTCAGCGACAAAAGTCGATTAACTTTTTTATATTTTTCTCAATCTACGCGAAATAAAATGATGCACTGCTTTTAAGCATTCCAGGTTAAAGAGTTAATTTTGTCTCGATTTTATCTGTCACGTACTGTTATAACCGGATTCTAAATTAGGTTTCAAAAAAAGAGAGAGATACAAGTGCACGGTAGGATGGTTGGGAGAAGACTAACTGCTGGACTGTATGGAGAGGGAGAGAGGAGTGAGAATATACTGCGTCAGCAGCAAAAATGCAGTGTAGACTGCTGAGTAAGCCAGAAGGGGTACCTACATATGAAGGGTGACACAGTACCGGCACAGTGTGCGGTCCGCTGCAATTCAGAACCAGTTCCCAGTTGGTCGCCCGGCGTTCGCACTATGATCTTTGTCAGGGGTCAGCAACTTGCGGCTCGCGCGCCTCATGCGGCTCTTTCAATGTGAAGTTGCGGCTCTTCAGTTCCATAAGCAAAAATCGTGCAATCGATAATATGAAAATGAAACTAATTTAACTAATTTATTTTCATCTGCTGCTTTATACTGTATGAAATCACATTCAGATTTCATTTCGTACTACATTGTCTTTCGCTTTCAAAAATCAAATATAATAATATTTATATACTTATGTATATCGTGTGATTGTAAACACCGTTAGTTTATAATTTTTAAAAACTGGTGGCTCTTAAAAAAACTGTGAAATTTTGTAGTTTGTAACTATGAGCTCTTTCGTTCCAAACGATTGCCGACCCCTGGTCTAAGTAATAGCTTACACGCATGACCTGTACCGCTACGTCTCACACACGCACATTAACTTTCACCTCTTATATCTCTCATCTCATCTTCTTTCGCTATATCTTAATATCTCAGTTTCCTTAACCGTTCGGTTGCAAATACACTTTACACATCTAGTATTTTTAGAATAAACAGTAAATGGTAAGTGGAAGTGTTGTTTTCAAACTTGTAAACGCGCAAAACGCTCCGGAAAAAAAAAACAAAAGAGAGAAGGGGTAAATCACTTTTGTCTGTGACCGTACCTACCTTACCGTACACCTGCCACGTTACGCAACCAATAAGTACAGCCAGCTAATTATCTTTTTCAATTACAAAAACACTTACGTGCTCCGTACATTTGTGTTCTACTTAGAGAACATCTTCCTAATTAACTTTACTTAGATAATTTTGTCCTGTCCCAAGAAGCTGAAGCTTGTACAATTTATCTAATATTGGGTGTTTTTGTCTACCTTGTTGATTATTTTAAAGAATTATAATTTTGATTCCATCTATGTTAGTTCATTTTATTCAAAAAAAAAAATTGCACTCCGGGAGTGCCGGCAGAAGTGAAAACTTGATTATTAACGTTGAGCATGTTTGATATTTTGGAATGGTTAGGGAATAATTTTGCACCAATTGCTTTATCAGTATAAAAGTACTATCATTTATGTGGTAGAATACAATATTCATTTATTGCGCTATCGTACACAAACATGACAATTTATATTACATTAAAAATTTAACACTTTAAAACTATTACAATTATTTTACTCTACTCTCCATCCGTCTTACGCTTTTTCGATCAGGTCACGTGTCCTGACGCGAGTTTAAGATTTTATACCCATTACAGAAAAAGTGCTCAACGCCGCTAAAGAAGTTTTCACTTCAAAAAAACCGGCTCATGCGGCAGTTTATTATCGTTCTAAAATATTTATTTTATTGTTCATTTAAAGCATGCCACCAGGAAATATAATAATTAACAATAGTAACTTACAGATCTAACAAAAATAGTGTTCGATATTAAAGAGTAATAGTATGTCTACCCATTCAAGAAAAACTAAATTTTACTGACAAACCTAGATTAGTACCAAATACTGAAAATGTAAGGGTGTTACCAGACTTTTTCGATGGTAGAATGGATTAGTCGACGTCGATCGTTAGTTTCTACCAGACCAATCGATCGATCGTCGATCGACGGCATCAATCGATGGTAGAAATTATTAGTCGACGTCGATCGAGCTGCTTGATTATTATTACTGATGGATTATAACTGGGATTAATCAATCAACGTCGACTGATACCATCGACGGGCAATCGATCGATTGGTTAGTGGAACGGAATCCGTCGATCAGCCAAAGGTACCACACCAATCGATCAACGTAGCTCGATGTCGATTGATGGCATCGATCGACGATCGATGGATTGGTGTAGTACACTTTCAACAAGGCGAACGCAGCGCCCGCCGCAACCCGCCGCGCGCCGGTCACATTTTAAACAAAATTTTAATTTTGTTGAATAAAATGAGCCCGGGGGCTTGTCAGTGCTTTCATTTATTTTTATAAAGTAATATTTTCGCCTCAGGAGTACCGTTAGTTCACTTAAAAATCTCCTATACCGTTAACGTTGAACCACAACGAATTTATTTCGTCGTTTTGTTAATAGTCTCGTACTTTGGACCTGTTGAACAATCCTTAATTAAAAAAGTCAAACTATAGTTTCAACTAGGTAAATTGATTAAGATACTTTCATTGAAAGGTGCAAAAACATAAAAAAAAATATTCCACATAATTAGGCTGTGTTTCCACCAGAGATGTGGAAGGATAGGTAGCGAGGGGGAAGAATATAATTTTTCATAGCACATACATGTGAGCACTATGTTCTTTAAAGCTAGCATTTACGAGGTATGTCTTTCATTGACTTGAAGGTGCCCTGGCGGTTGGGAGTATGTCATGCTCACTTGAATGTCCCGCTGACGGTGGCGCATGTGTTGAATCATTCGGTTCCCTTCAAAATGGTTGAGCTAAATGATGCCGATCCGTGCGTCATGTTCGTGAACGGGCGCCGTTAGTTGGGACTGGTCATCTCTTAACTGCCTTATTATTTTTTGATTGTAGAAATTACTCCTTATAGTGACATTATCATTTTTGCTTTCATTTAGTAACTGATCATCATGCTATTAATTTTGACATACCTACCTACCAAATAATTTGTGTTATCCTCGCGCATCCTTATTTCGCATGTAACCATATTTGTACGCCTCTTGGCATAACATAGTGACCCTATGAACTTTATTTATTTATTTATTTATTTACACTTCATGCACAAAGGTACAAAGGCGGACTTAATGCCTTAGGCATTCTCTACCAGTCAACCCAGTCTACCAGTCAACCCAGAACTTTAATTTAAGAACATTATTTACTACCTATGATACACAAATAAAAATGATTTGATTTGATTCGGTTATTCAAAATTTATGTTGAATTGTTTAATATGATTATATTTTCATCTAGTCCTCTTTTAACGTACACGACTTGTTACATTGTTCTCACATTGTACCCCTAGATTCAGTATGAATGATGTAACCGAAATTTGTAACATATTATTGATTTTAAAAAAGTGTTTATGGAGTTTCTTTCTCGTTCTTCTCCATAGAAACCTACTGTTTGGAACGAGCAACTAGCTTCAACTTTCTGACTGACTGACTCTGACAAATCAAAAGTAGGTACCTGTAAAAGGTTTATTTGAAATAAATAAATGAGTTTAAATTTGAAGAATGTGTGAAACTAGCCAATCACAGCTCTAGTTTAGTACAAGTAATGATAATGAATCGGTATCATTGGTCCTTATCACACAAACCCCTTGCTACACATCCTCATACATCTCTGATGGAAACGCAACTCTAGTCAAGAGGCCTGCCTCTCCTTCCTCTTATATCGAACTCTCAAGCCCTGAGGTAATATTACCAGCGTATGGACCAGACGTCATGTTCAAAATCTTTGCGCCGAACTGTCAGTGCCGGGTTGCGCGGGCGGTTGACAAGCTGTAGGCAGATGCGACACAAGTACGACAGCCATTCCTATGTACTATACTTATCGTC
The DNA here is from genome assembly GCA_947361185.1 of Charanyca ferruginea. NCBI lineage: Eukaryota > Metazoa > Arthropoda > Insecta > Lepidoptera > Noctuidae > Charanyca > Charanyca ferruginea. The sequence goes on along the minus strand of OX376070.1, from coordinate 17,901,802 downwards.
ATTTTTAAAATGCTCTCGACATAAACACAAGATAAGAATGAACTCCGATATCTGCACGTAACTTCATTGTGATTTTTAGCACAAATCTGAGCGACTAACAACAGCTCAGTTATATACGAAAGGTATTCGGTTTAATAAATGCAAACTAGACTTTTGTTTTTGATAGGGATTCATTTCAATTGAAATAGGTACCTATGGTTACGTATGGAAACGAAAACACAAAAACAAAAATTAAGTAAAATGCAGTAGAACCTGCTGAGACTGCAATACATACGAGCGAAACTGCGGGCGATTGTGAGTCGCGTGTGTTGTCATAGGTATCCAATGTAGGTCTTGATACATTCGCTTTGGACAAGCCCGGTGTCCGTTTTGTGGATACACTACTCCAAAGATGTTCGAAGAACATTAAATAAAACAAAAATAAAAACCCGACTACGTAAAGAGTGAACTTTAAATAAGTAATAACTGAAAAGAAATAAACAAGTCCGGTAGTCTAGAATTATGTTTAGTAATGGTGAATAACTATACCATTGAAATAATAAAAAACGCGCCAATAGCGATTTTTAGGTTTCATTATAGGGAAGATTTGAGCCGGTCTAGATTTTAATGGGTCCCAACTGATCAAATCGCTATTGGCGCGTTTTTTATTATTACCATTACTAAACATAATTCTAGACTACCGGACTTGTTTATTTCTTTTCAGTTTTTACTTATTTAAAGTTCACTCTTTACGCAGTCGGGTTTTTATTTTTCAAATTTATTTTAACATTGACAATGTTTTTTCGATCGCTTCAGTATAGCCCCCAAATTTCAGTCAGAGTGAGACATCGCCCTGGTCTCGTGAGTTTTGGGGCTACCTAGATGTTGGTCTCAAAAGATGTGTCTTAACAAGGTGAAAATCAATACGGTGAAAAAAAATTTGAAAAACTCAAAAACTTTTTTCAAAAATCGCAAAAATGTAGAAAAATGTCTCATTTTCTCGGTGTCTTTTCGCATTAAATCGACAATTTATCGAAAACGAGAAGCGATAATAATGAAAAAAAGCCCTCGGGGTGTTAAGTTGGGCTATATTTAAAAAAAAACTGGACCTCTCTATCTCTTACGGTCTAGGCTGCTTATCCTTTATGTAGCGAAATGTCAGCATACCGCAGGAGGTTTGCGCGGCGCAGGATATAAATGTATAAGTAGTATGATTGAAGTTTGTTAATTATTGTACAGTTCAATGCTTTTTATGTTATTAAAATAAATATAAATATTTATTTTGTATTTTTTTATTTATTTCCAAATTTTTTATTTCTTTAAAAAAATATTTATAGGTATATTTCTAGTGATTTCTTATTATTAAAAGTTCTGTTTCTTGTATTTTGAGTAAATTGTAAAATTGAAAATTGTTTTGTGTTATTTGTCTACAACTTTATTGTGCTCTTGGTTTATTGTTATAAGTTTAAGTAATATTGTCTATTGTTATTTTTTACCCGACTACGGTGAAGCCAAAAGGAAGGGTTATGATTTTAGCAGTCCATATATGTTTGTATTTACGTATGTTCCTCCGTAGCTTCTAAACTATTCATCCGATTTCTATGAATAAGATGTCAATCGATTTGTTATTATGGCCCGGGTAACATAGGCGACATTTCAATACATGAAACTAAAATATATATAATATTGAAATTGAATATATTATACTACTTTTGCTATTTAGGTTTTGTATTTGTGATTCGTATTAATATTGTGTTTTGTGCATATTATGTACTTGTAAATATTATTTTGATACATTAGTTATTGTTGTTTCGTATTTGTGATTCGTATTATATTGTGTTTCGTGCATATTATGTAATTGTAAATATTATTTTGATACATTAATTATTGTTGTTTCGTATTTGTGATTCGTATTATATTGTGTATTGTGCACATTATGCAATTGTAAATATTATTTTGATACATTAGTTATTGTTGTTTCGTATTTGTGATTCGTATTATATTGTGTATTGTGCACATTATGCAATTGTAAATATTATTTTGATACATTAATTATTGTTGTTTCGTATTTGTGATTCGTATTATATTGTGTATTGTGCATATTATGTAATTATAAATATTATCTTGATCCATTAGTTATTGTTGTTTCGTATTTGTGATTCGTATTATATTGTGTATTGTGCACATTATGCAATTGTAAATATTATTTTGATACATTAGTTATTGTTGTTTCGTATTTGTGATTCGTATTATATTGTGTATTGTGCACATTATGCAATTGTAAATATTATTTTGATACATTAGTTATTGTTGTTTCGTATTTGTGATTCGTTTTATATTGTGTTTTGTGCATGTAATTGTAAATATTATTTTGATACATTAATTATTGTTGTTTCGTATTTGTGATTCGTATTATATTGTGTATTGTGCATATTATGTAATTATAAATATTATCTTGATCCATTAGTTATTGTTGTTTCGTATTTGTGATTCGTATTATATTGTGGTTTGTGCATATTATGTAATTGTAAATATTATTTTGGTACATTAGTTATTGTTGTTTCGTATTTGAGATTCGTATTATATTGTGTTATGTACATAGTACATATTATGTAATTGTAAATACTATTTTGATACATTAGTTATTGTTGTTTCGTATTTGTGATTCGTATTTTATTGTGTTTTGTGCATGTTATGTAATTGTATTATGTAATTGTAAGAAAATACAACATGTATGTTCATATTAAATATAATATGTCTTATTTAAACTAATATAGTTTATTATTCTAGCAAAATAAGAACAACTTTTTACGATTTCACGAGGTGTGGAACCCCAAGACGTACAACATTCAGTCTTATGGTGGCATGGGCCTGCCTTTCTTAAGGAACCCGAATCAACATGGCCTTCCCTTTCAGCCGGAAAAGTAATTGACCTACCAGAAATGAAATCGTTGCCCGCTTTGGTGGCGGAGGATCCACCTGAGGAGCCCTTAGAAGATGTTGGAAAATACTCTAAATTAATTTCTTTACAAAGAATATATGCCCGGGTCTACAGATTTGTCTATAATTGTAATAAACCTACTATAACGGAACGGGTTCTCTAACAGGAACTCTACAAGTTCATGAACTTGAAAAATCCATGACTGTTCTCACTAAAATAGCTCAAAAAGAATCCTTTGAAAAGGAAATAAGCAACCTAAAATCCAATAAACCACTTAAAACTAATACTCACCTGTGCTCATTAAATCCTTTTGTAGATGATGCAGGTCTACTTCGTGTTGGTGGACGCATTGATACGTCTGCCTACCCCTATGAAAAAAGACATCCTATTGTTCTAAAATCTGATCACTATTTAACAAAACTAATTTTTCAATCTAAGCACACCCAGCTCTTGCATGCTGGATGCTGGATTTACTCTCTTCTATCCGTGAGCGCTACTGGCCTATAGGAGGTCGCAAGCTCGCTAGAGACGTAGCTAGAAACTGTTTTGTCTGTCGTCGCTTCAAGGGGACAACATTGTCCAATAAAATGGGAAACTTACCCACTGATAGAGTAGAACCTGACTTCCCTTTCAGAGAGGCACGAGATCTGTGGATTTTTTTTACGTCGATATAAAAAAAAACAAAAGGCATTGACGAAGTTAATCTTGTCTTGCTAATTTTGTAGATGTTTTAAATTCTTGTAACTGTTTATTTACAATTTCTAATGTGTTGTGTGTGTGTGTCAGTCGGTAGTGTCTTTTTCCTCAGTTCGGGTTGTTGTCAAAAAAAAAAAAAAGATCAAATCAAATTATTCAAAATGAAAATTTTGATCAGCAAAACATATGTAAAATCGACATTTGTCGAATCACTTTAGCGGATAAACGCTACGTTTACGTCCGGCTTTCGTTTTAACTTGTTTGTGTTTTTAATTTTCCGGTTTCCGCTTCCGCTGCCGCTTCCGTTTCCGCTGCCGCTTCCGCTTTCGCTTTCCGCTTCCGCTTTCCGCTTCCCGCTTCCCGCTTCCGCTTTCCGCTTTCCGCTTCCCGCTTCCGCTTTCCGCTTTCGCCTCCGGTACCACCTCCGCTTCCCCTTCCGCTTCCGCTGCCGCTTCCGCTGCCGCTTCCGGCAAGGGAAGCGGAAAGCGGAAGCGGAAAGCGGAAGCGGAAAGCGGAAGCGGAAAGGGAAAGCGGAAGCGGAAAGCGGAAGCGGCAGCGGAAACGGCAGCGGCAGCGGAAGCGGAAAGCGGAAAATTAAAAACACAAACAAGTTAAAACGAAAGCCGGACGTAAACGTAGCGTTTATCCGCTAAAGTGATTCGACAAATGTCGATTTTACATATGTTTTGCTGATCAAAATTTTCATTTTGAATAATTTGATTAGATCTTGTTTTTTTTTTTTGACAACAACCCGAACTGAGGAAAAAGACACTACCGACTGACACACACACACAACACATTAGAAATTGTAAATAAACAGTTACAAGAATTTAAAACATCTACAAAATTAGCAAGACAAGATTAACTTCGTCAATGCCTTTTGTTTTTTTTTTATATCGACGTAAAAAAAATCCACAGATCTCGTGCCTCTCTGAAAGGGAAGTCAGGTTCTACTCTATCAGTGGGTAAGTTTCCCATTTTATTGGACAATGTTGTCCCCTTGAAGCGACGACAGACAAAACAGTTTCTAGCTACGTCTCTAGCGAGCTTGCGACCTCCTATAGGCCAGTAGCGCTCACGGATAGAAGAGAGTAAATCCAGCATCCAGCATGCAAGAGCTGGGTGTGCTTAGATTGAAAAATTAGTTTTGTTAAATAGTGATCAGATTTTAGAACAATAGGATGTCTTTTTTCATAGGGGTAGGCAGACGTATCAATGCGTCCACCAACACGAAGTAGACCTGCATCATCTACAAAAGGATTTAATGAGCACAGGTGAGTATTAGTTTTAAGTGGTTTATTGGATTTTAGGTTGCTTATTTCCTTTTCAAAGGATTCTTTTTGAGCTATTTTAGTGAGAACAGTCATGGATTTTTGGTTTGGGTTGTTGTTGTTTTGGAGTTTTCAACTTGTAGAGTTCCCGTTAGAGAACCCGTTCCGTTATAGTAGGTTTATTACAATTATAGACAAATCTGTAGACCCAGGCATATATTCTTTGTAAAGAAATTAATTTAGAGTATTTTCCAACATCTACTAAGGGCACCTCAGGTGGATCCTCCGCCACCAAAGCGGGCAACGATTTCATTTCTGGTAGGTCAATTACTTTTCCGGCTGAAAGGGAAGGCCATGTTGATTCGGGTTCCTTAAGAAAGGCAGGCCCATGCCACCATAAGACTGAATGTTGTAACTTGGGTTTCCACACGTCGTGAAATCGTACAAAGTTGTTCTTATTTTGCTAGAATAATAAACTATATTAGTTTAAATAAGACATATTATATTAATATGAACATACATGTTGTATTTTCTTACAATTACATAATTACAATTACATAACATGCACAAAACACAATAAAATACGAATCACAAATACGAAACAACAATAACTAATGTATCAAAATAGTATTTACAATTACATAATATGTACTATGTACATAACACAATATAATACGAATCTCAAATACGAAACAACAATAACTAATGTACCAAAATAATATTTACAATTACATAATATGCACAAACCACAATATAATACGAATCACAAATACAAAACAACAATAACTAATGGATCAAGATAATATTTATAATTACATAATATGCACAATACACAATATAATACGAATCACAAATACGAAACAACAATAATTAATGTATCAAAATAATATTTACAATTACATGCACAAAACACAATATAAAACGAATCACAAATACGAAACAACAATAACTAATGTATCAAAATAATATTTACAATTGCATAATGTGCACAATACACAATATAATACGAATCACAAATACGAAACAACAATAACTAATGGATCAAGATAATATTTATAATTACATAATATGCACAATACACAATATAATACGAATCACAAATACGAAACAACAATAATTAATGTATCAAAATAATATTTACAATTGCATAATGTGCACAATACACAATATAATACGAATCACAAATACGAAGCAACAATAACTAATGTATCAAAATAATATTTACAATTGCATAATGTGCACAATACACAATATAATACGAATCACAAATACGAAACAACAATAATTAATGTATCAAAATAATATTTACAATTACATAATATGCACGAAACACAATATTAATACGAATCACAAATACGAAACAACAATAACTAATGTATCAAAATAATATTTACAATTACATAATATGTACAAACACAATATAATACGAATCACAAATACAAAACCTAAATAGCAAAAGTAGTATAATATATTCAATTTCAATATTAAATATATTTTAATTTCATGTATTGAAATGTCGCCTATGTTACCCGGGACATAATAACAAATCGATTGACATCTTATTCATAGAAATCGGATGAATAGTTTAGAAGCTACGGAGGAACATACGTAAATACACACATATATGGACTGCTAAAATCATAACCCTTCCTTTTGGCTTCACCGTAGTCGGGTAAAAAATAACAATAGACAATATTACTTAAACTTATAACAATAAACCAAGAGCACAATAAAGTTGTAGACAAATAACACAAAACAATTTTCAATTTTACAATTTACACAAAATACAAGAAACCAAACTTTTAATAATAAGAAATCACTAGAAATATACCTATAAATATTTTTTTAAAGAAATAAAAAAATTGGAAATAAATAAAAAAATACAAAATACATATTTATATTTATTTTAATAACATAAAAAGCATTCGAACTGTACAATAATTAACAAACTTCAATCATACTACTTATACATTTATATCCTGCGACGCGCACGCCTCCTGCGGTATGCTGACATTTCGCTACATAAAGGATAAGCAGCCTAGACCGTAAGAGATAGAGAGGTCCAGTTTTTTTTTAAATATAGCCCAACTTAACACTCCGAGGGCTTTTTTTCATTTTTTCCTTATCGCTTCTCGTTTTCGATAAATTGTCGATTTAATGCGAAAAGACACCGAAAAAATTAGACATTTTTCTACATTTTTGCGATTTTTGAAAAAAGTTTGAGTTTTTCAAATTTTTTTTTCACCATATTGTAGTCCTTGTTAAGACACATCTTTTGAGATCTAGAACATCTAGGTAGCCCCAAAACTCACGAGACCAGGGCGATGTCTCACTCTGACTGAAATTTGGGGGCTATACTGAAGCGATCGAAAAAACATTTTCAATGTTAAAATAAATTTGAAAAATAAAACCCGACTGCGTAAAGAGTGAACTTTAAATAAGTAAAAACTGAAAAGAAATAAACAAGTCCGGTAGTCTAGAATTATGTTTAGTAATGGTAAAGTAATGGTTTTAATTGAAATAAATGCTTTGACTTTGACTTTGACTCATCCAAATATTTGGTCTAACGCAACTAAATATTTTGTCAGTTTTTATGTTATTCATATGAGTGCAACTCACGCAACTAGTACTTAATTTTGTATCAAATTCAGCCACTTACCTCATCGTTTCTTTTTTCTCGCAATACTTAACTAGTTTTTCAAGTGGCATAAGTAAATAATATAATAATAATAAATAATAATATGTGGGGACATTTTCACACACGGCCATCAGACCCCAAACTAGGGAGACCCTGTACTATGGGTATCAGACAGCTGATATACATACACAAATACATTTTTTTGTAAATACATACATATATAGATAAACAACACCCAGACACAAGACAAACACAAGTGCTCATCACACAAATCTTTACCCTGGGCGGGAATCGAACCCGCAACACACTGCGCAGCAGTCGATTGCTCAGCCACTGAGCCAACCGTGTCGTCGACAATTTAACGCAACCACTAAGCGCAAGCAGACCGACATATTAATTGGCATCAGAGGATAGGGATCCCTTCTTTTTGCATAATGTTCTTTTTCCTAATAAACTTTAACATAACTAGTTTGGCATAATTTGTTTTGCCATAATAATACTTTCCCAATATATATATTTTGGCATTCAGTTTATGTTGGCATAATTATCTTAAAGGCTAATATGTTTTGGCACAAATTTAATTCGCATAATTTTACTATTGTCTTATAAATTCAATATGTTATGCTACAAAAGTAAGTGACAGAAACGAATCGCTGCAAAACCGACTTCACGTAGTCTTCTCTGCCCAACCCCTAGAGTGTAATCTATACCCGCGTAGGCGTGGAGTGGCGAGGCGGCCCGCAGCGCCGGAGCCGTGACAGAAACCATGCCTGCTGCATATTGCATACTGCATGCTTGCTTGCATGCTGCCTGCTTGCTGCATGCTTGCTTGCAGGTGCATGCTGCATGCTGCATGCTTGCTTACATGCGTGGTGTATGCATGTTTATATGTTTGCATGCTTGCTCCATGCAAGGTAAAAATCAGTTTTAATATCATTATGCGTAAATAAATTTATGCTTTAGAATACTATGCTTAATCATTATTATGATTACAGAAATTGTGCTTAAAAAAAATATGCGTAAGCTGTTATGCGTATATAATGTTATGCGAAAATATAATTAGGAGAAACAAAAATATGCTAAGTTATATTAGGTCTTAAAATTTTATGCAAACGGATAGGGAACCAAAGAGTACCTCTTTATCATATCAACGCAGAGTAGGCCACTTAGGATAACGTCTACCAAGTCTATTTTGCTCCATAAAGTCAAATCCAGTTTTTACAGACAATCGACGGTATACGATCAGTTCGACTTACTGTTTTTGAGGTTGTTACTTCAAAACCTTCACTTTTGATCGTATCATATGCGAACTTGCCAATCACCACGGCAGCAATGAGCAATACCATCATGCACAACCATGCCACACAGTCCAGACAACAACGAAAACTGAAAGAGAGAGGTAAAAAAAGTCAAAGCATTTATTTCAATTAAATCATTTACAGGCTCTTTTAAATTGTCAAAGAGTTGGTCAGTTAGTCAGAAAGTTGGAGCTAGTTGCTCATTCCAAAATGTAGGTAGGTAGGTCTCTATCGAGAAAAATGAGAGAGAAACTCCACGGACTAGACAAGTAAGGACAAGAAACTTAATAGAAGCTTGTTTATAAAGCGAATGACTTGGACACTGTACAATGGTAGAGTGTTGTTTAAGTAAAATAATGATACTAATATTTTTGAAGGTTTTGGGACCAACCCTGAAATATTTAAACAAATCAGCTTCCGAATCCCTTCTTTTCGTATAATAGGTAATTTTTGTCCTAATATACTTTTGCTTATCTATTTCGGTTACATTTTTTAAAAAGAGTCGTTGGCGGTGCCTTTTTTTTAAGAACTGTTTTATAACATTATGCGTAAATAAATTTATGCTTTAGAATATTATGCTTAAACATTACAACGATATGAGAAGTTATGCTTAAAACAGTATGCGTAAACTGTTATGCGTAAATAATGTTATGCATAGGTAGGTAATATAATTAGGATAACCAAAAATATACCATGTCATATTATGTCTTAAAATTTTATGCAAATGGATAGGGAATCGTCAGAAGCCATGACAGCCAGTCTTACCAAGGGTGCCTATACGAATAGTAAGTATTACCCAGTAACTAGATTGTGGAGATCAGACTGGCAGTCGCTCCGTGTAAAACACTGGTAGTCAGCTGCATTTGATAAGACTGGAAACCGACACCAATACAGTTGGACAAAGGCTAAGCAGATAACACAATTATATAATAATTATCATATATGATATATATAAGGTGACAGGTAATTAGTGTACGATACTTAAACACGTGATTGTGTTCATGATAACAAACAACTTTCCCGAAGAAAAAATGTTTTTTGTACTGGTTCACTTTTATCACAATAACACAACAACCGTATGAAATTCACGCGCGCGCACGCCTGTGACCTAAAGTGAACCAGTACAAAAAACATTTTTTCTTCGGGAAAGTTATTTGTTATCATGAACACAATCACGTGTTTATGTATCGTACACTAATTACCAGTCACCCTATATTATAATAATTGCATATTATGTCAGAAAAAAGGAACATAGTGTGGGTTGCCATATCTGAGATAAAAACCCGTGAGTAAAGGATATTAATGGATTTAAAAAAAAACCGTTTTGGAGTTGTTCCTGTGGCTCTGGCACAAGCGATTTGACGTATTTTTGGATTAGAAATACTCCTAAACCATTTTGGTGAAATTATAAACTACGAGCACAATTAGTGTTACCCAAAGATATGAATAGACTAAAGTCTTTAAACTGACTGAGCAACTAGTAATATTACCTCAGTGCTCAAATTCAAATACATATACGAAATTATATTTTATAATTTCAAATTAACGTTACGTTTACTCCGCGCGCTCATGCTATGCCATGCCATGCACATGTAATAAACAGGGTGATAGGACTTTTACCACATTATAAAGAAGAGTTACAAAGATCCATTATATCTGTATACAAAATAGTTCGAAATCATCACAACATTTTCCTGTCAAGATGACATTTTTCATTCATGAACAAGACAGTGCCAAAGACATTCTTTTACTTTTTTTTTTGCAAACAACTCTAAGGGTGAAAGATAATATTATTATATACTTACTTACATATATGGTGGGTGATTCTTGCAATTTCGTTGCGATGAAACATATCGAAGATTAGTTTGAATATTATATTAATCATTGAATGAATGTGCCAGAATGATATAAAAGGGACATATAGACCTGTCACCTACGAGTATTTACTATATTGTATGAGATTGTATTGTATTAAGAATTATAATTTAAATAAAATACAATTTGACTTATGTAATAAATTATGTTGTAATGTGTGTGTGTGTGTGTGTGTGTGTGTTGTAATTGTGTGTGTTATTTTATACTTTATGTTTCCTAAAGTAGGTACCTAACGTCAGGGAACAATGGATGGACGTGACAGGTAGAGGAAACTGGATACCTACAAATACAAGTTCTATTTGCTCTAAACATTTTGCTGAATATGATTTCATCATTTAAACATCGGTACATATATGTAGGTAGGTAGGTATATGCTCGGCTGCAAAGTGTGCATTTTATATAAGACTTCAATTTTGTCGCATTATTTGAAATGGGGAGGTATTTTATTGTCACATTTTAAATAGAACCCCCAGAAGGATTTATCTACTTTAGCCAGCCTGATACTTGGTTGATTTTTTGTAATTTATAAACGCGGAATAAAATGATTTCTTGATTTTTATTTCATGTTTCATATTTCTCCATAAATTCATTAAACTCCATTTAAAAATATGTAAATAAACTATTTTTAAAACGAACTGAGAATTTAACGAAAAAAAAATATCGGCTTTATCAAGCACTAGCGTAAATGACAAATTTTATTGTTTTTTGCGTGTTTGAGTGTCCATTGCCTACGGGAACTTGTGCTAGTGTGCAAACGAATAAATGCCCTGCGATTTATTTGTTATCAAATTATAGACCGATATCCTTGCTAACGCTCCTATCTAAAATTCTGGAAAGGATCATGAATACCAGACTCCTTGGTTATCTTGAGAAAAACGGCTTCATATCAGAAAATCAATATATCACAGGTCTACGGATGACGCAGTCACTAACCTAGTTGACTTCGTAGCTTACAAAGTGGACAACGGCTTCAAATGTACTGGTGTCTTCCATGACCTGGCAAAAGCCAATGATACGGTGTCCAGACGTATTCTTCTCAAAAAGATGGAAGCGATTGGTATTCGAGGTTTGGCTCTCAAGTGGTTTCAGTCTTATTTGACAGATCGCAAGCACTGGGTCCGCATGGGTGACAAGTCTGCACTTGTCACCCATGCGGACCCTTTTCGACCATTTGCGGACCTTTTTGGACCTTTTGCGTTGGACCGAGCACACTTCCCTGGGGAACTCCGTAGTTTAGGCTGGCACAACTACTGCTAGTTGTGCCAGCCTAAGCTATGGAGTTCCCCAGGGAAGTGGGCTCGGTCCAACGCTCTTTATTCTTTACATAAACAGCCTCTGCACTGTGGGCTTGGACCGAGCTAAAATATTTGCCTACGCTGACGATACTGCCATAGTCTTTTTTGACAAAACTTGGAAAGGGGTTCAAAAGGTTGCTGACGCGGGTGTGTCTGGTTGCAAGTTGGCTCACCCAAAACCTACTAACGCTAAATGCGGACAAAACCAAAGTCGTAAATTTCAGCGTCAGCACAAGAACATCCTGTCCAAAACATCTAGTAGTTAAATTGCACTCGTGTGATAACGATTCCAGAGAATGTTCCTGTCCAAGCCTTCAGCAAGTGGAACATATAAGGTATTTTGGAATTTATATTGACCAACACCTAAACTGGAATAGACAAATAGAGCATGTAAGCGCTCGAGTCCGTAAGCTACTGCATATCTTCAAAAAAATGGGCCGTCTTGCGAGCAACACTATTTTGAAAATGCTATATCATACACTCTGCCAGTCGGTCATCAATTATTGCATTGTTGTATGGCGTGCAGCACACAAGACGCACCTAATGAAAGTAGAACGCGCACAACGTGTTCTTCTGAAGGTATCTTTCAAGAAACCAATTCGCTTCTCGACTGACACACTGTACCAAGAGGCTAGTGGTATGCGTGTGCGCCAACTGTACATAATGACTGTGGCACTGAGGTATCATAAAAATGTCTACAGCTCCATCAAACATCTAAGCTCCGCTCTCTTAGAAATGCATACAAGCCCAAATGGATAAAACCCAACTGTAGACTCCTTTTTGGCCGCAGAAGCTTTCAATTCATGGGACCATTTATCTACAGCAAGCTCAACAATGAAATTAGTGTACTACCAATGACTAGACATAAATTAAAAATTGAGCTCACTACATACCTGGCAGTTATGGACTATGATAACACGGAAGTTCCTTTATTCATGAGTGCAACACATTACATTCATAACACTAATACATAAAGGTCGATTTGGACCAAACTTAAGCATGCTCCTTCTTTTCTTTTTTATGCCCACGTTGTCAGAAAAGTCATGCCTTTGACCTTCGTCAGCTGTTTGGTCTAAACTCACCTTAACTCGCATATTCATTACACTTCACACATACACTATACAGCTAAACATTTTATTAACTTAAGTAATTTGTTAAAATGTCATTTACCTAATTGTAGAAAAATCTTACCGATCACGTGTACCTTTTTATATTGTGTAATTTTGTAAGACGAAGGAGACTAGTCTCCACGACACAGGGAATCCTATAGTGTGGAGACTAGGGTTATTTTATACTTACTGTGAAACTGTGTTTCTGACAATAAAGATTTTTATTATTATTTATTATTATGTGCGTGTGATTTGGTAGTGTGCGAAATATTTATATACATAGTATTGCGTATGTATTAGAAATTAAATAGTGGGAGTCAAACGGCGACACTGGTTTTAAAACAAAATTGAAGCGAGGCCCTTTCAAACAACTCTATTTATCTGTTCCGTGATTTTGACAGCTAAAATTAACGAACCTAGATGACAAAAACTCTATCATGTCTACGTCTCAAAATGTATGTAGGCACGAAGTGAGGTTAATAGTTACTTCGTGGATGTAGGAATGGGTCTCGTGGCACTAAGGAGCTACTCCTCATTGATATGGCCATTAACCAGCAGGTTCGTCGTTCCCGAAAGCATCTGTCGGCATGTTGGATAAACTATAAGAAGGCCTATGATTCTGTGCCACATACAAGACTCATGAGAGTGTTAGAGTTGTATAAAGTCGATACAACTCTGCATACCTTCCTGGTGTCATGTATGGGGCAATGGAGGACGGTCTTTCGCTATTCAGGATGTCGGCAGCTCCGGGAAAATAGCGAACCGATAAGGATCGAGCGAGGTATATTTCAGGGCGATAGTCTGAGTCCACTGTGGTTTTGTGTAGTCTTGAACCCTCTAAGCTCGTCTGGGTTATCGGTTGAGAAGAGGAGGTTAGGTTATATCTCACCTCCTTTACATGGATGATTTGAAACTATTTGCCCCCAACAATTTGCGACTGATGAAGCTACTGAAAGTAACAGAAACATTCAATAGCGCCATCAGGATGGAATTTGGTGTGGACAAATGTGCAGTCGTGCATGTGAAACGAGGGGAGGTTGTGGAATCCGTGGGAACACAACTCTCGGTTTCCGTACAACTTAGATCCCTCTCCTCAACCGAAACCTACAAATACTTGGGTATGCCGGAAGCGTTAGGCATCAATGCTGTCGACATGAAACAATTGTTGATGGAGCGCTTCCACATGAATAAAGTGTTAAATAGTCTTTTATCAGGCGGAAACAAGGTGCGCGCCTTCAACGGATGGATCATGCCGGTTTTGATGTACTCTTTCGGCACACTCAAGTGAACTCAGACGGAACTTGACGCCCTAGATAGGAGGATCCGTAAAATGTAAAATGCTGACCGCGAATCGGATGCATCACCCACGGTCTTACGTAATGAGACTAAATATCCCACGGGAGTGCGGAGGTCGAGGCTTTCTTAATGCTAAGTCCCTGCACAACCGTGAGGTATGCAGGGAGTACTTCTTTAAACCCGACGTGGGGATGCACCGAGATGTGATCTCAGTGGACAAGGGCCTCACCCCGCTCTCCACAGCGAACAAAACTAGCGCAAACCTGTAGTACTAGATATTAATGACCGCAAGAAGGTATGGCCGAGCAAGGAGCTTCACGGGCGCTTCTACCGGGTTCTGCATGGGCCTGATGTACACTTTGCATTGGAATGCACGATCAAGTGCGGACGTGTTTGCGCTGCTCGTTGCGAATATTATATTCACGTGTTGCGCGGCTTTAGCCGCTGCCCGGTTTATGTCGCTATGGGTTCACAACCACTCATAGCCAACGAGGTCTTGGCATTTATGAATCATGCCTGCGACTTCATGGACGAGGTCAGCATATTGCAGATCTGCAAATCCAGTTTTAAGGAGGAGGAGATCAGCAGTGCCAAGCTGCTGCTGTACCTGTCGCTTGGCAAAGTCGAGCAGATGCAGTCCCGCCGGAGGGATGGTGGCCAGAAGTGTGTGTAGGACATCATCACATTGATGAAGAGCACCGACCCCCCGGACGTCGTGCCCGAATTTGTGGCGAAGGAGCTTCATAAGTTGCCCCCAGTCACGTTTGACCACGTCGACGTCACCAGGTTGCTGAAGGACATAAGATCTCCCCAGGCGAGCCTGGCCGTGGTACAGTCCAAGTTGGAGGTGTCGAATAACACCATTGGTGAGCTACGTACTGAAGTAGAGTTGTTGCGCAACGCTGTTGAGGTAAAGAGGCCGCCTGATGCCACCAACGAGACCGCACCTCACGCAGCGGGAAACGCTAGCGTCGGCAGTTTTGATTCAGCGAGCTCCACTGCGTCACCCGCTGCTGATATCGCATGCGTTGCAACATGCGCCGCCGCCGTCGCTGACTCAGCGCCGGTCGAGGTAGTGACTTGTGTAGGTACGTCGACCCCTAAACGTGCCTACGCTGATATCGCCGCCACGCACCAACCTATCGAGAAGGGGAATAAGAAGAGCTCCTGTGAACCTGACAACAGGGGTTCGAAACAGCAAGGCCCAGCAACGGGCACGTGTGACAAGGATGGCTTTGTGAAGGTGGAGAGGAAGAAGAAGAAGAAGCCACCTAATCGGAACCAGTGTGGGACCGCGCTGGCAGGACCCATTATGCTGCGTCCGGCAATACCTACGACGCAGCTCTATGTGTCCCGGCTGCATCATACCACGAAGGTTGAGGAGATCGTGGAGTATGTCCGATCGAAGACCAGCTGGACCTTGAGGGTCGAGAAGTTGGAGTCGCGCCACAATACTAACTTCAAGTCGTTCGTGGTGCGAATTCCGACTCAGTATATCGAGACCTTCCTTAAGAATGAGTTTTGGCCGGAGGGTGTCGTATTTCGGAGATTCCGCGGAAGGCTACGCGACACCACGCAGCGCAACACGACGCCGGCGCTTCGTGTTCAATAGTTTTAATTATATTTTTTGTGGTTTTTTATAAGTATGTATGATAGTCTGTAAGGTATTTATGTTATGGGTATTTGATACCCGAAATAAATGGTTTATTATATATTATTATTAGCGTCCGTATCCTGGCTGCGATTCGGTAACCTCTTTAGGGAAACCGAAGGTTTTGTCTGTGCGATTATGGACGAAGTTATGATGATGACAACTATATCGGAGGTATATTGTGAAGGACGGCACGGTTGACATTTGTCGGGCCTGCATGCTACACAAATATTTACCCTGGGCGGGAATCGAACCCGCAACACGCTGCGCAGCCGTCGATCGCTCAGCCACTGCGCCAACCGTGTCGCCAATAATATAATATGTAAATAAATGAGAATACTACTAACATAACATCAATTACAATATACCAATTTAAAAAAAAACCGCCAAAAGAATCATGGCGAGATCCATACTATATTCATTTGTATGAAAAAATAAAATCATTTATTATTATTATTATTATATTTAGCCTGTACTGTCCCACTGCAGGGCAAAGGCCTCCCTCCACGGCGGCTGTCAGTGTCACTGTTTACTATCTGCCGCTGTTTCGTTCTGAAATAACGAGCTTTTCGTTAAATTATTCACTTTTAACATCTATTTTTATTACGGGGTTTTAAAAATATTGTAAATGCCCGAAGATACTTTTTAGGTACCCAAAAGTATAAGAATTAAAATTTGTAAAAAAAAAAATATGATTTAGAGAAGTTGAAATTCTATTTCTTATACCCCATAAGAAATAGAATTCCAACTTCTCTAAATCATATTTATTTTTTTTACTAAAGAGTATCTTCAGGCATTTACAATATTTTAAACCCCCACAATAAAAATAGATGTTAGAGGTGAATAGTTAAATGAAAAGCTCATTATTTCAGAACGAAACGGTGGCTGACAGTAACAGTTACACCGCCGTTTCGCTATTCTTACACTGAAATCGCATCACTAAGGTACAGGCGCCAATGAAGGCCCGCTTAATTTCAAAACCTCGTAAAATCTTGCAGATAAGTAAAGTAAAGAAAAAAGATAATGGAAGTTGTAATATATTTATTTGAGAAACAAGATATCTAAAAATGTAGTACAGCTTTTGGCATTTTAACACAAATGTAAACACTTTTTAGAAACTTGATATTGGGGTATCTTGGGAAGCTGGTCGCTGAAGATGGCCCGAAAAATAATAATGAAAGTATATGCATTATAAACTCTTAAACACTTTTAACATAAAACATCGAAATAAAAACACATAGGTACTTCCCATAACATTATTCATAAAAGGTAAAAAATCAACCAAAAATTTAAATGTGGGCTATCTTAAATCTATCAAAATGAAAATCAACTATACAATAAAAAGAAACCACTAAATAAAATAAAATTTAACTTCGAGATCAATATTGAAAGTAACCTATCAAAAATAAAAATAAATCAGTTTTTTTTTATAAAATTTATTTTTTTGATGTCATTCAATAGGGGAATTATAGTATGATATATAATAGGCCAATATAGTAGGCCATGATAGGAAATTACACCCGGGTTGAGTATAATCTCGTAAAAATACAAAAAAAGGAAATAAAATAATAACACTCACCTGTTATAATAAACACCTGTTAAATTCGCTTATAAATAGATTAAATATGAATTTTCACATTTTAAAGCAAAAAGATTTGTTTTAAATTCGTTAATTTTCAAAAGGATTTAGATAATGCAGGTAATAAAACGTGTATCGTCTTGACATGAACAAGCAAACTGCCATCTGTCTTCAAAATGGCGACGCGCCGGTAATGAAACACACTTGCACTATTGTCTATAGTACCAATAGCATAAACCCGCGAAATTTCAAATGTTTCGAATAATCATAACTGTTTTTTTTTTAAAGTGGGCTATCCTAGGAGCCGGGCCATCTTCGACGACACTACCTTATAAGGGAAATAATGTCACAAATAATTACTTATTTTTCTACACATTTGTCACATCACTTGTCTGCCAATTTGATAGATCCGTTAATATCATTTGTCATTTTCTTTTTTTTTTTATCAACCCAAATTGGGCATGAGATGAAACAGAAAAGTGTTATTTTCATTTAGAAATATTTTAATTATGCGGGGTTTTAAAAATATGGTAAGCATATCAATCTACTCCTGATAATGTTTTCTCCACATTGGAAAATATTTTAAACCCTCTAAATGTTTTTTTTTCTTTCATACAAATGAATGTATGGATCTCGCTATGATTCTTTGATGCCCTTTTAAAGCTTGAATGAAACTTATGCTTAATAGTACTTACCTACTAATTCTAGGTATACTGGTATGTATATACTGTTAGTGTACTTTATTGAATAAATAAATAAAACTTAAATTATTGGTAGGACTATCAATAATCTAAGAAATAAAAGCTAATTTTGGAACAAAATTAAACGTACATTGACAATTCCGTAGCAAAATATTGTTTTAATAGTATAAAAGCACCACTAGGACCAAACGTGTCCACACTAATATACAATTCATAAAACATATTCTTCTTTTCATCCGTTACTTTCAATTTCTCGTTCGTTCGTTCGTTCGTTTTGTTTCGTTTCTCGTTTCTCGTTCCTTCGTTTCTCGTTTTTCGTTTTCGTTTTTGTTTTTTTTGTTTTTCTGTTGTGTTTATCTTTGCAAAAAATTATATTATATGCTTCTCTGTGGAAGATAGAAACATACATTTTGTTATTGATTGTTTTACATACACAGTAATAATACCTAAACTAAAGTGATACTATAACTAAACACTAAACAATAAAAATAAACACTACTAAATAGGTACACCAAGGTATGCAATGTAACAAAATAAAATAACAACTTATAATTTCTCTCTAATTAATTATGCATCATTAACAAAGGTTTTGTCCAAATATATCCTCAGAGATGCATAAAGTATCAATAAAATTCGCGGCTCGTGACATAGGGGTAAACTTGTGCAGGTTAGTCCTAACTCCTAGCTGCTAGCTAACTTGAAGTTGGCATGTCGACAGCTGCCGCTGACGCGTGTCGACGGCTGCAGTTACCATAATAGGGTATGCAACTCTCTTTGCAGTTACCTCTGCCGTTGCCAACATGCTGCGGTGCTTAGAGACCTTCTTTCTAATTAGATAACTTCAAAAAGATAATTAAATTTGTTCTGTCCCATGAAGCTGAAGCTTGTACACTTAGTTCTTGAACTACCTATATTTCTGGAAACGAACTGGAAAATCGCGAGATATGCTCCAAATACTTAATCATAGGTATCGAGATTTTCCATGCATTTGTAATTGTAAGGCCGGCCATACACGGACAGCTTGAAGCAGCTAGTATTGACTGCTTCCTGCTGCGACCACTTAGCAACCTACGGTCTTCTACGTACACACATACACGAAACCGCTCGAGCAGCGCGGTGAAATTTGATCGTGCGGTGCGGTGACTGCTCGAGCTGTCGATTGCTCTCGCGCAGTCTCTCAATTCATAAACAATTCATCATAAGATGTGATTGCCATTCTAAAGTAATTAAAAAACTTTTCTTCGTCACGTTTTACTTCCAAAAACAAGTGATTCCATGATAATTTCGTTTTCGTCATTCCAATATTGGATGAACCCACAATTTTCTATTTCTAGGCCGCCGCTATTGTCGTCTGAGCAGAAGTAGCTGTAGTAGTGCTTCTTCCCCAAAATCCACGTTGATCAAGATTTGAATGAAATGAAATTGTGTCTCCAGGAGTTATCTTCAAGCTGTTGACTCTGACTGCAAGAGCGGTCCGTGTATGTTGATCACTGGCTAACAGCTTGAGCAGTCCGTGTATGGCCGGCTTTAAATGTATAAGATGAGTACTACTTACTGATGAGTACTACTTACTATGGCATCATATATGTACGAACCAATCACCACGCCAAGAATGATAAATAGCATCATGAGCAACCATGACATACAGTCCATACAACAATAAAAGCTGAAAGAGAGAGTTATTAAACACTACTAAGTTTAGAAAGTGGGCGACTGTGACACACCATCATCATCTGCCTAGCCTTTTCCCAAATATGTTGGGGTCGACTTTCAGTTAACCGGATGCAGCTGAATACCAGTGTTTTACATGGAGCGACTGCCTATCGAACCTCCACAACCCAGTTACTGGGTAACACGATACCCCTTGGTTGTCAGTCTTTCTGGCTTCTGACTACCCTTAACGACTGCCGAAGATCTACAAATAACAGCTGAGACCAACGGCTTCACGTGTTTTCCGAGGCACGGAGGGAACTCGGTATGAAATAGATGGTCACACATCCACAGACCGACCGCGACAAGCGTAGCTTAACCTTTGACCGATCGATCTGTACGGCTTTTACTTAGCCACGAGCTACTGTGACACACCATAAATTTATGGGCAACATAGAGAGACCTATATTTTTGAAGACCTTCAACAATATTTTCTTAAACTTAACTGTAGCTTGTAAAGAACTTGTAAAAGGAAACAGCTTAATTATGTAATAAATACGGGCTGAATTTTCATGTACCTACTACTGGTCAAATTGTCGTAAAATTTTAACTGTCGCACAGAATAAGTACTGAAATGCAAACTCAACAACATTGCACGTACCACATCACCAAAATAATATTGAAAACATTAAATTTTCAAATTATTGCAACGTTATATTTGTTGTCACTCAATAGTCTTATTTTGTCAATTCTGACAGTTTTTGATTTATTTTTCTAAAGTTTAGTCATCACCTCAGAGAAATGTTAGTTTACCTGCAGTGCTATTCTGTTACAATCTCCCTCGGTGAACACCTAGGTGAAGGGAACTGTCATCCGATTGTAGTACTTCATAAATCCCTAGCATCGGGACAGATGACAGCTCACTTCAGTTAGGTGTTCACCGAGGGAGATTGAAACAGAATAGCACTGCTGTCTCGTATATTAACGCAAACGTTGAAACTCAACGATTTCATTTCATTGTTTTCGTTTTGTTTGTGTTAGTCGCTTCATCTGGACCTGTTGAAGAATAAAAAATGGGGAATAAAAGTAGATTTAGCCAAGGACCTACTTCTATTGAAAGGTGCAAATATGAAAGTATTAACACAAAATAGCCGCAACCTTAGGTACTTTGTGGTATTTATTGTATGGCTATGTCTGATAGCGAGTTGTTTTACACACCATTGGTAACAATGAGCAGAAAAAATCCGAATATGATGGTGCCAATCATGAGTCCGTACCATATCCTCTTGCAGATCAAATATTCATGAAACCTCAATAAATGAAACGCGTTGGAATCACAATGTTTCTCTACTGTGACAACCAGTGCCTAAATTATTTGAAATTGAGAGTCACATTGGTGTTTTCCGGGTTCGAAACAGCAGCTTTGTGATCGAAGAGAGGATTAACCTCTAGGACATCCAGAATTTAAAGTGTGTTGTTAAACTTCAAACAACGTTTTTGTCGACGAACAGCGCCTCCACTCATTGCATAACTTAATATTTTGATAACTTAGTTGGACATGGATTGTAGTTTTTCTACTAGAAATATCATCGCTTCTAAGCCTCACCAACCTCAACATGTCAAATAATAAAAGAATTAAAAAAAATACAATTAAAAGAGACCTTTCATATAAAATAATTTGTAATATAGTTTTGAGATACAGCAATAACGATTATCACCTCGTCGTAAATCACAGCTGGCTAGTAAGCCTCGTAAACTTCAAAAAACAAGTAGAAATAAAACAAACGTACAACAAATTAAAAGTATGTTTAAAAGTAAGTACAAAACCCTTAAGTAGGATGCTCTGAGACCACTCTCAGGCCTCTCTTTCACCGTAGAGCAACAAACTGAAATAAAATACGAATAAAGTAATATTTAAAATATAAAAATCCTTGTATAAAACTTAAATTAACTCAAGTTGTAACAATCTGGAGTGAATAATTCTTGTTTTCAGCCCTTAGTTTCGATAAAAGACTTATTAAGTCTAATCCGCTTATAGGTATGACCAATTTTTTCACTTTTCTGTTACTGGGATCATTGACAATTGAAGGTTTTGGAGTCAGTACATCAGTTTCATTGCTGATTGTAGGTTCTTTGACAATTAAAGATTCAGGGGTTGATTCATCAGTATCATTGACAATGGAAGATTCAGGGGTGGATTCATCAGTATCATATATAATCTCAGTCTCAGGCCTATTATTACTGACAATTGTACTAGATCTTATGGGAAGACTCGTACTACCACTGCCGGTAGATAGAGAGGTATTCTGTAAAAGCTTAGTAGTAGCCACATCTTTACTATCTTTGACTGATGATTCCGTTCCGTTAACTGATTTCGAATCGGAGAAAACTGTAGTTTTATTGTCAGCCATAAAAGTATTATTTAAACTCAGTGCCTCAGTAGGGACAGTATAGGTGAAAGTCGCTGTAAATCTTGGGTCGGATGGTCTTGGTACTGGTTGTCTCAGTGAATCCTCTTCTACTGCGCTTGCATCAAAAATGTGGTCCTCCATGCGACCTAAGCGTCGCATCGTGTCGTAAGGAGGTTTCTCAGGGTAAACATAATGACCTGCCACTGTAATTACAAAAAAAAAACGATTAATTAACTGTTTTTATTAATCAGATAAGAAATGAAAGAACATATTAAATGAGACCGTAGTAGCAAAGATAATACAAAGATCCGTGCCCTGCATGTGCAGCCACGAGTACTAACGCATGTAAGGCATGCGTTGTAAAACATGGCGTACCGTTGCTCGTGCACTCGTATAAGGGTCAGAGCAAACAATGTATATAGTTGGTATATAGTTTATATAAACAATTATTCCTTCTAACTTTTTTCCAGTAGTAGGTACATTTGTTCAAGAGTCAACTTTAGAAAGGTCACCATGTATTAATTCAATTTGTGCGTCATGTATAAATTCATCTTATGTTTTTCCTTCCTCTTAATCATCATCATCATTTAAGCCGAAAGACGTCCACTGCTGGACATAGACCTCCCCCAAGTGTCGCCATTGACCGGTCCCGTGCGACTCGCATCCAGACAAGCATCCTCTTTATCGAATGTGTTAAATTATTGGTCATTTGTCGATTCAGAACTGGGTTAAAAGAAGCGTCTTCATATAGTAGTCCTCTTTTTTTTAAGGTCCCCTTCGTCAACACTGTGAACGAATGGAACTGTCTTTTCCCGATCGTCAACAATGTTGACGACGGGGATTTTCAACATTATTTTTGTAGTAGTTTAGTTCATTATCAACAAATGTATAATGGTCGAGCATACTGTTGCTCTATCTGCGCTGACCGTAATTGTCATCGCACATTACAACAGCTTCGCTCCGGCATGACAAATAATTTGCCATTCAAGTTAGTTCTTTAAATTGAGTGCGTTTAAACATTTTTTATAATGACAAGATATAAAACAGAATAGAATAGTGATAAAAGGTGATAGCTTGCGAGAGACGCGCTGGCAGCTAATGGATTGATTTTGACGACACGGTTGGCGCAGTGGTTGAACGATTGGCTATTGCGCTGCGTGTCGCAGGTTCGATTCCCGCACTTAACAAACATTTGAATAACACATGACGCGACTCACACAATCAATCAATCATTTAGTTTATTTGTGAAACATAGGTGTTTACATAAAATGGTAGGTGCGCTATGTTTTGTCATAATTAAGACATACAAAAAATAAGTGACCCATTACACGCACACACGTAAATCACCTTATCAATAAGCCATACATTTCTCAACAATTTACGATAGTTGTGTTTTATTACATAGTGCACTACAATTGTATTTAAGTAACATTTTTGTAGAACTAGTGACCCGGCCCGGCTTCGCACGGTTGGTATGTAGATACTTATGTGGTATCACACAAAACGGTACATATCAAACTATACGTTTATATACCTTCCTCTTGATTCACTCTATCAATATTGCTGAAAACTGCATTAAAATCAGTTGCGTTTCGGAAAAGATCTAAGCGCACAGACAGTAGGAGCGAGTTTCTTTTATACTAAGTAAAGATAAAGATAAAGAAAACAAAGCTATACCATATCTATATTTGGTCTTCATGTCGACGTAGCAATAGTTGTATCCGAGACCGATGCCCATCCCCAAAGTCACAACAATGGTGATAATTAAACACCAAATCAAACAAGTACACGTTAAATATAGGGTGAATCTGAAAAATAATATGATGTGTTAATTACATTCACGGAATAGAAGAAGCAAGTGGAAGTACCCCCGCAGCTATCCCGCACGTGTCATAATTATGCGGAAAATATGTAAAATAATAACAACCTTCGGCAGTTGTAATATATCTTAACTTTGTATAAACAACAGATAAGCTTTTCATTAAAGTTGAATTTGTTTATGTTACGGCTAAAAGTCGAAATGCGGTTACACCTAGTTTTAACCGGCTAGAACTAGATGTAGCCGGTAGCAGTCGGTTAAACTTTGGTGTAGCCTACGAGCTCGGGACTTGGGGCACCAAACCATTGAGCAGAAGAAGTCAGTGGACGTCAGGTCGACGGAATCCCGCTGTGCGGGGCTCCTATTTCTGTCTGCAGGGTTTACCTAAAGGAACCTAACCAAACAGAACCTCGGGGTGCCCTTGACGTCGGTGTGCGGCTGGAAAAAATAAAACTTATAGTGGCTCTTTATAAACTGGAAAATTTTGTAAATTGTAACTATTGGCTATTCCGTTTCAAAAGGTTGCCAACCTAGTTTTCACATATAGAAGCAACAAGAATCATGTAACCAGTACTTAGTAAAAAACTTGATTTAAAAGAGTGTCCACGGAGTTGCTTGCTCGTTCTTCTCCATAGAGACCTACCTACGTTTTGGAACGAGCAACTAGCTTCAACTCTCTAACTGACTGACTCCTTGACAATTCAAAAGTGCCTGTAAATAGTTTTATTGTAATAAATGCTTTGACTTTGGCTTTAGTTCTAGCTGCTATGATGAAGGCTAAAACTAGTTCTAACCGAAGATTAGTAGGATACATCTAAGTTTAACCGCATGTGGCCGGCTGCACCTACATAGTCGGTTAAAACTAGGTGTAGCCGCTCGTCGGCTATTAGCCGTAACATATACATTATTCTACATAATTGTGGCACACGCGGTATAGCTGCGTGGGCACTTCCACTGTTTTTTCTATTCCGCGGCTACAATAATACCCCAGGACTTCTGCGGTTGGGAGCGGTGAATGCTTATGCGAATTCCGTATCCCCGGTGATATGCAGAGGTGGTACACCACGGTGGTTTTAGCCAGTAAGAGCTCCCTAGCATGCCCCAAGTGCCGGCAGTCACCAAAATAGCATAAGTATCGCTACCAGTGAAGGGTAATGTAGGTACTAATGCACTAAAGCCAAAAATTTCAAAAATAATTAAGATAGAGGTTTTTAAGATACCTATCTACACGAAAATGTAGGAAGAGTCGTCCTACTGTGAGCCAGCCACACGTATTCAGCGATATTTTTCCATTCTAATACAATTCAATCAAACGTACTCCTAATATTCCTCCTAAACTCCTTATTTCACTCAAACGTTTTGTGAGAAAAGATCGGTGAGCAATTTTGCGAAAATCATTAAAAAGTAAGTTTTGGGGTACCGTAGTCTTTTAAAGATTGCATGCATTTCATGCAACCTTTGCACATCATAGCATACCTTTAAGTTTATGGCATCGATGGAACACTCTGGAAGCTTCTAGATATATGAAATTTGAATATATTAGAATCTTAGATTTGTTTTATATAAAACATAGAAGACTGACGGCTCAGGTTCCGTCAGAGATTATTGTTAGATTATCCCAAATTAGAGTTCTATCAAGTTATTATCTCTTACTTGATCTGAGGTTATTATACGTTTTTCTTATCGTAATAAGATCCCGTCCACACAAAAACCTCTTATATGTGACGGGGAGGGAAGAAGATATTGTCATCAAGGCGAATTGAATTTAATGTTGGTTCGGTTAACCAAACTTTTAGAAGAAGCTGATGTTCTCATTAATGTACGTCCGAATAAAAAACGGAACCTTTGTACGATCACTCCGTGTGTCCATCTGTCACACACAGCCAATTTGTTCCGAATGAAGAGAAAAGATCATGGCAGTATTTGTACAAAAAAATAAAGATGTTTAGAGAAATTGAAATTCTAATTCTTATAGTCTTGGGTACCTTAAGAGTATCTTCAGGCATTTACAATATTTTTAAACCCCCGCAACAAAAATGAATGTTAAAGGTAAATAGATTAACGAAGAGCTCACTATTTCAGAACGAAATGGAGCTGGCAGTAACAGTGACACTGACAGTCGCCGTTTCCCAGTTCTTACACTGAAATTGTATCGTTTTATGGGAAATAATGTGTGTGTGTGTGTGTGTGTTTTGTGTGTGGTGTGTGTGTGTTTTGTGTGTGGTGTGTGTGTCTTTTTTCCACACACTTGTCACATCACTTGTCTGACAATTTGATAGATCCGATAATGTCACTTGTCACAGGGTCCAAGCTACCGGCGGTCAGGGCTCCAAAGAAAGAAACCTCCTGACAATGCGGGCCGTGTCCAGAAGTACTGCCTTCTGAATCAAGCCCTTGATCCAGCCGTCTAACGAGAGCCTCCTTAGATGTTGGTCGAGGCTCTTGGCAATTAAGCCATTGGCTATAACAATTATCGGCACAATGATCGTTGAGTCCACATCCCACATATCGACAACCTCATGGGCCAAGTCAAGACATTTTGTCTGCTTGTCTTTCTCGGCCTTCATGATGTTCTCGTCATGAGGAACAGCTATATCAATAATCATTGCGCGCCTCTCCAATCGATCCACCACCATTACATCAAGCTTAGTGGCTTCAATAGTCCTGTCAGTGATGATGGATCGACCCCAGTACAATGTGACATAGCTATTTTCAAGAACTGGATCGGGCACATACCTGTAGTATGGTACTTCTGATTCCATAAGGTTGTGTCTGTACAAATACTTTTCGCTAGCAAGACGAGAACATCCAGAGATATAATTTTAAATGTTTTTTATTTATAAGAATATTTAAAAATGTAATTTAATGAGTATATATAAAATAAATGAATGTGAATAATAATAATATAAATAGGGACGGTCATTTGGCTCCAAACTAGACAGACCTGGTACTATGGATGCCAGGCAGCTGATATACATACACAAATATATATTAGGCGATTCGCAGACTGCACCGTATCACGCAGCGGGGTGCGTTGCGACGAAGTCACGCTCGCTGTTGCGATGGTGCAGAACTGCACCGTCATGCAGATATCTTGACACAAACGTGCGGGGCTGCAGTATAGTATACGGTGCCCCAAAGGCCTTATTTCACGTCAGCTTGCGGTGGTAATAGTACAGTGCAGAGCATTGTTTCCTATATTAAGAATTGTTATTAATACACAACTCATTTAGGATGTTGTAGTTATATTATCTGTTTTTAGCAGCAATCGTGCCTATAGAAGATATAGGGACATCCCTTTTTACGAAAAAGATCTATAAATGGGTCATTGGTTCAGAATCACTTCGATTTAAGAAAATATTTTTTTAATTACTATTAGGTTCTGTCAAAATCACGCAGCATACTGCAGAATTCAGTGTGCCATACGTTGCGTCTTGCCCCGCAACTGCAAGGGCGCGTGTTTCTCTGCATGAAGGCGCGTGACCTACAACACTGTGCGTGAATGCGTTTTCTGTGTGTTGTACTACGCCTGTTTTTAATACAAAGAGAGATACTTTCAAGCAACGTAAGAACACGCACTCCCGCACTACGCTGCGTAATGCGGTGCAGTGTGCGAATCGCCTTATTATGAGTCGTACCCGCACTGAGTCACCTAGTAGTGTTAAACATTATACATACCACTGTTTGTTAATGAAGTTTCTGCTTTTATAGTTAATTCTAGTTATACATTAAGCAAGTTGTAGTACTATAAGCTGATTATAAATAAACAATATTTGGTATTTACATTATACTGGGTTTTAATAAAATATATTACATATAAGCAACCCATATTTCTAACTGTCTATGACTGCATGATCAAATATAAAGTCCAAATATTTGCATAGGATACTTATGAAGAAATTAATGTAAGTCAAAATTAAAATATTCCCTCAGTAAAGTCAAAACATGTATTTGATACCACTATAAATCATAATTTAAATATGTAGTTCGGCTAGCGCGTTTCACTGTAGATATCGACCTGGTTCATTGTGTACCATATGGATACCCATTATATACCCATTTGTGCAAGTTAAAGCAATAACTAGTTGTGCGTTAAGGGTGGCTAAAATTTACCTGGCTCACAGTTGGATAACTCACATGGATTAGGACTTACTTTTCACCCACATACAAAATCTCGGACAAACAACTCATTACGGTCCCCATTTTGGATGAGATTATTGTTTAACGCTTGTGTTTTGAAAATAAAGCTACATAAGCTAAAAAACCTTGAGAAAACTGGCGAAAACACAGTCAGAAACACAGACAAGCTCAAGCAATGAGATAAAATTCATCACTGACGTATACTTACCAAGTATAGATTCACAATGATGTTTAATGACAGAAATGTGGCAGCATCCAAGAAGCCTATAGATAAAGATGGAGGCAACACTCTAAATACCTAAGTGAAACTAACTGTGGGCAGACGCTCTCTTTCTGAATGCATACATAAAGTAAAGAAAACACATATCACTGTCTCGTTCTTATGTATGCATTCAGAAAAAGGTAGCGTCAGCCCACAGTTGGTTTCACTTAAGTATTTAGAGTGTTGCCTCCATTTTTATCTATAAGCTTCTTGGCAGCATCAAACACAAGATTTGGACAAAGACAATTTCATGTGATTTTGACAAGATTCAGATTATGCAGGCCACACACGTTTCGAATATGCGTGAACGTGTGTAGGATGAATTACTGCAAGTATCCTAGCCACGGTATATGTTTTCTTTATCTTATGTACGCATTCAGAAAGAGAGCGTCTGCCCACAGTAGGTTTCGCTTAGTGATTTTGTGTCTTAGTGTTTGTGTGTTTGTGTTGCCTCTACTTTTATCTACAAGCTTCTTAGTGTGGGTACAACGGCGCCATGTTACGATAAAGTTGCGCAAGTTATGTATGTAGCCTGAATAACGGTATACTTGCACTGGACTTGCACAAGTAGACACAAACGTATTTCGGATGAGAAAAGTTACCACCGCTTGTCGACAATGGTTGACATACTCTAAGTATGTCGTTAACGTGCGAGTGTGTGGCTATTGGCTACCACTATCGAAAGAGATTAAAAGGCATTGAACCACTGCAGTCGAATGAAAAAGAAACGAGTTTTTGAAACGTAGTAAGTATAATGAGTTAATTGTGTTAACCACCAAATTAGATAGAAGCCAATAAAAGTCGCGCGTCTTTCGGCGAATTCACGAGCATTCTCGTAGATACTGTTGGCGCATCTTCTCGTACGACATGGTCCTATAGACAAAATCCCTTTCTGTTAGCGTTAACGCCAACGAAAAATGGAGTAATTGACTCTTCCCTTCCCATCGGCGTTTTGTAAATGTATCTATGTATCAGTGGAGAAAAACTTTAATCGATATTTTTTTGTCTGTGGATCGATAAGGTAAATATCGATCCACAGACAAAAAAATATCTATTAACGTTTTAGTAGCCAATTGGTAGTCACACACCCAGTTAGTAGTCACATGTCACCATTTTATCAGCTTCAATGAAATTCTGGTTTAGTCCCATCTCAGCACCCATGAGGTAATGTATCATGCCCACGAAACATTCCCATTTTATTTTGTGCCCTGTGCCGAGATGGGACTAAACTGAAATGCTTTAGGTTTGGTGACACTGGGACCTTTCTCCAGCTTAAAAAAATATTGACCCGCCCATGTTTCGCACGGGAGTCACTTTGTCCAAGGGTGTGATCTAAATCTACTAATGTATGACACACACGATCACAATATTGTAAATATGTGAGCAACATGTTTCTATAAAAATTATCAATTTAGAAAAAATAAATACGGCTTTTATTTTATGTAGACAACCAAACAGACAAACTAGGTACTCGTACTTTGTGTTATACTTTTAATAGACAGATACATGCAGATACAGGAGCTCGTGGCTAAGATAAAGCCGTACAGATCCATCGGTCAAAGGTTAAGCTACGCTAGCCGCGGTCGGTCTGTGAATGGGTGACCATCCCTATCATACCGAGTTACCTCCGTGCCTCGGAAAGCACATAAAGCCGTTGGTCCCGGCTGTCATTTGTAGATCTTTGGCAGTCGTTATGGGTAGTCAGAAGCCAGAAAGTCTGACAACCAGTCTTACCATGCTAGAAGTCAATTCGAAAATGAACGAATTTGACAACAGCATGTATGTCTCATCATCATCTGCCTAGCCTTTTCCCAACTATATTGGGGTCGGCTTCCAGTCTAACTGGATGCAGTTGAATGCCAGTGTTTTACATTGAGCGACTGCTTATCGGACCTCCACAACCCAGTTACTTTCGTTATCATTTTCGAATTGACTACTAGCATGCTTACTAGGTACGTACTGAAAAAAATCTGTGATTTATCTTTGCTCGTGGATTCTGAAACATTTCTCCGAAATTCGTTTCGCCGTTAAACGGTTCACCGACAGAACGATTCTAGCTCGTGCACTCTACCCAGCGCGGCGGCGTTAGCTTTCTCCGTCTCAGACATAATAATAACATCAGCCTATTACTGTCCCACTGCTGGGCTAAGGTCTCTTCTCATACAAAGAAAAGCACGAGTATTGATCACCCTGCTTGCTCAAGCTAGAAATTTCAGACTTACATTAATTATAAGTTCAGGTTTCCTCACGGTATCTTTCTATACCGATGTCCGTGATATGCGAGATAAACTTGGAAAGTACATGTGAATTGAAAAATTTACATTGGTAGGTACTTACCAGGGCCCTGTTTCTCAAAACTATTAGTTTACTAGTATATTAGTTATTAGTTCCTAGTGTAAAAATTACTAGTTCTAATATTTCCTGTTTCTCACAAACAGGTACTGGAACTGGACTAATAAATAATAGTAGCAGACTAATAAAAAATATTAGGCTGACTTGGCTGAATACACACATTACCCATGCCTCTTTACTGATTAAAGAAGAATGCCGAAAAAGTTTCCGGCATTTTTTGATTAGTTTGATTTTCAACAGACTTAAAAAAAAAATTCTTAATTCCACAAGTAAATTTATATTTTATTTTTGTTTGACCACGCATAACTTTTTTCAGTGCAGTCCGATTTCGATGATTCTTTTTTTAATTGGTAGTGTATACCTCAGTTGCTCCCTTGAAAAACTCCACCCCTACGGGTAGAAAATTAAGGGATGACTGTTTTTTTGGTGTCACCGTTTCGTAATTAATTTGTATCGTAAGAAGTAGGCACCAAAGATTCGCTGGACAACCAAGGCAACAGATATAGCTCAAAGAATTGCCAAACTTAAGTGGCAGTGGGCAAGGCATATTGCTCGCAGAATTTTTATCATGACTAGCTATAAGCCCGACCACTTAACTGACACCATTCCTGAGGTAGCTGCACAGTGCTAGAGGGGTGTGGTGACGTGATGCGAGAGCTCACTGATATGTCAATTTGTGACAACTGCCACCCTTCCAGCACCGCGCAGCCAGCTGCCTCAGGAATCTATGTGCTAGAAAATCTTGGAAGTATCAAAAAGCATATAAGTCTAGGTACCTTATTCTTTAATAAAAGTAAACATATATCAAAAATAAAATCTATAAAAATTAAAATCGCCGTTAATATTATACACGATCAAATAATCACGTGATCAAATCTAATGTGACATTTTTGTTGTCTCAGTTTTGAGAGCAGTGATAGGAAATCAAAGTCACCATTTAAGGGGATAGTCATCCTATGATTAGAGTCAGGTGATGGAAGCCGTTGTCTTGGTTGGACTAGGTCAACAAAATAGAGCGGCCTTGTATCCTTACGTACTCGTAAGCGCGTATATGTAGTAGTTTCCGTAGTAATGTCCACGGTAATATCCATAGCAGCATCCGAGTCCGCAACAGTTTCCATCGCATTGTACATAGTAGCGATCATATAACTTTCACTTGTTTGCATATAAGATCTTCCTGAACGCCGTCCGGGATCAGTGATATCATTGCTATCTGTGTTATCAGTGCTATCTGGTCTATCAGTTCTACCAGTGATAACAGTGATATCAGTGTCAGTATCCACATGAGCAGCATCTAAAAAGAAAAAACTGTCAGCCAACTTTGAAATGTAGACTTGCATAGATATCCGTGTAGAATTTTATTGTTCTGTGCCTCGAAACAATAAGTAAATGATGTTTTGCTTATTGTAACGAGACAGCGACACATCGGCTTTCGCTGAAAATCAGCGCCGTGGTTCGTGCCTTCCTGCGGACCAAGGCATTTAAGCTGAGCGTTGGCCGTTTCGCGCGGTAGTGATGCACTGTTTCCGACTCTGACATTTTATTTTTTTAGTATCCACTTGTTTTAGTTTTAGGCTTTGTAACAATGTATATGTAATATGTGCGTCGCTTTCGCGTGAATAAAGGTTTTTCTTTCTTTATTTCTAATTGATTAACTTTGAACTGACGCAGGTGCGTAAGTGCGTAAGTATATTATACTGGACAAGAACGTCGAACCCGCGTGAATGGTTCCGTATGATGAACATGTTATTTATCATGTTTAACCCAAGAACAACCTTAACATTGTAGTTATAAGATTGTACGCACAATATTGAAAAAAATACCATGTTACCTTGTTACACTTACATTTTACTCTAATCTGTGTATAAGTAATGAACTATTTTATAAATTTATTTCAAAATTTAAGTTTCAGCATTTGCTCTCCGCAAATTTTGAACTTCAGCATAATACCAAGGAGGTAAGGGAGAGAATGGTAAATTTTGGTTTATTTGCATAACTTCAAAGCTTTGCATTGGAGACCTCACAACAAGCCCTTTCATTTGATATGTCAGATGGTACACATTGGAAATTTTTATTTTCTAATTACATATTAATCCCCTCCCACTAAAGGGACCCATCATTATCATCAGCCGAAAGGCGTCCACTGAACTACATAAGCCTCCCCCATAGAACGCCACAACGAGCGGCAACCTGCCACTTGCATCCATCGGTTACCCGCGACCTTGACGATAGCGTCGGTCCATCTGGTGGGAGACCTACCAACGCTGCGTCTTCCGGTTCGTCGTCGCCACTCGAGAACCTTTCTTCCCCATTGGTTATCGGTTCTTCGACCGATATGGCCTGCCCATTGCCACTTGCCAAAGTGACCCCTATGTTCAAAATTCATAAAAGAAAATTAAATATGACAGACAACAACATAAGGGGTTCCGGATTTTCCATTTCAGTTACGGAATACTAAATACGATATTAGTCCTACCTTCCACTTGCATCATTTTCTGACCAACGAAGCAGTAGTTGTAGCCCAGCCCGACTCCAAGCCCTATTGAAATAGTAACAGTGCTAACGATGCACAGAATTATTCCTGTCATGGCAGCAATTGACGTTAATCTGAAATGATATTTATACTGTACAACCCCAGATTATGAAACAAAGATAGACCGCGCGGAACACTGAGAGTGAAGCCAAAAAAGCAAATATAAATTTAAAAGCGAATACCTACAACGCGCTTCGTACTCTACTGACACGAGTCAGAAAATCATAAAGAGCTGCATCGTTAAAAAAAAACAAATAAAAATACAAATACAAATTTAAAAGCGAACACAATCATGAGACTGTAAATTAAATTTAAAAAATGATGTAGTTTTAAAAACCTTTCTGTTATTTGTTTGTTACTGGTATTTAATAAATAAAATGAAATGTAAAATAACAAAAAGTCTTTCAATTTTAAAAAATATTACGTAGGCCATGTGCTAAATAGGTAAGTATTTCTTATTTTTCTACACTCCATGGGCATTGCCTGTTTAAATAAAATCGATGAAATTAACGTAGGTACGTTTACCCTGCAAGTTTGTGGTAGGCCCATTGTTTTCCGCTGGATTTCCAAAATACTTTTTATATGTCCTATCACTACACATTATATAACAAAGTCCCCAGCCGCGTCTGTGTGTCTGTCTGTCTGTTTGGAATGAACTCAAAGACTACTGAACGAATTTTCATGCGGTTTTCACCAATAGACAGAGTGATTCATGAGGAAGATGTTTATTGTATAATTTGTCAAAAATAAGTTTGTGTTGAAATATGGCAATGATTGTTGAAGGTGGCGGAAAAAATCAAAGCGACTGGGCGTTATGTAGATGGTTATGCTCCACTACCCGTGCAAAGCCGGGGCGTGCCGCTAGTAAAATATAAAATTGAATTTAAATTTATTTACAACTTTACTTCATTTATAACCTGTCCTATTTTAATAGCATTGAAACAAAAAAAAATTATATAACCGGCCAAGCGCGAATGAAACTCGCGTGGAGAGGGTTCCGTACAATGCCAAAGTCAAATGTTTTATTCAATCTTTATTTTTAATTGATATAATTATTAAAGGTTTTCCTGTAATCTACAAGCAATGAGTATTTTTTTCAAAATTTTAGGCTCGGTAGTTTCGGAGATTAGGGGTGATCAATTTTCATCTTCTTTCATGAATAAAATCAAAACTATTTATTTTACAATAAGAACATAAATATTGGTTAATGGTTGGTTAATGGTTGGTTGGTTGGTTGATAGATTGGTTATTGGTTGGTTGAACGCGCTAATCTCAGGATCTACTGGTTCGAATTGAAAAATTATTTTTGTGTTGGATAGTCCATTTATCGAGGAAGGCTATATTATCGGCCCATGCGAAGCCGGGCCGGGTTGCTAGTTTGATATATGACACAGTAAGGTTTGCAATTATTTTTATTTTCCTATTTTGTCACTAGAAAATGACCCTTATTTAAAAAAAAATATCTATTTACTTTGCACATCTGTGTTTGGGTCATAGGATTAAACCATCCTACCAAATTTCACCTGATTTGGTCTAGTAGATTCGGAGCAATTTGGCTGTAACAGACGAACGGACAGAACGCACGAGTGATCCTATAAGGGTTTGCTTTTTTGTACGGAACCCTAAAAAATGTACTTATAATCAGTAGGTACAATAACCAAACCACACACGTGTATTGTTCGTTGTTGAGGATTTCCATTGTCTATCCGAAGCTCTACATCAGATTGTCATGAAAGTCATAGGGGATTATACAGAAAGTCTGTCCTTCTCAAATCAAAAACCATCAAATTCGGTTAAGAAATATCGGAAATATAAGGTAACAAACGGAATAAAAAACAAAACATACCTACGGGTTGAATTGAAAACCTCCTCGTTTTTTTTAAGTCGGTTGTTAAACATTGTTCGTTATGGCAAAACTAATTTTGACCTAGTTCCATATAAAATTCAATTTCACAAAATGAGAGTTAAAAGAGATCCATAGCGAAAAATCTAATTTTGTCTATAAAACTTGCATTCACATCTAAATCATTTATGTAGTTAATGGAATACCTACTGCAAGCACCTATAAAGTAATTTTCTCTAAAATGTGCGTGGTGCTGCGGTTTACCTTTTTATGGTCAAAGTAACTCCATGTTATAAGTACTATTAGTTGTTGTACCAAACTATGGGTTACCTATCTCTAAATTAAAGATTATGGTAAGTATTTAAATGTTAACTTAATGTTTTTTCAGCCAAATCCAAACATTTAAGTATATAATTATTTTCTGAAACGAAGGTGGCTGAAAAATAGCGGCTGAGAGTCGATACGTATTTTTGCCGAAAAGTGTCGAAACAGTATCATATACTCCAAAATTTAAATCATTGTTGAGCATTGAGCTGAGCTATTAATCGGTAGCGGTCATGAATAAGGTCAGAAATGAGTATAGGAAGTTTGAAAGCCAGAGATAGAAAAGTTAGAAGAATCGTTTATCTTGGGTATGGGCATGTCAAAGAATTATGAATATTAATGTGGATGAGTGGAGCAGAAGAGAAAGGCCGAAGAAAAAATGGATGTATTATGAGAAGAATCATATAAAAGAGAAGGGAGACAGTGATATCCTGACGCTGACAGGACGGTATGGAAGAAGAAAACGTGTTGCGTCGACACCCAGGAAAATTGGGATAGGGGCAGGAAGATGTTGATGATGGTAGCCGTAGATACGGTAAAGCAATACTGCCAGCCTATTGCTGCATTGAGAGAGAGATTAACTTTGCTGGGAACGAGAGTGTCACTCCTTTACGTAATGTGTAAAAGCAATACTTATTATTCTTTGACCCGATGCTCTAAAAACCGCCCAGAAAAATATTCAATGATTAGAATAACTTACTTTTCCAAAGCTTGAACAAAACCGCCTACGAAGCTACCAATAATTGTTCCACATCCGCAACACATATTAAACAGCGAATAAAAATAGTTTCAATAAAAAAAAATATAAAATATTATACAAAAATATATCTAAACTTCAATAAAGTTCGAAAAGATAAAAAAAACAGAGTATACAAAATAAATAATGGAAATAGTTTTAGAATAAAGAAGCTTTTATTACTAAAGAATGAATAAAGACTTCTCTATTCTGTTTTAAAAAAGTCTGTTAATGAGGTAAAAACTGAAAGCTGTTAAGGATTACAACACTATTAATTTGTTAATCGCCATAGTTGAATAAGTCCGCGTTTTTTGTTCGATTGTTGACAAAATGTACATACGACTTGGAGTGTAGCACAATTAAACAACTAAAGGAAAGGGAAGCGTTTAACACTGGTAAAAAATAAAATTAGACAAATAAAAAACCCGACTGCGTAAATAGCGAACTTTAAATAAAAACTGAAAAGAAATAAACAAGTCCTGTAGTCTAGATATATGTTTAGTACGTTGAATAACTATACGATTGAACTAAAAACCACGTCAATAGCGATTTCATCAGTCGGGACCCATTAAAATCTAGACCAGCTCAAATCTTCCCTATAATGGGTCACGACTGATCAAATCGATATTGGCGTGGTTTTTAGTTCAATAGTATAGTTATTCAACATACATACTAAACATATATTTAGACTACATATGTACAGGACTTGTTTATTTCTTTTTAGTTTTTATTTAAAGTTCGCTTTTTACGCAGTCGGGTTTTTTATTTGTCTAATTTTATTTTTTTATTTGAGGCTTTTCAGTTATGAATACCTATTCTAAGTTACGTAAGCTGTCTATCCTGTTACAATTCTGGTGTATCTTTACTATTACGTGTTTTTAGAGTTTCGAAGTCAACATGGATCCCTGTATAGTTTCGCCATGCCCGACCGTCCGTCGTCGGTCCGCAGTGTAGTTTCAAAGACGCAACCCTACATTGCGCGTAGCCTACCACGCACTTGGTCGTTTTTTTTTTGTATTATTATTATAATACTAACGCATTCTTTTTTGGAATCCTTAAAATGACCTCTTTATTTTAATACCCACATTGCAGATATCGAAGAAAAAATAGTTTTATGACGTGATTTTTATTTTTATATTTTATGGATTACTGTGATGATATACATTTTTAGAATCTTTAAAATAAGCCCTTGAATTTGATACCCATACTATACCTTTAAAAAAAAAATATTCTTTTTTACTTCACACAATGGCATTTCCCAGCTGCCAAGTTTATTTATTTCTTTTGTCACCTATCTAAGAACACTTGGACTAATGAGACGAATCTAACGATACCTTAAATGACATAAATCCGTTCGGTAGTTTGGAAGATATCAGGTAATAAAGAATATTTTATTTTATTTTACCGGCGCGAAAAACATAACCCTTTCCTTGCAGTCGGGGTAAAAAAGCAGTGGAAACTTAGTGGAAACGTGTGAAGTGTTAATATTATTATAATAATTATGTAAAATATTTCGTGATTGTTTAATAAAGTTATTTATTTATTTTATTATAATCTCTTATTCATTTACAAACATGTACAAAGCTTAAAAATAATTTAAAAATAAATATATTATGTACAATGGAGGGCTCACAGGGCATCAAAAAACTCGTCCACATCGCTCACAATGGGACAAGTGCCCAAAAGGCTAGCAGCATTACCACGTTGAACGGCAATGCTAATTCTTTGGCCCAAGAAAAGGCCAGCCCTCTGGTCACGTGAAGAGTCGACCAGCCGCTTAGAAATGTCTCTAAAAACAAGGTGAGCACTCGGACCCCATGCATGGCCCTGTTTCAACCCCAAACGGCTCAAACATATAACTTCCAAGAAGGTTATGAAATAAAATTATCCCTTTATTTATTAAAAACTGAACGCGTATGAATGGAATACATAACCTCACTGTTTATTTATTTATTATTTATTTATTTGCACTTCATGCACAATATGAAGATAAGGTGAAGAAAAGGAGTGTTGTTGATGCTTTAAAACAAACCGACTAGGTATTTCTTAAGTAGGTAATAAAAAAAATACCGAAGTTCTTTTTAGTACTAGGAAGTACCACTATTGAAAGAAATACTACTAATATCTACTTTAGAAAATTTAGTAAAATAAAGTGGATTCCGCAAAAAAAAATGACTTACCCGTGCAAAGTCAATGCATAGTAATTTTTGTTTTTGTGTTCATGAAGGCATGAAGGCAAGGCAATTGTCAGTAAAAAAATAATTTCCACCATGGGTAAGTCCATGATGGAAATTATTTTTTTACTGGCAATTACATCAAATATAATAAAACCACTTTTTTTACATAAAATCATTTCCCACAAACTACACCGTTTGACAGCCCACCGACGCCGACGTGCCACAACAAGTTGAGAATAAATGTACTCAGAATGGCTAACAGTTTTGCTAACAGTCCACGTTCTGACAGGTATTTGCATCATACATACCTCAGATTATGAAACACAAGGCAGATAGACCGCGCGGAATACTGAGAGTGAAGCTACCAAAGCAAATACAAATTCAAAAGCGAATACCTACAATTCGCTTCGCGCTGTACTGACACGAGTCAGAACAGCACGAAGCGAAACATCGTTAAAAACAAAAAAATGAGCCGTCACGGAACGCCTGGCAGATGTGAAACATCGACATTATTTTGTAAAAGTAATATGCAGAAAAGAACAGATTGTGATAGGAACTAAATGTCATAAAGATAAAATAAAATATTACGATTTTTTTTTCCAGATAACGATGACTATTTATTAAATAAACATTTATTTTTAAAAGAGTAAGTATGGAGTTTTTTGCCCATTCTTCTCCATACAAAACTACCTTTTGGAATGGGCACCTAGAATCATTTTTTTTTTTTTTTTTCTCATTTGACGTTCAAAAGTTCCTTATAATGGTCTAATTGAAATAAATGATTTGACTTTGACTTTGACTTTTCATTAAATACAAAAATTTACGAATTTATTTCAAATCGTAACTACTTAATTCGTTTAATCATTGACTTCGGTAATCGCACAGTCGATTGCGCATGGCGACGCGTCGCCACACCGTACACACTACTGCATATAGACTGTATTTATATACCATCATATAGCGTGGCGACGCGTCGCCACGGCATGCGTCGCCACGACAGAAATCGGTTTTACGTGCGGCTATAGATGTTTCACATCAAAAACAAATACTAATACAAACACAAATTCAAAAGCAAATACAATCTCGAGATTGTAGGTATTCGTTCTTGAATTTGTAATTGCTTTGATGGCTTCACTCATAGTGTTTCGCGCGGTCTATCTGCCTTTTGTTTCATAATCTGAGTGAGATACATACATTTAAAGTTAAAGGTATCTTCAAAGTTTTACCTCGGTGGTTTTGGCCAAAAATACTGGCCACTTTAAGTAAATACCCTGCTAAATTGAAAGAAGAAATTCACGTTAACAAATTATTTATGTCAGTGTTCTGTGGTATATTATTTATATTTTTATAGAAAAATTTACTTATTTTTATGCACCACTACTCGATATGATGGGCTACACTATATTGGAGATGGATAATTTTCCAGAAGTACTTAAAAAGTTAGTAAAATTGTGTATTAAAACATTCATTATCCACTATATAGGCTTACCAGAAGCATCACCGCAACGGCCAGTTCTGTAGTTCCTTCATCCAGCAAATTAAGTTGGCCTTCACGGGGTCGACGGTCCACCATACGAGACAAGCAAATAATACGCAAAAATAATGAAATACTGCGATCGCCAATCCGCCTGCCAAGCGTGGCGATTATGGCAATGCCCCTCTTGGGGAGGCCTATGTCCAACAGTGGACGTCTTTAGGCTGAAATGATGATGATGAATGAAATAGAGATAATCTTCTATCTTTACATAATAATATAATAGGTACCATTGTCCCACTGCAGGGCAAAGTCCTCTTCTAAAACAGAGAAGGCACGAGCATTGATCACCATACTTGCTCAAGGCAAATTGGCGATTTCAGACTTATATAAATTTTAAATCTAGGTTTCCTCACGATGTTTTCCTTCAGCGATGTCAGTGGTGTCCAACATAAACTTAGAATGTACCTACATATATATGAAATTAAAAAGTCACATTGGTACTTGCTCCTGCCAGATTGTAAACCCACAACCTCGTGCATGAGAGGACGCCTTAACCACTGGACCATCACGACACTATCTATTTTCTTCTATTTTTGAATGTTTATAATTATAGGATTGGCAGAGCTAGCTTTGGCACTCCTCCAAAACCTTTACAACTGATCATACAAAATGATCCCCTTTCTACATCCACAGCACCCCGAACATTCAGTCCCGTTAGTAATGTTGCCATGTACGTAATATCTTTAAATCGTCGATCCCACAATCCCTTAAGACCTCTAACCAGTGCGTCCTACCTACCCGTAATGACTTACGGAGCCGAAACGTGGCGTTCACCGTGGGCCTGGTCCACAAATTCAAGTTTGCTCAGCGTGCCATGGAGAGAGCGATGCTCGGGGTTTCTCTGGTGGATTGAATTCGCAATGAAGTCATTCGCCAGAGAACTAAAGTCACCGACGTTGCGCATCGAATTAGCACGCTGAAGTGAAAGTGGGCTGGCCACGTCTGCAGACGGACAGACGGTAGATGGAGCAAACACACTCTAGAGTGGAGACCGCGTTTGGGCAAGCGTAGTGTGGGACGCCCTGTAGCACGATGGACCGGTGATCTAAAGAAGGTGGCTGGCAGCGGATGGATGCGGGTTGCCCAAGACCGGGTTGGTTGGCGATCTCTGGGGGAGGCCTACGTTCAGCAGTGGACGGCAATAGGCTGATATGATGATGATGATGATGATGACCTATGTTGCCTGGTTTATTTGACTTCGGTATTTGGTACAGCTCATAAGTAAAAGCCACTCCCCATTCGAAAATCTACCCTATAAATGGCAGTAGTAATGAGCTAACATGTAGGTATACTTATCCTAAAATTCTTTTTTGCTTATTTTCCAGGAAGCCTCGCTGGATGACGTGTGCTGCTGTAACATTAGCCATATTTACTATCACTGCATCTGCAGTGGCAGTGGGTGCCTTCATCGGCTACACATACTGCTACATCGAACACCGGTCTATGTCAGGTCAGACTAGCAATCATTCTTAGATTATGGTTCATTTCTCCTAATTCTCCTAAAGCGTCACCGCTTTATGGTTGATCCATGGTCTCGAACCAAGTGCTTTGCTTCCACATTCATTGTGCGAACTGTAAGGCTGTGCAATTTACTGCCCACCTCTCTATTCCCCGATACATTTAATCTGGGTATCTTCAAGGCTCGAGTGTACCGGTTTATGCAAGGCAAGCGTGCCACCCACCTTAGACCGCATTCTCCTAATTCTCCTAAAGCGTCACCGCTATATGGTTGAAGTTCCATGGTCTCGAACCAAGCGCTTTACTTCCACATGTATTGTGCGAACTGGAAGACTGTGGAATTTACTGCTCTCTATTCCCCGATACATTTAATCTGGGTATCTTTAAGGCTGCAGTGAACCGGTTTATACAATTCAATAGCGTGCCACCCACCTTAGACCGCACCATCACTTAAGATCCAGGTGAGTTGCAACCAAACGCAAGCTTAAAAGACTATAAAAAATAACTTTAACTTTTTTAATCGTGGAAAAGGATTCTTCATTGTTTTACTTCAAAAGGACCAAATAGTTTCGACAAAAAAGCAAAAGATTAAAAACGAGTTTAATTACTGGATAAAGTTCAACTTTATTACTTTTCTCTTTTTTTCTTTTTGGTAAGAATGCTCTCTGCATTGCAGAGGTAGATATATAGGCGGAAGTAACTCCCTACTTCCCAACCCCTGAAGAAAGAGTAATTTGTAAGTGGAGCGGAAAGATGGGAGCAAAGGGGATATTACTTAGGAATCGTCGTACATTCAGGCATTTGCACTAAGCACAGTTTTATTATTCTCGCAGGATGACGGATTATGAAAAAAAACGTATTAAGCTTTGCTTTCTCAGGATATCTAATACGAAGTTTATTTAGTCTTGCAACAGTATTTTTTGTATATTATGTAACCTTATAACCGTCAGAGCTGTGAAGAAATATCTTAATAATTCACAGAACTGAAATGCTATAGCTTATGCCCGCGACTTCGTTCGCGTGAATGTCGGCTATCTTCGTGGCTTTTTTGCGTACCCTAATTGTTTTTATAAAATAAGACTAGCCTATTTTACTCCTAACATCTTTTTTTAGCATCATCTATCTGCCAGTATAAGTCCCATCGAAATGATATTAACCGTTTCAAATATAAACCGGAACAAACAAACAGACAGACAGACAAAAGTTTTAAAATTTGGTTTCTTGGTAGAGTGTAAACATTGATAGTATTTAGTAAAAAGCGGCCGAATGCGAGTCGGACTCGCCCATGAAGGATTCCGTAGCAGCAAGTAAGGTAAATTGCGGTTTACGATTTATGACGTATTAAAAAAAAACTACTTACTAGATCTCGTTCAAACCAATTTTCGGTGGAAGTGTACATGGTAATGGCAACGCGAGAGGGGGGGACACACATTTTACCACTTTGGAAGTGTCTCTCGCGTAAACTATTCAATTTAGATAAAAATGACGTTAGAAACTTCAATATTATTTTTGAAGACCTATCCATAGATACCCCACACGTACGGTTTTGATGAAAAAAAATGTTTGAGTTTCAGTTCTAAGTATGGGGAAAAATTTATTGCTTTTTTCTATTTTTGTACATTTGGCTACGGAACCCTAAAAAGTGATTATTTTGACATTACAAACAGCTCCTTTGTCAACCTATTGCCGTCCACTACTGAATGTAGGCCTCCCTCACATGTCGCCAACCGTTTACCTACATTTTCTCTTTATCTACAAAGATGACGGTTAATACAGAAGTATGCATGGAAGAAGAAAACATGTGGCGCCAAAGAGTTAAGATACGAGCAGGAGACAGAGGCTGATGATAATGAAGATCAACTAAAATGAAATACACATACACATGAAAGTGTAAATATAATAGCAATACTTCTCTCGCACAGTCATTGCAGTGCTGTATTTGATAGGCTCCGGATTTGAAGCACTCGTGAAACTTACCTCAAACGAAGTTCGAGTATCAATATTTTGCATAATTTATTTTATACATTTTTTAATATTAGAATTGGCTAACGTTTAGCCGCAACTCACCTGATCTTAAGTAATGATGCGGCCTACGGTGGAGCACGCTTGCCTAGGATGAACCAGTTCAATCGTGCCTTGAAGATACCCAGATTATATTTATCAAGAAACAGAGAGGCGGGCAGTGAATTCCACAGTCTGATAGTTCACACAATTAATGTGAAAGCAAAGCGCTTGGCTCGAGGGCGTGGAACTTTAACCATATAGCGGTGATGCTCCGCCGCTTCATTTATTAAAGGATATGATCAGCACTGTTCTTCTGTGTCCAGAAATTGAATTCCGCTAAGGTACTCCATCGGGTGGATCGAATGATTTACTTCCAACCTGTACGCAAAATACGCGCTGAGACGTGGAGTTGCGGACACCAGCCCGTGATACTACTACTACTTCTAGGTAGTACTCCATGCCTAATGAAAATCGTTTCAACGCCCTTAAAACATACCAGACCGCTGACAGTTTCTTGGTCTATCTTTTAGCAAAATGATAAACCAACCTTTTTACTAGATACTATTATTAATACTTAAGCGTGAAACAGTCTGTGGATGCATGCATGTTTGTTACTCTGAAAGAGTAACGGCTGAATCAATTCATTTAATTAGCTGTAATTTAGTTCACATAGATATTGACCCAACTTTTACGCATAGGATAAAAAGAAGAACAAGAAAAGATGAAAATAAGTATTTTACTGTTAGTACCGTTAGTAGTATAGTACCGTTTTTGTATTCAGTAGGATTTGGCTGGCTTACTTCAGCTGCGCAGATGACCTCGCGTGCAGAAACCAGTATTTTCGGGGTTTTTTTTGGCATTCATGTGGATTAAAATCATTATTTCCTTTTACAGGCAACATGA
This sequence comes from Charanyca ferruginea, assembly GCA_947361185.1. NCBI lineage: Eukaryota > Metazoa > Arthropoda > Insecta > Lepidoptera > Noctuidae > Charanyca > Charanyca ferruginea. The sequence continues at coordinate 17,857,324 of OX376070.1, read as the reverse complement.
CACACTCGATGCACTTTCAAATCATGCAACTGCCAGCGATGATTGACAGCGTAGAGAACTTAAAGAAGAACAGGACGATAAACAGTGCTTTATCCAGCGTATTTATAACTAGGCTCCTGAACCTGGGTGAGGGACTGATCTCCGAGGAAACGGCCTTACTACCTTGTTCCAATGAAACTTCACCCGAACTTTTACATGTAATGCTCTGAATCACGTGACAAAACATTAATCTTGTCAGGCGTTTTGTCGAAATGAAACAAATTCGACAAAATCCATGACACATTTTGTCACTAGAAGCTAGCTGCTCGTTTTGGAGAATCGGATGTGTATATCTGAACTAGTAAAATTTTAAAGTCCCAAATCTTTGTTTTACTGCGTGAATTGAATTTTTGCTACATGATGACGAAATCCTATCTCGCAAAAGTTGTCAAACAAGTCAGTGCATTTTAAATTGTGAACTAACCCCATAGTTAATTCACGATTATTCGGAAAAAATATTCGAAATGTCAATAAAATATCAAAATAGCTCCTCTAAAATGGAAATAAAAAGAAAATAACGTAAGATAGTTTAAAAAAAAGCTCAAGGAACTTACTCTAGATAGGGTCATGAATTAAAATTTGGAACAGTGATGACTACAAATGATGGCCAGTATGTTGGCTACAGAATCGTATATATTGATTTCTTTTTTAACCGACTTCAAAAAAGGAAAAGGTTCTCAATTCGACTATATTTTTAACTCGAGGAAGAATATGTTTGACATTATGGATGATGAACATGTGTGTTCTTGATATTATTTAATTAAAGTGCACATCAACAAGTAACTCTGTTTGCTCTCCAATCAGATAACATTGTTAAAGTCTATTTATTTGATATTTCAGAGCATAATCTCCTGTTTTTTTTTTCGAATACTATAATTTTCGGGGTGCTAAAATTTTGCAAGAGTGTCAAACAGTCAAGAGAGGAATATTAAGTAGAATTATAAGTTATCTCAAAATCTCCAAACAATTTGCAGCAAAATTGTTGCTGAAATTCATTCAATTATATTGTAAAGTACCTACACTTGCTAATTTTTGAGTTCGAGACGGAAGATAATTTTTTTTGTTTACTTTGTGGGCACACTTTTACCAGTCCGTCATATTATTTATTTCTGCCACACTGACTAGCATTTCTGCTAGATAGCCCAAAGTTCTAAGGTCACTGTCAGGCAAATACTTTAATAGGTTTTTCCACTGATGGCACTCATAGTTGATTAACCGTTTTTGTTGGGGAATGCCAACATTCCCCAAGACCACTCTCAACGATACATCAGTCATAGAAATTCTTATGAATTGACCCTTCAGTTTCTAATAAAAGTTCCTTTTGTTATTTTCCTTGTTATGGCGTTAACAATGTAGACATTTATGAATGGCAATTTATATATGTCATTCTGACTAACCACGCGGTACCTAACTACTGCAATAGAACTGGCTAACAGGACGTCTCACACGCATCTCAGGATGTGCAATAAATCGGATGACGACACCACTTAAATCCATTTCATTCGCGAGTGCAACGATCTACTTATAGGATAATGGTTTAAATAGACTGTTAATAGTACCTTCATCAATTGACTATCATTCGGTCACTTGAGGTAAGTACATTATCTTTATTTTTTAGTTGAAGGTGCTTAACTACCGTCACCGCATAATACCTTTGTCTAATGCGTTTAGCTTGTGTCAGTCGTAATGCTACTACCGACATTGAAATGATGCAATATTGTTTTAAATCCTCAAGTTTTTTTAGCTTCATTTGACCTAGAGTTACACAAACGTAGTTAACTACACACTTCCTCGAATGATACATCATTATTATGTTTTCTAATGTTTCTGGTGTGTTTCCAAATGTATCCCTATTTTTTTATAAGATTTTGGTCATAATTATCAAGACTGCATTATATGACCCTGAATTTTATTACAGTTTATGCTTTACGAAATGTGGAAGTGTAGATAGGATTAGTAGATATACTATTTCTTGTGAGTTTGTAAACGTATCTATTATTTATTTGTAGGTTTTGCAAAATTTAACGGTAGAATGGGTATCTATCCATCCAATCTACACTTCTCCTCTTTGTCAATCATCACTGAAACATAAGGTGTCATATTTTAATAGATTACCTACTTCATCGTCATCATCATGTCAATCTTTAAACGTCTACAGACTGTTGAGCATATATCTCCCCCAGAGACCTCCACCTGTGTCGGTCCCGCGCCACGTTCATCCAACAGCTTCCCGCGGGTCGGACCAGGTCGTCGGTCCATCTTGTGAGGGGCCTGCTTACACTGCGTCTACTGGCCGCCACTCCAGGACCTTTGTGCCCCGTCAGTCATCGGCTCTACGGGCAATGTGCCCAGCCCACTGCCACTTGATTACCTAAGTAGGTAAGTACCTCGCAGTAAATAAAACAACTGAAGTGATCATAGGCGACGTACCCCATTAATATAAGATCACCACAAACGTAGAACGCAACGAAGTGTCCCCATGATACCCCTTGATTGTAATTGACCGAATTTGTTCAGAAACTCCGAGTGAAAGGCTAACCGAATTGCAACGGAGTGGAATCTACGTGTAAATAACGAATATACGTCGGTACAGGTTAAAGCTTTTATGCAGCTTGTGATGTATTGGGCGGGTATTTTGTAGAGCAAGGCAGGAAATACTTTTTAAAATATTACACTTGGAGTGACACCAAAATGAAAAATTGTTACCTGACTATACTCCATTTATTTGACAATTATAACGACCAAATAACTATAGTTATTAGGTTATAGTACTTTCGCCGCGGCTTCGTTCGCATAATTTTATTAAGGACACCTACTTTATATGTGCGTGTGGTGTGAGGACCACTTTGTTAAAACTCTTTGAAATTGTGCTTAGGATTCAGTGAACATTCCCAAAGAATTGTGACAGTCAAAAACAGATTTTGTGAAAGTCAAATAAGCGAGTTATGGACTGTAAAGTTCGGCCCTCAGTACTCACATAGAGGATTGAGGGCCCACCTGTAACGGATGAACTATGAACAATACAGAAAAAGCCTTATATACCTATATTCTAATAGGTTTGTGTTTGACCGCATAAGGTGGAACACGCTTGCCTAGGAAGAACCTATTCACTCGTGCCTTGAAGATACCTACCCAGATTATACTTATCAGGGAATTCAGAGAGGCGGGCAGTGAATTTCACAGTCTGGCAGATAATAATTATAATCTTTATTTATAAATATGAGACAACCATATAGAGTAACTTACCTAATAATATACCCAGGATAGAGAAGATAACCCAGGATAGAAATTGTCCGTGTGGTGTCGGACGTAAAAAATAGCACCATCCCATATCTTCCCGTGGGTGTCGTAAGAGGCGACGAGGGAGTCACCAGAGAATGAGCAGCAGCGTTCTCTGTGCCTTTGTAACAACCATACTGCGATCGCCAACCCGCCTGCCAAGCGTGGCGATTGTGGCAAAACCTCCCCATTTCTTGGGGGAGGCCTATGTCCAGCAGTAAATGTCTGTCGGCTGAAATGATGAGAGAAGATAATGTTAAAATAAAGCCTATAGCACTGTGATGATGAGATAGCATCCAATTGTCGTAAGATATTCGGAATCGGATCAGTAGTCGCGGAGATTAGCACTAATATAAAGCTACGTTATCCCTAAGTGCTATAAGGCTATATTTTATTATCAAAATTAAATAAGGATTCGTAAGCAAATTCATGCGGATGAAGTCGTGAAAACTAGTTAAGAACAAAGAGACGATTCATTAGGATTGTGGTGAATTTGACACTTATAAAAGTACGCAGTAAATACATATACTATAAACGTCATTCTAAAATGTAACTCGACAATTACTTGTCTGTTTCCTGGAATACCTTTAAATAACTTTCGATTAAATTAAGTACTTGGAGGATCTTTTCATACAAATTCTGTTAAAATTATCTCAACTTTGAAAAACGGAACCCTTATAAGATCACTCCTTGTATCGGTGTGTCCCTCTGTCTTAGCCAATTTGCTCCGAATCCACTAGACCGATTAAGTTGAAATTTGGCACACACGAATTTCTCTGTGACCATGGTAATAAGTAGTACCTAAGTAGTACCTAGGTTAATAGTTCATATAATCAGAGGTGGTAAAACCAGCCCTAATGGTTTAGGTAAGTAGGTTGTTATAAAAACACGGCACGGAAAGACGGATTTTACCTAGACATCACAGTTTATATCTAGACATCCCACAACAGAGTACATACCTACATACCTAGGTATTACTTATGTAATGTAGGAAAATCAATATTGAATTCTGAAATATCATAGATACCTATAATTAGTTACGTAACCTCGTGCAACAGGTTACCAAGCAACTTATTCGTGACTCAGCAGCAACCAATCCGTAATTTGTGGACCAATTGATTAAAGAAGACCGGCAGACGCTCGTTTTAGTACCAATTAATATTGATTCAGTTATGCGGAAGAATTTAGGATACTCTGTCATTTGAGATCCGTGTGTTTTAATAACATCAATTTGTTGATGTTGTCTTTCTAATTACTGTTTAGTTTAACGATTACATACTATTATGAGTTATTTAATAAATTGTTGGATTGATTTACCAACTAGTCTTGCCAAGGGGTATCAAGTTTCCCAGTAACAGTAAGCTCCGTGTAAAAGACTGGCATTCAGCTGCGTCCGATTAGACTGGAAGCCGACTCCAATATAGTTAGGAAAAGGCTAGGCAAATAATGTTGGATTGATTGAATGCTGAGGTAGACGACCGGCCATCTAATTCTACTTTCTGAATATAGATAGTGAAAACCGTCGAGCATGAAGCGATGGTTGACAATACAACGAGCTCATGTAGTAACGACCTTCAGTTATAAGGATACGAGGAAGAAGCAGGAGCATATAGGAAAATACATATATTCAACTTTTTAAGTTAACTTAGCCCCGCTATAAACAAATGTGGTCAAAATACCGAGATTTCTGTGCTGAAATATTTTTATGTATTTTACACCTTCCCAAATAAATACTCTGAATGAAAAAATGCGAAAATCACATCAGAATCTACTGTTACTTAAATGTTTTGTCACACAATCCAATGTTTTGTTTTTCTTTCATGAAGTGTCGGAAGTTACAGACCTATCACGTCTACGTGGGACATTGTACTGCCTCTTGTGTTTATAATTTATTTAATACTGCCATAAGGGTTCAGTAATGCTGCTTGGAGTTAGACATGGGGATATAAATTTTTGTACACAAGAAATCTGAAAAGAGCGATCTTCTACCACTAACTATAAAGGTTAACGCCGTAGCCTTACGTACTTTGTGCTTCTACCAGTTTTTTTTTAAATTTAATATGGGATGTCGTGATGATCCGTAAGGCGCCCACCTCTCATGTACGAGGTTGTGGGTTTGCAACCGGGCACGAGAAAGTACCTACCAATATGATTTAGGACTCTTACACACGAGCGGCATGTTGACAACGACAGAGGTAACTGCAACCGTTGGCACGCGTCAGCGGCAGCCATCGACGCGTCAACGGCAGGCGTCGACATGCCAACCTCAAACAACGACAACCACGGCTGCCGCTGATCTTTGAAGTTGGCATGTCGACGGATGCCGTCGACGCGTCACCGGTTGCCGTCGACGCGTCACCGGTTGCCGTCGACGCGTCACCGGTTGCGTCGACGCGTCACCGGTTGCCGTCGGCGCGTCACCAGTTGCCTCTGACTCGTCGACGGCTGCAGTTACCTCTGCCGTTGACAACATGCCGCTCGTGTGTAAGAGCCCTTATTCAATATTATCATATTAGGTACTTTCTAAGTTTATCTTGGCCATCACTGACATCAGTGAAGGAAAATATGATGAAGAAACTTGGACTTAGGTGTAATGAAAATAAGTCTGAAATCGGTATTCCGCCTTGAGCGCACGTGGTGATCAATGCTCGTGCCTTCTCTGTATGAGAAGAGGTCTTTGCCCAGCAGTGGGTCAATTATAGGCTGATATTGTTATTTTTATTATTATTTGTTTTATAATATGTACGATCAACAAAAGAGATAAGTAACCAAGCAGTTGATGTTTTCTCGAGTTTAACTCATGAACTGTTTATTTTTATTGATTTTTAATATCATTAGAAAACATTCATCGGTTTCTAAAAAAACGTCCACTGTATCTCAAGAACTTGGATCTTTAACTTTTTTGTTGACGGTACATATTTTATTGAGGTATAAACAACTCCTTGACACAGAAATTACACAAACTGACTTTAAACCAAGATCGTGAATCAAGAAGTGAATCTAACAAAAGATTATATTATTCAATCATCTTCATATTAAAGTTTTTTGTGCAAGCAAAATTATATTTATACAATGATTTTCATCCTTGAGTTTTTACTAGGTACTGAGGTATCGTCAGTCTAGCAAAAAGTTGTTGTGGGTTGAAGAATAATAATAAAAGCAGTGAGATGTAAAATGTAAGCGTTTTTTACTTAGATACAGTCAGCGACAAAAGTTGATTAACACTACTTTTAAATATCATAATAGACACTAAATAATACGATGCACTAATTTCTAGTATTTCAAGTACCTAACAGCTAAAAGTTTATTATAATATCTTGATTAATTTTATAAACACTCCTTATATTTTTTTAACACGCTTTTATTAGCTTCGGTTGTATGTATTTACTTTTGAACTCGATTTTCACCCCCTTCAAAACGTAGGATTGATTTGAAACTTCGCACACTTATTAAGGACTGATGACAATGCAATAATATGGTATCATTGAACTGATCTAATGATGGAGCCGGGAGGTAGGCACTGGTGCTCCATAACAGAACAGCGTATTCTACTCGTATTTGGGCTTGTTAGAATTGTCTTGAGATTCACTTTGACCATAATAAATTACTTTTTAAGGTCTGATGATGGAGTCGGAAGATAGGCACTAGAATTCTATAACGGAACAACATATTGTACTCGTGTTTGGGCGTGTAAGAACTGCGTTGGGATGCACTTTGACCATGATTACTTTTTAAGGTCTGATAATGGAGCCGGAAGATAGGCATTGGCACTCCATAAAGGAACAACATATTCTACTCGTGTTTCTTGTTAGAACTGTCTTGATGTACTTAGACCATGATTCCATTTAACATGGCATCCACATGGTAAACAGCTATACAAGCTATACGATGTAGTTATACGAATGTAACGCTACAGTTTTTAATATGCAGACTAAAAGTGTACGATGCTGTGCACTATAAGACTAAAAAAGTAGAAAAAAAAATAGAAAAACACCTAGAACTAAAAGGTAGAAAATAATTTTAAAATAAGAATAGTTTATTATATAGAATCCACCAACTTATAATTGTTAATAAATTTTAATAACCAAGTATAAAGTAGAAATTAAGTTTCTAGTAAAAAATAATTTCTTACATTTATTGTAAAAAAGCGTGGGGTGTTTGATCAAATATTCCAGATTAGCTAGTAGCTTCATAAAAAGTAAGAATTATTGCAAAAATATGATAAAGAAGCACCCAACGTTTTTTACAATAAATGTAGGTAATTATTTTTTACTAAATTAATTTCTACTTTAAAGTTATTAAACATCATCAATTGGTGGATTCTATATAACAAACTATTCTTATAACAAAATTATTTTCTACCTTTTAGTTCGGATTGAAATTAAAGCGTGTTTTTTTTTTAGTTTTTTTTAACTGTTATTTTAATATTGTGCTCAATAATTACGATTTAATAATCTGTAAACTTTTGTTGCTGACCGTTCCTAACTAAGTAAAGCAAAGACCAAGGTCAACCGTGCTGTAGGCAGCTGTACCTACCTAAGTGCAAAATGTGAAATCAAAGATTACATGCTATTTAATGGAATATGGTTGACACTTTAACAATTAATAATGTATTATTACGTAGGTTGGTACGCAATTAACTGGGAACAATTAGAACCTATTTTGGTATCACTATCGAAGGAAGGAACACCTGCCACTCGGAAGTAATTTGCAGTGGCCTGTATGGAAAGCGCTCAATAGACTGTGCACCCAGGTAGGCCGCTGCAAACACAATCTAGCAAAATGGGGCATAATAGATCCCACCGACACCCAGTGTGAGTGCGGTGATCCTGACCAGACAATGGCCCACTTATTACAGTGCCCAAAGTGCCCCTACACCTGCACCTTAGAGGACATTAAAAACGCCACTGATGCTGCGATAAATGTCATGTGTACTGGGCCCAAGTAGTCTAGCATAAAGGAAAACCATCGATTCGAAAAGAAGAAGAAGAAGATCACTATCGAAAACTGTAATGGTATCACTTCACCTGGCGTATTTGTGTAAATATTTGCCTTATTTGGATAATAAAAATCAACTTCATTTCAGTAATTATAGGGTATGTTTTGTATTAACCAAGAAGCGCAAATATTTGTACAAAGACACAAGAGAAGTGCCACCAAAAAAAATTTAAGCCCAAAGAACGTAAAATTGTGTGTTTTGAGTCGCGTAACCTAAGCTGCATTTCTTTTCATACGAAAACCCTGTTTGCTTCAGTATGAAGTTGCCAGTTTTAGTTAAATGTAAAATGCGACTCACGATGGTTTGGCCTTACACTACGAAATCGCTGTTCTCTGCTATCTGCTCATTCTAATTTCAAATTGTAGTTTCATGAAGACATTGTATTTGTATGTACTACTTCCCATTAGCTGAGCGTTGCATTGGTATACTAAGAGTTATCGTTCTAGTTACGAACAGTTTAGTGTTATTTTTAATTGAATGGCTTTTTTTATCAAATAGAGGTTTTACGTTTTCTTTTACGTGAAAAGTGGTTTTATTTCTTTTATTTTTTGTACTAGCGACCCGACCTGGCTTCGCATGGGCCTTTCTCGATAAATGGACTATCCAACACAAAAAGATTTTTTCAATTCGAACCCGTAGATTCTGAGATTAGCGCGTTCAACCAAACAAACAAACAAACTTTTTAGCTTTATAATATTAGTATAGATTTTATTCCATGTTGTAATATTTTTTCCATTAGGTACCTACCATTTTTGTGTTCATTTCATTTACTAGGCTTTATTTTCAACCACACAACATAATATACAGTCCCTAATCGCCTACTACTCCACACTTGACTAATCGCCATTAACCGAAACTATCGACATGGCTGATTGTCTGGTGCGAATTAGCATTAAAAAAATATTGTAAGTATTTGTGCTAAAACGTAAGAAACATTGAATATACCCCTTGTGTCAGATGTTAAGCTTCCCATGCAAATAGTGAGACTAACGGTTACACCATATATCACGTCAGCGACAAAAGAACAACACGCTCTATTTATCACAAAAAAAGAAAATATAAAGGGTGAAGTTAAAGCTTTGCCCTCAGTAAGGCACGACGCTACACAATTTGTGCCGGCTTGGTAGGTCTGTATTGAAAAATTCCTTATGAGCTAAGATCTCAGAGGTAGCCACACCTTAGTCATTTTAACATACTTAGCTGAAATTATGAGAATAGACAGGAACAGCAACAGTACAGGTATACGTACCTACTTGCTGCCCGGAGGCCTCTCGCCTCCTCCCAATATCCCACATTATGGGGTAAAATAATAATAATAATAATTTTTAACGTTGAAAATGACTAGTTTCATGGTTTCTTTGAGAATTATTTAACAATCGACCAATTTAAGGATACGTGTGATTTCGTGGAACCTTGGTGAATTTTTAAGAAGCCCACTTTAGGAATGACTACTTTAGATCGTTTTTAAACTATTCTCAATTTAATCTTTCATCCATGCTTAAATGTCGAAGGTCGTCTCTGATGGAATCTTATTCCAAAGTTGCCGTATCTAACTAAAGTCGAAAGTGCATGCTTATACTAATGGTTGCGAATTTTGATGTTCCACAATGTAGTTAATTGCGAAAATATTAAAAATAAATCGAAAATAAAATCCTAGTGTGGGGCAACATTTTCCTTAGAGACCTACATATTCGAAATGAAAAATGTCTTGGGCAACCCATTATTTTAACCATAATTTAACTAACGTGCTACAGATTTGAGTCGCAGTGAACACGACGGTTACCTACCCAAGTGGTGTAGTAGTGTGTACATTGCTAGAGCCATGCGTGGCTTAAACTGGCCCATCGTATACATATCCGAGAACTGATGATCGGTAACAATTGGTCAAGTTCTCACAATACTACCACACAATGGACGATGCGTAACCAAACAAACGAGTTCCTGAGTCAAGAGTGAACCGTCATTGTACCTATGATGCTTTGTGATTTGACCTTTTTTACTCTGCTTACCAAATCTATGTAATTCTCTCAAACTAACTCGATTCCACTAGTAAAAAAAAAAAGTAAAATATCCTTTAATTTCCACACTAATTGAAACAGTACAGACATTATTAAAATAAATGGAGCCTAAACTAGGGCAGCCCTGTATTTCAGGACTCTATTTCAGGTCTTCCTCCGGCAGCGAGTGAGTACAATTTATTAATGAATGACAAGTACAAAACAACAACAACAAAACAACTAGTAGGCAAAACAAATAGAATACTAGCTATTGCCCGCGACTTCGTCCGCGTGAATGTCGGTCATCACGGATGCAGATAAAGTTTTAGATAAAAATCCTATGTCCTTCCGAAGAGTTCAAACTATCTTCATACTAAATTTCATCGAAATCGGTTCAGTCGTTTCATGGTGATAGCGTAACAGACAAAGTTACTTTCGCGTTTATAATATTAGTATGGACTAGCACTAAGTCCGCGTGAATATCCTTAAGGACCTCTAAATTTTTAATAATAAAATATAGTCTATGTTACTCAGAGGTAATGGCGCTTTCGAATGGTGAAAGAATTTTTGAAATCGGACCAGCAGTTTTTGAGTTAAATCGTAACAAACAAATCTTTCCTCTTTATGTCATTAGTTTAGATAAGTGTAGATAAGTCACGCACAACAGCATGTCTATTCTGTATTTACATTTCCGTTGGTGAGTTTAGGTGAGCCAGTTTAAGTTGAGCTGTTGATCTGATGACATACATTCAGGACTGAGAGCTCACCTCAAGATCATTTAATAGCACTACAGATACTAATCTACTTAAATTGCTATTAGAAAAAAAACAAGGAACACGAGAAAATTTGAATACTTAGGTACCTACTTACAAAAAACGAAGGAATTTAAATTAATTGTAATTTTCAAATAAATGTAAAATGTGTTATTGTTATTCATTTTCCTGGTTGGTTATTCAACGTGGGTTCTGTTTATGGAAATTAAATATGTTTAGTAGGTTAATTTCATTAAGACCCCATATCTATATTTGTACCTACCTATTTAATCAATCCAATATTAATTACAATCTTTAAAATAAGTTAAATACCTACTATCTAACTTTAATAGATATAGAAGATAAATCATAATAAAATTAGTAACAAAAAGCTAATACAAAAACGAAATAACAGGCAACAAAATGAGAAAAGAGAATGTCCTATTATTTTTTCTAATTTAGTTTAAAATACAATGCAATTTTTAATGACGAACCAAAAAAATCCACTGAAAATATCATTTCGACCTCTTGGAAACAGCAAGAAACATCAAATTGATAGAATCAATACTAAGATGTTACATAGTCAATATTATTATTCCTATCTCAAATACAGTACTAAAACATAATATCTGCGGTTAAAATCAACAGAGGGATATATTAGATCATACTTGATTTGATTGAACAGTTTCTGGAGAATTGTTCCATGAACTTAGGAAATAACTGGAACGTGAAACTACGAAGAAAGGGTAGTAAGTAAATAGGTAACTGAATTCTGTGCTGGCTCGAATTTAGCTAATTTGGTAAATTGATTTCCTTGATGGGAAATCTTATGCTGAACTAGAATAAGCTAAAGTAAACTAACTTTCAAATCTAAAAATTCTTCTCAAGTTCTTGACATCGATCGATCAACACTTTCAGCACGTCTCATAAACTTGTTACTAAAATCCGGTTCTCGCATCCCGTTGAACCCTAAAAAGGATGAGTACATACAAAAAAGGTTTAAGCTACGGCTTTATAGTGACGTGTTCCCGGGCCGTTCCGACCGATCGCACGCGCCGACAGAGCTGAGAGCTGTGCGCGCGCTTCTTACTCACGTATTCTAAAACTAACCATTTCTTTGCAAAATTAATCAACAAATAAATTTGCACGCTCAGTTTCTGTATGGACCATTATTTTTCATTACATATCGCGTTTTCTGATAAGTAAACCGTTTCGTTTTGTTGTGTACAGTGCTGTAAATCCGTTCGGTCAAAACTGATTAGAGTGAAATTTTATTGAATGTGATAATACTTGTTCCGGCCTTCATGGTAACAAAATAATTGGTTTGGTGCCATGTGACGTACGAGAAAATAACACGGGTTAGTGGATTTGTTCGTACAGGTGTGTATGATTGGCTTTATTTAATTATATCATAACTACATACTGTGTAATGCAACAATTAAGTGTGAGGAGTATTTAATGATTTACATATTCATAGGGTGATTTATATGTAAAGTTGAGATAAAGAAACCACATAATAGGTAATAGCATTTTCCACTATTCACTTGGAGGTACTAGAAGTAGCTACCACAGATATAAGGAGTACAGTTTTATTGCTACCACAAATGGATTTTGGTATGTTATTTTATTTTACCTCTGGCTACAAAATTGCGCTTGAGTTACTTCAGAAACAAATTAAGGGGGAAAATGAGCATGTTCAACCGATTATTATTGAATCAATAACTCGATATTTCGATAATAGAATACCTATGCAATTTTATTAAAAACTAGCACTTTTCCCGCGACTTCTTCCGCATTTATTTTCTCAAGAAGACTTTCTCTCCCCTTTTTTTTTCAAAATATAGCCTATGTTACTTAGGGATAATGTAGCATTCTAATAGTGAAAATTTAAAATCGGACCAGTAGTTGTTGAGTTAAATCCGAACAAACAAACAAGCAAATCTTTCCTCCTAAGTAGGTACAGAAGTATATTGTAGACATGCTGATATGCCTGCGACTTCGTCCGCGTGAATTTCGGTTATAGACTGTGGGGTTTTATATTTTTTGCGCAGAACTCATTTCTTTTCTAAAATAAAAATACCTATGCCTATGTTACTCTTGATAACATCAGCTATCCACCAGTAAAAGTCCCGTCAAAATAGGACCAGCATTTCAGAGATTAGCCGGAACAAACAGAGAGACAGACAAACAAAAATGTTAAAAATTGTTTTTTTTTATTATTAGTACAGTCGAACAAGCTATTTGGTTTACAGGCAAAAATATTCATCTTTCTACTACAATAACAATATTTAATTAATTTGCTTTATATTGAGCATATAGGTAGTTACCAGGGATACCTACGAACTCGAGATACAAAAATGAAATAAAGTTGAATATTGTGTGTGTAGTAGAAAGATGAATATTTTTGCCTGTATACCAAATAGCTTGTTCGACTGTACCATGTAAACATTCAAATGTATTTCGTAGAAAGCTGTTATTTTAACATTACAAACAGACAATGTAATTTTATTTATTTGTTTATAAGATAAAAAAATACAAAATGGATACCGATTTTTAATTTCCGAATTTTGTGAAGGTTTTTTTGATCGTAATTATTAAATAATTTTGCACAACCAATTTAAAATAAATCTGTTTGTGCCAAAAGCCTACCTATATCAGTACTTGTATTGCTTAGAACATCACCAGACTGCTAAGCATTTTATACGACGTATACTTACTAAGTATGTACTTAGGTACTACTTAGTACCTACACGTCTTAGTTTTAGTAGGTATAACTTTTCAAATTATTATAATATAGGGAAAATACAAAAGACGATTTCCACGTGCTTAACAGGAAGTATTTTGATTAAACAATATGACATAATATGTACACAATGTTAGTGACATAAGTCCAAATAGTCGTCTGGTCACGTTCTTAGAAAACTCCCGTCATAATATTTATGATAAGCGAATATTCGACGCTGTTATGTAATAACTACCCATATAACATTTTACCGACCGAATTTCGGTCACGGCGCGGCGGCGGTCAATCGCGATGGAGACTAACAGGGCCGGATTAGGCAACTGCCTAGGGGCCCCACACACCGAGAAAAGAAATATTGACAATGTTGAAAACTAAAACGTAATGTAGTAAAAAAACCGGACAAGTGCGAGTCGGACTCGCTCACCGAGATTTCCGTACGAATTTGTAAGTACTTAACCATACTAAAATTATAAATGAGATAGTAACTCGGTCTGTTACGCTTCCACGATGAAACGGCTGAACCGATTTTGATGAAATTTGGTATAAAAATAGGTTGAACCCTGGGAAAGCATAGTTAGGAAATGTATAGTTTTCAGATTTTCCCTCTATTTATAGTACTTGTAAGACGATATAACTTGCCAAATTTAATAGTTCTAGGTCAACGGAAAGTAATGATTCCCTTGAGAGTGATGAAATTGGTCGAAATGTACGTTTTTTGCGACATAAACGACCGTACCTTTTTCTCACGTTAACTTAAAAGTTTGATTTTTTCACACCTTCAAGGGACCGTGGACCTAAGTATATGGGCAAATTTCAACTCGATACCTCTACGCGTTCCCGAAATAAAGGGTCTTGACGGACCGACGGATAGACAGGCAGACAGACAGACAGACGGACAACAAAGTGATCCTATATAAAAAGGGTTCCGTTTTTCCTTTTGAGGTACGGAACCATAAAAATCACAAGCGATACCTCAATACACTGTTTGTAATGTTTATTTATTTTATTTTATTACTAGCTACCCGACCCGGCTTCGCATGGGCCTAAACCCTTCCCCGATAAATGGACTATCCAACACAAAAAGAATTTTTCAATTCGATTCAGTAGATCCTGAGATTAACGCGTTCAACCAAACAAACAAACAAACTCTTCAGCTTTATAATATTAGTATAGATTTTTAAGAAAACTTACAGCTAGTATATTTGAGTAGTACCTAGTACATAGAAGAAAGCCAATTACAAGTTTCAGAAAAAAAGAAAACAGATATCAAATATTTTCTAAGACACTCTTTTTCCCGTAAAACTGAAGTTAAAGGTACTGAAATTTATCTAGATATCTTGAATTTAAGACGTAAAGTTGAGAAAGTTTTGAATTTAATACGGAAAGCAATCTTAACTATGTTTGATTTTCTACAAACAAATTATTTTTAATATTTTTGCAAAATTATTCTTATCTCAAGCCATGCTGCTAAAGAGAATATAGTCTTTGCATGCTGCCATACTATCGGTCTATTCTGTAAAAAACAACAATAATATGAATCATTTGGTGTTCGATTTAAGGCGGTACCCTGAGCAAATAACCTTGAGCATTCGTTCCCTTTGCGCCGCGCAAGAGATACAGTAGCGAAATACGCTCAGATTTTAGAATTAAATCTTTATACAATCACATTTTGGGATTTTGAAAAAAAAAAATTCTACCGAAATGTTCATTAATAAATTGCCTATCCATTAGTGTTAGTAAAATAATGAATTAATGGTTACTTGCCGAGAAGATGCATGTTTTCAATAATTATTTCTCATTTCTGTGGTTTAGTTGTGAGGAGATTAGTTAAATACTATAGGTACTTCGTAAACAAAAATCAGATCTACCATTTTGGAGTCAAGATTATGTAGAAATTTTATCTCTTTTTTAATTGTTGATATTTCTTTTGGATAAAGAGTATTTAGGTCCGAAAAACTGAACAAAAAACGGCTAGCGCTGCGTTTTGCACAGGGACGCGCCTTAAATAAATAAATAAAAAATCCGCCTCGGTGGTTTGACGTAAGTTGCCTCCTCACCTAATGCTACTAAGGATTAACAACTCAGCACACGCTAGATTCACCGAAGGAGTTTTTTACTGAATACCACTGCAAGAATGTTATTCAAGCTTCTAGGTAGCAAAAAATGTAAATAAGTTAGGTACCATACGGCTATAGTAACTCTGGTCTAAGCCAAAAGGCCAAGGTTTTTGTAAGAAGTATTAGGTGCTTTGTGTCACCATCTTTTTCACTAAGACTATTATTAGGTAGCAGGCTATAATTGTCTTAAATTCTTTGAAATTCAAAGTAAATATAATTAGTACTAGCTTCTGCCCGCGACTTCGTCCGCGTGAATGTCGATTATCGCGGATGCAGGCGAAGTCGCGGATTTAAAAGTAACCTATGTCCTTCCCCAGGGTTCAAGCTATTTTCGTACCAAATTTCATCAAAATCGGTTCAGTCGTTTCATCGTGAAAGCGTAACAGACAGAGTTACTTTCGCATTTATAATATTAAAGTATGAATTAGCGTCATCCTTTCTAATCTCAATTAGTTTGAGTTTTGCAGGGTCCTTTTCTTTCGTCCTTTTCTATCCTTCTTATACTAGCTCTTGCCCGCGACCTCATCTACGTGAATTTAAGAATAAAAAAGTAGCCTATGTCCTTCCTTGTTGCTCAATCTTGTTGTGTACCAAATAATCATCAAGATCGGTGCAGTGGTTTAACCGTGAAAGCGTAATGTTTCTGAGATGATTTAACTGGACTATATCTATTCGATAGTCCTATTGGTTCGATATTGCGTTTTCGAGCGCTCAATTAAGGCGACGATATACGACTTTAACAGATTTTAAACTGACAATCACGTCAAAATGTGCAGTGTAAATGATTTGAAAAAAATATATGTTAAACTAGAACATTCTCTTAATCATATAGAAAGTGAATATTTTTGATTAAGTTCATATTAAATAGTTTAATTAACTCGTGAAGTAGTGTCTGACGCGGACAAAACATTGACAATCACACAAAATCCGATCCGGTATAATTATCCGAAACTTACACTATCTTACAGACAATTTTATTATCTATCTTTTAGTATACGCCTTTTTTTTAATTTTGAAAGAATACTACTTTTATTTAATTTTTTCGACTAAACTTTGAGAGTTTTGGACGCAAAACTCATGCAGAACGGACGCAGTCTGCGTCCAAAACTCTCAAAGTTTAGTCGAAAAAATTAAATATGAAAAATTAAAGAATGTTCTAGTTTAACATATATTTTTTTCAAATCATTTACACTGCACGTTTTGACGTGATTGTCAGTTTAAATCTGTAAAAGTCGTATATCGTCGCCTTAAGGAAGAAAATCACTCAAATAGATAACTTTGTCGAATGAATAGCTATCGAAAGTTTATCCGACGACCTCAGAAACCGGGCATTAGACAGACAGAATTACTTTTGCATTTATAATATTAGTTTATGGATGAGTCCAAGGAATTTTGGAGGTCTTTGTTAGAGATACCAATTTTATTGTCTTATTCTAAGTGCTATCCGTACTATTACAATCATATTACTAATGCGAAATGGTTCTCAAACATGGTATTTGACAAATCAGCAGAGGTCCACTCACGCGTTTTGCCAAAGAGCTATGCTGGAACCGGGTTAGGAATACTACTATCCATTCCATTACTATAATAGCTGACATCACTCGAAAAGTTGTCACGCTGAAGTGGAATTGGACAGGACACATCTGGTGCATGTCAGACGATGATTAGGCCAAATGCATAACTCAATGGTTCTGTTTCCATGGCAAGCGTCATCGCGGTAGACCCAGGCGGAGATGGCGAGATGATCTAGACTCTGTCGACAAATACTTAATGACCGAAATAGCCATTGAAAGAGAGACGGCCGTGACTGTAGTGGAGTGGGTAAAAGCAGGCTGAAAAAAAAATGAAAGTATCTATGTCTATCTACATGTTTCGATTTCTCACTATAACCAATGTTGATGTTATTTGGTAGGTAGGTACAGCATATTGCTTGAACCATGAGCATTATAATATGTTAACATTGCCAACCCCAAAATATTGTATGGACAAATTCGTAGGTACTACACAGCGATCAAATCGCAGACTACTTAGGTACTATATATAGGTATAGTTCCTAATAAATCCAGGCAGAAACAAGCAGAGAACCACAGGTGTTAATTAGTTGAACAGCAAACGAAGCTCCCTTTAATTTGCTCAGTCTCGACTCGAACCCTTTGCAGTAACAAGGAATCAAATGTTAAAAGCAACTGGATAACCTATTTGATCTCCGATGTGCAGGCTAACCCCGCATAATTACGCAGGTAAACTCATTTTGATTAAATTGTCAATAAACAGTATTAAGGAAACTTGGAATAACACCTTGAATAGCCAACGTTTGGTTCAAATACGAGTAGCTATCTGCTACTTTGTATCTACATGTTTATGTGTTTATTAACCAGAGGGTAACCTTATCGTATCTTCGAAATCTAATCGAGTTTAATATTCCCTTCGTCTGTCCAAAAGCCATATATTGGTTGCATGTCATTGTTTAACTATTGTGTTTCCTAATTGACAGTTGAGCTCATATATAGGGTGACTGGTAATTAGTGTACGATACTTAAACACGTGATTGTGTTCATAATAACAAACAACTTTCCCGAAGAAAAAGTTTTTTGTACTGGTTCACTTTTATCACAATAACACAACAGCCGTATGAAATTCTTTTTCTTCGGGAAAGTTGTTTGTTATCATGAACACAATCACGTGTTTAAGTATCGTACACTAATTACCAGTCACCCTATATACGAGTATGTCACAGTCAAAACTCTGAGCGCGTATTCGATTCGTGACGAAAACTTCATGTTTTTGCGTTTTGCCCAGAGCAGTATCGTAATGATGTGAGCAGATTATTTAAAGACAATTTACAGTTTTAGAACGATTAAGTCTTGATTTAGACAGCTACAGAGTAAAAGTAGATATAATTTTTAATTATGGTTTTTTAAAGCGAAGACAATTCTTTCATATCGTTTTACGAAAATAGACGTCAGAGTTAACTTTCAGGACGAATACAACCATTACAATATGCCAAAATATTTTGTTTTATGCGTTTTTCCAACAGTATATACAGTCATAAAGACAGCTACAGAGCCAAAATTACGAAAATATTACTATTATGTATTAAAAAACAATGTTGAAAAAGTAGAAAATCGGTTCACTTTGCCAATTTTTTTACACCAGTATTTGAATAAAAAAAAAAAACTTGAGAGGTGTCAAGGGACACCCGGATGGAACGAAGTTCCTTTCGATTAATTAGTGAAGGAATTGTAATAAAATTTTATTACAATTCCTTCACTAATTAATGTGATGCGTTAAAGTGAATTTAAGTGGCTTTAAGCCAGGGCAAAAAAAAAGCGAGGAATGAAAAGTTATTATGGCTGCTTACATTGTAAGTAAGTAATTTTAAAGATTAACATTTTCTAACATGTTAGTACAATGCGTACCTAGTTATTTAAATAGAAAGACCAATCAATTATTTCTGCGCCATCTATTGGCCGTTCGTAATTCGATCTCGAAGAGCACAGTTGCGCCCACGAAATAATAAAAACAAGTATTATTCCGTGGTTGCGCCAATAACGTTAATAGATGGCTCTTAAATCAAATATACAAAAGTGTCGTGACAACTTTTCGTAAGAATTTTTTCCGTCTAGCCCCCTTTCACAACGCGCGATAAGGAACTTCGTTCCAAAACATAACTGATATATTTCGCGCGCTGTCGTTTGCCGATCAATTTCAATGATTCGTGCTTATTTCGTGCATATTTTTTTTCTGATGCACACAAACAGACCATTGTATTGTACTAGTGTGTGTCAATGCTGCTACGCCGTTCTAGCAATCGTTTCGATTTTGAGTTGCGCTAAATAGAATACGCGCCCTTCACCAGTCAAAACTACTTCTGACTACAAAAATCAGTCAAAACTACCTTGGAACGGTTTCAATTTTTCCTTAATATTTAGAAACCCATTAGGTTGGTAGGGTTTTTTTATGACCCTTTTAAAACTTTTGTTTTGAGTGATTCTTATATCAAGGGCGTTCCATTTTTTGTTTTTGTATTGCAAACGCGTTTTATCTTAGATAAGGGTTTTGACTGAAGTCGTTCAAAAGTAGTTTTTACTGGTTAAGATTTTTGACTGTAACATAATTATATAATACCAATAAATAATTGTCCCACAGCAGGGCAAAGGCCTCTTCTCATTCAGAGAAGGCATGAACATTCACCACTCTTGCTCAAGGTGGAATGATGATTTCAAACAGACATGTATTAAATCTAGGCTTCCTTACGATATCTTCCTTCACCAACGTCAGTCATGTCCAAGATAAACTTATGAATTTAAAAAGACACATTGGTATTTGTTCGTGCCTTGTTGCGAACCCACAACCTCTTGAATGAAAGGCAGGCACCCTAACCAGTGGGCCATCTTCTTAAATACAGGGAAATTGAAAAAATACCCAAAACCTCTTAATATGGACTTTGTATCGTCACCCTAAATAACAACTGTTCTACGACTTTGACCTCAACTAAATAACGTAGCCAAAAACAATTTGTTTTCGTTTATTTGAAGTCTGTAAAATGACAATGCCAGATCCTGCCCCACCCATGTACAGAAAAAGTAACCCATGTACAGAAAAGTAAATTAATGAAAATAATTGTAATGAATACTAGAACCTTTCTATACTAAATTGTTTTTCTTTAGAACTTCCGGATTACGAAATACCTACCCACAAAATACAAACTCGTTTTACCTAAAATACAATTTAACCTATAATCAATGTCATTATTGTTTTTAGATTTAAACGGAAACCGCAACTTCTACAGTCACTAAGACTAATGTTTAGTTATCAGCAATAAATAAACAGTAAGATGCTACATATTGCACATGACTTTTATTGAGTGGGGCAAAGTTCTATAAAGTTTCTGGCATTGTCATTTACGTAGGTATACTACGCGCGCGCGCACCCTTATGATAGCGAATATGATGTAGGTAGGCAGGTTCATGTACAGGCACAGCTGATTTGCTCAACTTGGTCGATTATCCAATGGAAGAGATATAATGCAAAATTTAAAGTGCGTTTATATTTTTTGTATGGATAAAAATGTTCCGAATTTTAATAGTCGTAGAACAAATGTTCAGGGTGATAATACGAAATCAGGATTAAGTGGTTTTGGGTATTTTTTCAATTACCCTGTATATCTTATTGACCAAAATAATATGACTAGAATACGTTTTGTATAGAGCACATTGTCGGTACAGTTCTTTTGAAGTCGTCGGAATGGCGTGTTTTTATTATTAGTGATTATTGTACGGTTTTATATTTTGACAACATAGATTGGTGTTGATTAGAACAACTCATCACGCAATAGTTCCTTAGTCATGGTCAGTTATCAATTGATAAGGTGTTCATTGACGGACGCAAGTAGTTGTTTTTATTTCTGGCAAAACGAATCAACCCACATCAAAATTATTTATTTATTTATTTACACTTCATGCACAAAGGTACAAAGGCGGACTTAGCCTCCCAAAAAAAAAATTAAAAAAGCAAAAAAAAAAAAAAACAAACTCCAAAATCCAAAATTAGTCCCATATTAAGTAATTATTTTAGATATTTAAACGCTAAATAATTTTAAATACGTTCTAAACGTACGTTTTGGATGTTACGTTTAAACTCTAATATCGTCGCCTACGAAGCAACTGGAATGGCCTTCTGAGGGTGTTGTCCGAGCGGTGGGACCTGTCCCTGATACAGAGGTGGATGCAGCTTCATGTTAGCGCTTCTCCTCGTGTTATTTGACATGTGTATATTGTGTATTCATTGAATTTTGCTATTGACTGTTTCAATGTGTATTATTTTATTGTCTATTATTTTATTGTATTAGTGTATATTTTATGATTATTTTAATTTATATTGTTTTTTTTTAATTGTATAATGTTTAATGATTTAATTGTATTGCTTGATTTGATGTAATTCTGTGTATGTGTAATTTATTTGTTGTTAATAATTTTATTTTTTTATATGTTTTGATATATAATGTATGGACTATGTCTGAAATAAATAATAATAATGTTTATTAGTCAAAAGATAATATTAGACAAACATAATAGGGTATTTTACTCTATACGAGAAAAAATCTATAAATATGTTATTGAGACAGTTTAGGCATAAAGCAGTCGGAAAATGTAAGTTTTAGTTCATAAAATAACAAAACAAATTTTTAAATTCAATTCAAAGTTTTCAGTATTTTTAATCTGTTATAAAACACCGTGAAATAGTAGCGGCCATCTTATTACGCCGTACGGCTGTGTAAACAAAAAAAAATACAACTGTCAGTCAACCGATTGGCGTAATATAATCTTTGTACTTTTATTATTTTCGTAACCAACGTAATTATTTCATTATTACACCTATTACAAATTAAAATTTTAATTATTTTTAAATGATATACAATTATCATATTTAATATGAGCTCATTTGATACAAAACGAACTGACGTCATTTACGCTGAGCAATATGGCGTCCAGTAAGAGGCGTTTTCGTCAAATTACGCGCGAAATTTGAAAATGTAAAATTTAGATGCATTTTTATGGCCTTATCGATTGAATAAAAATTTTGTGTTTTTTTTTGCTGGCATATTAGCACTATAGAATTTCATTGAGACACTTTTCAAAAAATGGGTGTAATACCCTATTATGACATAGTCGGTAAGCCACAAACTAAGCGTAGCTTGTATCTTGTGACTCAAGGGATGAATGAATTAATAATAATATAATAAATTAATGAATTAATAAAAATGATAATAATATTGGACATAGTACTAATGTAATACATTGGCGCCGATTCCCTTGTTCATATTCTAAACTAAAATTAGACAATTGGCGTCTCTTACTGCCAGGCAGATAAAGAAAAGAGCGGCGATAGATATGAACTAAGTTAGATTTGTCAAATTAGTTTTGAACTTCGCCGTGTTTTTAATCAATACCTATATTTTATACCTATATATTTTAATTGTTTTAACATTTAGATCTACTTAAATCGACAGTTTGTAATATCTGTCTCTTTCTTATTGTATTGGCGAGAAAGCGATATAAATAGCTTAAAATAAGTTTCGCTCGAACACTACAGGATTAGCACCATTTGCAATGTTTACACGAATAATAAAAAACCTATTACTATTAAACTCAAAAACTAATACAATAAGACACCAAAAATTCCCCCACATCGCCATCACCTTAAGGGAATGTGCCTAAGAGACTAGTGGCATTGCCACGTTGGATGGCAATGCTTAATTTCTGACCAAGGTAAAAACCAGCTCTTGGATCACGGGAAGTATCAACCAACTTAATGAACATTTTCTGAAAAAGAATATGAGTACTCGGACTCAGACCCCGCTACCCGAGGGTTTCAACCATAGAAATCTAAAAATCCTGTATTATGGTTTCAACCGAAAACGACTCGAAAATAAAGTTATCACCAAGGATACTACACTTTCGCCATTTGAGGTTTTCTGCAACCGCAGCAGTACCAGCACAGCACACTTAACTAGGAAAATAATACATTTTGCATTTTGTTTTACGCTTACGCAATTTGTAGTATGCCTGAGGTATTAAATCCGCCTTTGTACCTTTTGTTGCAAAAAGTTTAACAAATAAATATAAAATCAGTTTATATCCCATGAGCTTTGATTATATAATGTCTAGATGGAGCGTCAAGTGCACGCAAACGTGTCAAAAAGTGTCAGCCAACTATTGGCTCACAAGTGCTTACCCGCCGATCAGTACAGATCGTGCCGCTTTACTGTCACTACGTATTACGAGCGCTAAATAAAAAACAAATATCAGCGATAAAATGACGGTATGTGCTAAGGAAGGGTAAAAAATACCAAACACGTCACTTATCATCGGTAAGTAACCAAGAAACTACATATTTATTTTTTGTTTTTGTGATTACCAAATCACGCCATATTTTATCAGTGTTGCCAGTTTTTTTTTCACTCTCCCAACTTAACGTCATTTTTGTGGGAATGTATTAGTTGGTTTATGGTTACGTTTATACAATTTCGTTCGTGTACTTTTTCAAAAAACTGGCCAAGTGCGAATCGAACTCGCGTGCAATGGGTTCCGAACTAAAATATTTGTTTTACAATGTTAATTTTTAAATCGTAGATAATAGCTTTTCCTAGTCAAGGCGTATATTTTTTTTAATATGTCTTGACTTTAATTATATTTAATTATTATTTAAAGTTATTTTTAACGCAGTCGAGATTTTTTATTTTTTAAATGATTTGTTTTTATAATAACAATGTTCGCGTATAACTTTTTGTTTAAAAGCCCATTTTAATGATTATATTTGCTTTGGATCGTTTTATTTTACACGAACGATCGCTCAAGCCTCTGTTATACGTGTTTATTTGTAATTAAAATTCATTCCTAATATATCTTTCATTTCAAATTTCCAAATACTGCCTAAAATATTAAATATTGTAATACTTATTTAATTAATTTAGTTGATTTAACTACAACATTCAACCACCCAACTCTAATTAAATTAGTGTTTATGATTTATTTAAAAAGTAACAACTTAATAACACTGCATACATACACCTAAAACTTATCTTATAAGTCTATTTTTTTATGTGATTTATGGGAGAATTGTAGTAGCTGGTATCATTATTTACGCACACAGAGACGTAGATGCACAGTGTAAAACGACGCCTGCACGCACACTTACTTAAAATTGTTGACTCGTTTTCTTTGTTATGATTGTAGGGCGACGCTCCATCTAGACATTATATAATCAAAGCCCATGAGCAACGTTTAGTACAGGGTGAGTGAAAGTATCAATTGAATGAATAATTATGAAACATTATAATGTCTACGTACATTACAAAATCTTTGTCTGTATTAAAGTAATTATAGGTAGGCACTAAAAAAATAATCATACATATTGAAGACCATAATACAATATCATAATAGATACAACAAACACCGCATTATTTCATCTGCAGTGCAATTCTGTAAGAATTCACTCGCGAATTCGAATCCAATCTTATTTCCGATTTCACTTACCTAAAGTGAAAAGTATTTGGTATTCCCTTAAATAGTAACGAAATAATAGTTCGCTTCACTTATGTTGTCACTTAGTGGCACTAGCGTAGCTTTCATCGAGTTACAGACTACCTAAAACCGTTTTCACCGCGGAATCAGAAGTGAGACCTGGAGTGAGTTCTTACAGAATAACATAGCTGAACCTATATTATAAAGAGGAAAGATTTGCTTATTTGTTATGATTTAACACAAATACTATATTCGCGAATTGAAATAATTAGGGACGCTTGAAAAAAATCACGCGGACGAAGTCGGGGGCAAATTGCTAGTGAAATATAAAAGGCATGTTTAAGAACCTCCAGATCTAGTAAATGATCACCAAAAATAGTAAATAAAATAAAACCAAAAATAGTGAATGATCACCAAAATTGTGTTTCGTAAAGTACAAGACTTATTGTAGAAATAAAAGCGATTTGGTTCTGGCACTGGGGTCACAGTCGACATGGTTAGGTTAGGTTAGAACTGTTCTCTCCATGTCGGATCCGCCCCAGGGGGGACCTAAGGGTCAAAAAGATTTTGGTTATTTTGCACGCTAAGATTTGGTGATCATTTACTACATTTGGTATTTAGTAAGTATTTTTTAGTGGTCATTATATTTATTCCCAATATAAAATAGCCGGTGGGGTGGCATTAGTGCCGATGTGATTTGAGTTTGTAACATTCGCTGACCATAGTAATGTGCTGGGAATACTTGACTGAGTATTGTGTTCTATTACTTCTATTACAAAAAACCTTCGAGACCCGAACCTCCGAGTTTGGTAAGGAAATGCCTGTGTTTCAGAAGTCAGTACTTTTGTGATTTATGAAGACATTGCTGGTAGGCCTTTTTAGGCAAAATTTACTCATTTCATCACAATTATGCGTTACGGCAAGTTTGGCGTTTTGGTAGACGAATTGAATAGCATTTCGTGATAGCATAGCTGTTACACAAATTCCCGATACTTATTAAATAAAAAATTAAAAAGAAGAAGAGAAAAAAAAAAAAAAAAAAAATCCTGTCACTGACAAAGTCAAATCAATACAGAGATTTCGCACAAACTGCTGCAGATATATAATTATGTTTCAATAGTAAATAGTGAGTGTGTGTGATGTCATCTTTACGCATTAAATGAGGTTAGATTTCATTAAATGTTTAATTCTCCGAGTTTAATGCTTCCTGTATCCGTTTAGAATGTACAAGGATTCTTACATATTAAATACGTATTGTAACAACAGATTTTTATGTAGGTACCTAAATTCTTAGCAAATAAAGATTTTGTCTATTAAATTTTATTCAACCATCCAAACTCAAACTCAAACTCAAACTCAAAATCATTTATTTCAAATAAACCATTTACAGGTACTTTTGAATTGTCAGAGTCAGTCAGTCAGAAAGTTGAAGCTAGTTGCTCGTTCCAAACAGTAGGTTTCTATGGAGAAGAACGAGCAAGAAACTCCATGAACAACACTCTTTTAAAATCAATAATATGTTACAAATTTCGGTTACATCATTCATATTGAATCTAGGGTACAATGTGAGAACAATGTAACAAGTCGTGTACGTTAAAAGAGGTTTAGATAAAAATATAATCATAATAAACAATTCAAAATAAAATTAGAATAACCGAGGCAGCTAAGAGATGACCAGTCCCAACTAACGGCGCCCGTTCACGAACATGACGCACGGATCGGCATCATTCGACTCAACCATTTTGAAGGGAACCGAATGATCCAACACGCGCGCCACCGTCAGCGAGACATTCCAGTGAGCATGACATACTCCCAACCGCCAGGGCACATTCAAGTCAATGAAAGACATACCTCGTAAATGGTAGCTTTAAATAACATAGTGCTCACATGTATGTGCTATGAAAAATGTATATAATACTAACACATTGAGTTTATACAATGCAAAGATAATGTAGATCTATATCTTCAGCAGCTCCAAAAATAATTAAAAATGCTAATCAATGAATCTATGAACCCTTATGGCTGTGGAGCTAGACCAGCATCCAGCCAAGCATTTTTATCAGTGATGTATTCCCCCAATGAATAATATGCTCGGCTGCATAGTGTGCGTTTTATATAAGACTTAAATTTTGTCTCATTTAGTTGAACAATGTGTCCAATCCAGAACAATCCAACTTATTAAGTACGGTCACGGAACAACATAAATCCAGGCCATGAGATATCGATGCTTATTAAAATGAGGGATCCAATATCAAAATAGGCGGAATTGGGTAAACGACAGACTGTACCTAGTTATTTATTTATTTATACTTCATGCACAAAGGTACAAAGGCTTACCTAACAACTATAATTCTAGTCACTGGAACCATACAAAAATAGGTATATATAAAAGTAGATCGTCCTCAACTAGTAGCTAGATTCCAAAATTCAAACTCAATGTCAAATTATTTATTTTATTAATAACATCTTCTCTTTAAGAAAATGTCCGGGTGTACTACGCCAGCTCGACAAATGGATGTGCGATTAACGCTAGTGCGACAAAACTGTACTGCGACTCACCATAGTTCGAATGCACGCTAGTGCGACACACTGAAGCTCGACATCACGCTGGTGTGACAAATGATTGTGCGACAGTAGTTCGATACTAGGGTAGTGCGACAAACGATTATGCGATACTGCCGTCTATAAAAAAAACTCTATGCATATAAATAAAACAAACTAAAATAAATGCAATATACTTAATCGAAATTATTTGTAAATTTAAAACAATAGGTATTAAACAAAAATGGCTCGATTTGATTTAAGATGAATTTAACCTAATTTTATATCATAAAAAAGAAATATGTAAAAGATCATGCAAGTGAATCATGGAAGTTGGGTAGGCCTTTAGTGTGGGACGCTACATGCGTCGATACTCTTGCGCCATCCCATCTTGCTAGTTTAGCGTGCTGTGTTGGTGCTGCGGCAGCGGCTGCAGAAGACCTCAAACGGCGAAAGTATAGTAACCTTGGTGTGAACGTTATTTTCGAACCGTTTGGGGTTGAAACCCTCGGGTCGTGGGGTCCGAGTGCTCATCTTCTTTTTAAGGAAAAGTCCAAAAAGTTGGTTGACACTTCCCGTGATCCAAGAGCTGGTTTTTACCTTGGTCAGAGATTAAGCATTGCCATGCAACGTGATGTCGCCAGTCTCTTGGGTACATTTCGAGAAGACGGCGATGTAGACGAATTTTATGAAGCCTTATTGTGTTAGTTTTTTTAGTTTAATATTTTTTGTTTTCCATTTTATTATTCTTGTAAATATTGTACATACTTAAACCATAAAATAAATTTATAGAAACACATACATTCATACATTTTCATATATATATTGTGACAATTCTACTAGTTATGAAATAAAAAGCTATGTAGAATTGTATGATAGAATTTAATAGCTCTCACAAGAAAGATTTAGATATGATGAGTATCAAAAACAAGTAATAAATAGAAAACACTAACCTAGACGCATTACGTTCAGGCAGAGATTTCCAGGCTAAAAGGATCCACAGCCTGGCCGGCAAACGGGATCGGCCGAAGAGAAGTCTGCCGCGATCGGCTCCTAGCTTTACGGCGCGGATCTTAGCAGTAAGACCCGTCCTGAGAGCAGCAGCACGCGACAGCACGACGGCACAACTCAGGACCGTTACAGACTTTTGATTGTGGACCGGTAGACTTGCAGTTAGTAGACTGGTAGACTTTAGTAAGTTAAGCGTATAAGTAATCAGCGTGTTACTCAAGCGATAGCGAGATCTAGACTGACCCATTTGACAGGTTTCTTTTCTGACCGCTCTTCCGAAATTCATAATAATCCAAGTATGAATTCTATTTCTAGAACGCCCGTATGGTCTTATAAAGCGGGGTATTATAGTACCGGCCAGACTCAATTATTGTAGACTGCCAGTTATTTTTATTTTATTAGTGCGAATAGGATTTTAAAGAACACCAAATACATCAGCCGGTGTCCAGCTGTTTAGTATAAAATACAGCCATACACACTTACATAAACATCAGTTTGGAGGTTTTACGTTATTTAAGCCGTAATCTAATTAGAAGTATTACTGACAATTGTCAAAATTGACAACTGTCATTGACAAACATGTCATAGCAAAACATTATTTATTTTCCAGATTTATAAATTAGCTTTAAGGAATATAATGTAAGTCAAACTAAAAGGACACACACACACACACACATTGTAAAGAAAAAGACGAGCATAAAGACTGTAAGTACATTTAAAGTATAAAAACAAGTATTATTATAATATGTAAACATCAATTGTGATAAATGATTTCATGCTTATAAAAAGTAAATATAGTATTGTGTTAAACAGAATACTATAATATATGAAAATGTTGGTGGTGTTTTTTCAGCCTCAGACTACATTTCCGATACACTAACCCCGTTACCAATAAACGAAGTATAAACTTAAGTAAATCGTTTTTGAAACTTAAGAATGTAAAATCATTTTTATTTATTTGAAACAGGGCAAATTAGTAAAATTTCCATTATTACATACGATTAACTGATCTGTAATTAGAATAACAAAAACATGCTAACCATCAAGAAGATCATGAAATGTTCACACGAAAATTTTATAATTATAATTGTTTCGAATTATAATCGTAAAGTAATATGTAACAAGTTTTACAACCCGGAATCGAATCCGGGAACAATACTAAGAGTTTGTTACTGAGTGATAACTTAGTAAGGTCATAAAATAGACATAATAATATGATTATGAATGTTTTTAAACGTATTTGTGTATGTATATCAGCTGTCTGACACCCATAGTACAGGGCCTCCCTAGTTTGGGATCAGATGGCCGTTTGTGAAAATATCCCCACATATTATTATTATTATTATTAATACAAATGTTAATTCTTCATGTCGATGTCGCACTAGAGTGATGTCGAGTTTCAGTGTGTCGCACTAGCGTGCATTCGAACTATGGTGAGTCGCAGTACAGTTTTATCGCACTAGCGTTAATTGCACATCCATTTGTCGAGCTGGCGTAGTACACTCGAAATGTCCAAACGATTGGTTGACTCTTCCCGTGATCCACGAGCTGATTTTTACCTTGGTCAGAGGTTAAGCATTGACATCCAAGTAGCAATGCCGCCAGTCTCTTGGCCACATTCCCAGAAGACGGCGTCACGGCGATGTAGAGGAATTTATTGATAGCTTTTTGTTTGTATTACTTTTTTAGTTTAATAGTTACGTATAGGTTAGGTATGTAATTAATAAGTATAAACAATAAGTATTATATAATAAAAGTACATTACATGTCATACAATATTTTGTAAGCATTACTTGAAGACAATGTAGGTACCTACCTTGAATAAAACCATTTTCAACCGACTTCAAAAAAGGAAGAGGTTATCAATTCGTCTGTATTTATTTTTTTGGTCCAGTTCTGACCATGGCATCCATGAGAAAACCGTATAAGTCTTATATTTGCATTAAGTATGTGCGCGATTTGTTACGCGATTTCTCAGGCAAACGTAAAGCGATTTTGAAAATTCTTTTTTTATAGATAGGGTATGCTTCAGGGGTGGTCCCATATAAATTTTATTGAAATTGATTCAGCACTTTTAGAAAAATCAACAAATACCCAAAAATTTTACCTAGACGACGTTTTAGTTTCATCAATCTTTGTAGTAGTTAACTTTCAATCTCTTCTTAATAGATTTGAATGAGAAGGAGGTACTAAAAAGCGGAAAATAAAAAGCTTTTTACAAAAAAGACAACCGCCTTCAAAAAGTGAAAAATAACTTTAGCACAGAACACACATTGACTAGTTTCGGAAGTCGGTGGCAATACAAAACAACAAACAGAACAAAGCCACTGAATTTCGAAACTAAAGTCAATGTGTGTTCTGTGCTAAAGTTATTTTTCACTTTTTGAAGGCGGTTGTCTTTTTTGTAAAAAGCTTTTTTATTAGAATAGGTTTGGTCAAAACATCTCAAACGAAGTAAATTGATGATGGCAATATTAGAAAAATGATGATGCTCGTTTCTCAAGATTCTACTGTCTTTCTTCTATTTCGCATTTATGAAAACTTCGCAGTATACAGGGTGTCCGGTAATTAATGGATAACCTTGAAATGGCTTATAGTAGAACTTATGGCCATTCAATCCTATTTTTATCTGAATGGAAAAAAAAATACGAAAAAAAAAATCATTTCTAGTTTCTCTTTTTTTTATAACAAAAAAATCCCAAAAATTGTACGAATTTTGATTCTGCGGCAAAGAGGAAATGTATGGTCAAGGTTATTTGGTCAGGGAAGCGCCTTAACATTGAGTAGCGTTTGAGTACTTGGCCATTAGATCGACTGGTTTAATTCTCAATTCTAGCGGGTAGAATCTAGTACAAACATAAAATTATTTTACTTCGTCAAGATAACGAATTACTGTTTCCTATTCATTCTTATCTTTACGTTCCTTTGTCTTACATAAGTAGATACCTAATGGTGTTACTATCAACAGTATTGTATCACATCGACTCCAGTAAATTAGCTTTACACGAGCTACTCGTTAATCTAGTCTAAACCTCATGTAAACTAAAACTAGGAATTTTATAGATAGAACCTCAGATTATGAAACAAAAGGCAGATAGACCGCGCGGAACACAGAGTGAAGGCAAAAAAGAAAATACAAATTCAAATGTGAATACCTACAATCTCGTGATTGTATTCGCTTTTGAATTTGTATTTGTAATTTTATTTGTTTTATTTAACGATGCGGCGTTTCGTGCTATACTGACTCGTGCCAGTACAGCACGAAGCGCGTTGTAGGTATTCGCTTTTGAATTTGTATTTGCTTTTTTGGCATCACACTCAGTGTTCCGCGCGGTCTATCTGCCTTTTGTTTCATAATCTGAGGATAGAACATTGAAGTTCTGTTGGTGTTGAAGATGGTGTAAGATATCACAGCATTGATTCTGGTTTCGAACAAATATTTGGCTTAAGTATATGAAGACGTTTTTTTATTATTTATTAGGTGCGTTTCACGGCGGATGACAGGCGTCGAGTAGCACAAGTCCGCGTCTTGGATGCCATCCTGGACCAATATTACATCTTAGGTACCTTTTTGGGGTAAAAACCAAAATTTTGACGCATTTTTCTGGAAACTATGTCTTATAGAATTTAACGACAATTAGTACTAAATTAAATGGTTATTTGCCCAGCACGCCAAAGACTCAAAGTTAAAGACAAACTCGGAAGCAAAGTTAAATAATTATTTCTTCAAAAAAATCTTTTTTACAATAAAGACAACAGCCTTCAAAAACCAAAAAGTGAAAAATAACTTTAAAACAGAACACACGACATTAGTTTCGGAAGTTATTTTTCACTTTTTGGTTTTTGAAGGCGGTTGTCTTTTTTGTTAAAAAGCTTTTTTATTTTTCATTTTTAGTACTTTCTTAGCATCCAGATCCATTAAGAAATGGCAACAAAACAGAGATTGAAAGTACAAGGGAGAACATTACAACATCATCCATGTATATTTTTTTGCTTTATGACGATTTTTTCAAAAAGTGCTGAATCAATTTCGATAAAAATTATATGGGACCACCCTTGAGGCATACCCTATCCATCAAAAAGATTTTTTTTTCAAAATCGCTTTACATTTGCCGGAGAAATCGCGTAACAAATAAAAAAAAAAAAAAAAAAAAACATATTATAGGCGAATTGAGAACCTCCTTCTTTTTGAAGTCGGTTGAAAACGGGAACAAATTATATAAAGGCTGAGTATCGAATTCTACTACAAAAACGTATGTAATTGGCAATCGTTTTCATATAGACGGGGTAACGAAATAACCGCAATAATACGCTTCTTTAATTAATGATTTTTTTACTTAAGTGTAATTTTAAACAATTGTGCTACCATGGATTTCCTTTTCAAGAACTGACAACGCTGCGTAGAACTGTCTATGGCAGTAAGAGCCTAGCCAGTTACTTATTCTATAAATCTATTAAAGCCTAGCGGCGGTTTTGAGTTTTTCACGATGTCAAACTCAAAGTGATTCAGTAAAAAATTTTCGGCAGGTTTTTCGACGATTTTTACGGTAAATTTTGTGTTTTTACTATGATTTATTAGTGTGATATGTATAAAAAAGTCTAGGCTTTGGTGTAAAGGTCATTTCAATACAATTCACGGCGTATTTTGTTTTTTGTCTTGACAGAAGAACAGAAAGAGGAACGAAGGCAAAACCGTCTTAATTACGGGAGTGATTTTGTTCCAAATTGTTGTCTAATTTACTGATTTCAGTATTCCTACAAAATGAAAACGTCCTTTTTGTTGTTTTTTTTTTAGGTGACATCCCAGCAACTTATCTACTTTACATTTTGGAGACTTCATAAAAACTTGCTAATTTCGTCTAAACTAGAATCATTTTGCCAATATATTCCGAATTGTTTTCTAATTTACTATTTTTTTAAACTAATCGTTATAAAACTCCTGATGTAACCCCAACTTTATAGTATTTTGCTACCATTTTGTACCACTATTGTGTCACTGTAGTACAAGTTTCTGTGCGACTTTTGTGTCACCATCGCACAAAATGTTGTGTCACTATTGTGTCATTTGCGTCAATATTTTGAACTTTACCCTTTAATTAACAAGAGCTCAAAAAGACGTTGCTACGGGCATCATTTTTGTTCTAAGCAAGGGCTTAGAACAAAAATGATGATTATTACAAAGTTATTAAATTTCATAGTGTACACTATGAAATCTGTTGAAAAGTGTTTGTTGATATGTTTATATGGAAAACCACTACGTTTGAAAGAAAGAAAGAAAGAAAGAAAAATTGATTGAATTGTATGTTTGAAGTTACAAAAAAGAGTCTTAAATATTTTGAAAAAGAAAAGAAACAAATCCTTCTAGTAACCCAGGCCCCGAACGTTGGTTCCAAAACCTCTCATCCAACGCACGGATCGAGAAGGCCAACGCCAAGCACAATGGCATCAGCCAGGCTAATGCTATTTTAAAATAATAAAAATAAAAACAAAATAATAAAAAGTTTATTGTTCAAAAAAGAGAGTTACATCCATCATTTGTGTGACACTGAGCCCCACACTAGGATACCCTGTGTCGTGGGGATCAGTCTCTTTCGTCTAATGTGAGGCAGATACAGTTGCAATAGGTGTTACACTTTATGAAGTACAAACTAACAAAAAAAATTAAATAAAATATAAAAAATTTAAAAACATTTATTAGAGTTTTTAGTGATTAAGGGTTGTTCCGAATGTTGTGTAGTGTTGTAAGGCTTAATGTAAGTGTGAGTGAGGTAAGGGGAATGTCAGTTTGTATAACGATGTAGGTGAAAGGGTGTGGGTGAAGATTCTACTGAGAAACTAGGTTGAGAATGTGTGTTGTGTGTGTGTGTGTGTCTGTGTGTGGGTGTGTGTGTCTGTGTGTGTGTGTTTGTCTGTGTGTGTGTGTGTGTGTGTGTTATGAGAGTATGTGTTTGTAAATAAGTGCATCGGGATAACTAACAAATTGCTATTATTTGTTCAGTTTCATTATAGTTAAGACCTTGAAGCCATTCCGTAACATGCTTCTTGCACTTATACCTGGTCATGGAGATTAAGTTCAGGTGTTTGTTTGCTTTACTATATAAGTGAGGCCCCATATAGGAGTACGCTTTGTTTCCAAACACTCGATGGCAGACCCTTCTATCCCATATGGGCAGCCTGCGCGAACGTTTATCGTGTTTCATGGTGAAGGATGCTGTTGTGTGAAACCTCATGATTACCGCCTTAATATACAGTTGGCGAACCGTCAGCATTCCAGTATCTCGGTACAGCAAGTCCGTGGGGTAGCGGAACTTCTGGTTGTAGGCTACTTTTAGAATAGCTCTTTGCGCTCGTTCAGCGGTGATAAGAAAACATTTCGCAGCTGAGCCCCAAGCTATTGCAGTACCCCAGAATCGTCTGACACAATGCGTAGTAAGTTATTTTCAGAGTGTGGTCTGCTGTCGATCTTAATTTCCTGAATATGCATAGCAGTTTTCTTACTCGAGCGTTCAGACATTCAATGTGTTTGCTCCAAGTCAGATGTTTGTCTATGTTAATGCCAAGATACTTAATACAGTCAATCTGTTCAAATGTAGGACAGCTACATGTACATCCTAAGTAGTAATCACAGACATGAAATTTAAGTGAGAGTTGAGTGGAAGCCGATGTTTTTTTCTGTTTATCGAGAAGTTTACTATTTTGGTTTTTGCTACATTTAAGGTCAGTAAGTTGTGCTGTAACCTGTTAGAAACGGTTGACATTCCACATGCCGCGACTCTGTAAACTTCCTCCCAAGACTTACCGTGAAAGATAATAGCAGTATCATCGGCATACGTGAAGATTTGTTCATTATTCAGGCTCAGTGAGCAGAGACCATTGACATACAAAAGAAATAGAGTAGGGCCAAGGACACTGCCCTGAGGCACCCCGTATCCTATAGTAGCGAAAGAACTCTGGAAGTCTCCTAAGCAGATCCTTTGCCTGCGGTCACTCAGATACGATATGAACCATTCCAGTGCAGTGCCCCTGATGCCAATGCGTTCCATTTTCTGGATTAGAATCGGTTTTGACACAGTATCAAAGGTTTTGGCAAGGTCCAGGAAGACGCCGCCACATCGTTGCCCATTATCAAGTTTATCAACGACATAATCTACTAAATTAGTGACTGCGTCCTCCGTAGACCTGCCATTACGAAAGCCGTACTGGTTTTCAGACAGCAAGTTCATTTTTTCTAGATATGTCAACAGCCTCCTATTCACCAATTTCTCCAGTATCTTCAATAACGACGTAAGTAGGGATATAGGTCTGTAGTTAGACACTATGGTCGCATCCCCTCCTTTATGAATTGGGCACACATTTGCAACTGTCATTTGGGCTGGGACTATACCGTTGAACATGCTTAAATTGCAAATGTGTGAAATGGAAGCCGCGAGACAGTGTTGGGTAAGTTTAAGAACACGATTTGATATGCCATCCCATCCTGGAGCTGAGTCATTTTTAAGGCTAGACAGAACTGCTTTAACTTCAATTTCATCGGTAGGATTCATAAAGAAAGATTAAATTGGAGGAGCTCCGGTTTTCTCAATTGTCTTGACCAAGTTAGCTAGGTCGGACTCTGATTTTGCTAGAACTACACGTCATACGACGTTGCTTATGTTGCGTTCCAACGTGCAGAGCCGGCCTATCTATACTAATAATAAAGCTAAAGAGTATGTTTTGTTTGTTGAACGTGCTAATCTCCGGAATTACTGGTCCGATTCAGAAAATTCTAAAAAAGGGAGATTCGATCGAATTCGACTCGAAAATCGAATCAAAATAATAATAATAATTTACACTGCTCAAAAGTACAAAAGTTACAGAAATAAACATTTTAATTTTTGTGAGGTGAATGTACATGAGGCATTTCAAAATGTAACAACAACTCCCAAACTGAGACATGCTCGTATCTTGGGTAGTCGGTGATCGGCCGTTCTAAATGTCGTACACATATCACCTTCCTATTTTGTGGAAATATATTATATTACACATAATCGTTACTTATTTCTAAATTACTACTACACACTAATAACACTTGTGCTTTTTATTTTTTTTAATGTTACTTCATGTTAATTTATAATTAATAACTTTGAAAAGTAAGTTTTATTTGACTATTTCAATAAGTTTTTCTGACTCATCATAGCTTAGCTTTAACCAATTTGTTAATTTCTCTTTAAAATTGTGCTTATTTAGTTTATATAGTGAGATCTTTCTATTAATTTTATTGTAAAGCCTGGAACTCATTGCATTGCATGTCGTGATGCAAAAGCTGTTCTATATCGCACAGTGGGGCAAACAAGTGCACCACTTCTTTTTTCAAACCCTCATTTTTTAGGGGGAATCGTACGCAGAATAAACAGCTGTCGCACTGTCAACACGTTGCACTCCTTGTAAAGTTCTTTGGTAGAATAGAAACGCGGCTTACTATGTATTACCTTGAGAATAGATCTTTGCGCTCTCTCTAATTTCAAAAACAAAGTTTTATAAGTTCCACCCCACGCAGGAATACAATAAGCCAATATTGATTGACATAATGCTATATAGACTGTATTCAATACCGTCCGGTCGGCAGAGTGACGAAGATTTCTGAACACATACAGCAGCTTTCTGGCTCGGCCGGTGAGGGTCTCGACTTATGGACGCCAGTCCGATCGTTCATCAACTATAACACCAAGATACATTATACAGCCAACATTCGATAACAATGAACAACGACAAGTTATTGTCGATCTGGCACAATTGTGCGCAGTAAGTGTTATAGTTTCCACTGACGGCGTTGAGGTGTTAGGGAGATAAAAACGAATATATTTAGTTTTTTCTACATTCAATGTTAGTAGATTAGAGGGAAGTCATGTTATGGTAGATAACATCAGATTATTCTCGGCTTGAGATTTAGCTTCCACCCAGTTATTTCCATACACTAAAAGGGCTGTGTCGTCCGCGTAAGCAAACATCACACTTGTTAAGTCTCATATTGCACAAGTCGTTAACGTATATTATAAACAGTGTGGGTCCAAGAATACTCCCTTGCGGGACTCCGTATTCAATTTCTTCGTCCTCACTCACCACAGTATTATTTTGACAGCCTGAGTACGATTTGTCAGATAATCTTTAAAGATATTTAAAGCGAGACCTCGAACTCCAATGTGCTCCATCCAGTTTTGATAAAAGGATTGGGACAGAGACCGTATCGAAGGCTTTTGATAAATCCAATCTCAATATCTGTCCCCACCCTTATATACAGGAGTCACTATAGCTTTTTTTAGGCTGTTTGGGAATACGCCAGTGGCAATAGAAACGTTGCAAATGTGCGTAATAGGTGGTACCAACACTTCTTCTGAAAGCTTAATCACTAAGGCTGGAATATTATCCCACCCAGTTGCGCAGTTATTTCGTAGTGAGCCAATGATAGCTGCCACTTGTTCATGACTCACTGGCAGTATCCCGAGAGCGTTGTGCTGTGATGTAGTTGCCCCAGCGAGTTGGCGAGGTACAGGTTTTCCTCTCGCCCGCGGATCTCCGAGGTGTTCGGACGTGTTTCAATACAATTCTCAGCGCTTTATTTTGTCACTGGAGGTCAAGTTATACTGGACGGACAACCAAATTGTACCAATCTCTCGATCGCGACCATCTTACGTTGACCTGAGGTCTAGTTATAACTGGCGGACAGTTAATTTGTTTGAACGAGTCGATCATCGCCCATAACGTTTGACACCTCACGGCTGCTCGTTAATAAAACATATTATTTTTAATTTAAAAGTCTAACTATGTCTGTAAGACGATCCCCGCCGAAGGAACTCAGCGGTTCCGCCCCTAATCTCTCCACCACTCTGCTCAGCGTTGATGATAATTCTTCGACTAGTAATGTCACACTCAGACACGAGAAACGGAAGCGAGGGGACATGCTGGAAGAAGAACTTAAAACTTTTATGGTGGAGATGAAAAACTTATTACGCTCAGCCACAGACGAACAAAACCGCAAATTATCGATGCTACAATCTACTATTGAGGAAATAAAAAATCAAAACAACGAAATTACAAAATCTGTTGATTTTCTAACCGAGAAATACGACGAGATCAAGCGTAAACTGGACGAAAACGATAAAGAAAGATCCAAAAACCTAGCATATATTAGGGCCCTAGAGAACAGGATCGAACAACTGGAACGTGTCACCCGAAACACCAGCATTGAGATAAGGAATGCTCCTAAAAATAAGGTAGAAAAGAAAGAGGACCTAATTGTGATGGTGAAAAGCATTGGATCAGCGATTAATACTGATATTGTTGATAGCGATATTAAGGACGTTTTTCGATATAACAGTAAAACCTCGGCAAAAATGCCCATTGTCGTCGAGTTTACCACGGCCTCGAAAAAAGAAGCAGTACTTAAATCAGTGAAGAAATTTAGACAAGATTCAAGTGCTAAGCTTACTACCACACATGCCAAAATCGATGGTCCAGTTCCTGAAGTTCTTTACATCTCTGAAAGCCTAACCGCACTAAACAAAAAAATTTTCGCAATGGCTCGAAAGTTTGCAACTGAACATAACTATAAGTACTGTTGGTCTTCGCAAGGAATAGTTTACATAAGAAAAGAGGAAGGAGCAAAAGCAGTACCGCTGCAAAACGAAGAGGATCTCAAAAACCTTGCTCCCGCCAAGTGACTATTCACTCCCTGCAAACTCCCTGTCTGCATGCTACGTAAGAATTCTCCTATAACCTACTCACACT
This sequence comes from Charanyca ferruginea, assembly GCA_947361185.1. Classification (NCBI taxonomy): domain Eukaryota; kingdom Metazoa; phylum Arthropoda; class Insecta; order Lepidoptera; family Noctuidae; genus Charanyca; species Charanyca ferruginea. The sequence goes on along the minus strand of OX376070.1, from coordinate 17,818,056 downwards.
CAAAATACGCCACTCACTCACTCCTTCCCATACACACGTACTCATACATCCCATGTCTTACTTACTTGCATATTCTCAACAACTACATACACCCATCCACACCTGCATATTCTGACCCTCGTCACTACAGTACATACTATCACATCGCACAACTCTTTTACATCCCACACAAGTCTTGTGGAAGAATATTTTTTGCGCCCCGTAACGTTAACTCATACTTACTCTTGTACAGTCAAGTTACCGGTAGTTGTAATAGTGAGAAACATCGTATGCTATTATTATCTTATACCTCTATGCTTCTAACATTGTCTCTCTCAGTCGTACTATTCTCTAACATATTCTCAAAATGACTCATACGATAACTAATGTTCAAGTTGAATTAGATAACATAACAGTTTCCGAGTCCGCAATAGTAGACCCTAATAATTGTGTAAATAGGCTTAAGGTAGGAAAAAACAGCTTAAAGATCATCACACACAACATCAGGAGCATATATCGAAATTTTGATCATTTTTTAGCGTTCTTAAAACGTTTAGGCATGGATTGTGATATTCTAGTGTTCACAGAATGTTGGCTATCCGACCACAAGCCCCTACCCCAACTTGAGAATTATAAACTGTATTACTCCACTGACTGTTATAATCAAAATGACGGTGTGGCGATATATGTCCATAAAGACTTATCCCACACTGTCACAGAACCACCGTTCTGTGATGCTAATTGTCTATTATTAAAAATGCTAGATGTAACCATTATTTGTATCTACAGGTCCCCATCATATAAGTGCATCAATAACTTCCTTAAGTCATTAGATGATCTACTAAAATCTACTCATGCATCTAAAACAACTGTTGTTGTTGGTGATATCAATATAGATATCAAGCCCTCCAATAGTGACAGCAAAAGTTGTGAATATCTGAATCTTCTTGCTGAAAATGGTCTTCTACCAGCACATGTCCTACCTACACGTGAATCCAACTGTCTAGATCACGTTAACCTAAAAACAAACCGGAAAGCCCAAACATTTGTAATAAAAACACACATTACCGACCACTTCCCTGTTCTATTAAATCTAACAATTCCACGAAACCATGCCCCAAAATATAAACAAGTCATTAATTACGATATGGCATTTAACACTTTCCTGGAGACAGACCTCTCTGATATCCTGAATACTGATGACCCAAATCTTGCTATTGATACACTAGTACATAAAATAAAACACGCTCTGGAGATCAACACCACCCAGCGTAAAATACCAAATAGGAAAAAAATCCTTAAGCCATGGATTACTCCAGGCTTACTACGATGCATTACACACCGTGACATGCTACACAAAAAATTAAAAGAATCGCCATCAAACGAAGTACTCAAGTCCTCATACTCCAGATACCGTAACTTCTGTAATGACCTTCTGACCAAGCTTAGAGAGAAATATGAGACCTCACAATTAGACAAAAGCAGTAACCCTAAACAAACCTGGGATGTTATCCGTTCAATAACTAATACGTTGCGTAACAAAAATCCTGCCGAAGAGCTTTTAAAAATTGGTGCGGATGACTCAACCACAGCTGTAAATACGGTCAATCATTATTTCGCAGAAATCGGCCAAACACTGTCTAATCAAATCGACCAGGCTTTGAATACTCCTAATTCTACCTGCGACATTAGTAGCTCTTCTCATCTAACATCTTTTGTATTGCTCGAAACCGATTCTGACGAAGTAGGTGCATTGATAGCGAACCTCAAAAATGACTCTGCTATGGGATGGGACAACATACCAGTCGCATTTATTAAGCGCATCAAACACATTATCTGCCCGATTTTAACTGACATTTTCAATCTTTGTTTAAATAAAGGTATTTTTCCTGATAACTTTAAACGTTCCATAATACATCCAGTACATAAAAGCGGGAGTAAAGACTGTGTCGAGAACTATCGCCCAATCTCTGTGCTTACGGCTTTGTCTAAATTGCTTGAGAAGCTTATTAACGCACGTCTTATGAAATATATGGTGCAAGAAAAAATTCTCTCAGATTCACAATTTGGCTTCCAGCCCAATAAATCTACGGAAGATATAGTAGTTCAGCTCACCAACCACTTGTCGAGCAATTTGGATCATGGCCGGAAATGCATAGGTGTCTTTTTAGATATGGCGAAGGCTTTCGACACAGTCTCCACGCGTCTGCTTCTCAAAAAGTTGGAAATGATAGGTATTCGTGGCATTCCTCTACAACTATTTCACGATTTTCTAACTAACAGAACTCAAACTACGAAAATTAGTAATTACATCAGCAGTCCACTTCCAATAACTTGCGGTGTGCCCCAGGGCTCTGTTCTTGGCCCGAGTCTTTTCCTTATTTATGTCAACGAACTCTGCAACTATATTCCACCAAACGGAAAAGTTTTCTCTTATGCAGATGACACAGCACTTGTATTTCAGGGAGAGACTTGGGCCGAAACGCGCTCTTTTGCTGAAATGGGCCTCCACCAAATATCAAAATGGCTAAAATTAAACCTCCTAACCCTAAATGTCAACAAATCAAAGTATATAACATTCTCAATAAATAAATCTACACAACCAAATAATAATTTCTCCCTTAAAGTACATATTTGTAACAGTGATGGCTTAATGGCTTGTCTCTGTCCACCCCTTCAGAGAACCAATAATATTAGGTACCTCGGCGTCCAACTCGATGATACACTCTCCTGGAATGCTCACCTGGGCCTTCTATCAGCAAGAATACGCAAGACGATTTGGATATTTAAAAAACTACGAAATATAGTCAAACCATCCTTACTCAAAACCGTCTATTACGCTCTAGTCCAGTCGATCATACAGTACTGTATACCGTGGGGTGGAGCGTGCAAGACAAAAATAATTCTAGTCGAACGAGCACAGAGATCGTTGCTTAAGGTTATGCTAAGAAAACCTTATCTGCACCCAACACACACACTTTACAAAGAATCAGAAATTCTGGCGGTAAGACAGTTATTTGTCTTGCACACTATACTCCGCAAACACAAAGAGTTAAAGTATGATCCAAAGTTAAAATACTCCTCACGTAGAAGAAACAGGATTTGCGATTCCATCGCACATCACATAGCCTTCTTCAGGAGACAATCGTTATTTCTCGCTCCTTACCTTTATAACAAAATTAACTCCCTTTTAAATATATATCCCAAAAATTTTAAGGTATGTAAAGGGATGATTAAAACTTACTTATTAAACTTAAACTACATAGCCACCGAATCTCTCATAACCATTGTTAAGTAAGCACTTCACCACACTAACGCTTAAACACGCAAACACACACACACGTGCACATACACACACTCACTCACCGCCCAATACACCCCCACACAAACACTCACACACACACACCACACACACACATACACGCCACACACATACACACCACACACATACACACACACACACACACACACACACACAAAAACATGATCCCCGTCCACCTCTTATGTGTTTATACAAAGATTTCATATCTTTCCGTAGGCGAGTGACCTGGAGTCCTGAAATACAGGGTTTCCCTAGTTTAGGCTCCAGTCCACCCTTGAATTGTCGGCACGTTTGTATAAAATTGTATTTTACATTTGTGGTGGAAAATAAAGGCATTTTTATTATTTTTTATTTACAGACGAATTATCCGGTGGAACCAATTTTGAAGGTCTTTCCCAATGTTGGCAAAGTATTTGTTGACAGAGTTTGTTGACAATTTAGCATTAGCTGATAGTTTTAGTAATTCCATAGCTGGCTGTGACTGACATTTTCTTCCTGATATTTGGTTTACAACCTCCCATATTGCTTTCGGATTGTTTTGAGCTTTAGTAAACTGTTCTTTTTCGTACTCGAGTTTCAACTTTTTGAGCAGAGCATCACAGAAGTTTCGGTACCTTTTGAATGTGGTATGAAGGATTGTGTGTGTAATGTGCATTCTGTTACGGTTCCTTATACAACGAAGCAATCCTTTAGTGATCCACGGTTTTAGAATACGGGCGCGTCTACTAACTTTTTCCTGAGTCGTGTGTTTAGTCACTACATTACTAATAATCGAGATCAAATTATCAGTGGCAATATTCACGTCAGTTTCACCAATAACTAAACCTTTTGGTCAATATCTGCTTTAATAGAGGCATAATCTAAGCGCGTTATGACCTTTTTAGTATCGTGGTATAATTTCTTAGTCTCTTTTATGCATAAGATGACGGGAAGATGGTCCGTTATATGGGATAGTATTTGTTTAAAAAAAATTATGATCAAGGCAATTTCCGAGTCTTGTAGGAATAACATGTGCTGGCAGTAGACCTAACGAAGCTGTAAATATTAAATAGTCGCTCGAGTTTTGGTCGATATTGTTATTCTCTTTTATATCTACATTAAGATCTCCTATGACAGCTATTTCTTTGAATGACTATAGAGTAGACATAAGTGTTTCAAGACTTTGATAAAATTTGATTAGGTCCAAACGAGATGGTGATCGGTAAAGCCCGATTATAGCAGTATTATTTAAGTGACAAATTAAACAGTTAGCATCTGAAAACGATGGTTCAGCTATGGTACATCCTAGTCCATTCCTGACATACATTACAACTCCATCGTTTTGCGTAAAATTATTGGTTATAGCGTGAGACAACGAGATAAGGTGGTGGGCCGGACCCTTTTAACCAGCACTCTGAAAGTATGATTAGGTCGAACTCAAATTCTATTACAGACAGCATGGATATTAATTGGACTTAATTTTGATTTATACTTCTAATATTAATATGTTTAATTTTATATGAGTTTTAGGATCCGCAATAAGCTCAGTACATTGATACGGTGTGCAAATATGGGAGCTAGCAATTTTAAAGTTATCAATCTCATTGGCAGCATTATTTATGTTATCGGTCATTTTTAAACAATTTAATTACATATAAAGACAACGAAACCGACGTGATGCAACTATAATGAATTATGATCATGAAAATTCTGAATAATATTATCGGTTGACGTTGCAGTTGTATTAAAAAGGAAATGCCAAGCACAGTGTTGATCTCACTGTTACGATATTCAAGTATATTTACTGTCGATGTGGAATTTAATTGGTTAAAGTTAGGTTGGGTTTTAAACAAACATGATTCTATCTTAATACTATACAGATTACTATTAGGTATAAAAAATATTTTAAGGTTATTAAACGGAATGTTCAATATCTACCTACTGTAACAGAATAAATGATAAAAAGAAAGTCACATTTTTGATTCTAAATCTAACAAACACTGTTCGGTTTGTACGATGTAAGATTCCTTTGTGTCAGGGTTTTTGCGTAGGAGGATTTTTCCGTTTGAAACCCAGCAGAAATTAAAGGTGTTCCGTTTAGCAAACTCACGGGCAAGGTAAAACAGCCTTTTAAATGGTGGGGTCAGGTGCTCTTCGACATAAATAGGTTTTCGTTCCCCCGCAAAGCCCAGGTTCTCCGAATTCAATTTTTCTTCAACACAACGTCCTTTGTTGTAATTGCGTACTGCAGTTAGAAAAATATTTTTATAATAAACAGTAGAAGATTCTATAAAAATGAACTTGTTTGACCAGGTTTCCCAGGCAATCGGTAAATATCGCGAATGTTGGAGGAAGACATTTCCATCTGAACTACTTGCCCTAAACGCATAGCAATCCGCAGGAGGTCGTCTAATTTCTCATTTGGTACCGCAGGTACGTTCCTTATTTCAATTGCAGAGGGGGGGGGGATTTGTTTTTCAAGTTTATTGATGCAGTCGTTGTTCTCATGTTGCGTTTTTTCTAGCAGAGATACCTTAGCTAAGACATCCTCATAATCGTTATTCAAAGATATAACCGACTTGTTTAGCTCAGCATTAGACTGTCGTATGCTGGAACATTGTACTTTGTTTGTGACAAAAATTGTGGATCCGTAAGAAAAATGACACGAACGAAGTCGCGGGGAAAGTGCCAGTCTCAAAATTAAACAATCCTAATAAATACTGAGACTATGACGTTTTAGCGACCCAGACGACAGAGAGACTTATGACATACAGGTTCAAGGTTTACTGACCCATTTATTACTCACATGACTCTAGCAACAAACGTTTATTGAATCATTATCCTGCATGGATTCGATTACGACATTTAAAATCATCGTCATTGTCAGGGTTTTTTATCGATTTTTAACTGACTCCAAAATTTGAGAAGGGGGGCGGGTTATTTTTTTTGTATGTTTGTTACGCGATATTTCCAGCAAATGTAAATCGATTTTGAAAATTCTTTTTTTAATGGATATGGTGTGCCTCAGAAGTGGTCCCATATACATTTTATTGAAATTAATTCAGTGCTTTTTGAAAAAAGTTAACCGAACAAATTTTAATATAAGTACATAGATGACGTTTTGGTTTGTGGTTCTCTTCAGCAAAAGTTTCGATAAGGGTTTTCAATCTCTGTTTTATTAGTGTTGCCGTTTCTTAATGGATTTGAATGACAGAGTACCACCGCCTTCAGAAACTAAATAGTTATAAATAACTTATACTAAGTAGGTACTAATATAAATGGCAAAATAGTTTATATTTCTTTGAAGTTATCGTAAAATAACGAAGCTTGTTACATGCTCGCATTGAAATAACAATAGTGTCATATCGACATCTGTATCATAATAATTATAATGAATGGAGTAAGTGTTGTGGCGTTGTGGTCCAAGCAAATTCCCCTTTGACCGTTCATTGGTTGAATTTAAAAATCATTGCCAATCTTACTGATCTGGACAAACGTCTACAGGCTTAGAAGATCATCAATCAACTCAGACGCATTGCCCTGCCACTTGTTAATGCCATAAACGTTTTCAATAAAAGAGAGATGACGTAACACGATCGAATCTACGCCACCGATAAGACGGCGCAAGCGCACCGGTCACTACATGTGCCGTGAACTAGTTGTTTTTAGGGTTCCGTACCCATAGGGTAAAAACGGGACCCTATTACTAAGACTCCACTGTCCGTCTGTCTGTCTGACTGTCTGTCACCACGCTGTATCTCTTGAACCGTGACAGCTAGGCAGTCGAAAATTTCACAGATGATGTATTTCTGTTGCTGCTTTAACAACAAATACAAAAATAACAGAATAAAACAAATATTTAAGGGGGGCCATGCAACAAACGTGATTTCTTGCCGTTTTCGCTCGATGACTAATGTTGTATTAATAGATAATGGTACGGAACCCTTCGTGCGCGAGTCCGACTTGCACTTGGCCAGTTATTTTATGTCAACATTATTGTTACAGGAGCTGAATCATGACGATACATAGCATGACGGTGACCGACGCTCGGGAGACCACCAGGAAACATTGCTGCAGTGGGTACGTAATGTTTATAGGCCAGCACTTCAAATTACTACAATCTGTCAAACTTCTTTGAAAAATTTTCAACTTTATTACAAAAATGTAAGATGCATATTCAATTGGGAAAATTTGACAGTTTTGTATGGCGCCCCATAATTCCATTTACAATAATAATAGTCTCCCGACCGAATTTCGGTCACGACGCATAATGTCAATAAAGACTATAAGTACTGTACACTAGCACAGTATGAATATTAGTACTACCGCACAGTAGCGACACGCTCTGCCTCCCTCTGAAACCGTTCCTCACCTGTCCCCGCGTCGAACGACTGGCTTTGGGAACTACGTTTTTGTTTGAGCGGCGCGTAGACACGCACACACACGCACGTATCTGTACAGTCTGTTATTTTAGTAGTAGTGTAGGCAATTATATCGTTTCGTTTCTATGGAGTATCGCGGGTATGACGACACTAGTGTATGCGCCAACGCTCATCATTATCAGAAAGACGTCCATTGTTGAACACAGGCCTCCCCCATAAAAGGAGGAGGAGTTGCCATAATCCCCACGCTTGGCAGGCGTCTTGGGAATCGCAATGAAGCTGTTAAGTAGACTTCCGGATTTTCCCTTAATCGCCTTCTATGACACCCTCGGGATGAATTGGGTGGGTGCTATTCTAGCCCAGACACCCCACGGACGCGCGGAAGCACACTCTTCCCTTATTCTCATAATAGTCTGATGGGACGGCATCCGACACGACCGGGAAGAGATCAGACCCAGGACTAACGGCTTTACGTGCTTTCCGAGCCACGAGGATGTCACACCACCACCTATCAAACTCCTGGTTGCTAACCATTATAACACTTTCCCTAACTTGGGAATCAAATCCAGGACCCCATGCTCAGTAGTCGCTCTTGCAACTGCGAGACCATAAGGCAGGAAATACAGCAGACAGGCTTTCAATATAATATGTACCATGACTAAATACATCTTTACTCTCTAAAATCGAATCTGCTGCAATCGAATTGCCACCTTATCACATAAAAAAGCATTCGGTGAAATTACAACTACAGGTTCCAAGATTCAACAAAATCAAATATAATTAAATCTTATATTATAAATCTCGTGTTTCTATAAATTATAGTTATCATCAATCAATCTAGATAAAAATGATTATTTTTTGCCGCGATCAAAGTTCATGAAGACAAGACTTTTTTTGTACTGTATGCATTCAAGATCAAACAGTGTTCCAATATAAGTTGGCACTTTTTGAGGCGCTCCTTGCCATGACAGTATGTCAATGTCAGTACATTTCAATGTAGTACCAGTTTTCGTCGCGTGCCAAGGTAAACTGGAAGTTCTGCATAAAGAGTCTTGTCATAACAATAACGATACTTGGTATCATACATATTTCTTTACACAATGGTTCATAGAGGTGAGGGTTCGTTTACTACGTTTTGTGAAGCTGACCAAGAAGTTTGGTCGCATGACCAACCGACCAAACTTTCTTGATGGTCGGTGTTTCCGCGACCAAAATCGCCACAGATGACCGTGTAAGTAGTATATTTTCCGTAGATGGAACCCCACAAACATATCTAGACTGAGGTATTTCCGGTTTTCAGTTTTGTCCCGAAAATTGGACTAAACTCAAGATATGTACGTAATGAATTATTATTTAATGTTATTCTCTGTGGCAGTTATATCCTATTACTTATGTACTAAAATAAAGCACAATACTCGGTAAAACTAATATATTTAGTAGTTACCGTTAACATAGCGACCTCTAAATAAAATTGCAAGAAACTGAATGTCAGGCAGAAAAAACTAATGGTTCAATCATCTGCTTACAGATGGCACCACTATCCTAGAATTTATCAACTAATGGTGAATTGCACGAAAGCAACATTAGTTTAGCGGACACTTTAAATTAATACCATCCCTTACATTTTGTATCAAAAAGAAAGAGACAGTATCAATTTAACGTCTCCGTTAAACTAATGTTGGCTTTATGCAATTCACCGTCAATAGGGGAGCTATAAACGGGACTATTTACATTTTTTTTTTTTTTTTTAATCATGGTCCTTCACTATTAATTTCTCTTGTATCGTGGGTCATCCTCATCATCATGTCAACCTTTACATGCGCACTACTGGGCATAGATCTTCCCCAAGGGAGGGGGATTCAGTCGTGATCGCCATGCTTGGCCGATGCATGTTGGTGATCGCAGTAAGTTTTATAGTACTCAGAAGGACGCTGCTGCCCATCCTCTGGTCATATCCCTCTGTCGCCTTCTACGACACCCACGGGTAGAATTGGGATGGTGCTATTCGCGACCGGCACCTCACGGCTACGGTATCGAGGGTGCGTTTAAGCATATAAAGTTTCATACCTGTAGGCCATACAAACACAATTAAATTTGTTCCATGCTGTAATCGAACCCGCGACGCGCAACGCAGCAGCCTGTAGCTCAGCCACTGCGCCAACCGTGCCATTAATTAAATCGAACGCGGGACTGATGCTAATTATATACAAAACACATAGTTTCTTGTCTTAATACATTTTAAACTTCGATGTAATATTTGGTACTGTTTACATCATACGACGTCGGTACTGTGCCGTGATTGACCGGTGCGCGGTCGAAAAGTACAACGTAAATTGTCGCAAGTCGCAACTGAGGGCACGACTATTTGCGCGGAAATTTAAACATGATAAGGCTATTATCGAGTCAGAATCTCGGTATTTAGTAGAAATATGAAAATATCGTTTTCAGGGATATGTAGTATTCAAAAAAATATTACATAATAGTACTAAAATCTCATTTTGCCAAATAATCATGTTACGACTTTTTGCGACGGAGGTATCGATATTAATGAAATTTAATTCCATTATTGAACTGTTCATTCTCTATTAATTTTATTCAAAAACATTCATCGGTTTCTAAGTAAACTTTAACTATATCTGACGTTCCTGGTTACTATTATCTCTTTTGGTGACTGTACCTAAGGTAGTTTACAATCTATTAACTAAAGTAAACACAAATAAATTAATAATAAGAAAAAGCAATCTTCATCTCAATTGATCACTTCTGAAGGAAATCTTGGTATTGATAAATTAAGTGGATTCCCAAGTTTGAGAAAATACTGGGAAGATAAAACCTTTCCCAAATCAGGGCTAATGGTTATCAATCTAATCTGATCAAGCAAATTAATTAATAAGAGAGAGCTACTAAACCTAGGTACGAAATAAAATTATTTTGGCATATTCTTCAAATCTTAATTTAAATAATATTGCTCCCCATTACATAGGAATGCGGAAAATAATATTTTGAATCATTTTTCCCGTCCTCCACTAGCATATAAAACCATTTTTTATCGGTACATTTCTATTGAAAACTGTTGACTGATAAACAGAAATCCTACATGTAGAAACAAACCGGTTCCATTACAGTTTTCCTCTTATAACTTTAAATAGTATCTACTATCCCGTAGTATGTTCCTACTACAATAATTAATGACAAACGTATCATGTCCGTAATAATATAGCTTTTTCAATTTAAAAAAAAATAAGATCGCTCTTTTGGTTTTATTGAAACTGCGATTTAGTTGATTACCTATTTCCATATTAAGATAATTTATTAATTTTTTTTTTTTTTTTTTTAACGTTTTGGTTGCTATTTAATGGCTATAAGTCTTGTAACAATTAAATAGCAATTAGAGAGTTACGACCTATGACTTACGAATTTATGGCTGATCATAAGAAAGACTTGTGGACAGTGAAACAGCGAAACTCAATTAGATGAAATCGGGTTTTGACCAGTCAGACCTAAATTAGATATAGGAATGGCCTAAGTTGCATTAAGTAGGTATAATACTTTTGACGTTTAATATAAAAGTTAGTACCTACTTAATCTATTTTGGGGTTTGCCGAAAGGCGTTGGTCAAACTTAGGATAAAGCAGTCATATAACATATACCTACACTTGCACCATAACATATTATGCACCATTTATTTCAACCTTTTTTAAAACATTTGCTGCGCGCAGGAAAAAACTTTATAAGAAAAAAAACTGTATATTGATTACCACTAAATCTATGTATGGACAAGGAAAATATCTAAGAATACGCACACGTACAGTGACTGGACCAATAATTATACCATTGACTCTAATAATGCTCATCACACGTGTTGACTCACCAATATGACTGACCAGCGCAGGCGCCATGACAAGGCTATTTTGTATGTTTGGCAGCTAGCTATGTAATTAATTATAGATAGACACTGCGTTCTAATATTTTTATACAAAATCTTTTTACTTACCAATCCTACCATCCACGTGACACAATATAAATAGATAAAGATAAAAGATATTTTCGGGATATTTTTTAAGTCTTTTATCGGGTACATTTCGGAGTGTGTGCTTTAGAATTGCACAACTTAATTCCTCCATCCCCATTCCATCACCGGACGAGCAGGGATACGGCGAAGCGTCACCGCTATACGGTTGAAGTTCCACGGTCTCGAACCAAGCGCTTTGCTTCCACATTTATTGTGCGAACTGCCAGACTGTGGAATTCACTGCCCGACTCTCTATTCCCCGATACATATAATCTGCATATCTTCAAGGCACGAGTGAACCGGTTTATCCTAGGCAAGCGTGCTCCACCTTAGGCCGCATCATCACTGAGTTGCGGCCAAACGCAAGCCTATAACTATATAAAACAAGTAGTTTCGAATCCTAATTTCTCTTCATCTTGCCCACTAACCCATTCCAAGTGGTGGGGGCCTGTACAGGTACAGAGTATTCTTAGTTCCGTAGGGGAGTGTAGATTTATCTGCCAGATAAGTATAGATGAACATTTGGAGACCATAAGTCTTGCTCAAAAGTTTACAAACCTCATTTTGAGAGTCACTCTGAAAATTTATATAGGCGTAAAAAATGATCTCAGAGAATTTGAGAGAAAAGAAGAAGAGGGGCTCGTGGCTAAGTAAATGCCGTATGGATCGTTCGGTCATGGTTAAGGTACTCTTGCCGCGGTCGGTCTGTGGATGGGTGACCAATCATTTCATACCGAGTTCCCTCCGTGCCTCGGAAAGCACGTAAAGCCGTTGGTCTCGGCTGTCATTCGTAGATCTTTGGCAGTCGTTATTGGTAGGCCGAATCCAGAAAGTCTGACAACCAGCTTCTTACCAAGGCGTATCGTGTAACCAAGTAACTGGATTGTGGAAATCAGACAGGCAGTCGCTTCACGTAAAACAATGGTATTTAGGTGCAAACGGTTATACTGAAAGCCGACCCCAATATAGTTGCAACAAAAAAAAATGGCAGATGATGAGTTTTCGAGAGAATCTATAGTCATATTTTATCGAAACCTCAACGTTAGTACTTAGGTTAGTAGCATTTAAAAATATTGCGACAAATTTTAAATCTGAGATTTAAGATACATTTTATGCTGTGACTCTATCACAATATAAATATTAGTACTACCGTACTGTGGGGTACGCCGCCACCACCGCCACCCTCTGAAACCGTTCCTCACCTCTCCCCGCGTCGAACAACTGCTCTGGGAACTGCGGTTTTGTTCGAGCGGCGCGTAGCCACGCACACACACGCACGTATCTGTACAGTCTGTTATTTTAGTAGTAGTGTAGGCAATTATATAGTTTCGTTTTTATGGAGTGTCGCGGGTGTGACTGTGTCATCCTCCAGTAGAATCTGAAAGAATAGCCTTGCGGGTTAATTTGCAAAGAATTTTATAGGTAAACATTATTTATTACGATTTTGACTGTGCCATGGTGTTAAAAATAATATCATACTTGTTCTAGGTGTGTAGATAATATTAGTAATATTAACCTCTAGTAAAAGCAGAATCTGCGGTTGACACACTCGTCACCATGATTGAAATCGATGATAATTTAATAAATTAATAAAATATGGTGTTCTTTGGTTTTGTTTGGTTTCTGATTTACATCCTATATTCTAGCAAATAAAGGTATCATTCATTCATTCAAAAAAGAAGGAGTTTCTATGTTCGTGTGTTTTTTTTTTATTAGGTAGTAGGTATTCTTTGAATCCTTGCTTCGCTACTATTTCCAAAATGAATTGACTTAGAAGTAGTATGTAAAATCTACTAATATTGCTAGGTAAGTCGGTCAAAGCAATAAAAACTGTGCGAGAAAAGTGCGAGTCGGACTCGCGCACGAAGGGTTCCGTACCATTATCTATACAACATTAGAGATCGAGCAAAAAAACGGCAAAATATCACGTTTGTTGTATGGGAGCCCCTCTTAAATATTTCTATTATTTTGTTTTTAGTATTTGTTGTTATAGCGGCAATAGAAATACATAATTTGTGAAAATTTCAACTGTCTAGCTATCGCGGTTCTTGAGATACAGTCTGGTGAGAGACAGAGGGACGGACAGACGGACGGACAGACAGCGAAGTCTTAGTAATAGGGTCCTGGTTTTACCCTTTGGGTACGGAACCTTAAAAATGCTGAATATCCAACAAACTTAATGCGAAACCACAAACAATTGCTAGATTTGGCTAAAACATTGCAGACATATCGAACGGGCACCCTATTTATTAAATGTCAATAATTATGCATTTTACAGTAGGTATATTACCTATTAGATTTTTTTTCATGGGGAATTCCTCCTAGTGTGCGTTTTTTAACCTATTCAATCGCGTTAAGTTCGCTTATTTCAATTTGTATGGAATAATTGCGTTTGCTAATGTTACCACTAGACAGCGCTGCACTTGGCAGTTAATACATGATTGACACCCAGCGTAGATTTGTTTTACGCTAGGAAATCTAGAATCGTGATATTCTAGACCTACTGAATTGTAGATAGATACGAGTTAATCCATGGGGCACCGTGTATGTTAACCATTATGTATTTAGATTCTCGTTACAGTCATCATAAGTCTTTGATAATTGATTTGTCTATCAGAAAATCTTTGTCGTAACTAACAGGGCAAATACTTAAATCCAATAAACAACAAATAATTATACAACAATAACTAATAAATATTAATATAAGTGGTCATTGAAACGCGAGAATTATCTCTTTAAGTTAAGCTTAATTTAAAAGGTGACGTGTAGTTTATCTTTCGCAAACGACTATCATTGTGCAACAATCTTATCATAGATGATTTAGCAATTTACGATAATGATGAGTATCCATGTCAAATCACATATTTATGACTGTGTGAGTCATAAATATGTGAGTTCCTAGATTTTTTGCCAATCAACACCAACAATATAAGATTATTCTGAGGAAGAGAAATAATTTTATTAGGTACATTTAGGATGCATCGAAAAACGCATTGATAATGGTCCTTCGCAGTTTTTGATATCAATTGATTCCTGATTCTGTCTTCCTGTGTGGTTATAAAATGCTTATTCGAACTCTTCTTCAGGTATCAAATGAATATCTTGAAGACAACAAGTCTACGAGGAAAACATACCAGATATCTATTAGAGATACACAATTTAATTACATACATAGATGCTGTCTATTCCAAGAATAAAGACTTAGGAAACCCAAGGAAAAACTTGATACTTTGAGACAAACTATACGGTATGGTATGTTAGGGGGGTTTGGTTTCCGCACTTAGTCCGTAAATATGGACCATTGTACGTGAGCCATGGCGGCCGACTACTCCAACCAGCCCACCTCCCTCCAGAAGCAGATCAATCTTCCCAGTCTTCTCAGGGCATCCGCAAGGGAGTTTGGTGTTCCAAGGGTTTCCCTGCGGATCTGGGTGACGCCAGTGCACTCAAGGAGTACATGTGCCACCGTTTCATCCGCCCCCATGCAGGCTCTGCACAGAGGACTATCAGTGATGCCTAAGGTGTGAAAGTGTTTGTTCAGTGAGCAGTGTCCGGTGATGGTCCCCGACACCAGTCGCAAGCTATCCCTGTCCAGGTGCAGAAGGCGCCTGGTCAGCTTCATATCTAGGGATGGCATAGCCTCCTTGGACTGCCTGCACCCTGGTGTCGAGGTCCACCATTCCTCCGCTCGTATTTGTGTGTAGTCTTTTACCCAACTTCTTAGCTGATTGAACGGGATGGGCACAATGAGTTCGGGTCCGAGGGCTTTTGAGCTGGAGCCCCTCCTGGCGAGTTCGTCAGCCGCATCGTTGCCCAGTGATCCACTGTGCCCCTTGATCCATTGTAGTGTCACCGTATTGCGGTTATCTACCGTAATACGTTCTAGTGCATTATGGCATTCTAGTATTAGTCTCGACGTGATCTGGTTTTTCTCTAAGGATTGAAGTACTGAGGCACTATCGGAGAGTATACGGATGTGTGTATCCGTAACCTCCCTG
Organism: Charanyca ferruginea; assembly: GCA_947361185.1. Lineage (NCBI taxonomy): Eukaryota > Metazoa > Arthropoda > Insecta > Lepidoptera > Noctuidae > Charanyca > Charanyca ferruginea. The sequence continues at coordinate 17,802,384 of OX376070.1, read as the reverse complement.
GCCTCAATGGCGTGTGCTGCCTGGATGATGCCTACACATTCTGCTTGGTAGACAGTGTTAAGCATTCCTAGGGGTCTGGATATTTTAATGTTTAGGTCTTCAGAGAAGACTCCGACTCCAGTACCGAGGTCGGTCTTTGATCCATCGGTGTAGATCCTTAGCTCATTTGGGCCTGAGTAGTCACACAACTCCGCTGTGAGCTCTATTTTGTAGTGTTTTTGGAAACAGTGTATCTTCAAGGTTCTGTCGTTGGGTGATGCCATCATGGGCTGTCGTTTGATCGCATCCTCTTTTATCCGTGTATGTTTGATTCTGGAATCTTTACTTAGGGTACCGGATATATCCAGCCTAAAAGCCGCTAGGGTCGCCTCCTCTCTCACGACAAGGTTTAGAGGTGGCAGTCCCAGCATCGCCTGTAGAGCCGCTGTGGGTGACGTTCTCATACTGCCGGTAATCGCTACGCAGGCTAACCTTTGTAGTTTATCCAGCTCTTTCTGGGCTGTGCTCAGATTGGTCCTGGGCCACCAAACTAGAGAACCGTATGTGACAATTGGTCGGATGACTGTGGTGTATAGCCAGTAGGTGATTTTGGGACTTATTCCCCAATTTCTGCCAAGAAGTCTTTTGCATTGCCATAAGGCTATGCTGGCTTTTGTGGTGATGTAGTCGGTGTGTTTAGCCCAGTTCAGCTGTTTGTCCAAATAGATGCCCAGGTATTTGGACTCAGTCGATAGGCTTAGCGTGGTTCCAAAGAAGTGTGGTAACTGTAGGGTTGCCAACTTCCTTTTCTTTGTGAATAGGACAAGTTCGGTTTTAGTAGGGTTCACTGCTAATCTGTGTTCCTTGCACCAGTCCTCTACTATCTTCAAGGCTTGACGCATAAGGTTGCATAGTGTGTTTTCATGTGTGCCGTTTATTATTATGGTTATGTCATCAGCGTAGCCCACCGTAAAGTAGCCTTTACCATTTAGGCGCCCTATGAGGCTATCTACCACGAGATTCCATAGTAGTGGTGAGAGTACGCCTCCTTGCGGGCATCCTTTCGCCACGATGGCTCTTGTGGTGTCGTTCACCGTGACTTGTACGGCTCTCAGTCTGAGCATGTTGGTGATCCATCCTCGCAGGGTCGAGTCCACACCGTGCACTTCGAGAGCTGCGTTGATGCTATGGAAAATGGTTTTGTCAAAAGCACCTTCTATGTCAATAAAAGCCGCTAGTGAGGAACCTTTGTAGTCTACCGCACATTCAATCTTGGAAATCACACTGTGCAGTGCTGATTCTGTTGATTTCCCTGTGGAGTAGGCGTGTTGTTGTTTGTGTAGTGGCAGCTCCCGGAGGGGGCCGTCCCGGATGTATCGGTCACAAAGTCTCTCAAGGGTTTTCAGTAGAAAAGATGTCAGGCTTATTGGCCTGTACGCTTTGGGTTGTGTGTAGTCTGTTTTGCCTGGTTTAGGGATGAAAATAACTTTCACTTCTCGCCATGCACGTGGTACGTAGTTGTGTGCTAGGCAGGCACGATAGATCGCGACCAGCCATGATGTGAGTAGATCAACTCCCCATTGCAGTAGAGCTGGGAAAATTCCGTCTAGGCCTGCAGATTTGTAGAGTTTATAGGTTTTAATTGCCCACCTTACTCGGTCTTCTGTTACTATGCTACAGGCTCTGTACCAATCCTGGTTGTTTGGTGTGTATGTTGGCTCACTTGTCCATGACATGTCCTCGGAGAGGCTGCAGTCTGGAAAGTGAGTTTCCAAAAGAACTTTGCTTGTTTCAAAGTCTGATTTCGTATATGTGTTATCAGGGTTTTTCAGCGACCCGAGGGTGCGGTTTTGATCGGTGGATAGGATTTTCCTCACCCGCGCGGCCTCGCTGTGTGATTCAATATTCTCGCAGAATTTTCGCCAGGCTGCTCTACTGGCAGCCCTGATTTGTTTTTTGAAGGTATATTGGGTTTCTTTGTAAAGTTTCCAGTCCTCAGGTAGCCTGGAATTTTTGGCTCTGTTGAATTGTTTGCGTACCGCTAGCCTGAGCTTACTTAGTTCCGCATTCCACCAAGAGTTTCCCTGGCCCTTGGCGTTCGGGTCTTTTAGTTTGCAGCAGGTGTGGTAGGCTTCAATTATGTATTCTGAGAGCTTCGTTACTGTGTCTTCAAGTTGTTTGGGATCCGTTATGTTTAGAGGTGTTTGGTGCCTGGCTAGCAGGGAGGCCAAAAGTCGTTTGTAGCCAGGTACGTTTGTTCGGCGTGGATTGCGCCTTGGTTCGGGTTTTTTTGTGTTAGCTGATAGTGAAAAGCGAATCCTTCTATGATCAGAGCAAGAAGGTTCGTTGGATACATGCCAATTGGAGATAATATTGGCTGCGCTTTCTGAGGCTAGGGTTAGGTCAATAATGGTTTGTCCGCGGGCTGTGACCCAAGTGGGTTCCGAGCCGCGATTTACGATGTTAAGGTTAGTAGAGAATAGATACGTGCACAATACCTCGCCCCTGGAGTTGGCTTTGTTGCAGCCCCAAAGCGGGTGATGAGCGTTTGAGTCCGTGCAGATGACCAGGCTCAGGTTGGCATCTTCGCAGTGCTGCACCAGGTCAGTCATCTCCTTTGGTGGGCAGTCTTCATGTTCGCCTGGCATATATACCGAGGCTAAAACAATGTCTGGTGTATCGGCGTCAGTGTTGAGCCTGACTGCTGTCAGATCTCTGGAACAGAATTGTGTGAGTGTTGTGGAAGGTAAATCTTTGGGTATGTAGACACAGGTTCGTGGTTTGTCTGTGCTCTGTGTATCAAGAATTAGCTTACCTCCGATGTTACTGAGGCCGCATATTCTGTTGTTTGACAAACTATACAAAACGTATACTAGCTACGTATTGTCAGCTCAAAATCTATCTCCGCGGTAATCTACGTAAATTAAAAGTAACTACCGTATGTATGAGATGTGATATATGAGGGTTGACATCCCTATCCAGCCTGCCCTTTGCTGCCCTTCCCCAGGGACTCCCTAAACCGAGGCCCGCACCCAACAGGGGGTGCCCTTAGCATGTAGTCGCTTAGTTTGTACATTTTTTTGCCCTGGCTGGAAGCCTTAGTCCGGTTAAGCAGCCGACAAATCTCCTTGGTTGACCTGCGAGATGCCATTCCGAAAAAAAATAAAAAAAAACACCGCGTAATGTGAAAGATCATCATTTGACAACGGCTCTACCGATTTGGCAGATTTTTTTGTCGTGTCCTCAGACTAAGGAAAAAAAAGGTCGTGTCCCTAATTATCAGGACAATCTATGACAGTTTTTCGTTGAAAAATCCATCGGAATGTTGGTAATTTGGATGGTGTTTTTGCATGAAAACCGGAATTTGAAAAAAATACGTTTACACGTGCGAAGCCGAGGCGTGTCGGTAGGTTTTAAAAAAAAAACTAAGTAGGTACCTAAGTACAGATCACCGACAAGTAATCAATAGAATATCATTCGTTTTATTTTAAGGTGTGTGTACGTTTGGCGTAAAAATACTATAAATAAATAAAGAAAATAAAGCCTGAATATCTTTTCCTGATCTTGTTTACCGTGTCCAATAAAAAAACTTTTCATAAAAGCAGCATTTTGAAGCACCTTTTTCTTTACTTGCAATTTTTGAAGCAGCATTTTAGAACAACTTTTTTTTACTTACAATGCAACAAACAGGTTGTTTATTTGAAAAGTAAGCGCATTGATTTGCAAATACTTTGATGTCCTTGAGATAAGAAATGCATAGATACACGATAAATAAACACTTTAGCACTATCGGGGGCATTTCCGTAGTTGCCTACAAGTTTCACGTGATTTTATTAAACATTTTTTCCCTAGACGCGTGACCGGACTGTTTCACTACACAGATAATTGACAGTAGGAACTATTCCATATGAAAAACTACCTTAGAGCGGCAAAATAAAATTGTCAACTTTGTCGTGTTACTTTTTTTTCGTTTCTTGGGTCGAAAAATAATGCCCACCAATGGTTGGTTAATAGGAAAGCCTATCGATAGGGTTGGCACTTGGCACACCCTGAGGAGAGGATATAGGTTTACCTAAACCACAATCTACATATAAATACATACATGTCTCATTTAGGTAGCGTCGGAAAATTACGGGAGCCTCGTTCTATGTTCGCAATGAGAAACTCCATCTCGACCTCAAAATTTCCACCATCCACCAGTGCATGAAACGCACCAAGCGCTTCTTTGACTCTGCTGAAAAGCACCACAACCCGTTGATCGTGTCGGCTGCCTGGGACACTCCCTCCTGCATTAGTAAGACTTGCCGACCGACACATACCCTGACCGACATCGAGGACGCTCTAACCCTCCTCCAGGAGACTAATAGGGCCTAGCACGTTGAGAAAATACAGAACCCTCGCCACCGAGACCGCCGCGGGCGCGACTACCCCATGCATACCCTCACCGACTGCGCTACTGAGCCAGTAGCTTTAAATTCGTCCCTAGATAATCAAGATCTGATCCAGCGTGTCCCTTTTTTGCCCTCCCCGAGGGACACACTAAGCCGAGGCCCGTACCCTACAAGGTTTACGGGCCTCGTCTTAGAGTGTCGCTCGCGTAACCTTAGCGTGTAGTCGCTTAGTTTATTAAAAAATTGCCCTGGCTGGAGGCCTTACATTTACTTAAAGGCACCACAGGGAAGTCCGGTTAGGCAACTCGACAACCTCCTAGGTTCACCTGCGCGATGCCATTCCGGAGTAAAAAAAAAGTAGCGCCGGCACGTGTATACAAATCAAAGTTACAGTTGTTATTCTCATTCCCCTGAAAAAAATGTCTAACTAAGCTTAATATTTTTTGATTATGAAACTGTTCTCAAAACTTACATCATCTTTGATTTTATATTTTGTGCATGCACAACACTACTTTTAATCAATTGTTTCAAATGACCCAAATTATGACGCAATTAAAGAATTGCTAGTAATCACTTCCTAGCTATGTTACGAGATGACAGCAATTACGATTACAATCAATGAATCGAGACAAATTCCTACCGAGTTATGCGTGTTGATTCAACATCTGGTGCAGCGCGAAACGATATTTACAAATAATTTTCATGCTTGCCACGAGCGGCTCTAATTAGGACGTTAGATGCGTTTATAAAAACCTTCTTATAAATAAAATTAAATAAAAAAATCAAGTCACATTTTTTTATATTATTGTAGACCATTAAAAAAATGTGCTGTGCTAAAACGAAAAATGGTAATACTGCCAAGGCAAGGTTGGATTGATTTTTTGGAATAATTGTACATTTGTGTACAAGTATTTTAAGGGCTTACTACCTACATAGTGAAATCCCTATAGAAGACTTCCACTACTTGCAAAACCCCAAACAAACAGCGAACGATTGTCATCTAAACTAGTATTATACAGAGAAAAGATTGGTTGTTTGTTTGTTACGATTTAACTTAAAAACTGCGGGTCCGATTTAAAAAAAAAATACCACTAGAAAGCTACATTATCCCAAAGAAACATAGGCTATATTTATCAATAAAAAAATTAGAGATCCTTGAGAAAACTCACGCGGACGAAGTCGTGGGCAAAGTGCCCACGATGATGCTCCTGTAACGCGGACTGCGTTACAGGAGCATCATCGTGGGCACTTTATCAATGTAACACATTAACTTGAAGATGATAATCAATACGACACAGCCGATCAACCAACAAAACACAAACCACATCGAGCCCAAAAGGTGCACACGTCCGACAATGCTCATTCATTATTTATTCAGCGTCTCATACTCATACTTTACAATTAGGACTTCTGTCATTCACCTTTACAGTGTCACCCATCCTTCGCAGTCGTCGAATTCAAAATGTGTAACGTTATTTTATCACGGGCAGTAGTGGTCAGGGCTCAGATACGATAAGTCGTACCTGAAATTAAAGGTGATATCTGTTAAAAAGTTTTCCCAAAAAGTGGTGACAGTGAAAAACTTTGAAAATTAACGTGACTTTTTTGAGTGAAAATAACACTATATTGAAGTTTTATGGTTTTTCAAATTTAGATTTTTTTGTGAAGTTTGTTTGAGTCTTAATTGATATTTTTTATATTGTTGAGGTATAAAATGTGCAAGCAGTGCTGCAGCTGCATAACTAGCAGCATAGTGTTGCAATAATCCATATCTAATTCATTATTTCCGTTACGTTTGATAAGTGATAAGAAAAGAATATTTGGCTGCTGGTCTATTCTGTAAAAATCTCCCTCAGTGATGTGAGTATGGGGTGAGTTGTCATCCCACACACAATATGCTAGGGATATTGTGTGTGGGACAGCTCACTACAAACTCACTGCACATAAATTTGCCGTGGATTATTTACAGAATAGCACTGCGGTTCCTTTTCTTTTTATCCAAAACTAAAATTAACAACTTATTATCAATGACATCCCGATAATCGCGTTCGAATAGTCAACAGGTATTGCCATCACCACGCTTTACGGAGTTCCTAATTGAAACTTGTTGTTATAAAAAGATAAGATAATAATTTAAAATGAACCAAATATCAAAAATCATGTTATAGGTACTAATTGCATCTATAAGGGCCTATTCACAATTTCACACGTAGATACCACAACCACTATGCAGCGACTTAAAGTGGGCGAGCAGCAAGATTGTGGACGGTACAGTCAGCAACAAAAGTAGATTAACACTATTGCATTTTCATACCCTTTAGAAAGACCCAAAAACAAATACGATGTAAGTCAGTATTTCTGGTCATAATCAAGAGTTTATTTTAACTTGACATTCTATCCTGTCTGTATTTCCTTCTGCTCAAGAATTATGATTTAAAAATCTGAAGTGTTAATCGACTTTCGTTGCTGACTGTACCTTGTGGTAATAGTGTCGCTTCAGTTTCTTGTAGTTGCGTTGTGGTAACAACATAAACGTGTCTTTGCGATATAATTAGTCGCGAGTGACACCACACCTGCTATGTAGCTGGTTGGGTTGTGGTGGATATCCTCTAAGTGTGGTCCATATGAATTAAATTATTTATTTTCATTCAAATTAGCGTCCGCCCACGTGTTGTCGCTGTGGTACGTGCGAAACAAGTCTAATTACCACGTCCGGAAACAGAGTATACCGTATTCTTCGCCATCAATCATCATCACGGTTCACTTTGACAAAGGGATGTGCGGTTCTTAATGAACTTCTTCCTTCCACCATTCAACATGGCTGGAAAATATGGGGAGATCTATTGTTGGCGTGTAGCTCGCGACAATTCAGTGTATGTTCGTTGCGTTATTTATTTATGAACTATGTACAGTACGCAAAGGAGATAAGTATCCATGTCGTCGGGAATAGTTGAAGATTTCTTAGAAACCAATGCGGGCTTTCAAATGAAATTTTATTAAATCATTGAACTGTTTATTCTCTATAAATTGTATTTTATTTTATTCATAAAAACCTATCGGTTCCTAAGTAAACTTCAACTGTTTCCGGCGACATGGATACTTATCTCCTTTGCGTACTGTACAATAGTGGTAAATAAACGGAATGCCACATGGGATTCTCTGTCAGTTAAAAAAGCGCACACATTAGGCTAAACAAATCTATGTATAGGTAACCTTTAATAAATCCTGTAAATACCCTGTTTTTTTTATAATAAAATATACTCTATAGCACTACGTGATAACGTAAGCTTTCCATTGGCGAAAGTGCATTCACACAAACAAACAAATTGTTTGTGTGAATGCGCTAATCTCTGGAACTACTGATCCGGTTCTGAAACTCTTTCACCAATGGGAAGCTACCTTATCAATTAGTGATATAGAGTATATTTTACTGTCAAAAAAATAGGGTACTTACAGGATTTATTACTAAATTATTTATTATATAAATAACTAGCTTTTGCCCGCGACTACGTCCGCGTGAATGTCGGTTATCGCGGATGCAGATGAAGTCGCGGATTAAAAAGTAGCCTATGTCCTTCCCCAGGGTTAAAGCTATCTTCATGCCAAATTTCATCAAAATCGGTTCAGCCGTTTCCCCGTGAAAGCGTAACAGACAGAGTTACTTTCGCATTCATAATATTAAAGTAGGGATAGTAATAGAAGTATAGATTAAATCAGGATTGACATGGTTTACCTACGTGTAAGTGAGTAAGAAGAAAATCCTATCGTCATCCGCGTTGTGCCGAAAACATTTCCACGCCTTGTTAAAAAACAAACATTTATCATTATATCATAAACACAAGATTATATTGTCCAGATAGTCACGAGTACGTAAACAATCTAGGGGGACATCGTTATGGTGCGTGCCTACCATTATAAATTCCGGAATCTGTCCATATTAAGGTGTGTTCTGCAAAAATGTAGCAATACACGTCCAAATTTTTTCACTTCAGAGTTTCAGCCATAATAATAGTTACCTATAGTGCTTGCAATACATCGTTAATTCAATTTTAATCCTTAATAATTAATCATTTAAGTTAGGATGACGGGCCTGTTGGTCTAGTGGTCACTGACCCTGACTGCTAAGCCGGAGGTCGTGGGTTCGATTCCCACCCAGGACAAACTTTGTGTGATGAGCATGATTGTTTGTTCTGTGTCTGGGTGTTTATCTATAATATGTATGTATTTATAAATTATATAAGTATGTATATCAGTTGTCTGGTTACCATAACACAAGCTCTGCTTAGCTTGGGACCAGATGACCGTGTGTGAGTTGTCCCAAGATATTTATTTATTTATATTATTTATATTTATTATTCTTCCTCTTTTTCCTGCCCTTATCCCATGTTACTTGGGGTCGGCGCAACATGTTTTCTTCTTCCATTCCGTTCTGCCCAACGTCATGCTTTATTAGTACCTATTACTACCTATTACAAACCGTAATTTGCTTACATTGTTGTCCATAGGTGTGTCATTTTGGCCATGTCATTTCGTTATGATGTCCATCTATCATTCTATTTAAAAAAAACAACTGACTCGATCGATTTGGCTGTTTTCTTTTAGTTGTGATCAAATTGTTTTGCTTTTGACCAAGGTTGTTTGAAGTTTTTGTTTTGGAAAATCCACCGGGATTAGTCTTTTGGTTGGTATTTTTAACATAAGTACACCCGTGCTAAGCCAGGGCGGGCCGGTAGTTTTAGATAAGGAAGATTTCAATTGATTAACTGACTGATAAGCGCTGTCATGAGTCACTTTCCACAGTGGAATCTACATGCTTGTAAAGCTAATCTAGAGTATTCTAGAGGCAATGAACAGTTTTTTTTAACGTTGCTCCACACTAGGAATACTTTCCTGAATCGTGTGTGCGTTTAGAAATATGCAAACAGCCTGACGCGGAACAACTAAGTATCTGTAGGCCATAAAAGTATTTGTTCGGCGCGGGAATAGAACCCGCGACACGCAGTGCAGCAGCCGATCGCTCGGCCACTGCGCCTACCGTGTCGTCAGAACAGACCTATGAGCTAACTTCAAAATTGAAAAGTTTAATAGTTATAAAAATAGTAAATAGGGGATTTCTTGCGAGGAGAAAGAAAAAGTCTCGTCTAAATATCTACGTAGGTACAGTACACGTATTTTCTTTTTACTTTCCTTCGGTTTCTCGTACGAAAATCAATGCGAAATTCATGTGACAAATTGTCAAGCGTAATGCTGGCACTTCACTTGGCGTATTTGCGCAAATGTTTAACTTATTTCGATAAGACAAAATATACCCTATTTGTATTAAAATATAGTTGATTTTGTATTATTCAAATAAGACGAATATTTTCACAAATACGCCAAGTGAAGTGCCAGCATAAGCTGCTGTGATTGGTTATCTGAATTGTCAACAAAACCACGCTTGACAATTTGTCATATAATTTTTTCATTTGAGTGTCAGTTTTATCCGGTGTAAAGAAATTTAACAGCATGCCATAAGCGAATATAATTTACAGTACAAACATAAAACACGATAAACATTATGAGACTTATGTAACTCAACATTTACACGTTCCGAATCACGATAGTAATTTGTGAAATTATAATTATTATAGGTACATGATGTTGATGATTCGTCGAACTCAAAGAAGGTAATTAATTTACTTTTGGAAACTGAATTTCGGTTCATTTCAATATTTCTATTTAAATAGGTTTATGTAAGTAAAGGTACGTGTAAATAACGCTCAGTGGTTTACTTGGTAACAAAAGTTATGTATTATATTTGTTGTTTCCACATTATTTCTTACCTGAGAACGACGGATCTAAGCATTTATATTTCTTGTTACATAATAAATCATTATTTTCTAAACATACCATCTAGCGTAGACAATACCAAATAAATAACCACTTAACAGGGCCATACATAGTTTTGTATTTCTTTCACTAATAACTTCTAAATGGTCTGAGCCATAATTCTTAACAACACTAATAAATATATAGGTTCATGTACTCCTATACTTAAATTATTTCTAAGTCTATGATTAAGTAACCCTTTTTATCTTTTCCTGTCTTCAGGCGTAGAAAACAGCTTTTAACTTTGCTGTAATTCTTCACAATGTAAAATTATTATTTGAGTTTCGAACTTAGTAATTATAGGTGTATACAACCTTTTCGACTTATGTAACCAAAAGTAATTTATAGTGCATACAGATGCTGTAAACTCTTGTTTGTCAAAAACTTTCAGGAGTTGAACACAAACAATCCAACTTCCTGAGATAAGATCATCATTACAGTTTACCAACGTAGATGCTTATCTACATTTTGTTTTCCAATAGTCACAAAAAAATGTCGGTGAACAGATTGGGAACACTCAATGGCCTTAGTTCGAAAAGCCAATAGCAAGATCAATGTCTTTTTCCTTTTAAGAAATCTTATTAACGCTCTGACCTATTTGGGCCAAGTACTGATAAACAAGTTATTTAGTACTCTCGTGAAACGTTTCTGCAATTATGCAAAATTATAATTTAACGTCAGAGAAGGACATATTTCATGTCAACTTTCTTTCTTCAATTTAAAAAACGAAGAGTTCCGTAGCATCGGTAAGCTATGCGGGTGGCAACGCCAACCGTCCTTACGCAAAATTGCACATATAAAAGAATCTAAATATTCTTTGCCTTTGACTAAAATACATAAATATTACAAATATGAAGACTACCTTAGAAGAGTATTTACCAATTCATATCCTAATGGAATGGTCCATTAATCAAGAAGTTTTAAATGCCATCAAGTGGTTACATGTAGGAACCATTTAAATATTGGTTGCTTTAAGGATTTTTTGTTTTATGGGACTTGCCCGCCACACTATTCCCTAACCACTGCAACTCCTGTAAGCCAGAATCAACAGTAGCGACCACCAGAAAAGCGCCAGAGCAATGAAGCTCGACGAGTCCTGGAGAAACATTAGAACTGTCTTGTATCCCGCAACGAAATTAATCAGAAAAGAACAGCGGAGGAGTAAGATAAACATAACAGATTTTCGGCGTGTATGGTCAATGGTCAGCCCCCTAAGGGCCTTATTTTTTTCATGGATGTCGTCCGCCCTAGTCTGGGCGGAGAGGTCTGTCAAAGTCTTACTGACTAAAACCACCCCAGAGTTCCATCTCACACTTACGGCGTGGAACGTACGATCCTTCCGCAGTCCCCGAAGGGCTGAGGCCTACCTCAATCGCAAAGCAAACGTACGTAATTCACTATTATTGTGCTTGACGTATAATGTCCAACCAAAACGCTATAGGGCAGGCATATATCCAATAATCCAATTTGAAAATCGACTTTAGCGAAATACTTTTACGTGCGCGTGCGTGTAAGGGCGCGTTCAGACGAGCGCCATTTCTTCGCGATTTCTTCGCGAAATCGCGATTCCAATGTTTCTAAAGAGGGAGCGATGTGTACGGGACGCGCAAACTGCGTCGCACAGTGGATCGAAAAACGGCTTTAAAGGAAATAGGGGCATGAATATTTAAGTCTCGTTTTTAATGCTTAAAATTGCTTCTATTAACCAATACAATACTGAAATATATCATGGGAATCCACTTGGCGGAAAAACAGACGACTTATATTTTATTTACAAAAAAAATGTATGGAGCTGATATGAAAAATACAGATATCTCCAAATCTGCAAGGCAGGCCGTAATATCCTTGCACACGGTTATAGTACTAATTATTTGTAATTTTTTGTCACACTTTTTATTACGGGCCTACCTGCGGATTTTTTTTAAAAAATCGTGAAAAATAATTCCGTTCACTGCTTGAAAGCCGTTTTTCGATCTACTATGCGTCGCGCCGAAAGAAATCGCGCTCGTCTGAACGCGCCCTAATAAGCCTACTAATTATTTTAGAGCACTTGACGCACGTTTACTGATTGTGTGCTTACGCGTCAATAAAATTCACATAGCTAGCGGTGAGCATGTTTTTATGACATGTAAAATCATACTACATACGTACCTAGTCTTGTAAATGTGTACCGATTTTAATCTTAATTAAGTCTGGTCAATGCGGCTTTTAATTTTGTAACTGAGAAGTACTTATGCAGACATAACTTGGTCTGTAAATAACAAACCTACATATTACAAGTGATCTATCTTAACCAAAAACTAGAGAAAGGAGTTTACCTAGTGTTAATACCTATATGTTGCAATGTTACCTAGTCAGCAAATACCTACTTGCGACATAATTATTTCGTTTACACGTCGACCTACATGTCAATTATAATTATATAAGGAGCTACAAAAGATCAAGAACGAAACACCCAGTACAAACACGACACACGGACAATATTTGTATAATAGTACGACACGGTTGGCGCAGTGGCTGCTACGCTGCGTGTCGCGGGTTTGATTCACGCACGGAACAAATATGTGCATGGCGTAAAGGTTGTTGTTCGGTAGTTTGTGTATCCGACATCTTCTTTAACCGACTTCATAAAGGAGGAGGGTATCAATTCTTATGTTTATAATTTTTAATGTATGTTCGGGCTTAACTCTCTGTCATATATAGACGGATTTGCAAAATTCTTTTTTCGTTCGAAAGGGGTTTATTCCGGAATGGTCGCCTAAAAATTTTACTAAAATTGATCCAGCCCTTTTTGAGAAAGTCAACAAAATCCCAAAAACAATACTTAGATGACGTTTTAGTTTCTTCAATCTTTGGAGGACTTACAATCTCTTTTAAGTGTGTCGCCGGTTCCTAATGTATTTGGATGTTAAGGCAATACTAAAAAGCGAAAAATAAAAAGTTTTTTTCAAAGAAAAGAAAAGTGCCTTCAAAAACTAAACTCAAACTCAAACTCAACTCAAACTCAAAATCATTTATTTCAATTAAACCATTTACAGGTACTTTTGAATTGTCAGAGTCAGTCAGTCAGAAAGTTGAAGCTAGTTGCTCGTTCCAAACAGTAGGTTTCTATGGAGAAGAACGAGCAAGAAACTCCATGAACACTCTTTTAAAATCAGTTAAATTTTACAAATTTAGGTTACATCATTCATGTTGAATCTAAGGGTACAATTTGAGAACAATGTAACACGTCTTGCATGTTAAAAGAGGTCTAGAGAAAAATATAGTTATAATAACAATTCAAACCAAAATTTAAAATAATCGAGGCAGCTAAGAGATGACCAGTTCCAACCGACGGCGTCCGTTCACGAACATGACGCATGGATCGGCACCATTTAGCTCAACCATTTTGAAGGGAACCGAATGATCCAACACATGCGCCACCGGCAGCGAGACGTTCAAGTGAGCATGACTCTCCCAACCGCCAGGGCATATTCAACTCAATGAGAGGTATACCTCGTAAATGGTAGCTTCAAAGAACATAGTGCTCACATGTATGTGCTACGAAAAATTATATAATACTAACACATTGAGTTTACACAATGCAAAGATAATATAGATCTACATCTTCAGCAGCTCCAAAAATTGTTACAAATGCTAATCAATTAATCTATGAACCCTTATGGCTGTGGAGCTAGACTAGCATCCAGTCAAGCATTTTTATCAGAGATGTAATCACTCAACTTATGTAACTGATGTAATCACTTAACATGCTCGGTTGCATAGTGTGCGTTTAATACGAGACTTAAATTTTGTCTCATTTAGTTGAACAATGTGGGGAGGTATTTTATTGTAACACTTTAAACAGTACCCCATGAAAGACGAATCTACTTAAGCCAGTCTGAAACCTGGTTGAACTAGTTGGTCCCTATTTCTAGTATTATAATTATGTCTGTCACCTCTTTTATCAAAAAGATGCAGATTTTTTCTAGCGTACATGATGTTTTCATAGATGTATTGACAAGGCACCGTCATTATGTTAATTTCCTTAAACAGTTCCCTTAGAGAATCGCGCATACGCAGATTGTAAATGGCTCTGATGGCTCTTTTCTGCAGAATGAAAATAGAATCGATGTCTGCAGCTCTTCCCCACAATAAAATACCGTAAGACATAATACTATGAATTAACTAAAATAGACCATTCTCGCGGTATCCACATCAGTAAATTGCCGGATCTTTCTGACAGCATATGCTGCCGAACTTAGCCGTCCTGCGAGAGATGTTAAATGAGGACCCCATTGTAGCCTTGAGTCGAGCGTCAATCCCAGAAAAACGGTTTTATCGACGAATTCCAGTTTCTCTTTATTCAATACTTTGTCACACTTACTATTTTTGACATTTGGCAAAGCAAATCTGATGCACTTAGTTTTTTTCCATTTAATACTAAATTGTTAGCCGTGAACCACTTTTGTACCTCCAGTGAGGCGTTATTTACGATTTTAAGATTTTGAGCCCGTCTATTTATTTTAAAAATTAATGACGTGTCATCGGCAAATAACACCATTTGTGGTTGTTTTTTGAATAACCGGGGAGGATCATTAATATAAACTAAAAAGAGGAAAGGACCTAAAATTGAGCCTTGTGGAACTCCCATTTGTACTTTTAAACCATGTGAATTCACCCCGTTTATTTGAAAATATTAAAATGTGATAAATAACTTTAGCAAAGAACACACATTACTTTCTCGTCGGTGGCAATACAAAACAACAAACACAAAGCCACCACCACCGACTTCCCAAAGTAAAGTAATGTGTGTTCTGTGCTAAAGTTATAAATTTATCACTTTTTAGTTTTTGAAGGCGGTTTTCTATTTTTTGAAAAACTTTTTAGTATCGGACTAGCCCGCCCGCTACACTATTCCCATGATTCACTATTCAGATTGTATGTTTGTAAACGCACCCAGGATACAAGAGAAATTCCTAATATGTGACAACATTTTGCTTTTATAATAATTATTTACCCCGTCCTCTGTTGAAGTACTGTTCAAATCCACATCGTCATCTTTGCTCATGGCAAAAAAGACTCGTAATGGCAATGATTAGCAACTTCTCAAGGTGTGACGTCATTTTCGATGGCTGTCTAGACAGGTTTTTAAAGAGTTACAGGGTCACAGGACAGGGTTTTTAAAAGAGGACGTTACTAACTGATAAAGGAATAAACACAGAAGAAAAAAAATATTTAATTAAGTATAAAAAGATTTTAAAAAATCTGATAAACAAAATAATTATGTTATTATTCCTATGAATATTTAAATGATAATATTTTCATGATAAATTATTTTATGATAATTTAATATTTTTCTAAAACAAAGCTTCCTCTCTTCTACCCTATTGCTGTGACCGACGGTTCATAATGATCCTAACTAAACACCACCACCTAAGCATATTAGTACTTATGGAAAAGCAGTATCGAGACGTAGTTCTGCAACCCACGCATTTTTTTCGAAGTAATTTCAATAATTGACGCTGCGTAGTTTTTAATACATTCTTAGCAGTTCAGGATGTAAATTGTTGTGAAGGTTCTGTCTCAGTTCTGGATGTAAAAATGTTCTTATTGGTGGATATTAATATAAATAATGTAACACATTATGGCACATTAAAAAGGCAGGAAAAAAGTTCGTAACACTGAGTATACATTAGAGACACCACGTGGTCCCCTAAGCTCTAACATAGAAGTAGCGCATGAATTTGTGAATTTCTTCACCAACATACCAATTAAAACCACGGAAGCTTTAAATTCTTCACCTGGCATTTCAATTGCCTTTTTAAAAGCGAACGTACCAGGCTGCCCGGTAGAATTTCAATTTAAACATATTAACCCCGTGACAGTTTTAAAAGCTTTTCGGCAAATTAAGATAAAATTTACTGAGGATCTGTGGGGTATGTCTATTAAAGTTTGTACGTCTATAATTGAGACAATAGCGCCTTATTTGGCTTTAATATTTAATATGTGCGTAGACCAAGGAGTTTTCCCGGATCTAATGAAGTTTAGTAAGGTTATACCTCTTTTCAAATCCGGTGACAGTAAAGACACTAATAATTATAGACCCGTGTCCGTGCTGCCGGCTTTCAGCAAGGTTTTTGAAAGGATTATGCTTAATCAGATGCTTAATCATTTTAACACTAATGGCATTTTACACGATCAACAGTATGGTTTCACCAAAGGACGTTGTACGACTGACGCTGGTGTCACTTTATTAAAACACATATTTACTGCGTGGGAAGAGGCGCAAGATGCCATAGGAATTTTTTGTGACCTCTCCAAGGCATTTGATTGCGTAAATCATGACACACTACTTTTGAAACTTGAGCATTACGGACTAGGTAGACTTGCGCTTAGTTTAGTAAAATCTTATTTGATTAATAGGCAGCAGCAAGTCCAAATAAATGGGGTGAATTCACATGGTTTAAAGGTAGAAATGGGGGTTCCACAAGGTTCAATTTTGGGTCCTTTCCTCTTTTTAGTGTATATTAATGATCTTCTTCATCTGTTGAAAAATCAACCACAAATGGTGTTATTTGCTGATGACACTTCTTTAATATTTAAGATAGACAGACGAGCCCAGAACCTAGACCACGTAAATAGCGCCTTACTGCAAGTCCAAAATTGGTTCACGGCGAATAATTTAGTATTGAATGAAAAAAAAACGAAGTGCATCAGATTTTCTTTACCAAATGTCAAAAGTAATGACTGTGACATAGTATTGAATAATGAGAAGCTGGAATTCGTTGATAAAACTGTTTTCCTGGGGATCACGCTCGACTCAAGGCTACAATGGGGTCCTCATTTAACATCTCTCGCTGGACGGCTAAGCTCGGCAGCATATGCTGTCAGAAAAATCCGCCAATTTACTGATGTGGATACCGCGAGACTGGTCTACTTTAGTTATTTTCATAGTATAATGTCTTACGGTATTTTACTGTGGGGACGAGCTGCAGACATCGAGTCTATTTTTATTCTGCAGAAAAGAGCCATCAGAGCCATTTACAATCTCCGTATGCGCGATTCTCTAAGGGAACTGTTTAAGGAAATTAACATAATGACGGTACCTTGTCAATACATCTATGAAAACATAATGTACGCTAGAAAAAATCTGCATCTTTTTAGTAAAAGGGGTGAAAGACATAATTATAACACTAGAAATAGGGACCAACTAGTTCAACCGAGTTTCAGACTGGCTAAAGTAGATACTTCTTTCATGGGGTACTGTTTAAAATGTTACAATAAAATACCTCCCCACATTGTTCAACTAAATGAGACAAAATTTAAGTCTTATATAAAACGCACACTATGCAGCCGAGCATATTATTCATTGGGTGAATACATCACTGATAAAAATGCTTGGCTGGATGCTGGTTTAGCTCCACAGCCATAAGGGTTCATAGATTCATTGATTAGCATTTTTAATTATTTTTGGAGTTGCTGAAGATATAGATCTACATTATCTTTGCATTGTATAAACTCAATGTGTTAGTATTATATAAATTTTTCATAGCACATACATGTGAGCACTATGTTATTTAAAGCTACCATTTACGAGGTATGTCTTTCATTGACTTGAATGTGCCCTGGCGGTTGGGAGTATGGCATGCTCACTGGAATGTCTCGCTGACGGTGGCGCGCGTGTTGGATCATTCGGTTCCCTTCAAAATGGTTGAGTAGAATGATGCCGATCCGTGCGTCATGTTCGTGAACGGGCGCCGTTAGTTGGGACTGGTCATCTCTTAGCTGCCTCGGTTATTCTAATTTTATTTTGAATTGTTTATTATGATTATATTTTTATCTAAACCTCTTTTAACGTACACGACTTGTTACATTGTTCTCACATTGTACCCTAGATTCAATATGAATGATGTAACCGAAATTTGTAACATATTATTGATTTTAAAAGAGTGTTGTTCATGGAGTTTCTTGCTCGTTCTTCTCCATAGAAACCTACTGTTTGGAACGAGCAACTAGCTTCAACTTTCTGACTGACTGACTCTGACAATTCAAAAGTACCTGTAAATGGTTTATTTGAAATAAATGATTTTGAGTTTGAGTTTGAGTTTGATTAAATTAGTTTGACGAAATTATTTTTTAGGTATTCTCTCGTTTTTGTAAAACTAAACTCAACTTAGCCTGTCGCAGTCCATTGCTGGACAAAGTCCTCACCCAAGTTACGACACAACACCCGGTTCTCTCTCGGGATGAGGCCTAGGGCAGACCATTCCAGTACTTCGGTCCATGTAGTTGCATCCCACGACGCACCACTTGCAGTTTTTGGTCTTCATTAAAAACCTACCAAAGAGGTGGCTCGTGGCTTAGTAACCGTTACCGTAACCGTACGGATCGATCGGTGCTGGTTAAGTTACGTTAATGACCGGTTCGGGGATTCATCCATTTCATACCGAGACCCACTGTACCTCGGAAATCACGTAAAACGGCTTTTACGTGATTTCCGAGGTACAGTGGGTCCCGACGGTCGTTTGTATATCTTCGACAGTCGTTATGGGCAGTCAGAAGCCAGAAAGTCTAACAATGTAACTCGCCGCTGCCACAGGCCCACAGCGCCGAGCTTTAGGTTGTGTTACTTAAAGAATAGCACTACAGTTGTAATGTTTCTCCGGGACTCCTCTAGCTTCATTATCTCGACGCTTTTTGGTGGTCGCCACTGTTGATTCTAACTTTCATAAGTTGCCGTGGTTAGGAAATAGCGCCAGGCTTGTCCCATAAATGCCATACCTGTCTGCAAAAATAAAGTCCTCAATATAGGTAATTAAGTACCTACTTGTTATTTACAAGGTTTCTACACTCACGCGGAGTAGGTACGTAGGTACTCACCATAACCTTGACAATACCTTGAATTTTGATATTATTACGTCCATGTTTATTTACTATTGCTTCAGTGCCTCTAATTAATTTCGATTTCCTGTTATCAAAACGAACGAATCATCACTTATCAGGAACTCAATTTGAAGTGGATTGTAATCTATTTAATTAAATTATTGAAATAGGAGTAGGTATCCATCATCGGCCACTGATGGGCAATAGAAAATGTAGGTACTAAGGTGTATTAGATAGTTTCAAAGTACCTTGTGTCATTATGATTTTGACTTTGAAAATGACTAGAAGCTACAAGCTAAAAGTTCATTAAAAAACATTACCTACCAACCTATGACGAAGACACAAAGAGAGACAGGTAATCTCTCCTTTTGTCTAAGATCATGTTACCAAGCGCGGATCCACCGTTTTGGGCACGGTGGGCATGCCCACAACCCTAATTTTCACATAAAGAAACGTTAGCTTGAATATACCTCTCGAGTAGTCTCGAGTCTAGATGATGCATAGGTTCATAGCCAGCGGAGGTTTGACCCTCAACAATTTTCGCCCGACAGGCATTGAATTAAATAGCACCTAAATTAAATTTATTAGTGTAGTATCCTTAATTTATTTTATTTTAATAGAAGTCGTAAAAGTCATTCAATTCAGCTCAAAAATGTTTGGCGACCACAACCTTTTTTTAGGGCTAGATCCGCGCCTGCATGTAACCACTATGGAAAATCGATATACATAAATGTATGTAGGTAGTAAGTATATCGACAGATCCTTTATCATTTACGTAGCTACACAACAACTGGATACAATTCCTTACATAGACCACTTAGAACGTAGAATACAATTTAAAGGTTGTTTTCCGTTTTTTTTGTACTGCTTTTAAACTGCTATTGTCGTCTCAGTGTTAAAAAGTTGTCAAGGAATTAACATGTAGTAAGTAGGCACGTCCATTATGGTCGTATGTTAAAATATTTATTTGTAATCATAAGGAAGACTTTTTTGGTCTATGGCTACGTAATATTGCACGACAAAAACAAATATCGTTAGTAAGAGCGAAAGCGAAGTTCGCTTATTAACCGACTTCAAAAAGGAGGAGGTTATCAATTCGAATGTTTATATATATATTTTTTTTATGTATGTTCGGGCATATCTCTGTCGTCTGTAGACAGATTTGCAAAATTCTTTTTTTGTTCGAAAGGGGTTTATCCCGAAAAGGTCCCATATAAATTTTATCAAAATTGGTACAGTACTTTTTGAGAAAATCAACGAATTCCCAAAAAAACTTACTTAGACGACGTTTTAGTCTCTTCAATCACTGGAGGACTTACAATATCTTTTAAGTGTGTTGCCGTTTCTTAATGGATTTGGATGTTAAGGCAACACTAAAAAGCGAAAAATAAAAAGATTTTTCAAAAAAAAAGCAAACCGCAGAACAAACATTACTTTACTTTCTGAAGTCGGTGGCGGTGGCTTTGTGTTTGTTGTTTTGTATTGCCACCGACTTCCGAAAGTAAAGTAATGTGTGTTCTGTGCTAAAGTTATTTATCAGTTTTTAGTTTTTGAAGGCGGTTTTTTTTTTTGTTTGATTGACCAAACTAGCTACATCCACCCTAAGTAGGAACTTTAATGCAAGAATTGTGTTCTCTTGTGGTCCCAAGCTTACCAAGGTTTAGGTAGGTAGGTACTGAAGTAAATTTGTTGTTACAAAATTCACGCAGCTGCTATACCTAAGATTAGAATTTTGTGCAGAATTGACTTTTGTACACGTAACGTGAATTCGATCGGAATTAAAAACCCAATCGAATTTACGTTACGTGTACAAAATTAAAATTCCCGTTTCGCACGTTATAATTATTGGCTCTATCAATGGGTCAAAATTTTAAAAACAATTCAATTCAAATAATGCCTTTTTGCAAACACACCCACGATACAGGACAAATTCCTAGTATGACACAAGTTTAAAAAAAGAATCTCGACCAAAATGACTCTAATCCAATAGGTGTTACAGGGAAGATCAAGTTCCGCCATATTACGATAGGACAAAATACTACAGTGTGCCTACCACAATATATACTGGTATACTATAACAGGATATCTACCGTGTAGCAGTTATCTATGCTGTATAATAAATAACACACAAGTGTCACTAGTACAATTAGCCGGTAGCTATTGTATACCATGCGTCCGTGCTGTGCCCTGTGGACACAAAGTAGGTACGTAAGTAAGGCTGCGTCGCGCTGTGGACGTTACGAATGAACCGCTGTATATCACTGACACATGACAACGTGTGAGTGAGGGACAATATTAAAATTTGTTACTACTTGGGATGTTTGTTGGTAGAAGCCATTTTTAACCGAGTTCGAAAAGGAGGAGGTTCTCAATTCGGTTGTTTTTTTTTTAAGTATGTACATCGATTACTCTGAGATTTATGATCCGATTTACGTGATTCTTCTTTAGTTTGATGCGGAATAGTTGCCATTTGGTCCCATAAAAATGTAACATTGTTTGGCCCAGTAGTTTTTATTTTATGTTCATTTTTTTATTTTTTAGATATTTTATTTTTATGTTTGACCACGCATAATTTTTTTCAGTGTTGTCCGAAAATATTTCACCCCTAAGGGTTGAAAATTAAGGGATGACTGTTTTTTTTTTGTTTCGCCGTTTCGTAATTAATTTCTATGATGAGAAGTAGGCACTAAAAAAGCTAAAAAAAAATTTTTTTACAAAAAAGACAACTGCCTTCAATAAGTAAAAAATAACTTTCAATTCGCAAGTCGGTGGCAATACAAAACAGCAAATCCAAAGCCGCATTAGACAAAAGAGGCTCGTAGAAGCAGGAATACAAAACGTTTTATTTTAAAAACAATTTTAATTCAAATTGTCTCAACATAATTTTGTAAAATAGATCTATGATAGTACTAAATATGGACGTATAATATACTAGCTTTCGCCCGCGATAACGTTCCGCATGAATGTCGGTTATCGCGAATGCAGATGAAGTCGCGGATTGAAAAGTAGCCTATATCCTTCCCCAGGGTTCAAGTTATCTTCATACCAAATTTCATCAAAATTGATTCAGCCGTTTCATCGTGAAAGCGTAACAGACAGAATTACTTTCGTTTTTATACTATTAGTATGGATATAAAGTAAATAAAGTAGGTTTGAAGTATATAACATATAATAAGGTATAAAGTAGATAGGGAAGTATGGATGGATTTTACGCGACTAATAACATTAATAGCCGCCATCTTCGCCAAACTTCATGGTCATGTCCTGTCGAAAAAAAATAGGGATGTCCCAATCGATTGTAATTGACTGAATTTTCAATTAACTGTTGCATATTTTTGAACCTGAATCACATTTTGAATTTATTTCGAATAAAGTGCAAATAGACGCTACAATAAAACATTCAATTACCATATTTCATATAAGTACCTTATATTATTCCCTTAAAGTAGGTATAATTTAAAATACCTACTTACTTTTTTAGCATTTTCTCAACGTATTTTTAGCATAATAACTCCAGGAAATATATACTACTCAAAACAAAATAAGGGCCACAAGGTATTTTGTCTGTACCATGAAAATAATAAAACCAATATATATTTTTGTCTCCATAACGAAAACTAATGTCGTTTTTACCATGTAGACCAATAAATTTATTCAAATAATAATGATTAAAAAGTTTATTTGCTTTTGAAAGAAAAAACACATTTTAGGTTAAAAATAAAAACAACGTAAAGTTACTGAAAACAAAAGAAAATACTCCATGCTCATCTTTTAGTAACGGATATGCCCCCCTCGTTTAGCTACGCACTCCTGAAGCCGTGAGTGCATGCTCTCAATCAAATGCCTGACATTTTCCATTGGAATCTCTTCCCAGGTCCTTTTCACAGCGTTGATGAGTTGCTGTTGTTTGTAGATTTCCTGATCACCGTCTCTAACTCTTCGTTTCAACTGATACCACATATGCTCTATTGGATTTAAGTCCGGACTGTTCGCCGACCACGGCAAGACTTGAATTTGAGAGTCTTCCAGTACAAACCGAGTCGCTTGAGCCGTGTGTGCACGAGCATTGTCTTGCATCAAGATGAATCCAGGACCCGCTCGCTGTGCAAATGGGATCACATGTGGTCTGACAACTTTCTCAATATACCGCTGAGCAGTAACAGTACCCTCATTTAAAATAGGCTCAGTTTTGCAGTGTAAGCTTATCCCGCCCCAAATCATTACATTTGGACCACCAAAACTATCGACTTCATGGATGCAGGCTTCTGAAAATCTCTCGCCGCGTCTTCTCCATACTCTAATACGCCGATCGTCGTTAAAAAATTTAACTTTGCATTCGTCTGTGAAGAGCACCATGCCCCATTGGTTTATGTCCCAGTCCAAATGTTGACGGGAAAATCTTAAACGATTTGCACGATGATTTCTGGTTAATGGAACACGGACAACTCGCCTTCTTGATGCCTGCTGGTCTTCATGCAATCGATTACGAATAGTTTGGTCACTGACACGAGTACCCGTTGTCAGCCGGAAACGATTTTGCAGCTTGCGGGCCGTCGTTGTGCGATCTCGGCGCGCACTTAATCGAATGTAACGATCCTCTTGAGCTGTTGTAATGCGAACTCTGCCCGAACCAGGTCTTCTTCTAACACTGCCGGTCTCTTGGAAACGATTCCATAGATTTTGAATAGCTCTTCGAGAAAATCCCAATTGCAAACCCACAGATCGCTGCGAATGACCTTCTTCAATCATCGTAGCGGCTCTGGTTGCTGTCAGCGAGTCCATATGACGCCTGCGTGTTTGTGGCATATTGCAAAAGATGTTTCTGACTCGAGATATCAATGAACTCTGATAATTTCTAATAAACCAAGAAGCTAAGGAAAGCAAAACGTCAAAGAAAATGGAATCAAAATTTTCAAAAACGATTTTAATTCAAATTTTATTTAAAATTGTTGCCAGCATTAGATGAATACTACAATATTAAAAAGTTTAGGTATCAAAGAGTTTGTATACTCAATATTTTACTACTTTCAATATGTAAATGTTTAATAAATTACACCAAAATGAAAAAATACCTCGTGGCCCTTATTTTGTTTTGAGTAGTATATATTTCCTGGAGTTAGTAACACTGCTCTTACCTGTGCTCTCACCTCACTATCCGATTCTTTTTATGAAATGGATTTCAGGGCGAACAATGGCGCCAAGCAATGTCCTTTGGTAGAATTATATTGAAACGAATAACGTTCCCGGTACTGTTCATCTCTGCTTCTTTTAAGTTTTTAGCATTGACACTGTAATTTTAAATTGAAAATTGGAATGAAATAATACAACTTAATGGAAGCCACATAATTTCATCTAATATATAAAATTCTCGTGTCATAGTTTTCGTTCCCGTACTCCTCCGAAACGGCTTGACCGATTCTGATGAAATTTTTTGTGCATATTGGGTAGGTCTGAGAATAGGCCAACATCTATTTTTCATCCCCTTTTTTCACCCCTTTTTCATCCCCCATAGATCGGCACAGGACAACGTCTGTCGGGTCAGCTAGTAAGATATAAATTAATAAAATGGTTACATTAGGTGCGACAGCTGCTGTCAAAATAAATTATATTAATTCGGCGTTTACCGTGACTGTAACACATAAATAAATCTTCTATATTATAAAAATGAATCGCTGTTCGTTACTCTCGCTAAAACTCGAGAACGGCTGGACCGATTTGGCTAATTTTGGTCTTGAATTATTTGTGGTCCAGGGAAGGTTTATACGGTAAAGAAAATTGAAAAATCGATTGACAGGACAACGTCTGTCGCATCAGCAATATAATATTTTTGCAATGATATTATATTATTAGAATATCATTGTATTTTTGTAACAAAGTGTGCATTGAAAATAACCTTTTTCTGTAAATGGATGAGACGTGTACCCGTGGGTGTACCTACCGTATTTTTGACAATGCAAAAACTTTGAAAATTTTCGGTTCTGAAACATACATTGTGTTTTCCACCGCACTGCATCTTTCATTTAAAAATGTGTTAGTCATATTACAGGAGAAGTTAATTATTAACCAATACTGTCTCCCGGGCTTTTATATTCATATTGCAAGAACGTAGAAAATTTTCATTACATACTGAAAACTACTTTGTGTTTTCCATCGCACCGCATCTTTTGAATATTATGTAGTCTAAGATATTACAGGCGAAGTAAATTAACAACCAATAGTGTCTCTAAGGTTTTTATTTTCATACTTATTAGAACGAAAAAGAAAACCTTTTAATTAAAAGGTTTTCACACACACACACACACACACACACACACACAAGTAATGCATAGCAAAAGAGCATTCATGTATCTTTCATTTCTTTTTAATTCACTGTTTTTTTTTTTTTTTTGTTTTATTGCATAGCATAAATGCGAAATGTACCACAATTGGGCGAAGACACTGGCTCCT
Source organism: Charanyca ferruginea (assembly GCA_947361185.1). Lineage (NCBI taxonomy): Eukaryota > Metazoa > Arthropoda > Insecta > Lepidoptera > Noctuidae > Charanyca > Charanyca ferruginea. Next base: position 17,776,834 of record OX376070.1, on the reverse strand, counting down.
GTAACACAGGTTGCTACCTAGCTCAGGAGTCAGGGCTTCAAATAAGTTGTCATACCTGTATTTTATGTCAATAAAAAATATTATTATTATTATTATTATTGTTTTCTTACATTTCATATCATCGAACACTTCAAAAGTGCTGAATAAATGGATAGGTTTAGGTAATATTTTTTTTTAGATACCTAATAATTATTAGATGATCATGTATTCCTGGTGCCCAAATAATAATTATGACAACACAATAACAGTACCTTTCATCATCTATTTAGAAACGTCTAGCAGGTAGGCGTGAGTCGGCGTGACGCGTTAAAAAAGTTCACAATATACTCCGTCACAGTCAACGGAGCGTCATAAAAATATGACTGGTTCACAATAACACCAAACAATTAATTATCATATTAATCATACAAAATATTACGAGTCATAACAATAGTGTTCATCCTGTTTTGAACAAAAGAGTTATCGGATATGATCTGAAAATGAGACAGGTAAAAGAACTTTTACAGTCATTAAAGGTTAATACGTAAATGCATTTAGTCACTCGATACATCAACAAAGAATTTTTTATTGTATTTATAACATAAATAACCCGAAGCCAGAAAAAAACATACCTGCCCCGATTTCGCACGGGTAGCAGATCATAGCCATCTACTTAAGCGCTAATAAGTGACTTTTACAGATTTTAAACTGACCATCACGTAAAAATGAATCATGTAAATGATTTGAAAAAAATATATGTTAAACTAGAACATTCTCTTAATCATTTAGTATGTGAATATTTATGATTAAGTTCATATTAAATAGTTTAATTAACTCGTGAAATTGTGTCCGACGTGGACAAAACATTGATAATCACACAAAATCTTCCAGATTTATTTTAACGAAACTTTTACCATCTTACAGACAATGAAATTATCTATCTTTTAATAGGTATATAGCTTTTTTTAAATTTAAAGAATACTATCTTCTTTTTAGTTTTTTGAGTAAATTTTGAGAGTTGGGGACGCAGTGATTACGATTCCCCGGTCGCTCAAGGTCGCCAGCGAATATCATCGCGTTAAATACTCGTTACTCCTTTTCGCCGTGATTTTTTCCGCCACCTTCAACAATAATCATCATATTTTCAGGCATATATAAATAGTGCTGATGATAGTGATAGTGATAGTGATAATTGACATGTAGGTACTCAACTTTTTAGCTAACGCAGACTAAAAACAATTATAATAATATGTATGTAAATAAATAACTCATACTTCATACTAATATTATAAATGCGAAAGTAACTCCGTCTGTTACGCTTTCACGATGAAACAACTGAACCGATTTAATGAAATTTGGTATGAAAATAGCTTGACCCTGGGGAAAACATAGAGTACTTTTTAATCCGCGAATTCATCTGCATCGAAACGAAACAACACGAAAACCGACATTCACGCGGAAGAGTCGCGAGCAAAAGCTAGTATAAAAATAAAGGGAAAAGCTCATAAGACCTTAAAAAAACATCCGTATTGCTGTCAATGGTACAAATGCCCAAAAGGCTGGCAATAGTACCTATTAAAAAACTACTAACTTACAACGAGGCATAGCGACCAATAAATAGCGTCATTTCTACTCAATATTCCATCCCGTAATAACACTAACTCACCAAATTATGGAATCAATCAATTTAACCTATGCTTGGCTTCTTGGCTCCTCCGTAAGCTCCGGAAGAAACCCTATGCAATAAGCTTAGCATTAAGAAGTAAGTATTGAAATTAAGGAAACCTCTTTTGATGTTAGCGTTTGAAACAACTTAAAATATGATTAAATTTAATTATTTGACGACCTTATTTCATTGACATTCAAATTAAATTTCGAATTATTGTGTCTGTAATAATTCCATGACATTATAGGTAAACGTTTTATGTTGTAACCTAATTATGAATATCTGTCGTTAGCTAGCATAGCGTTCAAACTTGTACTTCAAATCTTTATGTAGGCTGAATGAGGTACCTATGTTTACGAATAAATAAAAATGAATATGAAAGTTTCACAGTATAAGCGAATATTTCTCGATCAACGACACTCTTCCTTTTCAACAAGAAAACCGTTAATAACATATTAAACATTCTCTTATCAAGACTTCAAGAGGTTTTATCAGTAGCGTGGTGATAATGGCAATTACTAATTACCCCCTGTTAAATCGCAAGAATAAAAGAATAAAGGAAAATGAATTTCAGTTTCTTTTTCCAGTATTTGGTATACAGTCATTCGGTCAAAACCGAAACTGAATCCGAAAATTCTTTTAAATTAAGTATGATTTCTCATTTAATTGCTTCTAGTAAGTGCGTACCTCTACCTATGTGATCAAAAGAGCACTAATTCAATTAGTTAATAGTTTGTCCAATCAAATTAGACGATTGGCAATCAACCTAATGTGATTGGAAATTACATAAGATAATGTGATAAGGTGGTGTGACGATCTGAGGGCTAATTCACGTAATTTTATGACGCACCGATGAAGTTGTAGTGCAGTTGTAGTTAAGTTCAAGTTTGATTAATAAACGGTATTCTTGTAATCATTGAACTGCGTGTAAGCTGCGCGTGAACAGCACGTCAACTGTACGACAACCAAACTATAGCATACTTAACACATGAGAGAAAAAATATTACTCACTAAATAATTGAACAGAATCGATTACATTTCAATGAATATGAAGTTATTATAATATTAAAATAATACCCCAGTAAAGATTTTAGTGCTTTTTAACTGTAATTTTGAGCCGTCAAACGAATAGTAGAACACCGTTCATGTTGCGTTCCGAAGCACGCACCAAAGACGCGCAACAGTAGAATGCCGTTATTGCGCTCGCGTGACGCGAACTTGACGCGCTGTTTTGATCGAAACTTAACTGCAACTTCACTGCAACAACACTTCTTTAGTTACGTGAATTAGCCCACTGGTTGTTTGCGGGGCAGAGATCGCACAAGATCGGGAAGATTGGAAGGAGAAAGAGGTCTTTTTCCAGCAGTAGAACCCAAAAATAGACCAATAAAAAATTATAGATTGAGAACAACGGATTAACTCACTGTGTTGTCGGGTTCGTCCGACTAGTTCGTACGACAATAAAAAATTGAGTATTTAGAGGTTTCCGGCGACTGGGACTGCAATTAACTGGGACTACGGTCACAGTTGCCAGATTCATTTAATTTTAATGTTTTTCTGCCGGCGACTAGTACCACGCCTAAATGAATAAGAAAAATCTAGTAGTAGTAGTATGACGGGCTGGTGTCCGCAACTCCACGTCTCAGCGCGTATTTTGCGTACAGAAGAAGAAAAATCTATTGTTCAAGCCAAAAACAGAACAGTCAAACGAAACAGTGTTTAATATAAATAGTAATAATTAAAGAAAAAAGCCCTTTGATTTAGAAATATCCTATTTTTTATAAATGAGAATTCAAAATTAAGAATTAAGTAGTCATCGTAAGCTCTCCGAACAATGGCCAATACCTATTTAATTTACAATTAACTATGTCACTAACAGCACCATATTTTTTTCATCTTTTCTATTTTATTTGTATAATATAATATTAAAAATACACCCTTTGATTACCTTTATACCTTTAATTATTATTTTAAATATATTTTCGTTTGACTGTACTGTTTTTGGCTTGAACAATAGATTTTTGTTAGGTATTAATTTATGCGTGGTCCTAGTCGCCGGAAAAAAATGATTAATGTTAAATGGATCCGGCCACTGGGACCACAGTCCCAGTCAATTGCAGTCCCAGTCGCCGGAAGTTTCTATATTTATACGGACTAACTTTTATCGTAGGTACTAGGCATTTTTCAGGGGGTCAAAGTACTTACGAGTACTGATGGGATGGGACCAAGACTGAAACATGGGAAAAAATAAACAGCGATTTTGTATATTTCGATTGTGTTGTAGTCCATTTTTTTCTTGCAGGGAATAGCTGTTTGCTTTTACATATTTCAGGGTTGGGCCCATGGTTCATAAGTGGTCCGTATTCATTAATATATTCAAGTAAACAATGACCCACGAATTAAAACGCTGAGTTTTAATTCGTGGGTCTTTGTTTACTTGAACGTGTACCTATTTATTGCTTTCTTTTGATTAGTGAAATGACACTCCATTCTACTATCATATCAATTAACTAGTAGTGTTACAAGGAATCTGTGAAAAGCCTTAACAAAATAAGAGTGAAATTAAATAAGTGCGTTTTGTTTAAAATAACAATGTCGGAAAAACAATTACTAAGACAAAGTTCTCTAAAAAAACCTGGCAAAGCAGATGTGAGGAGGAAAAGACATCATGTGCTCATCCGGCTGCCAGACTCGCATCCTGACAGGTAATCATTAAAATGAGATATTGGTGCCAATTCTGTTGTACACAAACTTCACTTATTTAAGTGAAGTTTATTCACTTTAAGTCACAAGGAAGAGACCGATATTAATAAGAGCTGTCAATTTAAGTTGATCTAAAATGTTCAAACAATAATAGTTGTCATTTCAGAACACGGCGAAGTTCAAGGAAAAAACTAATTTGACATCTCTAACTTAATTCTTGTCTGTCGCTGTCCTTTTCATCACCTGCCTGGTAGTAAGAGATGCTAGTTCTCTAATTTTAGTTTAGTTTGTGAACAAGGGAATTGGCACCATTAAGTATATTTAAAAAAAAATTACGTAAATGTAATGTTGACAGAGTTCATTTTCATTGTGATATGATTTTCCAGAAACCTCTTCCCGTTCCCTTACCTTATTTTTTTACATTATTGCTCCATTGGTAGCGTGGTTGCAAGCGCAACTGCTGAGTTATAGGTCCTGGGTTCGATTCCCAGGTCAGGCAAAATGTTATTGGGTTTTTCCATTAGAAATTACTCAGCAGCTGTTTGAAGTTTGTAAGCAGATAGTGCGACACCGCCATATATGAAAAAGCACGTAAACCCGTTCTCCTCTGCTCTCTCCTCAGTTGTGTCAAGTTTCCGTCCCAACCATCTGAAGGCTAGTTTACGTAACTAAAGAAGTGCTGTTGCTGTGCAGTTAAGTTTCGATCAAAACAACGCTTTTCGTATTCTCTACCGCTGTCAAACACGCTCGCGTCAAGTTCGCGTCACGCGAGCGCAATAACGGCATTCTACTGTTGCGCGTCTTTTGGCGCGTGCTTCGGAACGCAACATGATCGGTATTCTACTATTCGTTTGACGTCTCAAAATTACAGTTAAAAATCACTAAAATCTGTACTGGGGTATTATTTTAATGTTATGATAATTTAACGTCATATTCATTTAAATGTAATCGATTCTATTCGATTATTTAGTGAGTAATATTTTTGCTCTCATGGTCTCAACTTAAGGTGTAGCCACACCATAAATAAGTTTGGTAGAGTTTGGTTGTCGTACAGTTGACGTGCAGATCACGCGCAGCGTACGCGTTTCAAAGATTACAAGAATACCGTTTATCACTCAAACTTGAACTTAACTGCACTACAATTTCATCGGCGTTTCATAAAATTACGTGAATTAGCCTTCAAAGTGAGAGAGTGTTTGCGCTGTGGTTCGCGCACACACTTGTGCACTGTAACTTGTGTACTTGTGCACTGTGCATCTCCTTCGTTCATGCCTAGTCTCCATTGAGATTGTCCAACCGAAAAAAAAAAAAATCCTATCTGTTATGTAAAAACCTTCTGTGCGTGTGTATGAAAGTGAACTCCTCCTAAACAGCTGGATCGATTTTGATGAATTGGTTAGTGTGTGTTCTAGTGGATTCGAGAATGGTTTAGATTCACAATTGGACCCGGTAGGTGGCGCTAAAGTCAGGTTGCAGGACAACGTCTGCCAGGCCCGCTATTTACTAAGTAAAATCATTACCTATTGTCATCGAATTGCACAAATAGTTTATGCATATATAGCCAGTAAGTAGTAAAAAAAAGCAATTCCAGTGACTTCCACATACGTACATACAATACCCAATATGCGCCTGAAATTATAATTAGTGCAGGACATCTAACAAACATTATTACAATTAAACTTCTGTACCTAAGCTAAGGCGTTATAAAAGAATACTGTAAACCAAAACACTTGAAAAAATTTTAGTTATTCTAGTCCAGTATCGCCATCTGTCTTTAATTTGAATCTACTTTACGAAGGCTGAAAGGACTGAAAACAGCTGTTCTTTTTATCGATTTTCACGATACCCGCAAGCAAGTTCACTGCGTAACCACCTGCCATTTCAGAGTAGACGTCACTGACACAGTCAAGGATTTAATAATAGACGTGTTACGCGAAAAGCAAAATAAAACACGATCGTGATTTGCCCATTTGATCACAAGGTTTCTGTACTATCACTCGTGGTGGAACAATCATGGAAAAGTGTCTAGGTTATGTTATTATGTGCCGCTGATAAGTAACCTGAAACACCATGAAGAATCACTTACGAAGCGGTCTTCACAGGAGGAGCTTTATAAGCAACCACGCCGATGATAGTCCCATAGATACAATACGCTTAGTGTCCCCTATCAATAGGTTTGCCATATTTCAAGGCAACTTTAGTTATGATGACGACGATTACCCGGAGAAGTGAGTAAGACGTGCAGCTTAATCACATCCCCAGCATCTTCATACATCTTATAGTAAACACACAGATAATTATTTTTAATTTTAAGAACATAAATACAGTGTTTACAAAATGTTTCTAGGTTTTGTAAAAGTAGTTACTGCTACTCGATAACAGATGGCGTTGGTAACATCATAATTTTATTTCAGGCCGTACAAACTCAAGACTAAAGTTATCATCACTGCGTTAGCGGTTTTGGTGTTCATATCGGCCCTGAGCGGGTACCTCATTGGGAGTGCAGACTATGCTTCGCGGAGGACGGCCGAACCTCCCGATCCTATTGAGCCGTTGAAACCTTCGGCCTCCCGACTCCATGTATTCCAAAAGGCTGCCGTGTGCACGGATGCTCCCCAATGTTCACAAATTGGCAGGTATGTACCTAGCTTCCTAGTCTTATTTTGCATAAAACTGGTTTTTAACAGACTTCAAAAAGGAGGAGGTTATCAATTCGAATGATTGTTTTTTTTTTTATGTATGTTCGGGCATAACTCTTTCATATCTATACGGATTTGCAAAATTCTTTTTTTGTTCGAAAGGGGTTTATTCCGAAATGGTCCCATATAAATTTTACCAAAATTGATCTAGCCCTTCTTGAGAAAATCAACAAATTCCCAAAAAAAATACTTAGACGACGTTTTAGTTCCTTCAATCTTTGGAGGATTTACAATCTCGCCGTTTCTTAATGGATTTGGATGTTAAGGCAACACTAAAAAGCGAGAAATATAAAGTTTTTTCAAAAAAAGAAAACCGCCTCTAAAAACTAAAAACTGATAAATAACTTTAGCGCAGAACACACATTACTTTACTTTCGGAAGTCGGTTGCAATACAAAACAACAAACTCATAGCCACCGCCACCGACTTCCGAAAGTAAAGTAATGTGTGTTCTGTGCTAAAGTTATTTATCACTTTTTAGTTTTTGAAGGCGGTTTTCTTTTTTTTTTTTAACTTTTTATTATCGCCTGTAGAGGCGAAATACTAGGGTTTATCAAATAATACGTTTTATTGAATTACTTTTGGAAAATAACAAATCAACCATTCCATTAAAAGTGCATAAGTAACTCATTTTATTGAATCGTGTAATATTGGTAGCTACCAGAAAAGTCAGAATTTAATCTAAGACTTCCACCGATTCAGAGACCTTTGCAAGCTGCCAAGAAAAATCTAATAGATTGTAGTGATAGAAATATTTCCACAAACTGTTAATACAGTTAATTAATATGTCCGTCAACACCGTAAACTAACCACGGGCCGGGTTCTTTCTTATAAGAAGGATAAATAATATAAATCCTGTGTGGCATGTTGTCCTCTCAAGTGAAAATGTTTTAAACTATCGCGATAAAGATAAAGATAAAAGATAAAAGATATTTTATTTGTAAAACATGAGTATACACAGGTTTATAGTGCAAGATGTTGGGATATAACTTGGCCTACATGTTTTGCAATAGAATATGGCGTACAAAGTAAAAAGTACACGAGTAGACGAAAACTAAATAGATCTATCTATCATAAATAAAAGTAAAGTACAAAATGACAAATGTACCATTGGACAAACAAACTTAGTAAGTATATAAAATAATCTATCTGTAACAAAACAATGCAAATTAATATAATTATCCTATTTTATGATAGGTATACCTAGTGACATAAAAATAAATTCAGTCAAATCCAGCAACAATTTCTTTCAACAGAAAACAAAATGTCATTATATTACTATGGATGATCATCCAGAAAGTCTGTAAGGCTATAGTAACATTTAGCAATTAAATATTTTTTCAAATGTTGCTTAAATTTGTTTCCGTTTAATTGTTTAATTAGTTTTGGTATTTTGTTAATTATTATAGGTGCCAGACATACGACACTTTGGTGCATTAATGTCGTATTGGCTCTAACGATACACAGTTTATTCTTATCCCTACGATTGCGCATAACTACATCTGATAGACGCTGAAACAGACCGGGATTGGTCTTTACGAAAACAGCTACCTCATAGATAAATAAGGACGGGAGAGTTAAAATCTTATATTTAATGAAATATTGTCTGCAGCTGTCGATCGTATCTAGTCCAAACATTGCTCTAATGCATCTTTTTTGTTGTTTGAAAACTAATTCTTTGTTAGTAGAGTTTCCCCAAAATATGATTCCAAATCTTAGAAGAGAGCCAACGATGCCATGGTATGCTGTAAGGAGAGTCTCGTGGTTGACTACTGAAGCAAGTTTATATAGAGCATAGGCAGAAGAACTGATTCTCTTGTTGAGTTGCTCAGTGTGTGACTTCCAATTCATATTTTTATCTATAATAACACCTAAAAATTTTGTATTATCAACTGTGCTAATTGCGGTACCGAGGTAGCTAATATCAATGTTTGGTGTTTGTATACGTTGGCTGAAGTACATTATTTTTGTTTTTGTTAAGTTTATTTTTAAGTTATTGTTATTCATCCAAGTGATTAAAGATTTGATGGTGTCATTTATATCTTGTTCATAAGTATTATTATTTTTGGACTCAATAATTACAGTACTGTCATCGGCAAATAGCGTCATGGGACATTTGGTTACTTTTGGTAAATCATTTATGTATATTATAAACAGTAAAGGTCCTAAGACGCTTCCTTGAGGTACTCCGTATCTAACTGTGCGGATGGTGGATTTGAATTTTTCTTCTCTCTTTTTATCAAAATTTATTCTAGTTACCTCAGTGTATTGCTTTCTATTTATTAGATAAGTTTCCATTAGTTTAAGAATATTTCCTCTTATACCGTATGCCTCTAATTTATTCAGTAAAATGTCATGTTTGACATAGTCAAACGCTTGAGTCATGTCACAATACACTGCGCATACCGGTACTTTTCTATCTACGTTTGTTATGATTAATTTGATGAAATCAAAAATGGCCATATTGATGGTTTTATGTTTACGAAAGCCTTTTTGCTCGTTAATTAAAATATTTTGTTTTTCTAAGAACATGTAAATTTGGTCATATATATATTTTTCAAATATTTTTGAAAATATAGATAGTAGGGCTATTGGTCTGTAGCAGTCCATGGCTTGCCTATTATCTTTTTTGAAGAGAGGCTTTACGACAGAAGTTTTCAGATTGTCGGGAAAAGTTCCTGTAGAAATACACAAGTTTAATAAATGGCTTAAATGATCACATATTGCATATGCAACATATTGTAATACTTTTGTAGAGACTTCGTCGTGACCAACACTAGAAGTGTATTTGAGTGATCTTATGATGTTTAGTATGTCGTTAGGTAAACATGGAGCCATAAACATAGATTTATTAGATTTATCTAAATGAAAATTGGCACTAGTGCCAGTTATCGAAGCAGGTTTAATTTTATCAATAAAAAAATCGTTAAATGCATTACTAATGTCTTGTGGATCACTTATTACTTTATCCTTAATGTTAATTGACGAGATCACATTATTTGGTACATTCTTTTTAGCCTTGTTTATAATGGCCCAAGCTGCTTTTGTTTTGTTCGTTGACGTTTTAATGTTAAAGTTGTTCTGTGCGCGTTGTGTAAGTTTGATGATTTTTTTATAAGTTTTGTTATAAGTTTTAAATTTATTTTTATTTGATTCATTAGGTTTTAATCTATAGTTCCACTGCAGTTGTCTTTTATTTTTGCTACATTTTTTAATCCCGTTTGATAACCATTTAGGTGTTCTTTTAGTCGTGATTTTAAATTGTCTATAGGGAAAACACAGATCATAAAGCAGTTGAAAGGTATCCATAAAGGAATTGAATGCTTTGTTTGCATCGTCAGTACTATATATTTCTGTGAAGGCGATACTTTGTAGATGGCTTTTAAATTTCTGCATATTTTCATTACTATAATCCCGACGTCTTATATGCCAATAATTTATCACATTAACTTTATCTACTGGTAATTTTAGAATTTGGGATGTGTGATCAGATATGCTAAATTCAATAATCTCTGACTTACACATTTTCGACCTAATATTATGGGCGAAATTGTCTATACAAGTACCACTCTTAAGCCTTGTGGGCTGATTTAATTCCAATTTTAGATTGTAATTTAAGAGAAGACATTCTAATTGCAATAATGTATTATTCCGTTTAAGGGAATCAATGTTAAAATCTCCTGCAATTATGACATTCTGTTTCTGTTTTTTTGTAATAAACTTTAACATTTTTTCGAACTGTTCGAAAAATACATAAATGTTATTTTGCTTAGGTACTCTATAAATACATACAACTAACGTTTTATATGTGATTAATTCCACTCCGCAACACTCAAAAACACCACTTATAGAAAATTTCGAAATATCTACAACTTCTTTATATTGGCAGTCATTTCTTAACAGTATACATGTTCCTCCTCTCTTTGAATTGTGTCTGCTAAAACATGCACCAATTGTGTAGTTTGGGATAAACAAATTATTTTCATAGCCCTCCATCATAAAATGTTCGGTAATACATGCGACATTTATTCCTTTTCCTGATTCTGATAGTTCCTCTAAGCAAACGGTAAGTTCATCAGACTTATTTAGCAAGCCTGCAATGTTTTGATGCATTATGTTGATGTATGTATTAGAGAAAAAACTGTGACAGTCTTTCTTGAGGTTGAGGGCTCTTTGTATCGTTAATTTGAGTATGCGTTGATTTTATACTCATAATTAACTTAGATAAATCCTTGAAGATAGTCTTTATTCCCAAGTATTTAATAAAACCGGTATCTTTTGCGAACATTTTATAGTCACATGTTAGGTTCTTGTTCGAGTCAATGTAATAGGCATATCGGTGAGAAGTTATTTCTGTGTATAGAAGATTATTGAAGTGCTCCACTCTGCAGTTAAACATTGTTGCATAGTATGAGTGTTTATATGTTGGAGTGCAAATTATGATATTCGTATGAGTAATGTTTTGAAGGATTTCTCTTGTATTTGTTACTAGGGATAAGTAATCTTTTGTTGTATTAAAATCTGTGTCTCCAATTAGTATTATACAGAAATCATTCTTTGTGAATTCTATTAACTTCTTGTCTAAGTCATATAATAGATTATTTATTCCACAGTTAGGCATTCGGTAGTGACAGATGTCGGGTTGATCTATCCATTCAATTTTTTCGCCACCCTCCTTCGCATTTAAATTAACACCTTATTCATGTTCGTCATAAAATATCTGACCACAAGAAGTGAGTAATTTGCATTGTAACCATTCTGGAAAACTCAAACTTACCACTCAGGTTTTCTAAAACGTTCAAGCAGCCGCTATTCGACACTAGATGGCGCTGAATGTCTAAATCGAACTTAAATAATCCCTGCTTACTTAGTTAATATATTCTTATCATACCATATATGAACATACATAATAAACCTCTTTAAATTTTCCATTTCAAAAGTGTGCACATATATTATTATCATCATACTAAATTGTGAATTTTATGTGATTCTCGATAACATTGAGCCGGAATTCAGTGTTGCTTAGGTAGTCGGATTTACTACCCAAATGGTATATTTTGTGTGATGTGAAGAAGTTTTCTTTATCTGGTTTACTATGGCAATATCGTAGATATTATAAACGCTTATGAACTGAACAGTAACGAACATGATACAAATGTGAAGTAGTACCTTTAAGTTCACCATTAAGCTAGGAGTCTTTTCTTATAAGTCCAAAGAACAGTCAAAACATTGTTGTATTGTTAAGTTCGTAACTAATTTAATGAAAAGCATTATGAGTAGGTATACGACCTTTATTTGGTACTCAAAATCTAGTAAGTAAATATCTACAGCTAATTAGGCACGTGACTAACTGGTAAACCTGTTTAAACAATAATACCAAACATAGCCTAACATAAATCTGGCTGTGCTTTGTTTAAACTACTGTACATTGTTAAAAAAAACTGGCCAAGTGCGAGTCGGACTCGCACACCAAGGGTTCCGTGCCATTATCTATACAACATTAGACATCGAGCAAAAAAAGGCAAAAAAATCACGTTTGTTGTATGGGAGCCCTTCCTTAAATATTCATTTTATTTTGTTTTTAGTATTTGTTGTTATAGCAACACGGCAACAGAAATACATAATTTGTGAAAATTTCAACTGTCTAGCTATCGCGGTTCTTGAGATACAGTCTGGTGACAGACAGACGAACGGACAGACGAACGGACAGACGGACCGACAGACAGCGAAGTCTTAGTAATAGGGTCCCGTTTTTACCCTTTGGGTACGGAACCCTAAAAACAATTTATATTCTACCACAATCAACGACTTGGTAGAAAATTAAATTCTGAATAATGGCACACTAGCCGAGCCGGCTCACTCACACAAACAAACGTCTATAAATAAACAAAACATCCTTCATAACCGGGTCGTCGCCGGTGTTCAACCAATCACGATTCGAGAATTTTATCGACGCGCATGCGGTCGGTGACGTGTTGCTGGCAGCCTATAAAAACCCCGCGCAGCCATTTACATTGAACATTCAGTGAAAACAAATCTTGAGTAACGTTGTCAGTTGTTACTGCCACAAAATTTCCGTGATTTCAATAATATTTACAACCAACCAAAAGTAAATATGTCCGAAGCCTTCTTTGACGAGTACGACTACTACAACTTCGACCACGACAAACACATCTTCTCCGGACACAGCGGCAAGCAGCGCACTAAGAAGGAGGTCAACGAGCACACCAACCACTTCGACCCGTCCGGCCATTCCAGAAAGATCGTCACCAAACTCGTGAACACAGAGAACAACAAGAAGACCAATAACAACAAGCATTAAATGGATCATTGGACTTGAACTATGGCTTGTAAAAGGACAATCGAAATGCCGAGCGAAAGGAGGACATTATGGCGGATACCGGAGGAAAGCTCCGGCCGCCACTCGTCTCAGAGATCAACGGAGCATCCAAGGAGGTTCCTGTTAACCCAGGGCTTCTACCTGGCGCACCACTCCAGCAGACTGCGGTGCCGCGCGAGGGCGCAGCGCCCCCGGTTCGCATCGGCGGCGGAGCCCCGTGCACCCTCCACCTGGACCTAACACTGCTCCACCACTGATCTCAACTCTTATTATTATTTGAGCTTGTTGTAAAGCTCACAACTGCTGTGTTATTATTCCTAGTTAGATTATTATGTTCTGTATCTTTCCTGAGGTAGGTACTTGAAGGACTGTAATAATTTAAGGCAAATAAAAACAAAAATTATAGTTCTAAGACTATTTAGTAGTTTCATTGTCTTTTGCTCCGTATGTTTTGAAGCGGAAAATGTGTGCGAGGCCGTTCGCTAGCTGCGCGGTGGTTGATCGCCCACTATCGATCGCCTGAGCCGTGTTTACACACAAAAACAACCTTGGACGAGCCGGCAGACCGCGAGGTGGCTGGCCTTGCCCACGTATTATCTGCTACACACCTACAATAATACATTTGCGTCGTAGAAAAATCGAACGGGCGAATCTAATGGGCGAGCAAACACCGGTTGGCGGTTACATAATCTAATGGACATTTAGTCACGTTTGTTTTGAACATTAAAATTAACGTTACTTTGGCAGTAAAACACTAATGAATTCATGCATGATCAACTGACAGCGAGCACGTAGGCACACATCTGATAGGCAGGTTGGGCATAAACATAATTTTCTAATTAACAAACTCACACGTTACCCACATTTGCTTACAAAACGTAAAAGTGCAGCACATTCATGTAGGTACATACAATAATTTAATCGCCCATTACAGGAGTACAAATTGTTGCATATATCCATATATCATCATGTTTTTGTTCACGTAGAAATGCAATATGTAGGAGGTAGGCAGGTACATAATAGACATTTTTCCAATGAAACATTTACGAATATAGCTAAGTACTGCTAATAGCTAATATAGCTACTGTCTACAATCGTGACGCATTAACGGTCAACGAAGACAAACCTGGCAAACAATTTGTTTGATAACAGACTTTATTTTTAAAGTCATTATCGTCTTTGTGCGATTTGTACTTAATACATTAGTCTTATTGATAGACTGGCTACATAATAACACTGACATCACGTACATAATGTACCTATGTACCAACCTATTGTATCTATCTACACCGTGGTCATCGTAAGATTATTTAAATTTTTGTCACGTTTAATGACTGCTTACCAAGCCGAGTCTACGATAGACCACTGTATAATTGTGGATTGGATGGTAAATAATCATGCTATTAATGGCACCTTTGTGGTAAGATAAGTTAATGAATTAAAATTGAATTTTAACTACGGATTTAATATGTAATGTCGTTTGTTGAGAATTTACAATGGAGACTCGATTATCCGAACCTGTATTTAATGGATTCGCGATTATCCGAATTGCCAACCACGATAACTTTAACATTATAATAATAGAAGGGCCATCTCAAGACGAAGCATTTCAGACCCTGGGATAGCTTTCAAATGGTTTAATCTTTTAATCACTTACGTCGTACAAATATTTTTGTGTCCATTACCAGATCCTATCTTTACTGTGCCATTACACCAGCGTCGTACCTATATTTACGACCAAATAGTTAAGTCTGTTTTTTTATTTAATTACGCTGAATATCAAGAAGATGTTTATATTAGGTAAATAGTCAATTAAGTAATCATTTACAATATTTATTACACTTTAGTCACTTAATTAGAAGTCCTAAAAATAATGTCCGAAGTTAGATGAATTACTAATATTATTCACTGTGCCGGGTGCTAGACAACTAATATGAGAGTGCAACACAGATGAGTTTACTACAGTTAAAACGAAGTAGCCTTTCCAGAGTTATTAATACGTAAAATCCGGAATTCGATTATCCGAATGCCTTACAACAACCATTAGTCCGGTTAATCGATTGTCCACTTGTCACTTTACCTAAGCCTGGAAAATTATTTTCACTAGTTTACTTAATTTTCCATAGAATCCCTGTAAAGCCAAAAATGAGCCAGGCCTATTGTAAGATTTGATTTAACTATATTTGCACAGCAATTTATTAATTAAATATAGGAAAAATGAATTTAACTATACCGTGTTCACCATAAGATTAGACATTTACAAAAACCTTTTTTACAGTCCGTTCAACCGATTTTGACTCATATTGCGTTGGTAGCATGACAAATGGCAACTGCAGTTAATAGTTGTTATTGTAACCACTATTTTGCCTCTAATGTCATCCTTAAGACTACAGAATAGAAGTCAAAATCGGTTGAAGGGACTGTAAAAAAGGTTTGTGTTTATGTCTAATCTTATTGTGAACAGGGTATAGTTAACCTGAAAAATATGTTTTTCGATCAAACTTAGATTTTTGGGTGGGCTGCAGGATTTAATGTACCAGGTTAAAATCGGTTAAATTGATCTTATTTCGTTACATTAAATGGATATTCTTATAAATTACGACCAAAAAAAGACAAAATGCAAGAGAGACATTGACAAACCGCCTCCCGGCTTTTAAAGAAAATAAACATTTCGAAATAGATGTGCCATGCCTTTAGTTATTTTGAACTTTTCTCCGTCGAAAATAAGTCAAAGACTCGAGATTCTTTTAACATTTCAGTCAACGAATACCAAAATGATAAATTAATTTGAAATGTGAGTTGGTTTTACAATAAATATATAATGGCTACACCCTTATTATCTAGGATATTAAAAAGACAGTAACAATTAGGGTATTAAAAGTACACTCTGTAAAAAAGCTTATTATAATTTAGAGGACTATATTCAAGATAAGAATGCTTGGAAACATGCTGGTCTAGCTCCATAGGACGATCGACAGTCTAGACAAAATCGAACCGATTGCTAATTTAAAATACCTAATTTCATACTTAGTATAAATATGTACATATATATATATTTGACTCTTTTTTATACACTGCTCAGGCTCACATACTGATTCATTGTTTGTTAAAATATAAGTAGTGGTCGTCTACTGTTTCAACATTTGTATTAATATGTGAACACTTTGTATCTATGTAGTTACATATAACTTAGTCTGTCATTCCTTAATCTGTGATACTTTGTACACACTTTCAAATACCTAGTGTTTTTATGCAAGGTACATTGTTTCACGTATAATTAAATAATTCCTGTAAATGCAAATATTGTTAACATCGTTTTTAAAAGAGTAAGTATTGAGTTTCTTAGAAAGAAGAAGAAGAAGAAGAAAGAAAAACCATTTATTCACGAGAAAGTGACGCACATTACACAACAAGACTTAAACTAAAACAAGTGGATACATGTTGTAGAAAACAAATACAAATAAAATAAAAATAAACTATAAAAACGTACGAGACAGAAATATGCGTCACTTCTTGCCCATTCTTCTCCATACAAAACTACCTTTTGGAATGGGCACCTAGGTGCCCATTCCAAAAGAGAGATTCTAGAAAAGAATTGAAGAATTGATTCTAGAATCAATTTTTTTTTTTCTCATTTGACGTTCAAAAGTGCCTTATAATGGTCTAATTGAAATAAATGATTTGACTTTGACTTTGACTTTGGTATTTTACCAAAAGTATCTAATTAGTCCGTCAGTTGGATTATCGAAAAATATTGGATACGTATTTTTTTTTTGTTTTATCAAATCAATAAAAACTGACAAAGATAAAACGCATCAAAGATGACGAAGATGATGAAGTGGGGGTTTGTGACGTTACTTCGCCAGTAAAAGTGTACTGACATAGTGATGTCACACGAGTTTTCGGCGCACTGTATCTGTCTTCATTTATTGTATACGTGAAAAAAGAAAAAATATGTCCAATATTTTTTGGAAATCTATCTGACGGACTAATTATATGTTTTTTTAGTAAAATACCCTATAGTCGCATAGACATCGAAAAATACTTCCGCATCGCTGCCTGCTCAATACTGGTAAGTGCTCAAACCACTGGCGGCATTACCACGTTTGTGGGCAATGCTTGGCCTACGTGGAATAAGACACATAAGATGATGCCACATAAATATTTATTTTTTAATGAAATTATAAATTGTACAAAACTAGCGTCGCGCGAGTACAACTTCAACAACACAACAACACAACTTCATGTAGATAGATGGGGGCTGTCAGGTCTAAATACGTACCGTGGGCAGCACATCAATGTAAATTGTGTATATATTATAGCCTATAACCTTCCTGGATAATTTCTCTTCGTATTAGTGAAATCCATAATTATGAACATTCACGCAGCAGTTTCTGAGATCAGCCCAAACAAAGTCAGCGCGAGCGCGACGGAGGATTTTAATTTATAATGTGGTGATAGTGGTGAAGTGTTAATGTGTTCTTAAAAAAAACTATTGTAACGGGTATTAACCTAAAAACAAATGAACTTATATAACTCTCATTTGTTTTATTCAGCCAGACCAAACAAAAATATTAACAAATGTACTGTACCAAGTATGTCCTACTTGTTTATGTGTTGAAACAAACAGTTAACTAAATGGTCTATGTTATCAGTTAACTGTACAACAAAGTAATCGTAGTGTTATCACTGTATAAACTGGTGTAAATAGGCTAACGAAGTCTGAAGTTACACGTCTTACCATCGTTACTATATATTTGTTTTTGGTCTGGACTATAGTAACTCCAACACTTTTTTAGGTTCTGAAATCCAGTTTTCGATGTGCTATATAGGTACAAGGTGGGGATGGCGATACGACAAAAAATTAAAATAATGGTACTACTACATAATAATATTTTGAAACTATCAAAAATCCTATCTCCAAAATTAAAAAAAAAAATCAGACTTACTAAAGAGTATGGTTATAAATGTATCCAAAATAGGACAACCATTTGAAATATTGGTTTACTAACTTGTGAGAAGAGCGGCAAATTGTGGCGACAAAATTTAATATTAGGTATTAATGCTCAATAAAAACAATTACCAAATCCAGCCATGATCGTTTTAGGGTTCCGTAGCCAAATGGCAAAAAACGGAACCGTTATGGATTCGTCATGTCTGTCTGTCTGTCTGTCCGTCCGTCCGTATGTCACAGCCACTTTTTTCCGAAACTATAAGAACTATACTGTTGAAACTTGGTAAGTAGATGTATTCTGTGAACCGCATTAAGATTTTCACACAAAAATAGAAAAACAACAATAAATTTTGAGGGTTCCCTATACTTAGAACTGAAACACAAAAATAGTTTGCGCGAGAGACACTTCCAAAGTGGTAAAATGAGCCCCCCCCCCCCCCCCTGTAACTAAAATAAGCTAAAAAAAAATATGTGATGTACATTACCATGTAAAATTCCACCGAAAATTGGTTTGAACGAGATCTAGTAAGTAGTTTTTTCTTAATACGTCATAAATCGTTAACCGCAATTTACCTTTCATTCAATCAACTCAAATATAAAAATAAAAAACTTTTATATTCTGTTACTTGCTGCTACGACACCCTTCATGGCCGAGTCCGACTCGCACTTGGCCACTTCTTTGTGCTATTGCCGTCGCCACCCTGTATACCCGCATGACCTGACACATACTGTTGCATTCTTTTGTAGACATAAAAAGTGATTATTCACACCAAAAATAGAAGTTGTTTCCCAGCTACATTTTTTTGCTTAATTTAAGTAGGTAGTTTGATGAGAAATATGTCATGCGTAGTAAATGGCTACCTATGTGATATTATGTACTTTATTTTCGAGCCGTTTGGGGTTGTGCGGTCCAAGTGCTCATCTCCTTTTTAAGGAAATTTCCAAAAGGTTGGTTGACACTTCCCGTAATTCAAGAGCTGGATTTTACGTCGGACAGAGGTTAATCATTGCATTCCAAAATGGCAATGCCCCAGTCTCTTAGGCACATTCCCAGATGACGGCGATGTTGGGGAATCTTTGGACGCCTTATTATATTACATATTTATTTAATTAGATATAGGTTTTTGCTTTTTATTATTCGTGTAAATATTGTATTTAAAATTAAATGTCGATATAACTGTGTCTATTTATACACATCGTATTAGGTATAGTTTATCACTTTGTACAATTAGAAGTAGCGGAGTATTTCCTGCAAATTTTCCATTTCCAGCAATATAGAACTATATTGCTGTGGCGATTTGTATCACGTTACTGTTTTGCTGGCACATAAAATGTGATTTAAATAATTTATTGTTTGAACATGTTTACAATATTTTACAGTTTCGCGACTACGCATTACGATATTTTTTAATATAACGTAACATATTATACTACATGTCTGTATTCCACGTATGGGTAAGCTATGGTGTATAATACGACAATATTTCGAATTTTTCATTCAATAGACAAGACATACTTAGGTCACATATTTTGAGCATCCAGGAGCTTTAGTTTAGTCTAATTTTCTTGTGAATACAGAAACTGGTAATTAAGCTATAATAATACCTGCCTGTAATCATTAACAGAACAAAACCACAAATGTACTGCCTGGTGGCAACTTCGGGTAATTAGTCCAGTTTTCTCACAAAGTATCCTTCAACTTGACGAAACAGAAGTAGGTATCCGTGAAGTTTCATGCTCGTTCTTAGCCATAGAAACCTACCTGTCTTTAAGAACAGGCAACTAGTTTCAACCTTTTGAGTACCTAACGACCGACTCCTTAACAATACAAAAACTTTTAACAAAAACGACAACCGCCTTCAAAAAGTAAAAAAAAATTAAACTTTCAATTTGTAAGTCGGCGGCTTTGGTTTTCCTTGTTGTTTTGTATTGCTATCGACTTGTGAATTAAAGTTATTTTTTACTTTTGAAGACGGTTGTCTTTTTGGTTAAAAAGTTTTATTTCGCTTTTTAGTGTCTACTTCTTGTCATACAAATTAATTACAAAACTGTGACACCAAAAAAATTCAGTCATCTCTTAATTTTCTACCAATTTTTTGGAATATTTTCTTGAAATTTATATTGGACCTTTGAGGTAGGTATACGCTGTCCATCAAAAAAGAATCATCGAAATCGGAATACACTGAAAAAAGGTATGCGTGGTAAAACATAAAAAAAATGTTCATGTAATGAAAACTACTGGGCCAAACTATGTTAATTTTTTACGGGACCAAACGGCAACTATACCGCATCAAATTAAAGAAGAATTACGTAAATCAGATCATAAATCTCAGCAAATACCAACCGAATTAAGGACCTCCTTTTTGAAGTCGGTTAAAGAGTAAATGGCCTAATTGAAATAAATGATGTGACTTTGGACCACCGGATACTAAATGCTAAATATACCTCTAGTCTCCTAGTATGTTTTGCGGGCAAAATCGTAATAATGTAACGCTCAGTATTTTAAACCATACAGCCCACTTATTTTAGTTTCGGAGATTTGACAAGTAAAATCTCCGAAACTAAGTAACATAACCATAATAATTGATTAAGCAGTTTTCTTTTGACAGCGTGTTAGTAAAGTTTTGTGAGTATAGCGATCGTATTGACCATTTATCACTCATTAACAGGGCGCCCAATGAGCCGAGACAACAGCTGATTGTGAGCTGAAAACATTTACTTTACTATAAATAATGAGGTTTTGTAAACAAAACTTACTTCCACGTGCAATAATATAACGTATTTTAAGACAACATTCGTAATAGAATTTGCTCTCATTGACTCCACTGTCCCAGCGGTCATTAATAGTTTACAGAATCTTATAAAACTGCGCTAAATAATTAACTTTTACGAACCAGTAAATAGTTCTAAACCCAGTCAAAGTGACGAAAAGACTGGCAGCATGCCAGTTTTGGCACGTGTTCCAATGCCAGCAATGTGGACGTTTTTTTTTTATATCCCTCGCGTTCCTAAATTTGTACATATTAATTATTTTTATTATTGTTAGTTACTGTTTAATTAATTTGTATGTATATTATATTTGTGCCTTTTCGTGAACTTGTCCGTTAAACAATTTTACGCATCGAATATAAATGTTTTGCCTCTCTCCGTAGTCAAGGTGCTAATAATAGATACTAATTAGGCTTCTGTGAAATGGTCACCACGGCGGCAAGGCGGATTAGCGATCTCAGGCTTAGACTCAGCAGGTTTGTTCAGGTTACCGATGTCAGCGATATTTGAGATAAATTGAGGAAGTACATGCAAAACTGAAAAAGGGGTTGAATGTTAAGGTTGTCCAAGCATTTGCCCGGAAACAAACCTGTGGGTTTCACAACAAAAACATACGAGACTTCACTACTAGCGCTACTTGGCTGTAAAGTTTGTTGTTTCTTTGTTTTGCTGTTTGTTTGTTTGTTGTGCAGTTTGGCAGAGGTAAATAATCGTGTAAAACGAAATATTTATGAGAATAAATACTTTTTTCTTTTTTTTTCACCTCTTGAATGACTAAGGTATTGCAAAACATACTAAGATTCATCATATTTCTCTAAATCTCAACATAACTACAACCAATTTCTCAACTCAAAATACACGCCAAAGTCGAATATGATATTAAAGATACTATCTAGAGTAGAGATCATGTAACGGTGAAACTATTATTCATGGCTACATAATATTTTTTGCTCTAGAACTGCCACAACCAGTTAGGTCATTGATCGTGTGTAAAACAGATAAAATGTTACATACACTGAATATTAAACGTTTAAAGAATGATTACCTAACTAACTTTTGCCCGCGACTTCATCTGCGTGAATGTCGATTATCGCGGATGCAGATGAAGTCACGAATAATTATTTATTAACTGACATGGGCTACTTATGTAGCCCATGTCCTTCCCTAGGGTTCAAGCCATCTTCATACTCCTCAACATCGGTTTAGCCGTTTCGTCGTG
Organism: Charanyca ferruginea; assembly: GCA_947361185.1. NCBI lineage: Eukaryota > Metazoa > Arthropoda > Insecta > Lepidoptera > Noctuidae > Charanyca > Charanyca ferruginea. The sequence continues at coordinate 17,754,506 of OX376070.1, read as the reverse complement.
TAAACGTTAAAACAGACCGAGTTACACACACATTCTGAATTTTTTCATCAATGAAATTATATGCATTTCTGGGCTTTCTTTAGAGAGGAATTTAGAATGTGTGAGTCCAGCCTTAGTCTTACGTCCCCGTGCATCGGAAACTACTCAACACCGTTGGTCCATCGGTGTACACATCCCCGCATCTCCGTTAGAAATGCCGCCTAAGAGCGGGTTGTTTCAAACAGTCCGTTAACGTTACATACGGACGGTTAAAAAGTTACTATGACGTGCGATGTTTAACGTACGTTAAATGTAACGGGTTGTTTCATGACATAAAAATCCGTCAGTTAAAGATTTTCAAAAACAGATTCCATAATATTTTGATGTTTGAAGTAGGTAGCTGTTTGACAACACAAAATTACGATGACTGATTGGTTATGGTAATAGTAACTTTTTGACGTATGATTTTGTGAAATAACCCATTTTTTTTATTTGACTATAGTTTGCGCCATTTTTGACTATTACCGGTCAGTAATGGTTAGTTGAAGCAACCCGCCCTAAGAGAGATCTGTGGTTACTTCGTGTGCTATATCACGCCGCTATATCACGTGCTATATCGTCCAGTAACCTCTAATTGTTAATATGAACCACTACTTTGTCTTAAACAATGATTAGGCAGTTAAAGCCATCATTATTGAAAGGCGAGTAAAAATCTCATCGTCAATAGGTACAGTCAGCAAAGAAGATAGGTATGCAGGTGGTCAGATATTCTCAAAGTTTACTTAGAAACCGATGGATGTTTTTGAATAAAATAAAATTAATTGAATAGAGAATAAACATTTCAATGATATAATTAAATTTCATTCGAAAACATCCATATTTGACTATAGTTAGCGCCATTTTTGACTATTACCGGTCAGTAATGGTTAGTTGAAGCAACCCGCCCTAAGAGAGATCTGTGGTTACTTCGTGTGCTATATCACGCCGCTATATCACGTGCTATATCGTCCAGTAACCTCTAATTGTTAATACGAACCACTACTTTGTCTTAAACAATGATTAGGCAGTTAAAGCCATCATTATTGAAAGGCGAAAAAAAATCTCATCGTCAATAAGTACAGTCAGCAAAGAAGATAGGTATGCAGGTGGTCAGATATTCTCAAAGTTTACTTAGAAACCGATGGATGTTTTTGAATAAAATAAAATAAATTTAATAGAGAATAAACATTTCAATTATATAATTAGATTTCATTCGAAAACATCCATCGGTTTCTAAGTAAACTTCAACCATTTCCAATGACCTGCATACCTATCTCTTTTGCTGACTGTACCTACTGATGAAGATCATTAGAATGTAATATTCATGTTAATTATTGGAAAACGATTACGCTCAAACGAAGATAATGGTTCATGCTAATAACGTTTCAGCAAATCAGCACTGAAGATCTTGGAACATTCAGGTTGACATTTAAAGAAAAATATTTCTAGAATGTTAGAATATGAAATCCGATCGACTCATTATACATAAATTATGTAGGTGGTTAGGTAATAAGGTTGTGAATTAATGCTGATTTATCAAGAATTATTATGACTAAGATTTTCTAAGTAGTAAGTTGCTGTTGCCATTTCCTGCAGAGATTTTAAACTGACAATCACATCAAAAAGTGTAGTATAAACATGGACTTAACAATACAAACAGTGTAAATGATTTGATATATATGCTAAACTAGAACATTCTCTTAATCATTTAGTATGTGAATATTTTTGATTAAGTTCATATTAAACAGTTTTATTAAATCTACCGGGAATATTTAAACGAAACTTTTACTATCTTACAGACAATTTTATTATCTATCTTTTAGTTTATACGCCTTTTTTTAAGTTAAAGAGTACTATCTTTTATTTAATTTTTTCGACTAACTTTGAGAGTTTTGGACGCAGCCAATGATATAATATCATTGGACGCAGCGCATACGATTCTCTGGTCGCTCAAGGTCGCCGGCGTATATCGTCGCCTTAAGATAAGTTTGTATGCCCTAGTCTTGATTTTTATAAATAAATCATCTTGTAAAACCAATGTTAAACCCTGACAATGAATGACACATAATGTACTTACAAATAATACATATTATTGCAAATCTTTATGTACCTAACTGATAAGAAAATCTCATTTTCTTCACAACATAAAACTTATGCGTCTGCGTTTGCGCATACGTGATTTAAATTCAAAACAGTTGAACGAGTCACACTAGTTTTTTTATTATTAATAATAATCTGAATGATGAAATCATATAGAATGTTAAAGCATTGTTAATAGTTATCGTTTTCAAACAAAGTGGCCATGCGTATGAGACCTAGCTAGTAAATGCGCCGATATGGAATGTTTCTCAGAATTATTTAAACAACCTTTGTTTACATTGTGACTAATTAATATGTAATTTTAATGTGGCATTGGGAAACAATGAAAGATACCAAACTATTCATTAATCACTATAAATATTATAATATTAAGATATTCACCAAACTGTTTTATGTGTATTTTTTTTTAACGACACGGTTTTCAGAATGACTGAGCGATTGACTGCTGCGTAGCGTGTTGCGGGTTCGAGTCCCGCCCAGGGTAAACATTTGTGTGATGAGTTTGTCAGTGAGTGTGACACCCATAGTACAGGGTCTGTCTAGTTGGGGGCTAGATGGCCGTGTGTGAAATGTCCCCACATATTATTATTATCTTTGAATGAATTAGTTATTTCAGAGACAATCTTTTGCCAAACTTTTTTCAAATCGTTTTCAGATATTTCAGTCGTTTCCTTGGCACTGATTTTGAGAAAATATGGCGATAATAAATGTTTGAATACTTTATTAAAATAGTAGGTAGGTACGCTACGAATGTGCCAGATAAATAAAAAGCAGACAAAACCCATACATTAAGTCAATGTTAGTGTTTACTACTGATCTTGACCTATTTCAATGTTAATCGTATCTGTGAACAATTTCCGTGGACTATGCGAGAATTATGCAATAAATTACATCAACTGATATATTTTAGAGTAGAACTCTCAAGGCTTTTCCCCCGTTTTCCAAACTACATATGTTGGGTCGGCTTCCAGTCTAACCGAATGCAAATGAATGCCAGTGTTTTACATAGAGCGACTGCCTGTGTGTCATCCACAACCCAGTTACTGAATAACACGATATCCCTTGGTAAGACTGGTTGTCAGAATATCTGGCATCTGACTACACATAATGTCTGTCAAAGATCTATGAATGACATGGCAGCTGGGGCCAATGGTTTTACGTGCTTTCTGAGGCATGGAGGGAACTCGGTATGAAAGGGATGGTCACCCATCCACAGACCGACCACGGCTAGCGTAACTTAACCTTAGACCGATCGATCTGTACGGTTTTAAGTTAGCCACGAGCTCCTCTGGCAACTACCTTGCATATATTGGTGCCAATTCTGTTGTGCACGAACTAAATTAATTTTAAGCTATTTATATCTCTTTCTCTCCAATAAAACAAGAAAGTGACTTAAATTAATAAGAGCTTTCAATTTAAGTTAATCTAAAATGTTCATGCAATTATAGTTGTCATTTCAGAACGTATTGATTAAAACACTGCGAAGTTCAAGGGAATAACTAATTTGACATCTCTAACTTAGTCCTTGTCTATCGCCGTCCTTTTCTTTAGCTGCCTGGTAGAAAGGGAGACAATTGTCTAATTTTAGTTTAGTTTGTGAACAAGGGAATCGGCACCATTGATTAACTGACCAGCTTCCCCTAATGTCTGCTGTAATGTAGCGGCTTTACGTGCTTTCTGGGCCACGGAGGGGTCTGGATATGAAATGTCATGATCATCTGACCATGTGATCATGAGATGAACACCCATCCACAAACCGACCGCGGCAAGAGTAGCTTAACCATAACCGTTCGATCAATACCGCTTTAACGAACCTCCCCACTCACACACCACCCCTCTCGCAAGACACATGAATGCGTCATTATTATTAGGAAATATTATTATTTCATGACAATGTAATACAGCCTGTAATAACCAAAGTAGAGTGTGTCATTCGTTTATCTCTCTACGGAAATAACAAAATCGATTAATAGGAAAAATGGATACGTGTAATAAGTGGGTATTTCAATACCTATTTGCTTCCTCTTCCTCATTTAAAAATACCGATAAACAGGGTTTGGGGGCTGCAGGTACCTCTTTTATATGTGATCGAATTGAATTATTCGTACAGAAATTTCCTGTCTACATAATAATAAAAAATAATAAATAAATAATATTTTTCTCTCCACAAAGGTTAGCTTATAATTAATACCTTAGAACTATATAATAAAATAATTCAGACAAAAGCACCTTTGCGAGAGACTGGAGTCCGTACTAGGGAAACCCTGTGATACGGATCACCATGCTCCCTCCCACCCCAGTGATTAAGTGAAGTTATGTTACATTGCAAATGTTTAACGTAAGCAACAAGTATTTTTTAGACTTCTATGGAAGAGGAGCAAATAAAAAAGATAAAAATGGGTTTAAATCTATACTAATATTATACAGCTGAAGAGTTTGTTTATTTGTTTTTGTTTGTTTGTTTGGTTGAACGCGCTTATCTCAGGATCTACTGGTTCGAATTGAAAAATTATTTTTGTGTTGGATAGTCCATTTACCGAGGAAGGCTATATAGGCCCATGCGAAGCCGGGTCGGGTCGTTAGTAAATATTATAAATATTAAATAAATTATTCATGCATAAAGGTGTTTATGTGTGGACTGTGGGACTGTGGCATTGTGTGTGGTGTGTGTGATGTGTGAGTGTAAGGTACAGTACTAATCTCAGTCTCGTGGGTAAGTGAGAGTGAGGTCATGAAGTTGTGTGTATGATGTGTGTACTGTGTAGTGAGTGTGTGTCTGTGTGTGCGCTCTGGACTGTATGTCTGTTTACATTAAGAAACAATATTGCAATACATAATATGCAAACAGTTAAGAATACGAGTATTGCAACATTTCTCTCACTTAAAGCTTAGCCTATGTTTTAAAAAAATAAAAACCTTAAGCCTTGTAGATAATAGTTCTTATTCTTTGCTCGTTGTTAGATTTAAAACAAAATTCCTCCACGATGTTTCAGTGTTCATCAGGGATAGTTTCCAATAATAAATCGGGCCTTCCACAAAAAAAAACATAATGTCTCAAAAAATTTTTAGGTCATATCATAAGTTAATAAAATAAAAACCTTAAGCCTTGTAGATAATAGTTCTTATTCTTTGCTCGTTGTTAGATTTAAAACAAAATTCCTCCACGATGTTTCAGTGTTCATCAGGGATAGTTTCCAATAATAAATCGGGCCTTCCACTAAAAAAAACATAATGTCTCAAAAACTGACTATTTTTAGGTCATATCATAAGTCAAAGTCATTTATTTCATAACAATTATACATTGTGTCGAAAAGTGCTAAAACAAAGAAATAATAAAAATAATTCAAAAACATTATTAATAATAAAATTAATAAATTAATACATTCGATTTTTTTAACTAGTGACATAAAAAATAATAATAATAAGTAAATAAGTAATTACTCTATCACAGCCTTTTGTCATTTTCAAACTCATCAATACTTTTATAGCCCTTCTTCAACAAATATGTTTATAATTTGTTCTTAATATTTTTTTCTATGTAAGTATGCTTTTAAATTCTAAAGGCAACTTGTTGTACAAACGAATTGACTGTACACTTGTACAATGGTTTACCACATTCAGTTTTGGTTGTATTGTGGTAGGTAAATCTTTCCTACGAGTGTTATCTATAACCTTTCTTTCCTCATCAGTCTCAAATTTGTACAAATTCTTAATAAGGTTGGTCAACAGTACTAGAATATAGGGGCATGGTACTAATGGTGGTAATTCAAATACACACATTACACTTATTCTAAAGAAGTTAAACAAGGCACATCTATTAGACCCTGGTGTCTGTCTTAACATGCCACGGCCTACTAAGAACTGCTGAAGTACCTATTTATTTCAGAACCCTGGAAAGAATTTGAAAGCAGTTCATAATAATCATCATCATCTGCCTAGCCTTTTCCCAAGTGTGGGGGTCGGCCTCCAGTCTAACCGGATGCAGCTGAATACTAGTATTTTACATGAAGCGACGGCCTATCGGACCTCTACAACCCAGTTACTGGGTAACACCGGTGCCCCTTGGTAAGACTGGTTGTCAAACTTCCGAGCTTCTGACTACCCTTAACGACTGCCAACGATCTACGAATGACGAGGCACGGAGGGAACTCGGTATGAAATGGATGGTCACCCATCCACAGACCGACCGCGGCAAGAGTAGCTTAACCTTTGACCGATTGATCTGTACGGCATTTACTTAGCCACGAGCTCCTCTCCTCGATTCATAATAATAATACTAATAAAGTGAACAATAGGTAAATTAAGGGTAAAATATAATTGAGGAAAATGTTTACGTGCTATAAATATACAATAATTAACAACGTTTATTGTAATTAAACAAAATGATATAAGTAACCTGTTTTCGAATTACAATGTATTGAAATTGTCCTCAAGTTATAGTTATTTGTGGTTTCATATCGTTAATGTTTATTAACAACTTAGTAGATGATGCTCGCGACTTCGTTCGCGTGAATTTCGGCAGTGTTATTAGTTTTATGGAATGATAAACACAAATTTTCATGGTTTAAACTACCAAAGTGACTTTTCTTCCAAAACTTTCTTCCCCCATTGAACTCCCATATGGGTTGAACTTCGAAAAATCCTTCCTTATTCTTTGTGTACATTATAAAGGGAACTTCTGTGCAAAATTTCAGCATTCTAGGTCCAAGTTTTTGGGCTGGGCGTTGATGAGTCAGTCAGTCAGTCAAGACTTTTCTTTTTATTAAATAGATTCCAAAAAAATAATAGACAATAAATTGAACACCTGTTAATGCAATTCCCCTAATTGAAAACGTTCAAAGCTTTATCTCAATCTCGTCTCAGCCACAATCAATGTCAAAAACTTCTCCAAAATATAGGTAAACTAGAGGTATTTTTGACAAATTGACACTGAAATTGATACAGAATGTGATTGTTTTTAAAAAGTAAGAGAATGATAGAGAGAGACACTCATCTTCCTATTAAGTGATCGTCGGTTTCTAGTCTAACCGGATGCAACTGAATACCAATGTTTTACATGAAGCGACTGCCTATCGAACCTCCACAACCCAGTTACTGGGCAACATGATACCCCTTGGTAAAACTGGTTTTCAGTTTTTTTTACTTCTGACTACCAGTAACGACTGTCAAGAACTAGGTACAAATTACAGCTGGGTTCAACGGCTTTTACGTGCTTTCCGAGGTACGGAGGGGTCTTAGTATGAAATGGATTGTCACCCAACCACGGACTGACCGCGGTAAGCGTAGCTTAAGCATCTTGACCGATCCATTCGTACAGTTTTTACCTAGCAACAAGCTCCGCTCTAGCTCCTCCACAATTGCTCCTCTAAAAAGAATTTATAAAAATAAAATTAGATTTTTTGTTGCTTTAAACTCAATAAATACTTAGTTAGTCAATTGAGTTGGCAAATGACAACCTACAAGTGACGTCATAAGTATAAATTGCAATACAAAATCTATGGGGGAACCGAGTTTAGACAGTTCTAAAAGTATGTCAATTGATTGATTGGTTGTGTCATCAACCCTAATGCCTCAACTCATTAGATTTGTTTTCAGATACATTAAATTATTGTCCTTACACTTATTGTCTTTTCGACCTTCATACACCTGAGATACTAACAAAATATAATAAGTAGGAGAAATTCACTGCCCGCCTCTCTATTCCCCGATACATATAATCTGGGTATCTTCAAGGCACGACTGAACCGGTTTATCCTAGGCAAGCGTGCTCCACCTTAGACCGCATCGTCACTTAAGATCAGAGTCAGTTGCGGCCAAACGCAAGCCTGGAATATAAAAAAATAAATAAACAGTGCTCGATATCACAGCCCGAGACAGATAATAGACGTAAAGTACATACATAAAACACCTTCATTTAAACAGAGATGCGAGCGAAACGCAGAATGTTGCTAGCCTAGTCAGATAATATCGATCCAGTTTGACTTCTAACAACTCAGCCTGTGTATATGTCACCGTCATCTGGTTGAATCTGCTATTTGATTGAATGACTAGCGCGTTCATTGAATGACAACATTCAATTAAATGACTAGGCCGAACGTTGATTGAACAAGCGTCACTCAACGTCCAACTAGTCAGCGGATTGTAACATAGCCCTTTGAACAGAGCGGACGTAAAATCAGTTAGGTGATTGAAATTTAGTTCATTTTTTTCCCACTGCGGCGCTAGTAGTCACCAAAACAAATATGGCGTCAAACAGCTCGCACAGATAACACTGTGTTGATATTTTTTTTAAAAATAACCACGTCATCCCCTTCTAACCTAACCTACCCGAGTCGGGGTGCCCCCAGTCCCGAGCTCGCTACGCTCGCTCTTGCATGCATTAATGAGCATGCTAGCGTTATAACGTTCAGTCCAGACGTTGAACGTTACATTAAACGACTTGACGAATTGTCCTTTAGTCATTCAATTAAATGTCGCCATTCAATGAACGCGCTAGTCATGCAATCAAATAGCAGATTCAACCAGATGACTGCGACACATACTTAGTCTGACCATATATACTGTTACAATAAAAAATAAGAAAGATATTACATTTGAATTTGGAATCTGTCATTTTTATACGATTGTTCATTGAGTTTTCCAATTTTGGCGCCAATACATTGTACAATATTTTGCGATATTAAAATGGAGTGGGGTGAGAAAGAGAACCGAATCGCTGTGATTGCATTACACAAAGTTGGTATGGAGCCAAATGCAACTTTTGAAACTCTCCATACGCTTGGTATTAGTCAAATGTTTGTGTACCGGGCTATTAATAAGTATAATGAGACCTCCTCTGTTTGTGACAGAAAAAGATCTGGCCGTCCACGTAGTGTTCGTACGAAAAAGGTGGTCAAAGCAGTAAGGGAAAGAATTCGAAGAAATCCTGTCCGAAAGCAAAAGATTTTATCTCGGGAGATGAAGATAGCACCCAGAACCACGTCGCGTATTTTAAAAGATGACTTAGGACTTGCGGCCTATAAGAGACGCACGGGCATTTTTTAACTGATAATTTAAAAAAGAATAGGGTGGTAAAATCGAAACAACTACTGAAGCGGTACGCAAAGGGAAGTCACAGAAAAATTTTGTTTACGGATGAGAAAATCTTTACAATTGAGCAACATTTTAACAAACAAAATGACCGTATTTATGCTCAAAGCTCTAAAAAAGCTTCCCAATTAGTCGACAGAGTGCAACGTGGGCATTATCCGACTTCATTGATGGTTTGGTGGGGTGTTAGCTATGAAGGAGTGACTGAGCCATATTTTTGTGAAAAAGGTATTAAAACATCGGCACAAGTGTATCAAGATACCATTCTTGAGAAGGTAGTTAAGCCCCTTAACAACACCATGTTCAATAACCAAGTATGGTCCTTCCAACAAGACTCGGCGCCGGGTCATAAAGCTCGGTCCACGCAGTCTTGGTTGGAAGTGAACTTCGGACTTCATCAGAGCTGAAGACTGGCCGTCGTCTAATCCCGATCTTATTCCGCTGGATTATGGATCTATGGTCAGTTTTAGAGAGTATGGCTTGCTCTAAACGCCATGATAATTTGGAGTCCCTAAAACAATCCATATGATTGGCAGAGAAGAATTTTCCCATGGGAAGAGTGCGTGCTGCTATTGATAACTGGCCTCAACGTTTAACGGACTGTATTGCAGCCAATGGAGACCACTTCGAATAAGCTTTTTATATTTTAAATTGTTTTATATGTATGTATTAAACTAACACACTGTAAAAGTAATACATATTATTTGCAATAAAAGTTTTTTTTCTTCGTGATAATATTTATGACACGACTAGGTACATACTCATTATATCTGTAGTTCACCTCTTACATGAGACTAATACTAGCTGTTTGCTAGCTAAGTCTATGTCCTAAGTCTATGTCCTAATTAAGTATATGTCCGATAGACAAATATAATACGAATTAGGAAGGAAATCCTAATCCATACTTCCATACTTTAATATTATAAATGCGAAAGTAAATCTGTCTGTTACACTTTCACGATGAAACGGCTAGACCGATTTGGTACGAAGATAGCTTGAACGCTGGGGAAGGACTTATGCTACTTTTTAATCCGCAACATCGTCTGCATCCGCGATAACCGACATTTACTCGGACGAAGTCGCGGGCAAAAGCTACTAATATTATAAACGCGACAATTTTTAAGAATGGATGAATATTTGTTACTCGGTATTAGCTGAAATTTGGCAAGCAATAAAGGCATTTCGGAATTAAACCAAAGTTTTCAATTATCTCAGGGAATACAACTGACCCTATGTATATTGTATTAAGCTGAATCAATTAATCTAATTGTCCCTGTTAATCGAAATAAATAAATAATAATAAACATATTGATCCAGTTTAACCATAGAAATCAAAAAATCTTTTTATCAAAACTTTTAATCTAAACTCTTTCTTAAAACTACCTATGAGTTTAACACATAGGATCATTTTTATAACGCAAGCGAAGAAGCGAACAGAAGCTCTGCTTAGTACTGTAAAAAGATAATTTGGCTCGAAAGTACCGATGTGAACACAGTTACAGTATTACACTTATATACAACTGTTACACTCATGAACAAGTAAATTCTTAATCGTTTATCTCTTTGTTTACATTCACGGAGAGTGTTGTTATCTTCTTTATCGCTGTATATTTACACAACACTATCATTTACCTACCCGGAGTATTCCAGCTTAGTAATAATAATAACATCCCATTCCTATTTCTATTTCTTTCTTTTCTTCTTGTTATCTTCTTCTCTTTCTTCTTCTATTTCTGCTCTAAAAGTTACCAGCGTGTGCGTGGCTTATGTATCCTATTTTAGCACTAAATCTAGGTGCACAGTGAAGATTTGTCAAAATACCATTAAGGTAGTGATATTGTGTATTGGAAGGTGGCTTGTTCTTGATGTTGTCTTTCTTGATGACGAGATCGCGTTTCCTTTGGTCTTCATTATGTGTAAATATTTTTATGCAAGTAACGCCTCCAGGCCGGTCTATCTCTTGCCAAATCCTCCCAGCGAAAGAGACCAATATTGCATCTCTTCATATGTTTTTTCTGAACATCTTCATGCTTTATACCTATGAAACTGACCACCTTGTTTCCGCTTGCCGTCCTTCACTTCAGTTCAGTTCAAAAAAGCTTAGTAAGTACTTACTTAGTATCCTGAAATATGTGTGCCAAATTTCTGATCAGCCATCCATTTATGCACCCTCACAAAGTTTGGCCTTTATAGTACCTACTAGTAGGAGTTGGGAAAAAGCTAGAAAAAGAAGGAAGTAGAATAATATAAAATCTCAACATAAGGAAAGTAAACATAAAACTCAAACGACTAAAGCCCTTATTACACTTGGTAAATTAAGTCGATTAAATTCAATTATTACTACTAAGACTACTTACTTACTGAATGCGATTATACTGTACTGAATTCAGTAGAGACTGAATTTAGTCGAATTAATTTAGTCAAGTGTAATAAGAACAGAAATCAAATGTTTTTATCAATGAATTGTGTTTTTGATAATTAAGTGTGGAAGGCGCTGACGACTGTGACACAGTTTATACTAGTATAGTCGTCAACGTAATCTCTTAAAAATATGTACCTATTCATTGCCATGATTTTGTACTTCTATTAAGAGAAATCTGTAATTTAAGAGTGATAAATAAACTATTATTATTAAAAAAAAAAAAAAAAAAATCTTTAAATCTTGGTGTTCTTCAAGTATTGTATGCTATAGAAACATAAAAGAATTCTTTTGTCTTGATTAATTGTCTACTCCCTACTAAGTAAAAGGCGTTTGGATCGCTAAGCTTAAGCTACGCTTACCGCGGTCAGTCCGTGGATGGGTGACCATCCATTTCATACCGAAACCCCTCCTTGCCTCGGAAAGCACGTAAAGCCGTTGATCCCGGCTATAATACGTAGATCTTTGACTATTGTTACGGGTAGTCAAAAAGCTCCAGACACTGGCATTCAACTGCATCTGATTTAACTGGAAAGGAAACCGGCCCAAAATAATGAAAAGAACATAGAAAGTTGAACTTTCTTTCTTTTGGCTTTATGATGGCTTTGTAATTGAAACAGTTCATCAAACAAAATAGAAGCCTCACCTCGCCTCGTTGAGCGTATTTTTCAAACAACTTCAAAAGTTACCAATAATTATTGAAAAGATTGTGCAAAACCATTTGCCAAATTCAAAAACAAACGTGAATCAAACGAAAATACGAAAAAACAGACAAATTAAAATGACTTATTGTTACAGAGAGGTCCTCACGAAGAATGGATCTGCAGTTGACGCGGCGGTCGCAGCGATGTTCTGCAACGGTCTCCTCAACCAGCAGAGCATGGGGCTGGGCGGGGGATTCTTCATGACAGTGTACTTGAAGAATGAGGAGAAGGCATACACTGTGAACGCCAGGGAAACTGCACCTGGAGCGGCCACTGTCGATATGTTCAATGGTAGCTGGGATAAGGCATCTAAAGGTGGGTTTCAGCTGTTGCTGTAGTTTAAAAAATGCATATTTTGCTACTGATAAGATTAGTGAGACCAACACCTTTTACGAAAATTGTTTACTTATGTTGAATTAAAGATAGTGTGCACCTTTGACAAAGCAAAACATTGGACAAGATAAACTAATAATAATAATATATGTATAATTTATTTTGGGTAACAAAAACCCATTTATACTAGTATTATAAAGTAGTAAATTTGTTTGTATAGGGGCTAACATCGAACCACACATCCGAGTTCAAAAAATCTTTCACCAATAGAAGGCACTCAGCACTCAGCCCCTCTATAAGCCATATTACCCAAATTGACAATCTACAATCGATAACGCTAATAGAAAACTAATCAAATGTATGTGAATGACGCCATCTCAACGATAAGTCACGTTATCGAAAATCAAAAATGGATCACGAGTAATCACGACGAGGCGTTAATTATTGTAGAAAGAGAAACGATACGAAACGTTAGTAATGCTATAAGGCAATATAGATTATATAAAAAAACTAGCGACCCGGCCCAGCTTCGCATGGGCTTATAGCCTTCCTCGATAAATGGACTATCCAACACAAAAATAATTTTTCAATTCGAGCCAATAGATCCTGAGATTAGCGCGTTCAACCAAACAAACAAACAAACAAGCAAACTCTTCAGCTTTATAATAATATTAATATAGATACGGATCCTTATGGAAATCCACGCGGACCAAGTCGCGGGCAACTTGCTAAGTAGGTAGTAACATTTATACAGGCAGGATACTAGATTTTCTTGTTAACTACCGATGTGACCCTCATTCTTATATAGTACGAGTATGGATGTGACATTGACGCTATAACAGCAGTTATTGACAATGACAGTCAATCACTGAACTTGAAACAGCTGATATCAAAAAATGCGGACCAGTACCGGTTAAAAGTATTCGGTTTAAGTAGATTTTCAAATGCAATTAAGACCTATTTATCACATATTGGAACAAATAAAGTCTTCAAACTTATTAATTATAGGAACTACACGCGCGGGTATTTCCTTTTTTAAAATCGATCGAATGTACGAAATACGAAATCGATATAATTTCGATTGAGTTCATTTTCTTTTCGAGTCGATGAAATATAAACGTGTCGTCGGCGAACAGGGTAGCCACCAACAGGGTACCTACGTTAAACGCATTCGATTGGGTAAAATAACATCAATGAGTAATATCTAATCTCATATAAAAAACATGAATTAAATGTGATTATTTTCTAGAATTTACTTAGATAATGGGGAACAATAACACTACAAAACAGCGTATTTTCCCAAAAATAATAAACACTTAAAAAGATAATAATCTCAAGATAATAATAAACAAAACAAAATAATCAACGTACATACTTAATATTTAAAGCGCCTCAGATATGAAATTGAGGTCAGGTTTTAATCTGAGTGCATTAAATAAATAAAATACATTCGGGTTATTTATCTAGGTAAACAGACCTATCTGAAAACCTTGATGGTTTTAAGTTTTAAGCACGGAACAGATAATTATCTGTTTATATAATCTCTTTTTAATGTTATAGAAAATCGATCTTGCGTGTATCTACTTACCTAATAATAAAGCAACAAGATGCTCATGAAAGTTTGTAAGTTTGTATGTGTGATATTTAATTACACTTATATGGCTAAAAACGTATTTTGATTAAATTTACGATATGGGTAAGTAAGCTAACGCAATCACATCAGCTTACGACTGCTTCTCAATTTCTTTTCTTCCTTCATCGTTCTATTTACTTCTAAGTAGTGTTCATAACCTGGGCGACCGTGGCCGTGTTTTTTAAAAATGAAACCTAGCTATATCGATTTATCACCCCTAAAACGCCCCTCATACAAAATTTCATGAAAATCGTTGGAGCCGTTTCCGAGATTAAGATTATATATATATATATACAAGAATTGCTCGTTTAAAGGTATTGAATAGATAGATAAAGGATAGTTTTGATGAAGTTAGTTTTTCCATGATGAAAGCAAAACCGAGAGCATCAGCTAGAGTTTTTTTATTTGTCATAATATACGTGACAAAAAGACCGTAAACATAATAGATAGTGGTGTTATCGTAGAATCGTTTCCCGATTATGAAAAACGATGTTATCTTCGCTATCGTTAGCTAGACGACTTTGATAGCACATTACATAACATTAGCTTGTGAAATACTAATTCCGTCTAACGTGACTGTTCTACCCTAGATGGCATGTATGGGTTCGGAATGCCAATCCCAATATGGCACACTGCTAGGTGTAGAAATAGGGAACCTAAGTTGCAGTTTTGAATTCAACATAGTTATTTCGCTTTTCTTAATTTGCAAGCAGCTCTGTCAGTAGCTATTGGCAGATTGCCTTTTTTTAAAGGACAAGCCCGCTACACATCTTCCCGAACAAACGGACGTTTACAAAGGGACGTTTACAACTCTGGGAAGTTCAGCTAGCCAGATTGCTTGCCATACAATATGTAGACCTAAATATTCATACATAGCCGACTCGTAAAACCATGACCATACATATTTCAACAGAGAGCACACTTTACCAAACCACTCTCATATATTTACTACAGAGTACGTATACATACATAAGCTCATTCAACTTACCATGAGAGTACAAACCAGCTCAGTGGGACTACCCAACAATAATCTCGCACACATAGACAATAAGCCATTCGTAGTGTGAAACTCGGTCTCTGTTGGAAATCTACTCGTGCGCCACGACCCCGCAGTCGGCCGTTAGCTTAGGTTCGAGAAAATTCTTGAAATTCGAACGGAAAACAAGCGATTGGAGGCCAACCGATGCGTGTTGTGTGGCTAAAATAACCTATTTTGTACAAAAAATAGGCATGATTTGGCATAAACTACGTTTACATTTCGACGTGGATATTCAATATTTAAGCACGTAGGCATCTAGTACTTACCTTCCTACTTAAAAATATTTACTTAATAGGCAGCTGCAAAAAATAAAACGTAGACAAAATCATTCTAATACTTAACGTTTTTTCTCAGTACTTCGTCCGTATCAAAATTCCAATAAAAAGACTAAGTATAAAATTTTATGAGCGGTTTTCAATTTTGGCTTTCCATATTTCCAAGCCGTATCGAGGTGTATGGAAAACCTATGTCAACGAGGACTTAAAAAAAGTTTTTTCAAAAAAAAGAAAACCGCCTTCAAAAACTCTAAAGTGATAAATAACTTAGCACAGAACACACATTACTTTACTTTCGGAAGTCGGTGGCAATACAAAACAACAAACTCAAAGCCAAGTTGTTTTTAGTGTTGCTTTAACATCCAAATCCATTAAAAAACGGCGACACACTTAAAAGAGATTGTAAATCCTCCAAAGATTGAAGAAACTAAAACGTCGTCTAGGTATTTTTTTTGGGAATTTGTTGATTTTCTTAAAAATGGCTAGATAAATTTTGGTAAAATTTATATGGGACCATTTCGGAATAAACCCCTTTCGAACAAAAAAAGAATTTTGCAAATCCGTCTATATATGACAGAGTTATGCCCGAACATACATAAAAAAAAAATACAAACATTCGAATTGATAACCTCCTCCTTTTTGAAGTCGGTTAAAAAAAGACTCACTCTAAATATCAATAAACTATGAAACCAAGCAATATAAGAAATTTAAATCTTTTATATTTGGAATCCAATCCGCCTTAAGCAAGTGTGGTGATAAGGTGGTGATCAATGCTCGTGATTTCTCTGTATGAGAAGAGGCCTTTACACACTGATATTCACACTTAATAAAAATGTGTATGTCTACTAACACTATTGTCAAGACCATTGTTACTAACACTAGTAACACTATTGGCGTACCTAGCCTAAAATAAATGCTATAATCTCAGATTATGAAACAAAAGGCAGATAGACCGTGCGGAACACTAAGAGTGAAGCCAAAAAAGCAAATACTAATTCAAAAGCGAATACCTACAATCTCGTGATTGTATTCGCTTTTGAATTTGTATTTGTTTCTTTTTAACGATGTGGCGTTTCGTGTTAGTACAGCACAAAGCGCGTCCTAGGTATTCGTTTTTGAATTTGTATTTGCTTTTTTGGCTTCACTCTCAGTGTTCCGCGTGGTCTATCTGCCTTTTGTTTTATAATCTGAGGCTATAATAATAAAATAATTATTACTTATTGAATCTAGAATAAAACCTTTGTCATTAGGAACAAATATCACTCTATTAGGTCGTTGCATGCTTAAAAACAAAAGATTATAAACAATATATAAATATCGGTTAATCAACATTGTTCAAAACGTTCTAGATATTGCGTTACACTTAAAGTTAATAGGTAGGTACCACCCACATCGCGTAGGTATTCATTATCAGCATATTGTTCTAATAAAACAGTTGAATAAATAAAAAATCTACTGAAAGAAGTAGGATTTGATACAAACAAAGGCAAATGCTTCTATTATTTCCACCTTTCCTTTTAAAAGCCTTTTGTCAGCGGGTATACTTTCGAGGGGTCTGGTCGGTCAAATAATTATATAAGTAATATTTATAACCTTCATTGATCCTTGACATTGAGGTTATTTATAAACCTAGCTAGGTCTACTATATGTGTATTATAATGTTTCTAGAACCTTCCACCCCTTTGAAAATGTATTATTCATTCACCCTTTGCTTGTTGGGAAAGTCGAACGGTCAGGTGCTGAGTTTATTTATTCTAAATGTCTAGCCTACGGTAATAATGCATTGTACAATTTTTTATCATTGTATTAGTAAGTACAGTACGGCCGACGTATCTTGGCGGTCCTGAAGTTAGCCGATAGCCAATGGATTTTTTAGGAACGAAATTGTCTACTGCGCAGCTAATCGGCTACCTTCAGGACCGCCAAGATACGTCGGCCGTACTGTACTTTGACTTCGCTAACGTCCTGTCCCTATCTTGCACTCATAGTTTGACAGTTGTGCGACACTGGCGCCGATTCCATTGTTTACAAACTGAACTAACATTAGACAATTGGTATCTACTACTACCAGGCAGCTGAAGAAAAGATGGCGACAGATACGAACTAAAAGATGTCATATTAGTTTTTCCTTAAACTTCGCCGTGTTTTAAATCAATACGTTCTGACATGACAACTTTTTAGATCAACCTAAATTGACAGCTGTTTGTTATTAATATCTGTCTCTTTCTTGTTTTATTGGAGAGACAGAGATATAAATACCTTTAACTCGTGCACAACAGAATTGGCACCACTGTCAGCAATAATGCATAACAGCATAACCAAAAAATGTCATCTCAAGTATGAATCGTTCGCAAAGTTCGTTCAAAATATCAATAAAGCTTTGTTGCACAATCAAATTCAGAATATTATACACTTGTATACTCCCACTGCTCTACCCACAACAAAGCAAAGAACCTACTCAAACCAGTTAATTCAGCCTAAAGCTAAAACTATGGCGAACCATTGTGGGCGAATTGAACCACTGTGGGAGAATTGAAACAAGACAGAAAAGTCAAGTACCATATTCGTATACAGATTGTAATCCAAATAATTTTGATAACAAACGCGTGTGATATCATGTACCTACGTCATTGCGAATTTCTCTAAGTAATGCTTTCTCTTTCAATGTCGTCCAATCAAGACTGAGCTAAGCCTCTGTGTCGGCGCCAATCTCATTCAGTTTCACTTGCAGTATTGTAAGCCATGTGGCATTATACAGCCTTTCCAATTCATTAAGCTTATATGCAACTCATAAGGTAACTAAATACATAAATAAATTGCCACGCGTCCATGAATCATGACGGATTGCATTTTGAATATCTATTGTAAACACCATTGTGTGAAGCTTCGTTACATTAATCTGAATAAAGATAAAAATGTTATGAATATGTAAAATAACCCTATGGTTATGAATAGTAAAAATGAAAGCTTGATTAGTATTACGGAATGGTTGTACACACAAAATACACATTACACACACAACAACAACGTAAGTGTTGCGTTATGTGTGTGTGTGTGTGTGTGTGTGTGTGTGTGTGTGTGTGTGTGTGTGTGTGTAATGTGTATTTTGTGTGTATTGTTGTGTGTTGTGTTGTGTGTTTTGTTGTTGTGTTGTGTGTGTGTATATAATGTGTGTATGTTGTGTGTGTTGTTGTGTGTGTGTGTGTGTGTGTGTAATTATGTTGAGTTGTGTATGTTGTTGTGTTGTTGTTATGTTGTGTGTGTGTGTAATGTGTGTATCTTGTGAGTGCTGTTGTGTGTGTGTGTGTAATTGTATTGTAATGTGTGTGTTGTGTTGTTGTTATGTTGTGTGTGTGTGTAATGTGTGTATCTTGTGAGTGCTGTTGTGTGTGTGTGTTGTGTTGTGTGTGTTGTTGTTGTATCAAATTGCAGTGGTTCTTTTCTTCTCTCTTCTCAAATTATTATATACTAACTTCTGCCCGCAACTTCGCCTGCGTTTACTTCAGAATTAAGTCAAAGTCCTATTCCACAGGAACACAAATGTGTTAAACTAGATCAATATCGTATATATCATAATTATTATCATAAGTATATACGTGTATCAAAAATCCGTTCAGCGTTCAAGTTTTCGCGTTTATAATACCAGTAGAACTTGCTATTTTATAATAGGTACTAGTAGGAAGGAATACTAGTTGGGTTAGTAGGATTTCCAATCGTAAGTACTTGAAATGAAAAGAGCTTTTAGATCGTGGAAAGCGGATTCTCTGCTACATTTAAGCCTGGTTTATACTAAGAGCTAGTCAGTACCGCTTATCCCCGGTTACGGCGACTTGGTAATCCATTACCTGCTTGTGAACACCGTTACATAGCCTGTTTACTTTCTGCACAGATAATCTAGGAATTATTAAATGGTTTCTAGCCTTTGCCTGACGATGCTTTCAACTATAGTTCATTTTTCTTAATGTAAAGAGCAAAATAAATTGTATTATAGTAAAATAAAAACGAGTTTTTAATCTTATATCATTAAATGGTATTTTCCATCGGCACCAGAATAATATTATTGGAGACCGCTTTAATATGATACATTCTTGTTAAGTATGTTTAATATTATAGGTACGTTGGTACGACATATCGAATTTTCGATGTCGTAAGGTGTACATAAATTGTAGGTCATTGAACTCAAAAATGTAATAACAATAACACTCTAAGACGTCTGATTGAGCAAAATTACATACAAGTTTGTTGCACAATATAGATTTTAATGTATCGCATTTTTCACAGAACTTTCCAGAACGTAGCAGTAGTGGCAGATATCAAAAAATGTTATTAACAACGAAACCGACACGCTTGTGGTTTTTATGGTTAGGTAGGCAAGATATACTGTTGTAGGTACAGTCAACGATGAGTGAGATCTATACAATATTTTTTAAGTCAAACTTGTAGGTATTTCTTCTAAAATATAAGTGATAGGTACCTACTTTGAAATGATACTTTGACAGCAAAACCAATTTATTTTAAGTATACTAGCATTTGCCCGCGACTTCATTCGCGTGAATGTCGGAAGCCGCTGAAAAAGTAGCCTATATTGTTTCACTAGCGACCCGACCCGGCTTCGCATGGGCCTATAGCCTTCCTCGATAAATGGACTATCCAACACAAAAAGATTTTTTCCATTCGAGCCAGTAGATCCTGAGATTAGCGCGTTCAACCAAACAAACAAACAAACTCTTCAGCTTTATAATATTAGTATACATTTGGTTCAAGCTAAGTCAGTACCAAATTTCATTAAAATCGGTTCAGTAGTATAAATAATCGTGAAAGAGTAACAAAGAAATAAACTTACTTTCGCATATTTAAAATCACTATGTCATCATCATGTGCCTAGCCTTTTCCCAATTATGTTAGGATCGGCTTAATAATAAAAATAATAATATTTTATTTAATACAACGTCACATTTACAATGTAAATCTTACAATATAAAATAAATCACGATTGCATATTTTAAACCTGTGCTTCACACAGGTTTAACCTAGTTCTGACAGTGCTAGAAAGTGCTTACTATTTGTTACAACAATACATTAAAGCTAAATTATAATAAAACTTAATGATAGAGACAAAAAAAATACCGCGTGTTAACAATTTTATTTACATACTACGCTTCCAGTCTAACCGGAAGTCCTATAAAATCACTATGAATGTATATTTTTTTTTTTTTAACAGACAAGTATCCTTACTTACCTATTTACAATGCTCCAGCTCCGCAAACGATGGGACACTTTTAAGAACATTTTTTCTGGTACTTGCTACTGATAACCTTGTACCAACTATCATAGGGTATCAACTATCTCGGGCCTTGGTATGAAATATAAATTAGTTACATAATTTTTCCAGTTCGATAGAGAGAGACGGAGCTATATGTGATTGATAGCACTATCCCTTTTTGGCAACGGAACAATGATAACATTTATATTTCATAACACGCAGGAAAAGTATTATCCGCAGTGGGAAACAAAAACATTGTCATTCAGGTGCCACAGGCTAAATATAATAATTATGCTACCTGGACGTGAGCGTTGCTCTTTTGTTAGGGAGCAACTATTAAGCATAATAAAAACCGGTCTAAGACACTTGAACTACATCATTATGTAAATCGCCAACCAACAGACGAAAAAAAGACAACCGCCTTCAAAACAATAAAATAAAATTATTACAAAATAATAAACAATAAAATAATTTATTTTATTATTTTTTAGTATATTAAAGTGTTTTGAAAGTTTTTTCGCTTTTTAGTGCCTAGGTGCTTCTTATAATCCAAATTAATTAAGAAACGGTGACACGAAACAAGTAATCCCATAATTTTCTACCCTTAGGGGTGGAATATTTTCATGAGATCTTACGCCACCAACTTTGAGGTACCACTATCATACACTATCAAATAAAAAAAGAATCATCGAAATCGTCCACACCGTAAAAAGTTATGCGTGGCCAAACATGAAAAAATATAAAATAAAATAAAAAATATACGTGTCGAATTTAGAACCTCCACCTTTTTTGAAGGCAGTTATAATCCACCAGATCAGCAACATAGTCAAATATATTTGTCTAAACTTTACTATACATAATCGACCACTGTACATTTATATAGAGTGCACTTACACTGGGGTAATTACGATAGCCTGGTATATTCCGAATTTTGTTAATATTTAGATCTAGCATTTACGACCATCTCTTGTCATAAAAATTATAAGAGATGAATTAAAAAATTGTGTTAACAATGCCACGGTGATATTTTAATATTTCGCTGAGTTTGGTAGTCATTAATAAGATTCGAAATATACCCGGCTGTCGTATTTACCCCAATGTACTAGGTTGTATTATAAAACTCCAAAATTTTATAAATTTACCAGGTCCTCTAGCCATTGGCGTGCCAGGTGAGCTACGAGGCATGTGGGCAGCCCACAAGCGATGGGGCAAGTTACCCTGGGACAGCCTAATAGCGCCTAGCCTTGACCTATGCAAGAACGGCTTCCCCATATCCAAGGTCATGTACGATGGACTCGAGAGCGCTACGTATATCAAGAATGACCCTCATCTCAGGTAAAGTTGAATTTATTATGTCTATTCCAGTCAAGAGTTAGTTAATAGATAATAGAACAAAATAATGTTCAGAATGATATTGAAAACAAGTAACAAATTGAATTGGGGGGTTCTGAAACTGATACTTAAGTAGGCTTCTTTGTTGGGTTTGGTTGCTGAGATACCCAAGCATCTTAGTTTTTAGATAAATTATCTTCAAGTAGAAGAAATTGCGTTTTATTTATTTTGTCACTTATTTTATTCTTTTTACTACGGCAGTTATTCGTGTCTATCTAAAAAATAATACTTTTATTCCTTACATAATTTAAGTTAGACGATACTCACGATTATTTCACAATTTATTTTTGTGGTAAGTATGACCATGTTGAAATGTAACAGTTTCTAAACTTCCCAATTAAAAAACCTATTTCCCATTTCAATTTGTCGCGTGTTTTCTATTTTTGCTCAGTATCATTTGTGTGAAGTAGTCCACGCAGACAATTCTTGCTCGACAGTCTTCATCTACCAACCGGGTTCGTGCCAAGCATGCATATTGCTACGTCGCACATAATTTAGCTCAACCAAAATAGTTCAGCAAAAGCAAAACGTACTAACGTAGCATATTTATTTCCTCGTAGCAATATTCGTAGCACTATTTCATATCTCCATTTATGAGAGTTGTAAGTAGCTATAGGTAATCGAAGATTTCGATTGGTAAACTTTAGTTTTCGTATTCTGCATTGTAAACTTTGTCTTTGCATTTCATCACCGACTTCCTTATGCTATAAATAAACATCGTTTCCTCAACGCCGTGTTCTTGTTAATTTACTGACACAAGTCTTGTAGAGGTAATGTTTATTTATTATAACTTCCTTCGTTACACGAAGAAAGTGGTTTTGATGATAGTATATACATCTCAGCAGAAGACGTCCACTGGTAGACCTATGCCTTCCCCAAGAATAACCGCAAAGACGAAGAGACGAGAAGTTATGGATTACCTAATTAGTTATTTATGTGTCAAATCCTCTAACGTAGGATCGTGATCTGTCATCGCTATGTACAGTCACGAGCATAAATACGTATACAGATTGCAAAATTCAAAAGCAATTTTCTCGTGAAATAACTATTTCAACTAATAGATAAAACGTATTTCATAGTAGTTCGGAATCAAAAATACCCTATTCGTAACCCCATATCATTTCAATAAATAGTTTAGAAGAAAATCAGTTTAGAATAAGACCAACTGTTTACATGTTTATGCTCGTGACTGTACTGTAGGCGCATAATTTTGATACGGGATGATGAAAAATACACACTACTAATTTGGATTGAAACACTATAAGCGATGGCGATTGTAAGCGATTTCCAGGCTAGTATGGTGTCGCGACCACCCACGACTTTCAAATAATGTTCCTCCATATCGACACATACCTCTAGACTCCGCACAACGCTAAACAAAGGCGCTTGTGTTCTGATTTTCAAGTGCATAAGTACGTCATGACAGGATCCGACATAATTATATAAGTCTCAAATCGCCAATCCACCTTGAGCAAGGGTGATGATCAATCCTCGACATCCTCGTGGCTTCTCTATATGAGAAGAGGTCTTTGCCCAACAGTGGGACAATTATAATAATAATAAATAATAATAAAAATCTTTATTTCAGACCATACAAGATCCATAAAAAAAACACAATTAGAATTACAAATTAATAAAAAAATACAAATAAAAGATTAAATTAAAATAAACAATAAAATGCATATCCAGAATAATTATTAAAATAAAACAATAAAATCCATTAATAAATAAAAACAAACAAAATTATAGGCCGGTATTACTATTGTTTTATGCATCGTTTTCAATACATACCTATACAATTTATAAAAACAAACAAAATATGTATTGTCTACTAAAGCTAATTAATTATGATAGCTGACAGTAACAAAATAAATGAATCGTTTCAAAACAAACATATTGACAGATTATATTAAGTAATTAGCATTACTAAATCACATTATTATTTCACCTAATCTATCAGATTACAAAGTTCTTTGTACTTGTATGATGTCAGGGTTCTTAATACTTTAGGTAGTACCATCACAGATTAACTAATAGTTCCTTTGGAAATATTCAACCAACTACATCACTCTGATTTTTTACCAAATCATAATCTTATATCTAGGTACGTTTACGGTTAATGGAGAAAACTAAAACCTTTATAAAACAATAATGAAACCTTTAATTTTAACTAATAAAATAAAGTATAAAGTTTAAATAAAAACTTAATTACAAATGACTATGATCTAGGAGAGTTCACTGAGTAAAGCCAATATGTACATTAGAAAAACCAATAAAATAATGTAGCCCAATCATAGATATCGTGAGCCCAGTACCTACCTACCTTCATTCATAGGCTTTGCACGATGAACTTTCCCATATCATGTTACTAGCGACCCGACCCGACTTCGCATGGGCCTATAGCCTTCCTCGATAAATGGACTATCCAACACAAAAATAATATTTCAATTCGAACCAGTAGATCCTGAGATTAGCGCGTTCAACCAAACAAACAAACTCTTCAGCTTTATAATATTAGTATAGATTACACCTTGTAGGAGAGTATATTATTATGTGTGAGAAAGAGAGAAGGAGGAGGGAGGATAGAGAGGCAGACAGAGAGAGAGGGAGTGAGAAAAAGAGGGGGAGAAAGAGATGGAGTTTGTGAGTTGATAAGTGTTTTGTGTTAGTGAGTTTAGGTTCAGTTTAACCATGAAAACGATCCCTTTCCGGACATAGCAAAACACAAACTGTTCTTTTTTTAAAGCGAAATCACAATCAGACTAACAAAGACTTCCTCCACCAATATTTAGCAACATAAGGAAGCTAACCAATTTCCTTATTACCAGGAAAATGTACTTCAACACGGCTAAGGGACAGTTCCACAAGCCTGGCACTATAGTGAAGCCCAGCGAGGCCTTATGCAACACCTTCCGAAGAGTCGCTGAGAATGGTGGCGATGATCTGTACAATGGGACCCTGGCTGCAGACTTCCTGAATGACCTGGAAAGAGTCGGCAGCATTATCACTGCTGAGGATCTGAGACAGTATGAGTAAGTAGATTTTTTGATTTTTGGATAGTTGTATTAGAATTACATCAAAATCGATCAGCCGTTACAAGGGATAGCAGGGGCGGACTGTGAGTTTGTGGGGCCCTGGGCTCATACTACTTGGGACCCTGCTTAATGAATTAACTAATTGCCATTTTGTCAAAACAACTCTTCGATACTGATGTTTACGATAGCTCTTTCATAATAGCACTTTGCCCGCGACTTCGTCCGCGTTTATTTTCTCAAGGAACCCTAATTGTTTTGAAAATATATCCTGTTACTCAGGGATAATGTAGCATTCTAATGATGAAAGAATTTTTAAAATCGGACCAGAACTTTTTGAGTTAAATCGAAACAAACAAACAAGCAAATCTTTCTTCTTTATACTTAATATTATTAGTACAGATAGATATTGTCCATTGTCTTTAATAGGGGCTGGGGCTCTATGTATTCACGGGGACCCAGGCTGAAGCCCAAAAACCCATTATAATAGATCCGCCCCTGGGGGATAGGTATCTACTCAAAATACAATGATCCTAATTAGTTCAAAGCGAACCAGCAAACGTAAAATACATCCATTTTTCAAGTAAATAATTGTGATTATTTTGGATAGGTAGATACTTATCGCAGACAAATTTTATATCTATTCTAAGCACATATGGATGTAAATTTACCTGTTTTTTGCTGAATAAATACCCAGAGAGTGGTATGAGACCCAGGCGTAGATGGCGGGAGGAACTTGATGCTTACGGCAAGGGCGTCGCCAAGGGGGGGCGGTAGGGGCAGCTGCCCGCCCCCCTAGAGATTCCAAAAGGCTCATGTGCCTTTGACTGTATTTAAAATTCATACTTTTCCTATCCACCAAATATCAATTTGCCCCCCCCCTAGGCCATCAGCTGGCGAGTCCTGGCGACGCCCTTGGCTTACGGATTGGTCCACACGAGGTCAGAGCCTGTAGACAAAATCCCTTTTCCGTAAGCGTCAACGCCAACGGAAAATTCAAATTGTGTGCAGTTGACACATTCGCATCACGTGACATCTGTCAACTCCATACAATTTGATTGTTTCGTTGGCGTTAAGGGGCTTACAAGAGCCAACTAGCGCCACCCATCATTTTATTTCTATAACTCCTAAATCAGATCAAAATTAAAAAATCTAAAACAGTACTTAACTAGTAAATTACATGAAGTATTTCTCGAATGACTTTCCATTGTTTTGTAGGTATTTCATAAAAAGAATCGATGCTTAACGCTAAAAGTGGTCACTTTTGGCGTAAAGCAACGATTCTTAATATAACGAATAAAATGATGGGTGGGGCTAGTTGGCTCTTGTAAGCCCCTTAACGCTAACAAAAAGGGATCTTATCTTGTCTACAGGCCCAGGACAGAGGGTATTGGGAAGGAGAAAGGGTGGCCTTCGCCCTGCAGTAGGACAACACAGGCTAAAATTTATATTTAATAATACTTTTTACGACTATTGACGATTACTGAATAAAAACAAACTCATGATAAGTATCATTATTTTCATTAAATACATCTATAAGTACAACTGTGTTTACTTAGGAAGGTACATTCGTTATACAAATGGAAAAGTAAAACCGTCTCTTTTAACTATAGTCCCAGATCAGATAAGACCAATTCTACGTGATTGCATGGCCGAAATTTCGAGAATTAATAAATAATATTATGTAGTTAACAAGAAATGAGTGCTAGCTTTAATGCTAGATTTTTTTCAGTTATCAGATGCAAAAGATACCTTACTCACTTACCTAGCTACTTATGATGACTGATATTTATGTAATAATACCTGTGTTTTACATACATAGAAGAAGAAAGTGTATAGAAGACGGTATAATTTCTTGACTAGGTACAATATTGGTATATTACAAAAACATATAAGTTGGAATCTACGCAGTAAGAAATACCATAGTCACAGTTTATAACTCATAAACAATACATTATTATAATTTCTCAAGCGTCACATATTTCTTGATATCAATTGATTGGTCGTGTTTTGTTTTGTCAACAATCGAAGGGGCTTGCTCGATCCTCAAATTATTCTGCTGACTGAAATATTAAAATATTCGTTAGTAAGTAGGTATCGCTTTTTAATAATAATTAAATGTAAACATTATTTGCTTATGTTGTACTTATAAAAATACCGATGATTTCACTGAGTGTCATGTTGGAACAAAAACATTTTGTGACCGAGTTGAACTTTCGACAATCGGAGTGATAATTGACGCCATAAATTATGTTTACAGGAATTATTATTTCAACATGCTTCCTCTTAAAATGGCTCGTGGTAATAGTTTTTTTTAATCTCGGCAAAGAGCTTACATTTTTCTAGGTCTAAATATTTTGACCTTTAACATAGGTCAAAGACCTCCTTTTGATGCAGACTAACAATATGAACGACACTCTTCAGAAGATATCGTTCATTAAACCGATAAGCTCCCAGTTATCCAGTATCATTCACATTTTATTTTGTTCGAGTAGTTTGCCGGCTGTTGCAGGTAGGTAGGTAGGCTTTAACTGCTAAGGTAAGGTAGGCACATGTTTGAAGTAGGTACTGACTCACCTTACTTTGTTTTTAAACAATCCCCATATTACATCATTGTTGACTTTTGAACAGCTGTTATGTAATAGCTCAGTCATACATAACTTCGAATTCGAGAAGTTTTGAAAAATACTTTTAAATTGAGTAGGTACCTATTATATAATGCAATTTCATGCAAGACATAACAAATATTATATACGTTTACCCTTACACCAAAAACAAAGACAATAAACATATACTTAAAGCATTGGTATGCACATAAAATTTGTGATTATTAGATATATATTATTTAGCTAAGTACAATTAAATTTTAGAATATGTATCAATCAAGGAAATATAGAAATAATAAAAAAAAATATACAATGATATTTTAATATAATATCTTTGAAAATATACGAATCAAATAAATTCTATGAATAATAAGAACAATGGATAATATTGTCTGGTTCTTCCTCGTAGTCAAAACTCTTTAGTTTAACTGGTTTGACCAATAGAAATTCATCTATTGTATCAATGTCAACGTATCAACTGTCATTCTTAGGAATACCTAGGTATATCTTTGACAGGGTTTGCTGATATATAGGTAGGTAAAGTAGTACAGTACAGCCGACGTATCTTGGTGGTCCTGAAGTTAGCTGTTTGGCTGCGCAATGAATCTTTTAGGAACGAAATTGTCTACTGCACAGCTAATTGGCTAACTCCAGAACCGCCAAGATTCGTAGGCCGTACTGTATATATCATTTGATATTTATGCGAATATATGACAATTGATATTTATTATGCACCTAAACTAAAAAAATAGAGCAGGCTGATCTTAAGTGGCACCAATTTATTTGGCCACTCCATTTTGAATTACCTTTTACTAATAATTATAACTAAATATATAATCAAGCCGTTTTACAGAATGTAAAATGCTTCTTTTCCTTAAAGTCGATATAATCAAATATCGAATATTTTGAAATTTCTTATACAATCGAATTGTCGCGAACCTAGATCTTTGATTCTTTAATACTCCTTTTGAGATGTGCTTCCCAGCTCGAAAGGCTGACTCTCCAATTTTAAGAAAGAGTGCATAATGGAGATCTGTTTGGCAGTCGTTCCATGTAAAATGCTAGGCTTCAGCTGCATCGGAGTTAGACAGAAAACCGACTCCAACATTGTATGTTAGAAAAAATGCACAAGACAGGCAGGATGCACTGCCAATTTCCCATATTTTAGTAGCCTGACAAAGCAGTTTTGTTTCATTGATGAACAATCACCTCAGTTTTGACCGTATCAAGTTCTACATGCGTGCGTTATCTGCCATAGACTACTTACTTTCTTATCAAAATGTTATTTGAACTATTTGGAGTTCACCTAGTAATAAGGTACTAGATGAACTCCAAGGAGGCATCTACTTATTTACTTAGGTACCAACAATAACCAAAAACTCATTTTAAAACATTCATATGATTGAACATTCAATTATTTACGTAACGTACCATGAATGTGACTAATGCCTGAAATTCGTTTCGAATTCCTGAGTCGATAACATGAAAAGAAAGAAAACTAAAAATGACCTTCGATTATAATGGTTACCTATTAAAAATATTTTACCTGGTTACGGCAAAGCTAAAAGTAGAGAAAACAATAGAGCAGGTAGGTACCATCAATAAATATCTTTCTGAAACAATACATTTTAATTCTTATTCTGAAACAATACATTATAATTGCACCTGATTCAATGATAGAAAAATATGACTCATTGTACTAATATGGACAAATATGATTTGAAATCGTTGGGCACGTATTTTATTGTTTATAAAATAAATAGTGACAACGACATGACGCAGTTTTTGTCACCATTTGTTTTGTTCTATGACTTTAGTCACTTTACGCATCCGTGGTTTGAACATAATATTATGAATTTCCGCATACCTACGCGTTAATTTTCTTAAGGATCCCTATATTTTTTTCAATTGATAAATACATACAGTTTATGTTACTCAGGGATAATGTAGCATTCTAACGGTGAAAGATTTTTTAAATCTGACCAGTATTTGAGTTAATTCGTTACGTTACAAACATACAAAATTATAAATCTTTCCACTTTATAATTTAATTGTAGATCTCAGATCAAGTAAAAAAAGGATCTGAGTTACTTGATCTGAGTTGTAGATAATATATTCTTTATTTAAAGACAACAATTGGTCCACGACATTACAAACAAGACAAGAAAAACTTACGAGCGAGAACTTGAGCAAAGTCTAGATGAGCAACTTCATGTCTTCGATCTTTAATTTTTCTTTGAGGAATCCACTTCTCATCTCCACTTACTTATAAATCAGAGATAAATGTCACTTATCACGTTCCAGAGCAAGAATAACAGACCCTATCGCGGTGCCCCTGAGCAATGGGGACACGTTCTACTCGGTTCCCCCTCCAAGCAGCGGGGCCATTCTGGTAAACATCCTGAACATCCTCAGCGGCTACAACTTCACCTCCTCCAGCATCAACACCACGGAAGACAAGATCCTCACGTACCACAGGATCATTGAAGCCTTCAAGTTTGCGTACGCGACTAGGACGAAGCTTGGAGATATGGATTTCTTGGATTTGGCAGAGGTGAGTTGAGAACATGAGTTGCTTTTTTTATGATGGTCAGATGGTTTTTTTGGCAATAGAAAAGGATGAACGTACATAGGTATCTATTTCCGATTCCTATTATGAATCCAATCGTAAGTGCCCTACCTACCATTGCTCAAATTAAAATCAAACAGTCATTTCTATCCAGTTTAGAATTTAAAATTGTAACATTAGCACTATTAGGTATATTTTCAAATAAGCTCTGATCAAATTTAAAAACGAGGTACCTACCAACCTACTTACTTATTTACGCTTTAACGTAGCATGCGATGTTAAATTTCGTTAACAATTTATTGTTCTTACTAGTAGGTACACCATTAGTACACCATTAATGTGACAAATTTTGTCACATTAATTTTTCGTTCGAAAAACATTTAACACATCATTTTCGAAAAACACATTGTAATTTCGTTTCACCTAACTTGAATCCAATTAATTCAACTTTCTTTTCTCCAGTTAATCCGCAACGTGACGACTCCTGAGTACGGCGCGGAGGTTCGTCTCCGCATCAATGACACTGCTACCAGCAACGACACCGCGACCTACGGCGCCGAGACCTACAACCAGCCTGATGCAGGAACAGCACACATATCTATCATCGCAGCCAATGGCGATGCCGTTTCTGTTACCAGCTCCATTAACTTTTAGTAAGTTTTACAAAGACAGAAATTCAGGACCTTATAATACAGCTTCACAAAACGCCCTCTATAATTCCTCACACTTGTAATGTCCTTGTCTAGTTGATCTACAGCGTGATGGACAAGTTGAAAATTTTACTAAGTAGGTACCTAGGTATTTTTATCTCACATGTAAATATTCGCACATCAAATCAGCAAGATTCCAGCACCAATAAGACATTATTGGATTGCAGGTTCATAGGCATTCAGGTAATTGGTAGGCTCTATATCTACAGAACTATCAACAAGCCTAGAACACGCTCTAAGAACGTCCATAGCTTTAATGATGTAAACGCAATAATGAATTTATTGCGCCTGCACTTTAACCTTTTCTCAAAAGGCCGGAGGACCGCAACGTCAATAAAGCAAAGACGTGCCCTCGGCGCCAAGCCACACCCGCGACGCTCCATAGAAACGAAACGATATAATTGCCTACACTACTACTAAAATAACAGACTGTAGGTACAGATACGTGCGTGTGTGTGCGTGTCTACGCGCCGCTTGAACAAAAACGCAGTTCCCAGAGCAGTCGTTTGACGCGGGGAGAGGTAGGAACGGTTTCAGAGGTAGGCGGAGCGTGTCGCTACTATACGGTAGTACTAATATTTATACTGTGACCAAGCTACGAATTATGTAAATAGGTACCTACTACTCTATGGAATTACGTTTAGAAGTTTGAAGTCTGTCACTGTGACCGTGGCGTGTTGAGCACATTTTGGTATGTCATCAGTGGCGGTCAAAAGGTCAAGGTTTAAAATAAATACTTGATCCTTATTCATAAACATTTCATCTTATAGCTATGGCGCCGGTTTCTCGACCCTCAAGACAGGCATAATCATGAACAACGTGATGGATGATTTCTCCTCCCCTGGCATCACGAACTTCTTCGGCTTGAAGCCTTCTCCCGCGAACTTCATCGCGCCACATAAGCGACCCATGTCTTCTATGAGTCCCAGCATCATTGTGGACAGAAATGGCAATGCTAAGCTGGTGATTGGCGCGTCTGGAGGAACTAAAATTACTACTTCTGTGGCTTTGGTAAGTTTTAAAGAGTGAGATGAGGCTCTACGGAGTCTGTGAAATGTTCTTAAAATTCGAGAGTAAATTGGTGTTTGGATAAATTTGTACTTATACTAATGGCAGCACAAAGCAAAATTGATAATCGCCGATTCCATAATATATGAAAGTCTGGTTGTCTCGCAATTAAACACAATTCAACAAAGATGGTGCTGCTATGATACCTCGTCCATTGATCGACTGATTTTATTTAAATTTTTAACTCGACCCCATTATTGTTCATTATTCAAAACTTACTTCCGAATCGTATTACATAAGAACAACACTTCATACAAATACAATAATTCCTTTTCAGGTGACAATACGCAAGCTGTGGTTCGATCAATCAATAAAGGAAGCCGTTGATGAAGCCCGGATTCATCATCAGATTACCCCGATGCACGTCGAATATGAGTTTGGTGTTACAGATGTAAGAAATGTTATACTTATTACTGTTATTAACTAATCTTTCTTCGTTGATCGACACTTGGATGCAACTTGACAGCATACTCCTAAGCTGCTATCCCATTAGCGAAGGCATTTGGGATATTTGTGTTAGGTACTGGTTCTGAGTTCATACCGTATTCAACAATAATTATATTTTTAACTTGCCAACACTATGGAAAGACACTTTTACTCAGGCCTAACGCCCTGAAGACAGTGTTCTTGGAGTTCGTTAGTTCCAACTGCAGTGGACTTGAATATAGGCTGATCATATAAATACTACCCAATGTAGTATTTGACCGCGCCCACCACTACGACCGCGCCCACCACTACGACAGCGCCCACCACTACGACAGCGCCTGTAAGTTAACTGGCCGTGCTTTAAAGCGTACAGTCAACAGCAAAAGTAGATGATCAAAATCAGAAATTCAATACAAATGAACGGAGTTCGCGTCAGAACTATGTGGCGTCGAAGTGATTCAAAAGTATGTGTGTGACAATCACATACTTTTAATAAATAAACTAGTCATAAATTATATAAACTAGTGTTAGTAAATTAGTATTGAATTTCTGATTTTGATCATCTTCTTTTGCTGTTGACTGTACCATTAATAAGTATGGTATGGTAAACCTAACGGGCTAGTGCCCGCTACTTCATGACTCAACGCATATTAAAAATAAGTAGCTATTACTCGACTCCTCCCATTTATCTTCAGAAAGATATCCGTGTACCTGATACCTTTTTTCGACGATAAGGTTGGCAACTGCTATAACATAAAATCATTATATTCACAGGACATAGTGAAAGGTCTTCGGGCAAAAGGCCACGGAATGGTTCGCTATCGGACTAGAGGCTCAATTATCTGCGCACTCTTTAGAAACAAAACCGCGATCTACGCCAACGCGGACTTCAGAAAGGGCGGCGACGTCGCCGGCATGGACTGATATCGCTGTGCCTAACTATACAATAAGTATTACTATGTTTATGTCGTGAATGAAACTTTATTATGAATCTGTTAGAAGTAAGGATACAAATGTGTTTTTTTTTTAAGTGTGATCATATTTCGTGGATGCTAAAAGAGGCTATGTTTGGACAACAAACTTTTCAAAGGTGACCAGCCCAGTTGTCCACGAAACATGCTTCCATTTTCGAACTATAACAATAGTCTGTAATCATAGAAGTGGCATGTGAAAACTGTTATTGGTTCATTTAAATTGTTCAAATCCTGACCTATTAATCCTGCCAATCACGTCCATACTTTCTTTCGCTTGATTTATATAACAGTAAGGTGTGGAGAACCCACATTGTAGTCTCGAAGTATTAACGTAATTGGGCGATACAATAAAAAGTAGGCATTAAGGAACTTATTACAAGAAAAATGTGATAGTAAATAAACGATAGTATAGATAGAATTATAAAATATGACCGTCTTCCTAAAAAATATCCTATTGTTTATGATATTAGAACAAATGGCAAATAAATTATTAAATGCATTTATGTATTAATAATAATATAATAATATATAATAATATTCAATGAAGATTTAACAGAAAATTAATGAATGGTTAATCTAACGTAAAAACTTTGGAGTTGGTAAATGGGCTAGATACTTAATGTTGTTATGAATGAAATGAATTAAAGCATTTAAAACTGGGTAGAAGACAATTTTTAATTCATTTAGTTCTAATATTTGGCAAATAATAATAACAAAAAGGTATCCAGAATGCTGCACTAAAAGCAGCTCAAAGGTATTTATAAAAATTTTAGCAAAATACCTAGTTTACATTATACACAATATATTAGGTAAGTAGGTACCTATCTACTTCATCACTAAATAAATTAAATATGATTAAAGAAATTTCGTTTTTAGATAATTTAGTAAAATTATACACAATTTTGTTTCAATTTTAACCAGTCTTAACAGGGGGTATCGTTTTACCCAGTAACTGGGTTGTGGAGGTCAGATAAGCAGTCACTCCATGTTAAACACTGTTTTTCTGATGCATCCCGTGAGACTGGAAGCCGACCCCAACATGGAAAAAAGGACAGGTGATGATTTCAAATTTAATAAAAATTATGAAAACTTTTTAATAATTCTTTTTTAATCTGCCCCACTCATTTGGTGGCTACTTTAGCACAAACTTTCGATAATTTCCTCTTTTTTATTTACTGCTATATATTACTGCCAATAACATATCTTGTGTAAACAAACTGTAACAGTATTGATGAAATTTCATGAAATTTAGACATTCCTATGACAAAAACCATAAGATTAAGCCAATAACTTTGTAGAATGTATAACATTATTACTCCACCAATGAAACTCCGACAACTATCTGTCGTGAAAAGCTTGTCAGCTTTTCCCAGTTGTCCAGTTTATTGATGGAAGTTCAAAAATAACTATAAAAATAAATGGAAGTAATATTTATTTTTTCTGCAACCATTGAATTGGAAAATATTAGGAATTAACTGGAATGGGAGTGAACTTTCCTTAGACATAAATGGTCACAAACTAGTGTTTGCAAAATAAACTTTTAAATGTTATCAAATGACTTTTATTTACCCTTCAAACTATTGTATCCTTTCAAAACTGGACGATTCTAGGAAAAAATCTCAGACCAATAATTTTTTTTATTGGTCTGAGGAGAAAACATTTAAAACTATTCGAGAAAAAAATATATTTTATTTTGCATTGTAATTGCATTGCGTTAGGCTTACATTTACATATTTTAATAATTCATTATACTTATTACAGCTGAAATATAAGTGAAACAACAACCAAAAACTTAACATTAAATTAAAGCATTGTATCATAATACATACTTTAAACATAATATATATTTATCGCATCAAGAATATAATTTAGACAAACTTACATAAACTTTTAGAAGAATTACTCCATTAAATTCTATTTTGAACACCTACGGACATAAATGTAATGCGTATCATTTTGCTCTTTGTTTATCTTTTATGTGTTTAATGCGATAGCATGGCTCTATTGTAGCCACTTCTTATATCATCTATTTCATAAAAATATAGTGGCCGTGACTTCCTTCGCGTGTGTTGAGTTTAGTAGGTACGGATCTCTATTGTTTTTTATATAATCTATAGGACTCGCGAGATAACGTAGGTCCTAATTAGCAAAAGAATTTACAGAATTGGATCACTAGTTCCGAAGATAAGCGCGGTCAAAAATATTCTTCAGCTTTATAACAATAATAATATTGATAAAAAGCTGTAGTATTCAACAATATTTTATTAACTTTCTACCAACATTAGTTACAACAATACTTACTTTGCTAAGACACCAAATACAATAATGTAATGTAGTCATTACCTATATTATAAAAAGGGAGAAGACAAAAAGTGAAGTGTCACTCTTTGAAATTCCGCCAATGAGCAAATACAGATATCAAATAAATAATTGTGGAATTTGTTATGGAATACGTCACTCATTCGTCTATTTTACCGATAGTTTGTACCGAATCAACAGTTCGTTACACTTTTTACGACAAGACATTTTGTATGCCTTACAGCTCACCAAGCAAGATGGCAAGCCGTCGTCGCCTCATTTGTGAGCAACGGACCCAGTAATCGAAATAGGACTTGACCATTTTTTTCTCACGTCGCTATAATGGCAACACATCCCTCATAGCTTCGACAGGAGTGACCAGTTTCGTGGAACCAATTAGAACAGTATTGTCGATACCGCTGGTGATCACACTCCGATGTAAGCGTTTGCATTCCTCGGCCGTGATGCCGCCGACAACAAAGATGAGTATTGTGGAGTTGTCTAGCGGATGTTTCGAGTTCTTCTTCTTGCTAGTTAAAATGCTGTAAAAAATTATGAAAACTAATATATTAACCTCATCTACTCACTACTAGATGGCGCTATTTATATAATTTGACTATTGGCCGCTAGATGGCGTTATATAGAATATTTTTTTCTTACTTGAGTCCGCTTCTCAGCAGATCCTTGATGCTGTCGTTCCTGTGTTTGAGGTCGGTCATGTCGGGTCGTTCTGTGTCAACTAGGTCATCCACTAACTGCTGAAGAACGCCCCGATACTCGTGACCCACTCCCGTCTCGCATGGCTTTAGTACGGAGTTGTATCTGCAGACATTAAAAATGTACAATGAAAAAATAAGAATGTGGTAATTGATGTGAGAAAAAGTATGACCGAAATAACAATATTATTTTGAAATACTAAAAAATAAAGGCCGACTCATTAATAAACAAAAAGATTAAGTAATATGTCAGTCCATTGTTACAACACTTGTCACAACAATATACTGAATAATTACATTCTATCGTACTAAGATCGAATATATTCGCTTCAAATGAATTAATCAAAAATAATAATTTAATATAAAGGTAATCCTAAAAACCTATATATTTTGTCAATAATCCAATGAATTTATATTGCCTGTTTAAAACATGGAAAATTAAACAACCAAATTAATATTTTAAAGTTAATTTTACATTATTTTTTTTATTTTTTATTCGTCGCCTTTCGATACGGAACTTTCGTCTAATTTATTTTAAGACGGGTCTTCGCCTAAATTTATCACGATTGTTTCTCGCTTGCTTCGAAATATCGATAATCGATACTAATATACAAATTAAAGTGTAAATAATCAAAACGTTTGTACCAATCACTAGTTCCAGCTGTCAAAAAACGGTTAAACCAGTGGATAGAATGAAATATTTACATTTTAAACTATACACACTTACTTGTGTAGCACCCTCCTCATCTGAGCTATGTCCTTCAACCGGCTCATCACCCTCTTAGACGTAGCATCACAATCCTCAGGAGTGACCGTCACTCCTGTCTCCACATTATTGTGGTACAGACTCTTATGGTCTTCGAAAATAGCCACACTTAGCGTTTCTGTGAGGCTGTCTTCATGTTGTTTGGAGAAGGACACTTCTGTACCTACGAGGGAGTATACGTGGATGAGCAGGGCTAGAAGACTTTCGAGAGGCAGGTTTCTGTCCCTGCGAGTTTTGATTAGGTGACTGATCTGTAAGAAATAAATAGATTAAATAGTAATTATGAAAATTGTATTTTCTAATTGTTTTTTTTTTACTATTAAATTGGCTTGCGTTTGACCGCAATTCACCTGATCGTAAGTGATAATGCGGCCTAAGTTGGAACACGCTTGCCTAAGATGAACCGGTTCACTCGTGCCTTAAAGATACCCAGATTATACTTATCAGGGAACAGAGAGGCGGGCAGGGAATTCCACAGTCTGGCAGTTCGAACAATAAATGTGGTGGAGTCAAAGCGCTTGGTTCGAGACCGTGGAACTTCAACCATATAGCGGTGACGCTTCGCTGTATCTCTGCTCGTCCGATGATGGAACGGGGATGGGGGAATTAAATTGAGCAATTCCAAAGCACACTCTCCGAAATGTACCCGATAAAAGACCGAAAGGCTAGCAACGGTGCGGCGATGTTCAAGGCTCTGGAGCTTAGCCCTAACCAGAGAGTCGTTGTTAATGAGCCTCTTGGCACGTCTATCGATGACTTCCAATGCCTCCAGTTGGTATTTTGCCGATCCATCCAAAAGGTGCGAACAGTTTATTTACTCCGAAATTATTTAGATATACGGGCGGTAAAAAGACGTAACTTAAAAGTCTTTTAAATTGGCAATATTCTTTTCAATTTGAAATTTTCCTTTTTATTCATATGAAAACGAAAATTTGAATTTGCCATGAAGGTGAGCAAAATATCCTTAACTAGGTTGTGCCCGCGACTTCGTCCGTGTGAATGTCGGTTATCGCGGATGCAGACGAAGTCACGGATTAAAAAGTAGCCTATGTCCTTACCCAGGGTTCAAGCTATTTTCATACCAAATTTGATCAAAATCGGTTCAGCCGTTTCATCGTGAAAGCGTAACAGACAGAGTTACTTTCGCATTTATAATATTAAAGTATAGAAGTATAGATAAAGTAAATAAAGTATAAAGTATGGATTATTTACCTGATGCAGCACACTGGTGGAGTCACGACTAGCAGCCAGGTTCTGAAGCACCTGCTTTTCCAAGCTCATAAGCAGTTCTTGCTGTGCTCGCTTTGGTGACTTCAACGTTTGTACTACTGCTAATGCTTGTTGTAGTACGCCTAGATGTTTGCTGATGATGTCGTAATTTCCTGAAATAATTACGTAGGGTCGTTATTGATTTTGTTATCATCATAATTTACTATGATTAGTCAAAGTCAGCAAATAGTACTTAAACTTGTTATGAATTCAAAACATTAGATTGATTTACAAGCATGATTTAAAGCATTTATAGCTAAAAACAACTATCTAACTACAATATGTCAGCAGTCAGCTGGTTTTGTGTTGCATGCAATAACTGGATCAGCAGTGTTCAGCATTTGGTAAAAAGAAAACACAAAAGTGTTTAGAAACTGACCAACGACAGTAAGTAATATTTTCTATAAGTTATAAGTACTGTTCTAAAAAAAAAACAGACATAATATTGCTGTAATTTTTTGTTTTCTAATATTTTGTATGCATTCTAATTTACTGGTTTAAGTGTTTTATATGAAAGGTGCATCATATTCCCGTTTAATTATATAATTTCTGTCTGTATACAAATTCACTGGTCTTTATTGGCATAATTGAAATAACTTGATTTTAACTTTGAATTTTTGTAATAGGTTGGTGGTTGGTAGGTGGTTTTTGTAAAACCATAAATGGCGCATATTGTGTTAGTCTAAGCAATTATTGCACTTATAAATGCACTACTATGAAATTATTTTCAATTATTGTGTATTGTGTAAACAATTGTTGGCCTTCTTAAATAAGTAAATAAAGAAATACATTTTCTTTCTCCCTACAGGTGCAAATATAACAGCTCATCTCTATTTACCTTTAGAAGCCGTAACGATCTTCTCAACGCTTTGCGGCGTCACCTTCAACAGTGTCTTAGGACTGGGCGACTTCTGAACATCAATCTTAGACAGTTTGTTGTAGAGGTCGAACATGACTTCTTTGTGCGACTTGTTGATCATGTACTCGTATGTTTGCACGCACGCGTCGTCGTTCGCCTGGTAGAGACAACCGGGGCTTAACTGCACGTCTTCTGGGTGGTTTATACTGAAAGTTAATGGTGAGCCTGGATAATTGTTATGTGAAAAATACTTGAGCTTTACAAAAGTCTTGTTGAGGAATGGTCATTACAGTTTTACGTTTTAGTACTTTAACTCACCAAAAAGTTGCAAGAAAGACCAGAAGAAAGCATTGTTTATAACACAAACAACAACTATGCAGCTACAAACAATATCTCAGATAATATGCTTACTATAAATGTGGGTGTATTTAACGAAAAATAAAGAAGTATGTAAGGATAGTAAAATGTGGAGTTTTGTAGTTTCTGTCTAGAAAGACGTAGCTTTCTTTAGTTAGTATGTTTTAATTGTACCATACCACTAAATCAATGAATAAGTAGATCTCAATCATACATAATGAATACTTACACATTAGCCTCACAAAGTGGTGACACATCAATAGCTACTTCAGTGGAATGTCCTGGAAACCTAGGGAGTGTGGACATGATCTTATCTAGTACTGACTCTGTAGAGTAGCTGGTCACGCCACATAAGTCGAGAGTACGGTCCACGATGATCAGTGATGCCGGGTGTAGGCAGTTCTGGAAGATGAAGAATTAATTTAAGCCAGTGCTTAAAGCAACTGCTTAGTGCATCCACTAGATGGCAAAAGTATGAACTGTGGACATTATGTAATATAATAAATAATAATAAAAATCATTACTGCAGACCACACATAAGCCATAAAAAGAACATTATTAAAAAAACCAATAAAATCCATTAATCAGGCCACCCCACCACAAAAAGCGGTCTCGCGAATAACAGCCCACAACTAGTTTTCCATCATAGCCAAAGCACAAAAGGTCTACCTGCACACGTTTCGTTGTAAAGGGATTTCAAAATACACCTTTGAAAAACATATGAACAAGAAATAAAAAGTAAAATATTTATGTTACAATATAATTTAAATCAACTAAATATTACCTTCCTCCTTGCCAGACAAACAGGTGAATTCTCTAGAATGCCAGCTAACAATGAACCGTAAGTACCAATATAGAAGATATCTTCCTTTAAATTCATGGAATCCAGCATATTGTTGAGTCCGCTAGCCAGTCTCCGAGCTTGAGACCGTTCTTCATTGGACAATGTGTGCAAGTCTATGGACGGAGTGTCTGGGATTAACTTGTCATAAAATAGTGGATATATGTTGTGGTATGGTGGAGTGACAAACACCACATTAGTTAGAGCTATGGTGAAGATAGGTATGTGTACTACTTCCACTGCGCTTTGCTGAAATAAACAATTTAATTTGATTTAATTTTAAAAGAAGTAGGAGTTCATGATATTTCATACTTCTTTTTCTTGATTCCACAGTGAAAATAAAAAGTGTCATAAAAACAGAAAATAACTAATGCTGTACCTTTTTCCCAATCCATCCAATCAGCATCATCTCAAGCTGCTTAGTTGCCTCAATAGTTCCTCGTCCTGAAGCTATGACATCGCTCACATCTCTCCCATCATTCACTTCTAAATACACTACATCCAGGCTCACACATGATATGAGAATACAGTGTGTCAAGTCACTGTGACGTATTATTTGAGATATTGTTTGTAGCTGCGTATTTGTTGTTTGTGTTATAAACACTGCTTTCTTCTGGTCTTTCTTGCAAACCTGCAATGTGACAATGTGTTTATTTATTTATTTAGGGACGACAAACAGCAGTGTTGTGATAAGTACACATAG
Organism: Charanyca ferruginea; assembly: GCA_947361185.1. Classification (NCBI taxonomy): domain Eukaryota; kingdom Metazoa; phylum Arthropoda; class Insecta; order Lepidoptera; family Noctuidae; genus Charanyca; species Charanyca ferruginea. The sequence goes on along the minus strand of OX376070.1, from coordinate 17,713,047 downwards.
GTTAGAACTTAATAATAAAGGTTACAAACACACTACTCAGAACTAATCTAATCTCTCGAATATTGTTGAATTATAGAGATGCAATGATGTTATATTATTTGTATGTTTGAAATATTTGTAGATATGTTACGGTTAAAACCTGAAGTGCGGTTACACTTAGTTCTAACTGGCTAGAACTATGTGTAGATGGCAGCAGTTAGTTTAACTTAAGTGTATCCTACTTATCTTCGGTTAGAAGTAGGTTTAGCCTTCATCATAGCGGCTAGAACTAGGTGCAGCCAAACACTGACGTCATGGGCACCCGGAGGTTCGGTCAGTGGGTCGTCTTACAGAAATAGAAGCCCTGTGGCTCCGTCAACCTGACATAGACCGTCTTCTTCTGCTCAACTGTTTGGTGTCCCAAGTCCAAAGCTCGCAGGCTACACCTAAGTTTAACCAACTGCTACCGGTTACACCTAGTTCTAGCCGGTTAGAACTAGGTGGCTAGTGTGGCTACAGCCACACTTCGGTTTTTAGTCGTAACATATACATAGACACCCATAACAGAACAGTACAGATCACCAATTTGAATTAACAAACAAAATAACGAATGAACCAATGATGACAACAAAAACATCAGTGTGCTAACTAAATGTAATATTTACCTCAAATGGAGATAAACTCTTAACAGCAATTGCTCCCCCCGACATCAAGTTGAAGAGGCCACCGTCCCAGTGTAGGCACTCGGCACTAGCATCGTCAAGAAACACCACAGCACCGATGATTCTATTGTATACCTCCGACCACCATGCTTTGCCAAATTCCTTTACCGAAGCACTCGACATTTTGAAATTTATACAATGGATATTTTAATTTATTTCATTTTCGTAAGTTAAGTCGCCAATGTATAGTCAGAATAGCGAAAAACAATATATTTACACATCACCTTATTTTGCCTTTACCAATTGATTTTGTGTCACATTAAATCACATATTGACTGACTGACACCTGACACTGACACTTGACAGTAGACTCAGTGTTACCATTTTTTTTTCGCTGTTCCTACCAATTTTTTGGGTAAATCCTGCTAAACCTGCTAAACCTCCTTATCGTCACCCTTATGACGCGATAACCAAGTTGAAAACAAAGGATTTTGTTCCCATTCGCTCCGGTAACCTTGCTCATACTTGCGCTTCATCTTGACAAAGAACAATGCCCACTTCCCATACATTTAAAAACCTGATAACAAAAGTGTATGTATAGTAATAAAGTATAGTAGAAAGACTACCTGTAAGTTTAGAAAATAATGCCAGATAGTCATTTTTACGATTTAAACGCCACGAAGTCCAAAAAAATACAAATATTACTTTTTAGGTTAGGTTTTGCCGTTATCAAAAAAGCAGTAAAGAAATAAATGTGCAAGAACTAATTATTAACGCTTGGAAGTTTTTTTTTGGTTTAAAATAGGAATACTTACCTACCGATCTATAGTCTAAAACAACTTTTTTACTTTGCGTATTCCTCGAAATCAGCTGCCACTAAGTCACTGCTTAGGCTCTCAATAATGCCACTATAAATAGAGAGTCGAGCATTAACTGCTGTTTCAACAACAACAATAACGTTCTAGCATTCATATAGAATCTTGGAAACCCAACATAATCACATCATTTTCTTGACAATATAATCTAAAAGATGAGTTTTCATAACATAAACATGTCAAATGTCAAAAAAATCCGTTTCAGTCGTGCGAATTCAATATAGCATACTGCGTGATTAATTTATTTAATTGTTATGTTATTTGTAATGAATATGTAATAAAGGTGTATCTAATAAAAAATAACATAATAATAAATACTTACTGATTAAATAAAACGTAAAATAATGAATAAAACTCAGAAACAGAGTTGAATAAAGTTAAAGTTGCAATGTGTAAAATGGAACGTCGTAAAAAGAGTAGTTGAGGTGCGTTCGAAACATGGTAATACGTTAACCTTTGACGTAGAATAAGCATAAATAAACTTAAAAATCTTTTTTTCCTGCGTTTCTTTTAACATTGTGATAAGCGTAATTAATATAGAATAAAATTAGCTAAATTTTAAGATTTATTACATTTCTATACATAGTCAAGTCAAAAATGAACATTCTTCTTTATTAAGAAAACAAATACAATAGTTACATTTATATACATACATAAACACACAACAACATTTTTATACATTTAGGGGAATCCCCGAGTGTAGAGTGCGTTTCAACAAATAGTTCCTATGCCGTTATGTTGGCAACAGTAACTACCAGTGTTCTGACTACCAATTAAATGAATTTTCACAAAATCTGCTGCCAACATAATGCAGCTGTTTACTGTTCCTCTTTTAATAAAATAAAATAAAACATAACGGCATATGAACTATTTGTTGAAACGCACTTTAAACCAAACAACGCCTTACAGTGTTGCCTAGAAATAGAATTTTAGAACTGCTAAAATTACTAAACTAGAAGTCATTGACATAGTCTCAAAGCTTTGATGTAAAACTAAGCAAACTTGGTATAAACATAAATTAGTTTCACTAAAAAAATTTAAAATATGCAAAATTTTACGATTATGCTAAAAATACTGCTGTAGCTTAAATTTTACTCTTAAAAGTGCAAAAAATGCAGGATCTTGCTAAAAATGGCAACCCTACCAGTTTACATTTTATTGCAATGTACGATCGACGATGACGTAAGTCAAATCGTTCAACAACGTATCGGTGTGATAAAAAACTTACTAAATGAAAACAAAAAGTTATATATATTTTGAAAGAAAAATGAAAAATACTCAAATATGCCAACAGTCGATTAAAAAATATGTGGAATGATAATTGTAGACAACAAATATGTTTTATTTTAACTATCGATATCGATTTTCATTATCGTCCTCTTCTTACCATGGTCTAAGTTCCTGCCCGGTCCCATTCCCATGTTACAAACCTTCGCGCTTTCACGGACTCCCTTTTCATTCATATCACTCCTCACACAATCCATCCATCTTCGCTTTGGCCTTCCTCATCCTCTCCATCCATCCACATTAATATCCATCACTCTTTTGGTCACATGCGTTAATGTTTTATCCCTCCTCTTCACATGCCCATGCCCATACAAAGACGAACGATTCCCTTTCAACTTTTCTGTCACTGGCGCCACTTTCAAACTTCCTCTAATACATATTATTATGTTCATTTCTTACCTTATCCAGTCACTTCACACATCCATCTCAACATTCTCATCTCCGCTACATGCAATCTTTTTTATCCATCTTCTTCACGGCCCGACATTCAGATCCATACTTACAGTACAACAAACAGCTCTTATCTCGTACTTAGATTTTTCCCTTTAACTTGAGGGGTATCTAGTTTCTTGTGGGGTCACTAGTTCTTCCAATGACCTTGTGGGAATGAAAAGCACTCCTACTATAATGGTAAAGGGATTCATTTGAACTCCATCAGAAAAATCAGTTAGCAATTTTTGTCTTACTTATAAGTAGCTTAGCTAGTTGTCTGATATTATATCTTGGCGTTTTTCCCGCCAATAGAGAGGAGACCTCATTTTAGTGAAGCAAGCTACACGATCGCCACAACCTGTCGTCATACTCGTCATTTCAATCGTCTTGCGTTGATCCAGTAGAGCAGGTCGATACGGGCGTTCCGTCTAGAGAGACATTAGCACAGGACTAGAGAGACCGCCGAAATCGCAAAAAAAGTACTCCGTTTTGGTTGTAGTAATTTTCAGGCTAAAACTCTCCAATCTTTGCCACCACACCTCCAATCTACTCTGGACCACTAGGCCACTTTCAGCAACCAGCAGAATGACATCGGTGAACAGCATAAACTAGTGTGCCACTCTTCCCGGATGTCCGATGTCAGAGCGTCCATTATTAATAGGAAGAGGCTCTTCGGCCTCGTCCTGTTAATAATTAGGCCTTAGGGGGCTGAGGGCCGACCCTTGGTGCAAGCCGACAGTCAAAATGAAACTGCCAGCTAATAGTGCCCACTGTAGACCGAATTTGGGTAAAGCATTGACTGAACATTGTTCGAAACAACCGCAGACCATCCCAAGCGCACTTATCTCAGGCAGTCCGGTCCAGTCCGGTCGTATAGTCCGGGCGGGAGGTCAACATCAACAGACACCATGTGCTGTGTGCAAGTTTTTATGCGCACTTCTGTATTTTTTGCACAGCTGGCCGCTGGCGGATACCGAAAATGTCGTTTGTTGTTTCTCGGCCAGGCGTAAAACCAAATTGGTTTTGTGTTTCATTCTCTCCTCTCAGCCGCCTTTCAAAAACTTTCTCCCAAGCTTTCATACTACGTGAGAAAACAAAACTATCGACTATCATCATGTTAATCTAGTTACCTACCTACCTATACAGTTTTATTCTTTGTATACTAACCTGCGATGTCCAATGCTGGGCAAAAGCCTTCCTCGAGTCTTTTCACAAGTGCGTGCCACGAAAGATGAGACTTGAAAAGGTCAAAGTAAAGGTCTTTAAATCGAGTACTGCGCAAGTCAAATCAAGTCCGTGTCAAGTCTCATCTTTCGTGGCACGGACTGTACCTATTCTTTTCTTACGCCGTCTCGAACCAGCCCTCGCAGTGCGTGTCCAGGTTATCACGCCACCTCTTTCTGGGGTAGACCTCAGTGACACAGACCATCTCCACGCAATGGGTGCCTGAAGCCACGCTGCGGTCAGTGTGCCGTCTTAAGGGGATTGGGTAGGTCACGTCAGCCGCATGCAGTTAGTAGTGACTACCTGGCCAAAATTTCCAAACATACATACAGCAGTTAACTGTAAGTGGTGTTTCGCATTTTGCTTAGTCTGTCTGTTCTTTTACACCTAGAATGCTGCGCTCCATTGATCTTTGTCACACTCCAAGGCGGGACTTTTGCAACTCGATGAGCGAGCGTAAACAAAGTTAGAAATTGATGGGTGAAGCCTATCTGCGATGGAAAGAGCATGTCCTTATTTCAGAAAAAGAGGATTGCAAAAGAAAAGGCAGAGCAGAGGCGGAGAATTTTAAGCATGTTTTTTTAAAATGTAAGTTGGATTTGAGATATTGTTATATTAAGGTCAGTTTTAGATAATATTTTCTTAAATTTATAATTATGATCCGTATTCAAATAAAAATAATATTCTATTGCATTTGTTGAAAGTGGTGATGGATAGCAGTTCTAAGGAAAGTGATTTATTTCAGTTCCTAACTAAAACCGGCGGTATTGTATTCATAGGGAATGATGATTGGCGATTGGACTTAATATATTTTATCAGCCAACTTACATCTAGTAAAATACTAGGGAACATTACTACCTTTTTTCAGGGCCAAACTTGACTGCACTTATACACAGAATACATTTTCAAGCCATTTATTTTAGAGTCTTATCACAATACAATATAATTTGTAATCTAAGCATGTTTTTCACCATTGCACTAACATTTTAAGGTGATCAATGATTAGTGCTCATAGCCACTGGGCAGAGCATTGACATGGGGGTTGTGGAAGAGGGACTTCTGGCCATCACCCCATGGGAAACGCTGTAAGCAGAAAAAATATAGATACATTAGTAAAGGTGATTGGAAACTAAGTCATAAATAAGAAAATATCACTGACTGCAAATTTATAAGATGTTTTCATTGAATGTTTAGAATTAACACTAAATCTTTCTCTGTTCTGTTGATCATATAAGATTCATTGTTCATCTATCTATATATATAAAAGGCAAAAGTGATTGAATGATGTATCAACGCACAGGCCAAACCCTTAAGGCTAGAAACTTGAAATTTCGTACACATATTCCTCATATGACGAAGGCATCCACTAAGGAAGGATTTTTTCAAAATTTAACCCCCAAGAGGGTGAAATAGGGGATAAAAGTTTGTATGAAACTTCTAATATTCTTTGGATATATTTGCATTAGGGTAGGGCAGGGTAGGTAGGTAAGTTGGTAGGGTAGGTAGGTAGGTAGATAGGGACAGGACAACGTCTGTAGGGTCAGCAAGTTGTAAATATCCATGAGAAAACAAAAATTACACCATACAATTAAATTTTTTTTTCAAGCAATTTGTTAATAAAAAAATAATATCAGTATACCTTGGTGCGGATTCGCAGGAAATCGTAGGGAATGAATTCAGGATGAGCTTCATGGGCATGTTCCTGGTGGGCCAAATAGGCATTGATCATGCCGAGACCAACAGCGGGGAATGCGACGAAGAAAGTCATCTTCTTCCATAGTTTGTAGCCACCTGAAATATTTGAAAATTTAATTTTTAGTTAATCCTTATCACTTGCTTGCAAAATAAAAGGGTTGGATCTAGTGTACGGTAGCACGAGTTGGGGGGTACAAAGTATTGCAGTTGGTAGGGGTTGGGTCCGCGATTATAATGCTAGCATTCTCACTAATGCATGCAAGAGCGAGTGCAGCGAGCTCAGGACTGGGGGCACCCCGACTCGGATAGGTTAGGTTAGAAGGGGATGGCGGGGTAGTGAGCAAGCGAATGTCGACCCCGCCATCCCCTTCGCGGCTATTTTTTTTTAAACCCTTGAGCCCCGCGAAGCGGGTCTCCCCCCGTACGCCTTTTGGTCAACTTTAGTGTTTTAAGGTTAGTTTACAAAAAATGCATTTTCTTTTCGTAGGAGTGGTACCAGGTCGGTGGACGGGCTAAGCTTTCCATTGCCGGCCGTCAAGTTGGGGGTTGATATTTTTTTTACAGAAAGGTTAAATTATTATAAGAACACACGTAAAGTCTCAACATGCGGAGACGCGTACTTTTTGAGAAAAAAAATGTTGAAAATAAACATTTTTGCAGTATTTATATCAATTCCTACCACAGATTATATAGAATTCTCGCTATTGAACGTTTCGTTTCACCAACGGTTAAGTTGTCTTACGTTTGGTAACATTTTATTTTATATAAATTTACGTAAATAATAATATTTTGTACTAGTTTAAATAGTTTTCATGCACACATATATTTAACAGTTTATATATAAATTACAGCATTATTTTCAGTACGAAATGCAGCAGCTTATTATTACTTTATAGGAGAAACTGATTGCAATCTGGACTTTAGGGCACCCCAACTCGGATAGGTTAGGTTAGACGGGGATGGCGGGGTCGTGTGAGCGAGCGAATAGACCCCGCCATCCCCTTTGTGGTTATTTTTATATAAACCACCCAGAAGTAGGAGCCCCGCGATGCGGGGCTCCGTCGACCAAGCCCACCCTCGACCATGCATAAAATATTTTAGGGTTTGGCTTGGCTGGTAGGTAGTTATGAAACGTGCCATTTATAATATTTAACTTACTAAAACCGCTATTTACAACTGCCTCTTTAAATCAGTGCCATTTTTTTTTATGAAGGGGGATTCCCCCTTCTGTAGGGGGAGAACCCCCTTCCCCCCTAAGGGGTCTTCCATGGTTTTTTACACTTACTATTAATTTTAATTCATAAAATGGGAAAAATTTCCTCAGACTTAAAAATTAAAAAAACTCGAAAAGGGGGTGGCTCCGCAACTTTTCCCTTTAAGGGGGGGTAGTACCCCCCCCCTCCCCACCCTTAATTCGACGGACGTCAATAGAAAGTCGTACCATAATAATAATTTATTTAACTCAGATTCCAAAATCCATTTAATCATCATCATCATCATCATCATTTCAGCCGAAAGACGTCCACTGCTGGACATAGGCCTCCCCAAGGGGGGGGTTTTGCCATAATCGCCACGCTTGGCAGGCGGATTGGCGATCGCAGTATGGTTGTTACAAAAGCACAGAGAACGCTGCTGCCCATTCTCTGGTAAATCCCTTAGTCGCCTCTTACGACACCCACGGGAAGATATGGGATGGTGCTATTCTTTACGTCCGACACCATACGGACAATCCATTCCATTCATCCAATCCATTTAATAGTATATAGTAATGCTCGGTTTTAAGTACATAGAAAGATGTTATAGGAATTTTACCTTACATCTGGTGGTCAAGATTCAGGCCTATTATGAATTAATTACACTGTCTTGTTGTTAAGTCAATACAGGCCCTAGCTTTTTAGTAGTTAACAACATGGAGATGTTGATACAGCAGAGTTTTTCTACATAATGCATAGAACATTGAAGTATTCACTATGATTGTCATAACAGGAAATTAGTAAATCAACACTTATGAGTATTGATTCTGTAAGATCAAAATGAACTAGTGCAACAGGAAAAATAATACAAAAATGATACTACTATTAAACTAATCAAATACTAAAAGCATACTGCGTAGGGTTTACTGCAGTCGATTAAAATAGGACATTTTAAAGAGAATAGGAAGGTAGATAAGGGCCTTTAGGTTATCTGATTACATAACTTTTTGTTTTTCTTAATATATCTCACCTCCATGGCCTCCAGCGGTAGCAGCGTGGGTAGAAGAACGCGCATTAGTCTTCAAGTACTGGATGGCAGCCTTTCTTAAAAGGGAATTCATTCTGCTTTAAAATTTTATATCGATCAATCGAAAAACAGAACCTTCAGTCCTCCACCAGTTGTCTCACTTGTCTGTCAAAATGTCAATCTACTTGTCAGTTGTCACTTGACTTGACATAATTTAAATGTTGCCATAGTCACAGAAAATTAATAAATTAAGTGCTTTTATTGTCTATGGCATTGTCATGGATTTATGAAGTAGTTCCCGGTATCATTCCTATTTAATTTCTATGATTTGTTTTATTAGATCTACAGTCAACTCTGTTCCAGTGTGTTCACGTTAGACGAAATATCAATAAGTCCATGCGAAATACTACCTATTTAGTCTAAGTTGAAAGCGGTGTCAATAGGGAACATCACAGAGTACTTTGGGGAACATTATGCGAAACTCGGCGCAGAGGGCGCTACTAGCACATTCCGTAAATCATAACCTCGTATTCTTGTTATATTATGTTATTAATTGTAATAACTAGGTATTTTGTGAAAATATATCAAAGTTTTAATTAATCTTACTTACCTAACTGTACTTTAACCATATTATGGTGTCCTACGACCATTTGAAAGTGGATTCTAGGTTATGCTCAGAATAAAATAATATTTGGTTGTCTTACATGATAAATGTGAACGTTATTCTGTAAATGCGACTATCTCACCTGAATACTTAACCTGAACATATTTTAGAGTGATTTTTAGCTGCTTCCCAAAGTTTTCGAACATTTTCTTCTTTGGAAATGAATAATTCCCTTCATTTCTTCATCGAAATACACACATTATTGTTTAATATAAGAGTGAATAGGTTACTTCTAGGCAAGCGTGCTCCATCTTAGACCGCATCATCGCTTCCCATCAGGTGAGATAGTGGTCAAACGTATGCCTATCAATAGATAAAAAAAAAAAAAAATATAACACACTTTCCAATTTTGAACTCAATTAGAGGCAGAATTTCACGCTTTGAACGACTTGTCGACATACTGTTTACGGACTATGCTAGTGCTGCACTCTGGTGCCAGAACATTGCAGTAATATCCCCTATTCGTAGCAAGCATGAGGCAAGTGTTCTGATTAAAATGAGACAGAACGTTAGGCGCACTTGGGGGGTCAACGCGCAAGTGAAATAAAAAATAAAACATTTTTATTTTTTTATAATTTTAATACACCTAAAAATACCTACTACACAAAAATAGTATGCTTTTAGTACCTACCATGGTTATAATAATATGTATCACCTATACCTATTTATGTATTGTGGTTGAGATTCTTATATAAAGTTTAACAATATTAATTCAGCATAAATTCAGATCTATTATCGAATATAGTATTCCGCATCCGAAAGTGGTTTCAATTACAGGTGCGTAGTACATATATATCGATGGAGGGAGTTAACAAAATTACACAGTACACTCTTACAACAGACAATATTTCATTTGTTAAGTTATAGCCACAGCAACATTAATCTAATGGAATGTATTAGTTCAATTGAGTGTTTATTATTACTTTAATATTTTTATTTTTTGTAAAGTCTTGTATAATCGTAAAACGACATACTACCTAATTACTTAATTGTTTGGAAAGGATTTTTGAATGCTTTTTGAAAGGTCTATTGTTGCGGGTATACCAGTTAAGAAATTTACCTACATTATTCGATTTATTTTTAGTAATGGATGAGATAAATCGAAGTGTATAAGTAATTAGGAATATCTTAAGTAAATATTATATTAAAGACTGTTGTTCAAATGCCGAAAACATTTGCTGGCTAGCCATCCGAAGATTATTCACTGAAGATTCTGTGATTTCATTAGGAAAGTGACGCTCTAGAATAGATCTTGGCGATACCTGTACAGGGACAATACAAAAATTAAATTAGAAAGGTTTATTCAAAGGAGACAATAGGGTATTTTACTCTATATGAGAAAACATCTATAAATATATAATTGAGATAGTTTTGGCAAAAAGCAGTCGGAAAATGTTAGTTTTTTTAGTTCTTAAAATAACAAAATAAAAAAAATTAAATTCAAAGTTTTCAGTTTTTTTAATCTGTCTTATAACACCTTGAAATAGTAGCCGCCATATTATGGCCTCACACGTGGCGCACGCGCGGATAACGGCGCGTCACAAATCAAGGGATATTACGTCGTACGGCTGTGTGAACAAAAAAGTGTTAACTGTCAGTCACGCGCATAAAGGCTTTGTACTTTTATTATTTTCGTGACCAAGGTATTTTTTAATTATTACACCTATTACAAAATATGATTATAATTATTTTTAAATTATATACAATAATCATACAAAATATCAGCGCAATTGATTATACAGCAAACTTTCGTCATTTCCACAGAGCAATATGGCTTCCACTACGAGGCGTTTTCGTCAAACTACGCGCGAAATTAGAAAATGTAAAATATAGATGCATTTTTAACCGACTTCAAAAAAAAAGGAGGTTCTCGGTTCGACCCGTATGTTTGTATGTTTGTCCGCGATTATCTCCCGTTTGGCTAAACCGATTTTGATGCGGTTTTCAGAAAAGTGTTTGTTATATTCTGGAGAAGGTTTTAGTATACAACAAACAGAAATTTATTGAGCGTCTGCTGAAAAAAACAACAAAAACCGAGAAGACATTTTCGTTTCTTCCATCTTTCCATCTTTGGAGGAATTTCAATCTATGTTTTAGCTGTGTTGCCGTTCTGGGTGATAGGCCACTAACGAGGAAAAAAAAACTTAAAAAAAAAAAGAACCGCCTTCACAAAAAAACTAAAAAGTGATAAATAACTTTAGCACAAAACACACATGACTTTAGTTTCGAAAGTAGGTGGCTTTGTTCTGTTTGTTGTTTTGTATATACAATACAAAACAACAAACAAAATACAAAACAACAAACAGAACAAAGCCACCGACTTTCGAAACTAAAGTCATGTGTGTTTTGTGCTAAAGTTATATAACACTTTTCAGTTTTTTTTTGAAGGAGGTTCTCTTTTTTCAAAAAAGTTTTTTATGACACTTATCGGTTGAATAAAAAAATTGAGTTTTTTTGGTGGCATATTAGCACTACAGAATTTAATTGAGACACTTTCAAAAATGGGTGTTATTACACCCATTTTTGAAAAGTGTCTCAATGTGTCTCAAGTGTCCCTATTATCCGTAATTGGGATTGCTCCCACTAGTTCTACTAAACAGTTCCACGGTAGAACTTTTTTTTCCCAGTAGTCCTACGATGTTAGGTGTTACAAAATAGTAGAACTAATGGGACTTCTTATTCCCCCTAGTTCTACTAGTTCTTGCGCAGTTCCACGGTAGAACTAATGTGACTTTTTATTCCGACTTGTTCTACTAGTTCTTTCACAGTTCTACGGTAGAAATAATGGTACTTTTGGTTACCACTACCTACTTTATGATTTATTTTCAAATAGCAGAACTAGTGAAACTTTTACTTCCAAGTAGCTCTGCTTTAAGCAAAGTATTACCAAACATAGTTTTACCTCACATCAGGTTTAAAGTAAACTTAAATATTATTGGACATCCTAATAAAACAAGTCCTGAGGTCCTACTAGTCCATAGTCTATTCCGGACTTTGACTAGCACCTAGTTTGGTTAAGTCCTGGGGTCCTAGTCTATAGTCTCTTCCGAATTTGAACTAGGATTTCAGCACGTAGTTTGGTTAAGTCCTTAGGTCCTAGGACATAGCCTCTTCCGGACTTTGACTAGGATTGTAGCACCTAGTTTGTTTAAGTCCTGTGGTCCTAGTTCATAGTCTCTTCCGAATTTGAACAAGGATTTCAGAACCTAGTTTGGTTAAGTCTTGTAGTCCTAGTCAATCGTCTCTTCCGAATTTAGACTAGGAATGTGGCACCTTGTTTGCTTAAGTCCTGAGGTCCTTGTTCATAATCTCTCTCGAATTTGAACTAGGATTTCAGAACCTATTAGAGTGTCCAATAATATTTAAGTTTACTCTAAACCTTAAAATAGAGCTTAAAGTAGAGTCCCATTAGTTCTACCGTAGAACTGTGAAAGAACTAGTAGAACAAGTGGGAACAAAAAGTCCCATTAGTTCTACCGTAGAACTGTGAAAGAACTAGTAGAACAAGTGGGAACAAAAAGTCCCATTAGTTCTACCGTAGAACTGTGAAAGAACTAGTAGAACAAGTGGGAACTAAAAGTCCCATTAGTTCTACCGTAGAACTGTGAAAGAACTAGTAGAACAAGTGGGAACAAAAAGTCCCATTAGTTCTACCGTAGAACTGTGAAAGAACTAGTAGAATAAGTGGGAACAAAAAGTCCCATTAGTTCTACCGTGAAACTGCCTGAAATAATAGAACTAGTGGAAATAAAAAGTCCCATTAGTTCTACTATTTTATAACACGTAACATCGAGGACTACTGGGAAAAAAAGTACCACTAGTTCTACCGTAGAACTGTTTAGTAGAACTAGTGGGAACAATCCGGTAATTGAGAATTTGGCTGACAGCAAGTCGACTTAAAATAATTATATTCTGATCCATTCGACATTCATTGCATGGTAATAAACCATGGGCGCTAAGTAGGTACAGTCAGCAAAAGAGATAGGTATTCAGGGTCGTCAGATATAGTTCAAGTTAAGAAACCAATGTATGTTTTTGAATAAAATAAAATCAATTTAATAGAGAATAAACATTTCAATGATTTAATTAAATTTCATTCGAAAACATCCATCGGTTTCTAAGTAAACTTCAACCATTTCCGATGACCTGCATAACTATCTGTTTTGCTGACTGTACACTAGGTACATAAGTAAACTAACATGCCTACTAGCCAAACCTGATAAACAAATAGGCCTTAGGCAAACACTACATCTGTTTGATGACTATTCATTTAGATTTAGAAAAGCAAAAGAACATTGAATTTTCTTTGCTCTATTATCTTACCTTCTTCGTCTTTACATGCTCAAAGTTAAACTTCATATAAAAAGCCGACTGTTGCAGTTGTCTCAAGTTTCTGATGCGGACCCGCGGATCTCGTTCTAGTAAACGCATGAGTAGACCTCGAGCTGCATTTGACAAAGAAGTGGCGCTGTTTGGCAGAGTGCCTGGTACTGGCTGAATGAGAGGCTGTCGTTGCTCTTGAGAGCTGAAAAAAAAAGTGTTTTCATATTGAAGTTTGTTTTGGCGCTGCGCTACAAAATAATTGTTTTGAGATTTATAAAACTTTTTGTAGCTTACATAAACTTGCACACGATAAGTATTTACTATTCGACATTTAATTGTATAATGTGTCTAGCTTACACACATCAAACAAAGTTTGTGTTCACTAGCATAAGCTGATATAATTTTTCAAATTGAACTTTATCAAGAAAAAATCTTTGTTGTGTGTTTTCTTTAAATATGTAGAAATACCCTGTATAGATTGAGAACAACGGATTAACTCACTCACCTTTTAAAAACAAAACATTTTATTACAACTGAAAATTGAGTCATCATCTGCCTAGCCTTTTCCCAACTACATTGAGGTCGGCTTCCAGTCTAACCAGATGCAGCTAAATACCAGTGTTTTACATGGAGGGACTGCCTATCAGACCTCCACTGCCTCCACAACCCTGTTACTGGGTAACACGATACCCCTTGATAAGACTGGTTGTCAGACTTTCTGGCTTCTGACTACCCATAACGACTGCCAAAGATCTACAAATGACAGCGGGGACAAACGGCTTTACGTGCTTTCTGACGCACGGAGGTAATTCGGTATTATAGAGATGGTCACCCATTAAACAGACCGACCGCGGCTAGCGTAGCTTAACCTTTGACCGATCGATCTATACGGCTTTAACTTAGCCACGAGCTCCTCTAAAACAACAACCACTACAACAAAAAATTGAGTGATTAATTATAAAGTATTTGTAACAGAAACTTGATAGAAAGAAAAATACTGTTTAACCAAACTTAAACAACAATTTATTAATAAAAGGTTTGTACTTATTCAATATAATATAACTCCTCCCCTGGTTCGAACACATGCGAAGATTCTCCTGGGCATGCTGAGAATCAAGTTATTTCTTGGGGTAACCTGTCCCATTCTTGAATAGCGGCTTCCCTAAGCTCTGGCACTGTCTGGGGACGTGGCTGATAGTTCCAAACCACTCGCGCGTGCTCTATTGGGTTTAAGTCAGGGAAGCCGGCAGGCCAGCCTAACCTTGTGATGTCGTATTCTCGGAGAGCAGCATTGACTCGTTGAGCTCGATGGGCGGGCGCATTATCATCGACAAATTTCGTACAAATTGGTGCCAATGTTTACTGGGAATGGTCTGACAATTCCATCAATAGCAACTGCTCTATACATGTCTGCTAACATGAAGACTCGATACGGGATCAAAGGCGTTCTAGCTCCAATCATAATACCACCCCAAAAGGACACCGATTTTCCGCCTTGTTGAACTATTCCAGTGGCAGTTCTTTGCCTTTCACGGTCTCCTGGTCTTCTTCAGACACGGACACGTCAGTTATCTGGATGAGTACTGATTCACGATTCGTCAACAAAGAGACAGTTTTGCCAAATGTTTTCTTCTTCATTTTGCCGAAGCCTAGCCCACTGCAATCTCCGTTGTTGACGTTGCCGGGAATTCAGAGGAGCTTGCCAAGACCTCCGTGCTCGTAATCCAGCCTGGTGCAAGCAATTCCGAATGGTCTGAGTGCTAACTTCTAGCCCAGAGGCAGCTCGAACTTTTTTATTTTAGTAGCGTTGATTGTTGGGTCACGGGCTGCCAGCAATCTAATATAGTTTTGGGCATCAGTCAAAACAATTCAAATTCAAAACCACTGCGGGGTCGGTCAGCTAAATTACCCATCCCGTGGTACCTCTGCAACGTGGTCACGACACAGGATTGGGATATAGCAAGTCTGCGTGCTATTTCTCTCGTGATGTATCCTTCTTTCCTCAAAGTTACTATTCTTGCTCGTAAAACTTCTGATAATCCTCGTGGCATTTTTTCAATTACCCCTTTCCGCGAAAAAGTACCTATTTTAAATCCGTTAAAATTAACTAAATCCATTGAGTTATATGTACTACGTACTAGAGAAGACGCCTCAACTCGATAGTTTGTAACACGACTTAGAGTGCGCGCACTCCAACTCACTTAGTCTGTGCCCAGCGCTTGCTGCAACGGGACGCGTTTGAGCGCTAACTTGTGTTTGTTAAAATATGCCTTCGTGTGCATTGAGATATTGTTCAAACAACTCGAGAAACATAAGTAAAAGTCAAGGAGTGACTTTTGCCCAGTAAGTTCAACATATTCTTTTTATTATTATTTTTTAAAACATAATTTAATTATATTGTAAGCCCTGGCGTAGTATCAACTCGGCGGCGGCCATGTTGAAGTGAATGTCAAAGAGTAATAACATTTGCATGCGCAGAGTTGACACTATTGACGTGTAATGCTAAACAATTACGGACAATAAAATAATAATATAATAGGTACATAATCATGATAAGAAATGTATTAAAATTCATGTATATTTTTTATTGATATTTATTATTATTAATTATTTTACATACATATAAATTACATTTTTATTGTTTAGACTGGAAGCCGACCCCAACATAGTTGGGAAAATATATAGTTAGTTATTATTAATATTTTTTCTCTATAAATTCAACAGTTTCCTCGGCCATGTCAAGAAACAAGAGATTCGTGGATTAAAGTTCAGAAGAATCGCAGCGAAGTCACGTGGTTACCGACAGATTATTCTCGTATATGTTCCGTACATTTCAAAGAAAACGACAAATACACCACAAAGACTGGAAGAGTGTACTTAAAAAAATCAGCATTATATTATTATATTGTTTCTTTCATAAATTATTTCATGGAAATTAAAATGTTGTACAGTATTTTATTTTTATTTATCCCCAGTGTAAATACACACAGTATCAAGTAGGCAGAATAATACAAAACATGTCGCATCTGCGCGCATTGATCTATGAGAACATAACACCCACCCGCTTGCACCGCGCATGCCCCGCTGTCATCAAGCTGCGCGACACCTTTTGTTTGAAAGAGCTTCTCTAGTACGTAGTACATATAACTCAATGACTAAATCAGATTTCTGAATGAGCGTAAGTTAGGACTGAAAACCTTTTTATATGGAAAAACAATTGAACGGTTTATTTTCGAATTCTAAATCTATATTTTAAAACAAAGAATCTAAAAAGAAGAAGAAATAATAATATAATCTACTGTAACAAAAAAAAAAACGATTTTGAAAAGTGATCACAAACTTTTTTTGATGTGTGTACGTTAAGAGCGTTTATTCGATTCGTGACGAAAACTTAATGTTTTCGCGTTTTGCCCAGAGCAATATTGTAATGATGTGTGCAGATTATTTAAAGACAATTACATTTTTCGAAAAGATTAGGTCTTGATTTAGGGAGCTACAGAGTAAAAGTATAATTTTTAATTATGGTTTTTTGAAGCGAAGACAATCCTTTCACATCGTTTTACGAAAATAGACGTCAGAGTTAACTTTCAGGACGAATACAACCATTACAATATTATGCCAAAATATTATGTTTTATGCGTTTTTCCAATAGGATATACAGTCTTAAAGTGTACTACAGGGCCAAAATTGCAAAAATATTACTATAATGTATTAAAAAACAATGTTGAAAAAGTAGAAAATCGGTTCACTTTGACAATTTTTTTTCACCAGTATTTGAATAAAAACATAACTAATATATATATATTATGAAAGGAAATGTTATGCTTAATATACAGAATATTTTTCAGTCCGTTAAGCGAACTCATTTATTTTAGACAATTATTTTAAAAAGCACTGTAAAACATCGCGCGCTGTCGTTTGCCGATCAATTTCAATGATTCGTGCTTATTATGTGCGTATTTTTTTTTCTGATGCACACAAATAGACCATTGTATTGTACTAGTGTGTGTTGCTACGCCGTTCTAACAATCGTTTAGATTTTGAATTGCGCTAAATCGAATACGCGCCCTTAATTTCCAAAGAAAATCAATCGTGACTTGCTGACTGTTAACTACAACCTACTAAGCTAAGGTTAAGGATTTAAAAGTGATGATTAATTAAGTAAGAAATATTATTTTTTTCAACGTAGAAACCATACAATTAATTAATAGCTTAGGTAGTTCTTACTTAAAAGTTTATTGATAAATTTGGCAATTAAAAATGAATAAGTAAGTAGGTAGGTACCCCATGTAATTTACTTCTGAATTAAAAAAAGAACAATCCGGTCCCCTCACCTATTTTCACTGGCACCCGACGCCGACGCCGCATTTTTGGGGTTCCTAGTAGCACCTTTTGTATCTTCATAGTTGCCAGACGTTGCTCTTTTACTAATGGCAGGCACTGGATACTGAAATATATATAACATTTTATATTACGAATTCACACACACACACACACACATACAATACACATTCTCATTTTATATTATGAAACATAAAGACGGAGATACGTAACAATCTTTTACAATCATCATTCCTGCTCGCCAATATTTTATACAATTTAAAAACAAAAACAAAGCAGCTCTCCAATCACAAAACAGGTAGGTAGGTAATTCAAACTCAATCGCAAACGCATACGGGCATGTTAATTTATAATCAGGAGAACCCATCTCTGTCGTACACGAATACCTCGGTACTTATGTAGGTTTCAGAGCCCTAAGGTTTAAGGGGAACGACACTGCAACCCGTCCCCGCGCCTCGTTTGAAAAGAAAAAAGTCAACATCACTCGTCCGGCTAAAAATAGGGAGCCAGCCCCTTAATTGCACACTTGGAATTTACTGCACGATTTAATGATTGTGTAGGGACTTCAGAGTGGCTTAACAAGAGGGCGGAATAATGGAAGCAAAGATGGGGAACGTAATTAGTATATTGTTGCACATAAAAATGTTATTACCTACGGCGACGAAAAAACGCAACTTTCGATAGCTTCAAAGTCATAAAATGAAAATTTATGGCAATGAGATTTCATGGCTAACGTATTTTTCATTAATAGCGCTTTTGAGGATACTTACATAGGTACAATGTCGATGCTAACAGTTTAATTATTGTTCCTGTACCTAAACCGTGACATAGGTTAGCGGAATCATAAAGAATAGCGTTTGATTACTAATTGCTTTGACCTCTACGATGCTCAATTATGTGCAGCTATGGACCGACGCAGTCAACCACTGTCCATTTTGTGTTACATGAAACTTTAAAAGAATTAGCAAAACCAGCTCCACAATAAAAAACAAATATTTTTAAAGAAAGCTTGTTTTTGGCACGAGACATCATGTTTTAATCCGAGGCTGCATTCACTAGAGGCGCTTCGGCTTGTTTTATTCTCTTTGGATACCAGCTGATAAATGACAGTAGCTGTCAGTCAAACGACAATTAAGAACAAAGATCCGTTAGAACCACTCCAACACCGCTCTGACTACTAATCATTTCTTATCTTTATCAGTTCGCTGCCTCCGAATACAGAGGCACAATAATGTTTACCTACATTTTGTTGTGGTCACGATTCGGTCACTTTTGTAAATAAGAAATAGATGTTTTAAATTGTGTAGAAATAAATGAGAATAATAATTATTTTATTTTTAAATATCGTTTACAAAAAAGTTTAAAAGTCTAAGTATATTAGTCAATAGTAGGCATATTTTCCATACAAATATATTGCCTAAAAATAAATTAAAACTAAAATAGTTATTACAATGTTAGGTAGCGACCCGCCCGAACTAGGTTACTTACAAAAAAACTGTGATTCAGGCCATCACTTTACGTTTAAATTATATTGGTTCATTATTATAAAGTTCTATTTATTCCATTCTAATACCAACAACTAATACCTACCACTGGTATTTGTTTCAATTTATATTTTTTTCTATTTGTTTTACCATTGTTTTTAACGAATAGGTACTAAATCAAGTTCAACAATATAAGCTACAGTCAGCAAAAATGCTTTAATCTAACATAAATATTACTGAAAATCAACATTGCATAAGTCCTTTAATCTAACATAAAATATTACTGAAAATCAACTTTTAGTATAATCAGCTAACTGACGTGTAAATAATTTCTTATATTTTAACCTAAACACTTAATTTTTTAAACAGTGGCCAACGTAGATTTTGTTACCGAGGAGTTGGTCAGTTACGTAAGTGATCCACGAATTTATCATAACAGTTGTTTTTGCCCAATGATATTCTAATAAATATATAAATATCATTGTTTTTGCCATATCGTTTTGCGGGGGGTGCCTTGATTCATCTTGAGTAACAAACAACCACTGTTTATAAATCTGCGTTCTCTTTCAGCACGTTCAGAAGCTGATATAAATTGGCCACCAAGACAATAAAATATTTTAGACATGCTAGTCGCTCTTTACTCTGATTGGTTGTTTCGAATTTTGGAACAATAGAGCAAACACACTATTTCTCGCAGGTAAAATAAAATTGCAAGATGATTCACTTAAACTTACTCTTACCTATACCTTTGTAAAAATATTGGAATGAAGTGAATTTGGATAGCATTATAAATTATGATCACATAAAAATATTAGAAAATTAATTTGATTAGGTTTGACTGAGCTGACTGTACCAAATTCAAGTTGTTGGTATTCGTTAGCACATTTTTAATTATTTAAAAAGTGGTATCCGTTCGGAATAGAAAAAAAATTGAGTTGAAACAAATACCAGTGGTAGGTATTAGTTTTTGGTATTAGAATGGAATAAATCATTGGTCCTACCATTATCTATCGCAAGTAATTTCCGACGAGTTTGTAGGACGATTAGTGCAGCTGCAGGTTTGATAAATTAAATTAAAATACCTACATATATAAAAACTGAATAGTCAGAATGAATTAATACCTCGTATCTACCTACTATCTAGTCAGGCTACATATCTATATCCCACATTCCATTTGAAATAACAATGATTAAGTAGGTACTGGATACATCTCTACTTGAATTAGATACTCAATTAGTGTAAATAGCTATTCTTCCAATTAAAATAAGAAATGCCTAAGGCATTAAGTCCGCCTTTGTACCTTTGTGCATGAAGTATAATAAATAAATGATACCAATGACCTCAATTGTTTTATAATCTGAGTCAAATACCTACAACTTCGTCTAAAGTAAAAATGAATAAGTATTAACTACTTTGTCCGTCTGAAACTCTGAACTTTTCACCAGTACCTACCTAGGTACCTACCTAATTCAGTATTCTGAAAATAGCCGTGGCTAATGCAGCTAAGATGAATAGGGTAAAACACCCAGTAGTCAGCCTTTTAGTGAGGACTAAAATTTGATTGAACTGTAATAAAAATAATAATTATTTTCAGAAAGGTTGTTTATTAAATTTACGAAAGAAATTAACAAAACATTAAATTTATAATAGAATTATATAAAAAATCGACATTAAACAAATTATAGCACTTTTCACCAGTAGTCAGCCTCTTCTCCACAAGTCAGCAATGTGTTAGTTACCCTGTAGTCAGCTTCTCACCTATTCTTGCATATTTGACATATCAATTCTTTTATATCAGCCTATTTTCATCTACTGCTGAACGTAGACCTCCCCCAGAGATCGCAAACCAACTCGGTTTTCGGCAGCCCACCCACATCCATCCGCTGCCAGCCAGCCTTCAAATCTTGGCCCATCGTGCTGAAGGGCGTCCTACAATACGCTTGCCGAGACGCGATCTCCACTCTAAAGCGCGTCTGCTCTATCTACATGCTAACATAATCGTGTATAACTTTAACACTTATTAAAAACGTTTTAAGGTACTATTTTGTGCAACAGGACTAACGGTTGACAACTGGATTTGTAGACCCATTGTTTGGCCCCTGACATGCAAGTACATTTTTACGCGGCTGACTACTGGTAAAAAACACTGTTCGTCTTATAAGAGTTAAATCCAAATTAATGAGCAACATTAGGACTATTCGCTCCATTAATTTCAAATAAATTAAATAAATCACGAGAAACCTAGTAGTCAGCCGCTTATGGCTGAGTACTGGATCTACCTTAAAAATCAAAACCCAGTAGTCGGCCACCTCAATTTCTACATATTAAACAAACAAAATGCATGTAAAAGTAAATTTTAACACAAAATAAACATTTTATTGTAACACTAGCTTTTGCCCGCGCGGCTTCGCCCGCGTGGTTGGTTGATAAAAAAGTAGTCTATGTCCTTCCCCAGACTTCAGACTCAATTTTATCACAAACGTTTCAACAGATTAGCCTTGAAACATACAAACACACAGATTTTTGGAGAGGGTTACTTATAGCGGTTTCACTTGTCGTACGGTAGCAGCAAAAAATAAAAACTGAAATGAATATAGATGACTGATTAGTATAAAGTATGTACATTGGTAATTATCGACATGTTTTTAACTGGCGTCTGGCGATAGGAAGTAAAAGAACCGATTGGATGGTAAACTTGTCCTTGTATTGTGAAGGTCGGGCAAAATCCTGGCATTCAGACAATTTTATCTGCTCCAAAAGCAGACATATAAAAGCACGTATGGCATTTTCTTATACTTCTTAGTAAACAGCAAGACCCATCTGTGTCATTAGAGAGAAGTTCTCTTAAAGGTTCAACTGGCTCGTCTATAGAATGATTGGCTACTTTCCCACTCGAACAACACATACCTACCTACTGCTTCTTCTTTCCACTTTCTTCATCACACTCTTAAGATCTCTGCAATATTTGCAGTCTTCATCTCATCGCTTCTATTTATATAGACTTGTGAGTTTCTTAATCAAGAGTCTCGTCATACCCAAACACCTTCCACGTGTTTCTTGTAAATGTTTGACGTCCCTGTGCTGAACTTCCAGCAACTGCACGTCTGCGAGATTCAGCTGCTTCAAAGGTTTCAGTGGCTCTTCGGGATGCCATGTAAGTCGCCTGCTGCTGACGCCGAGATTGGGACTGTCTGGTGTCTCCGCAGTCCGTTGTGACAACAGATACTCAGCATGCTGTTGTCGTCGATTTTGGGATGGTTCTGGTGTCTCCGTAGCCCATTGTGACACCAGATACTCAGCATGCTGTTGCCGTTGATTTTGGGAGTATTCTAGTATCTCCGTAGCCCATTATGATACCAGATACTCAGCATGCTGTTACCGTCGATTTTGGGACGTTTCTGGTGTCTCCGCAGCCCGTTGTGACACCAAATACTCAGCATATTTTGCCGTCGATTTTGGGACTATTCTGGTGTCTCCGTAGCCCATTGTGACACCAGATACTCAGCATGCTGTTGCCGTTGATTTTGGGACTGTTCTGGTGTCTCCGCAGCCTATTGTGACACCATATACTCAGCATGCTGTTGCCGTTGATTTTGGGACTGTTCTGGTGTCTCCGCAGCCCGTTGTGACTCCAGATACTCAGCATGCTGTTGAGATGCCAGGTACTCAGCGTGTTGTTGACGTCTAGAATCTAGGGACTGTTCTGTTCTGATCATGTGTATTCTTTGCTATCCACCATTCGGACCCACAAAGTAGAGCCGGTCGGACTGCCATTTTGTACACTTCCCTTGGTCTGTATGGGAATTCGTGTTCATACTACACACCTGTAGGCGATCGCCATTTTTGCCACGCTACGCTATTTGAGGCGGTGAGCACCAGAGTGGCCTATCTTTTCCAGACACAATTAAAATGCTTTGTGTCTGGAAAAGATAGGCCCTGGCTCTGGAGCTCACCGCCTCATTTATAATCAGCATGTTTTATCCAAAATAATATTTGTACGGCGATGACGGCTTGACATAGTGCTCAATAAAAATCATAACACCTGTAACTGACCTGTTGAACAAATAAATGCTTGTATTTGTACGTTAATTCTGTGTATCACATCGGTGTCAACGTTAGTATCGGGTGTGAGCATGGAGCCTAAGTATTTAAACTTCTCTACGGTAGGAATTGGCGTCGTCCCTAAGTAGAGATATATGCTGTCGCGGACTTTTATTTAGAACTTTTTAAGACAAACGATCCTACCATCCATACATTGTCTTTGTGTAACTCCAACGGTTTTGCCAGCGCACGCCAGGATAGCTTTCATATTTCCGACTTACTTGATACTTATCGTAATATTATGACCAAATTACACAAAATCTTTATAAATTGTAGCCCATGTGTTATTCTGATGTATAAGCTATATTTCTGTAAAGTTTTATCAAAATCCGTTTAGCCGTTTTTGCGTGAAAACGGAACAAACATAAATCCATCCTCACAAACTTTCGCATTTATAATATTAGTAGGATAGGATAATATATCAATCCAGTACAAATTACAGCAAAAACACACAGAAACTTGCTGAAAACTCGAACACGTTTCCTTAAGAAAAAAATAGTAATGGCGACGCATCTAGTCATGTCTTTGGCAGCAGTGCAAATAAACGAGTGTAGCTTATCACCCTGACATGCTGTTGGTTTGTAGGTATGCGTATTAGTGCATAAGGAGACAAGGATTCGATTAAGCGTTATTTTGAAGGTTTAAACAAATTTCAACACTAATTATATGGAAATAATGTCTGTAAAGGCTGAGTCCTGGTGCGGGGCTGACTACAATACGGTCAACCAAACAGCTAACTTCAGACGCGCCAAGTTATGGCGCGTCTGAAGTTAGCTGTTTGGCTGCGCAATGGAACTTTTAGGAACGTAATTGTCTACTGCGCAGCTAATCGGCTAACTTCAGACGCGCCAAGTTATGTTGACCGTACTGTACTTGGTGTTTTACCCTAACTTTTAAAGAGGTACTTGCATTAATTTACTAAAATACCATCGTTTTAGGTTTTTTATAAATTGTTCAATGGCAGTTATTTAATCCTCTTTATCTATTTTATGTATTTATTCATTCGAAATTAAATGCATAAAAATAAATAATTCTTATTCTTCTAAATTACGCTACACTGTGATTACCTTCCTTCACTGTAATTAATTTGTAGGATAAAAAACCTACTTCGTGTTTTTTTTACTAAATTGTTCTAATCAACGAATTTATCCGATTACAATAAAAAAAAATCTTCTTTATAATAGGTCTATTATTACTAAATCCGCTAAAGGTCATCTTCAACATCTGTTATAGGAATAGGTATTAATTGATAGATCTTTTTAATTTCTACCTCTCTACTCTACCTATAAAATCAATATTTATTATTTTTAATGTGATTTTTTTAAGTTTGACCTAATGATTGTTTCTAATAAAGAACCCGTTTGGTCTCGCCGACCTGAAAAGCTCTATGCGAGTAGTTCTAAATAGTAACTTTTATTAATCTCGTTTATTAGTTATCGTTATCAAGAATGTTTTCGCAGGACAATCATGGACAGGGTCGGTGGGATGAGTGGTTCCACCCACTCATCCCACCGACCCTGTCCATGATTATTATGTCCCGAACTGATATACTTAAGTCCCGAATTGCAGGCATGGGTCTGCAATTATTGGCTTATAAGTATCGGCAAAAAGTACAAGCTTGCGACTTATTAAGGCCCACTTTCACCAAAAACTTAACTCAAGTCACAGAATAGGTACTTAATATTATGCTCAAGTTACCCCTATGTATGGTTAGGCCTATGGTAGCAATTAACTCAGATTTGAAAGATAACTCTGGCTGTACAAGCAGAGCTAAGGCAAGTATTGAGAAATAATCTAAGTTTTGACAGTTTTTAAGTTGCCTGCCCTGCCCTGTCAAATGTATGAGTAAAGGGTGGTATATGGAATGTTACATCTTGTCACACACATGTACCTAGATACAATGTACAGGGCATCATATTTGCCATTAAGGATTATGCAAATGAAATGTCACAGGTAATTAGAAATGATTCATTTAATTTACTTCCACTCAGTGAGTGGAAGTCTATGCAGGTACTTTTTATTTTTACATTCTTCTAAGTAAAGGTACCTACGGTACAGTCCTGTGTAAGATGTAGGCAAGTATGAACATTGCACATTGCGCATTCGAAAAGTTAAATATTCTTCGTAAGCAGTTTTCTCCATCAAAACAAAGAATCATGGCGAGATCCATACAATCATTTGTATGAAAAAAACATTTAGAGGGTTTAAAATATTTTCCAATGTGGAGAATACATTAAGTACCAGAAGTAGATTGAAATACTTAGGTACCATATTTTTAAACCCCCGCATAATTAAAATATTACGAAATGAAAATATCACTTTTTCGTTTCATCTTGTTGCCCATTTTGAGTTTATACAAACAAAACAGCTTTTTTACAAAAAAATAAACAACCGCCTTCAAAAACTAAAAGTGAAAAATAACTTTAGCACAGAACACACATGACTTTAGTTTCGGAAGTCGATGGCTTTGTTCCGTTTGTTGTTTTGTATTGCCACCCGGGAAGCACCAGCTTTCGAATAAAAAGAATCATTAAAATCGGTTCACCCAGTCGAAAGTTCTGAGGTAACAAACATAAAAAAAAATACAGTCGAATTGAGAACCTTCTTCTTTTTTGAAGTTGGTTTAAGCAAGATAGTTTTGGGCTTCAAATAAATATCCTTTTATTAACATCAATTACGTCATTACGTAACACTTACGTAAAGACACGAAAACAAATTAAATATTGAATCATACGATCATTTATAATTTGGCTTGGAAACAATTTTATTTTATTTCTTCTCATCAATTTATTTTTGATTTATGACTGGTAATACAATACTTAGGTAGGTACCTACTTAGGTAACCTATATCATGGCATGTAGAAAAATTTAATGAGGTAAATGGTAAAACCAGCGCTCATTGCGTTACACATTTGTTTTTCATTTTATTTTATTTATATACCTACCTATTCGTTAGAAATCGACTAGACGTTTCTCTAAATGATTGTCTATAATTAGAAAAAACGACGTCATAAAGTTGTTAATACATGCAAAACCTTTAGTTTCCAGGCATCTTCCATTAACGATAACCTGCACTGCCTTTAAAGATGGAATCTGCAATGCCAAAGGCCTTTCAAATGTGTTACCATTCCTGAAACAAAGTTGAAATTGAAACTGTTAAGTACTCACAATATTGTTTTTCCTTTGAAAAATATGACTACAATTATTTTCTAACGGGATTCACATCAGCACGCGGAAGAATAGACATACTGACAGCAAGAATAGACAAGTCAGTACAGTTTGTCTATTCTTCCTGTCAGTATGTCTATTCTTCCGTAGACATAGCGTGGTCATGCTACGCGTGTAGGTGCGACAATTAAATAGGTAAGTATTGTTGCAATAAAATGTCGCGTCGGAGACATTTATTTTAGGCGCCTAAATAGGTAAATTATTATCACTCACATTTTTTAATCAGTAGGTTTGGTTAATCTTGATAATATTATTATGTACCTACCTATAAGTAAGTAATCAAAAGCCCTAGTAGGTACGGATACGGAACCAGTGCAAGTGTTAAAAGCCAAAAAATATCGCTAACCGGTAGAAGGTTTTCCTGTTGTTTTGTAGTAGTCTTGTTTCTTTGAACATCAACTTATAACAATTTGGTAAAAATAAAAAAAGAAATATTTTTAATACTAAGGCCTATATTCCACAGATGCTCAAGCATGAATCTCATTATTTATAAATCTAGATTCATAGGTAAATTAGAGATATTAGATCATGATAACAGTGTGGCAGAAGAAAGGTAACAGGAAGTAATAGGTAGGTAATAGCTGATGAGGAAGGCTGCCTTCAATTGCCTTCCATATAAAGTCAAATATTAAATGAAGGCTAGGAATGTCACAGCTACATTGCTACATTCCAGGTATTATTATTTAATCACCCTGTATTCAATAATATACGTCACTTTTGACCTTGATACATGGAAAGTTTATCAATGATTGTCTGTGGAAGTGTGCAATGACCTTTACATCATCATTCTGTAAAAAAATAAATAATGTATCAGCATGTGTGCTGGCTGCACTTCTACACCAAGTGTCGTAATTCTAGCACAATGACAGTTAATTAAAAAGCTATTTGACGAGTGATTGCGTGGTTTGATTGTGTGACAGTCCTGGGATGTCGGGACCTTGACTCCTCAGCTCGTGATCGATCAATGTTCGCGATGGCATAGCAGTTGTGAAATTTTACCAAAATAAACTGTATTATTGTTGGTCTTCAGAAAATATTCTTTTACGAGATTTCAATGTCACGTCCGAAACATGTGTACCTATTAAAACGATTTTCAATTGATACATTTTGAATAGTTTGACGTCAACCGTATCTAATAAAACATTGGGTACAAATACTGTAACAAACAAATATTCACGCAAAGCTGTAGCCGTAAAATATCCTCTTAGGCATATTAAGGAACCTGAGTAAAATCGGAAATGACATAGCATATTTCACTTACCCGCCGTTCAAAAATATACTAACATTTATAACAAAAAAAAAAAAAAAAACTTTATGTCCGTTCAGAGTTAGAGTTATTACTGGACGAGTCAACCGCAAAGGCAGTTTTGCATTTCAGCCAGGTAGAGCAGATGTTTTGTACTCCGAATGAAATCCCAAAATGTCATTGACTTCCTTAGATAGTTACAAAAACAGGTATAAAAATGCTACCAGAAGAAATGTTCTTACAGGTATTTTTATTGTTTTGATTACTGCTTAGCTTTTTTTTACTAGAATCAATGGATTACTTCGTAGAGACGTGTTTCTAGATTTATGATTAGGTGTCGCAAAGATTTTTGATCTTTGCAACTCCTAATCATAGCAAAGCCCTCTTTCGAAGCATTTTTTCCACTGAACTGGTTTTCCGGGTTATGGCTTCTACGTCCTCGAAAGCCATGAAAGGCATATCGGATATCTATGAATAGAATACATTTCTTATCGAATGCAACTTATCATTATACATTTTAGGCGGATACTGTTTTCTATAAACATCTAGGTACTCCTAGTTATATAGCGAGACGTCCAGCTAGGAATCTAGGATGTGTGTGATAAATGTGTGCATTGCTCCCGACATGTCACTCAGGTCGACGATTACAGTCTCATGACTCTGTAATTTCACCGAACCAGCACCCGTAGGTACTCTACAAACCGGAACACAACAATGTTGGAGAGATAAGTAAATAATGTGAAGATAGTGTTTTATTCCGAATGTTTTTCTCATGAACCTAGACTCTGGTTCATGTCGAAAACGTTCGTCCTATACTAATCATAGAGAACTTGTTAACAAACAAAATTTAAACTATGGGGTAAAAAAGCAAACTTAGTTGACTTATGTACAATTTCATAAAGAATCATGGCAGGATTTGTACAAAAAAAATTAAGATGTTTGGAGAAGTTGAAATTCTAATTCTTATGTTCTTGGGTACCTAAAGAGTATCTTCAGGCATTAAGAATATTTTTAAAACCCCGCAAAAATAGTTAATAGTTTAACGAAAAGCTCATTATTTCAGAACGAAACGGTGATTGACAGTAACAGTGACACTGACAGCCGCCGTTTCGCAGTTTTTACAGTGAATCTGCATCGTTTTATGGGAAATAATATCACAAATAATAATATTTTTTTTCCACACACTTGTCACATCACTTATCTGCCAATTTTATAGATCCGTTAACGTCGCTTGTCACTTTCTTTTTTTTTATTGCGGGGATTTAAAAATATGCTAAGTATATCAATCGACTCCTGGTAATGTATTCTTCCCATTGGAAAATATTTTAAACCCTCAAAATTATTATATTTTTTCATACAAATGAATGTATGGATCTCGCCATGATTCTTTATCCACTTCGACTGTGGTGAGGTACAGTAACTGCACTAAAAGCCTCGCGACTTTGTCATCATCTGTTTAGCCCAACATGTTAGGGTCGGCTTCCAGATGCAGCTAAATACCATGGCGCGACAGCCTATCTTATCCCACCCTCACAACCCAGTTACTGGCCAACACGAATCACGATACCCCCTATTAAGTCTGGTTGGCAGACATTCGGGCTTCTTACTACCCATAACGACTGTAAAAGATCTACGAATGGCAGCCAGGACTAACGGCTTTACGTGCTTTCCGTCACGAAGGCATCTTGGCATGGAATGGATGGTCACCAATCCAACGACAGACCGCGACAAGCGTAGTTTAACGATGACCGATCAATATCAATCCGCACGGCTTTTACTAAGCCACGCGCCCGATATAGATTTTTAACTAACGCACGCCAAAAACGTGGAGGCCCCTATTTTGTTTGTACTTTTGATGTCCGTATGTTGGGCAGTACTCCTGGAAATGACCACGGTGTATTTCAAAATTTTATTTTTTGCGAAGTTCAAGTATTCTGTGCCAATTTTTGCAATCAAATCAGTAGGGAACATTACGCGAAACTCGGCGCAGAGGGCGCCACTAGCACATTCCGTAAATCATAACCTCGTATTCTTGTTATATTATGTTATTAATTGTAGGTAATAACTAGGTATTTTGTGAAAATAAATCAGTTTTAATTAATTTTACTTACCTAACTGTACTTTAATCATATTAAGGCGTCCTACGACCATTTGAAAGTGGATTCTAGGTTATGCTCAGAATAAAATAATATTTGGTTGTCTTACATAATAAATGTGAACGTTACTCGATAAATGCGAACTATCTCACCTGAATACTTAACCTGAATATATTTTAGAGTTCTTTTTAGCTGCTTCCCAAAGTTTTCGAACATTTTCCTTTTGGAAATGAATAATTCCCTTCATTTCTTCATCGAAATACACAGCACTGATACATTATTGTATAATATAACACACTTCCCAATTTTGTACTCAATTAAAGGCAGAATTTCACGCTTTGAACGACTCGTCTTTAAACTGTTTACGGAGTATGCTAGTGCTGCACTCTGGTGCCAGAACATTGCAGTAATATCCCCTATTTAAAACTGTTTCATACGAATATAAATATATTTTCTTTCAATTTTTTTAATATCGTGCGACACGTAGCTAGTGTAGCTACCGTACAATCGGCAATTAACCCTGAAAGGTCAGACCCGTACAAGCCCGTTAGGCCAGTTACAGGTTCAGTTTGTCACGCTGTTATTTTTTTCACAGTTTCTTTTTGTTTAATCCTAAACGAGAGAAAAATAAAAGACCTAACCAATACCACTTTTAATCGAATTGAGACCTGCAGGCATTACAAAAACATGTTTTAGCAGAAATTCAGACCAAAAACATTATGTTCCGTTACTTAAAATAAGTGTGCTAGTGCAGAAATAAAATAAGTATCTTATTATATTATTGTGACGAGCCGAGGCACTAAGACACCATACGGCAGTAAGTAGTACCGTTGTAAGTTGCAGACGGAAATATTAATATCGTGTGATGAATGACCACTCGCAACAAGCCGAGGGGAAAATAGATACCCACAAGACATACATTAAGTCCGAAGGCAGATTGCTTCAATGTGTTTTATTTAATAACATGGATGCACGGACAATTTGTTCAAGTTCGTGCAACATGCCAAAACGATATTACAATGTGTATAATGCAAGTACCTACGTAGGTAGGTACTTAGATCATTTTACATCAACAAAATTGCGATTTGCAGTGCCTACTTATGTTCTTATGAAATTCTAGGAAAGAAGTCACGGAGCAGATCGTTTACAGGCCCTAGGAGACTACGACTTAATTGTATACTTTCCTCTATTTTTTTGGTGACCTAATTTATTCACAGAATATTATGTTTATGTAGGTATTAGAGAACCTAAGATATAGTCAAAAGGTCAAATTAACATAAGATCTTCACACCTGGAAATACCATGTTCTATGTTTCTATAGTTAGGTAATTACCTCTAAGTTCATCCAACTCTGACAAGTACCGACCTACCTATAAATCTAGGAACCTTTTCTACGACTGTACTCGTAAAGCGGTCAATATCCTAATCATTATCTGCCTAGCCTTTTCCCAACTATATTGGGGTCGGCTTCCAGTCAAACCGGATGCAGCTGAATACCAGTGTTTTACATGGAGCGACTGCCTATCGGACCTCCACAACCCAGTTACTAGGTAACACGATGCCCCTTGGTAAGACTGGATGTCAGACTTTCTGGCTTCTGACTACCCATAACGACTGCCAATGATCTGCAAATGACAGCCGGGACCAACAGCTTTACGTGCTTTCCGAGGAACTCGGTATGAAAGGGATGGTCACCCATCCACAGACCGACCGCGGCTAGCGTAGCTTAACCTTTGACTGATCGATCTGTACGGCTTTAATTTAGCCACGAGTTCCTCGAATATCCTAATCATTCAAAAAAATCTTGTAATAAAAACTATGCCTAAAAGATTGCTGATATAATATCAGATTTGTAGAATGGTAACTTAGTGATAGGTACCCACAATTTTGTTTTACCTACCAAAAACCTACCAAAAAGAATTTGAAACTGACCAAAGCTGCACACGTGCGGACTGCGATAAAAAGCTTAACGCTTTTATGGCAACTAAAAGCATGTTCATTCTTTCCGTTTTCTATAATAACACGATCCTGAACACCATAACAATAAATATTATTAACTACCCGCCTAGCGTCCAGACTTCAGAAAATTACCTGGACAACATTTTTATCCTATTCTAAATAAGTTATAGTCTAAAAATAAAAACCTCAAGTCCCTATAAATATGGGAATTAATGTCTTAGTATATTTTCATGATGCATTTTCCTGTTGCTTGGAAGCTGATTAGGAGAATTTGCATTTGAAATCAGATTGATGATAAGCTTAAGCAAAAATATGGGTGCTCGTGCTCCTGGGAAGGGCTTTATTTAAGTTTAGCTTCGTCATTACAAAGGAGGAACCCTTTGAAATGAAGAAGCTAAGCCTCATCACATCAATTTTGAATCAATGAGCAAAGAAACTGACGTGTTCAATATTGCTGTCAGATTAAGACGAAAGCAACATTTCAGAGCGATGTAGAGCGCTGCGTTTGCGCAGAAAATACGTGTGTCAGGGTGGCTTGAGTGCGCTAACGCCGGCTCGCGGTCAACGGCCTTGACATTGTACCCGTTTTGTGTTTACATACTATTTGTATTCTTTAACCACACGCATAATTATCGTCATTTAATGCTACGTAGTCACGGGGAGAAACTTTATAGCTGTTATAAATAAACAGTTGTTGTAGGTATGAGTTTTTCAGTTTAGTGCTGTTATTTATTCAGCATTAGTTCGACCCCAGAGGCCAGACGTCGGCATAATACATTTAATCTAAGACGGTTTTAGCGCCACTCAGCGACATTACATCTGCGGTAATAAAGACGACCTTTGGTTGGTTTCTCATTGTTTCCGTATTATTCTTAGACCCACTTGCGCCAAAAACTTTACTCAGACCTCTAAAACGAAATTAAGTCATTAAATGTTATACATTAGGTACTCTTTTGCAAGAAACTTGGGGTTAAAGATAACCCTGGTGCACTCGCTGAACAAAGGGAATAAGTCCAGGATACTAATTGCGTTGTGTGTATGTGATAATTAGTTAAAAAACTGCTGCACATTTAGTAGTTTCTTTTACCAAGATAAAATTACAAAAGCGGGTTAATTTTTATCGAGGCCATAGGCCATAGGAATGCAGAATTATTTTTCTAACACTGAGCTCATGAATTCGACTTTTAAATTCAGCCTGCAATGTTTCTTCCATAATTACCCAAGTTGAATGGGGCCGATTCAACACTGAATACTAAAAGACAACGCTGCAGTAAGTATTTTACTTGTGAATGGATTTGAATAAGATAGTAATAATTTAAGTATTTTGTTACTTTTTCATGATAACTAGTCTACAGTACACCAAATAACAAAAACGAGTAATAAATATGCATTGTATTTCGCACACGCAGCATCTGAATAATGATCATTAATTCATGACGGTATATTCACACTTTCAAGGAGTTACCTAAACAAGTCTACATACTATTTCTGTTTTCTTTTTAATAATTATAATAATTACAAAAGCATTTATGCCATAAAACTTCAACTGATCTTTTCATTTTGTAGTCACAAAATCTTACCTAAGTAGTCCATTAATTTATGTAAGCTTGAGCTCGATTTTCCATTCACTTCTGGCGGTCTACAATGAGAAGGAGTAAAGTGTTGCTCGCTAGTCGGAAATATAGTGAGACAAATATTAGAATTCCAAGTAAGCACGACTGTTTACCACAAAGTGCTCGTGGTCAACATTTACTAATAGAATAGCTAGCTTAATGCTTCCATCGAAGGGCAAGACTAAACGCTGTGAAGGTTCTAAGGGACACAAAGGATGCAATAACAACGAATGGTATATCGACCAAAATTTGAACTGATCGTGTAGAATAATTAGGCCATTCAATAATATATCCCCAATAATACCAATAGTAACAAGAAGAAAATCATTGTTAAACTGTTATAGCCAACTAGTCTTATCAAAGGTATTAAACATATTTCAAAACTTCAAAAGCTGCACCCTGCATCATATTATTATGCATTTCCATATAGATCTTACGTCAAATATTTGATAACTTATGCTTTATTATACCTAATTCTTTCTTTCAATTTTGGAAAGTATTCAAATTATTTTAGCACCCGTCTACTGTTTTTGTTTTCTCAAAATTGATCACATACAGAAAATTTACAAAGGGCCAAAGCTACTTTTAGTTACCTTTAGTTGTGGCGATAGGTGATTTCATGCGAAAAGCAGCTAAATCGCCGATCGCCGCAAGTAAGTAAAAAAATAATAGGTAGTTTAAAAAACCTAAAAACACGCTTTTTATAGAAAACCAAACTAAAAAATTGAAAATAAATTTTAATAAATTATTTTATTTTAAAAAAAGCGTGGGGTGCTTTTTAAGATATTATCAAAATGATAATCACTCTACTCATATCTGTCAATAAAATATTTATAACTATCGACATCATGCAGCACCCACGCTTTTTTTTAAATAAAATAATTTATTAAAATTTATTTTCTATTTTTTAGTTTGGTTTTCTATAAAAAGCGTGTTTTTAGGTTTATTAAACTATTATTTATTTTTTACTTTTTAGTTTGGTTATATCTATTTCTATAAATATTATGTACATTTATTCTACCAGGGGCGCTTGTGCAGTACCTTCCTAGTATATAATAGCTGTTTTTTCGGCAACTAATTTTGAACTACTTATGTTTTTTTTTTTTGTTTTTTTTAATAATTTTATTAAATTAGTGTATTGTCATCGGTCCTCGATAAATCTACAAAGTTTGAACGAAATCTGGCCGTTTAAAGTGGGTCAAAATTGCGCCCAAAGAAGTCGGTTACAAACAAACATACAAACATACAGGTGAAGCTAATAAAAAGCGTGTAAAAAGCTAGTCTGCTTAGACTTAAGTCAAACAAAATGATTCCTAGAATAGCGTACAATACGGGACACACACAATTATTGTTCATCTCCGTCCTCCCACAGTCCACTCCTGCATTTAACAATGAGTGACAACATCAACACAGCTGGATGTCGAGTGCTTCTATCTTTTAGACGCAAATGCTTCAACGACGCGGAAGCAACCTTCCTGTCATTATGAATCGTTAACTTGAGGGGTGATTACCTATAGTAAGTGCAGGGCAGTCGCCACAGCTCCGCAAGACCTGTATATTTGCACTTACCTAGTGTTAGCATTTAGCATTGGCTCCTGGCTAGCACTTGATGATGCTAAAAGATTTTGAACGAATACTAAAAAGCTATCGTTTTATCGAACTCAGTTTTAAATGAATTTATTAATCAGTTATAATTAATTATGTCTATTAATTAAGGCAACTAACTGTTCATTAAGAGTTATTGATGG
Organism: Charanyca ferruginea; assembly: GCA_947361185.1. Lineage (NCBI taxonomy): Eukaryota > Metazoa > Arthropoda > Insecta > Lepidoptera > Noctuidae > Charanyca > Charanyca ferruginea. The sequence continues at coordinate 17,677,869 of OX376070.1, read as the reverse complement.
TATATAATGGAATAAAAAAAAAAAACATTAAAAATATAAATAGATTCACACATGCAAAATGCTCCAGTTAATAAACCTGTCTTACATGTATATTGGAACCAAACACTGCAAACACATATATTCTAGAAAGCTCTAATAAATCGAGATCAGTAAGTAGTATCGCCGCCGCCCGGTAGAAGTCATTAGTGCGTAAATTCATTGCCATTACCTCGTAGCACTTGCGCCGGCGCCGACGCGGGACGACACGACGACGATCGTCTCCATCAAAAGGACGATGCAAATAGCAATTTTATGTGTTTAACTACTAAGTAACTAAGTTAATCAATTTTTATACCGTATCTTATTTATTGATTTATCATGAAAATAACAAGAAATAACATGTAGGTAGTTGCATAGTATGTAAATTTAAATAATTTCCCAAGGCTAGGAAAACTCGGAAAACTGCATTAAGTCCTACATTATAACATGCAAAGTTGGTTGGTAGTATGGTATTCGTTAATTTTCTAATGATAAGGGCAAAAACATATTATAAGTATCTTTAAAATACATAATGGCAAATTAACTATTTCCCATTTTGCAGAAACAAATAACCAACCAAGGGACGAAGGTAATTTAAAGTCATCGAGACACTTGAATCTCCTTTTCTTTTACCTCCTGTAAAAGGAAATCATGATGAGAAAAGACAAAAGATCTGGGCCTGTAGACAAAATCTATTGATTGATTTTGTCTACAGAGCCTGGGCCTTTTAAAATTACCCAATAAGAATGATGAAACACAAAGACCAACAGAACATAAGAGGGATTATAATATGGAGGAGCAAAAAACGAGCATAATTGCAAAATGAACAAATTCCCAGAGACAGTTGGGTAAACCCCATAATATATAGCTTCGATTATGAGTTTTTGCGGTTTCACTTTTTTTACAGTTTCTGACTTTCAATTTAGAGCTAAATTCTTTCTTTTTGGTGCTTTGTTTTGATTTATTGATTCAAGAATTTTAAGGAAAACGTATGTGGTAAATCGTAGATAGTTGCACTTAATTAGCTAAACGCTATTATTACTTAAGTACCTACTTTCTGATTTGACACTTACGAATAAAATTATGCAGTCAATACCTGCAAAGTGTCACCTTTATCCATTAACGGTTTAAGTTCGTTCATTGTAGCAGTTTTTGGAGGAGGTCCTCAATGGGCTGATGACGTATTTGAGTTTGTAATGAATTCGTGTGCCATAATAACAATAAAGCTAGGATTAGGTTTACCATAACGATTGCCTGTTATTTTTGTTTGCGACCAAAGCGTTGAGCAGAGGACTACTTGCAATGTTTGGTTCCAAATCTTCCGTCATGGGTTTCTCGGAACCATTTTGTTCATTTAGGATTCTAGAAGATTAGCCGCGTAGTGCAGTCACGAACTTTTTTTACGACTGCGGTAATGATCGTTACTTCCGAGATGTTTCCTTATTTATGTTTAAATTTTTAATAATAGCACTTGAATGAATCATGTTATGTCTGATAATGTCTGATTTTTAGAACGCCTTGAATTTCACAAAAACATCTTTTTTGTTTTATTTGTACTACGAAATCTCGTGTCCTTAGTTTTGAATCCCTTTGTTAAGTTAACAGAACTAAATGTACATATTCATGCAAAACTGTACAATTAGGAGTTAGTAGAAGAATGTTGGAACAAAGCAACACAATCAACCTTAAATGACGGAAACATACAGTTCATGCAGCAAATTGCTAAATGAGTCGTGCTTACAATTAAAACAGCGTAAATTATCCTTAGCTTTGGTACTTACCATTGTATAAGTACCGTCTATAAGACAACAGGAATAATTTGGTCTGCTGTCCCGAGAGAATTTTTGGACAAAATATGAAAGTTTTTAAACTATTCAAACATTTTCAGGTCGTGCATATTTTATTTTCATATCAGGTTTTAAATAAAGTGAAACGTCTTTCTATATTTTAAGACATGAAAAAACTCTAAAAACAAGAATAATTAATTTGTGATAGTCTGACAGACTATAATTAGAAAACAACAAAATCAACATCAATTAGCACAGAGAGCACTTAAAACATTTATTGAGCACATAAAAATAATCTATGTCACGGAGACGGCGCCGGCGCAGAACCGAAAACCAGAATACTTAGCGGTGATAGTTCAATCTTACTATGATTGACGTCTAATCACCGTCCTATAGACTGGACAGGGGCGAGCCGAGTCGCTCCGAAAAGCGATTAAGTAACATTAACGGTTTATGCTCAGTTAACGGTTAAACCGGAACACATAATTACATTTCTAGTCGAATGTCATGCTGTTGTTTCAGCCGGGTTTAATTCATGTTGTTTAGTGTTTAGACAAGAAGACGTTGAACATCACTCAGGGAGTACGGTAAAGTTATGAGTGAATTTCATACTCAGGTGTAGCTGTTCAAAACATTCGTTGTCTTGTGTAGTTTTGACTTGTTGCCTAAGAAATCTGTTTTCTAATTTTGGCATTTAAATACTTTCAGCAGGCTGTTGTTTCAGCCGGGTTTAATTCATGTTGTTTAGTGTTACTATTCTATTCTATTCTATTCTAACATCACTCAGGGAGTACGGTAAAGTTATGAGTGAATTTCATACTCAGGTGTAGCTGTTCAAAACATTCGTTGTTTTGTGTAGTTTTGACTTGTTGCCTAAGAAATCTGTTTTCTAATTTTGGCATTTAAATACTTTCAGCAGATAAGGAAATGTAATGTCAATGTGCGCCAATCAGAGAAAATATTGTACCCCTATTTAACGTAGGCGATGTATCTTATGTATCTATCGTTTCAAACTTAGGTTCCGGTATTATTGCTTGAAATTTCTAGAGAATAATGCTCTGTGACGACAAACAACAACACAAACAACAACACAAACTTTTATAAGACAGCTGATAATGCTTACAGGCTTTTATTATTTTCTTTAATGGCGCTTTATAACTGTTCGTGATAGAGCATCATTGGCATGTGTTCATGAACTTGACCTATAAAAAAGCTTTTTTACAAAAAAGACAACCGCTTTCAAAATCTAAAAAATGATAAATAATTTTAGCACAGTACACACAGGACTTAAGATTTGGAAGTCGGTGGCTTTGTTCTGTTTGTTCTCTTTAATTGCCACCGACTTTCAAATCTTAAGTCCTGTGTGTACTGTGCTAAAGTTATTTATCACTTTTTAGATTTTGAAGGCGGTTGTCCTTTTTTGTAAAAAAGCTTTTTATTTATCACTTTTTAGTACCTTCTTTTCATCCAAATCCATTAAGAATCGGCAACTCAGTTAAAACAGAGGTACTCCAAAGATTGAAGAAACTGTAAAAACGTCGTCTATGTAGACTTTTTTGGGATTTAATTGATTTTACAAAAAGTGCTGAATCAATTTAGATAAAATTTATATGGGACCACCCCAACTATAAGAAAAAGAAATTTTAAAAACAAATATACAAAAAAAAAACAACATCCAGTCGAATTGAGAACCTCCTTCTTTTTTGAAGTCGGTTGAAAAAGTGAACTTTAAATTTGATGCAAAAGGTCCTTCATTTGTAAACAGGTGTGGAATACACGTTAAGGGTAAAAGTGATGGCCTGTCCGTTTCCTTAGTACGTGGCCTTTCGTTGTTGTTATTTATAAGTAGACGTTATGCCAACTTTATTACTGTTTATCCGTTACTGGGAGGATTTCAAGAATGTTAATTTTAATTAAGTGTCTGTCTGCATACTTCAAATATATGAAGAAACTAAAGATAAAACTATCGTGCAATTTGCTAATTAGAAGTTTCTTGGCTCATCATCACTGTCTTTATTGGTGGTTCGGATTTGTAGAGCAGGTTTTCAGAAAACCGCTATCGGCCCTTTTACTATTTGGTTTTATTGAACTGACAAAAATCTACAACACAAGGTGATAAATATGACAAGATTAGAATGATAGCTTTTTTTTTATTTTGCAGGTAGGTAACCTAAACATGTTTTTCAGTTTCAGAACTGTACCGGGTCAGAGTAAAGAAATTACTAACTTGTCTACTGTTAAATTACACCTAGACGGCACAGATAACAGAAGGTTACTGTGTACTTTGTATAGGCAAATACATGATAATAATAATACATTTCGTCTATTTTCTCCCTTAAAACATGTTATTTACAATTTAAGTTAGTACAGATTAGGAAGAGAGACAGGAGCCCGAACTAAGCAAGGCTTGTATCTACAAATACGATGATAGTCCGTACTTCGTATACCTTACGAAGTACCTTTACGAGTACTACATACCTACCTGTGCTACCACTGAGAAGGAAAAACGTCAAATAAAATGAAAATTACAACTACTGACTGTAGTTATAAATTCCTAAAGCAATTTAGCAGGTATGCAGTAATACCTGTGTTGTTTGGAGTGATGAAATGCTGTGAAAATATCGGACACCTTCCGACTGAAAGATTTTAATGATAATATTATCATATTTAAGTATTGGGTTTCAATATAAACTGGCTACCGGATACGGCCAGTTATATTTAAGAATTCTTTAAATGTTGGATTCATTACTCTTAAGAATTCCCAAATAGAACATCCCGAGTGTAAGTTTATTTTTTAATTATTGAATACCACAACATAACTCCGGGTTTTAACCAGTTTTCTTTCTTCGAAAAGAAAAGTGTCATAAAATCGACATACTGAAGATAATTATACCTACGTAGATACTTGTACGTGAAAAAAGCCCACGTAACTCGTTGAAAATCTGGGTGATGACGCAAATTATTTGCGTACCATTTCTCCTAGACACGTGATTGACTTCAGTGTTTTCAGTTGACTGGGAGCATTTACTTGTGTATTTTAACTGCGAAAATTGGATAAAATTAATTAGTGATTACAAAAGAGGTAAGTTACGTTAAGACATACGTTTTTAAGTGATTGCAAACTTTACAAAGCTTCATGATGAATGTATTTTTAAAATTCCTAGTAAACGTATTTAAACGCGCAAATAATTATTCTGGTATAAAAACCTCAATATTTTTAAGTGTTTTTCCTACCTTTATGTACCGACATTTTTTTTCCGCTATCTACTTATTACATAGGTACAGTCAACAGCAAAAGTAGATGATCAAAATCAGAAATTCAATACTAATTTACTAACACTAATTTATATAATTGATTACTAGTGTATTTATTAAAAGTATGTGATTGTCACACACATACTTTTGAATCACTTCGACGCCACACAGTTCTGGCGCGAACTCCGTTCATTAGTATTGAATTTCTGATTTTGATGATCTACTTTTGCTGTTGACTGTACTAATATTGTTTTTAAAGGTAAAGGTACATTTTTTTCTTTTGGTTTTAACGAATGTAGTGTCGATAATCCCTAGGCTAATTCAACTTCCAATACCAAATTATAATCATAAAATATCATTATAATTTGTTATTGGAAGTTGAATTATATCTATTATTACATCTCTATTAATAGTTCTAATCTCAGATTATGCAACAAAAGGCAGATAGACCGCGCGGAACACTGAGAGTAAAGCCAAAAAAGCAAATACAAATTCAGCGAAGCGAATAGCTACAATCTCGTGATTATAATAATATTCGTTTTTTAATTTGTATTTTTATTCGTTTTTTTTAACGATGCGACGTTTCGTGCTATACTGACTTGTGTCAGTACAGCACGAAGCGCGTTGTAGGTATTCGCTTTTGAATTTGTATTTGCTTTTTTGGCTTCACTCTCAGTACTGCGCGCGGTTTATCTACCTTTTGTTTCATAATCTGAGATTCCATCTTTCAAATAGTAAACAAATAGTATTATGTTTCATACGAGATTTAACTTAATTGCGTATTTTGTTGTTTTCCTTCATTAATCTAACCGACTTCCTTATATCCAAAGAGTAACATCGTGCAATCTTCCCTAAGCATCTAAACTATAACATTTAAGTGTAGTTGAGTACTAGTACTTATTTACTTAATTATAATTTTTTGTTTATTGTCGGAAATTCGGAGTATTCTGACGTAACCGGTACAAGTGCGAATCACGTTTCGGACTGATCATTTCATCAGTGAGCTATCCGTATACGTTAGTGGCATACGTCACCACGACAACCCTATATGCCCAATTCTAAAAGTAAACCAAGGAATGGTTCATTAAAATCTAGTATTATGTGAAGCAGGTTCGAAAATTAAAAAGAAACTGCTTAAGTACTGCCTTGTGAAATAGGTAGGTATGCTTTAAAAACTGGTCAAGTGCGAGTCGGAGTCGCGCACGAAGGGTTCGGTACTATTATCTCTACAACATTAGACATCGAGCAAAAAAAGGGCAAAGAAATCGCGTTTGTTGTATGGGAGCCTCCCTTAGTTAAATATTATTTTATTTTGGTTTTAGTATTTGTTGTTATAACAGCAACAAAAATACATCATTTCAAATGATGTATTTTTACCTACCTATCACGGTTCTTGAGATACAGCCTGGTGACAGACAGACGGACGGACAGAAAGCGAAGTCTTAGTAATAGGGTCCCGTTTTTACCCTTTGAGTACGGAACCCTAAAAAAGATCCTATGTTCTGGTTATTCCTTTTTAGGATTCCGTAGCCAAATGGCAAGAAACGGAACCCTTATGGATTCGTCATGTCTGTCTGTCTGTCCGTATGTCACAGCCACTTTTTTCCGAAACTATAAGAACTATACCTACTGTTGAAACTTGGTAAGTAGATGTATTCTGTGAACCGCATTAAGATTTACACACAAAAATAGAAAAAAAAAACAATAAATTTTGTGGGTTCCTCATACTTAGAACTTAAACTCAATTTTTTTTTTCCATCTAACCCATACTTGTAGGGGTATCTATGGATAGGTCTTTAAAAATGATATTGACGTTTCTGATATCATTTTTATCTAAACTAAATAGTTTGCGCGAGAGACAGTTCCAGTGGTAAAATGTGTTACATGGTAATGTACAGTCTGTGATAGCTGTTAACTGACCCACTAAAAGTTAGACGAATTTTAACCTTATGCAATTAGCAGTAGATAAGTGTTATTTGATACGTACGAACTAGAACGACTTGTTCAAGGTAGTCATATATTAAAGAATATAGTTATGCCAATTTAATCTTTAACACGTAACGATAAGGTAGATAATTATAGTGACTACTGTTTTGTCACATGATGGAGTTGTTAATTTCCACAATTTTAATTGAGTCTGTTTGGTCTAGTGGTTGAACCAGTGGAAACAAGTGAGTCAACATGGTTGCGAGTTCGAAACTAACATTTTACTTTTTGTAGTTTTCAATATTCATTTATGTTTTTTGAATTGAAAATACTATTTCTATTAGATTAAGAAATGTAGATTTATATTAATAATATATAAATACAAATAACCACAAAAAATAAAAACAATATTATGATAATGATAAAGATTTTATTCAAAATAAATATTAATTAATTACTTACAACATTATAAAAGAAGTTAGAATACTAAACTACTTATGCTATGCGTGAATTTTCTGTTTAAGTTGCTAACGCGACAACAAAACAGTTCTTCGTTTCAATAGTGCCCACAAAATACCCATTTTTATTATTTTTTAAGTAGGTAAGTAATCTGTTACATGCTTTACAAAGTGTTGAATGTAGTGAATCAACATGTTATATTATGTTTAGAAATATACCTATAATATTTCTATTTTATAACAATAACATCACCACATTAACTTACTGTCATGCATACCTACCTACTTATAAATTATTAGTCAAAACAGCACTAAATACTTTGATGTATTACATACTTTTTAGATTTTTTAAAAGTATTTTTAGTTTTAAATATGATAGTTATAAGAACCTGCATCATTGTATGAAACACTTCCTTAGGAATTATGATAACAACAGATTATTTAACACACACACTGACGTAAGTATTGTTGACTGCAGGCGGTGATGCTGTCTTAATAGCGAAGTGCAGCACCATCTTTTTCTATAATTTGTTGCAAGGGGCTTCGCATACTGCACACCATGTTCCTCTCATGAGTTCCCACGTTGAAGTCACAAGTTGCGCCAAATTTTCTTTTGTCCTGACTTCTGATGAATCTCAGTTTAAAATCATTTGACCCCACAAGTTTTCTATTGGATTCAGATCAGGACTTTTAGATGGCCAACTTATTGTTATGACACCTTCTTGACTGGTTAGCCAATTTTGCACCACAGCATCTCTGCACGAAGTAAATATCCGTGTTTGGCTAAGCAACACGCACAGTCGGCAACATTACATCACGTAACATTTCCAAATATTAGCGACTATTAAATCGGCCTCCAATTTCCACAAGTTCTTAGTCATTGGTCCTGGAGGATCCTTTTGAACATTTCCTGTTTCTTTAAAACGCCTTAACCACAATCTCACAGTATTTTCTGAAACAAAGAAATTAAACGGCGTCACTTTACGTTTAAGTATATAAAAAAAATGTTAGTTTACGTCACGGCACAAGGAATAGCTAGATATAAAAACGTGGTTTAAAATTAGAAAAATACACTTACTGCTATATTAAGTCTCCTTGCAATCTCTCTGATGCCAATATTCTCCTCGTGCAAATAGATTATTTTGTATTTTAAATAATCACTCAATTGAGACATGTTAATAAAGCTACAAAGATTATATTTAATAATTTTAAAAAGGCGTGGGCTATTCGCAATTTAGAAAGGCAACACAGAAAATGTTCGCCCGTAGTCATTGCAATTGTGCGTAGACTAGCTTTAGTTATAGGCATTTGTCTTTCAACTACCCACTTATTACAAGTTAGGTTAAAATGATAATTATTTTACAATACTGTGATAAACTTTAAGTCTTACCGCATAAAAATCAAAATTGCATAACAAGTAGTTATAATATCCTAATCCTAACGTTTTAAAGATCAATTTTGCGTGTCTGTTTTATTATTGTATTTGTTTATCGAGTAGCGCTAGTCAGATGAACTTGAATAACTCTTATTGTTACAGACAGAGGGTTCAAACTCGTTTGTTTTTAGGGTGGGTCAGGTAATAGCTATCACCCACTGTACATCACATATTTTTTTTTAGTTTTATTATTCTCTTATTTTAGAAGTTACAGGGGGGGTGTAACTTCTAAAATAAGAGAATGATAAAACTAAAAAAAATTGGTTTGAACGAAATCTAGTAAGTACCTAGTTTTTTTTTAATACGTCATAAATCGTAAAACGCAATTTACCTTTCATTCAATCAACAAAAATATAAAAATAAAAAAACTGTAATATTATGTTAATTGCTGATACGGAACCCTTCATGGGCGAGTCCGACTCGCACTTGGCCGCTTTTTCAAATCTCAGGCCGTTTAAATATATGTGAAACAAACGCGAAATAAAACAATGACAAGACAAACCAGTAGGTACCTAATTACCAACCGATGCTAATGGATTTCTTAAAGGTAATTTTGAGATTGAAAAGTTTGTTATTACTATAACAATAACGCCTATTCTTTTCCATTAGCAAATTTTATGAAAGGAAACGCGTGAAATCTTTTACAAAACCACTTGATGTGACGAATACACAACTGAAGAAACACTTGTTGGATCTATATGTATAATAGGAGTATGTTAATTTTATAGTCACAAAATACATAGCATGCTGAAGATGTTGCTACGGGGTAGATTGGTTACCTACCTAGGGAAATAAATACGGTCTTATAGGTACCGACCGTGTTTCCGTTTGTCATGTTCGTGAACGGGCGCCGTTAGTTGGGACTGGTCATCTCTTAGCTGCCTCGGTTATTCTAAATTATGATTATATTTTCATCTAGACCTCTTTTAACGTACACGACTTGTTACGTTGTTCTCACATTGTACCCCTAGATTCAATATGAATGATGTAATCGGAATTTGTAACATAATATTATTGATTTTAAAAGAGTGTTCATGGAGTTTCTTGCTCGTTCTTCTCCATAGAAACCTACTGTTTGGAACGAGCAACTAGCTTCAACTTTCTGACTGACTGACTCTGACAATTCAAAAGTACCTGTAAATGGTTTATTTGAAATAAATTATTTTGAGTTTGAGTTACCGTGTATAACATAGATATAAAAAATAAGTAATTTCTATAGTGTAGTTAGACTATGCAAATTTTATCGAAGCAAAGTGTTGAAATATTTCGTCGCTTATTAAGGCGCTAAGAAGCGACTTTTGCAGATTTTAAACTGACAATCACGTCAAAATGTGTAGTGTAAATTATTTGAAAAAAATATATGTTAAACTAGAACATTCTCTTAATCATTTAGTATGTGAATATTTTTGATTAAGTTCATATTAAATAGTTTAATTAAATTGTGAAGTTGTGTCTGACGCGGACAAAACATTGATAATCACACAAAATCTACCAGGAATATTTAAACGAAACTTTTACTATCTTACAGACAATTTTGTTATCTATCTTTTAGTATACGCCTTTTTTTTTAAGTTAAAGAATACTATCTTTTATTTATTTTTTTCGACTAATATTTGAGAGTTTTGGACGCAGCGCATACGATTCTCTGGTCGCTCAAGGTCGCCGGTGTATAATGTCGCCTTAAAGAAAAATCTGCAATTTAATACAAAGGTTTAATACCTACAAGATAAACAGGTATGGAACTAATTTAATAATTAGCTACCTACAATAAGTTTTACTTATAATATATCACTATTGTACAAAAGCTTTATTTTGATTGTCCTCTTGCATTATGCATCTCCGATGTAAGGTCGTCTTTTCAATTCATGTTTATATACAAATATGATCAGTATTATTTAGTTTCCAGTTGTACATTGTTTGGAGGTTAACGACGTTATTTTAAACGTATTTATTTTTTGTTGTATCCAATACAACATTGAAAAATTGTTTGTGAATAAAATATTGATTTAATAATTGTTATGTACCCTTCACAAATTAATCGTTTACAGATGATTTGTCATTTAATTTGATTAAGGATAGGTATAATTTTGTTTTTAACAGTACCTACTTATCCTTCATTCTAGATTACCTACCTATTTTATTTTGCAAAATTGATCAGCTCCAAGCTGTGTAACTCATTGAACCAAATATTATTGCCGGAACCTCAAAAACTATTCGATAATAACCTGATGATGCACCCAGCTGCTATAGACCGTGAATGTTATTTTTTGTCAAAACGTAATGAACCAATGACTGCACGATTCTAAAATTAGTGACAAATTGAACCTTCGATGGAAGTTTATGAATGACGGATCAATGACAATTTACTTTTGACGTATTTTTAGCCCGGTCCAATTGCCTGAATTGCATCTCAAGTGCTCAGCAGTTAGTGCAGCAAAGTTGGACTTTGTTAAGCGTCAAGATAACGCTCCCTATTCTACTAGGTACCTACTGTCAGGCATAGGTAGTCAACAGCAAAAGTAGATAATCAAAATCAGAAATTCAATACTAATTTACTAACACTAATTTATATAATTTATTACTAGTTTATTGTCACACACATACTTTTGAATCACTTCGACGCCACACAGTTTTGACGCGAACTCCGTTCATTAGTATTGAATTTCTGATTTTAATCATCTACTTTTGCTGTTGACTGCACATACTTATCACATACCTGTGTGACAGTGTCTTTCTAAAAGTCCAAGATATCAGAATCGTCAGACCTACGCCATTTTGAAATGGCTGTTTTGAGAATAGATAGAAGGAACTTACTAGCTGATACTCAATAGCTTCAATGTTGGTCATTTTTATTCAGGTATCAGGTATCGTAGGATATTGTCAGTAAGCATTTTTTGCTTAACAATATTCTGTAAACATACCTACTTAGGTACTCAGATTATCAAATTGTTTCATAATCTGAGCCTAGGTACTTATGGTATTAAAAAACTTTTTTTTTATTTATTTACTGCCTACTTCTTATCATCAAAATTAATTAATTCTCTTTGGTAACACCAGACCAATTAATTTAAGTCATCCCTTAATTTTCCACACTTAGAGGTGGAGTAATATGGGATCCTTTGAAGTATACACTATCCATTAAAAAAAGAATCATAGGTATCGGCCTACACTGTAAAAAGTAATACGTGATCAAACACAAAAAAATAAACGTGTCGAATTGAGAACCTCTTTCTTTTTTTTTAATCGGTTAAAATACAGCCATCGCGATCGCAGCAGCCGGGAATGGCGTTTTAACAGCATATAAAATGTCAATTGATTGGTGACTGACACCTGAAAAATGCCTCAGTATTGAAATTAGCAAGGACACAAGGTAGGAGATACCTTTTGTACCTGACACCTGAAAAATGTCTGAGTATTGAAACTAGCAAGTACCTACGCAAGATAGGTAGATACCTTTTGTAATTGACACCTGAAAAATGGCTCAGTATTGAAACTAGTACAGACGCAAGACACCTGAAAAATAGTTAGCCACATATTCTTAAATTAACCCTAAATATTTCAGCCATACTAAAATGACAAAGGTCTAGAGACTCTGGGATCTCGAAGTACCATTAAACATATATTCACGCCCGGGTAATGTACAAAATTATGTATCAAGTTATACCTACGCTTTATACGCACCATTCAATTCAAGTTGATTCAAAGTTACACAGTAGGTATTGCTTCACGCGTAATCGTAGCTGTAAATAAAATGAGCAGTTTTTCAACAAGTTGGAACAGCCTATCTATTTTAAACTCTTTCACATAATTTATGCACACGGCAGGGCTCTGAGCGCATTTCATGTGACGTTGATTTGTCATTTTGGCGTAAGTTGTAATGTCAACGTATGAATACATGAGTCAGCGTAGACGCAGAAGCCGCGCGGGTTGCATGCTAATTGTAAATGTTATTAGGTATTTTTAAACGATACGATCATCGCTTTACATGGCGGGAACAAGATTGATACTATACCTACTTATACGATACGTGATCACGTCTGAAAGAAAAAGGAGAAAAGAATGCAACGTTTCAAAAGTCTTATAATACACAATAATATGTAAATGAATGTATCGCCACGTTCTTTTCTTTTATGCGATGAGCTAAACTTCTCATAAAGTCACGAATGGCTATAATGATAGGATTTAATAGTAATAAATAACAGTGTACGATTATTATAATAACAGATAACTAAGCAACGTAGGTATCAAAGTAACTTGGCTACGAAAACATATTCTTGAGGTTCGCGTGGGAAAACAGGATTTTAAAATTTCCACAAACAACAACTTTATTTAAATTCTTTATTTTCTTATTACCGTAAAACGGGGCTATTTGGGTTTCGGGGGGGGTATTTGGGACAACCCAGGATTTCGTACAAAAATATTGATAACTTTCGTTTGCTGTTTGGTAGGATTTGTTTTATGAACTCTAGCAACAGATTTATAGTTAACGTCATAATTGTCAACTGTCAATGTCAGTATATTAAACAGTTTAGTAACAAATTTTGGTGAAAGAGTTAGAGACCGTTTTTTACGTCAAAATTTAGGCGGCAAAACTTCTCGCACAGCGCAAAATCCTGACTAGTTTTTGAAAAAAAAAATTTCTTCTTAAAATTCTACCAATCCCTAAAACAAAAACATTATTTTATGTAGTTTTTGTCAGTCTTTGTCCTAAATATCGATAGACTTGTTGAAAGTGGCTGTTTTGTCTCAAAATATGCATTTTATATCGGTTTTTCAGTGCTGTCCATAATAGCCCCAAATATGCGATATTTGGGACAGCCTCATTATTTTTTAATTTTTCTGTTCCTGTTACATGTAGCTACTTCAAAAGTATGTCTGCAGAAGTAAGGAGTTCTCCGACACCCGTACAATTTTTTCACCATAGTATTTTATGTGAAATAAACAAGATATTTGGTAAAGTGACTCAAAATATGTCCCGAATAGCCCCGTTTTACCGGTATGTATTCTTTCAAAGAAAACGTAAGCCTACACACCCGCCGACTATTCATATTTCTGCATTAAAATCTTAGCAATAGGTAAAGCAGCGGCAAACGCTTTTACCAATGCTACCTAATACAACGTCACGCTTATCTGTCACCAAAACGAAGCATTAACATTCCTAGCAACGCAGGATCAATAAACAGTTGATTTATATAAGACACGGTGATTTAAATCAACCATGGCTATCGACAACTGAAATCAGTATGAACGGATTTAGATTCGGTCAAGATCACTAAAACATACATAGTAAGTACCTACTTACATGGGTATGCAGAAACATAAATGCAAAATAGGGTATTACACCCATTTTTGAAAAGTGTCTCAATAAAATTCTGTACTTAGTGTTAATATGCTACCAAAAAAAAACACAACATTTTTATTCAATCGATAAGTGCCATAAAAATGCATCTAAATTTTGAATTTTCAAATTTCGCGCGTAGTTTGACGAAAACGCCTCTTACTGGAGGCCATATTGCTCAGCGTAAATGACGTCAGTTCGTTTTGTATCAAATGAGCTCATATTAAATATGATACTTGTTTTTTTAATTATCATTTAAAAATAATTAAAATCATATTTTGTAATAGGTGTAATAATGAAAAAATTACGTTGGTTACGAAAATAATAAAAGTACAAAGACTATATTACGCCAATCGGTTGACTGACAGTTGACAATTTTTTGTTTACACAGCCGTACTGCGTAATAACATGGCCGCTACTATTTCATAGTGTTTTATAACAGATTAAAAATACTGAAAACTTTGAATTGAATAAAAAAATTGGTTTTGTTATTTTATGAACTAAAACTTACATTTTCCGACTGCTTTATGCCTAAACTGTCTCAATAACATATTTATAGTTTTTTTCTCGTATAGAGTAAAATACCCTATTGCATTCCTTGCGAATAAAGTAAGTAATACCTGAAAACATGGTTCACTCTTTTTTTTTAATTTGAATGAAGCAGCCAAATTGAATCGTTTAAAAATATATCTACCCTCCGGCCAAACCCTTTAATACTGCTCTTTTTAATTTGGTTGAACCCTGTAACTGCCATAAAGGTTCTCGTAAATTCTTGAAGACTTATTTTCCTGGTTTCAGTACCATCTGAGAATCACATTAGTTAATGTTTTCCTGTAATAACAACACAATAGGTCATTTGAATAATGAGCTGAAGCTGAAACTATTTCAGTACTGATACGTTACAAGCCTTTCAATAACTAATAAACAAAATTAAGTGTTCACACAATAAAAACTTGTTGACAAGGACTTGAAGGTAAAATGACGAATGGAGTTGGTAATTTACCGTCACAATATAGTGATAAACATAGGTCATCCCAAAATATGTTTTTGTTGAGATGCATAAATAGGTATAAACCGTAATACTTACGTAATTACAAAAAAAACAATGCTGTTTTCCTAAAGAATTTTCTGTGATTTTTTTTATTGCTTCCGTCATGCATACGAGACCTACCTTCGAAATATCTAGCTCTTATACAATATCATAGAAGTTATTATTCTAAGTACAATATCTATGAGAACAATTAAAAAGTGATATTGTATTATAAATGTTATTACAATACATCTATCTATTCAACATTGTAAGGGTCTTTCATTGGATAATATTTAGACTCATTAATTAATACCGCCCAAGTTGGGAAATATCAGGGAGGTGCTAAAAGAAGAGCAAAAGAACAATATGGAGCCGCTAACAGCCACATGCCAAGTGCTAATTATACCGAAGCACCGGGAATTCTTTACAAATACAACTCGACGACAAAGACCAAAAGGTTTGGAGCGACCTACGAGCCGCACGGTTTAAAATAAATTGCATGTTGCAAAAAAGGTAGACATCGTACTCACACGTATTTTTTCTGATCAATTCATTGAGTTAGATCAATTACAACTACTTAAACAACCTACCTAATATCGTACAAAGTCTTCGTTATTATCATACTTTTTTTGGTTCACAGCCAATCTTAACAATTCAACTCAATTTGTCTTTAATATCTACATCAAGATAATAATATGTAAATACGAAAATTGCGCAATGCTACATGTCCAAAACAAAGTATGTACAAAATATTATTATTCTGATTGAGCCCATAGACAAAATTTTGTCAAATCAAACGTGACAATTTTCAGTATAATCTGTTAAACAATGTAACCTTCATTGAGTGGAAAAATCGTCACACTGAAACTTGTATGGATATTAAGTATTTATAAGCTTCTAATGAACAATCTTGTTTGAATTTTTGATAATAACCACATATAAAAAGTTCGATGAACTTAATTGTATAAAGAAGAATTTCAACGCAATAAATAGGTGATACATATATAGAAATACAACTTATATCAAGACAGGTTAATTGGAAAATGTTATAATAGCTTATTTTATGTGAAAATTTAAAATAATAAGTACACTTTTATGAGGCTCATGAATGTGTTTAAATGCACCCTAGTCATTAATGCATGGCTTAGTATGGCTATAGATGTAGTTTATGGCTGAATATAGATGCATATGCATATTTAAAAATGTTGTAAGTAGGTAGGTAGTTTTATGGTTATCGGCGACATTGTGCTTCTATTTATTACTATTATAAATATCACCTTTTAAACACTTAGGTTTGGACTGCGTGATCTAATTTATGAAAATCAAGTCACTAGTCGGTATTGTAGTCTTTAATAGCCTTGCGGTTTTATATGTCCTTTTGAATGTAGTCTTTTCCCAGCACTAGAAAACTATTTCCCAGGTGTTTCTATTAATTCTAACCAACCTAAGAAGTTTGATTAATTGATTACACAGATATTTTTTTAACATACGCCAATCGTGTGACTAATATATTTTTGTATAAACTATTAAAGGCATCTGTGACGTATAAAATGTATTAGGCACAATAAGTGAACTATACAATAACAATGTGGTAAAACATTGAACAATATTAAGTGAGCTAGGTACTGATAATAATACTTTGAATTGCTATTTGCATACGCAAATAACCCACGACTGCGTAACCTTCGAGGATTTAGAAAAAAATGCTTAGACCTAGACTAAAATTAAGTTGTTGAATGGAATGTTCAATGGCGTGTTTATTTCACTATTCCAAAGTTGGTTCCTTAATTAGTTCGTCAGATTAATGAGAACTGTCAACCCCCTAAAAAACAAGCTATCTGTGTGCCAAGGGCGTCGCTAAGGGGGGGCAGGGAGGTGCAGTTGCCTCCCCCCAGTGATTACAATATCTTCACCTTTGACTGTTTTTAAAATGTATACCTCTCTAGGCCGAGGCTTGGCCGTCAGCTAGCGACGCTCTTGCTGTGTGTGCAAGATACAAACAGAAACTACAACAAATATAATAACTTTATTTAATTAGATAATATTACGAACCCCCAACATCAAGCGCTCAACTTGTTACGATAGCGTACAAAAACTGTAATCGATAGCCAGTTGGAAGCGATTTCGTTTCGAAAATCTATTACACGTGTACAAAAATGGGTAGATACTGTACTGAGTAATCCACAAATGAGTAATCTTCAAAAAAGATTGATGCACTTGTCCATTTTACGAGCGAAGCCTGTTTAGCATGCTATCTCCAAAATTCAGGGTCTTTTTCCTTATGCCAACAATGCAAACACCCAAAAATTTCCTTCATACGAATTTGTTTCCTTCGCGAAAACAAGTCATGTTTCCCGAAACAATTTGAGTAGGTACCTACCTACCAACCGTTTTTAACCGCCTATCAAGATTTTTTCTTATGTCTTCGTTAAAATGCGTTTAATGGTTAGCCTACGGTTAACGTAAATGATGATCACGCAGTAAATGTACTTAAGTACCTATATACTTATTCAGTTATTCATTGGATGTTTGTCTCATCTACATGCGACCAACATCGAATCAATATGTTCCTATTGCCACAGAACTAAAATAATGCCCACTGGTAAGTTAGAACTCAACATTCCCTTAAAAAGTATTGAAGCTATAGTCGAACAACACAGAATCTATGTGTGACCTTGGGTTGGTTATCGAAGGCGTTCACGAGGCACGACGCATAGAAAGTTCAAATGATCATTCGAACTGGTAATCGGATCCAGAATTTAACTGCATAGTTCGTTTCAAACTGAGAACACCATTGGAATAACATCGTATGCGCCTACGCAGTGCAGCCTGACCTTCCAGTGCGGTGAGATGGTGTCGTTTTATGGTCCTACGACCGGTAATAAACGGAACACGTAACATTACTTAACACTGATAAACGGTAGTTCACCAAATGTTGGATACTTTCACATCTCAAGAGAAATGTCAAGGTCAGACAAAAACTCAGCTAACCTAAAATTTTTGTTTTGTTATCGAAAATTGACGTATCTCGGTTACTCACTGCACTCGCGCTGCGGTGCACCGATTAGGCTTTTGTAAAGTTAGACTGTAGGATAGCCATGAATGTTCATTAGGTGTGGTCTGATGCCAATCACGTGTTTTATATAGCTTACTAATGATCCTGAACGAATACGTAATAGACACGTGCAGACTAATTGAAGGGTTGTCTTTATTTAATTACATTGAGAACAGCGAGACTTGCTGGTCTAAAGTTTGTATCTATTTATTACTCTGTCACATGGTGACCGATAAACATTTACGATAATATGAATATCAATTCACATCGTTTTTCCTACTGCATAAATAACATTATTTCCACAGAAATTCTACTACCAATAAATACGTGCAGTTTCAGCGTCACCCAGGTGGAACATTGAACGAAAACTACAACTGTTATAGATGGAACTATTTCATATCTACAAAAGATGAAACCTGTGAGATTATTCAATAAATCAGCACATAGACTCACGTACGTACCGATGATCTAGCTAGACAAATCAAATAGAAGATTATGTCGCTACAAGATAATGCTATCAGAACATCAAACACAAACGAAGTACTTAGTTTTTTATATTTTCCTGTTTCTTAAGAACTCAAGATACAGACACGAGACTATTGAATAAACTTTGACTATTTTCATACATTTTCACTATTGATATTACATACACGGTGCGTATAAATAATGTAGAAATATCTAACTTGACCATGTCTCTACGCCGCACGAGCGTAGACCTCTCCCGTAGGCCTCTATTTTTTTACACCACGTTACTAAATTATAAAATTTTATTTATTTATTACAAAAAGGAAATTATACAGTAAGTACCACAGCACTTAAATTAATGATACTAAAAAATAAAATATTATTTTAAGACACACGTAGGTAGTTGGAGTATACGCGTAGTTACGTCGTCGTAGCAACTGCTACGGTAATAGGTACATTCAGTTTCGGGAGCGGAATTTTTGAATAGTTCGCTTTGTCGATCAAATATATTTTCGACACCGAAACATTGTCAAAAGACGGAACAGGGTAAATCTAGGAAGATCCGTACATACATTAAACTAATGGTTTCATGTTTCCTTATTAGTAAAGTTATGTTTCCGTCAATTTAGGCTTGTTTGTGTATGAAATATAAAAAAGGTTATGTTTTACCTTGTTTGAAGAACCGAAGCCTAATGTACCAAAATGAAATACATAAGTACAAAATTGTAGTCATTTTGATGCAAAGTTGCCAGGTACAGCAATTTTTAATAGACTGTAGTCTTTCCACAATTTTCGGATCAGCTGATCTGATAAACTCTTTACTTCACTCCTGTAAAAATTGACTTTCTTGCTAGTTCTTCCCGATAAGTTACTTATTGTTTGTTAATTTAGTGTACTCTAAAGTTTCGCAATTTCTCAAATGTCTAGTTTCTAATAAACTCTATTTTATGTTATGTCTCGGTTTATGTATTCTATTTTTAGGGTTCCGTACCTCAATTGGAAAAAACGGAACCCTTATAGGATCACTTTCTTGTCCGTCTGTCTGTCAGTCTGTCAAGACCCTTTATCTTGGGAACGCGTGAAGGTATCGAGTTGAAATTAGAACCATAAACTCAAGTCTACGGTCCCTTGATGCTGTAAAACTCAACCCTCTATGTTAACGTGAAAAAAAGATACGGCCGTTTATGTCGCAAAAAACGCATTTATAACATTAAGTAGATTAAAGTATGGATAGTAGGTATGGATTAGTATAGAAGTATGGATATGTACCTACAAATATGTACGAAACACTCGGTGGGCGACTCCGACTCGCACTTGTCCGGCTTTTTAGATTATGCCTTAGTTTATGAGCTCCTCAGAAACGCAATGTGTGAAGCACTATCGATTAGATAAAACGACTGCAGAAACCGAAATAATTGAAATACAAGCTAATGAACTATGAAAACAGTATTGTGACAAATGACGTACCTACGTAATAAATAAATAGGCGGAAACTACATAACAGCACATGCTACGATCCTACACATCTTTTACGTTTCTTCAATTTTTCATACATGTAAATAATACAATTTATGAATAATTCAATTTTGAAGTCCTCCAATCATTTCCTCCTACCTATAAAACAAAAATCTGTGGACTGAAGACCTCGTTCTCATGGATGTTAGATGCTTCATGGCAATTTGCTTTGAACACTAGGTTATCTAATCGTGAAGGCTTCATATTGATAGGATAAATGCTTTTATAAATAAACTGTTGAATCGATACCCTAATAGGTTTGTATTTTAACCATTTATCGTAATTGTCTAATTGTTCGGCAAATTAATTGCAAACATTGATGGGGATCTCTAACTTGGTTTCAGTTCCTTGGTTTTCCTGACGATAGGCGTCGTGACCATGTCACTGTTTAAAAAACCCCCCCAATTAGGTATTTTTCCACCCCTTCTGCTGGATAAATATTTCTACTTTTAGCAATACCTACCTATAGGTACACAGCTTCTGAGGCTTTTACATTCAGCGAGGTTCGGATTTGACCAGCGTACGGGACGTCTTTCTTTTGGTCTTTAACATCGAGTTCTCTAGTGACAATTACTTTCAGCTGCACGTTTGGTATTTTTTATGGTTCCGTACCTCAAAAGGAAAAAACGGAGCCCTTATAGGATCATCACTTTGTTGTCCGTCTGTCAAGACCCTTTATCTCAGGAACGCGTAAAGGTATCGAGTTGAAATTAAACCAAAACCTACTTAGGTCCACGGCCCCTTGAAGCTGTGAAAAAATCAAACTTCTAAGTTAACGTGAAAAAAAGATACGACCATTTATGTCGCAAAAAACGTACATTTCGACACTAAAGGGAATCAAAATTTATATGGAGGTACCATATAAATTTTGATTCCCGTTGACCTAGAACTACGAAAATTGGCAAGTAATATCGTCTTATACGGGATATAATACAGGGAAAAGTCTGAAAACTATACTTTTGTAATTAAATCATAATAAATATATTCTTTATTTATAACGAGTTTTTGTCCGCGATTTGGTCCGTGTGAATGTCGGTTATCGCGGATGCAGACGAAGTGGCAGATTAAAAAGTAGCATAGGCCATTCCCCAGGTTTCAATCTATCTTCATGTCAAATTTCATCATAATCGGTTCAGCCGTTTCATCGCGAAAGCGTAACAGACAAAGTTACTTTCGCATTTATAATATTAGTATGAAAGTATGGAGGGATATGGATATTAAGTAGTATGGATATGTAGGAACCTACAATTTGTACGGAACCCTCGGTGAGCGAGTCCGACTCGCTCTTGTCCGGTTATTTTTGTAATCAATGCCATATCTAAGCAGCGCATATTGAATATGTTTTGAGGAAAAATAGGAAAAGTAAATAACATTTTTAACTTCCGTTACATTAAATCAAATTCTTAAATTTTTATGGTAATTTTTCAATACATTCCTTTATTCGGTAAAAAACCATACATGTTGCGGCCTACCTACTGCAACATGGTTGTTTTAGCGAATAAAGGACAGCTAGCTATCAACTGAAATGTAAAATTCAGTTTTTCTTAACTTACAGGTAGATATTTTAAATTAGATTGTGTAAGCAATTTTTTCTTAGGAAAGTTCTAATTACCTACTCAGATTAAATTTTCATCATTATGTACTTAATAGTTGTTGATTTTTTATCTGATTACGATATGGGGTTTAATTTAAACTTCTTATAAAACTTTGAATCTGATGGAGCTTCATATTAAAAGATAGTCTTTTCTCTTTTGTTTTAGTGCTAAACAAGAATTTAAAAATACCTATATTTGATAATTACGTAACGTATGAAAGCTGTATTTTAGTAAATGGTAAAGTTTATAATTCAGATAAATACCTAACGGCTTTTATATTTTAGAAAACAGCCATTATATTTGTAGGTATGTAGTAAAACTTATTTAGGTATACCTACAGTAATTTTAAACTTAACTGATATGTTTTATAGAAATGTTTAACATGAAAACCAGTATAAATAATTATATAACGGTTTAGGTACGGATCGATTCATATTACACTATTATAAATAAATTAATAGGATAGAATTTTATACCGTTACATATAAATATGTTGAGATGCCCAAGATTGTGAAAATAATTAAATCGACAATTTTATTATATTGTTGTCCTACATGTAGGTAGTAGGTAAATTATTTAAAATGTAGTGTACAAGCACAAGCAAGATATCTGGTAACTTATTAAAAGAGAAGATTACTCACAACCTTAATGATAGGTAACAATTAACATTGTTTACTCAAAATCACGAGCTCATTTCCAATGAACTGTTAAACTCTTCTGAATATTTAGGTTACATTTTGAATAATTAATGTACATTTTGACGTGTGGAGCAATTTCTTACAAACTTTATACATAAGTATCAATTAATAAAATAGCAAACATAAATTATTTGCTATTTTACATTATATATTGCAAAGGAAAATGCCTTCACGGAATGTCCTGACATAAACTAATATGATAATTATGCTAACGCGCTACGTAGAGCTTCTTTTATGAACAATGTCTAAAAACTTGTTGGTAAATAAAATTACGACAACGTATAAAAATAAAATTGTAATAATATTTAAATGTTACAGTCAATCCTCTACTTGTAAGTTGTAGGTGCCTACTTACTTGTAATTTCAGGAGTTGTAATTTTATAATGGCTACATTGTACGATATTTGTAAACAGAAACTGTTTAGTTTCCACCGACCGATGACTAATTTATTTCAAGAATTTTATTTCAGAATTAAAGTTCAATCGAAATGCACGTACTTATATCAGAACTATTTAAACTTTTTATTTATCAGTGATAACTACGTATAAAACGGTGTCAAATTTAATAAATTTGTTGAACCAGCTATCCAAAATTGCTATTTGAAAAACAACAAAGGTAGACAATATTTTAAAAGGCGAAGCTTCCAACTGTAGAGATGGTCATACGCAGCCTGCTTGCATCGGCTATGTCAACGCGCCTCCCGAACACGCTATATAAACACGGCCATTATCAAACTACCACCAATACATTGCCGACCGTCACAGCGACCGCACATTTAAAATAAATAACTTGGAGCTTTTAAAAAATAAAGTTGTGTCAGTGATTACATCGGCCCTTCAACATTTTTACAGGACCTAAATTCATGTGAGTATACAAGCATAGTGTTAAGAAAACTTGTGAAGATAGAATTCAAACTCTTTAAAAGTGTTAAAGCCTTTCCTACTTTAAAATATTAATCAAATGTTTAGTAAACAAAAATAAATAGCAAAGCCAATTTAAATCTCTACCTACCATTAAGCCAAACAAACCTTTGTCGCTGCACTCTCTAATTCGATCGCATAAAATTACATTGAACTAGTTCAAATAGTATAATACTGGCAGTAACAATAACCTGTTTACGCAGTAAATAGATCGAGTAAAGCAGTTGACGCTAGGATGTAGCAAATAAATGGTAATAACGGGACAGGATTACAGCACCTCACCCTTAAAAAGCGACCTTTTATTTTATTCCTGCTAACTATCAGTGTGTATAAAGAAACTACATTGCTAGCATTTTGAAACAAAATATTTCATGTAACAATAGCACTTAGCGTTTGTTTGTAATAGGTACCTTGCGCTAGTTGGAGCAATCAATTCAATTTGATCAGTTGCATTCTATTCTATGCACTATTTAGCCTATACTACCTAGCTTATGGCAGCTTGCAACCTGTCCAGACAATAAATGAAACAAGTAGCGCAATTTACGCTAGGATGGCCAGGATTATTCCTAATGGTGAGACAGGACTGACTGGCGATGCAATGCGTATGCGACGCAGTCATTCACCGGAGATGGCCGATTTGCGATTATGCTTTAACAATTGCATTATATTTGTTTACAAAATCATAGACCCGTCAAAATTATGCTAGATTATTATAGGGTAACTATTGTTTTATATTCGGTTTAAAATTACTGATTTTAAAAGAACATATTCAAAAGAAAATTGTGTGTCTTAAATATTGTCTCCGCGTCCCGAAATTATTGTCTCTTCACATTTGCATAACACAAAAATGCATGTTTAGTTAGAAATTCGTAATTAATTTCCTGACTTCTACTAAGCAAGTGTTCAAACACGGAGCGTCAGTTCAGGCGAGACTAACGCGTGGTGAATCGATTTCAGGCCTATGTGGAGGCATCAGGCTACGCCTGAAACATTCACACCTTTTCTACTTAGTCGCCGACAAGTAACATTGTGTATTAATTAGGCGTTTAGATAAATTAACATTACATTTTCAGTGTTCACCTATACACTGTAATAAGTTCTTCGAAGTTGAAAAAAAAGTGAAATATTGTTTCTTTTAAAAATATAAACGTAAGTTAAAGAACTAATATACATTTTTGTGTGAAATTTAATATTGATTAATGTGCTCCACGTGATATTTTTCGCCCTGAGTAAAACCCAAATGACTCATTGTGATGCCAAAATTAAATACATTGTAAACAATAGTTTTTTCCGTATTTTCGGCAAACTTCAATTAAAGGCGAGATTAAATTGTGCATTTAAATTCGGTAAAACTATAAAGCAAACCATAAAATTGATGAACAAGGAATTACAGCAACAAAATCAGTAATTTGCCACAGATGGTCGTGAGTAGCTAATGACCCCGCTAGCTGACTGGAGCGAAACAAAACTACGATAAAAACATCTTACCAATAAAACCCACCGCTTGTCGAGCTATCGCGGACTAGTAGAAAAAAATCAATTGTTTCCATGACTCACCCCAAGTAAGTGCAAACTAACTTTAGATCAGTAAAAAATAATTAAAATGATACGATGCTATTCATTAACTTGTAAGCAATAAAAAAACATTGTAAACTGCGCACAATACAAGTGGCGTGCGTATATGGCATTGTATTTAAAATTGCCGTTTTACACGTTTTTTATACATATGCTGGCATGACACGAGCCCAATTTTCTGCCCAACTAATTCCGCATATATTAGCTTAAACACCGAAGTTAGGTACTAGGCCTTTGTTAAACAGATGATTAAAATGGCAAGCACCTTCATTCATAGAGAACAATTCAAAAATTATAGTTAACAATAGGCGATAAAGCCGTGGATACACGAATGACATGAATAGTTAGCAAAACTATCACATCCGCACTCCATAAATCTGGCATGGCGTCAGTTTGCATACGCTTCTGTCGACCCAGTGTGACGCAAGCACCAATATGATTTGCGCAGTACATTTCCGTGAAAGACATCGCCCATCAACCATTGTAATACATAACACTTTAATGGAAATATCCGCAGAAGCTCTTTGTTACCCTACTTATATAGAAACAGTATCGGTCTATGCAAAAAGCGTAGTAACCAGCAAGGAACCCTACCCAAGGTAACCAGTCACGTCAATTATACAACATAATGATAAACATTTCCACGGATCATGGGTATTTAGTCACCACAATGGCCTGAAGCAGCATACATAATTATTTTGGACAGGCAAGGCCAATCTTGAGACTTATGCATAAACATAAAAAAGACAATATTTTTCATGGTTCAAATAAAGAACTGTGATTCTGTGATCTTCACGGTTGCACAGACCTAAGAGGAAGACGGTTTTTAAACAATAACTTGTTAAGTAAACTGAAAAAGTAATAAAAGCAAAAAAGCTCCATTCAATTTGCCTCGGCTTCTATTATTGTGTCAGTAGTGTTTCCACTACATCAATTTGATAAAATAAATGCAATCATTTACATAATATAACATTAGATAATTAATACGCGTTACATAAAGCGTGTATGTCTGAGAAACAGCCAAAAATGTCAGGTTACATAGACAGAGTTCAAGATAAGTCACCGGTTAGTTAAGTGACTCTCAGTCGAAAGATTTTGTTGACATTTCACACTTGCCCGAGCCGGACTGTGCCGTTAGTCAAACTCAGTTCTTCCGCTGGCATTGACCTATGCTGCTCTTATACTGCACTGTCTACTGTGTATTTACCGTTCATCTAATAGTTAATATTTTTGTTTGCTTAACATTTTCAACTTAACATTAATACAAGTTTAAATGCCGAAATGGTTCGAATGTGGCCTCAGTTTGATACACAATTGTTTTTCATATATTACCAAATCGATTTCGAAACAACTCATCTAATACAGTAAAAACGTTAAAAATATATATGTAGCTATAAAACGGCAGTAAAAAAACGAATATCTATTTTATAGTCTCAAGGTATAATTAAACCTTAAGCTTGACTTTAATCTATTACTCACTTAGATGATAAGTAAATACAAATTATTTAACCTTAACTAAGCAATAAAATAGGCAGGTAACTTAATCTTATAAATATGTAATTAATATTGACCAATAATTGATAATAACAAACCTTGTTAGCATATGTATCTATTTAATCTTTGTATACAGCAGGTATAATCATATGCAACGCGCTTATTTAAATTCCAGATGGTCATTCTAGTATATAGAAACGATTCGCTTCAGAACGAAAAGCGCACATAAGTAGTTACTCAGTGTTGCAATTGCATACAATAAAATTGCACTACTTACATTTTGTCTTAATTCAACATTCTAATAGTACAGATTAGTAGCTTTAAACAGCACTTAAAATTAAATTAGATGGTTTTTATTTATTTTCGAAACTACGTTGCTAAAGAAATTAATCGAGTGAAAACTTGACATCCATACGACTATTAAGATTATGATTCAATCATTTGACATATAAATTATATGCAATTGTAAATACTGTATCTAACTTTTGTATTTAGTCAAGCAAATCAACGAACTTAACATGGATTGCACCATAGACTTCGCTTGGCTTTACAGCTAAACAATCCATCATTCCTAAGCATTGTCACATCAGCGTATTTGATTTATGCGAGTGAGATGTTATTGTAGACCGGATAGGATCGATCCGTACTCCCAATATGTCGACAATGAACCGTGGGCCGTGGGTCGATCGTTGCACAACGCGCACGTACCAATGAGTTTCATAATGCATCGCAGCTTTACTGACAATAACACTTATCCGCCCAATCTACTATCATTAAAAATGCCTAACAATTGCACAGGTACAGCTATAGAAAGTGGGCTATCAAATAAACTAGCTATGGACTAGACTACTAGACCAGGTCATTTTTTGTAGAAAGCGCGAAACGTGTTTAGAAAAAATATCGTCTAGGTCGATCAGTTCTCGTTTAAAACTACGGAGAAACCAAAAAGAAAGATTTGCCTTTTATGTATACCGACCCGTGCAGGTTACTTATTTATTACTGTACTTGGGGCACAATAACACTTAAACATTTGTACATAATTTATAGTGAACTGGTATCTTTTATTTATACTACACTATTGCAACACAACACACGGTTAATGGAAATTAATTTCAATACATTTCCCAATAATCACAGTTACTTACCTATCTGAAGAATGTTAAACCTGTTTGAGGAATTTAATATGCGTGGACATCGTCTCGGCATTTTATCTTTAGACATCTGGACATGTGTTGTGCCTACACGAAGAATGGGACTGCAGTATTAACCTTTAAGTACTAAAACGTGAACATTACTCAATCCGCCGCAATGGAATATTTCAAAGGACCTAAAACAACGCCGGTTATTTACACTCGGATGATGATACATTATTATTATTTATAACTTAAAATTCAATGAATGTTTGCTTTCTTCAGCTGTAAAACGATAGTTTAAGCAAAAACAATGAGTGCAATGTGTCATTTTTATATGGCAGGTACTGGTAACGATATCCCTAACCATTTATTTTTAAGTATTGTTTATGAGATAATGTAAATTACCTCAGAATACGTGTTTTACATACTGATACTAGGTGTTGCGAAGATTTTATTATTGTGACACGTTGATTGGTGGGACCTCAGTTCGTCCGCGACGCGGTAAACACGTAATTAGATTGACAAACGCACATAATGCTGCAACGTCATTTGAAAATTAAATTTCTAACAACGCGTGTATAATTGTGTATATATATATATATCTTTGTATTCATAGCCAGCTCTTTTAGCAAAGTAGAAGTCTCTGCCAAAAGGATACACCTTTAAACCTCTAAGTAGGTATTATTATAAATAAATGCATAAATACTACAACTGGTTATTCAACTGTCATTTAAAGTGAATTTCTATAAGCAATGTTGACAAAATCCTTTGAATTTATAAGTAGTAAAATCAACTCTTGTCAACCTTTAAGAATCCGCATTCGTACATTTTGTTAAAGCTATGGAAAGGTCGGGACCTAGAGCATAGCATTAGAAGAATAAACTTAGATTATTATCATCGGCAAAAAAACTCATATGATTCACTTGATAGATAAATAAAACGGGGGTTATTATGGTGTGCCTAAGTAATTACGAAGCACATTACGGAGTCCTTGTAACATTTTGATGAAACATCACATCACTACTCGTAGAAAATACTGCTGATGCAACATATTTTAATGTTGATTACTGTACTTTGCAATACACACGAAAGATGCACGCATGAAAAAATTACCAGCTTCGGCTGTTTTTTTTTACCAACCAACGAGATTCTGAAATAGTTTCATTGCTCTGACAAATGTTGATTTAAAGGAAATATCTACGGAAATATCAAATGGAAACGAAATTGTATTGGGTCGATTTCTACATGAGTTATTTCTAAACTGACAATAACAAATTAATGACAAAAGTTACATTTTTACGTCTGAATGGTATAAAGTTCAAAATAATCAATTTTCATCTGTTACGCTCGAATAAGGAGATCGGCGTTAAAATATGTGTATTTCGTAAATAAGCTCGGTCAGGCGTAACATTGTCATTCTGTTGTAACTGTGACACGTTCTGATACAATATAATAAATGGAGTACACAAGGCCTACAGAATTAGGTTGAACAGAGAAAAAGTTTATACAAATAACAAACAGATCCATTTGTGCTGAAACGATACGTATGAAAGCCAGAGAAGTTTAAGAAGAAATGAAATGACGTACGTTCTCAGACAGGCCTACAGCTCATTATAAGTAACTGCAGTCTTGTTGCATCAATTTGCATGTAAAAATAAAAGAAATGTGTGGACAGTCTCGAGTTGTCAGAAGCATCACGTCGCGCCATATACTGCGTGCCTACAGGCAGGCAAATTTTTTCATTGCGCCAATGAGCGAGCATGCGCTGGGCTTCAATTGAAAGATTGCCACGTCGTGTGGGAGGACGACAATCCTTGCCCTCAGCCGCCGAGGATATCCTTCCAGAAAATAACTCAGCAAACAAACGCATACCTAACTACGATGAGAACTTAATGTAGGTAACTAGGTATGTCACTTTATACCTGTGTAATGAGGAACTATTGTGATTCAGGTCTCTATCTGCCTTTGTTTGGTTTAAGTTCTGCGTGGAGTCATACCGATCTACTAACAAATCAAAGCCTTTTTATAGGTGCTGTATTATTCCGAAATGATTCACGGCAAATTATAGACGGTTGTGGTTATAGTATTTTTGATTTGAGAACCACAAAATTCAAGATGGTCGATAACGATCAGTGTTGCAGTAATAATACTAAATTAAATGTAATCAGATGCCAACAGCGCAGGGCTGCAGAGCAACGGCCGCGCAAGGTTCATCGGTTTATTGGTCGAACCAGTTTCATGAAATTGATGCCCGCAACATCTTTTTTTTTATCTGCTTGTTTAAAATTTTTGCCTGCAAGGGGTTTAGTTGTCTCTGTAACATATTCGTTATTTATTATGACGTTTCTGCTCACGTTCCTCGAACTGCAGCAAAAACATTTTGACTGCATTTACTGTTATCCTTTTTGAAAAGAAGAAACAATAATAAATGCAAATTAGAATCCTTTATTACCTAAAGGCGCTTGCTCTAATAAAAAGCTCAAGCTTAAATGATCGCATCAGCTTCAAATTAGAATTATGATAAGTAATTGGCTCTACTGTAGGTATGTGTGACTTTCATTTTCGTACGCACCTATAACGATACAATGATAGGAATAGCATAGGAAAGCTTATAAATATTTTTTACTCATTGAATACCGGACGACTCTTCAAAAAACAAAAAGTCACCAACTGATCGTTTATAAAATGAAGTAAGAACGACGCCGCGTAATAACCGGTAACCGAGAACCTATGGAACTGGTTCTCGTTACGTATTGAACTTGACTTGTGCAACTATACGTAAAGATACACCTGAAATGGTCATCTTGACCTGCTACAGATAAAAAAAAAATCGGAACATCGTCGCCGGCTTCGCAATAAAGGAAAAACGAAAACTGGTTAGAGGCTTTCTGGCGCAAAATAATAAACTTTTGCATTACAGTTATCGTAAAAAGAACATGCGACTCAATAATAATATGCTCTGCGTCACACAACATGGTATGTCACTATAGTGTCCAGATGGCGTCTGAGTTTTTTTTTAAATAAGCATTCAAATTCTAGACACTGCAGTCGGTGACTGACGGGGTAACGCCTCTAGACTGACCGCAATTGAAATACGTACTTATCGTGAATTTTCAAGCGAATGTTTTTCTAAAATAAAACTATAAATATCAGGCTGAAATGAGGTCGATTAAATCGTAAGGAGACAAGTGCGTATATGCGTGTGAATCATTCATACGATGCCACGTATTGCATTCTAGTTGGCGATTCAATTCAATGAGTCAATTAAAATTCAGATAATGCGTTGCCGACGTCTGGCCGGATCATCCATATTTCTAACGCGCGTTTCGCATCCTGCGTAGCTCTGAGCACGCACTAGGAAGTGTCCATCATGTGCAATACATATATTATAACTAATATAATGTTAACTAGTGTATTGTCTCCTTTCTTTTACGAAATTTCGGCTTATGAACATTATTTACAGAACCAATTCAGATCCGTAATCATAAAACATGCGCGAAAGAACGATTTTTTAAAAGTACCTATGCCTTTAACGACTGCGTTTTAAAGTTAATGCCAGCCTGTATGGTAACTAATACTAGGTTATTTTAAGATAATTATTCCCATCGCAGGTTGTTATCTATTTGTAGTGTGGCGCCAGACCGCATTCCAGCAGGAGCTGGGATATCGCCTTAATGCCCTACCTTCAGCTAGTGTAGGCTAAAAATAGAACCTGCCGGGGTACACGACCTTCCCAGCTAATGGAAAATAGATGAGCCCTCCCGTAGACTCTAACAAAAAATACATATTTCATTCAGTACAACACTTTTATGCGTGTACTAGTGACTATATAAGCAACAACGGATGTTGGGTAGCATTCAATATTATTTTACGAGGAAACTTTTTGAAGTATATGTGAAAGTTCTTTTGAAAGCTCTCTATCATATCATAGCCTACTTTATAAATAGTTTACATCCTGCTTATGCACATCGACATTAATTCGAGACGATTCGAAGATAGGTACCAGTTCCCCAGCGTATCGGGCCCTTAGATGATTCAGCCTTAATAGGAAAATTGCTGCGAAACATCGAAGCCGGCCGCCGCGTAACATTGGCCTTACCGCGCTCACGACTTGCAGACGTGCATTTGAATCCATAATAATCTCTATCATTATTTTGTCAGACCACTAATTGCGCATTTTCGTCTTTCCAGGATGAAGGTCTTACTATTATGCTTGGCCTTCGCGGCTGCAACTCTGGCGATGCCAGTAGCCGAAGAGAAGCCTGATGTAGCTGCACCACCTGCACCAGTCGCTGCATCTAAATCGGAGGAGGTTGTTAATGATCAACCTGCTCCAGTTGAAGAAAAAAAAGCTGAAGAAGTACCAGAGTTGAAGAAACCTGAAAAACAACCTGAAGTTAAAGACGCACCCGTAGAAGAAATAAAGTCCGAGGTTAAAGCCGAAACAGCTGAAAAGACACCGGAAGTTAAAAGTGAAGAAGTTGTACCAGAATCCAAATCGGCAGAACCTGAAACTGAAAAGAAGCCTGAACCTAGCGAGGTTGCAGAGTCTAAACCAGAAGAGAAAGCTGCAGAGCCTGAAGCCAAAATACCCGAAGAACCCAAAGCAGCTGAAGTACCTGCTATTGTAAATGAGGTAGCTAAAGATGCATCTGCTAAATCAGCGGCGGTGGAGGAAAGCATTGATATTGTTAACGCAGTGAAAAATGACGCTAGTATCGCTGACGATGTCATAATGACGATGCATGACGTTATGATTCCCATCCCAGAAAAGAAAATTGACTTGCCTGAGATTGTATCAGAACCTAAAAAGCCTGAATCATTGACACCAGCAGCAGAGCCTGTTAAACCTGAAGTAAGCAAAGCTGAAGAACCGAAAATCGAAGCTAAGTCGGGAGAACCCGCCTCGGACGCTACTCCTGATGCACCCAAATCAGAGGAAAGCCCTGCTGCATCTGAAGACAGCCTGCGCGTAGTTCGCAATACTGTCGATGGAAAACTGGTTGTTCCTGCTGAACCTGAGCAAACCGTGGAAAGCAAACCTGAACCTACTGCCGAGAGCAAATCTGAGCCTGCTGTTGAAAGCAAATCTGAGCCTGCTGTTGAAAGTAAATCTGAGCCTGCTGCTGAGAGCAAATCTGAGCCTGCTGCGGAGATAAAGCCTGAGCCCGTTGCGGAGATCAAAACAGAGCCTGCCGTAAAGAGTCAATCCGAGACCGTAGTCGAGAGCAAACCTGTGACTGCTGACGAGAGCAAAGCTGTGCCTGCTGCTGAAGAATCCAAACCAGAGGTTCAGTCAACTGAAGTAGCCAAAGAAGCAGAAAGTCCCAAAGAGGAAAAGAAGGACGAGGCCGAAAAGAAAGAATCAAAATCAAGCGAACCTGCTGTAGCATCAGAGCCTATCGTAGAAACCGTCGCTAAAGCAGAGGCTGCGCCTGCGCCCGCGGCCGAGGAGCCAAAGGTTGAGGACAAAGAGCCTAACAAGAGCGAACAAACCCCAGCTAAACCTGAAGAAAAAGAGAAACCTCAAAACGACAAACCTACAAGCTCAAGCTCTGAGGAAAGCGCGGAGAGTGCAGAATCGAAAGAAAACTCATCCGAAGAGAAAACCGAATCTTAAATAAGTAGTGTGGTGGCGTGCGGCGGCGGACGTGTGTCGACCTCCCTCGACACGCGCCCCCCGCCCGGCGGCCCGCCCCGCCGCGTGCGATGAGTGCATGCGAGTGACGAGTGAGTGTGACTGAGTGTACGACGCAACACGCGCCGAGTGCGTAGATATCTCCGACTATTCATTAGATCTAGAGACTATTTAAATAGCCGAACCGAAAAATTACCTACGTTGTAATTATTATTTGTCAAAGTAAATTATCGAATTTCTGGTACTATAAGTAATAAAATATGTTTTTATAATTACGTGTTTTTATTTTATTTCTACAAGCACGATGTCCTTTGTGGCTCTCGATTCTGGATATAAGTAAGTACGGTCAACTGCACATCAGTACTAGAAGCTGAACTAACAAAACTGAAGGTTTACTACTGCAACTACGAAGTAAGCTTACCTCGTGACCGCAACGAAATAAACGCGCTATCAAAGACCATGGACGCGAACGAGTGGTTCACCGTACATTGCTAGTAGATAGCTCAGCTTTGTAACAACCCTCTTGATTATTGAAATCGAGCTATGCTATATTGGCATATGCAAATGAACAATTTTATTTAATACTAGTGGGCCTGGCAGACGTCGTCCTGCCCTTAAACTAAAAAGTCCTACAACGCAACTGCAGCGCCACCTACCGGGTCCAATTGTGAATCTAAACCATTCTCGAATTCACTGGAACACACACAAAAAGTTTTATCAAAATCAGTACAGCCGTTCACGCACAGAAGATTTTTATATATAAGACTAGCTGTGCCCACGGTTTTGCTTACACTTAGGTCCAGTGTAACGAAAATAAGTACATGGGTACATACATTATACTATGTCAACACAATCCTCCAAATGAGCGTTGTTTTGTTGGTGGTCGCAAGCGCGACTACTGAAAGTTGTGACATTTGTGTGTAAACGCCCCAAGTCTGGATTTGTGCCCACTTGGCAATTAGTTAGCGTCCTACCTGGGTAAACAAATATTAGGCGAAAGGAGGTTGCATAATTATGACTTTGGTACGGTCAGCAACAAAAGATCAACACTATTACATTTTCAAGACGCAAAAACTAATACGATGTAAGTAATACTTTACAGTATTTCAGATCATAGTCAAGAGTTTATTTTATCTTGATTTTCTACTTTGTCCGTATTTCCTTCTGTTCAAGAATTATGTTTATAAAAAATAAATAAAATAAAATTCATTTAATTCAGGCAAGACCCATATCAGATAACATAAAAATAAAGAACACAATACTGCCACAACAAATCGAAAAACAATGTCAAAAGTCGTATCCATTAAAAAAGTCACAGAGTTAGAATAAAAATGAAATGAAATGATTTATGATTGAAATATCTGAAGTGTTAATCGACTTTCATTGCTGACCGTACACACACCTAAGGCTTTGTAAATTAATAAGATGTGATGCCAAAATTCACTTATTTATTTTAGTTATTATATTCAGAGTATCAGAGTTTTTTTCTCAATCTAACAAAAAGCATCTTCAACTGCTGTCAAGAAACTGTCCTTCGTATTACATATAACCATATTGGAACGCAAAAAGCTTTGTAAATGAATAAGATGTGATACCAAAATTCATTTATTTTTCATAGTTCCCCCAAATTATTTTTTCTCTATCTAACAAAAAGCATCTTCATCTGCTATCAAACAATTGACCTTCGTATTATAACCATTTTGAAACATCTATACGTTGTTTTCGGAAGTAGATATTTATGAAGATAGGCAACATACAGTTAGCCGTAGATGGACTAAAAGGCGAACCAAATTTTCATAATTTCAACAGGATCTGTTTGCTATTTCCGTTAAAAAGAGGACCGCCTTCAAAAACTACAAACTGATAAATAACTTTAGCACAGAACACACTGTATGACTTTAGTTTCGGAAGTCTTTTATTTTTTATTTTATTTATTAAGGGATAATAAACAACTACAACATAAATAATACATAACGTTAACAAACTTTTAGTAGCAAAGTTGCAGTCCACTGCATTATCCTCATATAAAACATATTAAAAGATCAATGGTTACCACTAAATAAGCATTACCAACTTTGACAAATATTTTAAAATAAATTAATAAGTTATTATAAAACTTCAAAACCAAATCAGGAACACAAACAATTTCATTAACTTAAATTATACAATAAATAACTAATAACAATACAAAACAAAACAATCAATCAAAAATCAATCAATCAATCAATCAATCAATCAATCATTCAATCAATTATCATTAGGATAAAATTTTCATACTATAAGATTTAAATTTATAAGTCGGTGGCTTTGTTCTGTTTGTTGTTTTGTATTGCCACCGACTTCCGAAACTAAAGTCATGTGTGTTCTATGCTAAAGTTATTAATCAGTATTTAGTTTTGAAGGCGGTTTCTTTTTTCAAAAAAGTTTTTATTTCCCACTTTTTAGTGCCTCCTTTTCACCCAAATCCATAAAGAAACGGCAACACAGTTAAAACAGAGATTGAAAGTCCTTCAAAGGTGGAAAGATGGAAGAAACGAAAACGTATTCTCGGTTATTGTTATTTTTATCAAAAAGCGCTGAATACATTAATTGTTTGTTGTATACTAAAACCTTCTTCAGAATG
Source organism: Charanyca ferruginea (assembly GCA_947361185.1). Classification (NCBI taxonomy): domain Eukaryota; kingdom Metazoa; phylum Arthropoda; class Insecta; order Lepidoptera; family Noctuidae; genus Charanyca; species Charanyca ferruginea. The sequence continues at coordinate 17,641,911 of OX376070.1, read as the reverse complement.
TAACAAACCCTTTTCTGCAAACCACATCAAAATCGGTTCACCCAAACGGGAGATAATAGTACGTCGATAAACATACATACAAACATACGGGTCGAACTGAGGACCTCCTTTTTTTAGAAGTCGGTAAAAAAAAATATTTTCATCTAACGGCGGCCAAAGCTTAATAAAGGGTAATATTTTTGCGTATTGAACTAAGTATATTTTTATATTGGTATATTTTAAGTCGACAGTACTTATCAATATCAATAACTATTAAACCAACACAAAGATCATGTCAACCACTAGCCTTACAATTGAACTTGAAATTAGAGTCCATGTCCGTCGAGTTCTTAGGTTGTATAAGAGCAGAATACTAATAATATGGACATCACGTGCAGTAGGCTGCTAGAATACGTTATGATAGGTAATGTGGTGCAACATTAGTTACTATGTACTTCCTAAAAGACACCAAGGTGGATCAATTATTTATGTTTCTATAGTGCTTACGCATAGGTGATCACTATAGCTTCCGCAAGTGGCTTCGCTCGCGTGGTGTGTTGATAAAAAAAGCGGCCAAGTGCGAGTCGGACTCGCCCATGAATAATAATATAAAAGTTCTTGTAGTTCGTTGTAACTTCGATCGATGTTTTAATAAAAGTGTATTTTTTTAAATTGCCGTCCAATTTTCGGTGGAAGTTGTTTCGATGTACCTACATCATATATTTTTTTTAGTTTAATCATTCTCTTATTTTAGAAGTTACTGGGGGGGGGTGAGTGAGACTCTTGAAAAATTGAGTTTCAGTTCTAAATATGGGGATCCCCAAAATGTATAGTTTTTTTTCTATTTTTGTGTGAAAATCTTAATGCGGTTCATAGAATACATCTACTTACCAAGATTCAACAGTATAGTTCTTATAGTTTCGGAAAAAAGTGGCTGTGACAAACGGACGGACGGACGGACGGACGGACAGACAGACAGACAGACAGACAGAGTTCAGAAACTCCACAGGGTAAGGGTGTTACTACACCAATCGATCGATTGTCGATCGATGCCATCAATTGACATCGATCGACGTTGATCGATTGGTGTGGTAGCTTTAGCTGATCGACGGATACCGTTCCACTAAGTAATCGATCGATTACCGGTCGATGGCATCGGTCGACGTTGATCGATTAACCCCAGCTATAATCCATCAGTAATAATAATCAAGCAGCTCGATCGATGTCGACTAATAAATTCTACCATCGATCGATGCCGTCGATCGACAATCGATCGATCGATTGATCTGGTAGAAACAATCGATCAACGTCGACTAACCCATTCTATGATCGATCGATGTCGACGATCGGCGATCGATCGATTGGTCTGGTAACACCCTTAAGCGTACAGTCATCGGATGACATGACATGACTGTGTCGATGGAGTTGCACGCTAATGTGTCGCTAGTTATAGCATTTGAGTATTTGGCCAATACTGCATCCGTCCCACACAATTAGCTTGCACTGTTGCAACAGGTGCCACGGGTGCTGCCTTACTGATGTTGCACGTTGGAGTTTTCCTCGCTCGTCATATTAAGAGGTAATTCAAAGACTGAAGTGCCGTCCGATCAACCTAACATTACAGTTTCTTAACCTAATGAGATAGCTAGCCACACACATATATTAGTACCTACATATCCATAGAACATAACTTCTACGCACAAAATAAAATAAAAATATAACCCAATAACACTACAACCGAAAGTTAAGTTAACCTATTATATAAATTTATTTATTTATACTTCATGCACAAAGGTACAAAGGCTATTCATTTTAATAATAATTTTGATGATAAGCTTCCTCTCTCCTACTTGCTTATTGACTGTGCCTGACAGGGTCCATAATGCCACATAATATAACATAATTAATGTAAAGCTCACATTGTGGAATGTAATAAAGTATTGAGTACCACACCGTGGCAATGTAGCAGCGATTCCAGAGGAACCCAGGTTTTGGTATAAAAAATTGCAGGGACTATACCAGCGATTTTTTTGTCTGAACTAAATTAAAAGTTTTGCCTGTACCACCAGGGGCATGATGCCATGGAAAATAAACCCGCCCCTTCACCACTCTCAGCTCGTCATTTTGTGATAAATTTATTTTTGCTTGGGTAGCAGATGTAGGTCAGTTTCGCAGACATGGGCGTCTAATATAATAATAATAATATGTGGGGACATTTCAAACACGGCCATCTGACCCCAAACTAGGGAGACCCTGTAGTATGGGTGTCAGACACCTGATATACAAACACAAATACATTTATAAATACATACATATATAGATAAACAACACCCAGAGACAAGGCAAACACAAGTGCTCATCATACAAATATTTACCCTGGGCGGGAATCGAACCCGCAACACGCTGCGCAGCAGTCGATCGCTCAGCCACTGCGCCAACCTTGTCGTCAATAAGTTTAAGGTATATAAGGTGTAGGTATACAGTAATGGTGGTAAGGTAACGTAAGGCGAGACAAAGAAAAATAATTAACAGTTGACATCTGACATACAAGTCATAACAAAATAATAAATATTGTATTTCAGCTAATTCTATGAAAACGAGAAATATTTTTAAAAGAAAACAATAAAAAAGGATGTTCAATGACACGGATTACATGTAAGTAGTATAGCATATACTATACGTTGCCAAATACGCCAAAAATATGGCCAAATTACATAAAATATTTTAAAATTGTACCCTATGTGTTTTTCTGATGTATAAGCTACTTAACTGTAAAGTTTCATCAAAATCAGTTTAGAAGTTTTTGCGAGAAATATTAACAAACATCCATCCATCCTCACAAAACTTTCGCCATTATAATATTAGTAGAATTGTTGTGGTGTGTGTGAGGTAACGAAACGAAGCTGATTATTTTTATTTGAAATTCTACAATTGACACAATTAGAAGAGCGCTAACTCTAAAAAGTTGATTGAGTTTAACTTGGAAATTGGTACAGACAGCGTCATCAACTGCTTACCCCCCACTATACTGTTTTTCACTATATTATACTTTTTACTGTCGGACAAATAAACAGTATAAAAAAATACTGTTTTATAGTGCATGCAGTGCAGGCCTCCCTAGTTTCAGAACGAAAACGCATTTTGAAAAAATTGTAGGTCATTTAAATTTGCATAGACTGTAATGCACATTTAAATGACCTACTATTGTATTGGCATGGATGATTTATATTCAGAATTAGAATAGTTCAAAGTAATTTATGAAAGAGTATCAGAAAAGTGGAAACATTAATTGATAGTAAACACTTCAGAAGAATTTAAAATATTACAAAAATATTACTTTCTGTTCTCGCCACAGAAAGAGCTTTTTCTGTCATGAATGCAAAGTCCAGTGCAGGGTCCAATCTTTCGTAGTCTCCCCTGTAGTCCTATGAAGTACATATTTTTTTAATGGTGCTGTTGGAATTACTAAGAAAATGAAAAAATATTTTATGCAGTGATTTATCGAGATAAAATACGTGGCTTTTAAATTACGAGACAAAAACATGAATAAAAAATCTCATAGTAAACCAGAAGTGAACTTTTAAACCGTTTTTTTTAATCTTTTTCTTCAACGAATTACTAAATCCTGCCATGATCCTTTTTTGTGCTATTGCCGTCGCCACCCTGTATACATATACATATACAAGAGTTTCTCGTTTAAAGGTATTTAGATAAGCTGTTTAGACACTAACATAGGGGCATTATGTATTAATATTACGGTGTATGTATATTCCGTTTTATATCCTATTTCATTATCTTTATGCGGCTATGGCAACTGCGACCAGAGCTGATCTATTGTAATCACCGCTTGTTTTGGTTAAAGATTGCCACCAAACCAGCAGCAGCTTTATATCCTAACTTAAGTCCCAAGTAACCTATCGCCATCTATCGGGCATAATTTAAACACGTGTTGGTGTTCCTTACGAGTATTGAGGTCGCACAGTAGGTAGACTAGTTAGGTTTTGTAATTATAAATACCTCATTAGTCAGCATACGGCAGGTGAGGACTCCCAGCGACCACCAGTCTACGGCATGTCCGTAGGGTTCGCGGGTCAGCACTTCAGGGGCTGTCAACAACAGATGTCATCAAGTTAGGGATTGTCAGCTACAGTGGAGACAGTATTGGTGCACGATTTATCGATTGTCTGCTGTATTGATACGAGAGTAATTATCATGTTTTAAAACCAGCAGAAGCAAACGTCAATATATTAATCGCAAGTTATCTGCATGGCTTGATGATTGCTGATATATTGACGAAAAGAAAAAACAAAATATTCTAGTTTCCCTTAGAGAACTGGAGGGATTTTAATGTTCAATTAGTATCGAGTTTTGCATACGTCATACGTGATTCATCCCAATTCGCCCTATTTTACGGTACGAATTATGTACAGAGGCCAGCACAACAAGCTGCAACAATCTGTGAAATTTCTTTGATATATTTTCAACTTTATTACAAAAAGATTAGGTTCATATTCAATTGGGAAAATTTGACAGTTCAGTATGGCTTGATGTGCTGGCGTCTGTACCTACAACAGTTGATTTCTATAATCAATAGCAGCACCAATTTAATCTCAGAAAAAAAAAGCTGTTACAAGTACCATTCACACTTCTTGTGCTCTACGTAGCAGTCATTCCTTCATTCACGCTTAAATATATCATTAATAATTATAACAAAATAATTACTTTTCTATGAAAGGAACTCCTTGATGACGTGTAGCACACGAAGTCCTCTCGTCTTTCACTTTCCGACACAGCACAACACGTATTCAAAAACTTTACGCCTCGTGTCAGTCATTCGAATTTAGGACTTACAGCAGTTTCAATAAAAGTGACAATGCACGTTCCACGAATTTAATAATGAGTAAGTTTTTTTTTGAAAGAGAATGTAATAGTGAAGGTTTCATGTGTAGTGGTTATATACTATTTCCCTGCCCGTGCCACATAAATATTACACACATCATTCCCTCTCACTCGCACAGTATAATTGTATGTCAGTGACAGGGAATGATTAGTGACACTATTATAAATTTACTAGTTCTAACTAAATAGTTCGAGTCGTTTACTTCATGTTAGCTATAAATAATGATAATTCTCCAGTGTTGAGGCAAAGAGTACATAATCACTTGTGTTGACGTATATCTATATGTACACGGTTTTATTTCAGTGTGTGCGTGTATATGTTAAGCCTTTAGAGGATAATTAGCAACAGAAACGTATATCTTCTAATGTAACTCTCTACGACTCCAGCGAAACCAATTCAGTTGGCATACAAAAAAAACAAAAATAAATACTTCATCATTTATTCACTTATATATAAATTATATCACAAGACTAAGATTTTAGCTTATTTTTTTTTTGAACTTATACATCACAACATATATACTTCCTGTTTCATTTATCATAAACTCTAATATGTAACAGCCGTAATTACACGCGATTCGTGAATTCCATAGTTCTAAAACATCTTTTTTAAATAAGGCCATAGCGAGTGCAATGATATAATATTTTACAATGTGCTCGACATAACACACTTACACTACACGAGGCACACTATCAAGGTATCAATAGAATAAAATATATTGTCGTTATCACCTGGTTTTTGTTTGTAAACGTTTTGAAATCATTATAATTTTAAGGTACTCACTGATATGAAAATTTCATATGGATATCATAGTAAATCTTTGAGTAAAAGATATTGTTTCACATGCCTTGTCAATATCTATCATAAAATTTTACTTTGTTCGTCTTTAGCAATGTTCGTTATTATAATAAAATATCAACATTGCTCATGAACAAGCTATCTTTTAACTTAATTAGTAAAATATTTAAAAGAATTTGAATAATAAGATCGTAAAGCATGTACAGCCTCATCTTTGGTGACAAAACAATTCTGATAAATATTTTGTAATAGGTACAAGTGATTAGATAGGCCTAGAGACGTGATACACTAAAGCTAGAGTCACAAAATGAGGTAGGATAGTAAATCAGAATTTTATGGATGGACTTTGTTCAGTCCTTTAGAGAAAAAAAAAAACAACAAAAGCAACTGACTCTGGCATAAAAACATACATATTATAACGTTAAATATTGTAAAGAATAAAGTTATCCTAAAATATGTTCTGTTGCAAGTCATGGATTCATATGCTTTTCTTTCACGACGCTCTGCGAGTCACGCTACAATAAATTAAGACATAATTAACAAAACATCGTCAAAGTAAAAAGATCGCAAACTAAGTATTAGAACAAGGGGATGATAAAATGACGTTACGGTTTAAATTTGATTACTCGCCTTACCGTCACTTAACACTACATGAGACATTCCACGGACCGCACCTACCCTAACATTTTTATATAATACATGAAGGATCACTGATCATCTAGTACATTCTATACGAATAAAGCTCTCTCAACAAACTGCTTGAAACATTCGAACAACTTAAGTGACGACTATCTATGCTATTTACAATATTTATAATACACATTCATAAAAATTACTGACAATATATAACTACTTAAGTCGTAATACTATTTCAATATAATAATAATAATTCAATCTTTTCTAGATTCACACTCGTAATCAAAAATTCAATATATTTTTTACATTTTTTAAATATTTCTGAATTATTCTCGGCGATATCACAAAGCGATCATTTAAATATAAGTGAATAGTCAAATGACTATACTAAAAGAGTACAGGGTGACTCGAAGCGTGACTAAACTTAAAAGCGTTAGTAGTCAAGAAAACATTTAGTGCCACCTCATCAACAAAAACTCAAGTGTTTAATTATAATTCATACAAAACTAACTATTACTTACACAATCAAATTTCTAGGTAACTATTAAGTCTACATCAAACTTCTGCGAATGCTTGAGAAAACGTTCTATATAAAAAACCTTACTAATAAACAACAGACGAATCCAAAGCTTAACTAAACGACAAAATGAATGGACACATCAACCAGCCTTCCGAGTCATAGCTCTGTTATTACAACTAAAGTTAAAACTAACATTACAACAGACAAAATCTCCGATTAAATAAAAGATTATTAGTTAAGGGGGCACCGAGCTTCTGGCGCTAATCGATTTTAGGTATTCTATGCGCTCCGTGTATGTGTGCGCAAGGCACACATTCACGCGCCGCGCGCCGCCGCACGCGACACTCCGTGCGTCGATCGACTAGCGAGGGTGCTACAGTATTTACGAATTATAATGCTGGCACTTCACATGGCGTATTTGGGCAAATATTCGCCTTATTTGAATAATACAAAATCGACTATATTTCAATGACTATAGGGTACATTTTGTATTATTCAAATAAGGCGAATATTTGCACAAATACGTCATGTAAAGTGCACCAATAACGATTTCAAATATCTACTTTTATTAAAAAAATATTCAAACATTTAAATACTAGTTTAATAATTACTATTTATCTTACTACTTATTAATTTAATAATTTACTGTGGGTAAGTAAGTAGGCACCTATCCTAGGTACTTTCTAGGTAAGTACCCATATAGTAATCGAATAACACTTACCTAATTACATTTTATGATAGTATAGGTATATTCTAAGTACAATAGAAACTCTAAAAAGTGAACTCAATAATGTAAAATAATAGAACAGCTAAGTATATAGGGTGAACATCTCAGTAGTCGACCCTTTATTTTCAAATTCAAAAATATTTATTCTTCAATGTAAATTCAATACTTTTTGAATGTCAAACCAGAACCTAAAAAAAAATACATAGATGACGTAGGTATTAATTTCTTCACCAAAAATTATACACAGATGACGTATTAGTTTCTTAATTTTTGGAGGATTGGCGCAATTAGTGTAGGTAGGGTATGTAGGCTCAGACCAATTAAAAGTATAGACGGAACATAGCGCTCATAAAAGTGTGGCAAGTAATATGAAGACGATTCGGTGATATTATTATGAAGACGGCCGCTCGGTCACAGTAATCTTTTCTGTGGCTCGGTAGTCTGCCGCGCCGCGAGTGATTGAGAGCGCATGACGTAGTTTTGGTAAAATGAAAATTGCGAAATTATGCCGTCGCTTGTCAGTCATAAACCGCTGCAAAAAAAAACACGTTTTCTAAATAAGTATAAAGGGATTACTTTTCACAAGTAGGTAACGGATTTTCTGCATAGTTTAAACCAAATCGCAAAAGTAAGTTTAAATATTTATTTTATTTAAAAAAAAACATTGCTCCACTTTAGGAATTACTCCTGTGTCGTTTACAAACATATAAACTCACATACACAAACAGCCAGACCCGGAACAACTATCTGTAGGCCATACAAATATTTGTTCAGTGCGGGAATCGTATCCACGACACGCAGCACAGTCGATCGCTCAACCACTGCGCCAACCGTGTCGTCGAAAAATATATCATTAGGTACACTTACGGTGTGCGTTTCGACCGCGCGGCCACGGCGATATTTCGAAAAAAGAACTATTCCAAGATTATGTACAATTTTGTAAAAGCTGATTCCCAAAACCATAAATTTGTCAAAGTTATGGTTACAAAGTTATAAGGGTTTGAACGTGGCCGCGCCATTGAAACGCAGAGAACCGCGCGGCCACGGAGATCTTTAAAACTAAGCGTAGCAGAGACCTGAAATTCAGGTAAATAACAGATAGAATTTGTAAAAAAAAATTAAAAATACAGAAAAAATCCTAGGTTTATACTTTAGGAGCTGCATGACAAAATCCCCATGACCGCGCCATTGAAACGGTGAATAACACGTTATCGCCGATATCACGGTGAAAATGCATCGCAGACGTCTGAAATTCATTGTAAAATCTAGATTTGAATTTGTCGAAATTTGAAAAAATACATCAAAATGTCCTAGGTTTATATTTTCGGACCTGTAAGACTAAAACCCCATGGCCGCGCCATTGAAACGGTGGAAAACACGTTATCGCCCATATCTCGCTGAAAAAGCCTCGCAGAGGTCTGAAGTTTTTTGTAAAACCTAGATTTGAATTTGTCAAAAATGGAACTAAGTTTTGATTATCTATCGAAAAAAGTAAGTGTTAGCGAGATCTTTTTCTGTAAACAACACCAACATGGGGTTTTTGTCTTGCAGCTCCTAAACCTAGGATTTTTTTTAATTTTTTTTTTACAAATTCAATCTTTTATTTACCTGAATGTCAGGTCTCTGCTACGCTTAGTTTTAAAGATCTCCGTGGCCGCGCGGTTCTCCGCGTTTCAATGGCTCGGCCACGTTCAAACCCTTATAACTTTTTAACCATAAATTTAATAAATTTATGGTTTTGGGAATTAGCTTTTACAAAATTTTACATAATCTTGACTTTGACTTTGACATTGACTTTGATAAATGCTTTGACTTTGACTTTGTATTATTATTGTCTTCAAAATGGTCTGTTTCTCTTTCTATACTAGCCGGCAGTGAAATGCCAACAACTGGTACATTTACCCTATAATTAGAAAAAAGATACAGAGAACGATTCAATTTAGCGAATTTGCCCACCTGTGGTGTATTGTTGAAATATCGTAAATAGTACTTAGTTATATTGTTAGTACGTAGGTACAGACACCAGCCCATCAAGCCGTACCTAATTGTCAAATTTTCCTAATATATTATGATATGAATATGAACCTTATTCTTTTGTAATAAAGTTCAAAATCTATTAAAGAAATTTGACAGATTGTTGTGGCTTGATGTGCTCAGTGCTGACCTAAGTACCTAACCGAGTACTTAGGTACGAAACAACAGGAGCATTCTCTTTGAGTTCAAAATTCTCAGCCTGTAGACGTCTTGCTCTAGAAAGATACATTTTGGCTAGTGATCGATGATTTTGGCTGAGCGATTGACTGCTGCGCAGCGTGTTGCGGGTTCGATTCCCGCCCAGGGAAAATATTTGTGTGATGGTCACTTGTGTTTTCCTTGTGTTTGGGTGTTGTTTATCTATATATGTATGCTTTTAAAAAAATATTTGTGTATGTATATCAGCTGTCTGACACCCATACTACAGGGTCTCTCTCAGGTTTGGGGTCAGATGGCCATGTGTAAAATGACCCCACATATTATTATATTATATTATTATTTTTAAATTGTTTTTAATGCATCCCATTAAAAAAAAACGTACCACCCTGTAACGCAATCAGATACGAGTTTTACTTACTTTATTTTTTCATTGTAAGCGAATAGAATTCTGTTTTCGCCAAGCAATTCTTTTCTTTGTTTACTTTGTTCTCCATTTAAAATAAATTGAATTAACATAAAATTCTTCGTTATATTTTTAAAACCGTGCGTAAGCGTAAGCGACACAAGCTCCCCGTCTGATGGCCGAAGCAAGACTAAAGCGGACAGGAGGGAAGCGTGGCGGCTCTAGTTAGATTGGGTAGAACACGAGTTAATTTAGGTATTTCCTTCGTATTATTAAAACAAATACACATTTTGAAAAAGTAAAATATATATGCGATAGAGAACATGTAGTTTTGTTATTATTTAAAAACAGATGACCTTTCGTGAAGTATTTACGACGTAGTAAGGGTTTATTTTGTTATTAAGAGATTACTTTGGATTTTTTTTCTATCGAGAAAACTTCAAGTGATCGTGTTTCTAACGCCTATGAAGTATAGAGTGAATCCTCTAATATCTTATATATGAATTGCATGACAAAAGGATAAGTAATAACGATGTAACAAGGAATCAAACGAACGCAATTATTTAGCAATTACGTATCGTTCCTTCGGTACCCCCTTAAATACGACGTCTAGAAGTGGCTCGGCTCGTCCCGGCTAGGGGAGTGTATGAGCGAAACATACGATACTTTGATTATTCTGTAACTAAGATTAACAACCTCAACCATTTATAAGATACCATAGATACGCAGGAACTCCTACTATAAATAGAGACCTACACGATTATGAAACACAAAAGAGTTTAGTATAAGCTAACAGTCAGTAATAAAGCTGACATATAGTCATTAAAGTTACACAAAACATTGATTGCAACGATAACTACGACACGCGTTTGTGCAACATACAAAACATAAGTACAGAAATGACACAGAGATATTAGATTCAGATGTAATGTATTGTCAAATACAAATACAGTTTCAATATTAAATCAATTAACTCATCACAGTGATTGTTATATACACGTCATGTCCATAGTAAAAATAAATCACACATTAAATTTTAAAATTTGTAGTAAAATAATATTATGTATTGCGTTAAAATAGACGATGGCGCCGCCATCTACATGAATATAATTTAGTTTACTTCCAAAGATTATAAAAATTGGTGTTAATTAGGTCACATCAAGGCGTCTGTATCACGCACAGTTAAAGTATAAAATCCTGCGGCGTGGAGCAACGTGTAACATCGTGGAATATGAACACAATGAGCATCACAAGGAGAGCGTGTCTCGTATGAGCTTGCGCACCGTGTTGCCGACAGACGTGGGCGGCGCGCCCGACAGGTTGTAGTGGATCTTGAACAGGTAGGGCTGGATGTCGGCGTACGACGTGTCGAAGATGAGGTCGGCGTCGGAGCGGCTCGGCATCTTGGGCACGTACTCGTGCCGGTTGATGATCTCGGTGATGAACACGATCTTGTCCTGCAGCATCTCCACGACGTTCTCGTGCTTGCTGTGCATGTCATGCTCGTTGCGCGCCTCGGTGAGCTCGCAGTACACGGTCCACACCTCCCAGGGCACGCACTCGGGCTGGAAGGGCCAGCGCGCGCGACGCTTCTGGAAGAACTCGAGGGAGATGGAGCCGCGCGGCGGGGCGACGCTAGCGTCGGCGCCGCGCAACAGCGACGAGAAGTCGGAGATCTCCCGTCGCACGCTGCGCCCGAGCGCCCCCGACTCGCAGCACACGTACGTGAAGTCGATGAAGTCGCAGTCCACGTCCACGTAGCTCACGGTGCGGATGGAGTAGCTCTCCTCGTTGTTGTACGTAAATTTGCCGCTCGAGCGGTGGAACAGCACCGTGTGGAAGATGCAAGCGACTACCTCGTCCACCTGCCTGCCCTCCATCGACAGTTCGAACGCGATAGTACGAGCGTTCATGTTGCCGGCGTCAGTGGGCCGACGCAACAGTGCGAGCCGCTACTATCGACATAATCACTCAAACGTCTTCCCTTACTGACGGCTCCACTGTGTCAGACACGCAACGGATACGGAGCGAGCGATGCACTGTGCCATTTTTAAATTATGAAACGAGTCAACTCCCGCACTGAAATGGAGAATGACCGTTTTAGTTTGGCGTGTTAATTAAAACTATGGTAACAGCTATTTGTGTTCCTATTGCGTAAGCACAACATTGCCCTATGCGCCGTTTTCTAGTCAAAGTTTTAAGAAGCTTCAATTCCATATTCTGTGAATCCCATGAAAATAACAGTATATTGTGACTATGTAAACTCACCCATATACTTCAGCGTGCCGCAGAGCGTGGTGGTGCGCGATCCGATGGAGAGCCACTTAGAGAGTCCAAAGTCGATCAAGCGTATGTGACAGTCAGAATCGAGTAGAATGTTCTCCGGCTTCAAGTCTCGGTATATAACGCCAGCGTTATGAAGGAAATCTGGAAATTCATCAAATGTAGTACTATTAATTAATTATGAAATAAAATGATTACATTTTATTAACATTTTCGACATCATCCTCATTCGTATTAATTTGCATTCCAAAATTATATAAGGTTTACTTTGGCATCAAAGATAATTATGCAAAATCTGGGAGTACTTATAAACCTCTGTCAACATCTTTATGGAATATAGGCGAGATGGTATCTTATTTTTCGGGGTTTATAAAAATACACTACTTCTAATATTTAGTTTTTATGTGTCGCAAGGATGAGTTTGAAAGGATAGCCAACTGATATGCCCTGATAACAACATAGTGGTGTGACCTGTCACTAATCCATTTGGTTATCTTGCTTTTGATGGTCTTTTCATATTTAAAAGGTCCATTGTTGAAATTCGATGGCTATTCGATATTTATCATGATGATAATATTCAATACTAATCAGCCGTGTGGTGCCGGCCGCGAATAGCATCACCCCATTTCTACACGTGGGTGTCGTAGAGGGATATTGACCAGAAGATGGGCTGCGATCGACAACATGCATCGGCCAAGCATGGCGATTACGGCAAAAACCCCCCTTGGGGGAGACCTATGCCCAGCAGTGCACGTCTAATGGTTGACATGATCATGATGATAATAATTAAAAAATTGGCTACTCACCAATAGCAATAGCAATTTCAGCGACGAATATCTTGACGAGGTCTTCAGGTAACCTGCCGTATTTGTCGAGTAGAGCCAACAGCTCGCCTCCAGGAATGTATTCTGAAACTGTAAATGCTCATGATAATACATGATCTTGTTTTGTTTTTGCGTGTAGCATATTAATGTTTTTTCGTGTTATATTTTTATTCTGTGTGTGTGACTTAGCTATCACATTAGGCTAAGTGCCCCGTAATGGCAGTTTTTAAGGTTTTTGAATAAGTAAATGTAAATATATTGTCGGACAGCCAGGCTGTACTACAAGCTCTAAACAGCTACACGATCAACTCCGGACTGATACACGAATGCCATCAGAGACTGAACGAGGTGGGTATTCTTAATGATACAACCATTCAATGGATCAAAGGACACAGCGGTTCGCGCGGTAACGATGGTGCGGACGAGCTCGCTAGAAGGGGATCGAGTATGACCGCGGTGGGTCCGAAACCCATAGTGCCTCTCCCCTTCGGTCACCTGTGCACCATGGTAAGAACAAGTACCAAGGATCTACACCAAAGACTGTGAACCGAACATGGCGAGTGCAGGCAGGCCAAGGAGGCTCTTCATGCGATTGAGGGCCGCTTCACGAAGCAAGCCCTGCGACTGTCCAAACAACAGCTAAGTGCAGTCACAGCCGCCATAACTGGCCATGGGTTTTTCAAAAACTTCTTTTTGTCAGAGGAGTCACAGACAGCCCATTGTGCAGAGTCTGCATGGGGGCAGACGAGACAGCGGCCCATGTGCTTCTGAACTGCCCTGAGGTCGCTTCATACAGTGCAAAGTACTTCGTTAACCCAGTAACTTGCGGGAGATCGCCAGCGACGTCAAGGCGCTGCTGGCCTTTCTTGGGGAGGTCGGGTGGATCGAATAATCTACTTCCCACCTGTGCGCAAAATACGCGCTTGGACGTGGAGTTGCGGACACCGGCCCGTCATACTACTACTACTAAATAAATGTAAAAGAATGGTAATAAATGCAGGAAGGTAACTACCGCCTATAGACATGTTAACTTACTTAGAGAGGACTCGCTGTCTTAAAGCAACAAGACCTAATACAAACTCAGAGAACAGAGATTAGTGTACAAGCGTACGGAAATTAGTGACCTATAAATACGATCAGGGTTTACTTCAACATAAGGAGCTGGACAAAATACGAAACATCACGCAGCGCTCCAAAACAAGGATCATAGACGTGAGCAAAAAGGCTGTCCGGCTCAAATGGAATTGGCAAGGGTCTCCACGCAATGGGTGTCCGAAGACAGTCGAACTCGCCGAACGAGGCCGGCCCAGGAAGGGGTGACGGGCTGACCTAGAGCGGATAACTGTGAGGGCTGGTTCGACGCGGCGCAAGAAAAGAATACCTGGAAAGATTCGGAAGAAGTCTTTGCCCAGCAGTGGCAAACAACGGGCTAAGTAAAAAAAAATATTAAGGAACTGGCACAAGACGGGCCTATTGGTAAGTACTAGTCTCCTCTGGGTTCCACTGACGAATGTGTGGAATTATTTAGCATAACATTTACATAAATATAATTAAAATACAACTAATGAACGCATCATTAATTCAATCTCGCTAACCCAGTTCAAATTACTTAATCGATAAGCGACCTCAATCAACAAAATAAACAAACAACAAAGACGCATCACTAAGTACAAGTAGCCAAATGGCAAACTCACGACCTAATTCGTTAACTATCGTTAAGTCTACCACACATGCAGGAGCCAAACTGAACAGGCAAACCTGCTTCAGTTTAGCTTGACAAGAAGCGTGCATAAACATGACACGGCAAGACTGTTTTGTTTCGAAGACTTGTTCCGAGACAGTAATACTGCGGCGGCCGCCGTAAGCGTGATAGCCTTGAGGTCATATCACTCACACGGTGCACGAATTATATGTGAGGCATATCGGCAGGTGACTCTCATCATGTATGGTCAGCCTTATCTGACGTAGTGAGACACTCAAACACTCCAAGATAAACATAACCGATAAAAGAGATAGTTGTATTGTTGTAAAATCTTTATCTAGAACAACCACCTTTACTAATGGGTCGCGTGTTATCACTGTTATCTGTCGACGTGCTAATCTAGTGTTACTTCTCGCTCAAATTAACCCTATGACCGCAACCAGGTTGTCTCAGTGACCGCTAGCACGGAAGCAAATCAAGCGTTTAATATTTGTGCTAAAAATAGTGATGTGACTTCAACTAATTACACAACACAACATAGTCAAAGGGTTAATGATGTTGAGCGTTAAGTTTTTTTTGTGTTTACTGGAGAAATTGTAGAAACATCGTGAGGAAATCGACAAGACCTAGAACCTAGAACCAAACACTCGTGTGTGACATCCACCAACACGCAATGTGGACACGTGGATAACGGTCTACGTCCTCTCACAGAGAAAAGGCCCGGCTCCCAGCAGTAAAAACATTATAGGCTACGTAATGTTATAAGGAAAATTGTGATTGCCTTTTTCTATTAACCTTGTCAATTTTTTTTTCATTGGCACCAGTGCTCTATTAGCCACGAGCTAACTAATTGGGTCGTCCTGTTGAATTCAAAATAAATTGGATTTGAGGAGGGAACAATGGAGCCGTCTGCCGAGTGTCCGTGACATGCCTGCGTAGACTATATTTAGAGTGTAAGATAATGCAATCACCCAGCAAATAAGTGACTATCACAGGTCTTGTGTGTGTCAACGTCTACAAAGCAGGACAAAGTTTTGTAAATACAACTACATGTATATCAAGATTTGCGTTTATTTGCTTTAACCGATTTAAAAAAAAGGTGGTTCTGTTTAACCCCATGTATAAATGGTATGTAAGTATGCTCGTGAAGTCAAAAAGTACCGATGATGAGAAGTAGGCACTAAAAAGCATAAATAAACTTTTTTCAAAAAGACAATCGACTCCAAACACGACTCAGTGGTGGCAAATGTGGCAATACAAAACAACAAACAGAGCCAAAACCGCCGCATTAAATTTGTTTAAAGGAAAACTTATTTTACTAATATAAGTAGCTAATATACTAACGTCTTATATAATATAGGTGTCGCTTAACACAATAAACTCGGTCTATTTCCGGTTGGGTTATTTTTATAAAACCTTTCATTTACCTTAAAGTTATTCAATCGTAGTTTGATGTCTTGATAATAAAACATCACGGTAGACGTTGTTATGATTTGTTATCGTTTAGTCTACATATGGTAAGAAAGATTTGAAAAGATAAGCAACTGCATGTTTGCTTCATCACAGTTACAAAAATATCTAATTACGGATGCCCTAATTTTAGACGGCACGCCGTATTTTCTGTGCAAATAAAGTATGTGTGCAAATGCAAATTTGAATTGTGTATCTTTCCTCAACCTAAAATCCACTGACAACTGGACCTACTTCCAAGAGCATATTCCATGATGTCAATTATTCTGTTACTAGTTTCAAGGGGTTTGTAACTTAGCAAAAGGAAAAGCTGATCTAAGGAAACTACACTTACCAATGTAAAGTCTTTTCTTGGTTTGCCAGCGGGCCACAGCGCCCGCTATAAAGGAATGATGGCCACACGCCGCCTGAATGCGTGCCTCCTCCTTTACCTGTCGCACTGCACTCTCGTTCACTATCTGAAATTATTTAATGTTTCATTTAAATCCGAAGTGAGCTAAATTATCGAAAGTGAGTGAAAATAATTATGTATATTATGACGCTCTTTGATTCGGGGGATTGTATGTATTTTCAGTTAATTTTATATGACGATTAAACAGTAAATGCGTAGATTTTACGCAGCATAAAATTGTTAAAAAAACGTATAGGTACTACAGAGAATGGGGGGGTCAATAGCACAGTATTCTAGAACTGTCTTGATAAGTTCCTAAACTTGTTTTGTAACAAGTAAATATGTACTCGACTTATCATAAATGTCTGACATACAATGTGTGGACTAGCACGCGTTACAGTGATGCGCTAAACGTGTGTCATAGACGAAGACGCGATAGGGAAGACCACGACCCGTTCCGCACGACCGCCGACGCAACGCGGATCCGCCGTTTAATTATTCAATGAGATTTAAATCATATCATCAATAACAAAAACATATAATATATGTATGTTATTGTGTGTACTGTGTACAGAACATACTGCAAAATCATTACTAAGTAAGACTAAACGCAGTTCAATCGCAAAACCGGGGTAAATGTACTCAAATGTACTTTGAGCCATCAAATCGGTTAAGCAAACTTGTAGTAGAGTAGGTATCCTATAGGTAGATATTTTACAAAGAGTGTAGTGAGTGACTATCTCACATCCGCATCTCAAACAGTGGAATACCACGTCATTGCAGGGCAAGTGTGTGTTTCGATCATCTCCTTAGACGATCGTCAGAATATTAACATGATAAGCCTTCTAGACCAAGGTGCGTCATGTTTCAATGACAGCGGTTACCCATCTATGACCTAACCACGTTATTCATCGTGTTACTGTAAATAGAGCGATCTGCGTTCTAGCAAATTAAGTAGCCACGAGTCCCTTTAAGTGTGCGACGAAATATCAGTGATAAGACGCATATTAAAGTATTCGACTGAAAGCTTATCGCTGCGTGAAACTCATTTAGTGTTAATAAGTTTACATATGGGTCAATGTGATAAGAAGATTGTCGATAAAAGCGCATATACGCTGCATTTTGTTTTTTTACTTCATCAAATTCTAAATTAAACACGTGTAAGCTAAAAAAATGTAACGCACGCAAAGAATATGTTGATCCTTGTTCATAGCTCTTAAATGAGCAATTGAATCGGTTTAAGACATTTGGCATAAGGATCCATTTACATACACTTTTTATGGCGTGACCTCATCAATGTTTGAGCCATTTCTAAGCAAGTTCTGCTGAGTAATCTTAGCAAAAAATATTGCTTCATGGAGTTTGTTGCCATTGCCATGATAATTGTGGAACATTCAAGAGGAAATTCGAATACATTAGTAAAAAAACAATGATAATTTATTTATGATAGTTAGACGTTTCTACTAGTACTGGCACACACACAAAACATTACATCATGTTACTTTTGTCTCTGTCAACAAAGTGTTTTTTTACAATCACGAAGGTAGATAATTAATACGAGTTGTAGGTCAGTAACATCATACCTGCGCATGGGCAATCAACTTATAAAATAATCAGTGACTGTTTATCAAAGATTATAATACATTTTAATTTTACGTTAGGCACCAAGCAGCATCGTTTTTACTATATAATCATTATCAACATTACGCAGCAATAAAGTAAAACAATAAATAGACATAACCACATGGCGACAACTTTGATGCTCTCAAGCACATGCGCTTTAGCGAAATGGTTAGGGATGATATTTTTTTAAATCATAATTTCACATACAGTTTTCTACTAGCCAAGTGACCTTTGTGACTGGATAAATTTTGCTTGCGATAAACTCTACCCCGTGTTATAATTATGTCATAGATAATAATAATAATAATAATTCATTTATTTCAGAAAACTGGTTCCATAGACAATAAATAATAATAATAATTCATTAAAACATTATCACATACAAATTATAAATTTAAAAGTTAGAATTTAATTACAATCACAATAAATAGATGGGAAATTCATTACAGTCAAAATTTAAACTCATTAATTATTTCCTACATCAATCTTTAACGCATGGTAGCTAATCTAAGCCTCACCCAACCAGTACAGTCGTCCAATGGTGGCTGATAGGACACTCGCACTTCCCACCCACAGCCCTCAGGATACTGTTGCGGCTACCGCACACTCTATTCATAAGAGAGACTGCTTTTTTGCGCATAATAGCATAAAAGTCATTAGTCCGCGCCTGGGCAAACATGCCTGACGCGCTGCAGCACCACGGCAGCCTCAGAAGCATCCTGAAGGCATTGTTATATTGCACGCGTAGAGCGTTCTAAGCTTTCTGCGTATAATTCACCCATAGGCTGCCAGAGTAGAAAGATTGGCAAAAAGCTTTAAAAAGAGCTATCTTTGCTTGTTCAGAAGCTCTTGCAAACCTACGAGCGATCATATTGCTTCTGACCGCCAACGCCCTACGCTCACGCTCAATGTGTTGGTCATCTTTTAAGTCTTCCGTTAGAATGTGACCTAGGTATTTGTATTGCTTGACTCTAGATAAGGCTATTCCGTTGAGTTTGACAGAGGGTACGACATAAAGATCTAACTTATGTCTGTGGTTGATTACTTTTATCTAAAGTTGTGATTTTAAGTTTATGCATGCATGACAAAAAGTTTGTTATACCATTCAAAGAAAGGGCATTTATCTCCCTCTACATACACATAGATTTATACTAAGTAGCATTTTTTACAGACTCGCATTATAATCGCTAGGTGGAACAGACTGGATGCACAAGGCAGAGAACCAGGTCTTATAGTGCTATTGTGGGGAGGCTTCTGTTCCTGATTGATCAATAACTGCTCTGAACCTCACAAGAATACCAGAAAAATACATTTAGAAAAACAAAATCTTACCTGTGACTTACTAAGCACTTTCAGTGCGTATTCTTTGTCTTCACTAATCTTCTTTACTTTGTAAACTTCACCAAATGCACCCTTTGCTATTGTCTCTTCTATCTGAAAGTCTTTCTGGAGTAGATCAGTGGTGATGGGGAATTCAGGCTGGAAGATTGATTCTTTGTGAGCCACTGGCCAGGCTGTCTTACTTGCTTCTAAAGGATTCTTTAATGTGGAGTCATTCCATCTGTAAGTGTTGTCTTAGTGTAAAATTGGTTGTGTAAAAAGTGTAAATATAAAATTATTGTAAAACAAACAGTTTTCTTTGCCTAATAATAAAAGATAACAATTTATAAAAATGAGATTTGAGTGATTATTACTGATATTATCAATTTTAAATGTCTTGATATTACACAATTTTAGTAATTATGTAATTCCTGTGTTGTTATACTTATCTACACAACACAACAGTTGAGGCGAATGATTTAATTATTGCATGTAAGTAGTCATCTTCTACAATGATAAGTATCATGTGTACTCACAATGTTATATAGTGGTCATGAAATTAATTATTTCCTGGCTATAGTTATGTTGAAGTTTGGAGGACAGAATAGCATTTATAAAGATCGATCTAGAAATACCAGTAGAAGAATATCTATATTAGAACTAGATTTTGCTAGTGTCCGTGTGAAAAAAAAAATGTCGTCTGTTCTTGGCTGACATCTACTACTTACAAACTACCTGTCAAATTTCAGCATTATTGGTGAAGTAGTTTTCGAGATTTCATGTTTAGTCAGTTAGTAACTGTCCTTTTGTATATTTGTATCTTACAGTTATTATTTAATTTAGGAGCTTGTAGCTAAGTTAAGCTACGCGGTCGGCCTGTGGATGGGTGACCATCCGTTTCATACATCCGTAGATCTTCTGCAGTTGTTATGGGTAATCAGAAGCCAGAAAGGCTGACAACCTGTCTTAGCAAGGGGTATAGTTTACCCAGTAACTGGGTTGTGGGAGGAGGTCCGATAAGCAGTCACTCTATGTAAAACACTCGTATTCAGCTGCATCCAGTTGACCCCAACTGGCCCCAACATAGATGGGAAAGGCTAGGCAGATGACAGTTGTTACTTAATTATTACCTAGTGAATGTCTACTCAATGTAACAGTATCCAGGATATTTGTGTCTTAATCAACATATTTGAAGTAGTAGTATCCCTAGGATGTTACAGTACAAAGAAACCATAATTTAATGCTTTCATTACAAAGACACCTAACAATGTCAAGAGTATTGCAAAAGTTTGTGCAAGAATAAGTTATCTGCAAGTCATAAGATTAAGATAAGCCATGCAAATTATTTTACCTATATGATAGGAAGTTATAAAAATATGGTTTAATGATGGTAAAAAAGAATTGGTTATTGACAAGGCATGTTATTGGAAAAAGGGATTTTTTAGAACATCTTTATGTTAACTTTTTCAAACAATTTGGTAAAATAAAAATGAACTGTTAATACTGGCATAGAATTGAAGAAAAGAATGACTGATAGTTTATTTGTATTTTATGGGTCATTACAATCTTTCTGTTAATAATTTTTCTCCAGTCAGTTGCATATGCAGATGGCTAAATAAGCAATGCAATCATAATGAATCATAACAAGTCTAATAAAAAAAAAACTAGCTTCTTCTGTATCTTCAAGATTCTTTTTGTTTGTTGCCGGTTTTATTTCTACAAGCAAAACATCTGAAATAGATAAACCGAACATAGCTTTACAGGTAAAATAAGTAAACAGATAAACCATTATGATAATTATGAAATAACCCACTTATTCATACTGTTGGGTATGCTTTGTTAATTGAAAAACAGTAAGGAAACCAAGCATTTAAAAAGTCAGATATTTTGTTTATGATAAATATCAAAATATCCTTTATTTTATATATATATCAGAATTTCAACTCCTATAAGCAAAAGAAGCCACTTTTATTCTGTAAGTAGTTACAGCCAAAATGTTAAGGTAAAATAACAAAAAATGCTTCATTATTTGATGTTTGTTTAGGTATAAAAAAATCAAAATTAGTGATAAATTTCCAGTTCAGAAGACAGTAAACTACCAATTGGAAATATATTCCAATTTATATTTCACTGTCTATTTTACGGCAAAGTATTAAATGCTACTTCATGGTATATATTACAATATATATCAGGAAACCCTGATAAAAACAGGCATCAAGGATAATCTTCATATTTCAATTAAACTTTAAAGCAATCTCATTAATATGCAAAATATGGTTACGCATGAGTTTAATTTACCATAATCATCATTGACCAAATATCTGATCCAATAAATTTATCACACACACTGATAAAACAGTATGTCAGATGTATGTAAATAGACAGCACTGTCATTAATCTTACCTATAAATGTACTATTGGAATTGAAAACCGATTATAATGTTACCAATCAACGTGAAATTAATATTTTATACATAAAAACATGGATTATTTGAAACTGGCGCGATTTACATATTAGTAATCAAATGAACGAAAACTGTTTGTTTTGACGAAATTTTATATTATGTATTGTGTACTAACCTTCGCCTCGAGACGCGAGACCAAGGCCGCGATGCGCTGTACACCGACTGGTTGCTCGTTACACTGACGAAGGAACGCCCGCTGAGGTTGCCCACGAAATGGGAGAGACTGAACTATATACAAAAATAAATTTATGCGCCTAGAGGTAACAAAGAACTGACACAAACAATGGACATTTTAACGAATCCTTCTAAACAAAACTCGTCCACACAAAGCAGATATTAAAAACACTACGCATCAGTTTACAGTCACAAGAGAATCCTGTGTCTATCTACAAAAATATCAGCTACGTGAGTTCAGCTGAGAATGACATAGAACAAGTTTTCGTTTCATCACTTACCTGACTAGTGAACGCCTGGCCGTCGCGGTCTGAATGCGTAGACTGCTTTTGATTTTTGTCCTCAGAGTTTTTATTATGCGTGTTTCCCATTAAACTAAACTAACGGATTATAAACATGCTTTATCAGGAGTATTTTCATGTTATTTTAAAAACTGTTGACTAATTTTTCCACCATGAATCGCCCATAAACAATGAAAACAGTGTTACCATTACAAGTCTTATTAGAAAAACATAAAAATCAAATCTTTATGGCAAGTCCTTCTGATACATCAGCAAAAATCCACTTAATTGAAGCTAATGCCTTAGAATCTAACTAAAATAATATATAATTCATTTATCATGATTAAAACTGTCGAACAAATTGTATAAAAAGGCAATTTTTATTTTTGTACAGATTTAAATGTTATTTATGTATCAATAAGTTTTATGATTTTGTAACATTTTACTTGTCAAAGTGTAAACATATTTATCTTACGCCACGCCATCCGCCAACCCGCTGATCACCACATATCTAAAATCCTTACCTGAGCCACACCTCGGACACTTCATACAAAACTTGCAAAATAATTACCTATTACTACTACAAAACCAAATGACGTCTGTACACGTGCAAATGTGTGCGTGAATTTTAGTAGGGTTGAATCAGTTGGATGTCGTGGCGTACAAAATGGCGCGAAAAGTGCAGCGCTTTGCGTCGGGCGAACTGAACGACGACGGAACTACCCGAACGTTTCGAGCATTATTATGAAGTGATCTTGTCCGAGCGGTCAATTATTTATTTCTAATAAATAAAATAAATGATATTTGATTATGAATACTCGGATTTGTAATGACATAAAAGTAATATTATAATATTTATTATGTAAAGAGGTTTATTTATTCATCAATAATGGTAAATTAAGGTACCTACCTAATTACAAAATATGGAATTCACGATCGCCCCGTACCATTACGCGGCAACGCAATGGGGCGACGCGACAAAGTTAGTGCGTAGGGTACTACTTTTCAATTCCAAGAATGAATAGAACGTGAAAGAAAGGGACATAAGTACATAACAAAGACAATAAAGAGAGAGATGTTGGTATGTTATTATTACGGAAGTTTTAATTGTATTATTATAAAACGACGAAAACTTGGAAAATAAATGAATCATCGAGATTAAAACTAATAAATAAAACTTAAAACAAAATAAATCGCAAAATTGTGTGTTTGTGTCAGCAGTACCTACAGCGCTGCAGTTCTTACGATTTTGAGCGCCCTGGCTAAAGAGTCGGCGGTTAGCCCCTGTAAGTGCGGGGTGAGGGTGCGGTATCTGATATAGCGCGGGGAAGGGAGTGTCCCTTCTGTACGTAGTACTATTAAGTATTCTGTGCCTGAGCACAAGCACAAAGTACGTAAGGCTGCGTCGTTATACTTTGTGCCACAAGACTGCTAGAAATATTTTGTTTGCCAAAATGGTTTCTTTATTTTTATTAATTACATTATCAAGACCTGTGTTCTTTCAGAGATCGAAAAAGTTCACTCATAGGACGTACACTCATGTAGGTACATGCCAATGTGACCGAGCAATTGGAGTTTTAGATAAAGATCGTTACGTAGGACTTTTTCTAAAACACGATTTGCTTAATGCTTGTCGTAGGGAATACCCAGTTTAATATACCAAGCAGCAATTTTGTCTCCATTCAAGGATAAATGGTTTAAATCTTATCTCCATTCTGTACCCCCAGTCCGGTATACCGGGCCGGTTCTTAATTAAAGTTCGTAGGAATGGAGTCCTATGATCTTTAATTTAAGAACTGTATTCACTACCAGATAAACAAATAAAAAGTGATTTTCGATTTCGCGGGTTATTCAGGTACCTATACATATAAATCGTCAGTTTTTATAATTAGTTATAAGTACAGTTTTTATATGTAGCCACTTAAATTTCACTCTCGGGGCGGTTGTTACGTTCTCTGAAACTGAAAGTCGCATTCAATTCAGACTTTAAGATAAAAAAATGTAATTCTTCCCAAAGAAATGTGGGACACGGCGGCCAATCTCAATGGAGATCAGCCAAGTACGCAAAAGATATTATAGTGCACAAGTGTGTGCGCAAACACAGGTGCACTCCCTTTTCCCCTCAATCTCATAGTCCGGTGGGACGGCAATCTGACCGGTCAGAGAGAGGCGCAGGACTAAAGGCTTTAAGTGCTTTCCGAGGCACGGGGGTGTTACACCGCCAACTTTCTTACTCCGGAACTGTGAAATTATTAATAGAAAAACCCAATAACACTGCCCGACCTGGGAATCGAACCCAGGACCCCACTCTCAGCAGCCGCGCTTGCGCGCACGAGACCAACGAGGCAGTCAAGGATATTAAAGTCAGTTTTTAAGATAATATATTTGTGCGAAGTGTACAAATAATATAATATTACATACCGAAGAAGTTACATATGAAAAAAAATACGGAGGGAATCAATGACGTATTATAATTATAAATAGACGCGTCATACACGAACATTAGTGCACTTTAAAACGGCGCAAACTTTTATATCTACCATGAAGATATAGATATAAATGGAGCCAACACTTAGTACAAAAACTTGAAACCAACTGTGGGCTGATGGGCTCTTTCTGAATGCATACATAAGAACGAGACAGTGATATGTGTTTTCTTTATCTTATGTATGCATTCAGAAAGAGAGCGTCTGCCCACAGTTGGATTCACTTAGGTATTTAGAGTGTTGCCTCCACTTTTATCTATAAGCTTCTTGATATCTACATACCAGTAGGCACATACAATTAAATACAGCGCGAAGAAAGGGACAGAAGCATACGGCGTATTCCTGTTAGAAAAAGATAAACATACATATTTTGTTACGTCAGTTATGTTTGAAATACGAGCGATACTGACGTATAGCCGCTACACTGGGTGGTACCCCGGCAATTGCCTTGCTTTAATATTGCTATTATTGAGCGCGGGTAACGCATCTACGTATAATATATCATTGGAGGGAATGCAATTTCTTTCCTACAGATACCGGCTAAGCTGCGGGCCCGCACATCGAGCACTGAAGTCCTGAGTGGCTGAGTCAGTTACTCGAGGTCGCGCAGACCGAGATGGCGGGACACCTTGGCCGACTTCCTCAGAAATTAGCGAGATATGGCCCATGAACTTCGAGAGAAATGGAACGATGGTGGGAGGCCTTTACCCACTACCTAGTGTTGAAGGCGAAAAAAAACAAAGTAGGTAGGTTTGGTAACCTTTATTATATTCTGTGGTTGTAACAGATTCTCGTTGCTGACTGTACGGTACCTACCTACTTCGACTATAACGCTCCGGTCAAACTTTACATTTTAACTACTCATACTGCTATGGTGCCTACATAAAATCTGTTCAAAATACACAAGAGGTACCTTCCTACTCATACAAACTTTGCGAGTTTTAAAACCTGTAACATTAGTTCTAACTTCTAGGTACTACTACTGAATATGGTTTATCAATGGATCAACCATACATTTGACAGCAGGATCTGAAAAATATCAAAATGCATCACTCCACTCCCTTCCAACCTTTCGCACGATTGGTCTGCGACCACGCTTCCGTTTCTTACAGAGATGAAGCCTGTGGCCCAGCAATGAGAACATTAATAAATGTATCTATTGGTAGGTAGATTATGCTACTCGGGTTCAGCAAGTGTTTAGGTTTGTACCTAGATATCTATGGGATGCAGATGCTAACCGTAGGGTAGCTTGGTGTAAGATTGCGCAGTTGATAAGACTGCGCACACGTCATATCCAAGCCCTGGCTTGGAGTTGGTAACCACAGAGTACTTTTAATATTAGTAACCAACTTCAGTTGTGTTCAAAGACTACGTTGTGTTTTACTTCTTACACAAGTCGCTACGTACTCCTAGAAAAATATTGGAATTCCTTGGAAAATGCTGCAGATACTTAAGTTTAAATATTTTTTATACCTTTTATCTTATTTTTCAACAAATTAAATGTGTTCTTACTATAAAAGTTATTGAAATATTTTTTTTTTATAAACTTTGTACAAAGTACCTATAGTTCAATTTGTCGGCTTGTAAGAGATAATTCTACTAGTTCCTAACAGATGGCAGTAACACTGTAGTGTCACAGAATACTTAATAGTACTACGTACAGAAGGGACACTCCCTTCCCCGCGCTATATCAGATACCGCACCCTCACCCCGCACTTATAGGGGCTAACCGCCGACTCTTTAGCCAGGGCGCTCAAAATCGTCAGAACTGCAGCGCTGTAGGTACTGCTGACACAAACACACAATTTTGCGATTTATTTTGTTTTAAGTTTTATTTATTAGTTTTAATCTCGATGATCCATTTATTTTCCAAGTTTTGGTCGTTTTATAATAATACAATTAAAACTTCCGTAATAATAACATACCAACATTACCAGCTATTAATATTGCTCTCTCTCTTTATTGTCTTTGTTATGTACTTATGTCCCTTTCTTTCACGTTCTATTCATTCTTGGAATTGAAAAGTAGTACCCTACGCACTAACTTTGTCGCGTCGCCCCATTGCGTTGCCGCGTAATGGTACGGGGCGATCGTGAATTCCATATTTTGTAATTAGGTAGGTACCTTAATTTACCATTATTGATGAATAAATAAACCTCTTTACATAATAAATATTATAATATTACTTTTATGTCATTACAAATCCGAGTATTCATAATCAAATATCATTTATTTTATTTATTAGAAATAAATAATTGACCGCTCGGACAAGATCACTTCATAATAATGCTCGAAACGTTCGGGTAGTTCCGTCGTCGTTCGGTTCGCCCGACGCAAAGCGCTGCACTTTTCGCGCCATTTTGTACGCCACGACATCCAACTGATTCAACCCTACTAAAATTCACGCACACATTTGCACGTGTACAGACGTCATTTGGTTTTGTAGTAGTAATAGGTAATTATTTTGCAAGTTTTGTATGAAGTGTCCGAGGTGTGGTAGTGTTTAGGCTACCATCGAAGTGTGTAAGACAGTGTTTCGCAGATTTCATAGAATTTCGTTTCCCAGAAAATGTTTAACATAATATTTGGTTCTCGTATTTTTATTTCGACTATTATTGTTTCAAAGACTATTTACTTCAATGAAAAATATTTTACAGAAACACAATTCAATGAATTTTTAATCACATTTTTTTGTTTAACAATATTATCAAAAAGTGGAATTCTTTTTTAACGAATATTGTTTTGTTTGTTGTATTTTTCCATGGAATTTATTTCAACGAAAATGTATAGTTATAAATAGACAAAAACAAAAATGTTGTCTTAAAAAGTCAATATGTTGTGCTACCAAAGTTCATGACAGAAACGAATCGCTGCGAAACCGACTCCACGTAGTCTTGTCTGCCCTACCCTAGAGTGTAATTTAAATCTGCGTAGGCGTGGAGCCGAAGCTGCGGTGGTGAGCGTGAATACCATCTGCGACGATAAGCTCGCGTGGGACCGCCGGAGCCCCGTAACGCCGGAGCCCTGACAGAAACTATGCCTGCTGCATGTTGCATGCTCGCTTGCATGATGCATGCTTGCTTACATGCTGCATGCTTGCTTGCACGCTACATGCTTGCTTGCACGCTACATGCTTGCCTGCACGCTGCATGCTTGCTTGCACGCTGCATGCTTGCTTGCACGATGCATACTTGCTTGTACGCTGCGTGCTTGCTTGCATGCTGCATGGTTGCTTGCACGCACGTGCAGTAAGTTTGGTTAGAACTGACAGACCCATTCTTGGGAATAAATTTTATAATAAATAAAAAATATAAGAATAAAGAATATTTGATTTGTTATTCTATCATATGATAATTCTAACAATAAACTGTACATATGTGAAACAAAAATCAATGATTTGAAAATCTTGAAATTAAGTATTCTGCGTATGGATTGTTCTATGAAACGATATTATTAGAAAAAATTGTTTGAAACGAAATTCTATAAAACCATCAGCTATGAAACAACGTACAACCGTGTAAGACACAAAAAAGATCATTATCAGAAAACCAGAAAACATTAAAAAATTAAAGTGTTTAGTGGCTGAATAAATTAAAAATGGCTTAGAAAAAGGAAAAGGAACAGACCAAATAATAAACAAGTAGGTACCTACCAACCCCAAAAAAGTTCTTGAAACCAAAGTGTAACACCAGGGTTAGTGGAGAACACGGAATAATAAATATTATTCCGTGGTGGAGAATATGAAGAAAAATACAAAGAGCCAATACAAGAAGACCGGATTGAATGCAGTTCTTGTCGGGAGAGGTGGCATGAGAAGTGTATGGATTACAGAGGCTCCGGGGCTTTCATTTGCGATTTGTGCAAATAGTGCATTTGCGCAATCTTATCGATCTCAACGCGCAATTTTACTCACCCTAAGTGTATAAAATTGCGCGATTTCCGATTTGTCATTTTCGTTTAATTACTCGGAATGTTAATATTTTTTTAATTATGACAAGTATGTTGATTTGTTGCCAAATAGTTAGCAATTATAAATACAGACTTTGATTCAGATAGCTTTTGTACCTACTTTTCATTTTATGGATTCTTTTTTGAAAATTGCTCAATCTAACACCAACCTACCGGATATCGGTTTCAAGGGACGATCGAAAATTTTACACGTAGGTAATTTAATTTCCACTTGTAAGTGTATCCTTATCACCCAAATAAGGAACGCCAACACAGTTAAAACAGAGATTGAAAGTCC
The DNA here is from genome assembly GCA_947361185.1 of Charanyca ferruginea. Classification (NCBI taxonomy): domain Eukaryota; kingdom Metazoa; phylum Arthropoda; class Insecta; order Lepidoptera; family Noctuidae; genus Charanyca; species Charanyca ferruginea. Next base: position 17,612,490 of record OX376070.1, on the reverse strand, counting down.
TCCACAGATAGAAAGATGGAAGAAACGAAAACGTCTTCTCGGTTTTTGTTGATTTTTTCAAAAAGCGCTGAATAAATTTCTGTTTGTTGTATACTAAAACCTTCTCCAGAATGTAACAAATATTTTTCTGAAAACCGCATCAAAATCGGTTCAGCCAAACGGGAGATAATCGCGGACAAACATACATACATGCATACATACAAACATACGGGTCGAACTGAGAACCTCCTTTTTTTTAAATCGGTTAAAAAGATTAAATCCAGAAAGTAAATAAATAATAAATAAATTTTCTTTGTTTGACTTACACAAAGTTATACCTATGCAACTGACACGCAATGTGTATCAGCGGGTACCAAACTAGGCACAGACTATAGCTTGGTGACCCCATTACAAAACAACTTAATATTCATTTGTCGAGTTCTGCTAGCGCAGGTTTGTGTCGCTAACAAAATTTAACATTTTAACATTTAGCATTTAGTAGTTTTTTTTTTTAATTTTAACATTTTACCATAGTAATATTTACTTATCATTTTAACATTACAACATTTTAACATTGTAACATTTTATTTTAACAAAGATTGCTTAAAAAGTGAGGTACGTGATTAAACAAGCGTTCGATAGAAACAGTTATAGTGAGTGTGTGGTGTAGGTATGTGAAAAAGTGTACTTTGAGAGTGTGTGTGTGTGTATGGGTACTAAGTGGTACTACAAAGTAGCCTTTCCGTTTCGTCGTAAGTCAGGCCCTGCAGCCATTTTTTTAGCATTGTTTTTGTCTCGTGGTAATTACTCGGAATTACGGTAATTTTGCTAATAGCATTGAACACTCTGATAGGCAAAACCGAGGAAAGCCGGGCAGCAAAGAGGGTTTTCGTTTTTGGGAAGTGAAGAAAGCTTAGCAATTTTATGCAGTATTTTGTTTTGATTTTTTCCAAAACGCAAGTAGTTTGTCAATACACAATCTTCGACATTTTCTAGATTTGAAACAGTTTTTACAGCAGGTTTTTAGGCGATGAATTACCAATTCTAACAGGAATATAGCTAATGTACACACCGTACTAAAACAGTAAAGTTCGAATATGCCGCTCAAATCATCCATCCCAAGAGGTCTCGTGGTGACTTCGTCTTTTATGTCCGTGTATCTGTATTGTTCCCATTTACTTATCAATCCTGCTTCAAAAATATTCATCATATTCCTGTTATATGTATCTGTTAAGGGTGAATGTTTGGAAAATACCATGGTCAAATAATGGCTATGTATCCTATCGTGTGCGGCGATATGTAAATATTGTTCACCCTTTTCATTCAGCTTATTCCTTTTAATGTAACGACCTACTGAACAATCTATAAGGCAAAACCGACGAGGATCACTTGCCATGCGCGAAATACACCCGAATATATCCTTTTCGTAAACAAGTTTGGAATTAAATGTTTTAAATTTTTCTTCGGTTTCTGGGAGGATAAGATCTGGTGATGCCATTCCCTCAATAGGGTATCCTTTCTCAATAACATCGTCAAACGTGTCGACTTCCTTGCCCCTTTTGGCTGCAGTGAAGAACGATATTATCTTGGCCTGGGTTGCAAAATTTATCACAAAAAAACACCACATCGATACTGCCAAGAAAATACGAAAAGACTCATACTTTGGCGGTTTATATAGGTTTAACATTAAGACATTTCTCCAGGTATTCATGAAATCTTTGCCTAACTGATCGAAAGTAAGACGTCCATTTTCTACAGCTTTGTAGATGGAGAAGGTAGCCCAAATACATAAGAAACATGAATAAACTTTGATTAAATGATCGAAGTTAGGCTGGAAGTTTTTCACTTGAAGAAGGCTAGTTTCAAATCCAGCGCGACCAGATGCAATACAAATACCGCTATCTTTAAACGGAAAAGTAAAATCAAGTTCTACTAAAATGATATCAAATTGATATATCGGGAATAAACATAAGTCTCCTCTTCTGAAGGCAAACGCAAATATTTGTTTGATGTTCGTTTCGAAATTGAATGGTTTCTTCATGTCCTCCACGCTTAGACTAATATCAATAGCGAAGTTCATTAGTTCTGACATAGTGTTCCAGATCATTCCATCCCTCGCAGAAAGTTTGTAAGTTCCATTCCCAAGTTCATCTATGACGGAAAATGGTTTTACTTCATTAATATATCCCGTGAACGTAAAGCCATGTAAATTTTTGCTTCTATCTTCAAACAGATTTAAGTTTCTCAGGTGTTTTTTAGAGGCATACGTTACAGCGTTTGTGTTATAGCCAAGACAAGTACCAAGATGATTAGTTCTCAGTTTTGATTGTATAGACACATTATGACATTTCTCTACGCAAATCAAATCTTTTTCAAATTCACGAACTGGCATGCCGAGGTTTCTTACAGTCCAACAGCCAAACTTATTATTTGGTTGAACCTTATAATGTTCGTTAACATACGGAGTGTAGTCGGACACCAGTAAAGTTTCTTGCAGATCGTTATACTGTACTAGAATTGCGTTTATAGCTTTGTGATACCATAAACTGAAGAATAGTTTCGCCATCATTTCACTGTCTTCTCTTTTGTGATAATAAACTACTATGTTTGATAAGGGGTGCCAATAAGGCGATGTTACCAATTTTTGCAGAAGTTCTTCATATTCTACAAAATCTTGGCAGCTGATTATGATAATATTTGGGTGATATGGGATCACGTCTTCTACATAATCATCTTCAGGGTCGTTTAGATTCGTGACCACGAAAGCATATGATACGTGCTTTATTTGGTTGTAGAACTCATTCGGTAAATTTCCAACACAAAGGATCGTGTCCCATCCATTCTTTTTAAAATTTGAAGTTATTATGTCGACCTAAAAGAAATGAAACGTTATTGTTAATTATTACAAATCATATACAACAATACATTATTACAAATCATAATACAACAATAGCTCCGCAAACATAAAATTAAATACTACTGGACCTTCATTTAAAGTTCAAAGGGGTGTCAAGCAGGGTGACCCGCTCTCCCCTAAATTGTTCACAAGCACTCACGAAAAGATATTTAAGTCACTGGCAGCCTCATGGAAGACCAAGGGCATTGAAGTCGGCACGAAGAGGTTAGCAAACCTCTGGTTTGCCGACGACATAGTTTTTTTTGCCCCCACAGCTCTGGAACTCCAGACCATGCTCGAAGAACTGGGTACGGCTAGCTTCAGGGTAGGACTTGCGATGAATCGGTCGAAAACACAGCTAATGACTAATAGCACTAAGCGTAGGGTCGAGGTAGACGGGCAGGAAATACAATATGTCGATGAGTAGGTATATTAACTGGGCCAGTTAGTTTCTTTCGAACAGGCAGGAGAGGGAAATCGACCGTAGAATCGAAAACGCCTGGAAAAGCTACTGGTCCATGAAGACGCTAAAGAAGGGTGATCTACCGATCTCCCTGAAGCGAAAACTTATCGATATGTGTATGTTGCCCGTCCTACTCTACGGTGCACAGACCTGGGGGCCAAGTCTGCTATTTTTATAATTTCGTCATTCCAACACGATCCCATTGTCATTTTGCTAAAAGTTAGTAATCTGCTAAATTCATAATGGTCGATTATTGATCGGTCGAATTAAAAGCAATGACTGCACAATGACGTTCTTATGGTAAGTCACTGATCAAAGGAACTGTCCAAATTTTAGCAGAAAGTTGGTCATTCAGTTGTCATTTTGTACGAGATTACCATTCTATAACATTTCTTTCAATGGCGTGTCAGTGGTTGACCATTGGAAAGTCATAGTGACGCCATTATATTGGTAGATTACCAAACTTGTCAAAATCAATAATTATGAAATCAATGATAGATCATTCTGACACTATTGTAATAGCAGACTTGAGGCCCTGGGCCTCAAGTCTGCTATTACAATAGTGTCAGAATGGTCTATCATTGATTTTCATAATGACGCCATTAGATTAGTAGATTATCAAACTTGTCAAAATCAACAATAGGGTATTACACCCATTTTTGAAAAGTGTCTCAATGAAATTCTGTAGTGCTAACATGCCACCAAAAAAAACACAAAATTTTTATTCAATCGATAAGTGCCATAAAAATACATCTGAATTTTAAATTTTCAAATTTCGCGCGTAGTTTGACGAAAACGCCTCTTACTGGACGCCATATTGCTCGGCGTAAATGACGTCAGTTCGTTTTGTATCAAATGAGCTCATATTAAATATGATAATTGTATATCATTTAAAAATAATTAAAAGCATATTTTGTAATAGGTGTAATAATGAAAAAATTACGTTAGTTACGAAAATAATAAAAGTACAAAGCCTATATTACGCCAATCGGTTGACTGACAGTTGACAATTTTTTGTTTACACAGCCGTATGGCGTAATAACATGGCCGCTACTATTTCATGGTGTTTTATAACAGATTAAAAATACTGAAAACTTTGAATTGAATTTAAAAATTGGTTTTGTTATTTTATGAACTGTAACTTACATTTTCCGACTGCTTTATGCCTAAACTGTCTCAATAACATATTTATAGATTTTTTCTCTTATAGAGTAAAATACCCTATTATGAAATCAATGATAGACCATTCTGTCACTATTGTTCTTCCCAACTACAGTAACATTTAAAAAAATGTCTCAGTAATTAAGGGGATTGTACGAGTTATTGAAATATTTTTGTGCCATATCTATCTAGGTACTAAAACACCTTAAAAAAGTATTGCGATTACTTTGAATAATCGAAATCTTTTTTGTTACGGTAGATTATATTATGTTTTCTTCTTCTTTTTATTAGATTCTTTATTTAAAAATATAGATTTAGAATATGTAAAATAATAAAACAGTTCAATTGTTTTTTCATATAAAAAGGCTTTCAGTCCTAGCTTACGCTCATTCAGAAATCTGATTTAGTTAATTTTAAGGGATTTAAAATACCTACTTTTTCGCGGAAAGTTGTGATTGAAAAAATGCCAAGAGGATAATCAGTTTCAAGTTTTACGAGCAAGAATAGTAACTTTGAGGGAAAAGGATACACTACGAGAGAAATAGCACGCAGTGTTGCTATATCCCAATCCTGTGTTGTGACCACGATGCAGAGGTACCACGGGATGGGTAATTTAGCTGACCGACCCCGCAGAGGTCACCCGCTTGTTTTGACTGCTGCCCAAAAACGCTATATTAGATTGCTGCCAGCTCGTGACCCAACAATCAACGCTACTAAAATAAAGGCAGAAGTTCGGGTCGCCTCTGGGTTTGAAGTTAGCACTCAGACCATTCGGAATTGCTTGCACCAGGCTAGATTACGAGCACAGAGGTCTTGGCGAGCTCCTCTGAATTCCCGGTAACGTCAACGATGGAGATTGCAGTGGGTTAGGCTTCACCATAATTAAGAAGAAAACATTTGGCAAAACTGTCGCTCCGTTGACGAATCGCGAATCAGTAGGTACTCATCCAGATAACCGACGTGTCCGTGTCTGGAGAAGACCAGGAGACCGTGAAACGCTAAGAACTGCCAGTGGAATAGTTCAGCAAGGTGGGAAGTCGGTGTCCTTTTGGGGTGGTATTATGATTGGAGCTAGAACGCCTTTGATCCCGTATCGAGACTACATGGAATTGTCAGACCATTCCGAGTAAACCATGGGCACCAATTTGTACTGGTCGATGATAATGCGCCCGCCCATCGAGCCCAACGAGTCAATGCTGCTTTCCGAGAATACGACATCACAAGGGTGGAGAGGGCCTGCCGACTCGCCTGACTTAAACCCGATAGAGCACACGTGGGATGCTCTTAAGCGAGCTGTTTGGAACCGTCAGCTACGTCCCCAGACAGTGCCAGAGCTCAGGGAAGCCGCTATTCAAGAATGGGACAGGTTACCCCAAGAAATGCTGGATAACTTTATTCTCAGCATGCCCAGGAGGATCTTCGTATGTGTTCGAGCCAGGGGAGGAGTTATATTATATTGAATATAAACCTTCAAATTCTGTTACAATTACATTATGATTATAAATTTTTTTATTTTTATAAAACTCAAACTCAAAATAATTTATTTCAAATAAACCATTTACAGGTACTTTTGAATTGTCAGAGTCAGTCAGTCAGAAAGTTGAAGCTAGTTGCTCGTTCCAAACAGTAGGTTTCTATGGAGAAGAACGAGCAAGAAACTCCATGAACAACACTCTTTTTAAAATCAATTATATGTTACTTTCGGTTACATCATTCATATTGAATCTAGGGTACATTGAATCTAGGGTGAGAACAATGTAACAAGTCGTGTACGTTAGAACAGGTTTCGATAAAAATATAATCATAATACACAATTCAAAATAAATTTAGAATAACCGAGGCAGCTAAGAGATGACCAGTCCCAACTAACGGCGCCCGTTCACGAACATGACGCACGGATCGGCATCATTTGGCTCAACCATTTTGAAGGGAACTGAATGATCCAACACGCGCGCCACCGTCAGCGAGACATTCCAGGGGGCCAAGTCTGCTATTTTTATAATTTCGTCATTCCAACACGATCTCACTGTCATTTTGCTAAAAGTTTGTAATCTGCTAAATTCATAATGTTCGATCATTGGTCGGTCCAATATAAGCAATGACTGCACAATGACGTTCAAATGCTGTCATTAGAACGCCAATGTGTTCTGATCTGATCAAAGGAACTGTCAATTTTTTTGCAGATTATCGCCTAAGTCAGTCATTTGTCATTTTGTACGAGATTACCATTCTTAAATCATTTCTTTCAATGTTGTGTCATTGGTTGACCAATGGAAATTCATAATGACGCCATTATATTAGTAGATTACCAAACTTGTCAAAATCAACAATTATGAAATCAATGATAGACCATTCTGACACTATTGTAATAGCAGACTTGAGGCACAGAATAAGTATTACATACCTACTCTCAACCGCCAGGGCACATTCAAGACAATGAAAGACATACCTCGTAAATGGTATCTAGTAGTGCTCATGTGAGCACTATGTTATTCAAAGCTGTGCTATGAGAATTTATATAATACTAACCAATGCAAAGATAATGTAGATCTATATCTTCAGCAGCTCAAAAATAATAAAAAATGCTAATCAATTAATCTATGAACCCTTATGGCTGTGGAGCTAGACCAGCATCCAGCCAAGCATTTTTATCAGTGATGTACTGACCCAATGTATAATATGCTCGGCTGGATAGTGTGCGTTTTATATAAGACTTAAATTTTGTCTCATTAATTACCTAGTTGAACAATGTGGGGAGGTATTTTATTGTAACATTTTAAACAGTACCCCATGAAAGAAGTATCTACTTTAGCCAGTCTGAAACTCTGGTGAACTTGTTGGTCCCCCTATTTCTAGTGTTATAATTACGTCTTTCACTCCTTTTACTTAAAAGATGCAGATTTTTTCTAGCGTACCTACATTATGTTTTCATAGATGTATTGACAAGGTACCGTCATTATGTTAATTTCCTTAAACAGTTCCCTTAGATAATCGCGCATACGGAGATTGTAAATGGCTCTGATGGCTCTTTTCTGCAGAATAAAAATTAAAAATTAAAAAAAACCCCCAACGCAAAACATAAAAGCGATTATGTAAAAAGTAAAAAATAATACTTTTGTTGAGCCATCAAATGTTTGTTCGTTGAAATGGCGCTATAATGTCGCGGCTGGGTACCGCTCCGTAAGGGTATATGTGTTCTGTGGTACCGCTTAAGTAAGTCAGTCCCTCAATTTCATTCACTGTCTATTAATTTACCAGCATTTCCGACCAATTTGCTACGATATTATCAAATTTTTGTTGCTAATCTAGTTGTTAATCTTGTTGCAAATCTAGTTACCATCAGTTCGCTATTTTAGATATTTAGTTATTGCTTTAAACTTAGCGGTACCCCGCCGCGACATTATAGCGCCATTTCAACGAACAAACATTTGATGGCTCAACAAAAGTATTATTTTTTACTTTTTACATAATCGCTTTTATGTTTTGCGTTGGGGGTTTTTTTAAATTTTTAATTTAATTTTTATTTTAAATTTTTTAAATGTAATTTAGTTTGGTTTTGTGTGGTCAGTATGGTCACCTATAATAATATGTTTAAAAGCAAAGTAAACATCCGGTATGCGTCTAAGATCCCTACCGCAGCAAACAAAAGAGCTGATAACTTTAAAACTGCTGAACCGATTTTGATGAAACATGTCTAAGAACCATCGCTAGAGAATCTTCTTTCAAATAAAAAAAACCGCATTCAAATCGGTTCACCCGTTAAAGAGCTACAGTGCCACAGACAGACACACAGACACACAGACACACAGACACGTCAAACTTATAACACCCCTCTTTTTCGTCGGGGGTTAAAAATAGACTCGATGTCTGCAGCTTGTCCCCACAGTAAAATACCGTAAGACATTATACTATGAAAGTAACTAAAGTAGACCAGTCTCGCGGTATCCACATCAGTAAATTGCCATTTACTGATGTGGTTTTTCTGACAGCATATGCTGCCGAGCTTAGCCGTCAAGCGAGAGATGTGAATGAAATGAAATGGAAAAAATTTAATGAGGACCCCATTGTAGCCTTGAGTCAAGCGTGATCCCCAGGAAAACAGTTTTATCAACGAATTCCAGCTTCTCATTATTCAATACTATGTCACAGTCATTACTTTTGACATTTGGTAAAGTAAATCTGATGCACTTAGTTTTTTTTTCATTCAATACTAAATTATTCGCCTTGAACCAATTTAGGACTTGCAGTAAGGCGCTATTTACGTGGTCGAGGTTCTGGGCCCGTCTATCTATCTTAAATATTAAAGAAGTGTCATCAGCAAGTAACACCATTTGTGGTTGGTTTTTCAACAAAAAATAGTTTAATTTTTTAATTTCAAATTTCAATTTAAAAAATAATTCCAGCTTAGGCTAGTGTGATCATAAACTTTTTTTGATGTGTGTATATAAAAATGAACGGCCAATTTCGCTAATTCTTTTTTGTTGTGTAAGTCATTGTAAGGAGAAAGAGAATATGAACTAAGAAAGAAGAAACTAAGAAAAATCTAAGAAAGTTCTTTAAAAATAATACATAGATGACGTATTAGTTTCTTAATTTTTTAGAGGATTGGCGCAATTAGTGTACGTAGGGTAGGTTCTAGTACCCTACCTACCTTAGGTAGGGTACTAGATAGGGTAGGAAGAGTATGTAAGGTACATAGGGTAGATAGAGTACAGTCAGCAACGAAAGTCAATGAACAGATAATAATTTACAAAACACCTGAACACTAACGCGGACCATGAATCCCTTACCAGAATAGAGTACAAAATTAGGTTGTCATTTCAATGATACATAAGTCGGTAACTATAATTTTGCCGTAAGTCGCTACACATCATTACACCATAAGTCGGTAACTATAATTTTGCCGTAAGTCGCTAAACATGTTTTGCGCGAGTTTTTTAATTTGATAATGCATGACTTGTTGAAACTTATAATTAAATACATGATAGATAGGTAGTCTACAGAATACACCATTACTGTGGTGTTTGTACCATTTTATTATTATCCCTTTAAATAAAATAAAATAAATACAAATTCCCTTTTGGGTCAGCTAGTAACTATACAATAATAATGAACAACGTTATATAAGCAGTTGCCAGGTTTGAACTCGCAACCTCGTACTCGAGTAGCAACATATTTCTTGTCTTCAGGGCAATCGCGACATCCCCGCTTAAGAGCGCCCCATCGCGGTCGAACTTCAACGCGAGCGTGATTGAACATTTTTTTGTTTCGTCAAATGCAATGTTCGAAATCAAACGAGTGAGTGAGAACGCGATAATATCGTATGAAAATTGGTGCGCGGAGATTTCACAAAACTTGTTCCAAGAAATAGGTGTTTTTAAAAAAGCCTTATTCGTTTTTGGTAAAAATATTGTGCAAGGTTACTATGAAGCTGTTTTTTTACTTTTTCAATGTATGAATGCATTATGAACGGCTCAAGTTCAGATAAAAAAGCTGGCTATCGAAGTGTTTTCTGAATTTGTTTCTCAAAAAAGTTGTTTTTTCATTACATAGGAACCTAGATATTAACCACAAGATAACCGTATGTCAAAAATAATTCGAGGAAAAAAAAATATAAAATCGTAATCACGTACGAGCGTTTGTATGGGAACTATGACGGGATGGGCGCTCTTAAGTGCATTAAATCGTAACTAAACTCACAATCATTTCGATCCTATTTTCTTCCAGCTTTGGTTCAAAGAAATTCGTGAAGTTTCCAAAAGCAGCATTGGCAATCAAGCCGAACATAAGTATTGAAAAATACTTCATGACGCGTTTTTCTATATTTTCAGACAGATTAATTTTTGGTTTTGAACTTCGCCGGCTCAAGTGATTTATTCAGGTCTCTTAAATATTGATTCTTCTTTTTTCAATAATGTTTAAAAGTACCAGCGGGTCCCAGTGCTCGCGTTGAAACGTTCGAGCGATGTATAATATAAAGTTATCCTTCTAACAGAGAAACAAATCAAATACATTCAACCATATTCATCCAAATGACAAATATAATTTATGTAAAAGCTCTAGGTAATATCTTGATAGTAAGTTCTTATTAAGGGAATAATTTCAATATTTAATGTCATTACTAAAATGATGTATTGGAATATGATTGGAATACAACATCAAGTTATGTAATGATTGGAGCTATGCATACTTATGACCAATATCATTGATGATTACAATACCTATACGTCCTACACGATATAAACTAGTTACTACCAAGACCTTCTGGTAGTTAAAATTACATTGCAGAAATAAGACAAAAAATAACAAAAATATTTTTATTTTAAAACTATAAAGATAATAACATAAATAATTGAACGTCCTAAGATTCACAACGAACCAACGATTTATAACAATTAAATGCCGATGAACACATTTTATCGAATATCCGTTTTTTCTTAGCAATGAAGCCGGAAAGGAGAAGTGTAATTTGCATGTTGAATAAGTAAATATCTTTGCACTATGCAGGTAATATCTGTACTGTGATAATGAGTGTTTTATAATTTTTGAATCGCAACATTCACTTGACGATTGAAGTCAAAGATTACTTGCCGGCACAAGTTATTTACTTAATATATACCTGCAAACCTATCTATTTAGTAGACTGAATATAGGCGTAATCAAGTAAATACTCTTCATAGAAATCCGTTGGCTCATTTTCAACGTATTTAATTTACATTATTTCAAATAACAAGATCGGCATAAATAATATAATATGTTAAATATACTAATAATATCTTAAAATATAAATCACGATTTTATATACAATATAAATAACGTTTGTACAATTTATTTAATGACAAATGCTTCTAATAACCATAAAGTTGGTTTCGACAACTTAATATAGGTACGGTCGAACAAGCTAATTGGTTTACAGGCAAAAATATTCATCTTTCTACTACAGTCACAATACCTATATGTTCAAGATAAAAAAAATAAACAGTTCCCGGCACGTAAGTTGGCCAGAGATTTTGTAGTGGGGGAAGTTAGCGCATGTAAAAATGTATGAAATTGTGCGTGCGCGAACTTCCCCCACTACAAAATCTGTGGCCAACTTACGTGCCGGTAATTATAGAAAGATGAATATTTTTGCCTGAAACCAAATAGCTAGTTCGACCGTACTTCACTAGCATAATTTTATTAATAATACAGTAAACAGGTAGTTATAAAATGCACTTGTGACTACACTCCATGAATTATAACAATTTCTTATTGCTTTGTAAAGTGCCTTTTCATGTATAGTTATATATTTAAAAAAAATAATGACACAAACAAAATGAAGAGATGATCACTTAATCAACTCCCACCCTAAGTAATACCAGAGTTAATATAATTAATATAAAAACAACTATAAATAATGGTACCACGTGTTTAATTAAAGTAAATGGATATGCCTAATAATAAATATTGCTACCACAGCACCAGCTTCACATTATCCCGTACTATAACAAACTTTAGAACAGAGTACAGAGTACACACCACAAAAGAGTAAAGTATGTACGGAGCTTACGACATTTAATATTTTAATAGGCACTTTTTGAAAGTCAAATATTACGATGAAAACTTTTACGTTGCCTGTTAATAAATATAACAATATGTTCAACAGAATTGTCAATATGAGTCTTGCAAAAGAGATGGTGAGACAAAACGTTACACGCACAATTTTAATATCTATTGCAATGTGTGCAGAAGAATGAACTTGCGTACCTACTTAAAATTTTTGTTGCATACACAGTCCCAGAACAGAGTCAGACCATTTTGGAAAACCATATAAGTTAATCAACAATGAATTTCACTGTACTACATAAGTACGTACGTAGTATATATGAATTACATTTCTGGAAAAATTATCTCATCGCACAGTACACATACTACGAGTTTAATGACCTCAGTCTACCCTACTTTCTAGTGTCTAACATTCCTTCCAGCTGCTGCCAAGCGCGGTCGACCTGTGCCTGAGTGTGTTTGAAGCTCCACAGTGGACTGAAGACTACGTTGGCGTGTGCTACGTGGTCCTGATTGCTCACTTGAAAATCGACCCTTTTGGCTGCGGCTTCTTTTGATAGGTTGTTGCGGTGTTGTACCCTTTTTATAGCCTTTAAAGATTTTATGAATTAGTTTGACGGGGAAAGTAGGTGTAGTCTTTGGGTGTATTTCAGGGTTTTTTTAACTTTTTGTAATTCCACAGACTCCTGTCAAACAATATTTTTGGAAAAGAAAAGCCTTATTTCGTGGCTTGGCCGAGAAATGTTGAGTTTACTACACAATTTCCTAATAAATATGTTGAGAGTTAAGTGACCTACTGCGGACCCCTGATACACATACTACGGTCCCCTAAGGGGTCCATGGACTCCACTTTAAGAAACTGGTGTATTCATACAGAATGCTGTCAAGTTGCAGAGCTGACGGCGTTACTAGTAATGCCGGTAGCTAAAACTTGTTTCAACACTTTTATTAATAAAAGTGTTAACAAACCAAAAAACCTTACTCAATCACTCAAGGGAATAAGTAGGTTACTTTGCCTTATTAAGAAGGCTTCAAATTAATATCTCTCCAATTTTTTCTATAGTATTATCCGAATAACATTTAAAATGAGAAACCTTGTTTAAAGCGATTTACACCAATTCAAATAAGTAATAATCAAATAAAATTATTTAAGGCTGCGCCAAACAAAATCATTCAAAACAGTCGTCACTGTTAAAGTGATATAATCAATACTTTTACCATAATTGCCATAAAAAATATGTAATGAATACCACAGTGAATGTGTTAACCGATTATCGTTGGCAAAAAATAAGAATACTGTTTAATTTAATAAACAAAAATACGTAAAGTTGTACAAAAATCTTTAAAAAAATCTCGTATTTAGTTGAGTTTTGTTAGTAAACTGTATTTTTTTTTCACAAATTTGAATTCATATTAATCTTTAACATTCATACTACAATTTGTAGTTTTTACATTTTCGAAATGTCGCTTAGTTATTTTGTTATTAATTTTTGTTTTAATTGACGCGCTGTTTTGAATCATACATACATACGTTGCGTATGATTCAAAACAGCGTGAAAAATTAATAATAAAATAACTATGCGACATTTCGAAAATGTAAAAACTACAAATTGTAGTATGAATGTTAAAGATTAATATGAATTCAAGTTTGTGAAAAAAAAATACAGTTTACTAACAAAACTCAACTAAATACGAGTTTTTTTTAAAGATTTTTGTACAACTTTACGTATTTTTGTTTATTAAATTAAACAGTATTCTTAATTTTTGCCAACAGTAATCAGTTAACACATTCACTGTGGTATTCATTACATATTTTTTATGGCAATTATGGTAAAAGTATTGATTATATCACTTTAACAGTGACGACTGTTTTGAATGATTTTGCTCGGCGCAGCCTTAATTTGTAAAAGACACTCCCATTTTCGACCATGGATATAAAGCGTATTATTAACAGTGACAAACGCTATAACAACGTCATCTTGTCCACATGTTTACATTATTATTATTGTTATTTTGGCACTGAGTGTAGTACTTGAACACTAAGATTTCCCTGCTTTTACCACTTTGCATTATGTAGCGTGTACCACTGCTTGTTAGCGCCTATAAGTGCTGGCACAACGGAGCTGACAATCAGCTTTCTACGTGAATACAAGCTTCAATTGTTTATTTTTTGAGTACTGTTAAAGAGATAGATAACAGTGCTTCTCACCTCGTCCCTCGGTATGATAGCAACCCACAGCTCATGACAGTACTCGTACCATTTCGCGCGCACCATGACTGCTGCCTCCATAACTACAACACGGTATCCTTCCTCGCCGAATACTTGAATTTGACGCTGAGCTTCTTCTATTATCGCAGGCCATACTAAATTGTCCAGCTTTTCTAGTTGCTCCTGTAGAATGAGATTTTATTTATACTTCCAGCACAAAGGTACAAAGGCGGACTTAATGCCTTAGGCTTTCTCTACCAGTCAACTAAGATAACATGGCGGGTGCATAACAAAAAACCTAATATTAATATTTTATTTTATATAATAATACATATGTACTTATTATTTATTTTTTGAGTCCTCCTAAGACCTAAGAAGCGATAGATGTATTGTACGAAAGGACATGAAGTCTGTATAGAAGACATAGGGGTGTAATACAATAACAAAAAAAACCGGACAAGTGCGAGTCGGACTCGCCCACCGAGGGTTTCGTACATATTTGTAGGTACATAACCATAAGGTAAATAACATACTAATCCATACCTACTATCTATACTTTAATCATCGTAATATTATGAATGCGTTTTTTGCGACATAAACGGCCGTATCTTTTTTTCACGTTAACATAGAGGGTTGATTTTACAGCATCAAGGGACCGTAGACTTGAGTATATGGTTTTAATCTCAACTCGATACCTACATGCGTTCCCGAGATAAAGGGTCTTGACAGACAGACAGACGGACAACAAAGTGATCTTATAAGGGTTCCGTTTTTCCTTTTGAGGTACGGAACCCTAAAAAAATATAATAAAATAATAATATACATATATATGTAGGTATATATATATGTTGTAAGTTTATATATATATAAGCAAACAACAGAGCAGGCTCATACACGCACACATACACACACGCATTTCGTTACGTGACGATTTCTACTAATTCGCACTACCTGTAAGCCGCGTTAAGGAACTTCGTTCCAAAAATAGGATAAGAAAGAGGGGAGAGCAGGATGGTGAAGATTCAGAAAAGCATTTGTTTAATTCAATTAGACCCTTGAGTTTTTTTCTAGCGGCAAGACGACGCTACTTTTTATAATAGGTACAGACAGCGTCACCAATTGCTAACCCCCCACGCATTAAAATTTCTTCGTATAGGAAAGCAGTTGATGACGCTGTCTGTACTATCATGTACCCATATTACCCAATCTGTGTCAATATCTTTTTTAAGCGTTTTACCGTTAATTGTGGGTAAAGGCAAAAAATACCATTTTTTGTTCAAGAAAAATCTGATGTTTCTTGACATTTTTTTAGGAATGGGTTAGGTTAGGAACAGGTGCTGTGGTATAAGAAATCAAGCATTCAATTCAAAATACAATAACTGGCTAAACTTTAAGCTGGGAAAGTAAGAACTCGATTTATAACGAGACAGGATCTGTTTACCTTATCAGAAAACACGATTTCCCCCAGTTTCTTCCTGTCCACTTCTCCGGCTTCCGTAATGACCTCTACTCCAAATTGTTCGGATATGGTACGGTTGAGTGGTAGACCTGGCCGGTACAACTCGTGGGCGATTTTGTCACAGTCCACTAACGCCGCGCCCTTCTCCCTGTTAGGGGTGTGAAAGAGACACATAACTGGCCATTTAGTGATCGATACTTAAAATTTGTACCAATTAATAGGATAATTTTATTTTTAATGATCCACCTATTTCTGGCGATATTGAAGGTCAAACTAGCAATTTTCTTTTTGAGATTTTACGAAAACGTACTTCCAAGTGCTATCGTAGACAGATTATTAGTCCGAAGCATAGAAAAGTGTGATGGAAAACTTGGAATAACTTGAATCATGCGCAGTCTCGAATATCGCGTAGCGGCGTCTAAGCCGCCTATTTAAAATCGTCAATTTAATGGCCTGCGCAGACTGACGGATGGGGTGGCAGAGGATTTTTAATTTATTAATTGAATTTAATACTTATCCAACTGAAATAAGGTGTATATTTCAATGTTCGGTAATCGACCTTGAAGCAGCGCAGCATAACTATCAAAGTTAGAATAATCGCGCCTATTTAATGAAAATATGACGATATTTTTACATATTTTAATAGTCTTGAAAGAGGCCTGTGCCTTGCAATAGGCTGGGATTATTATGAATATTATAATTATCTTAAGTGAATTATGTGAAGATGCGGCCCTAAGGTGGAGCACGCTTGCCAAGGATGAACCACTTCACTCGTGCCTTGAAGACATCCAGATTATATTTATCGAAGAACAGAGATGCAGGCAGTGAATTCCACAGTCTGGCAGTTCGCACAATAAATGTGGACGCAAAGCGAGACCGCGGGACTTCAACCGTACAGCGGTGACACTTCGCCGTATCTCTGCTCGCCCGATGATGGAATGGAGATTGGGGAATTAAGTTGTGCAACTCCAAAGCACACTCTCCGAAATGTACTCGATAAAATAACATAACTGTCCAAGCTAGAATAATCTGTAAACGTCAAGCTCAAGCATCATGTATCAGCTGACCCGAGCGCTCACTTCGAGCAAGCGTTGACGCTGAGCTAATAGGTACCATGCGTAATGTATAAGAAAATGAGAAAATTTTGATTATGTTTGACTTGGAATACATTTTCGTAAAAAAAAACGAAAAATTGCGATTTCAACACACCTACCTTCTTCTTTGGCCTTCAATATCTCTAGAAACAGTAGATGCCCAAGTATGTCCTAGAACTTAGAAGCTCCAAATAATTGGAACAACATGGTTTAAGTAACGATCACTAATTGCCAGTCATTCTACATTATATAAAAGTAACTATGGAGTTTCTTGCCCATTCTTTTCCATACGACACTACCTTTCGGAGGGGGCAACTAGATTCAATTCTTTTTTCTTGTAAATGACGTTCAAAGGTGCCATTTAATGGTACCTATGACTGGAATTAATGATTTGACTTTATATATATGCTTTGGTTTTTTACTTTTTCGTTCTGAAAAGTAAAAAAAACTTGTATGACTTATAGAAGTAGGTAAATAATAATATGAAAATAACTAGGTTTTCTTGCCACTTAGCGGTTTCATTCGGTTCGGCAATACCAATTCAATGTTATCACATTCAGTGTCCTATGGTTTCGGATTATGTACGAACGTAGTAAGAGTAGTAGAACTAGTAGAACATAGATAAAGATCGACATAATTATGTAATTATATTGAAATTAATTACTCACTTTAATTTTTCCGCAATAGTGCTTTTCCCGCTGGAAATACCTCCCGCCAATCCGATGACATACGGCCAGGCAGGGATGTTGGGATTATGCTGCAAATTAAAATACATTTCACGCCTAAGTCTCTAAAATCATCATCATCATTATGCCAACCTTTAGTCGCCCACAGCTGGGTATAGGTCTTCCCCAAGGGGGAGTTTGCCGTAATCGCCATGCTTGGTTAGGTGTTATGGTGCTCAGAAGGACGCTGCTGCCCATCCTCTGGTCAATATCCCTCTGTCGCTTTCTATGACATCCACAGGTAAAAATGGGGAGGTGCTATTCGCAGCCACATGGCGTCTCTAAAATGTCTCCTGTGCCTGTAATTACACCGGTACACATAACCTTCAACCCGGAACAACGCTGGTTTACGGCTGAAAAAGGTATGGTGGTGGTTGGTGGTATTTCCCCTAACGCCTTCACAACTATCTGCTAGAGTAAGAGGTACTCGAAAACAATGACTCATTCCAAAAGAAACACTTATGCAGCTTCATTTCCGTGTAGGAATAGGGTATTTTACTAAAAAAAAAACTAATTAGTCCGTCAGTTAGATTATCGAAAAATATTAGAATTTTTCGATAATCTAACTGACGGACTAATTAGTACTTACATATTTTTTGTTTTTCCAAATCAATAAAAACTGACGAAGATAAAACGCATCAAAGATGAGTGAAGAATGAATGGGGGTTTGTGACGTCACTTCGCCAGTAAAAGTGTACTGACATAGAGCCTGGCAAATGAAAGTAGACACTCGAATTATTTGCAAAATTTTCATATGGCAATGTTTTATTTATGTCAATTTCAATTTATCATAACAAGATTGCGTGTTGTTGTTGATTTATTGTGACCTTTCTGAAGCATTTTTCCAAATTAAACATGAATAAAACGATTAAAAGTGGAGTGCGGGAGATGTTGTTTCGCATGATTTTGAAGTTTGAAGAAAAACAACAAGAGGAAGATGCCCAATTCAATCAGAATCAAGAATGTTTACGTGTGTATTACGTACGTGTACGTACGTACGTACGTGTAATACGTACGTGGTGTTGGATTTCATAAGTTAGTATGACGCTTTGATTTTGAAACTTTGTTGGTATTCGTGATTATTTTTTATGATTTTACAAAAACTATTCAGTGTTTGGTTCACATTCTGTTTAAATAACGTTAAACACCATGTTGTGCATTAGAATGCGTTGTGTTGCATTGTGATTTTAAGACAAATTTGTTTTATTTTACAGAAAATTTGGAGAATGTAGCGGGGGTTGATGATATAGTGAAAACTATTGAAAAACTTACTGTTTTAAAGCAGAAAGACAGGATAAGAACCCAGAACCAGTTCTTGGATGAAATAGCTTCGGTGAAAGGTGTGGTAAATGATGGGGTCTGGAATACCCCAGTGAAAAAACGGCCACATAAACCCACAGTGTCTAACCTAGATAGTTTCGATATAGATGCTATTCGGAACAAAATAAACGAATTTTACATAGTTCGAAAACAAGTTCCTACATTGAGAACTCTATTAGTGGATTTAAGAGAAAACATTGGAGTTCAGCTATTCGACGCTAGAGAGCGCTGTTACCAAATTACTTAACATGACATCTATTGTTACTATAAATAGATGTCATTTTCGCATGCAACTGTTTTGTATTTTTCTATTCAATGAGAGATGTGGTCAAGTTATCGATAATTTGTACATGTAAGAAATATAATTACAGTGTTTAAATTAATCTTTTTAACGTACGTAATGGATCAAAAATGATGATAATTAATGATGTATTGACATATTTTTCTGCGATACCTTTCATTGAGTCCGTAATATGATTGTATGTAGGAAATTGATTGACATCCCAATGAAATGACGCATTATTTTAGACATGACAATATCTTTTTTAAATACGTGACAGTCTTTTAAAAACATAATTGACATCTGGATTTTTGTATATGAAGATCTACTACACTTCTGGACACATCTATTGGCCCACCTTAGAGTTTAGGTTTCGATGGCCCCTACCGAAATATGATTGCTAGATTGAACAAAAACTGTTGATGCAGTTTTAAACCTGATACATTTTACCATCTTTTTTGATCGTATTGTTTTAAATTTGAATTCAGAATACCATACGACATGGAGCTACGCCTAACAAGTCGGATATGCGCCTTGTTAAAGGCAATTGATTTTTGAATAAAAAACATGTTTTATCAAATAAAGGTTTAATTTAATAACGCGTGTTGCCTCCATGGGCATCTACCACAGCTCTCATACGATTAGGCATAGAGTTTATCAACCGCTCTATGAAATTTTGAGGGATCATCTCCCATTCCACTTCTATGGCAGTTTTCAACTCCTGCATCTTCTGGGCAACTGGCTGACGAGCCCTAACACGTCTTTTTAGCTCGTCCCACATGTGCTCAATGGGGTTCATGTCTGGGCTTCTGGCTGGCCAGTCCATAACTGTGATGTTCACATCCCGAAGATATTCCCTGACGATGCCGGCCGCATGGACTCTTGCATTATGATGCATAAAAAGGAAATTTGGGCCCACATAGTCCGCGTATGGTATCACGTGCACTCATCACTATCAAGCACTCACGAATGTACCTTTCAGCATTTAATGTTGGCAGCCGTGGTCCTGTAACAACCTCAAGTTGAGTTTTGCCGTTCGCGGATATACCGCCCCAGACAGTCCATGAGCCACCGCCATAAGCAACCCTCTCTTCAAAGCAGCATTGTGCGAAACGCTCTCCCTTACGTCGGTAGACCTTCTTCCTTCCATCATTGCGATGTAACACAATTTTAGACTCATCAAAAAAGAGTACACGGCTCCAATCTTGCTGTGTCCAATTTAAATGACTGCGTGCGAAATGAAGGCGCGCTGTTCGGTGGGCTCGCGTTAGTTTGGGCCCATTAGCTGGCTTGTGTGGTACCATATCGCGTTCTTTTAACCTTCTCCGAACAGTTCGAGCGCTCACAGATACTCCGTGGAAGTCGCGAAGTTGGTTTTGTATCTCAATGGAGGTAAGGTGACGATTTCTCAAGCTGGTCGTCACGATGAATCGATCCTGCCTTTCAGTTGTGACCCGAGATCGTGGCCTTCCTTGGCGACGAACAAAGCCGCCAGTCTCTAGGTACTTCCGATAAACATTTCGGACCGCAGATCGACTTAAATTAAGTTGAGCACTCACGTTTCTTTGGCTGTGTCCGGCCTGAATAAGTGCCACAGCTTGGGCGGCGACTTCAGGTGAAGTATCCATAGATTATTGATAGAACCTCACCTTAATGTTAAGAATAAGTAATGTTTGTTGCAAAACCAAAGATATCAATCACTTTTTCAAGAATTAAATCCAAGTAAACCAATAAAACCAAGTTTTCTTAGTATTCGATTGTTTGATATCAACAAACAGGCTCCAAATTGTCTTTTGTTTCTTTAAATTCTGTGTTCGAAATTCAAAAAAAGACTATTGAATGAAATTGTGAATGTGCCAGGTTCAAAACTGCATAAAAACTTTTTGCTCGACCTAAAAAGTTAGGTACTTTAAAAACATACATGTTATTGTTTTATCGACACGAACTATTTGCATTAATGTGTCGCATCCCTAAACGAGTAGCGTCGAAATTTCTAGAATTTATGCCACGGAAGACGATTACAGTCAATACAGCGAGCAAGCTAATTTAGACTTTAATAAATGGACATAAGGTAGTTTTTAGATCGCATCAAAGTAAAAATATGGTATTGACAATAAAAATTGATTATATTGAAATATATGAAAGTTTTATACTTTTTGGTGATACGATATACCTCTGCAAGAAACATTCTTTCACCTGCTATCATTTTTGCATGTAAAAATTGCACAATAAGGCATGGTTGTATTTTTTTTCCTTACGTGCGATATTGCGCGATATGTCAAGTCGCAGCAAGTAGTTGATCGCGTCGCGACTGAACCAATGTTGATCATTTCCACATAATTGTGCCACACGTTCGATGGCTGCGTGGCACTTCCACTTGTTTTTATTATTCCGTGGATAATGCCCGTTACCATTCAATCATTGTAAATAAAGCTCCTACGTCACAAAATCGCAAAAATGAGATAAGAGAATGGCTTACTTTGAATGATATTCCATTTGAACATTATCACACAAAAGCAGAGCTGCTATGTCTTGTGAAACGAAATACACCAGAACCAGTATATGAAGCTGATGAACTTCTGAAGCAGAATGGGCATGAGGTATTGCGACTTCCCCCGTACCACTGCGATCTAAATGCCATTAAGCTGGTATGGAGTTTGGCTAAACGTAAAGTGGCAAGTAAAAATATTGCCCTGCCTGCTGTGGAGTTAGAGAAACTTATTAAAGAGTCTTTTGAAAGCATAACTCCATCGGAATGGAAGAAAATTACTGATCATGTAATTCACATTGAAAATAAATATAAAGAAAGGGATAGAATAACAGAAGATAATTTAGAAAGTTTTATTATTCATGTTGGAGGTAGTGATTCCAGTGGGTCAAATGAATCTTTCCACATGGAAAACCTAGATTCAGATTTTGATTATGGTAGTGAATAAACCAAAATTATTATAGAATATTGTTGTTTTTTTATTCATATAATATCACATATTACCTAGTATTTTTATTCCAACGAAGTAAACTGATTTTCGAAATGTCTCTTTGGTTTGGTTATCATAATGGGTAGACATGATTTTACATCTCGAAACTTCAGTTACTTCGTCTGATTAAAAATACGATTTTACACACAACATGTACCCAACCCAACAAATAAGTTCCCATTTTTGGACCTGTCCTGTGTCCACATGCTGTCAAGCATTCGAGTCGCCCGTCAAACGCGGTAGCACGTTTTTGTTTCTCTATGATTAAACTAATAGAAAACGTGGTAAAAAGTAATTAAAATCTATGGTGTCATATATAATCGTAAAGCTATTGAATTGATCTGTGCAGTGGTGGTGTCAGTTTTTCAGACCAATAACATATTAGTGATTTATAAGCAAAAAACTTTATAAAAATCTTTGAACGAACTATTATTGTCCCTGACGACCCTGACCTGGGACAACCCGCCGATCGATCGTTCGCTTCAACGCAACACGCACAGCGCTCAACCGCTTACTTACCTAATATTCACGAATTCATACTTAACTCAACATACCTACCTACTTAACAGATAATAAAACACGAAATTATTGTAATAAATAATGGAGTGTCAAAAGTGTAAAAAAGTACTATCGAAAAAAGGAGCCCACTTCATATGCCAAGGTTCCTGTCAAGGAACTTTTCATAGAAGCTGCGTCAAGGGCCTAGCTGCAGACATGAAGGCGGGAAAAGACAGGATCTACTGTAACAACTGTGAAGACGAGGGCTCTGACGAGGAAGAGGTAGAGGAAGAAGTACAAGACTTAGAAAAAATATTAAAAGACATTTAAAAAAAGGTCAGTGCCATACCCGGACTTAAGAAGCATTTAGACACAATACAACAAAGCATTAGCGTGTTGTCAGATAAGTACGATACACTACTATTTGAACACGAACAATCTAAAGAAAAAATATCTAAACTTGAGAAAACTGTGACCAACATTAACAACAGATGTGTGTATTTAGAGAAATGCAACATTGCACTTGAGCAAAAACTACAAGACGCTGAGCAATCATCGCTTAAACAAAACCTCGAAATCGTAGGCGTTGAATACATACCCGGTGAAAACTTGAGAGAGATCGTGACTAAAATTGGAGGCGAGATGGGTGTCAAATGCAATGATATAGAATGGGTAAAACGGAACAGACATTCCAAACAAGAAAATAAACCATCTTCAATAATAGTAGGCTTCAAGGCGTCAGGCATTGAATCAAGGGAAGGCTGGTTAGCCAATCGTCGCAAACTGATTGAATTAAATAGCAGCGTCTTTACTGGCGGATCAACTACAAGCAAAATATTTATTAATGAAGACCTGACTAAGACTACGAAGACACTGCTGTGGAATGCAAAAAGACAACACAAAGGTGTCTACAAGTACATATGGGTGACAAATGGAAAAATTTTGGTGAAAAGACAGGATGGCGACAATACCATATGGATAAGAAGCGAAAATAACTGAATCAGTTGTCAAAAGTAAAATAATTATTTAGGTGGGTATCAGCTATATGTACCTAATAGTAAATTGTTCTTAATAGTGGTTATTCGTAATACACAAAATTCGCGGACTTCAATAATTTGAATGTTATAACTGATAATAAAATAAATTATACCTGTGTTAACGACCCGAACAATTGGATAAGTTCAATTGTATACAATAAAGGACTACCTATGTATTTTGCATGTAAATATTCGCTCTCTAAAAAAACACTTTAGTGAACTACTACCTATTAACTTTAGATTCCTGTATAGATAAATTAGATGTAATAGTATTAACCGAACCAAATATTAACAATGCATTAGTGTCATTATTTCAAATAAAAGGTTATAATGTTAATAAGTATACGCGACCGGAAGCGGGGGAGGTGTATTGGTGTACACGCGAGAAGGGCTGTGCGCGCGTGTATGTGAGTCGCCCGCCACAGTCCACAAGAATGCGTTCGACGGAGTGCGTCTCCGTAACACTCAAATTCAATAATGAAAAAATACATTTAATATCAATATACAGACCACCGCGAATAAATAAGCAGAATAAATTAAACCAATTTATAGATGAATTTCGAAACCTTCTTGAGCAAATACCCACAAATTCTAAAGTAGTTATCTGTGGGGATATGAACATAAACCTGTTAAATTGTCATGACAAATTTGTACTATCGTATGAAAATCTATTATCAGAACATGGGTTCACAAAGTGCATAAATGACATTACTAGAAAGGAAATTGTATCGGGCAAATTAGTACAATCTTGTCTTGATCATATTTATATTCGAGCAAACAATGCCGTCATACATTCAGCTGTAATAAAACAAAAAATATCAGATCACTATTTCGTTTCGGCCAACGTGCAGTGGAGACGCGCACCGTCGAATCAGTCGTCGCAAACTCATAAACCGTGCGATGCGCAGTTGTCCCCGCCACGACTCGCGGCCACTAGGCGCGTCCTCGATAATAACAAAGTTCGGAAGAAATTATTAAGCAACGATTTTGACCACTTAATGTCAATAGAATGTCCTATCAAATTAAATAAAGCATTTAAACAAATTTTCGTTGATATTTATAATGACTGTTACGTAAATAAACGTATTTCTACCAGTAACAGAAACAATAAACAATGGATTGATAATAGATTGAAGACTATGATAAAAGAAAAAGACAGATTATTTGAGGTATGGAGCAATGAGCCAAAGAATATGCTAAAGAGACTTAGCTATACCAAATTTAGAAATAAATGCCAAAAAGTTATTATTAAAAGTAAAAATATCTATGATAAAAATAGTATATTAGCGTGTAATAAAAACATTAAAAAAATATGGGATAGGATAAATTTAATACTATGATGGGAAACAATAAACAATCGGTAGATGAATTAATCCTGTCAAATATGGACGGACAAGGTAGTATTATAGACATAAGTAACAAATTTGCATCTACCTTCTGTAAAGAAATAGAAGATATAAAACATAAGTGTCATGAGATTTGGTTGGATAGACAGACCTATGTAAAAGCCACGGACTTGTCCATGAGGTGGCAACCAGTAAACCCTAAATATGTCAAAAACATATTAAAAAATATGAGTATAAATAAATCACCGGGTAGCGATCAAGTGCGAATGTCCGACCTAAAAATAATTATTGATAAAGTGAGCCCAGTGTTAGCTAAACTAATAAACCTAACTGTTAAAAACTACAAATTTCCTAATAAGCTTAAAGAGGCAATAGTCCGCCCAATAGGGTATTTTGCTCTATACGAGAAAAAATCTATAAATATGTTATTGAGACAGTTTAGGCATTAAGCAGTCGGAAAATGTAAGTTTTAGTTTATAAAATAACAAAACTAATTTTTAAATTCAATTCAAAGTTTTCAGTATTTTTAATCTGTTATAAAACACCGTGAAATAGTAGCGGCCATGTTATTACGCCGTACGGCTGTGTAAACAAAACATTGTCAACTGTCAGTCAACCGATTGGCGTAATAAAGGCTTTGTACTTTTATTATTTCGTAACCAACGTAATTTTTTCATTATTACACCTATTACAAAATATGCTTTTAATTATTTTTAAATGATATACAATTATCATATTTAATATGAGCTCATTTGATACAAAACGAACTGACGTCATTTACGCTGAGCAATATGGCGTCCAGTAAGAGGCGTTTTCGTGAAACTACGCGCGAAATTTGAAAATTTAGATGCATTTTTATGGCACTTATCGATTGAATAAAAATTTTGTATTTTTTTTGGTGGCATATTAGCACTACAGTATTTCATTGAGACACTTTTCAAAAATGGGTGTAATACCCTATTCACAAAAAAGGTGATCGCAAGAATATGTCAAACTACAGACCTATATCAGTATTATCTAGTATAGATAAAATTATAGAAAAATGTATCGTCAACCAATTGAGTAACTATTTACAAAATCATAACATTATCAACGAGTGTCAACACGGTTTTTTAAAAGGAAAAAGTACAAATACATTACTAACAAAATTTACAGACGAAATTAACAGTTACCTAGATGATAGAAAGTTTGTTATCACAATATTTTTTTACTATAAAAAAGCATTCGACACTTTGCAATCCGATACCATCCTCAATGCAATGGAGGAGTGCGGGGTGAGAGAACCACTGAACCCATGGTTCCGTGATTACCTCACCACGCGCTCCTACCGTGTGAAGGTGCAGGACGCGCTTAGTGACAGAGTCGAGGTGCGAAGTGGGATGGCGCAGGGCTCGGGATGTGGACCAATTTGTTACCTAATGCATGTTAACAGTTTGTGCCGAGTGCTACAACATTGTTCAGCGTATATGTTTGCAGATGACCTGTGCATACTTCGCTCCGGAACTAACATAGACGAGGCTTGCCAACTAATTCAA
Source organism: Charanyca ferruginea (assembly GCA_947361185.1). Lineage (NCBI taxonomy): Eukaryota > Metazoa > Arthropoda > Insecta > Lepidoptera > Noctuidae > Charanyca > Charanyca ferruginea. The sequence goes on along the minus strand of OX376070.1, from coordinate 17,585,965 downwards.
CAGGACATAGACGCTGTTGTTAAATGGTCGCACGACAACGGCATTGTATTAAACGCTAATAAAACCAAATTATTATTAATTCATTCGCCATATTTACAACCACTCAGTACGATTCCGCCTTTATTTACCCACGATTATATTTGTCACCATAAAAAATTGCTGGACTGTAAATGTAAACCAATTGAAATAGTTATCTGTGTAACCTACCTTGGCATGAAAATTGACGAGAACTTTTCTTGGTCACAACACATAGCCTACATTTGTAGTAAATTAAGAATATTATTAAGTAAAATGTACCACCTAAGCTTTAAAGTTCCTATTAGCATATTAAGATGTATATACATGTCATTAGTAGATTCAATTATGAGTTATGCTCTTGACAGCTATGGGTTAACATTCAAAACGAACTTGAATAAATTAGCTCTTCAAATTCGTTTCCTAAAACTACTTGTTACTCAGAAAACTAACAACAGTTGTAAAGGAGATTATATGAAACTATTTAAAATATGTAAAATTCTACCGATTAGATACAAACATAAATATCTTCTGGCCGTTAACCACCATGGCACCCAGGAATATAACTTAACGCAAGTATTCAACAACCATAGTACACGATCTATGGCTGCCGGCAGATTCAATGTACCCAGAGTCACCAATTATTTTGGTGACAGAACCCTAAAAAACGAATACCATACCTATTGAACAGTCTGCCAGCAGACATAAGGAGTGAAACCAATAAAAACAGTTTTAAAAATAAATTAAAAACATATTATTTGGAAATTTGTTAAAGTGCTACCTATACATGTAACAAGAATATAATAATATGATACCTATACCTGTAAGACTCGCCAGACCTTACAGTCAAACCATTTCAACGGTTTTGTGGGGCTTAGTTTATAAGCTATGTAACTTTGAACTTATAATAAATAAATAATAAAAAATAAAATAAAAGCATATTAGTTTTTTTTTTTAAACAATATTTGTACACTACCAAATATTGTTTTACAAAAAAAAAAAACAAATAACCCTAAAGTATCAAGTCGGGTTATTCCAGGTACTTCATACAAATATTGGGGTTACTAGGCTGAGATTTTTTTAAATTTGCCGCGCTTTTTCAGTCTCTACTTTCGTTTGCCAGACTCTAGTGATGTTACACGAGTTTTTGACGCACTGTATCGTCTTCATTTTTTGTTTACGTGAAAAAAGAAAAAACACTTGTCCAATATTTTTTGGAAATGTATCTGACGGACTAATTAGATTTTTTTGTCGGAATAAATATAATATATCACTCTCCATAAACTATACAAAAAAATAGTTGTTCCGTTGCTGCTTCAAAAAAAGACAAAAAGAAAAACAATAATCACACTTGAGTATTTAGATATTAGTAGGAGGGGGGGGGGGTCTCTTACTATAGGTGTCTTTATCAGGGTGCCAAGCATCCTCATCCTCTGGTTACTAGAACTGATCTTAATCTCCTCCTCTTGCGCCTCTTGCGCTTGCGCATCCTTGACTAGTTCAATCACGTGCACGTCCATAGGTGGCAGTCCGTTTTCTGCGCGCTTTTTATTGATCTTAGTCGCACCGTGACTAGTTTCCTCGCTTACAACTACCAACTAAAAACAAAAGACTGATATAAAATATAACAAGAATCTTAGTGGGGAAGTATTGCTATTGTTTTTAAGTACCCATAATAAGATAAGCATTATGGTAATGTCCTTAGCTCAAACTGATAATAGTTATAGAATATGCAGGACGTTTGCGCTGTCTGACCAATCAACGTTTCATAAAATGTCGTCATATTTCGTTAACCAATAACCGCTTCCTGATATAATTATCTCTTAATAGCTCTCGACAGCTTTTAATCATCAGCCAATCGCCGAAGCTAATCTCAAGCGGTATACACGTGGGATATACATGTACATTACCCGTACTTCCCAAACGGACAGGCAAAGTGTAAAATGTTGGGACATAAACAATTCGACCATTATGTTTAAGTCCCAAGTAATAAAGTGCGAGCCTATTGCTATTTCTCACATACAAACTAAGGCTTTGAGCTGATACAGAGAAATTCCTGATGAAAAAATGTAATAAAAATTTGCCCAGATCGAATCCAGGATCCCTGTTCTGCTCTAGCGACCACAAGACCAACGAAGGAAGGTTTGACACGTACTGCATTATCTACTTCTATGGCTAAATTTGTACAATGTCCTTTTCTACAATATCCTCCTGTACCTAAAGTATACCGTAATATAAAAAATATACAACACTACCACTAGGTTCTGCCCGCGACTTCTCGTAGTCTGCGTAGAATTAAGCCAAACTCCGAAAATATACCTCGGAACACAAAAAAGAGGTAAAAATGATCGAATGTGTTATGCTCGATCAACATAATGTATGCCCAATTAAAGCTAATTTCGCTCAACCGTTAAAAGGTGGAACAAACATCTATTGTGATATTGTGTATATGTCGGTACTTGTAAAACACTTGTGCTATTCTACTACCGGCTATTAATAAAAATCAGTCTTGGTGAAATCTGCGTATCATTTACATCATGGTGACAGTGGTGCTAAATCTATATATATAAAAAGAAAAGTCCTGACTGACTGACTGACTGACTCATCAACGCCCAGCCCAAACCCTTGGACCTAGAAAGCTGAAATTTTGCACAGAGTTTCCCTTTATAATGTAGACAAGGAATAAGGAAGGATTTTTCGAAATTCAACCCCTAAGGGAGTTAAATAGGGGATGAAAGTTTGTATGGAAAATTCTTAATAAAAAGTAATACCAATTTGTAAATAATAACAAAAAAATATGTGTATGTATAACGGAAAAGTGTTAGTGTATGTATCTTGCTAACTTTGAATATATTATCTATTATAATTAAGCTTAAAAATATTAGGGGAAAGATATTGTGATATTGTGTATATGTCGGTACTTGTAAAACACTTGTGCTATTCTACTACCGGCTATTAATAAAAATCAGTCTTGGTGAAATCTGCGTATCATTTACATGAACATCCATCCATCTTCACAAACTTGAGGGTTTATAATAGTAGAAGGATAAGTACCTGTAGCTTAGGATCATCTTTGGTTGGTCCATAAATATCTTTCAAGGGAAACACATTGTATTCGAGATCCGGATTAATGTCCATTAGGAAGCTTAAAACTTCTTTTATCCTTACTTCCACCGGTTGCATTAACTCATATAGTGTTTTGGCTGTAAATAAAACAAATGAATAAGTATAAACTATAACACATACACAATAAGTTATATTGAATGTGAACCTATATTTTACGGGTGGTCAACTTAATTTAAGGCAAGCTCTACTGTTTTATGACTAGACTCTACGTTACATAATCAGTACTTAACATCGAATCTTATTTTACACTAGCAACCCGACCCGGCTTCGCATGGGCCTATAGCCTTCCTCGATAAATGGACTATTCAACACAAAAATAATTTTTCAATTCGGTCCAGTAGATCCTGAGATTAGCGCATTCAACCAAACAAACAAACTCTTCAGCGTTATATTATTAGTATAGATAATACTGTTTAGTTACTTATAACATAAACTTACATGAAATTTGAATAAAACGGTATACATGTAGGTAGTATGAGCAATGTCAGTAGGCAACCCCTGCTATATTCGGTTCAATATAGCGCAAAGTAGCGCATGTTTTATAGAAGCGAGACGAAAATAAAATATATTTCTTACGCTGAATTATATTTAATCAACATGTGTCAGTAACTACTGTCAATCAGTCAGTGACTACGGATGTTGATTCAATATAATTCAGTGTAAGAAATGCATTTTCACAAGCGACCGCTGCGCTAGTATTGTGTTTGTTGTGGAAGCAATTGAATTTCCTGCCTAGCACGAAGTTGGTCATAGTCATAAAGAAGCAAAGCGAAACTAAAATAAAGTTCTTACACTGAATCATATTAACATCAGTGACTCCTACTGCGACAAGCTTGGTAGCTCGCAACGCCGCTTGTGAAAGGAGAATTTTGTGTCCATTGTGTAAACGGTCGAATGACCCGCCTAACGCAACATTCTCGTAAGTCTTTATTTTCTCCAATGAGGCACCCAATGCGTATGTTTCTTGACAATCTGTAAAGACAACAATTAAACAAAACGACGGTCATCACATGTACCTTACCAAATAATACTAATCATCTAGAGATCAATTAAGCAAGTCCAAACGCGGTTGGTCTATGATTAGTAAAATAACATATTTTTGACTTAAAGATAGATTAGTAAAATAACAAAAGTAAATGAGTTAACATAAATTTAAACATAATTAAGCATAATAAAAAAAAAATGCATGGTAGTCCCGAGCGACGTACTTTCTAACTTTTGATACGACCGGCGCAACTGGGTTAATCCTTTTCGTGGTGTAAGGATTCGCCAATCGACAAGTACAGGTCTAATCGGTCCTTCTCAGGGCCCAACCGTTCGCGAAAAAATCCAGTCTTGTGTATACCTAATCTCGATGAACATCGCAGGATTCTCTCAGGATAAAGCAGATATCTTCTCTAAATTATCTCGCAAGACGTATTGTGATATTCTATATGTTCAAAATAACCATCGGGATTCCACTCAGAGCAGGCCATACAATCCTGGACTGTCACTTATCGCCGAAATCTAACACCCAAAGCACGGTAGCGCAGTGTTTGCTGCAGCCGTAAGTATCATTTCTACAAAATGCTCTAGTGAAAACCACATCGAAATCATTACGCTAGACCTTGGTCACTGCACTGTACACATCTGCGTATAAACGCTCCGGCACTTCACTTAAATTCGAATCACATAATTTTAACACACATCGCACGAAAATAGTAGTTGGGGACTTAAACAGCCATAGTATCAGCTGGGGCTATCGCTCTACGAACCCAGACGGTCAAGCGGTGAAGCTAACGATTTGACCTTAATCCACGATCCAACACAACCTGCGTCATTCAATCGGATCGGATGATCCAGATCTGATATTCGTCAGCTCAAATATTTGTATCCAGACTTCCAGAGCAGTAAGACAGTATGACCTCTCTCGTACACAACATTGACCGATTATGTTATGCAGTCCTTCGTTACCCAAGACAACTAAACAAATTATATATAAAACTATGACAAATTCGTGAGTGTCTCGGTAACATCCCGAAAATGTATTCTTCGATGTTGTCGTACGTCGTTTTTTAAAGGAATTTATTTCAAAAATCTGGTGAGGTCCTAAAAGCATGTGAGCACCTCTACGACAACGATTCGTTCTCGGAAGAGAACGTTGAATCTGCAGAAAAACTTATGGCACAGATAAGCGAGCGGCGCCAGGAATAATGAATGGAAACCGTCACTAATATCGACATGACCCACAATAGTAAAAAGCTTGGAATACTATTCGCAAACTCACCATCGAACCACCACCATCTTACAGATCCAGTACAGTGAGAGCTAACCAAGTGGCCCACCAAAATCATCAACCAATGTTCCACCACTGACTCCGTATTCGACCCATTTCAATTAACGAACATCATCCAAGCCATGGCTTGGATGCCGTTGCATGCAACGGCTGAGCTATGGCAAGGCATGCAGTCGTTAATTAATCACCTCGGGCGAGTATCCGTGTTGTGGTTGCTATAAGTTTTTTTTTATAAGTCCACTATCTGGAGTCAGATAACATACCTGGCCTGTGGAAGAAATCAAAGATCTCGCTGTACCCAAACCAGGACAATTACATGACGACCCAAAAAAACATCGCCCTATATCCCTCCTCTGCTACACTTACAAACTCTTCGAACGGCTACTGTTAGCTCGTCTCACAAACCTCTAAACTTATACTAGAGCATGCTGGATTTATACCTGGAAAGTCTTGTTGCCGGTAAGCCCTTAACTTCACGCAACATACCGAGGATGGGTTTGAAATGAGGAAAGTTACGGGTGCAGTATTTGTAGACTTGTCGGCAGCCTACGACACAGTTAACATCCAGCGCTTGTTGTGGAAGGACTTAACAGAGGATGCAAAGCTCACTCGAATTCTCAGATAACTGCTCAGTAACCGACGATTATAAGTAAACCTTCTTGATAGAGGTAGGAGTAGGTGGCAAACACAAAAGAATAGACCTGTCAAGGTAGGGTACTGGCTCCTATGCTGCTTAACGTTTACCGACCCCGGTACGAATGCTGTATTCACTAATCAACATTGCGCCCTCAGAAATTCCAGGACTATAGCAAGTCACATGGAAAGGGCGAAAATAGAAAATGGCCCACGTCACCCTACGCCCAATTACAGTTCTGTGCCCCAGACTAAAAAGCCGAAAAAAATCTTGAGATTCGTAAGTCTATCTGATGGCAACATCTCCTTGGAAAGATGCTATCTTCGGCGATATAAATATAAGTCTGAACATTTCATGGAGCCTTGCCGTGGCCGACCTGTACAACTTTAAACCGTGTCCGCACTCAGGTCAACCGCAGCAAAGAGAATCTTCTCAGGTGGGGGCTCTCAGATGATGGCAATCTTCAGTGCCTATGCGGCGTCTCTCCGCAGATCATGATTCATCTTCTATCTGACGTCGCATACACTGTCACCTACACATGTGAGGACTTAATGACTGCGACAGTGGATGCCGTTGGCGTGGCTGAATACTGGATCAAACAAGGAATCTGACAAGACACTACATACACATCCACACACACACACACACCTATGATACATATCTATGTTTGATCGATCGTCGATACACGGCATCATCAATGGTAGAATGGATTAGTCGACGACGATCTATAATTTCTATCAGACTAATCGATCGATCGTCGATCGACGGTAGAATGGATTAGTCGACGTCGATCGACCTGCTTGATTAGCCGCGCCGCGCGCCGTCCGCCCCCATTATCACCTGCTGCCCGCCCGCGACCCGCGCTTTTTATTACGTATATACCTATATCGTATTGCGTCTCCGTAATAATAGTACGAGCAACATCGTACTGGCCAACAACAACGCGTCCTCTTGTGAATACATTTCGAAAGAAACTGATGGAATATAGCCGGGGTTAATCGATCGACGTCGACCGGCAATCGATCGATTTGTTAGTCGACCGGTATCCGTCGATCAATAAAAGCTACCAGACCAATCGATCAACGTCGATCGATGGCATCGATCGACGGTCGATCGATTGGTGTAGTAACACCCTAAGAAGATAAAAATATCATTGAAATTGGACTAATCATTAGGGAGCTATTATCCCACAGGCAGACACACAAATAAACATACAGGGTCATATCCTTTATAAGGGTTTAAAATTTACATTATTTATATGGCTATAATCTTATCTTATACAAAGTATGAAGTACTAAGAATGGCCCTTGCTCAACAGTGGGAAAGTACATGAGTACAGGCTATATAATAAAAATCTAGTCTACAACAATGCAACAACAACTTGAAAATGTATAATGGGTGCAAAGAGACACTTGACAAAGCTGAAAGTTCCATGTACTCAAAGACTAATTCTCTTTGCATGTACTTCTCATCAGTCAGTCAGGCCAGAACAACTTAACAGCAACAACAACAGTAACAGATCAGTTTATTTCGGTCTACACAACTTTCGGTTGCGGAGATATAGATGGTTTTAAAGTTCCAACCTTTGTTTTAATTTTTTTAATGAAAACAAGTCAAGTATGTATTATGTATATAGAACTTTAAATAAGTCCATAACTCTACAACTCTCTCCTCCCACAATGGTTTGCATTGTTACATTTCTACCATAAACAGTGATTTCACACTCCAAAATAAAAGAGTGCTGTGCGAGGTGCCTGTTGCGAATACCACCACCCCATTTCTACCCATGGGTGTCATAGAAGGCGACAAAGGGTTATTGACCACAGGATGGGCAGCAGCATCCTTCTGAGTACCATAACACCAACTGTGATTGCATGCATTACAGTTGGTTGGTACCTCATTGGCCAAGCATGGCTATTATGGCTGAACCCCCCTTGGGGAAGATGTATGCCAGCACTGGGCATCTAAAGGTTGACATGATGATGATAATGTTTTGTAGTTTGATATGCATAGCAAACAGGTAAGTGATGTGTCTTTTTACACCCATATTATTAGGTAATCAATTTGTATGTAATATTTACCAATACTTTGCATTTTGAATCCACTCTTAGCTGTAGACACTGTACTCTTCAGTTGATCAATATCCTTGGCTAACTCACTGTCATACAGTATCAAATCTATCGGAGAGTTTGTTACTATTTCCTTTATTTTTTCACTGGGTTTTAAGATCAGTCTTATGTCCAAGTGACTATTTTGTACAGAAGCCTGTGGAGCAAAAACGTTAATAATTTTGCTGTATCAAATGGATCCAACTTATTTTTTTTAATTCAATACTAATTTTCAAATATAATGCTAGTACTTCACATGGTGCTAAGACTATAGTTTTAAAAAATCTTACTTTTGTGTACACAGTGTCAATCTGTTTGCTAAGCACCGGCAGTGCATTCTCAGAGTAGTCCTTTACTTTCACATACAACACTCTCCTTACAAACTTGGAAGCCCGTTGACATACTATGTGAGCTTTGGCAGCACTTGAAATAAATACAAATCCATTGTTTGCCATTTCATCAGCTGTTGATAAATAACACAGATTAAAGAGTTGAAAGTTGTAAATTCAATCAATGTTGTTGATTCGTTAGTTATATAGTAAATTTAAATTATGCTATGCACAATTGCTATTATTCACGTAGGTATATAAGAAATAAAACCTTTAATTTTTTTTTTAATTTTGTTTTGGTTAGTGACCCACCTGTTGGCATCATCACAAATATATACGACGCAATGACTGAAAGCAAAAGAACCACAAGCGGCGCGCCGTAACCAATGCTAAACATTATTTTAAGCCGATAAACTAAAGTCCAAAGGTTGAAAACTACCTATTGAATTATACATATATACATATTAATAATTGTAAATGAATTCATACCCATGATCGTTGATGAAAATCACCAACATAAAATACTTCTACTTTTAAACAGAATAAAACTAATACTTCAAGAATTTACAACAATATGATGTTGATTATGCGTTGGTATGGGTACTTATGGTAGCTATAAAATATTGTAGATATTTATTGTATTACCTAATCAAAAGAAAAAGGGATCGACATATATAAAGTAAAACATAAAATAAAATGTTTTCTTTTGGATTTTGCCATAAAGTTTTGTATGAAAAGAGTAGATTTTGCTCTCGCACGAAATCAAAACAAAAGTTAGGTTAACCCAAAAGTATCATCCAATGTCAGAGAGAGACAGTGTCGCAGTGACATTGATAGTTGACACTTTTGACAGTCGTTAGAGGTTTTACCACAGATTACTATTGGTCCTCCCAGCATTTTATATTATGTAGAAATAGAATGACAAATTATCTTTTTTTTTTTGTTATACATTAGCATTTGTTTGTGAAATATTGCCAATTTGCCATTTTGGCCGTAAGTAAGGCTACACTCGTAACACCCAACGTCACCCCAGAGAAAAAAAAGTACACAACAGCAACTATTTGCGGTAAAACTGCAAACAGTTGCTGTTGTTCGTGCGTACGTAAACCGGGATGGTTTATATGGTTCCATAACCTTAGAGCATTTAACCTCTATCTCATTATCAAGTCCAGTGAAATGCATGGACGATTCCGGACGTGTTTGCGCTGCTCGATACATATATGAAAAACTTGCACGGTGTTAGCTGCTGGCCAGTTTACGTCGTTATGAGTTCACAACCGCTCATAGCCAACGAGGTCTTGGCATTTATCAACCAACCATCGACTACATGGACGAAGTCAGTCATCATCTGCAAGTCTAGTTTCAAAGAGGAGGAGATCAGCAATGCCAAGCTGCTGTTCCAGTTGCTCGGCAAAGTCGAGCAGTTGCAGTCCCGCCGGCCGGAGGTATGATGGCCAGACGTGTGTGCAGATCATCGTCACATTGATAAAGAGCACCGACCCGGACGATGTGCCTGCTTTTGTGGCCAAGGAGCTACATAAGTTGCCCCCAGTCACGACGTTGCTGGCCAGCCATGGGTCTTTCGATGGCGGATGTGACCATACGCAGCTGTTGTTTGAACAGTCGGAGGGCCTGCCTCGTGAAGCGACTATCCGTCGCAGGAAGTGCCTCCATGGCATGCCTGCACTCGCCAATTTCGGTCCACAGTCTTTGTAGATCCTTGATACGTTTTTTACCATGGTGCATAGATGTCCGAAGGAGAATGGCACTATAAGTAGCTTGTCACTTCCGTGTGAATAAATGGATATTCTTTCTTTCTTTCTTTTGGACCAACCGCTCTTGTATTCGACTCCCTTCTAGCGAGCCCGTCAGCCGCATCGTTGCCACGCGAACCGCGATTTACAGAATAACGTTCACATATATCATGTAAGACAACCAAATTATTTAATTATTTGGGTTCGGTTAGGTTAGAACAGTGACTATTAACGGGCGAAGGCGAGCGAGCGTAGCGAGCGTGCCGCGGCAGTGGCCGCCGAGCGCCAGATCCCCTCTAGTGTTGGTGAATTATTTGGGTTAGATGAGGATATAACAGTATGATGTTTCCTGATATTTACGTATTCATTACAGAGTTTTGGCTGAAAATTAATAAATATGAAAATTATGTCAACTGAACGTTATTTAAAAAAAGAATTATACACATTGATAATTATATGAAATGAACGTTATACTAAATGTTATTAGAGCAAAAGAAGTTTATATGAAATATAACATTATATCTCATGAAATTAGGTTATTTGTTTTTATAGCCTATGAAAATTATATCATGTGAACGTTATTTCAAGTGATATTATATTATCGGTTATTATGCCATTTATGCTTTATTCCACACCCTTTTGAAACATAGATTAGCCAGGTGGGTAATGATGGGAACTACGTCTTTGCAAACATATTTGTAGAACCTAGTCTGGATGATTTCAAGCTCATCAAAATTCCTTCAACTTCCATTGGGTCCGTGTCCAATAGCACAATGGTGTTATTTTGCGCAGGGGAAATGTTAGGTTGATCAGAGGTTGATAAAGATACATTACTTAGGTATCCTATCGTCAATAGCGTTTAATATTTCTTTCAATTGTATAATTTAACAAAGCCTGGTATAAAAGAAATATTACATCGAATACAGGTGAATTGCGGTCAAACGCATGCCTATTTAATAGTAAAAAAAAAAAAAAACCTTCTAAAATGGTGCCAAAAACGCAAAAAACTGTTTTTGAAGTTAAAAAAATAAAACTAAGGCACGGTAATTTTCTAAAAGCCTAAGACTCATCCAAAAACAGAGTGCGTGACCCACAATAGACGACGATTCGACCTCGAGATTCGATTTCGACCTCGATTTTGATATCAATCAGCTGAAATTCTTAGCAGTCTGCGAGCGTACTACCTCATGTTAACTCCTTCTGGCGATTTGGTCACTGATGACCTCTTGGTGCTAGGACTGAAGTCTTCCTTCTACTGACGAACTGCCATTTTGAACTGCCTGCTTGCAGCATTTTGTAGAAAACAACCTTTTAACAGCATAGTAACTTTATATATTTCCCGGTTAGACCAGTGCCGATAATTTTTGAAAGTAAAAAAAAATAATAGTAGAATGAAACCCATTGGAAAAGGAAGAGAACATAACAAAAATGAAAGTAAAAATAAATTACGGGCGATCTGAGGTCGGGAAGTGGATGGGGGTGCGTTTTTAAAGGTAAAAAACGGTTTATCTCGATTTCCAACAAAACTACAAGTGTTATGGAGAAAAGTTAAATGGCGAAGTTGTAGGTAATAAAAATATCTTCAACTTTTGTATTCACACTTTTTTCACATAACCTTAAAATTTATGTGAAAAATTAAAATAACCAAGTTTTTGGTTTTTTATTTTTATCTTATTCAAAAATATTTGATTTTCCCCAAATTTGGTAAAAACTTACCTTTTTATGTCCCAAATACACTGTAATTTTTTTGATTTAAAATATTTGTTTATCTCACCTTATTTCGACTTAATATCGAAAAAGCACCCTAATTTTCAATCGAAAAATCTCACGTCAAAATATCTGCTTTTAAAAAAAAAACGGTGGGTTTTTTGTTTGTTGAAATCTCTACTTTATGATGGTGAAAAAAAATATACATTACCATGGTAAATTTTCTCAGAAAATGCAATAAAACTAAAAAATCTCGAAACCGATATTTTTTTTAATCAATATGTGACATTTTGAGCAATTTATATACACTTCAATAATTTAAAAAACATAAGATTACATGTTACATTGATAAACAAAACAATTGCAAATCGAAATATACTACTCTAATTAACAACCAAATAAGTTAATATTTAATAAGACATCTACAAATATTATGAGAAAGTTGTAAAATTTTCTTGAAATTATATGCGTAGATGCCCATTTATTGCTATTTTAAGATAATCTTATATACTTACCTGAGCGACCTACGGAAAATTTTAGCCCATCAAAATGTATTTCATAGAGAAGTGGGAAAGGGGCTAGAAGGGGCTGGGCTGGGCTGGGAATGACGAAATTATAAAAATAGCAGACTTGGCCCCCCGGTTTTGTGTTAAATAACGCAGTGATAACGGTCAAAAGGTATCTATCTATTATTGTAAGTTATATAAATAAATCAAACGCATTTAAATTTAAATATTATATTTTAAAAGTTACACATGCATACAATATTTTATTCAAACAAATTATTTCGTACCATTGTTATACATAATTATAGTTACCTAAATTATACTACCTACAGTTTTTATATACTAGGTGACTTTTAAGTTTTTGGCAATCTTTGAAGGGGCGAACATATTTTTGTTTAATTCACAAAAGCTAAGATAAATAAGTATGGGACCAACTTTGAGAATTACGTAAAAAAAACATTTTAGAAAAAAGAGAACAGTCTTCAAAAAAAAAACTACCTACTCTACTCTAACACACAACAAAGTGTTTGTTACATTCTGGAGAAGGTTTTAGTTTACAACAAACAGAAAATTCAGCGCTTATTGAAAAAAACAACAATAACCGAGAAGTCGTTTCCGTTTCTTCCATCTTCCCATCTTTGGAGTACTTTCAATCTCTGTTTTAACTCAGTGTTGAAGTCGGTGGCTTTGTTCTGTTTGTTATTTTGTATTGCCACCGACTTCCGAAACTAAAGTCATTTGTGTTCTTTGCTAAAGTTATTTATCACTTTGTAGTTTTTTTATGAAGGCGGTTCTCTTTTTTCAAAAAGTTTTTATTTTCCACTTTTTGGTGCCCAATCCATTAAGGAACGGCAAACAACAAAAACTCGGTTTTTGTTGTTTTTTTCAAAAAGCGCTGAATAAATTTCTGTTTGTTGTATACTAAAACCTTCTCCAGAATGTAACAAACACATTTATGAAAATCGCATCAAAATCGGTTCAGCCAAACGGGAGATAATCGCGGACAAACATACATACACACATACATACATATAAACATACATACGGGTCGAATTGAGAACCTCCTTTTTGTTTTTTTGAAGTCGGTTAAAAAATATATCCTAGTCCTTACATTCTGAACATGTTTTGCATTTCTGTTTATAGAGACAGCAACATATTTTTTCATGTTTTAGATTTGGTTCCTTGGTTGACGATTTGGTCTCTTTGGTTTAATTTAGTAAATGTAGTGTATATTCTTGAGTTCTCTCCCTCCTAAAAGATTTCCAATGAATTAAAAGTCAACTAGTATAGAAGTACCACTGCACTACAAATCTATACCTTATATATTATACGTTTGTACTTTAGCTAAAAACAACGGTATAGGCACGAATCTTATGACCTAGCATTTTAGTAAAAGTATTGGTGGTAAAAATATTGTTTTCTTAAACAAACATCTTTGGAGAATTGCTATACCAACCTACATACAAAAACAGAATATATATAGGTATATAGGTAGATACTTAAATTGATAAAAAAGGTAGGACTATAGTTGTTTCTATTTTTAAAAGTAACAAATTTTGCCTTGATAATTTTACATAAATAACCGTTTATTACTCATCTACTTCTTGTATTTTTTTTAACATCAACTTATACCTTGTTCGCAATAAGATTAGACATTTACAAAAACCTTTTTTACAGTCCGTTCAACCGATTTTGACTTATATTGCGTTGGTAGCATGACAAATGGCAACTGCAGTAAACAGTTGTTATTGTAACCACTTTTTTGCCTCTACGGAATAGAAGTCAAAATCGGTTGAAGGGACAGTAAAAAAGGTTTGTGTTTATGTCTAATCTTATTGTGAACAGGATATAGGTAGGTACTATGTAGATAGAGTTACGGAGATAACTTAAAGGGTTGGACATTTGCGTAAATAATTGTCTAGAATTAACGTTAACAACGAAGTAATACTTAATCTAAAGGAATAAATGCTCGTGGATTCATGACTTTCCTAAAATGAAAAATTATACTTTGACTTATTTTATCTAAACCTATTTACTTATTTATTTATTACAAATCTAGGTAATTTCACTTTTAACTTAACATTAAAGCATTTCACTTATGTCGTGATTTAATTTTTCAATGACTAGCGATTTTGTAAATGTGATGCGTCCGTGTGTTCATGAGAATTCTTTGGTGCTAACATTTGTCATGTTATAGAATCTGTGAACAAAAATAAGTATTAAGTAGGAATATCAGCCGTGGTGGCTACTACCTATGAAGCGAGCGTCAGCCTCTTCTGGTCGATGACCACTACCTTTAATTAACACATTGCTAACAGCAGGCACCATAATTAACTCTGCCGCAGAAAGTCTTGAGTATCAGGAAAGTGGCGAATGTTGGAGTTTTCTGGTATGAAGACGTGTCCAGCGAATTCATTTAACCCCTAAGAGACTGGTGACGGAATCCTTTGCGATTCCGTCACCTAAAATGTCTTAGGGGTTAAACTGTACAGACACTGGTTCGCATTTCGGTGGTGATGTTTTGTGTTGCTACCGTTTCAGGCACCGTGTCCATCTAGCAGCTAGACGGACACGGACTCTAGCTACTAACTAGTACATACGAAGGCCAAGACGAACGCAGGGTCTAAAACGAGTAACCGTCTAAAAATGTCCTGATTCGGTAAAAAATTTCATCAGAAAATGAAGATGGGGATTAATATCTTGGTGATATTTTATTCTCAAACAGCATTTTATTTCTTAGGGTGTTACCAGAAAGCAGAATGGATTAGTCGACGTTGATCGATATAGTTTCTACCAGACCAATCGATCGATCGTCGATCGAGCTGCTTGATTATTATTACTGATGGATTATAGCGGAAGTTAATCGATTAACGTCGATCGATGCCACCGATCGGCAATCGATCGATTAGTTTCTACCAGACCAATCGATCGATCGTCGATCGACGGCATCGATCGATGGTAGAATTTATTAGTCGACGTCGATCGAGCTGCTTGATTATTATTACAGATGGATTATAGCGGAAGTTAATCGATCAACGTCGATCGATGTCGATTGATGGCATCGATCGACGATCGATCGATTGGTGTAGTAACACCCTTACCTATATGGTTAGTGCATATCTTTGAGTCGCAGAGCGGAGTCGTCGGTAGATATGCGCGTGTCTTCGGTCGGTGCGGTGCTGGTCGTGTTCCACTTGCCGGTGCGCTGGTCGCGCTCTGTGGTCGCCATACCGAACATACTGCGGAATCTAGATGAAAAGACATAATAATGTAGGTATTAGAAGGATACAATAGCAGCCTACCACAATACAATCCGCTAGCCCTGTCAGTCCTAAGTTGGTTTTGGACAGCGGGCATTGGTTTCAATTTCAATCGTTAAACACATCGTACCTAATCGATTTTGTTTTGACATTTCGATATCGACGAGATGATTTTATTGGTTGGAAGTCAGAGATATTATCGCTGCATGAAAGTAGCTACGGATATCCAATACCTGGGAATAAAGGTCAGTAGGTAAAGCTAATCAATACGAAGCTCTACACAAAAGCAAAAAAAATAACGCTTTTTTCAAAACTATTCCTTAATAAAATCAGTCATTTTGGGAATAAGTGATTTTGACATTTGTTCATTAAGAGATCAGCACAATATAGGAATCAGTCCTAACAGACCGGAGGCTATGGGAAATGTAGGTGTAGGTATGTGTCAACCTATTACTGTAAAGAAATTTGGTAACACGTCAAAGGAAATCGCAAAATCTTTAGGATTACCAGATTCTGATTCTTACACCGGTCATTGATTTCGAACGACTTTTTTTATTCATTCATGAATTAATTTCCATTGTTCATGCAAATAATTTTGCTACATTGCTGGCTGTTCCGGGAGCCGGTATTATATTAACCTTAAACCGCTATCTACGGTGGCGATCTAACACCGTCGCAGAATTATTTAAAGAATACTCCATTCAGAACAAGTCAACTAAGACATGCCAGAATAATACAGACAATTAAAATTGAGCCACAATGTAAGAAGTCTTGCCCTAAATCGCACCCTTCTACTTATAACAATAATGCCTCGTAGTAGTGCTAGTAGGGTTTATGTCTTCGTACCCCTACTCCCCCCCATGCTTTCTGACATTCACAGTAACACAACTTAGTAAAAGTAAATAAATTATTAATAATAGGATAATTTAAACTTTGAAAATGGCAATTTATGACGATTTATGTTTATTATTTTTTCCTCATTCATTGTATTTTTTTCAGTGTTGAAAAACGTTGTATGAAACGCTTAAGCATTGATCATTACGCCCTCGCCTTCGGTTGTTATTGTATAGGAATAACATAATACCATTGGTCTCATACATTATTAGATAACCTATATGTAGTTAATGTAGTCAAAATCACTAAAATTTTAAAAAGAGCTCATTGATGAGGAGTTTGCTTTTGCCTCAGATTATAAAGGGGTTTTGCAGTGTAATCTTAGCAAATTGTGTATAATTAAATTACAGAAGGGTACCTACCTACATATAACATCCAAAATTGTAGTCCATTAAGAGAATATTAAGACTAAGGTAGTGTCGCCGAAGATGGCCCGGCTCCTAGGATAGCCCACATTTAAAAAAATACAGTTATGATTATTCGAAACATTTGAAATTTCGTGGGTGTATGCTATTGGTACTATAGACAATAGTGCAAGTGTGTTTCATTACCGGCGCGTCGCCATTTTGGAGACTGATGGCAGTGTGCTTGTTCATGTCAAGACGATACACTTTTTATTACCTGCATTATCTAAATCCTTTTGAAAATTAACGAATTTAAAACAAATCTCTTTGCTCTAAAATGTGAATATTCATATTTAATCTATTTATAAGCGAAGTACAGGTGAGTGTTATTATTTTATTTCCTTTTTTTGTATTTTTACGAGATTATACTCAACCCGGGTGTAATTTCCTATCATGGCCCATAGTATAATTCCCTTAATGAATGACATCAAAAAAATAAATTTTAGAAATAAAATCTGATTTATTTTTATTTTTGATAAGTTACTTTCAATATTGATCTCGAAGTAAAATTTTATTTTATTTAGTAGTTTGTTTTTATTTTATAGTTGATTTTCATTTTGATAGATTTAAGATAGCCCACATTTAAATTTTTGGTTGATTTTTTTTACCTTTTATGAACAATGTTATGGGAAGTATGTGTTTTTATTTCGATGTTTTATGTTAAAAGTGTTTAAGAGTTTATAATGCATATACTTTCATTAATATTTTTCGGGCCATCTTCAGCGACCAGCTTCCCAAGATAGCCCAATAACAAGTTTCTAAAAAGTGTTTACATTTGTGTTACAATGGCAAAAACTGTACTACTTTTTTAGATATCTTGTTTCTCAAATAAATATATTACAACTTCCATTATCTTTTTTCTTTACTTTACTTATCTGCAAGATTTTACGAGGTTTTGAAATTAAGCGGGCCTTCATCGGCGCCTGTACCTTAGGTATTTAAATGTGAGTACCTTAAACTAATTATTTATTAATATTATTTAATAAAACCGTGTAGGAACAAAACATTTAATTGTGTATTTGTGCATTTAGTCATTTTAGTAAAGCGTTGACTGCGTTGTACATACAAACACCCTTTACGTATACACTAACTCATTTTAGAGCTAAAAACAGCGGCGTGTATCAGTAAGTAGGTAGGTAGGTAAGTATAGTGGTTGGACACAAATGGTTTGGTATAGTTACCAGCCTAGGTCATCTAGTATCCGTTGTCTAAACTTGTCTATTTTTTAGGCAGCTGAATATCAAGCCAATCGCTTTACCTACAACTGCACTGTTATTGCGTAAAATGCTCGTAATGACTTTCGATTGTCATTCGGTTTCCCGCAAAATATCTCTGTTATTTTCTAGGAGAAAAAATGTTTTAACAGAGCGCTGGCCGTTAATAGCATAATCATTCATTTTAAAATTCCTCGAAGTAACAGTTCTTGGTACCCATTCAAAAAGCGAAAACTTATTATCTTCGTCAAACATGTTAAGTGTCGACCTATACTAGTCATGCACGTAGTTGTATGTTTATGTACTGTGTACACGGTACACAACACTGAATAAACGTGCGGTATTAGTTCCTGTCAACATTGTCGGCATTGACTGAATATGGGTATTCATTGTAGGTACTCATTGTAGCAGTATGGTTTTACTATGTGAGTTAGCTCATAGTTGTGTGTACGTCTAAAGCCCGTCACATATGTAGCTATAATATATATTATAGCTAGCTACCACACTACACACGGTATTATAATATAATAATATATTTTCGCCCTAATTACGTCTGCGATCGTTGTTTGTTTCACATTTTTGAAATTTATATTAATATATGCCTTGCTATATCTGTCCACATATTTTGGTGACGTTTTAATTTTAATAACCCTGAACAAAGTATATATATGTATTACATGTATCATTTGCCTTTTTACATGATGATTGTTAGTTTGGTTATAGCTAAAGTTATCAGTGCAATATCATTAGCACAATTTTGGTTATAAATAATTTTTATTAGATACAAAGATACAAAAATGTCAGGATAGTGGTATTAACTGTGTCACGTTTAGCAAAATGTACTTGATTTTTAGTTTATATATTATATTATATAATAATATATTTTCGCCCTAATTACGTCTGCGATCGTTGTTTGTTTCACATTTTTGAAAATTATATTAATATATGCCTTGCTATATCTGTCCACATATTTTGGTGACGTAGTAAAAAAAATATATATTATAGCTGATCGTAATATGCCTTGATTATAGCTACGTCTGACGTATATTAATATATATTATGGCTACGGTTGACGTATATTAATATATATTATAGCTTCGGTTGCCGTATATTAATATATATTATAGCTACGTCTGTGACGGGCTTAATCCCCAGATTCTAGAACGAAAATTGTCAAGCACACATAAGCTGCTGTAATTCGTTAACTGTTGTAAACAACTTTTCGTAGCAGTTAACGCAGTTACGCGAGCTTGACACATTGGTGCCCACTCCGTTGTTCACAAACTAAACTAAATTTAGACAATTTTATTGGTATTTCTTACTGCCAGGCAGCTGAAGAAAAGGACGGCAACAGATCAGAACTAAGTTAGAGATGTCAAATTAGTTTTTTCTTGAACTTAGCCGTGTTTTTCATAATCAATACGTTCTGATATGACAACTATAATTCTACGAACATTTTAGATCAACTTTAAGAGCACATCTTATATATAAAAACCTTCTGTGCGTGTGTATGAAAGTGAACTCCTCCTAAACGGCTGTATCGATTTTGATGAATTTGTTTGTGTGTGTTTCTGTGGATTCGAGAATGGCTTAGATTCCCAATTGGATCCGGTAGGTGACGCTGCAGTCGAGTTTTAGGACTTTTTTATTTTAAGGGCAGGACAACGCCTGCCAGACCTGCTAGTCTTATTAATATAGTAACTGTCTCTTTCTTGTTTTATTGGAGAGAAAGAGATTTAAATAGCTTAAAATAAGTTTAGCTCGTGTACAACAGAATTGGCGCACCATTGTCACGTTAACCCTTTCCCTATTGTATGGTGTAATTGTTTAACTATTGTGTCTACTTGACGGACAGTAAACGTGTTCATTTTAATAACCCTGAATAAAGTATATATGTATGTATTACACGTATCATTTGCCTTTTTACATGATGATTGTTATTTTGGTTACAGCTAAAGTTATCAGTGCAATTTCATTAGCACAATTTTTGTTACTTATAAATATTTTTTATTAGATACAAAAATGTCAGGATAGTGGTATTAACTGTGTCACGTTTAGCAAAAATACTTGATTTTTAGTTTATATTTTATTATTTTAGTTAAATATTTCTTTTGTAAATTCTTACGCTTCGACGCCACCTATGGTACCGGTACCCGCTACTGCCCGGTGGTACCCGACCGAGTTTTGGTCGAACCATCGAGCAATGGGAAAAATGAATTGCCCTCAGTGTTACTGTTTTGCCTACAAATAATGGTGGTGTCATGTCACTGGTGCAAAAATATAATTGAGGACTACTCGATTAAGTTGCTCGAATAGGACCCTTTGGAATTGAAAAGTACGTATCGGTCTTTGTCACATCATGATAGCACGACAAAAGCAGAGGATATGGACTGATAGGAGAATCCGTTCTTTTCATCTTTGTCATACATAGAAATGTTCACTTGGAGGAGGATCGATTGGAGGACAATCGCCTGCTCGTTGTCATGTCATTATCCACTTATTCCGTAGTGTTGCCGCTACGCACTCCGATCCAATACGTCCTAACTCAATAGCAACTAAAAGAGACTAAGGGACGAAGGGGTTCTTTCTGAAAACGTACCTCTTCTGCACCAAATTGCGTACTTTCTTCTTCCATACAAATATGAGGAAGACGAAGATTCCAAGGCCGATGTTGGAGATATCGACGATGATCCAGTACCAGTTGGAGCCTCCCACTGCGAAGCTGAGGATTTCCACAGTCCAGTTCACGCCCATCACCATGAACAGCTTTAAGTAGAGTCCGTACCTGGAATATAGATTGGCTTACGTTATTATTTTTCCGAAGGTCTCACTTCGGAAAAAACCAGTAGATTTCTACAAATTGATTGTATTTTCATCGCCTTGTTTTAACAACGCAAAATATGATTCGACTTTATCAATTACAATACTTCTCTTTAATGAAATATACCTACATAAGGTGATTCACTGTGCGGTGTAAAAGTCTTAAACTATTAGAGCTAGAGTTATTTATTAGGAACCAAGAAGTCGCCTTTGTTTTAAATCTTATTACACTTAGTTAAAGTATCATTTATTAACTGTAAAATCGATAACAACGTAGTTTAGTAGAATAAACTTAGGTACTATGTCCATAAACCGACCCAGCTCTATGAATCTCTCGATAGGTAGGTACCTACTTATATTAAAAGATAACTCAGGGGACACACAAAGGCTAATAAATTGGAGTTATGATTTTACTAAAACCTAAGAGGGGCAATCCTCCGTGCTAGCAATAAGATATCGAATCTATCCGATCGAGTATTTTATAACAAAAGCTTTTTACAAAAAAGACAACCGCCTTCAAAAACTAAAAAGTGAAAAATAACTTTAGCACAGAACACACATTGACTTTAGTTTCGAAATTCAGTGGCTTTGTTCTGTTTGTTGTTTTGTATTGCCACCGACTTCCGAAACTAAAGTCAATGTGTGTTCTGTGCTAAAGTTATTTTTCACTTTTTAGTTTTTGAAGGCGATTGTCTTTTTTGTAAAAAGCTTTTTATTTTCCGCTTTTTAGTACCTCCTTCTCATCCAAATCTATTAAGAAGAGCATGAAAGTTAACTACTACAAAGATTGATGAAGCTAAAACGTCAACTATGTAAAATTTTTGGGTATTTGTTGATTTTTCAAAAAGTGCTGAATCAATTTCGATAAAATTTATATGGGACCACCCCTGAAGCATACCCTATCCGTAAAAAGAAGAATTTTCAAAATCGGTTTACGTTTGCCGGAGTAATCGCGTAACAAATCGCGCACATTCTTAATGTAAATTTAAGACTTATACGGTTTTCTCATGGATGCCATTGTCAGAACCGGACCAAATTAAAATGGGACCACACGGGAAGCACTAGCTTTCAAACAAAAAAAGAATCATCAAAATCGGTTCGGCCAGTCCAAAGAAATCAGGTAACAAACATAAAAAAAAAAAATAAAAAAAAAAAAATACAGACGAATTGATAACCTCCTCCTTTTTTGAAGTCGGTTGAAAATAGCTACTTACAGCTACGGAGTGCTAAGACGGTTATTTCTTCTCAATACCAGTTACGATTGGATAAATACTTAGGTACTGGCAATATAAATAAATTGTGTTTACTTTTATCATGAATGAATGAATCCATTTTAAGGAATATCATTGAAAAGGATAGATTTTCGTTCGGTTTACGAACAATGTGTAAGAATTTAGAATGTATCATGGTAAAATCAGTTCTAACTCGGTACTTTTAGGTACCTATTTATTTAGCGTATGTGTTGTATAAATTAGCAATCAGTTTCCTTTATGAAATACGGACTGTTTTCGAGACGATAACCAGCTGCTATTTAATACAAATAAACATTGAATTCGGTCTAAAGGAGTCTTTTAAACAATACACGAGGTATTTCTGAACGGAACTTGTATGGACAGTATGGGCCTAAATACAGCTCCAGTGATTCAGTTTCAGAATCGGTCACACAGTCAATCGGATAATCTTTTTCTAAACTCGATGTTAAATGACTACTAGCACCTATCCAGTATCCATCTTCAGCTATAAGTAGGTAGGTACATCTTCCAACATAAAATAGAAATAAGTATTTTCCAAACATCTGAATGAACTTTTTGTTCATGAAATAAAAACTGGCAACAAATGTCTGACGGTAAATGAAAATGTATAGTCGAAACAGATGCCAGTGTTAGGTATACTAATAACTTTTGTTTTTAATTATTTTTCAAGTAGGTATCTATTGTTTTTTCAGTCGTATGATTGAATCACACCTTCATTGTGCCTTTAGACCATGTAAGAATAACTTACCTTTGTTAGGTAGGTAGGTACTTGAGTGTAACTGGTAAAATTCGCGAAGTCGCTTAGCATTTCTATACAACTCCTACAACCCTTTTCTTGTACAACGCGAGTCGCGACAGATCGATAGCTACATAATGAATCCCATCAAATATTTCTATTAAGTACCTGCTAACGGCAATACCTACTTGCAGTAAAAACTACTTCGATTTTTCAGGTACGCAAACACACATTTCCAGTTTGTAATAAAGCTGAAGTACCTAAAGTTACTGCTCAAAAAGCAAGGGTTTATGGTTGTTATTTGTTATGGCATAGCTTTTATTACTTATGTTTAAATTGCATTCTTAATTCTTCGAGCATTGATGATAACTTCAATTTATAAGACGACCAACATAGAGGCACGCGATTATAAGAAACCCTATATAGGTATGTAACTTCGGACAAAACTTTTGTATGATAAAAGTTAGAAAGCAATTCCAACTGAAATATTGTCGAATAACGCCCAGCGCCACCACACGCGGATTTATAGAAGTTTTATCTCCTCTTTATTTTATGGCTATTTCTGCCTGTATTTTGTTTTAAATACTCACATGTAAACATATACTCGGACATTTAAAATGTCTTTATAAATAGACCTACCTGTTTGAAGAATCATTAGTGCAAGTCACAGACACACAAAAGATTTCATATGATACAAAAGTATTTACATTTCGCTAGTATACTTTATAGTATCTTCAAACTATAAAGTATACAAGATAAGTAAGTAAATATTTGTAGTAAGTGAAAGAGACGCTATTCCAAACAAGGAGTTAGCTAATAAAAATATAAAACAAAGTCTACCCCATTTGCATTCAATTTAGAACTTAAAATTAAATTTGCAACATACCTATCTATTCTGATTAAACTGTGCTCGACACAGTTTCCAGGCAATCAAACTCGCGTTAGGTCTGCTATTGTTCTAAGTGCTTAGAGATATGCATTCTCCTAAAATGCTCCTAACTAATTTCACGTGAAGGTTAGACGTAGAACAGGGTTTTCATAATAACAAGCATATAAATGTAAACAGTTTTTTTTTCAGTACACAGATCGTCTTTCATGAAAAGTAAAAATTGCACATTAAGTAGTAAGTTGCATAGCTCTACGAAATACTACGTTGTAGTAATTGTAATATTCTATGATCATACGCCATAGAGCAACGCGGAAAATCGACCGCATGTGTCCGGACGCGTGTTTGTTATTGTTGTTGAGTTTTGTTAAAAATAATATTCGTTTTTATTTTAACCAACATCATAATAAGAATCCTCCTGAAATTTTGTTCTATACGTTGGCAGGTGTACAAAAACGGACTTAGTCATTTCATCTCAAAAAAAAGTAGGCACTGTTTCCGATGAAAACAACAAAAATTCTATAACTTGAAATTTTACATGCTGACTGTGCTATCTTCCAACGCAAGTACATGCCGCCTTTTTTACAGTCCGTTCAACCGATTTTGACTTATATTGCGTTGGTGGCATGACAAATGGCAGCTGCAAAAAACAGTTGATAATGTAACCAGTTTTTTGCCTCTAATGTCATCCTTAAGCCTACGGAATAGAAGTCAAAAACGGTTGAAGGGACTGTAAAAAAGGTTTGTGTATATGTCTAATCTTATTGTAAACGGAGTCTAGCTTTAATTAAAATGAGGAATTTTCCAGTTTCAATTCCAAAAAACCTTTTTTAAGGACCAAAAACAGGAGTGTCGCAGTCAGGGGTCCGCTTGTTTATCTATAAGAGGTCTCCCGACTCGACGAAAATGTACCTTGTTTTTTGCCATGGCGATCGTGCTTTATAGTTATTTGGACATCTTGACTTCCTTGAAATACAATAAATACTTCAAACAATAAACAATATTAATATGACCGTAAGAATAATCCACAGGCTCAAAGTTATGTTTTAGTACTCGTGAACGAACCTGCAAGATACAAGCAAAAGCTAAGTAATAATAAAGTACAAAATTAATTACCTCTGTTTGTCTTTCTTAAGCTTGTCACTGCGCGAGGACTCGGCGCCTTTCAAGATGGCCGTCTCTTGTCTGATGGAGCGGATACGGTGCGCGGTCACGGAGAAGAAGATCACGTTGCAGACGACTAGCACCAGCACAGGAGTGAAGAAGTATACTAGGTCACTCAGCCAGTCTGTGAAGATGTTACGTTTTAGTACGGTGTGAAGAAAAAAGATCTCATATTTTGAGGAACGTTATTGCAAATTCAGGAAAGAGACCAATGGTTTCTACCAATAAATATGGTGCCATCGTCTTCGATAAGATTTCTACGAATACACATAAGAAACATGAACAGGATTTGAAAACTGTAGGTAGATAAAGATTCGCTGCTTATATTGTGATGTACTACAGACAAAATCCTTTGTGTTTCCAGTAAAAACAACTTTTACCAAAGTAATGGAAGTTTCTAGAAATTCACATCCAATTTTGAACTTTTGAAAGATGGCAAGCCGATACCGGAGCTAATGGTACTGTAAGATAACGCCTGTCAAGCTTTAGATGATTGATGTCCAAAATCCACCCACAATAATGACAAACATCTCCTGTAAATTGTCAATAGCCCAGTTCAGCGTAATGAACGATATAGGTATATGAGATTTGTTTGTTTGATTTTATGATGATCAAAACTTCTAAATTATTTTTTTTAGCATACCGTGGCAACCCTACACCTCAGAGCAACCACAGACAGTACTACAGAAGCTATGCTCATACATAAAGCAAAGGTATTGTGAGTTAGGGTTGAACACAGCGTTATTGTGCCTCTCGTTTCATATGAATGAGACCGCTCTACGTTTCTGTAATTCCATTTACTGACGTGTTTTTATGTTGATAGCGTCACGTTTTTTAATGTGCATTATGAATCTTGGTAGGAACGTTAATATTATTTGCAATGCGCACTACAACAAAGAGGTTATTAATTTTGCAATGTATCTAGAACTGCTTTATTTTTGCTCTGTTCTATTTCTACTGTGTTACTTTATTTTTACATTCTAAAAGATGTTTCGTCAAGTAAAATGTCGAACGACGTCAACATGAATCTTGGATACTTGGTCTTAAATGATGACAGAATATTCTATTCTTGGCACTTGGTGGATAAATTAATAGCGTCTTTGTAAGTTATAAGGAAGATGTTTAATATGAACACCACTTACCCACAAACCAGCATCTTTTAGTTCCAAATCCAGGCTTGATTATATGATTGGGCAGGTCACCGAACTGCATGGCAGCCGTTATTCCAGTCAGGATGAGAGGCACTCCCCACGCATACAGGCCGTACAGAAGAAATCGTTTCTTGTCTCTGCGCTTGTTGGTGCTGCCGCCGCGGTAGCCACTGTTATTTTTAACAAAGTTTTTATAAGATCTGCAATTGAAAGGAGACCGAGGTTTGTACCCCAGCAGATTACTGTAGACACGATGGACATCAAAATAATGGGACAGTGTCTGGCAATTGATTGGAGACCATCATATCCTTCATTTCAATGTATTACATTTCAGACTTAACTTCCTGCACTGTTCTACTTGAATTCCTATATTTCAATTGGCAAAGTTTTAACCGCAAAACGTCTATACATTTAGTAGTTCAAATATAATTGCACTACTATCGTGATGTGACCTTGATGTGAAATGGGCAACTAGCTACTTGTATTACCAACCTATTATGGTTTACTTTAGAACATGATGAAATATAGTTACATTGAGTTATAACTACGGAGGTTATAACTATATCAATATATCTTAGCAACGATAAATATCTGTAAAAGCCAACCTGGAGTTGATAATATTTCTTTAAGAAAGTGTTATTTTTTAAGATGTATTAGGTGTTAAGCCTTGTTGTGGCTGCTAGCCACTTCTTCTTCCTCGTACCGTTGCAGTTGGCACGACAGTCTTTTAAATTTGTTGGCCCAGAACTTAGGTACTTCCACTGCGTCGTCGGTGGCAGCGCATAATTCCCTCCGCTAGCCACTCACTTGTGGTTGTGGCTAAATGCGTGCGGTTTTTAAATTAAAGGAATAATAGCTAAACTTCCATAGCATGTTCGCATGTAGGCTAAGTCAAGCGGGACAGTGACCGCAGAGGGAGGTGACCCCTAATACTGGTGCAAGGTGACTATGTACTTACTAGTAACAATTTCTAGAATTTAAATCATTGTACCAAACTAGCATGTATTTCCAACCACATTTACCTCAACCTAATAAAACCTCCCTCTTCATAACGTGACCCGGATTTAAGTGATGGTTCCGACTTGAATATAAATGGCTCTCGAGACCTATTGAAACCTTTGAACTAAACCGTATTAAAACGGATGTTAGACTAAGGGCATGAATGACCAGTAATCGGGAATATATTATCTATCGAAAAACCGGAATACCTGCCGTATTGTCTTACAACCGGTATTTTATTTAATAATAAATCTAAACTAGTATTGTAAAGAGGAAAGATTTGTTTGTTTGTTTCTTATGATTTAATACAAAAACTACTGGTCCGATTTAAAAAATTCTTTCACCATTAGAATGCTACATTATCCCTGAGCAGCATACGCTATATTTAATTGATTTTGCTGATTATTGCATACATTTAGATCTATGTATTTAGGTAGAAGAAACTGCATCCTGAAATACAGATATTATACAATCTAGCTCTGGAGAAGGAGGCTTCACAAAAAATGTGAATGATGAAGAAAAAGAATACTAAGCAAATAAGGAATTATAAAAAAAAAAAATCCGGATCAGATAAAACAATTCAGGTAAGTTGTGGAAACTCTGGCTACAATTATCTCTTTATGTATACCAATATCATACAATGAATATAAGTATATTATTGTTATGAATACCTAGGGAGAGCCTGATGTAACGTATCATAAAGCGTTATAAAATAGAATGTAAATTAAGTTTTTTTATTTTGCTACAAAACATTTTTACTTCTACAAGAAAATAAGATCATGGCATTTTTATTGTTTGCTACGCCGCTCGTAACGGGCTTGCTACGACACGTAGCTCTTAAGTTAAGGTAGCAATAACCTTCTCGTAGCGCGTAGCAGTTTCGTAGCACCGTAATTTATCAACAAAGATAACAATGAGGTAAAACTGAAGCTTGATATTTAGATAAATTTTCTAAATGCCTATTATTATGTGTACATCCTACATAAAAGAAACTTATCTTTTTATAATTTTCCTTATTATTTGCAGTGTATTGACGTCTATTCTCGATGAGTCAGGTAAAAAATATACAGGAAAAATACAAATATAATATTTACAGGCATTTATGTACAAGTTTTAGCACCTTACCTTTGCGACTGTTGAGCTAAAGTCCCAACTCTTCAATAGGAAGCATTAGAAACATAATTAAAACATGAA
The DNA here is from genome assembly GCA_947361185.1 of Charanyca ferruginea. Lineage (NCBI taxonomy): Eukaryota > Metazoa > Arthropoda > Insecta > Lepidoptera > Noctuidae > Charanyca > Charanyca ferruginea. The sequence continues at coordinate 17,557,536 of OX376070.1, read as the reverse complement.
TACTTAAGTAGATAATCATTTTATATACAAGTATATTATGTAATTTATACCGGGTGGTAGTGAATTTTTAATGGGATTTAATAAATTGCTACATCAAATATTATCGCTCCACATTTTATTATATCGGGCTATTATGTCATATGGATTGCACTTAAAAGTTTATGGCTATGAAACGGCCTCCAAAGATAAAAGAGTTAAATCCAAATGTAACATTAATGTTATGAAAATACTTTGGGCATAATCGTAACGATAAAAAAATACTCGACATAAAAAAAAATATCAAAGATAAAACTAATCGTTTTTAAAAAGTTTGGCTTAGAGGTCGGTAATATCAAGCATTAAATCATTAATAAAATTCAAAGTTACCAACCCCTGCACAAAGCAATAAATAAATATATGAGTATTGATGATAAAAGCACAAGAGAGCGACTTTTATATACATAGAAACTCTGCCTGCTTTGTAAATCTTCTTCTCAATGGTCATTCAAAATGGCCACCTGGTGAACACTAACTTATGACATAGTAACCAATAACCATTACCGTTAATAACTTCACAAATAACGACTACTAAAGAGTTGCTTCACAAGTTAACGCTAACTACGTCAACACTTTAAAAGGTAACAAACATTTAAAATTACTACAGTACGTTAAAAATAACCGTGACTAGTTTTCTATTACTAACTACTTACTGCATATTTCTACGTATTTAAGAAACTACGTCGCTAGTATGTGTGCTTTAACATTTAACACTACACATAATGTGATTGAAATTTATTACGAGTTGTGGCCAAACTACTTACTACTTAATATAAACTATTTACAAAAATAAATATAATTAAATTGTTCTATTATTTCACTAAATGTTCGGATACAAATTACTACTATCAATATTACTACTAACTATATAAATAAAAATGAATGTTTGTATGCGTTCCTAAACCATTGATCCGATTGTGATGAACTTTGGTGGGTTGTTCTACATAAGGCCGTAAAGGTTTCTGTCCCAAGAAAATAGAAAAAAAGCACCGTGAACGAAGTCGCGTTCAGCAGCTAGTGTGAAATAAATAAGCACCAATCTAAACGACAATTTTTGTTCATACTAATAGGTACAGTCGCCAGCACATCAAGCCATACCAAACTGTCAATTGAATATGAACCTTATAGTTTTGTAATAAAGTTGAAAATCGTCACGGGTGCTTACACCATTAACCAGGAATTCCAAGATACATCTTTATTTTAACCCTGAAACCCCGATTAATTTTAAATTAACTGTAAAATTGGATTTTGAGATCAATAATTACAGTTAGTAAATTGGCAAATAAGTGACGTCACATCACCCATACAAAATCTATGAGCGATATTGGAGGAATCGCATTCTGACAGATTATAAAAAGTATGGTCAATTGATTGGTGATGTTTATTGTCCAATTGGCAATTTGAAGTTCCGCAACTGGAAAATTAGAATAAAAAAGAATAATTTGAAAATACAGCTGTTTCTCCCAACTTCCTAGTCGGTTACCCAATTGCTATTTTAGGTGTTACCAGACTAGGCATATGGCTATGACTTCGCGGAAACTCAACGCTTGACTACAAATTTAAAATAATGTGCAACAAAGTCTGACACGACCAAATTATATACATAGTTGCCTTGAGCTCGCTTCAAAGTGAGAGAACTTTTTAACAACACATTTTTTACACTCAACAGCTGAATGAAACCTGGATCGAATGATTATTTTCTTTTGCAATGTATTGCGTAATGAAAAAGTAGCATTCTAATTTTATGTAACGTTTGTAGCATAACCTGGCAGTTAACTAAAAAGGCTATTTTTAATAGAAAAACTACAATCTATCTACATCTTATAGATGTTTTATTTCACGAAGTCGGGTTGGTCTTAACTATGTGTGTAGAATTAAAAGTGTTGTTTTTTTAAACTTGTGTAGTTATACCAAATGCTGAAAGTTAGCTTGCGTATCACAACATGTACCTGTACCTACGAGTGTTTATGAAACAGACATACAATTAAGACCAGCCCGCCTTCGTGATATAAACATCTATCGGCAGGTACTAAGGGTAATAAATGATGCATTCTTAACGATTGCTACAAATTGTTTACTCACTCTGCGTTCTTTATACTTCTTTTATAACTAAGTTGACTGACCTCTACTTTGAAAGATAGTATTCGTATAAAACCACCTCCTCTGAAATACCAAAATACTTCTGAGAGAAGCAGGCAAGGGGCAATAGATTAACTTTCAAAAGAGAACTCTAAAAGTACGGTATTAAGCGAAAGATTTCATAAAACATTGTTTTGATGTAATTGCTACCATGTTTGGACAAAATATATTTATTTTAAGCAATACCTAGTTACTTTACATAAGTCTGTTTTTAATCAAAATCCCAAAGTGAATATACCTTATATTCACTTATTACTTGTAATTACGGTCAATTGCAATAATCAGCGATTAGCTTCAACAGCGTTCATTATTATACCAACGTTACGTACTCGCAAAGTAATCTAATAGGACAACTCAACAGCTGTCACATCAAGTGGTACTCGTTGAATGTTATACATCTCTAATAGGTATACTATCTCATGTTTTCGACGTACAAGTCTTACAACACCTCGACCAACTGTATGTCGACCGAATGTACGTCGACGGACTGTATCTTGGCTCAGTGTATCTCGACTGACTTTATCTCTAACAAATAATGTTAAAATGCGTGTTATTGTTCGCTTAATAATAACATTGAACTGGCGAGTGTTAACACCGAACGTTAATGACCACAAAATCAACAGGTACGTCGTCCACTTCATGCTATACGAGATAAGTGTCTTACGTAAACGCATACGTACTTACTTTGGAAATTCCATGCGTCAAATCAATGCTAGATACAAACTTTCGTCGTAGGCCCTACGAGTGACGCAAAAAATAAGTAGACGGCGCCGTTTCTAATCTTACGTAAAAGGTTTTTAAGAATAGTAGACTTTGCCTCTCTCAGGCCTCAGATGGAACTACTCCAGCTGGAATGAAAAACGATTGAGTCATTCACATTTTCGAACTATTATTTTAAACATTGCGTGAGTGCTAAAAACCCTAAGGAAAATTCATTAGTATGTCCAATTATTTATTTGCCTCTAATCCGGCCAAATGCAGTGTGTATACACAGCCATTTGTAATTTCTTTATACCGTCGTTCATTAATCTTTTTTTTTCGCAATTGAGCATAGCATGAAGTTGACCTACTGTACCTCTTTATTTTGCGGTTCAACATATAGGAGCATTATCTAGCATAACTAGCGGTTGCAGCACACGAGTATCATGCCATTACAGACATCGACCTGTAAGCTAGGCTTAGGGACCTACAGGTGGCTGCCGCAACCCGTCAGACACGGCGTAGCTGATCTGCAATCCAAGGCATACGTCATATTATTATAACTAATAATATTGTTACAATGTTGTGTTCAATATTGTTGAATGTGTTTATGTATTTTTGTGTATCAGAACGCTTCTACCTTCGAATTATTTAACTACTTCAAAAATCCTTTGTAAAACTTCTCGGTTTCACAAAAAGTTATGTTTGTCACTGAAATTGCTTTCAATGTATTAAAGAACTTCAACGGAGAAGGCACAATGTATTCAAAAGGGCTTAAACATAATTGAGAACCGAAGTTAGAAGAGTTGCTTCGTTCATATCGCTATAGGTATGTTTTTGATTGTTTTTTTTTTTATTTGCGGTCGGTTATTACAACCATTATCGGATGGTGGGGTTTTTTCCACAGAACAATATAGGTAATAATGGTTAAAAATATTTATTAATCTCTGTACTCAAGTAAGCTATCATAAATAATCATAAAACAGAACAAGTAAGAAGTAACTACCGTATCTAATATATAAAATTCTCGTGTGTATTTTTGCGTATATTTGATAGATCTGAGAATAGGTCCCAGGATATTTTATAAATTTATATGGCAAAAAAACGTTTGCTCGGTCAGCTAGTATAACAATATAATACGCAGCAATTTTTAGCATTTGGTGTGCACAATCCTTAAATCTATGTAACGGGCAGTTGCATTATCAGGTAACCTATTAAGGTTACCTGATAATGTAACTGCCCGTATTATCACGGTATGAACCGTGATAATATGGATCCACTTCAATGGAGGGGAATAGGATCGTATCTAGATTAGCAGTTTGTTATCAAAAACGTACCATGGTTATCTATCGTAAAAACATGTAAGTGACTGCGAAATGGCCAGTGTCTTAATTACTCACTGCTAGAAGTGCCAGGCGTTTAATACCTAGTGGTGATTTTGGCAGGGGGAGAACTACCTTAACAAAAAAGTGGTAAAGTGGACTCTCCGATACAATAATATGAGATAGAGAGGCAGACAAATCAAGAGACGGAGCAATGGCCCACTATGGCAACAAATAGCAAGAAATAGAGAAAAATGGAAAAGAGGAGGCCTTTGTATTTCAAAGACACGCTACAAAGTAAACTGCTGTGCAACAAATAGATATTTTAAATTAACTGTTTTCTCATTTTAGTGAATAAAGTCTTTGAAAATTATAAACACTATTGTGGCCGGCTCGTAGAATATATTATTAATGCTTATTGATACGGGTGTAGTCGCGGGTATATGTCGTCAGCTTAAGTGGTAGGTGTTTTTCATTCTCAGCCGTATTACAAATATTGATGTGCCAAAATAGAAGCAATATTATTACAACGAATATTTCTACGTATTCGCCCAAACATATGGTTGGTAGAATGAAAGTAATAAAATATTATGTCGCGCCGATCTCGTACCAATGATGAATGATGAAACCATATTTCATTACAGTTTATTGTCGTTTAGACATGATGTATTACAATTACGGTACATAACTACATCTTGTGCTAAAAATAAGACGGAAATTAATGAAATTCCCTACTGCAGAAACACTTTATTAAATAAATTACCTTATTTTAAGAAAGAAGAGGAAAATAAATAATGCGTAGGTATTCCCTATTGCAGGAAATAATAAAGAAAGGTAATTATAATAACTACCTAGTGTCGTGCTATTGCAGTGGTTCTTTGTTCTTGTCGTGCATAGGTAGGTAGGCATGGGTGGATCAATAAAAACCATTTACCAATGCGACAACGGAGTGACTTAAAATACGACAACACATAGAGGTTTCTTGTATAAAAAACAGTTTAGAAATAAGCTGTAGGTATATACAGAAGTCGTAAGTCTTTTAACAGAGTTAAAAAAAAGGATATTCTTTAGTTTTAAAATCAAAATGTGCACAAAAAAAAACAATATTCATAAATCAAATGTCTGTTAGTAGATTAAACATACGAGTACCAATATTGTAAAAAACATAACCGTAAAAAAACCACTTTAAAACACTATCAATCTACTTTGTTTAAAAAATATCCGCATAGGAACTCATGACAGATCAAACTTTATTATCTTATTCTGAAATACTGAATCCCAAAGAGGTTATATTTTTATATGTCTATGCTGAATCCTCACATATCCCACGCGATATGCAACCTTGTTGCTAGAGGTTCCATCGTGACAGATATTCGCCGGCTGTTTTTATCATATTGTGCACATACATTTTCTTGTGCTATCGGATATGTTTATGTAACATGTGGATTGGATATTAGGATGAAACTCCTCTTTGTTTTCTCAGATGTTGATGATAAGCTAAAGTCTAAATATTGACACTAAAATATTGAATCTTATTAGTGCCAAACCGAGAGTAAACTTGACATACAACGTTTCAAAAAAATATTTTGACTCTCCGAGAAGAAAATTTGTTTTTGTAAAAATAATGGTTGTATTATCAATTTAGCGTAATATAAAAAAGCGCTATTTACCTGAAAGTCCTCCATATATCGAAACACATGACGTTAAGCCAGAAGAAACTCGTTTGGAATGCGTAGTAAACGATGAACGCTGAAAAATATAAATAAACGATAAAACACACAATCAAGAAACCACATTGCTGAGAGGAAATGATTCGGCATCAATACAAAAAAAGATAAAAGAAACATAGCAAACGATAACCACGTTACGCAGGTATTAAAAGATAATAAATAAAAGGTGTGAAGATTTCTTTAATTGAAAAGTGGGTTAACTACGAAGCTACGCGGATTAAATTGACAGACGCTTTGGGTCGAGAATGAAAACAAATAATTATATTGCGACACAATATCTTCAAAATATAAATTAAGTAGAGCAAGGGTAAGAAGACTTTTCACCTGATATTTTCATATTAAAAACTAGTTTCTTCTAAAATCCAGACGCAAATTGGATTTTGTCTATCCATATGCCTACGCTCTGAAGCTACGTGTGGGTGGAACTGACATTTGCGTTCCATGAAAGGCACCTACGAGTACGACAGGAGACTAATGTGGGCCCGTGAGAACAATTCTCTTTAACGTTAATTACCTACGTGCAATTAATCAAGTTAGGTTCATGTGCTTTTGTTCTTACACAATAACTATACGGTTCATTTAGCTGTTCGTATGAAAATAAAGCAAAACGCTCTAAGATAGTCAATTCCCTAAAAAAAAATATGTCAACACGCTCGTCCTTAGCCCTCCGGTTAAATAGTTAAGGGAATACACTTATTCAGCTCAATTTAGATTTTGTCAATAGAAAATACCAATATTGTATCGCATCCGTTCAGACGCGGAAAGTTGAACGAATGCGTACGTATCTCCATACTAAGTCGGTGTTTTTTTATGGACAAAAGCTGAATTTTGATTTAGAAAATTTCGTTTTATCATTTGCGGCAGCACTTTGCTTACACAAAAACTAGAACCTGGTTTTTGTGGAAAGACTGCGCTGTCGGTTACATAGACACATGGTAGGGCTCGTTGTGCCTATAGTTTTTACAAGTTGCACTGAAAGTGAACCATCTGGCTGGCTGAAACTTGTTTTTTTTTTATTTTGAAAATCAATGGAGCGTTAGATATTGCAAAATCGTGTGGATTTTCCGCAGTTGCAGCGAAGTAGTACCTAGGTGTTTGCCACGCTCGAATCAACGACCGATACCATCCGTGTATGCAGTCAGTATATAAATACGAAATGCATTTCATTGTAGGTGCCTCCGGCTAAGAATATTTCGCGACATATCGTACATTAGGCCTGAAAAACCTTTATTAATAGAAGTCCAATTTGTTTAGTGAACTATTCCGAAAATAGGGTCCATTGGGTCCATCTATTTAAATGCAATGAACTTTGCCACTCACGTCACGCCAGGAAAAGGTGACGAATGACCTTTTATTTAGGAATTCTTCGTCTGGAGCATCACACACAACAAATGACTCAACTACTAAGTAGTTTTGCCTTATCGCAGTAGTAGGTATAGAATGGAAAATATTTAATGACGAACCAGTATATTCTTAAATAAATTCGTTTTATTGAAATATTCGGCCAGTCATTAGGCTGCGGTCACATATATGATACAAATAATTGTTATTAATTCTGAAGGTATGTTGTACCCAGCATCTATAATATACGTCAGCAAGCACCCTTTAGTCATAAATAAGTACTAGGTATACTTCTAAATATAAAACGTTTACCGCCTCAAGTCTTCATTCTTTAGACTAGCTGGCAGTTGAATTCCACAAACAAAGGCCAGTTTACGAAATGAGTTGAAGGTTTGGATATATTAGCATAGCGAATGTATTATTGTATTGGTTCTAAATAATTCATTGATTGGCACTATCGCTCTGCACAGCTGATAGCTTTGCGACTTAGCTGAGCTTAATGTTAGGGGATTTTATCAAATTCAATTGTCGTTTGTCTATATAATGTTTAGAAATAGATTAAGGAAGTAGGTAGGAACTAAATTGTCAAATTGTCTTGGAAAAATATTAATTGGCTCATCATGGTGACACACTAATTGTTATACCTAATACGTATTATGTTATAACTTATACTCAGTCATCAGAAAATAGAACGCTAGCAACAGATACCTAGCTAGAAACTGATACCTAGTTCAATTTATTTATTTGTATATGTTAAAATAATCTATGTACAATAAAAATACTTATCAGTGTAAAAAATCCCTCTAACCGCCTGACAGAGCACCGACTTGAGCTACCCGGCACGACACAGTCACTTGACGTGCCAAGTAGAAATTCACAACCCCCAATAGTAGCACCCGTCGAGCGCAGATATCCATTAAGAAATCGTAAGCCTCCGCAACGTTTTAAAATAGAAGAAATATATTAATTATTTATATTTATGTTTGGTAATAATTAAAGGTGAAGGTGTTGTATATTGTAATGAATATGTCAGCAGTGACAGGTTAGAGGGATTTTTTACACTGATAAGTATTTTTATTGTACATAGGTTATTTTAACATATACAAATAAATAAATTGAACTAGGTATCAGTTTGTAATGTCAAAATAACAGCTTTTTACTAAATGCATAAGAAAATAAGTATTTACGGTGGGACATGTAATCTCTGAAACGGCTGGACCTTTTGACGGGACTTTCACTTGCAGATAGCTGATGTTATAAGGAGTAAATTAGAAGGTTTTAAGTAGGTACTTTTATTTTAGAAAAAAATAGGATTCCGCGAAAACAAAAACTTCGGCGAAGTTTTTGTTTTCGCGGAATCCTATTTTTTTCTTAACCGATTTTTTTTAACCGACTATCACGCGGACTAAGTCACAGACATCATTTAGTGGACAATAAAAAACGATAAATAGAGAAAGTAAACACTTATATCATACTGAATCCCACACTCACGCGCACACTCTCACACACCTCTACACTTACTCACCGAACTTCACACACAAGATACTCTGCACACCCTTGCATGTTTATCGTATTATTCGTCAGTTATTCGTTGTTAGAATCTTTATTCATTGTTTAAGAGAGCGCCTTGTCTTCCATAGTATAAGTTTTACTTAGTTTGGAGGTCAAGCTTTTCACAAAATGTAAAATTCGTAATAAACTATTTTTTTTTTTAATAGTTCTATAAAAATATAAGATGTGGTGTGGGTTGTCTGTGTGAGGTTACTTCATTGATATGACATAATAAGATCACATTCACAGTTTCACACATTATGGAACGATTGTGATCAATTGTCTGGGTCACATTAGATTATTAACCTCCTGCGTTGTGTGAATCGTACACAACAATGTCGTAAGTGGCATGACATAATGCATTTGAGACAAAAATTAATAAGGATATGTTAAGAGGATGGACAAAAAATGTTATACACTTAAGTAGCGGTCGTATACTAGTTTTGGGTAGAAGATTCTTCTTTTCGAATCGACGCGGTTTTCTTTTTAGGGTTCCGCACCTCAAAAGGAAAAAACGGAACCCTTATATGATCACTTTGTTGTCCGTCTGTCTGTCTGTCTGTCTGCCAAGACCCTTTATCTCGGGAACGCGTAGAGGTATCGAATTAAAACCATATACTTAGGTCCACGGGCCCTTGAAGCTGTGAAAAAATAAAACTTATAAGTTCACGTAAAAAAAAGATACGTCGCAAAAAACGTACATTTCGACACACTCAAGGGAATTAAAACTTATAGGGTAATTTCCGTTGACCTAGAACTATGAAATGTGGCAAGCAATTTCGTCTTATACTATAAATATAGGAAAAAGTCAGAAAACTATACATTTGTAATTAAAACATAAAAAATATGTTTTTTATTTATAACGACCTTTGTCCGCGATTTTGTCCGTGTGAATGTCAGTTATCGTGGATGCAAACAAGTCCCGGATTAAAAAGTACCCTATGTGCTTTCCCAGGGTTCAAGCTATTTTCATACCAAATTTCATCAAAATCGGTTCAGCCGTTTCATCATGGAAGCGTACGTAACAAACAGAGTTACTTTCTCATTTATAATATTAGTATGGAAGTATGGATATGTAAGTACCTACAAAGTACGGAAACCCTCGGTGAGCGAGTCCGACTCGCACTTGTCCGGTTTTTTGTTAGACTACTTGGACCTAGTAGGTAGCTACATTTATCGCAGCATTAGTGCTATTTTAATATCCTCTATGGTGCAGGCGTAGGGGCACTTTGGGCATTGTAGTAAGTGGTGTAGTAGCTAAGTTCGAGAGACAGGTTCGTCCTTTTTCTCGAACTTAGGGCCTGCGCCCATTGGCGGCACGGCACTGCAAGGGATATTAAGTAATGCTGCATAATACACCGTAAACTTATGAAGTTATAGTTACAATTACGGTACGTGTACGTGTACGTGTTTAAAATTTCAACTATAATCTCATGGTGAAGGTATATTGTGTCTCCTCACATAAAAATCCCATCGTGTGCCGTGCCGCCAGTCGGCGCAAGCCCTTAGCTACTACCTGCGACTGTGTATGGTAAATTGTTGTAGATTATCGCAACGATTTATCATACACACGATCGATAAAACTGCGCAATCGGTTTGCACAGTTTAATAGCAACGATAGATCGTTACATGTGTAGCTGGCATAAGCTAGATTATTATCTATGTATATGTGTGCCAGCTAAGTCCGTTCAGCCATCCATTCATCTATTTGTCCATGTGAACCAACTTTCACGTTTATAATAAAATAGTACTTACAATGAACAAAAATTAAGTCCAGCAAACAAAATGTTGAAGTCTAGACATTCATGTGAGTTTATATCAAACTCGTATTTCTTTTACAGGCACGTAGGCAACCAGCAGCACGTTTACTACGAGTTGGTACTATAAATAGGGCTCTTCCAGGGCTGCTGAAATGTCTCACAAACTCGGTCAGATTTGTATTCGCGTCAGAACAGGCAGATTAAGTAAAAACAAATAATTTTCGTAGATAAATAATAACACAGGTTTCTTTTTTCAAAACCTTATTTTACCCCAAACGTTTAGAATCAAAGGCTGGAACAACCCAAAATAAATTAATGGAACCGGTATGAATTTTCATAAGTTCCGTCCTCCTCTAGGGATCGGCCTAACATTCAAAAGTTATTTGTTTTAAGGCCTCCGCGAAAATTTAATTATAACCTGACTTAATTCGGCTTGTGAATAAAATTATTCAAATGAACGAACTTTTTAGCCAGTAATAAAATATATAATAGGCCGATGTGTTATTTTTGCTCGCACGAACCACAGAACAGCTACTCATAATAGTATGTAACTTATCCAGCATAAATTGGCACGCGACGACATCAACAAAGAGAACTAAAAAAATACCCAACTCTCACCACCATTTTCCACAGCAGCACCACCATAATGTATCATGTTATACTGGTCTTAAGGAACCATGTCTTTTAATTACATTAGCATTAGTATAGTATCACTGCTAATATACTTCGGTAAATTACGTCTATTACTATAACTAAACAGGGTGTGGTTGTTCGTAATTATCCAGGAAATTAACCGTGATATGTAAAAGCAAGACGGATTGTTTTACTGACGCAACAAAGTAGGTAGAGCTACTTATCGCTGATTAGTTAGTTACTACTAATGAGGGTCATTAGATGAAAGAGAAACAACAGATTAACAGGAATTTGTGATTAAATTATTGAAGTATCTAATTTCTTATGTAGAATATGGGGTTGTAGAATATTGTCTTGTTTTTAACCGACTTAAAAAAAGGAGGTTCTCAGTTCGACCCGTATGTTTGTCCGCGATTATCTCCCGTTTGGCTGAACCGATTTTGATGCGGTTTTCAGAAAAGTGTTTGTTACATTCCGGAGAAGGTTTGTTAAATAATATACAACAAACAGAAACTTATTCAGCGCTTTTTGAAAAAAAACTATAAAAACCGAGAAGACGTTTTCGTTTCTTCCATTTTTCCATCTTTGGAGGACTTTCAATCTCTGTTTTAGCTGTTTTGCTGTTTCTTAATGGATTTGGGTGATAAGAAGGCACTAAAAAGTGGAAAATAAAAACTTTTTTGAAAAAAGAGAACCGACTTCAAAAACTAAAAAGTGATAAATAACTTTAGCACAGAACACAGATGACTTTAGTTTCGGAAGTCGGTGGCAATACAAAAGAACAAAGCCACCGACTTCTCTACCTTTCGAAACTAAAGTCATGTGTGTTCTGTGCTAAAGTTATAATTTATCACTTTTTAGTTTCTGAAGTCAGTTCCCTTTTTTAAAAAAAGTTTTTTCCATAAAATTATTTGTACTATTATTGTTTTCCATAATCTTCCCCCCTCATAATATTTACTTGCACTAGATATTATCATTTATACTAATAACGCTTGTCATATCAACTTATTTATCATAACTTTTATTTTTTCATAAAATAAGTTTCCATGATAACATGTGTCATACTCATAATCATTAATTTCTATAAGTAACCTATTACATAATCTATACTTGACATAAGCAACATTTAATATAATTTAGAAGGAAACCGATCACTTTTCCGATGTTTTTTGTTCGATTTTCATTTTACCGAAAACTATTGACATGCATTATTTGACATATTTTTAGATCATTCTTTTTTTTTTTTTTTTTTTTTTTTTTTTTTTTTTTTTTTTTTTTTTTTTTTTTTTTTTTTTTTTTTTTAATAACAGAAACATCACAAAAACCCCAAAAGGTTTGTCCGGATGTTAAAACACTTTTGAGCAATCATAGTAATAACAAATATCAATATTTATGATTATAAGTAAACAGTTTCTAATTCTAATTATAAGGTAGTTAGTAAATAATCACTAAGATATGCAGTACAAAAAAACAACACCGGCGCGGGTAAGGCAGCCCGTCGATGCTAATTACTTACACATTAAATGAAATTTAAACAGGATGATTCATTTTCAAAGGGAACTAAAATATTTATTGTATTTAATTTTAAAATTATCATTTGTTATTTCTGATTGGACTATTGTTGGAACATCATTAATTAGAGTAGGTATTAAATATGCGTTCGTTCGTTTCCCGTAATAGTTTTTATATCTCGGTACTACCAGTTTTGAGTGAGATGCCATTCTGGTTGCTATGCTATGTTCAAATTTAATTTGCAACTCTTTGTTGGGGAACTGTTCTATTAATAACCACTTACGTATTTTAATGTGTATTGGCAGAATTTTACAATACTTAAAAAAACCTGTTACGTCATCACCATCATAAAGTTTTTTCTTAATTTTATCTGGTATTATTATTTTTAATAAACGAAGTTGTAGATTAAATATTTTGTCTAGATAGGTTTTAAATGTTCTGCCATAGCTAGTTATTCCATATGAAATTATTGACTCTGCAAGTGCATTATAAAGGTTGAGTAATATTTTAAAAGGTACTTTGTATTTAATAATTGCAAATTTGGCTAGCATTGCTCGCAACTTATGACATATGGAGTCTATGTGACAGCCCCAGTTAAATCTATCGTCAACGACTAAACCCAAATATTTGTAGTTGGTTACCTGCTCCAATGGTTCACATTTGCAACAGGGCCTAGCTAGTTGCACTTCATGCAAACATTGGTGAGTGTGCGCAATTATTTTAACTGGGTTGTCAGAGTTTAGTAAGTGACTGGACCGTACATGTATAATCTTAGTTTTACTAGCATTAAGCACCAGTCCAGCATCATGAGACCACTTACACAAGTTATCAAAATCATTTTGAATAAATTGTTCAGCCTTATATAAGTCTTTATTAGCTGCTACGAGACAAGTATCATCCGCGTATTGATAGACTGTGCAATTGTTTATAACATTCTCCATATCATTGACGTATGTTAAATAATGTAAAGGTCCTATAACTGAGCCCTGAGCTGTTCCCGTAGTGACTTCAACTTCGTCACTAAGTTCATTGCGGATTTTAACACGGCATGTTCTGTTTTTTAAATAATCTTTGCACCAGTTTAATAATGGGCCTCGGACCCCTGTATTGTCAAGCTTGTTTATGAGTGTATCATGCCTGAGGGTATCGAAGGCTTTGCTAAAATCAATAAATAGCAAGATGACATGTTTTTTATCATTAAGGTGTTGGTTTATTTCGTCTGTGAATTTAGATAGCAGAATTGAAGTCGATTTATTAGGTTGAAAGCCGAACTGAGAACCGGATAAAATGTCGTTATTAGTGTAAAAATTCTGAATTTGCTGACACACGTATTTTTCCACAACCTTATCTATAACAGGTAATATTGTAATGGGCCTGTAGCTGTCATAGTTACTATGAGATCCATTTTTATAAATTGGTCGCACGATACCCGATTTTAATTCTTGAGGATATACCCCAGCTTGTATACTAGTGCTTAACAGCTTAACTATGACCTTAGCTATCTTATCACTCAGAACTTTCACGTCTATACATCGAATACCATCTATACCAGCTGATTTATTAATATTGAGATTTTTTATGATAGTCGAAATATTACGAACTGTAGGTTTTTTAAAAAACATGGATTTATTAACTGGAAATACGTATTTTGATTCAGGGATTAGTTTTATGTTGCATGTAGGTAATATTTTCTTTACATTTTCGCTGAATCCCTTACTGAAATTATTGGCTAATGTACTTATGGTTAAATAATTTCCCCTGAATGCTTTGATTATTGCTTCGTCTACTGATTTGCAAATTCGACCAGATAATGTATTTAATATGTCCCACATTTTCTTTTTATTCATTTTGTTTTCATTGATTAGGTTAAAGTAATATTGGTTTCTAGATTTGTCTATTAATTTTTTAGTCTTATTTCTTTGTTTATTGAATTGTAATCTGAGTATTTTATTATTTATATCCTGTTTCCACTGATTGAAAAGTAAATCTCGTTTATGACACATATTATTAATTTTACTGGTTATCCACAACTCTTTATTTCTTTTGCTGTTGGTATTAATTGTTTTAGTATATTTGGATTGCTCATAACAACACTCAAAACTATTTTTAATATAGTTATATATCTCTAAGGGGCATTGCATATTATCAACTACATTCCAATCTATGGCGTCCAACTTTGGTTTTAATTTATTATAATCAATTAATTCTTTTACTTTTGCAACATCCTGTACAGCGCCCATAGCTCCGCCTCCAATACAAGTCAATACGATCATGCGATGGTCTGCCATAACCGTACCAATAGCCGCCGAATAAAGGTCTAACGAGCGCGATCTTACAAAAATATGATCAATACAACTACGAGTTATAATATTATTTCGTGTTTCGATTCTAGTGTAATCTGAGATCGCGCTTGTTAGGCCACATTCAGCCAAACAACTTATGTAATAGTCCCGTATGTTGTCATTTAGTTTTAAATCAATATTGATATCCCCTAGGAGGTATAAATCTGAACGTTTAAAGTTGTCCTTACCTAATAGTTCTTTCAATTCTTTTATAAACAAGTGCTTACTGTTTTTGGGAGGTCTATACACAGCGCAGATTGATGTCGTGTAGTGATAAGATGTAGTCAAGTGTCCAACTATATTTTCGCAGTGTTTAAGTGATACATTATTTATGATTTGAAAGTTGTTGGTGCGTTTAACATACATCACAATGCCACCACCTCTGCGCTGCTCTCTCAGCGTATGATACATTTCATAGCCGTTTATATTAAAGAATTGAATAAGATTGCTGTTTTTAGAAATACCTACCTCAGTTAAAATAATAACATCAACATTAATTTTAGAAGAACCAATGAATTGAAGAACTAAAGAAAAATTTTTAACAATCGAGCGAATATTAATATGCACAATATGTAGTTGTTGTTTACTACTTGGAAGATGATTACTAAACTCATTGATGGTTGAACACTCAAAAAATTCTGATATTTCCGGTGAAGAGACTGCCATGATTACTGTGTCTAACTATTATCGACAATTATTTTTCTCAACCGCCATTTTATCAATATCACCAATGTTCCTAACGACAATCGGTTTGTCGTTTTCGGTCTTACGAACCAGTATTCTGCCATTTTGGAACCATATGTATTTATGCGTTTCCTTCAGTGTTTGTTTAGCTTGCCATAGTAGCGACTTACTTGCTTTGGTAAGAGCGTATCGTAACAAAACTTTTGACTTGGCTAAGCCAGGACTGACCTCGGGGACTACATCTTGAACGACAATTGTTTCTTTCCGCGCTGCACGTATCCATTGATTCACCTGCTCCTCATGTTGTAACATCACCTGAATAACTCCTTCTATCCCATTCCTGCCTTTAAGTCTTTTGACCATTGTAACTTGGCGTTTCTCCACGTTAAGCTTCGAAGCTACTTTAGTTGAGAGTATATCCAGGTTCTCGTTCTCATTATCCGGAATGCCTGTGATCTCAAGAATATTGGCCAGTTTTTCTTGCTCAACGTACCTGATGTGTTGTTCTAGGGCATCAACTTTTAATTCCAAATGTGTGTTTTGATTAGTGAGGTACGTGTTTTTCTTCTCCATGTCTTTAACTTTCTCCGTAAGAATTTCCAGGGTAGAATTTATAGCATTCATTCTTATGCAACAAGCGCTAAGTGACTCATTCACAGATGCTAGTTCTTTCTTTACTGCTTTCTTAACCTCGAATGAAACATCACGGAGCAATTTATTCACAGCAGCACTGTTCTCATCCCGCTCACTAACATTATCTTCCTCGTTTTCATCATCTTCCGGAATTACGAAGGACTTGCGACGAGGGGACTCCTTATGACATTCTTCACATGTCCACTCCAGGTTCTCTGCATTCCGTAGGGCTGACAGCTGCTTGGAAGATAAGCCGGTGCATATTTGGTTTGCGTGAACTATTTTGCCACATTTATTGCACTCAAGCCCAGGTGCTTTTTTTGTTATGGTTTTATCACAATTATCGCATTTGGGCATTTTCTCGTATTAATATTTTAAGTAGTAAGGGTAGATGATTAAATAATAGTTATTTGACTACAATGACTACTCCGTACGACTGCTCAAAAATGAATGAAATTGAATCAGAAATGAATGAATTCAGAAGTATCATGTGTCATAGGTACTATTTTACTGAACTATATTTCGCCGATTTACAAAATAACTTTTTGCTATTGGCCGAAGTCTCTTTTGAACTTTTTTCATTTGCCAAATGATTAATTTGATATTACTTATTTGGTCATAAATATATTATAGCCGGTTACTAAAGTATGTTGCGCTACAAAATTTAGTGACAGAAGCGAATTGCTGCAAAACCGACTTCACGCAGTCTTGTCTGTCTTACACCTAGAGTGTAATTTAAGCCAGCGTAGGCGCGGAGGGGTGGGGCAGCCCGCGAGCTGAGAAGCAGGTGATTTGAAGACCCACCGCCGCGGTTGAGGTTGGCCGGCGAAGCCGGCCAGCAAACCGAAGCTTCAGCGCGTAGACACGCAAACTCACGCACGTATTTGTACAGTCTGTTATTTTGGTAGTAGTGTAGGTAATTAAATCGTTTCTTTTGTATGGAGTGTCGTGGGTGTGCCGATAGTGCGGTAGTATGGCAGTATACCTACTGGGAGACTGGGAGTTAGGCACATTTAATCAAAGATTTTATGAGCTAGCGATAAAATCTGAAATGTTAATAGTCTTTTGTGATATTTAACCCAATTTCGCATTATACCTTCAATTACCATAACAAAGATGAGTATGATAGCAAAAGTTATTTATTTATTTAGAACTTTAAGATAGTTATTTATTTATCTAAGGGGTTCCGGATACAGTCGCTCCATGTAAACCACTTATTCTGCTGCATCCAGTTAGACTGAAAGTTAACCACAACATAGTTGGGAAAAGGCTGCGCAGATGATGATTTCTTTATCTAATTTAATTATTTTTATTTTTTAATCGTTGGATAACGTTTACTTGACAGATAAATATTGGGAACTGAAATTCCAGAGCCAGACCTTTCTCATTTATGCATGACTGTAATTTTAAGGACAGATAGAGGAATATTTATTTATTTTATTTTACTTATTTCATAGGTAGGGGTAACCACCCTGGGTTAATAGGTAGATATTCCTTACTCACGTTCAAGTTAGACGGCAAGTCTTTATATTTATTTTACAGAATATAATTACAAACCATTATTCGGTATTGTCAGACACTTTCAAGTTCCGATCTTTAAAAAGCTGGCAATAATAGATGTTGGTTTTTGACAACATCCTGTAAAAAATGTTTTATATATAATTCTTCTGTGCGTGTGTATGTGACTGCACTCCTTCTAAACGGCTGGACCGATTTTGATAAAATTTGTTGTATGTGTTCCAGTGAATTCAAGAGTGGTTTAAATTCACAATTTGACCAGGTAGGTGGCGCTGCATTCGAGTTATGGGATTATTTTATTTTTAGGGCAGGAAAACGTCTGTCGGGGCCGCTAGTATTTATTCATATAAAAATCAGCCATCATAAACATGTCGATAATGTAGAATTATAAACTAGGTACATTTTTGAAAAAGTTGACCTCTTGAACATCACTAGTCATAAAAAAAAACTTTTTGTTTAATATTTATAGATTGTTTTACAGCTTTATTACGTTCTAATACCAACAACTAATACCACTGATATTTCTTTCAAATAGTTAAGTTTCACACGTTCTTATATAATTTTTCTGTACGACTGTTTGTGTTGTTTTTTATTAATAAAACACATATTAGTGTTATCCTTATTCACATTTAAAGTCAACCTTTAGAAATTTTATAAAAACGAACAACTTCATAAACAACTCCATACTTCGTTTATTTTCTGAAACAAATCCAGAATTCCAGATGAACCATAAACTGATTAATGAGCCGAATCAAAAATTATGAGAATACGAAGCGATGAAATTGGCACTGTTATGAACACGACTATAAAACATTTTATTAATGTGTGCGTTTCCATCGAGCTGAAAATAATTACCAATAAATAAATAACTCAAATCTGTATTTCAGCGCCAATACAGTAAACCATTAGAAGAAATAATGGGAGACTCCATTAACATATTTTGCTTGCCAGTTTCGAAACTTGTTTGCATTTCTAACCGACTTCAAAAAGGAGGTTCTTAATTTAACCCGTATGTTACCCCGCTTGAAGGAATTGAAAAGATTATCGAAAACCCTCAATTTGGGTAAGTGAACAAAATACAGTGCATGTGTATAATATGTATATTTAATTCCCCCATTCCCGTTCCATCATCGGACGAGCTGAGATACGGCGAAGCGTCACCGCTATATGGTTGAAGTTCCACGGTCTCGAACCAAGCGCTTTGACTCCACATTTATTGTACGAACTGCCAGACTGTGGAATTCCCTGCCCGCCTCTTTGTTCCCTGATAAGTATAATCTGGGTATCTTTAAGGCACGAGTGAACCGGTTCATCTTAGGCAAGCGTGTTCCAACTTAGGCCGCATTATCACTTACGATCAGGTGAATTGCGGTCAAACGCAAGCCTATCTAATAGTAAAAAAAAAAATGTGTACATAGTACTTATTTATGGCTCATATTTAACGAACCTCTAGATCTAGTAAATGATCACCAAAAATAGTAAATAAAATAAAACTAAAAATAGCAAATGATCACCAAAATTGTGTTTTCTAAAGTTTTGTAGAAATAAAAGCGATTTGGTTGTGGCACTAGGCGGCCGCTGCCGCGGCAAGCTCGCCTAGCTCGCCCGCCTCGTACGTAGGGGTTCACAGTTCTAACCTAACCTAACCATGTCGGATCGGCCCCAGGGGGGACTTAAGGGTCAAAAAGGTTTTGATTATTTTGCACACTAAGATTTGGTGATCATTTATTACATTTGGTATTTAGTAAATATTTTTTGGTGGTCATTATATTTATTCCTCTTATTTATTTCACGTTGCAAATCCTCGGCAAATTGCACAAGCTGCAGTCGCGCGTGCTCAATATTGTTTTGTTGCGCGATTGCTAGTGTGATGTGAGCGCGGACCCAGATTTTTGGTCCGGCTTTGCTAACAAGAAAAAACTGGACAAGTGTGAGTCGGACTCGCCCACCGAGGTTTCCATACATATTTGTAGGTACATATCCATACTAATCCATATTTTATACTAATCCATATTTTAATCTACTTAATATTATAAATGCGTTTTTTGCGACATAAACGGCCGTATCTTTTTTTCACGTTAACATAGAGGGTTAATTTTTTTACAGCATCAACGGTATCAATAATTTCAACTCGATACCTCCACGCGTTCCCGAGATAAAGGGTCGTGACAGACAGACAGACATACAGACGGACAACAAAGTGATCCTATAAGGGTTCTGTTTTTTCTTTTGAGGTACAGAACCCTAAAAATAACTTATAAAAGGAACGAAGTTTTTACATAAGCTCTGTGTTTTACAAAGACAAGCCTACCAGTCTATTCTAAATTCCCACCCACTAAAACTCGTTTAAGCCAGAATATACAGAAGCAACGACTCCCATTCCTCCATTCCACCCCTCGCCCATCCGTGTACCCGCAACGAAATTTCGCAATAAGAAAGTCTAGGAGTTATATATCTTATTTTGAGCCACCATAAAGTAGCATTTTCAAACAACCTGTCAAAAAGTTCTGAAAACTTACCAACAATCAAGCACCCAGTCATTGCGACACCAATTTGTCCTACATGGAGCTTCAGATAAGCCAGGAATGGGTAGGCCACGATCAGACCTCCACAGTACGCCGTCAGGCACATGCCGTGAAGGTTCCTCAGTTCAGGGATGAACGCGTAGATCAGGAACGTTGCCAGGAGAAACGGAACTGACAGGATTAGACCTGAAACAAAGATATCGATAAAAACTTATAGACGTAAAACTGATCCTTATTAAGTAAATGTTTTGGATGAATAACAAGTCTTTTGGCCTATATAACCTGATAAGCACCAACGTCTGCTTTCGAAACAATTTTGAAAATTTCTACCCAATTTTAATATTTATTTTAAATTCATTTATTGTTTTCTCAGGTTACATTGATATATAATGTGTTAGTAAGATTCTCTTAATACGCAGAGCCACCGCGCTAAAAATCTGGTATGCGCGATGCGTAGACGCTGGCGCATGCTGACCGTAACTAGCTACAAACACACTAGGGAAGTACTTATCTATACAAATCGAAAACTATTTTGGATACATGCACAGTAATGAACTTGTCGTCTTATACTTCATAAACGCGTAAAATACTGCTCCCTATAATAACTTTTACTGCCATGCATAATTGTTGGCAAACGTACCACACTCATGAGACGACGTAAATTTTATCGCCTGTTAGTTCCGAAGCAATCTCATAAGGAATGGGATCAGAGGATTTTGATGACAAGATTTAGGTAAGTCTAAGAGAATTAATTTCAAAATGAGGCTTCCAATCGAATTAAATTTGTATTTATCATAAGGATTATTAGAACGTTGTTTGATCAGGATTAAAACAGGGACTTTTAATTCACAGGCGCATTTGTTCGAATCAATGGATCATCAGGCTTTTGTTTTGATTGGTACTCCTGTCTTGTCTCGTGCCCATGATCACGTTAGTATAAGTATGTATCTTTGCGCATTTGAATCATTTTCCATTAATGCTCAATCTAATTGGTGTTAACTGCTAATACGAATACGAACAAGTATAAAAATAAAATGCACTCGCCATTAAATCAATAATTACAACTTCTATTTCTTACAACTTTCTTACATATTTTATTTTGTAACTTATTGCTTCGGCAGCTGTAAAATAAACATTGTTTCTACCATAATCTTATATTTTCGGTTATAAGAAACAACACGTGCCAACTGTGAACATAAAGTGAATGTGAGAAATCGCAAACGATCTCTTTGGTGTGCTCAGAAACTATCACGGTTCAATTTGTTTAGCGATTCCGTTGTTCCGTAGTTTTAAAAACTGCGGTTAAATAAGATAGGAACAATATCAAATAAATATATCTTATTTACTATCTTATATATTTATATCTTATTTACTATCTTATTTATATAATTCTTATGAGTTTGAAGTATTTAAAATAATTAAATATAAGAAACGTGTAACCAAGTATAAGTAGAAAATAAGAAAGGAAGTACGAAATCCCCCCACAAATACAATTTATGGGTAAACCCGGTATTATTTATCTTATTTAGGGAATTTATTTAATTTGAAAACGCAGTAAGGACTATATTTAACCTGACCAAAAGAATATAGTATAGTGTAGTATCTACTATTGAACGAAGGTAGGACCCTAGTTATACAAGACTAGTTAGTATTGAAGACCAATAAGAGTAAGTAAATGCAAACAAAAAAAAACCATTTAGCTCATCACCTGTAAGTGGAATTACTAAACGCGATCCTCAATTATGTCATAATGTAACGCAACACACTTTTAAAAATGACCAATCAATATTCATGGACGTACACTAAGTGTTCCCGAGTATGTACCTACTTATAGATAATTAACGGACATTTTAACAGCGAGCCTATCCCATGGCTCGTAAAAGCGGATATCCCATTGCCTTGTTGGGTCAACAATGTGTTGTTTTGACGAGGCAATCTAACACTATCGACCGTTTAAAAACTAAATGAGTAATAAACACGGATGCTAACTTGCTAAGGGTAATTATTCGATTTACGATGTTGTTCGCAGAAAACAAGATATTTGAGGGCCGCTTCCATTAATGAGGTTGTCACGTTTAAATTAATGGCCTGTTTTGGGCCATCATGTACAAAGTAATGACCATCTTTAGTAACCACTCCCACTTTTAGCTGATATTCAATAGGTATTTGGTACGGGCAAAGCTATGCCCATTATTCATAACCATTTTGTAATCACATTTAAAAAATGGAAATGAAAACATGTAAAATGTGTAAGTACGGTTAAATAAATAAAGAGTGGAACTCCTTGCCTGAGCTATTGTTTCCCGGTAGATATACTAGGATCAGTGTTTGAGTCTACCAATCACTAGCAAAGCATGCACTATCAATCGTTAACCGCATCATCATTGCTTTCCACTAGTACCAGTGAGTCGCGGTGAAACACCAACTTTTCAAATGCATAAATGTAAAAGTTTACTTACCAATAGCATACGCGGTGTAGAGGATTGGGCTGTCATCCGTGGTGACGTCCTGGAAGCAGACACCGGCTACCAGGCGGGGCTCTGAGAAGTTCTCATTGAACATCATCTCCACGCAGTACGTGGTGGACGGGTGCCACATCTGTCCCCCGGCGGCCACCTCGTATAGAGTCCCATTCTGGAAGAAATAACATTTTTATAGATATGTTGTAATCAGTAAACAAGTGAGTCTTAAGTACTAGTACTACAGCTAATTTGATATAGGAAGCATTCGATTTTTGTAAAATACTAAAGTTGAAGCCAAACGACTGCTAATTTTCTGTACATTTATCATTATAAATATGCTAAAGGCATCCTAACGCCGATACCGGATTTATTACGTCGCCAGAATTCATATTAGTGTTTTACGAAAAGGTTGTCAAGGGATTTCTTATGAGTAACCTTCATAGTGTTAAGAAATGTGTTGAATGTAAGAAATATGTTAGTAATGTAAACATTACACTCTTGAGCTGAATCTATCTTGAAATCTCCTGCACCTGTCATGTTATGTCTTCACCACCCTTCATTGACTGTTAAACAATGCCAAAGTCCGCCTTTGTCAAGTACCTTTTGTACATGAAGTTTAAATAAATAAATCAAACAAGATGTATCAGCCAACCTCATTTCTGAAGTTCTATTTCGAATGAATGTGTATAGTTTGTATTTTATTTCAACAAGTTACAGGAGCAACAGTATGTGTAGGTACTTATGGTACATACTAGGGTTATGTTGTGATATCAGGGCATTGGTCGTTTTGGTAGATTTATAGGCCAAGCTCATACAATATTTCTGATTTATGAGCCCTTCCAATGTTCCCTGCTCGGATACGTTTTAAATTATTGGGTCAGCATCAATCCTGTAAAAGTGCTGTTTTACTCTTTCAATTTTATCAATTCTAGCTATGTGTTCTACGGTAAATACTCTGTGTATTTTGTTTTTAACTGTTTGGAATTACGAATGACGAATAAAAAAAATCCTGATTGAAGTAGGTTCATACTTATTACAAGTTATATAAATACTGAAAGCTCATCTCATCCGCTTGTCCTTTTCTCAATTCGAAAGATTGACTTCCAGTCTAACCGGATACAGCTGAATACCAGTGTTTTACATGGAGCGACTGCCTATCGGAAGTACACGTGCTTTCCGAGGCACGGAGGGGTCTTGGTATGAAATAGATGGTCACCCATCCACAGACCGACCGCGGCAACCGTAGCTTAACCACTGATCGATTCATACGGCTTTTATTAAGCCACGAGCACCTATAAAACCGAAAGGTAAAACCGTTAATTATCCCATTTTATACAGTATATCGCGATGTGTTATGTGTGTATGGTTTTGTGTGTAATTGTAATTAATGAATGACACGTCGTTAGGGCTGGGGTTGGACAAGCAATTATTAAAATGGCGTCAATCATTATAACAGCTTTGAATATGAACCTTTGAATGTAATGGATATAGATTTCGGCGTACCATTATGATTGGTCTCATATTATAACCAACTGTTTAAGTATATTATTCGTCTTGCCCCAAAGAATGGCAAGTGTTAAAGTGTCACTGATGATCATATTCTGTTAGGTGAAGTACATACCAACATTTTTAAAATAAATAAATGCACACCCCATAAATAAAACATTATAGTAAAATGTAAAAAAAACAGACTTTTAACAAATGTTCAAAAAAATGTGCTAAATGTAAGGACCAATTTTGAAAGTAGATAAAATTCTATCATCATAGTAGTTGTTACTTTCACACTTTGCTAGAAATCCCCGTAGACTAATTGCTACTAAGTACAAAGATGATAAGAACACAAAATGCATAAAAGAAGCGATTTGTGTTAAACACGTGATCGTTGAACAAGATATTGCGGAACCATTTTTACTATCGCCATTAAGTAAATACTCGTAAAGCGCTATTCGTTTAAGCTTAACACCGGATTTATAGTTTACGTTTTGTCTCTATCATACCTAGGGTAAGTAGCTCTGCAAACCAAGGATATTAAGAATATGGAAATACACATGCAAAGTGAATATCGGTTTTCAGTATGTCACATACATCATTGCCCGTAGTCGGTCGGGATCTTGAGACTCTGATATATGAACACAGATTATCGTGGGATTTCTAGATAAATTGACTTGCTTCTCGATATCCAAGGCTTCGGAGTACGATCGCATTCATGATTAGATGGTAGTAATTATCATGTAACATCATAACTCGAAATATCCTGTTGTGACAGTTGCTGTCATATAATGAGTTTATTAGTTTGTTATGGGTAGTCAGAAGCCAGAAAGTCTGACAACCAGTCTTACTATGGGGTATCGTGTTACCTAGTGACTGGGTTGTGGAGGTCCGATAGGCAGTCGCTCCATGTAAAACACTGGTATTCAGCTGCATCTGGTTAGACTGGAAGCCGACCCCAATGTAGTTGGGAAAAGGCTAGGCGAAACTACACATTTCTAAAATTTTTTCACCAATAGGAAGTTACGTCATTCTTCACTACTATAGGCTATATTGCATTATGGAAAAATTAGAGATTCTTGAGGAAATTCACGCGATCGAAGTCGCGGGCAAAGTGCTAATTTATAAAGTTAGTCCTTACAAACGTGACATTAAATTATTTGTTCACACAGGTACCTACACAGTTTCACATTAGTATGGGTTTCTTATATCCCCCATTGGAGGAAAGTCAGTAAGAAGCATTTAAATTAAATAGTAAACTTACAAAGTTAGCAATTTTGATCAGCCTGCTTCGCTTAATTATTACTAACTTAGAATAACGCTTATCTACTTATTTACTTAGTTTCTGAAATATATCTTGGAGTGTCTTGCCTAGATTAATTACCGACAATTTGCATAGAAAAGTACTTCATTTCTGACAATACCGCCACGTTATCTAAGTATCTAAACATTTTTTCCTGAACATTGTTTCGTATATTTAACTATATAAAACTTTTTCAAATAAAAAATCTCCCCAGACACTAATGCAGTAAGAAATATGTCACTGGTACGGTACTGCAGTAGATTTCATAGTACCTGCGGTCTACCGGGCTTTAATACACGAAAAGCTAGAACCAAGGAATGTGTAATATTAAATATGTATTATTCTTGTAGGTGCAATTAATGCAGTACCTAGAAACATACGAGGAATTGAGTCATTAGATTCCTATACAACTACGTTACTAAAGCTTGGTTGTTTTACGTTTGCATTTTATAATTTATTTTAGAGTGAGCTTACTAAATTGTTTATTTTGTTTGTTGTACATTTCAGGATGTCTTGAATTCAGAAAATATTTAGTGTCCAATTTATGTATATTTTCTTTTATTTAGCTCGCAAAAAACCGGGAGACTGTTTGGTTTTCCTGACTCAACCCAAATAAGCTTTATTATTTTTAGTTAAATAATTAAACACGCGGATGTTTGGTATGTTTAATCTCCAGTCGGTTTCAGGACGTCTTTGTTCAAATCATCTGGATTTACTTAAATAAACGAGTAGGGGATTTTTTAACTAGTGATAAAAATTGTGCTTCTCTACAGTATCAACAATGTTTCAATCCTCAATTATATAGGATTCCGTTTAACCTACAAAGCAGTGTTATTGATTGTAAAACATATTGGCAGGAAATTAATGTTCTTCACAGAGTGGTGTAACGCCAGATATTAAATAAACCATTGCATTATGTTGAGTATTTTTGGCTTTGTATAGTCGTATTTTCTGTAATTAGGTATGATAAAGACTAGAAAATAGGTACATTTAGCGATATAGGTATAAAATTGATCTCTTTTTTGGAGAAACTTTGAAATTACTCACGAAGATGAATGCAGTGAAGTTTTGTGTCTACCCTGTCACATAAATTCATTCATAAATTGGGGTTTGTACACAAAAAAGTGATATATTAATATCAGCCTTTTGGGACACCCCTTCCCGACGCCCGTATTCGGAAGGTTATCTTTATACAATGATTTATTTACCTAGTTAAAATGTTTTTTTTTCATTTTAGCTCCAAAGTCACCAGATTCGCTATAAATAAGTAAGTAAACGCCGAATAGTTGTCACATTTTTTGAAATTGCTTCATATCTCTTAGTACGTGTGATTCAATTTTCTTTTGTTGTTGTTGTTAGTAGATAAGCATTATATTGATAGATTTTAAAATAAATCAAAATTGTATGAAGGCATCTTGTAAAAGGGTACGATGGGGTTGACATATTTGAGATAAAAACCCCTAAATAATAATAATAATAATAATAACATGTTGGGACATTTTCACACAAATAAAAACAGACTAAAAAAAAAAAATTTCTTAGTACAAAAAACTATCTTATTTGTGAAACGGGTGGGTCGTTTTACAAATAAGATATTTTGCTTTTTGTTTTGATATTTTACTTTGGTTTAATGTTTTCTGTGAAAGTAAAAACATAATCCTTGATGTTTCCAGAGTGTTGGCAATTTTTGAGAACCTCTAATTTTTGGGACAACTATCCCCATATTTGGAATAGTTGCCTAGTCCATAAAATACGTTTAGGATAGATGCCCGCCGAGAAAGAGGCTATTTATCCCGCAAAATCTTTGATCGCACCTTGCCTTCCCATGCAATGGCACAGAAACATGCAATACGGTCAGCAAAGTGGTATTAGTAAAGTCTCTCGGTAGATAAATAAAATAACATGTGGTTCATTCACGAAACTAGAGTAGGTAATTACAATTGAGGAAACTATACCCTGGGGTAACTATCCTGGTTTTATTCGAGTAATGAATAGACTGACCAAGCTTAGTAATTACGCAATCGAATTCTATCTGAATGTTTTACAGTATCTCTACTCTAGATAACTTTTTCAATCTGACCACTTACGACAGCCCACAATATCTTTTCCCACATCGGGTTTCAAGGGCTCCAAAATCTCCACGATTTTAATCGATGTGGCTCCCTCGATATTTTGACGTCACTACTAAAAATAGCCATATTGAATAGAGATCCCACTGATACGTTTATTACGTTGTTGAGTAAAATAATAATAAACATCGTGAGAATCCATAGCTTTTTGTTACAACGGAATCACTGTTATTAAAAACTATGTGTTGTATTTTCATAACAGAAGTTTCCGCAAACCAGTGGAACCATAAATTGCTGAATGAAATTAATGTTCATACAATTTATCTTATGAAGTTTAAACCGATTTCCCCTATGCTTTTACATAACAGAAGGTTAGCAACTTGAAAAGCTTTTACTTGTAAAAGTCTAAAATTGGACAGTTATTACCACACCCTTTCAATTTTTCAGGAAAAAGTATGTTATCAAAATGTTATTTCATGTTACGAGCTTAATTTGTTAATGTCAGGGTCTGGTTATGTTAGCATGTAAAAAAGAAGATTAATTATTCCTATAATGATCAATTTCAACAAAAACTAGATAAAGTTAGGTATCTTGTATTATGCTAGATCAACATCTATCATCTGTGCCAAACATCAGCCGATACTGTTAAGCCGTTTTAAGCGTGAAAGAGTAACAAGATTATTACAAACTTTCACGTTTATAAAAACACGTATCGCCTTTGTAGTAGAATAGGATATAGTCTTAGCATGTTTAATTATTTTTACTAAACAAATATTGTAAAATAATTTCCGATTCAGGGATCTATCACTGCGGTATGCTTCAGGCTTGAGATAGATTTAGTTCGAGTTTTCCGTATGTTAGTTCAAACTACTTCATCGCCACGGGAAGCACCGAAGCATTTCCCGATTGTGATACTATGGACCATTGAATCAATAAGTACAATTTTGGATTTTTATCTTGGACAAAGCCGTTCAGGGTAAATATTTGTGTTATGAGCACTTGTGTTTGCCTTGTGTCTGGGTGTTGTTTATCTATATATGTATGTATTTCAAAATGTATTTGTGTATGTATATCAGTTGTCTGACGCCCATAGCACAGGATCTCCCTAGTTTGGGGTCAGATGGCCATGTGTGAAATGTCCCCACATATTATTATTATTATTAAAGCATTCCTTTTTTGAGTTAGTATGCTATAATTATATATAAATGCTTAGATTATTGATAGGACTAGACTAGACCCATTAAAAATCTAAGTATAAATGATGGGATTTTAATGTAATTACCATAATCTGGAGTAATTTATTTAATTTAATCATGACTGCGTAATTATTATCTTGCATGTTTTTATTGAATGACCTATTTATTTATTTTCTAAGAAGTAGTATGAATAATTAATTAGATATATAGATCATTCATTTAAAACATGCATTTCAAATAATAATTAGGTATGCAGTTGCGATTTTTGGAAATAAAAGGCTAAATAAAAAAATGCTATATCACTCGCCCAACACCCTTAACTGTAACCACGTGGCTACTCGTGTCCTTGATTTTCTACAACGAAATATTCTCACGATAGGTACAGCCGCCCGGTTCTACGCATGTTATAAAACACACCACTTGTTATAATAAACACGAAATTGAACAACGTGGTCAATTTGTTGGCATTCCGACCAGCCCTTACAGCTTAGTAGTAAAATTTGGCTTAGTTTAAGTAAACATTTCGTTGGGAACAAAGAGGGAGATTGTAAATACACAAGGGAACAATGCAGAAACTAGAATTGTTTAGAAAACCGTATGTTTACGGTGCAATATTTTCATAATTTATTATGATATTTAGCAAAATATACGCGCTGAGACGTGGAGTTGCGGACACGAGTCCGTTCGATATACCTCGGATATCTATGGTTATACCATACCATGATATTTAGCACAGCGCTTAGAACATGGTATTTATTGTTGTATTCACAATAAGTAGTAGGTAATCTACCTACTTACCTAATCTCTCAATTGACGCAAGATAGGAGATTTATTTAACTTTAATTGAAAGTATTAAATAGGTAGGAACGTATTCAAAAATCCATAAAATGCACAAAGTACTAAGGAAGGCCTTGCTTTTTGATAGGTACTAAAGTGAAAAATAACTTTAAAACAGAACACACATGACTTTAGTTACGGAAGTCGGTGGCTTGGCTTTTCTATTTGTTGTTTTGTATTGCCACCGACTTCCGTAACTAAAGTCATGTGTGTTCTATTTTAAAGTTATTTTTCACTTTGTGGTTTTTGAAGGCAATTGTCTTTTTTTTAGTAGGCAGGTATGTACCCACATTTCTATCTTTCTTGACTTTTTTTATTAGTACCTATCAAAAAGCAAGGTCTACCTTTCCTTCTGGTTTTTGAAGGCGGTTGACTTTTTTTAAAAAAGCTTTTTTATTTTTCGCTTTTTAGTACTTCCTTATCATCCAAATCCATTAAGAAATGGCAACACAGTCAAAACAGAGATTGAAAGTACAAGGTGAGAACATTACTACATCATCCATGTATATTTTTTTGCTTTCTGTTGATTTTTAAAAAAAGTGCTGAATCAATTTCGATAAAATTTATATGGGACCACCCTTGAGGCATACCCTATCCATGAAAAAAAGAATTTTTAAAATCACTTTACATTTGCCGGAGAAATCGCGTAACAAATATACAAAAAAAAAACCATTCAGACGAATTGAGAACCTCCTTCTTTTTGAAGTCGGTTGAAAATGGTTTTTATTACAAAGTAAACCTCAGAGAAAACCATTTGCACCAAATGCAAGTAAATAATGTATGGTTCTCTTTTTTGTTATGGTCGTTAATACCCTACTTAACACCAGTATTACAACGTGCAAACAAAAAATTAACTATTTCACTGAAGCGAATTCCCCAGAGGATACTCTGAGAATGAATTTTGTTGAAACTAGTTAGTTTTGTAGTTAGCTGTATATCCGTTTAATTAATTGTTTTGGCAGGCCAAGGGCTTCACGGTACAACTGGGTGCAACATATTGTACAATATGGCTACTAATTTTAGGCATCACATAGTGGATATATTTTATATTTATCTTTGTAAAATAGATTATTTTTCTGTACGTGTGTTTGTCACCTAACTTCTCCAAAACGGCTGGAGCGATTTGGATGAAATTTTATGTGTCTATTGCAATGTGTTCCTAGATGGTTTGAAAACACAATTGGACGGTAGGTGGCGCTGCAGTCGGGTTCTAGATTTTTTTCAGGGCAGGAGAAAGTCCCGGCCCGCTAGTCTACTTACACATTTTTTGTGAACTGTCTCTTGGTTGTGGATTTTCCCGTAGCAGTCCAGAGTCTGGATTTGTGCATTCGAGGAATTTACTATTTGACTACCTACGTTATGATACTGTTAATATTACTAAAACCAATTCAAAAATGCAAGCGGCTAAATAAAGTTACAAAGTGGAACAACTTTGATAAGTTTATAATCAACTTTTTACTCTGTCTACCTACTGTTGTATTGTGACAAGATATAATCATCAAAGCATAAGGTCAAACATAGGAAGCACATGGTGGTATTATCAGCCAGATTAGCATAAAGCATGCATGGACGCCAACGCTAGGACAATGATTTTGTTTGCGGAAATGATAAAATATTTACGTATTACTATCCAAAGTTCCATGAAGAGCTACGGAAACTAAAATAACACAGTTACTTTATAAAAATTGACATGGTATTTAGTAATGTAAATACCTACATTTTAACTAGCTACTTGGTTCTTGAGGCTTCTTACCATTTTCTGATAATTAGATTTGTGAGACAAACGGGGAGCAGTATCAAGTATCAATATATCCCATCAATAACATTTTCATGTAAAATGTTGCCAAGACGAGACCATATGGCTCGCACCGTTAAAATTTAGTTATCAGATCTCATATAGACTCAAGCTTCTAACTCTACACGCCCTAACCCTACAAGCCCTAATTTCGGTTGTACGTTGTTTCATAGCTAATAGATTAATAGAATTTCGTTTCAAATATTTTTTTTCTAATAATATCGTTACATAGAATAATCAATACGCAGAATACTTACTTTCAAGATTTTCAAATCATTGATTTTTGTTTCACATATAGTTTATTGTTAGAATTATCATATCATAGAATAACAAATCAAATGTTCTTTATCCTTATATTTTTTATTTAATATAAAATGTATTCCCTAAAATGGGACTCTCAGTTCTAACCAAACTTACTGCGCGTGCATGCAAGCAAACACGCAGCGTACAAGCAAGTATGCAGAATGCAAGCAAGCATGCAGCGTGCAAGCAAGCACGCAGCGTGCAAGCAAGCATGTAGCGTTCAAGCAAGCATGCAGCGTGCAAGCAAGCATGCAGCGTGCAAGCAAGCATGCAGCGTGCAAGCAAGCATGCAGCGTGCAAGCAAGCATGCAGCATGTAAGCAAGCATGCATCATGCAAGCGAGCATGCAACATGCAGCAGGCAGGCATAGTTTCTGTCACGGCTCCGGCGTTGCGGGGCTCCGGCGGTCCCACGCGAGCTTATCGTCGCAGATTTAAATTACACTCTAGGGGTAGTAGGGCAGACAAGACTACGTGGAGTCGGTTTCGCAGCGATTCGTTTCTGGCATTAACTTTGGTAGCACAACATATTGACTTTTTAAGACAACATTTTTGTTTTTTGTCTATTTATGTCTATACATTTTCGATTAAATAAATTCCATAGAAAAATACACTGAACAAACAATATTCGTTAAAAAAGAATTCTACTTTTTTAATAAGTGTGTTAAACAAAAAATGTGATTAAAAATTCATTGAATTGTGTTTCTGTGAAATATTTTTCATTGAAGTAAATAGTCTTTGAAACAATAATAGTCGAAATAAAAATACGAGAATCAAATATTACGTTAAACATTTTTAGGGAAACGAAATTCTATGAAATTTCTGTCTGCGAAACAAGGGGACACCCCTAATTTCACAAACTCTACATTTTAGTCAAAATACCTAGGTGGGATGGCCGTTTCTTTAATACAATAACTATTGTACAACAGAAAAGCAATGAACAGTGAATAAATTTTTCACCATACGCCCATGTGACGGTAGCGAAACGGCCAAACCACATAGTTTTCAGCTTTCTAGGATTTCGGAAAGTACCCTAAGAATTTTGATGATCATCAGTGAGTGAGTCAGTGACGAAATCGAAGTTTTTAGATACATATCAATAAAATCTAAAGTATAAGAGCTATGCAATTGAAACTTTATATGTCTAATAAGTTCACTATTGACATCATATTTCGAGAATTTTGTTTATCTGGTAAAATCCAAACCTAAATAATATGAGGGTTCAAAAAAACGACGCGTTTCGAATCCTTGCGCTTCGTTTGGCTGGTCTTGGCCAAATATACTTATATGGTTGTGCAATATACGGAGATAAATAAAACGTTCTTGCCATTAACTGGGTTCTTCTGCTTCTTTATTTTTCGTAAGCAACTACTTATTTTCAATAACCTAAATCATTTCAACATCAATAAAAAGGAATAATAAATACACTAGGGCATAAAATATAGTGTATGTGACGAAGTATTGTCCTACCTAACGTAATGATACCGCGACAATGTTCTATTAAACACATTATATTTTTTCTCAGAATCGGCTGAACTAACAAAGCTTGTGGTTTCCCAAGGTTGCACATTCCCCCCCACCAACCACCACAAACCTTGATCGGGAATACAAGATAAAAAAATATTCGTCATTTTTATTTTTCATAGTTGAAGGAAGCAGTTTATCTATAGTTCAGTATTTTTAGGTCGTATATTTATTCATTCCATGTGTGAATCGTTATATACTTATTTATTTTCAGACAAACATACAGTTTGGGTAAAAACGTCCAAGCAAACATTCTTGGACGTCCACCACATAATGAAGGCACGATCTGTTCGGTTAAAAGAGCAAACAAGCGATTTCTCATTCTATCCCCGTTGCACCAAATTCTAGACCTCTGTCTAGATAAAAAGATTTTCCAACAGTTCTTGGCCTGACTCCTCCACAGGCACACGTTTGATTATTTTATTACAAAGCAATACTAAATGAAGTGCAGTTGATTCAAGGAATATAGTCCTATTAGCATTCTCACACATCGCACTATTACCCGGCGCCTCCACCAATATGTAAGAGGCCCTACAGTTGGACTTCTTACAGTACCTACTTACTTAAATAATTTAAAATGAATACTACTTATAAATACGACTAGAAAAAGTGTGTTTAAATGTTAATGCTCTGGTTTAAATGAAATATTACCAAATTATACTATATATACTATCAGACTGTCGTTCTTCTATTCTATTCAAACAAAAGAGGTCAGAAGAAAAACATAATAATATTAGGACACAACAGTCTTTTCAGGAAATTTGTATGTTGACGTTTTTATGTTTCATTATTCTTCTAAGAAACATCTTGGCAGTTTTCTTAGAACCTAACCATATTAAATTAATGTCCAATGCGTATAACTGGTAGTAGTAGGTAGTAGTAGGTAGTAGTAGTATTAGTACTTAATTATTCTTTATCTTTTTATATTTGTCCTATAACTACATGTGTTGAACCAGATGTGACAAATTTTTCTTAAGTGTTTGTTGGTCACACCTATTTAGATAAGATACTGACAACGTCATATCTATTTTGTTTTGTTATTTTTTGCATTCACATTATTAATTTTATAACACCCGTAAAATGTGTGTGATGAACGATTCATATTTGTTTTCTTGCCTTTATACACAAAGTGTTCGCGGAATCTGAGATAAGTTTAAGAAAAGATGGAATCAGAAACATTAAGTTATTAGTTATATAACTATTGCGCTAACTAACGCAACAGGCCATGGTGGCCGAGGCTGTTGACAGCTTCCCCACAACGACAGCGATTGAGAACAGCATGAAGCTCCTAACGTAGAAAAACAGCGAGGCGAAAAGAAGTGTCGTCAAACATAGTACCTACGTTCGAAGACGGAAGTGCCAGAAGCCAAAGACCCGACTCCCATTTACCCACAGCCAGTAGACGCGCACGCTCAGCAGTAGTAACAGCAGTGTTAAGAAGGATCAATGTTCGGGCTAGCAAGTTTCAAGTTCAAGCAGGCATCCATGGCATGGGTGAAGCACGGCACATCAAAATCAACCAGTGTAGGAGCTAAAAAAATCCTGATTAATTTCTTGGTGTCGTGAACCGAAGATATAAAGGCAGGCAAACTGATACTTGAAATTTTGCGGACGCCTAGGCCTCCCATTCGAACAGGTAGAGTAGCTTTGGACCGAAACACGGTCGTCCATTGCTAAATTTAAAATGGAGGTTAAAGTATGACGGATAATTTGGTACATTTTATCTAAAAGGTGAATGTGTTTTCACAAATGGGTAGTTCGAAGGAAGTAATTTAATTTAGGGTCAAAACAACAGTATCGAATATGGTGATGGACGAATGCATGTTAATTTCTGGCAGTCTTTCCGAAATGTCATTGAAATTTTGTATTTTTTCCTCAATAAAGATGGGACAGGAATTCTCAAAGATTAATGGAGACCCAAGGAGACGAAGAGTGCTTTTTTCTATAATTTTGATATCTGGGGCTTTGCGTTAAATTTTGAAAGTGTCGATTGTCTGCCAGTATTGTCCGATAAGTATAATTCAGATTTCGAAAGATTGAGTTCTAAGCCAATTAAATGCAGTTCATTTTTTATGAATACCAAATCTTTTAAAACATTATCTACATCACCCCCTAAGCTCCCATCAAATTAGTTCAAGTTCAATTTGGAATTTAGTTGTAGAATAATTGGAAGAATGGCTAGACTGAAAATAACTGGCCCAAGCGGGTCACCTTGTTGACAGCCAACAGCAGATTCTAGAAGGTTGTCACTATACAGTAATTTCGAAGGATGTCTGTAACATTGCCAAAGGAAACTATAAATTTGGGGTGTGTCTTTATTAGTTTCTGCCAGCAAGGTATGTACCTATTAACTGAGTTAAAGGCATTCTTTATGTCAACCTTCAAGATGACCTCTCCTTTGCCAGAATTTAGGTAGGTCGACAATTAAAGCGTGTACGACAGCCTTACAGCCCCCTTTGGACCCGAATCCTAGCTGAAGGGGCTGAAATTTTTCCGAAACAACCTCACCATATAATTTACAACAAATTTTAGCTGCCATACGACGGTATGTAGTTCCTACGGCAATGGGGCGAATGCCGCCATTCCTCTTGCGCAAGGCACATAAGTTGGCCCCGTACAAGACGTCGATGACGGAATCGTTCGCCTTGCCGGAGAGCATGAGGTTTATTAGAGCCGTAAGCTCCTTCAAGAGCAACTCACCAGCTACCCCGGCGCCTGAACAAAGAATATCCTTAAGGTGCTGAGGAGGACGGCTGTGATCAACTATTGACCTGTGATGATCAGGGAGTGGTTCAATTTGTTGATTTCTTTTCAAAACGAATTCATTTTCTTTTTTAACTTCCGATCTCTATAGATGTGTTTGTGTTGCCAATCGAAACCTTTGCGATATCATTATCCTCAAAATTTATTTTCTTATCTTAGTACACCGAAATACTTAGTTAAAAAAATCTTTTTCAAACAATAATTCCATATGTATACCTATTTTATCAATATTCCTATCCACGGTGTGGATCATGTTTGGTTTCTGTTTCTCAGGCTACCAACAGCTGGTAAACAAGATAGATCTAGATCTAGATTTAATCATGATCCAGAAATAGCAAAGCACATTTTTTTATCTTGATTACGTAGGCAAGGGAATGCTAAAAAGCTTTTAGGTACATATCTTAATTGGAAACTCGATTCGACATCGGTCTTTGGAGTGCGTGGAATTTTCAGGGTCCGAGTCGATTTATTATTTATAAACAGGACCGTCGGAGTTCTAATTTAAAAATAAAACTCTGTGATAATTGGGATCACAGACTAAGGATCTCAGTGGAAATTCGCAGCGAGATTTTGCGGGGGTGTATTTTCGCTAGTAGTCGTGGCAAGTTTTCCAAAAGTGCCATATTACGGCTAACATTCGCGTGTCTGCAACGACGTTTTCATATTCCGCGAAATTACAGTCTTATCATGTAATTCAAACAAAACATTTTTAATTGAAAAACTTGTAGCTAGCATTGGGATAACGCAGGTTGATAATAAATTAAGGTCGTGCCTTTAATACTTATATATCAAAAATAGTTACAGGTATATATGCTTCTTATTCATAGGCAACGTAAAAAGACGTATAATAATTAATATTCTTCTAAACTCGTTTAACTCTCAGTCCACTAGGAATCATGCCCAAAAGTTAGATAATATCTAATGTTAATTAAGGCTTGTGGACACTTGAATTCCACCTACTATTTGTTCTCGTTTATCTCATGGTAATGCCATTGTTTGCTTTTCTTTTACGTGTCACAGTTAAATGTTTGACATAGCTTTTTCCGTAAATGGTTAATTTGTTTTGGAACGTTCTAGGAAAGTCGAAAAGCCCCGCTTTTTTTTGAACAGAACTGTAATAGGTATAACGTTTTTTAGATTAGTATCTTGCTACTGTTTGCATAAACGCTTAGTATCTAATAGTTTTCAACATTAGTATTCTTGTTCATATTAAGATAGATTATGATCTGATAGATCCTATCTTATTTTTCTCATCAGTCAGTAAAGAAAACTCTAGACTCCAAGCCTCTAGAGAGTCTAGTTTTCTTTTAATTAGGGAGGTACTTAGACAATTGTTCTGAATAGTTCTGATATTGTCATTATGAGTCATTTATGTTAGACGGGATTTGGAACTGATAAACTCTTCCGTACGTAATTTTGGTTTATGTGTTTTTAAGATAATTTCATAATCCATTGTGCGACGGAAGGTCACTAGCTTTATCAGTGACTAAATTAACAACTATTAATCACACGGACAATATAGTAGTACAGTCTGTAGTGACGTTTGGTTAAATCGTAGGTACCTAATATACATTAATATGACATGTACTAAACGATCATTGCCTAAAAGTTTTATGCTTTGATTAGTCTTAAATGGCTCTCTCAAGATGGCCTTTCTGGGTCTCTCAATGTAAGTGAATGATTTAGATACATATACCTTCTAACTGGCGCTTCTACCCTGCAATAAATTTCTGAATAAAGCTTAGTAATCAACAATGAATGTCCTTTGAGCCGTCCACGGGTAGAATAAGCACTGTACCAGCATTTAATCAGTACCAATTTGTGATATTGAAAGAGTAAAAATTGTGTATGCCTCTTTTCTAGCCACCTTATCCTTCACACAATCGATCCGTATCGACTTAAGTCGATCCCTATCCCAAGTCACTATTCACATTCATAGTCAGAAGTTTTCTCACGATCCTTTCGCCCCAAACGCGTCACAAATGATGTCCATCTAAATCTGCATTAATAGTTTGTGTGCCTATATTCTACGTCCCTATAGCAACGCCTAACCATTGATAAAGTCTGTGTAGCCCATTGTGTGATAAGTTAATGAAGTAGTGAATAGGTCATCTTTCCTTTTAAGAGTGTCAAAAATACTTGAGTTCTGTAGATAGGTAGGCAGTGACTATTAGATTTAATCCGTAGTAACTACCCACATTTGTGACTACCCCACGCGAGATATCACATAAATGGGGCTTTCCTGCTCTCCACGAGACAACGTTTCTTTAGTTAATGTTTCGTTGGCTGTATACTTACTTAGTACTCGTACGTTGTTTATGTAGTAAGCTCTAAACAAAGTCATGTTCACTTTTCATCTGAAAATTATTTTAATAAAGTTTGTGCTACAGAGGCTATAGGTTAACAGATGGCTGTAAATGACGAAAAGCACTTATTGAAGATGTCGTGTTGAAGTTTTCTCGTAAATGTTAATTCGGTTACTTCAGCTATATTAAAAATATAAGTAGGTTTTGTTTTTTTTTTATATCATGGTAAAAACCACTTCTTTTTTATTATATATTGTTATAGGCTTGCATTTGACCGCAACTCACCTGATCTTAAGTGATGATGCGGCGACTTTGCAATAAACGGGTATAGCCTTAACCTGTTGTCCGTAAATTTCGTTTAGTTATTACTTACATGCTTATATAATTATCTATTGAAATACCGCACACTTATAAACCCTGCAAGTTAGTAATACAATTAACTGACGTAGTATTTGTACGTACAGAAATATTACAAATACCGTAATATTTACTTCAAAATAATGAATCAATTAGTCATAAGGCGTTCCATTCATTTCCTCAATCATTTAATCATATCCCATATTTTACGTGGAATTACTTGAACAATAATACCTAGAAATTTAATTATTTACGTACCGTTGGTTAGTTTTCATTTACTTATCAATTTGTAGGAATTAAGACCACAATTAACTTATGACTAGAGTCGAAAGAAATTAAAAACATTTTTATTAGATTATTGCGTAAATAATCAAAAGCAAATAATCAAAAGTTCCAACTTAAAACACACTACACTTATAAATTAAAAAGCTTTTTATTTTCCGCTTTTTAGTACCTCCTTCTCATCCAAATCTATTAAAAACCGTCAACACAGTTAAAACAGATATTGAAAGTTAACTACTCCAAAGATTGAAGAAACTAAAACGTGGTCTATGTAAAATTTTTGGGTATATGATTTTTGAAAAAATGTTGTATCAATTTCGATAAAATTTATATGGGACCACCCCAGAGGCATCTACCACAACTCTACCAAATTGAAAATGTGACCTAATCTTTAAAATACTTTTATTCTGTTTATATTATTATACGTTCATGTTTAGTACTATCATAGATCTATTTATCAAAATTATGTTAAAATAAGTTAAATTAAAATTGTTTTTACTTATCTTTGAAATAAAAGGTTTTGCATTCCTGCTTCTATGAGCCTCTTTTTCTAATAAACGGAGTATAGCCTAAATAAATATCACATTGAAATATTTTTTCTAATAAATGGAGTATAGCCTAAATAAATATCACATAATACAAACAAGATTGTGTGTTTTTGTTTTTAAAACGTGATTCTAGATAGATAACACATCTAAATCATCTGCCTGTCATTTCTTTGTGTGTTGATGATACAATCATAATGATAAGAGTGTTGATGGTTTCTCCTTATTTTCATAAGAACTAAAAGTGATTCAGTTTTTAGTGCCTATTACAGTTAATTTTATATAGGTACCGAATAAGTCTCTCTTTTTGGCAATACTTAGTGATAAATTCATAATTTTACCTCTTGAATATAAAGCTCCTCGTTGGCGGCGCCTGAGTCCACCACATAGCTGTCATCGCAAGGTCGCACGTACAAATAGAAGAACTGCTCGTGCGCAGCCACGCTCGACGCCACCTTCCCGTTGTAAACAGGCGGACTGAAGGGGTTTATAGCAGTCGAGTTTGTTTCAGTGCATGATCCGTTGAAAAATGCACTCCCGCGCTTACAACATCTGTGCATACATGTTCTCCCGATGCAAGGACATCCCATCACCAGCGTCGTTCCGTTTTCCTCAAGCTCATACCACGTCCCGTCCTTATATTCCACTCCTTCGAATATCACTGAAGAGTTCGGGTGCTTCACACCATTTGTAATGTCTAAACTTTGCACCTTGGTGCATGGAGTACACTGGATACTCGCTAACAGCAAGATTTGGGTCACTGCTATCAATATCGTCTTCATTTTCACCACCTCACTAATTCTAGAATTTTCACTGAAACTTTGTCACTCTACGTCTAAAGTTCTAGGTAAACGTTCACTGTAAGTTCAGTTTCAGTAATAAAGTAGTGGGAAACCTCACTAAAAATGTCTTAAACGAATTAAATCGGCACTGGAGGTGTTATCACGGTTGAAGTGTTCATTATCTGAGCACTAGTGAGGTAATTTGATGTATCATTTTCGTAATGATAAGAGATAAGCGGTGGTCGCGCGTTGTGCGGTGGAGGGAGGAAGGCGTGTTGCAGTCGCGCCGTGTGCGTCCCGACTGGACGACTGGGGCGCCCGGCGCAGGCAGGAGTCGGTAGACGTGAACCCTGACGCGTCGCGCTCCTGGGTGACAGCACTAGCGGAGCGTCATTTGTTTACAATGATGACGCATTATTAAGTGCGCTTGATGACTGAGTTACTTCTCCTTTTAATTAGACTGACAGATCATAAGTAAAAGATATTCCATAACGCCCTAATTCACGTATACACTTTGGGCAAATTTTTCTTTAGTAAAACAACTTAGTACGGTTTACGAAGTTTTTGAACAAAAAAAAATCCAACTGGCAAATAGATTTTCAGGTATAAAATCTATTTGGCAGTTGGTTTTTTTTTATACAAAAACTTCGTAAACCGACTAAATACTTCTCGGATAACAGTTACCTGACGATTGAAACCCGGTCTAACGTCATTGCGAGCATGATTTTAATGTTTTCATCCAACGCAATATTCGAAGACAAACGACTCACACATTTGTTTGAGAACGCGATAGCATCGCACGAAAATTGTTCACAATTCAAAAAGCTTGTTCCCGGAAATACGTGTTTTTGAAAAAGCCTTAGTTAAGTACAGTCGAACAAACTAATTGGTTTACAGGCAAAAATATTCATCTTTCTACTATACTACTTACTTTTTATTTATTTATTTTATTTTTTCATCTTTAGTACGTAGGTACCAGGGATATCTACGTGCTCGAGATAAGAAAATGTAATAATATAAAATAATGGTAGTGTAGAAGAAAGATGAATATTTTTGCCTGTAAACCAATTAGCTTGTTCGACTGTACAAGTTTTTGGTAAAAATGTTTGTAATTTAGGATCCTGATCTGTAAGGTTTCTATTATCAAACTGTTTTTTTAATGTATGCATAAGTGCATTATGAACGGCTGAAATTCATAAAAAAATTGTGTAAAAAAAGCTGATTTTCAGACGTGTTTACTGTTTAAAAAAACTTTTTCGAGGAACTATCCTCGAAAAAGTTTTTTTTAAGTAACCTAGATATAAACCGCAAGATAACTGTGTGGTAAAAAATATTTGGAGGATTTTATAACGCCGCAAACCGACAAATGAATTATCACCACTGTGTACGGGTAGGCACATACTAATTTTACAAACTCTATTGTGTCTATTGAACTGTAGCATATAATTTATTTCTTTGTATAGAAAACCTACAACATATAAGCTAAAAACTAAACTAATAGGGCATCAAAAAATTCCTCACCATCGCCGCCATCAGGGAATATGCCCAAGAGACTAGCGGCATTGCCACGTTGGATGGCAGTGCTTATCCCATGGCCAGGGTAAAAACCAGCTCTTGAATCACGGGAGCTGTCAACTAACCTTTAACCGCGGCTGCAGAAAACCTCAAACGGCGAAAGTATAGCCACCTTGGTGATAACTTTATTTTCGAGCCGTTGGGGTTGAAACTCTTGGGTCGTGGGGTCCGAGTGCTCATCTGCTTTTTGAAGACCTGCCCAAAAGGTTAGTTGACAGCTACCGTGATCCAAGAGCTGTTTTTTACCTTGCTTGCTGAGAATAAGCATTGCCATCCAACGTGGCAATGCCGCCAGTCTCTTGGGCACATTCCCTGATGGCGGCGATGGTAAGGAATTTTTTGATGCCCTATTAGTTTAGTTTTTTACTGTAGCATTAGGTAAATAAATTAAACAAATACATGTTTTTATTTTCCGGACATCTAATTGTTCAGTTTGTAATGTGACTTTCTTTATCAAATGGCCACACGTTGACAATGCTTTATTCGTGTCACTGTCATCTAGTCAATACTGTTCGAATCAACAACGTACCAACGTACGGAATGTTAAACAATCGCAATGCAGGGTAATACTATATCTAACTTAAACGTAATTCATCTGCTTAGTCTCCCAAACTTGCTGGAGTCTACGATCAGTCTAAATAGAATAGAAATAGTATAGTAATAGTAGTAGTGAGTATAGTAGTTATATTTGTTTTTAAAGGTAATAAAAAGAAAGAAAAGCAACACGTAAAAATAAAGAATTATATATGGTGCATGATGCATGCTTTATCGAATCGCTCCATTCCGTTACACACAAAAAATCGCGTAACTTTTTTTGTGAGTGAACAATTTAACACTTTGATAATTCAATATAGTTTACCCTTTCCCTGGGCAATGACCCACATATGGGTCATTGCGATTGTTTAATTATTGTGTATTTAAACAATGTAATAAAGTATTTTCTCGTACCGTTATTGCCTTCATAAATTTTAAGGCAGGTTTACCCGAGATAATGTGCAATACTTTAATATTAAGTACAAGTGGGCAACCCTAGAAGCAGTACTATCACATAATTGTTATAAATCAAATTGTTTCGGTTTATAACTAAATAAGATTTTTTTGTGAAATAAGTAGGTAGGTACCTATTTCATTGTTCATCTTCAGAAAAATCGAATAATTTTTATTATTGTACATATTATCAAGTACTTAGGTACGTTGTGGGAGTCAGTGAGCTACGATTTTGCTACGATTTTACTACGGGTATTCCGTAGCAAAATCGTAGCTAAACCGTAGCGGGGCTCTAGCGGAGGCGTCTAGTCGAAGCTGTGGCTCTCGTAGCGACGCACACGTCATAATGAAATCGTTGTGTAAACTTGTGTACATCGAACTCATTGGAACATCGCTACAAAAATCACTCTTAGTTTCTCAACCAATTGACAAATTTAAAATTATGTAAATAATTAAATAATAATAATAATGTTTATTAGTCAAAAGGTACTTAATACAAACATAATTATTATTATTATTATTATTATTAATCCTTTATTTCAGGCAACTCAGGCCCATAAAACACAATACATACATAAGCATAAAAACAATAATTATAAACTAATACATATTTTAAAACAATAAACTTAAAAACTACTGCACACGACGAGACGGCGTTGTGTTATGACATAGTCGGTAAGCCACAAACTAAGCGTAGCTTGTATCTTGTGACTCAAGGGGTTACATACATACATGGTGATTACCTTACAGTTTAGGACACAATATAGACAAGAAATTATAGTTGGTAGTCTGATTCATACGTACAGTGCGTGCCACGAAAAATGAGACTTGACACAGACTTGACTTGCGCAGTACTCAATTTAAAGCTAAGAGACCTCTAAATCGAATAAGTACTGCGCAAGTCAAATTAAGTCTGTGTCAAGTCTCATCTTTCGTGGCACGCACTATACGTTGTAGGTTCAACTTCATATTCCTCTCCGTTGTTGGCTTATGCCCGTTTTCACCAACACTAGGCCTTAATTTAATTTATTTCAATACCTTAATTTAATTTCTAAATAGAACCTAGCAGTGCCGGTTAGTGAGAATATGCAATAATGCA
This sequence comes from Charanyca ferruginea, assembly GCA_947361185.1. Lineage (NCBI taxonomy): Eukaryota > Metazoa > Arthropoda > Insecta > Lepidoptera > Noctuidae > Charanyca > Charanyca ferruginea. Next base: position 17,513,439 of record OX376070.1, on the reverse strand, counting down.
AAATTAATTGTATATACTCGTATATATCCATTTAAAATAAATTATAATAATTATAAAAGACTAATAATTTATAAAATTTTAATAAATATAATGCTTGTTCTACGCTGATTTTTGATCGTCAATGATGCGTTAATAAAGGGTAGTAAAAATTGATTCATTAGGTATCTAAGCTATGTTTTCTCTGGTTTACCTAACCGTTATCACCGTTGAGTGAACCCAAGTACCTTTCTGATAGTATTTTCACCCATTTTTCACTATGATAGGTACCTTAACGCGCTCCTGGCGTTCCTGAGAATACCTAAGTGTTTTGACACAGTAAGTATTTACAGATATACGGTCAGACAGACAGTCTAACAACGAACTTATTCTATAATAAAGTTTCAATTCCACTCCACACCACGGACTAGAAAAATACGATACCTATCTATAATTTTTTTTGACTACGCTTATCTTTTTACAGTGTTGTTCGATTTCGAAAATATTTTATATGACCCATAAATCATGAAAATATTCCACTTGTGGAAAATTAAGGGATGACTGAATTTGTTTGGATTCATTTAAATGATAAGAAGTAGGCACTAACAAGCGAAAAAGAAAAACTTTTTGTCGTTTTATAGCGGTTGTCTCTTTTTACTTTTGAGGTACGGACGGAACCGTAAAAATGTCTTAAAAAAGTGGAATTTACACCATTTACACTTTCTAAGTCTTACCTAAACGCCAATGCAAATAAAAGTAAGTTAGCTACAATCTCAGATTTTCTGAGGCTACAATATTATCTTATTCTAGGGAACTTGCAAAGCACCCGTAGTCAAGGTTGGGCAGTATTTGAACTAGGTACCTACTTGTAATTCAAATACGTAATTGAAATACTAATACGTATCTGGTTATAATTGGTATTTCAAATACCTGACGCTGAGGTATTTTGTAGTTAGTATTACAAATACTTAAGGCTTCAAAATACATTTGAACATATTACACATAATATGTTGAGCGATCTTATGGTGCGTTTTGCAAAAAATAGCGCTCGATAGCATTCGTAAGCAAAATGGCTACCGCTAAATATGTAAATCTTTAAAGTTGGCAATACTGCATGGCACAGTGTACAGCTTAGGTAATTATGTATTTTGTAATTTGTATTTAAATACAAATAGTTAAAATACTGTATTTTGTATTTTATATTTAAAATACACGACTTAAAAATATTTTGTAATTCGTATTTTAAATACATGCGAGATAGTATTTTGTAATTTGTATTTTAATTAAAGCAAAGCATGTATTTTTCCCAGCTCTGCCCGTAGTGTATCAGTCGCAGGCTCACTCCGATATAAGTAAGTATTATTATAGCAAACGTTACATGAGAACTTAATTCTGCGACATCTACATCAAATCATAATAACTAAACGCATTGAATTTACTTCTTATTGAATTTCTTGACAATATTTTTATCACGTGTAAACTAAGTAGGTATACTCATTGTACTGTATCATTACAGTACTGTATCATTTCTTCTCCGTTCGTCCTCAAAAATAGGTGTGGTTCTGAACCAAGATTTCATGTTAGTGTGTCTTTAATACAACAGATGGCTCTTTTCCAAAATATACTATCTTGTCTATTGCTGTATTTTGCTTCTTTAGCTTAGTGATAATTTAAAATGCGTATTTTCAATAATCAATTTACATATTTTACGTACATATTGTAAGTACGTACGTACTTATTGCTTTTTGTCAATCTGAGCGAAACAAATTACAATGGTACCTACACACTTTATTTTTTGGCAACATTCAAATTATTTTAGTTTATGGTCGGTACATTCCCATTCTGCTCTTCGAGAGCCTTGTTGATAGAATGGTTCGGTATACTCTGTTTTCATAAGTTTTGGTTTACATAAATATTTATTCACTACATTTATTTATAATTATAATTACCTAACCGAAATAAGAAACCGCAGAAAACCGCGTAGGTAATTCCGGTGTGTTCCTAAAGAGGGTTAAACTAGTATGACTCAGTCAGTAAATATAGTCCCCCGCCCCCCGAAGGATAAGAAGGGAAATTCTAATTTTGATTCTGTTCTTGGTTCAGTTTGTGATTCTTATAATAAATACAATATTTTGGACAAAAATATTTATAAAACACAGAATAGTCAAAAAAAAACTCATAAGGGGTATAAAAATACCATCAAATAACCATTACCTAAACATGCGGGCAGCATGCATAACATTGTGCAAAAATTATTACTGCAAAAGGACTTATTTTTAGTATGAAAAAAAAAACAGATTTTGCAATGTGACATACGGGACATACATAATATAATAGGGTATTTTACTCTATACGAGAAAAAACCTATAAATATGTTATTGAGATAGTTTAGGCATAAAGCAGTCGGAAAATGTAAATTTTAGTTCATAAAATAACAAAACAAAATTTTAAATTCAATTCAAAGTTTTCAGTATTTTTAATCTGTTATAAAACACCGTGAAATAGTAGCGGCCACGTTATTACGCCATACGGCTGTGTAAACAAAAAATTTACAACTGTCAGTCATCCTATTTGCGTAATATATGCTTTGTACTTTTATTATTTTCGTAACCAACGTAATTTTTTCATTATTACACCTATTACAAAATATGCTTTTAATTAATTTTAAATGATATATAATTATCATATTTAATATGAGCTCATTTGATACAAAACGAACTGACGTCATTTACGCTGAGCAATATGGCGTCCAGTAAGAGGCGTTTTCGTCAAACAACGCGCGAAATTTGAAAATTTAAAATTTAGATGCATTTTTATGGCACTTATCGATTGAATAAAAATTGTGTGTTTTTTTTGGTGGCATATTAGCACTACAGAATTTTATTGAGACACTTTTCAAAAATGGGTGTAATACCCTATTGTGCTTACGGGTGCGTGTAACAGCTGTAGTCGTGGGGTTTCTTTTTAAGTTTAATTATAAAACACATAAAACCATCTCGTGGGTTGTGATATTAACAATTCTCTCGTTTTTTATTGTTTTTAGATGCCAATACCAACGTCTGTGAAATGTTGCCAATGAATTAAAATTAGGCCTGGATAAAATATTTTATTTTAAAATTTGCTCCTTGCACCTATAAATATAGGTAACTCGAGCTAAGCTGGGGTGGCCCGCTAATAATATTCTTGTGTAGATTTATTTTTTATTACAAATTAGCTTTGGCCGTGACTTCGTCCGCGTAAATGTTGGTTATCGCGAATACAGACAAAGTCGCGGATTAAAAGGACCCCATGTTCGAACTATCTTTATACCAAATTTCATCGAAATCGGTTCAGCCGTTTCGTCGTGATAACGTACTAGACAGACAAATTTCTTTGGCATTTATATGTAGTATTAGTACATATTATACATATGTATTAGTATGGATTAATACAACCTTCAACTTCTCGAATTTCGATGATACCGCATAGCCATAAGGGACGCTGAAACATAGATGTCTGTTGAAAAAAATCAAAACCTTTTCCCAAGAAATCCTTCCATTCGTTCAGCATGACTCATTAAATATTATGTTACTGTACAAAAAACAATATTATTAAACCTGCCTAATCATAAAGTAATACTTTTGTAACCTGCGGATCCCTGTTTTTGAGTATACTCATCATCCACACACTACGTTTTTGCTAGGGGATTTACCAGTTGGCGTTATTATCTCACACTAATACCGCATTTATGCCGCATTTACACGTTCGTGCAAATCGCGAAGCGAATGACGAGGTGAATAACGATCAGGCATATGTAAACAGTGCGGTCGCTATTCGCCTCATGCTTCGCCTCGCGTCTCGCGGGCTCACGTTGGGAGCAGTTTTTCGGACGCGAATCAAAGGGCACTAATGGCGAACACGAACTTACTTACACATTCGCCTGCATTCAGTTGACAGCTAGCGCCCGACCACAGGACGTGTAGACAAAATGAAGTGGAGTGAAGTGCGAATTTTAGGATTCCTAGAACTTTATCAAAAGGAAGAGCTCATTTGGAACCCAAGACATAGCAATCATAAAAAAAAGACTTTTTTACGCCGAAAATCTGAATTATTGTCTAAACTCAATAAATGTAGCGCGCATACCGCTATTATTTTGACGTCCTCCATGTTCGTGTGCGAATGTCAAAATAATTCACCACGTGAATGTGTGAACAGTGGTCACCTATCATAAGGTCGAAAAATATTTGACCGAATTTCATTTCACCTAAAACTTTTCAACTTTTCTCGTTTCGATTTTTTTTAGTTTATCGAAATGAAAAATCAAAATCTTTAAAAAAATAAAGACAGTTTGAGTGAAATTAAATATTTGAAAGAGCTTTCAAAAGTAATGTATTTATTACAGTGGCGTTATAGAGAGCTAATTTCAGATTAGTTTCCTACTATTATATTTCATTAATTATTTAAATGTAATGGCACTTAATAAAACAGGTGGTCCCAGTAAGAAGCTTGCAAACAAAGATTCTTGCTTCAAGCATGCAGCATGCAAGCAGGCATGCAGCATGCAAACAAGCATGCAGCGTGCAAACAAGCATGAAACATGCAAGCAGGCATGCAACATGCACAAGCATTGTTTCTGTCATGGCTCCGGCGCTGCGGGGTCTGAGCGGCCCCACGCGAGCTAATCGTCGCAGATGGTTTTAACGCTCACCACCGCAGGTAGGTAGGGCAGACAAGACTGCGAGAAGTCGGTTTTGCAGCGATTCGTTTCTGTCACTAAATTTTGTAACCTGCATTGACTTTTTATGACACTATTTTAATTGAATGTTGAAAATGCTACCAAGTAACCGGCTACATATTTGTGATCAAATAATATTCCGTAAAATGTTGTTTTGACGGGGTGAAAATATGGCAAATAAATCATTTGGCAAATGAAAATAGTTCAAAACAGACTTCGGCCAACAGGAAAAAGTTATTTTGTAAATCGGAGAAACATAGTTCGGTAAAATGAAATTCGGACAAAAATAATTCGGAAAAGTGATCGGTTGCCTTGAACAGTAGTTCGCGACGGCACTCGTATACGAATGTTTCGTCGAATGTTCGTCGAGTGTCGAGGCGAATGGCGAACACGATTGGGTAAATGCGGTGTCACACAATCGTGTTTTCGTATACGAGTGTGTCGTCGCGAACTACTGCTCACACATTCGCGGGGTGAATAATTTTGACATACGTACACGAACATCGAGGACGTGAAAATAATGGTGGTATGCGCGCTACAATTATTGAGATTATACAATAATTCAGACTTTCTGCGTAAAAAGTCGATTTTTATGATTGCGATGTTTTGGGTTCAAAAGAGCTCTTCCTTGTGATAAAATTCTAGGAATCCTAAATTCCGCACTTCATTCCATTCCATTTTGTCTACACGTCCTGTTGAGTCGGGCCAAAGAGAATTTAACCACTATAGTCTTTGGGTCGGGCGCTAGCTGTCAACTGAATACAGGCGAATGTGTAAACAGTAAACAGTAAGTTCGTGTGTTCGCCATTCATGCCATTTGATTCGCGTGCGGAAAACTGCTCCCAACGCGAGCGCGCGAATTTCGAGGCGAGGCACGAGGCGAATAGCGAGCGCACTGTTTAACATAAACGTATGCGTGTTTGTTATACGCCTCGTCATTCGCTTCGCGATTTGCACGAATGTGTAAATGCGGCATCAAATCACGTTTCTTTTTCACATCCATCGTGCCTACCGTCTATGACCTAGAGGCGAATATTAAGTGAGTTGTAGTACCTGAGTACAACGTGGTCTATATAAGAGCTTGAAGGCAGGAAACAGCTTCAGTGCATCTGCATTGCGCAGTTATCGTTCAGTGAGTGCAAAGCTTTTATTCATTCCAAAAGGTGAGATTTCATATTCGAATTCTAAGCTGAATATTTTCATATTTTGTAACTTAGTAGGTAGGTACTTTGTTTCTCTAGAAACAAATTTGCTAAAGGCCTTCGCAGAAGAACTTTTAGGCTTCGGTTTTCTCTTGATCAAAGCTTCGTCTGTTTTAAATGGCCGCCTACGAACGCCATTTTTGTTTAAATAAGTAAGGAAAAATTAACTGATTCTCATTCAGGTCCCAAAGTCATCGTAATTTAAACTACCTACCTTTAATTTTTAATTTAAAGTGACTACTTGTTTAAGTTCATGTAGCTAGATACTAATTTACTTCCCCATTTTTTTAGACAAGTAGGTATCTACATATTTGGTATATAGGTATCTACTTCACTTACCTACATTTCCTTAAAATGTTTAACGGCGTTCTAAGGTTTAGTGAAGTCGCATGATCACAATCGCAAGACTGATTCAACGTTGATTTGAAATAAGAATATGAAATAAAATACCTACATCTAAATAATATTTGCTTGTGTAGTATTTTGGCGACGTTAACAGCATTGTGAGGCTGTAAATGTTTATACAAAAAGCAATAAAGTTTTACCCCCTGTAAACTTAGTCCAATTTTCATATTTTTTGGAAATGTTGTAGATATAATGAAAAAACTAGGTCTTTACGTTTTGATTTTCAAGAAATATTGCGTACGATAGAAGTACCTACCTAATTACATCTAAATATCTACATACCTATTTGACTTAAAAACTTCCTCGAGCGTCCCCTCCTTGGGGAGGCCTATGACCAGCAGTAGACGTTTTTGGGCTGAAATGATGATGATGACTCACTCACGAATATACGAGTGTGAAAATTAGTCACTTTGTATTTTAATGAAGACTAGAGGTTTTTAAGTTTTTACGCTGTCGAGGTTCTACTGTAGGTACTTATTAATTTGGTTTTATGTTCGCTGTAGTGAATTTAGGTTAGATGTGGCGGCTAATCCCACAGTTTTCGTAGGGAATGTAGGGATCATAAACATAATTAAATATGTAGCTCAAATATAGCGATTACAATCATAAATATGGTACTTAATTAATACGTTACTTAGTGCAAATACCGTGGTCCAAACAATGTATTCATTGCAATTAGGTGATTCAATTGGCAGATTAGCTAGGTATGTACCTAACGATGTTTTCAAGTATCTATTACAAATAAGTAGGTTCATATGTGTATTAAAGTGTTTTTGTAATCCTCTGTTTCAGTATGGGACTTCTGGCCGCTATTGCTGTCAACGTGATAGGAGGTGCCGTCATCTACGGCACCGGGGGCCTCCTGGCCCCAGTTATTGCGCCCATTTTAGGATTCGGCGGCGCCGGCATCGCTGCGGGATCAACCGCTGCCGCCGCGCAAGCATACTACGGCAATCTTGCCGCCGGCTCCATCATATCGCAGCTAACTGCTGCTGCGATGGTTGCCCCAACCCCGTAAGTACTTTACATACCTACCTACCCATAAGCCCATATTCTAAGTTTTAACCTCGAAAGCTCCTCGACTCACAGCTCAATAGAAGAGCACGCGCGTGTCTCGAAAGTCCCTCAAAATTCGTATTCATAGTTGACAGATTAAGGAACTAGGTACCTATGAGTTCCCTCGAATGAGTGTGAGTAAAGATTTGTCTTTAAACAATCGGAAAACACATATCACGAAGCCCGGACTACGGTAAATCCTAAGATTTTCCAGTAAAATCTAAGATTTACCAATTCTTAATGGTAACTAGTCCGAACCGTTCTATGATCGGGTTAAAGAACTTTATTTCTCATAAGAACTTAAATACCTAACAGTTCGCTTAAAATGAGATAGGTACATATGTGCTTATAATATGCACATATGCATGCATATTATGTGCTTATGATCATCGTTTATTTCGAACTTTTACCACCATTTACTTGTTAAATCTTAGGTTTTGCCTCAAATAAATGGTTTAATGCTGAAATAAACATTTTTTCGTTACGTAAACGGAATTTTGGTAATATTCTGCTTTCGTCAGAATAATAACAAAATGATAAAGAGTCGAAAAGAAATAGTAAGAAGCTGCATTAAGGAAAAAAATAACAATTTACGATTGTCTGCAACTGTAGGTAATGAAAGTTGACACAAAGATGTTCGACGTCGAGGTCGACGGAGCCCCGTTGCGCGGGGCTCCTATTTCAATTTACAGGGTTTAAAGGAACCTAACCAAACCGAACCCCGGGGTGCCCCTGACATCGTCGTCGGAAATAAATGACTAAGAAGTACTTACCCATCTCTTTAAAAACCTTACTATAATCGAATAAAAAACACGCCGTAAGTTCAATGATTCCTTACTCAAGGTTCTACGCGTCCTTATAAATGTGACAGATGGTTCCTCAGCTTAAACTCACCTCGACTGAGGAAACTGTTAGAGATGAGAAGAAAAATTGCAATTATGAATATCAGTCACCCTAGTCACAGTAAAGATATCTATACAGTATTGTAACTCGGCCCTGTCCTTGAATAATTACCTACACGCGCGCAGTACCTCAACATGCGATAGGGTTGACACGCGTACAGTTTTAGAATTTCTTCCTAGTTTGTGTTTTATTTTCTTTCTAGTTTTGTGATTATAAATGTGAAAAGTGTTTTATTTTCTTTCTAGTTTTGTGAATGTAAATATTATATTTTTTATTTAATATTAAAAAAAAACCGTAAATGAAATAGGAAGCGTTAAATAAAAATACATTTTATGTTTTTGATTAGATTTAATAAAAAAAAACCACCATTATAAATTAGAGACTGAAAAATATTTGCGCCTCGCCTGAGACGTACGAAAATCAAGGCGTCTGAAAAAAAAAAATGATTTCCCTTTATTCTAGGTAAAAAAAAACAAACTGCAGTCCTTACAAACTTCAACACCTTGAAATAATTGTAATATTCTTTTGTCATCTCAGTTTATTAAGGTCTCCATTACCACTTTTTACCATTTTTTGGTCACCCATCCGATGTCGAACTGCTGCCAGACGTTACTTAATATCAACAATAGCATCGCGTGTGCGGTACCTAAGTTTAGCAACGAAAGCCTCTAACTACCTACTACACTACAAAATCTTACTTCAAAAATAAACAATAATGTAAATCTTACTAAGTAGGTAGGTATAGAGTCCAGCACAAGCTACAACAATCTGTCCAATTTCTTTGATAGATTTTTAATTTTATTACAAAAGCATAAGGTTCATATTCAATTGGGGAAATTTGACAATTTGGAATGGCCTGATGTGCTGGCGTCTATACCTATCATTTACTCTCATAATCATTATTTAATGATAGGTATTTCGATTAATTCCACAACATATTTATGTAGCTAGGTACATAAGTAGGTAGATAGTCTAGCCTAAGAAACTACCTACTTATCAGTTATTTTTAACGCGAATGTAGGTAGGTCGTTTTTTTCACCCCATCCACTTATTTATTTATTAATCCTTACTCGGCAGAAAAAAAAGCGAAATACTTACATTAAACAAAACAAATTACGTACTAGTAGCTTACCTTTCGTAGTTTCCAGGTAATTTAAAAAATGCTATAATGAATATATGAATTGAAGCAACCAAAAACAGCACAATATATTTTACGATTTCTATTTGCAATATTAAAGAAGCACTTAAGTACTTATACTTATTTTGTTAGAATATTAGTCACAAATCGCACGCTTACTGCTTACAAAATCATCACACCGTCCATTCGCCACTGCGGCGCATCCGAGACTGTCGGATCTTTACTGTGCCCTAGTGCTATTAAGTCGAGGAAATAATGAGGTTTTGACTTGTGTAGATGACCTTCATCCATACCTAGTACTTGTCCATGTAGTGTCGGACGTAAAGAATAGCACCATCCCATATCTTCCCGTGGGTGTCGTAAGAGGCGACTAAGGAATTTACCAGAGAATGGGCAGCAGCGTTCTCTGTGCCTTTGTAACAACCATACTTTTTTTTTTATCTATTGATAGGCATACGTTTAACCACTATCTCACCTGATACTGCGATCGCCAACCCGCCTGCCAAGCGTGGCGATTATGGCAAAACCCTCTCTTGGGGAGGCCTATGTCCAGCAGTGGACGTCTTTCGGCTGAAATGATGATGATGAATGATGATACCTAGTACTACGAGAACAACCTATTGTCGTATCCTGTTTTTCTTTCCAGTATTCCCACTAGGACTTATGACCGGTATTATTGAACCTAACTCAAATCTCAAGTTCGAAACAATGGAATGGATTGACACTAGTTTTAACATTCTAAATAAACACTGTGCCGGCTTCACTGGACTTATCTATACCTAGATCTATATAGATTTAAGAAAACCACAGACAAAAAAAAAGTGTTTACAACCAATCATTGATTTTGCTAAACTTTGGTTTGTTATTGTTTCAGATAATTCTACTTTACTTCACATCGTTCACATTGTAGCAGATGCAATGCATGTAATGTTGAAATAAAGGTTTTTAATTATGTAAATGAAGTTTTCTTTTTTTATTAAATCTTTATATATAAAAATCTTCTGTGCGTGTGTATGAATATGAACTCCTCCTAAACGGCTGGACCGGTCTTGACGAAATTTTTTGTGTGTGTTCCAGTGCATTCGAGAACGGTTTAGATTCACAATTGGGTCCGTTAGGTGGCGCTGCAGTCGAGTTGTAGGACTTCTTAGATGTATGTCATCCTGGTACATACTAGGAGCGCATAACTTTAGTACTTAGTAATTATCTAGGAATGTCATCCTGCTAACTCTCCACTGCCAAAAGCCAAATTGCTGTGTCAACTGGACACAAGGTAGGAAGGTAGGTAAGTAGTAGGTAGTTATGTAGGTGGGGTAGGGTAGGCTGTACCTGGATTTTTGTACTGATTTACAGGGCAGAACAACGTCTGCCGAGCCCGCTAGTACTATATATAAAATATAAAATACATTATTTTAACTATATATACCTATATATAAAATACAAATTATAAAATACATATAGGCTGTACCTACTTACAGGTGCGTTGCAGAATTGTCAACTTTACAGACATATTTAGCGGTCGCCATTTTGCTTACGAAAGCTATCAAGCGCTATTTTCTGGAGAACGCACCCATTAATAAGATGGCTAAATTTATTGTTCAAATGTATTTTGAAGACATAAGTATTTAACATAGGTAACATAACATAAGAATTCAGCGTCAGGTATTTGAAATAGCAATTACAAATTACATTTTTCAAGAAGTAGGTAAGTAATTAAAAACAAATACCTACCTAGGTACTTACTAAATTCTTCGTATTTGTACTTCAATTAGGTACGTATTTTAATTACAAGTAGGTAATTCAAATACTGCCCAACCCTGCCACTATTGGATTGACAGTAAGCCGAACTTTAAAATGCAACTGTGCTCATGACAAAGTAATATTAAATTACAATACTATGTAGGTACCTAATAATAGAGATAAATCTACTATTATTTTGCAAATACATGGGGTAGGTACCTACCTATATATTTTGTGGGGGTGTATGGGTACAAGACAAGGTGACATAAAAATATAATTAGCAACAGCCAAAAGGCATATTTTCATATTGACCAAAAGGCATGCAAAAGTAGGTACACAAGACACCAGAGATGCTAAGTTGCATTATGAAATATACCTAAAGATAAATTAATTAATGAACTAATAATACTAATATTACAATTTCATTGTAAAATTCTTAAAATATTTCAATTCTCAATTCTTCTACCGCGTATTTATTTCGTATTGGAATTACATAAGATCAATTAAATGTCATATTTTTCTTACTTCTAATCATAAAAAGTATCAAGGAATTCCTTTGTCTACTAAAAAGTTTCGAAGTCTTTTTTTAAATATGAGATGGTGATAGACTCCCACGTAAGTGGATAGGGCAGCAAGTTGTCAGTAACAGCTACCGATTTGTTTTGAACAATATGTGCATTTGTAGCACATGGTTGAAAATCACTCGACGCATGAGTTTATGTCAAATAGGTACTACAATACCTACGTTCAGAGCGTGTATTCGATTCGTGACGAAAACTCCATGTTTACTCGTTTTTCCCAGAGCAATAGGTATTGTAATGATGTGAGCATATTATTCAAAGAAAATTACAGTTTTAGAAAGATTGTCTTGATTTAGGGAACTTCATAGTAAAAGTATAATTTTTAATTACCTATGGTTTTTCAAAGCGAAGACAATCCCTTTATAATAGCGTTTTACGAAAATAGACGTCAGAGTTAACTAATAAGTACATAGGATATAGGTACAGTCTCAAAGTACACTACAGAACCAAAATTACGAAAATATTACTATTAGATATTAAAAAACAGTAGGTACCTACTTATTTTAAAAAATACAAAATTGGTTCACTTCAACAATCTTTTTCACCAGTATTTGAATAAAAAAAAAACTGATATAGGTATTTATTTTATGAAAAGAAAAGTTATGCTCTATATATTGTTTTTTTTTCGCCGTTCTAGCAATCGTGTATATTTTGAGTTGTACTAAATCAAATACGCGATTAAATTGTTTTAGTAGAACGTAACTTGAATCCGCCTTAATCACTCAAGGCGGGTGGGTTTCTTCAGATGGACCATCGTAGATAACTAAACTAGTACTACCTATCCGTATATCCGAAATAAAACATACTTAGAATTTGATGCCTATGGATCTGCAGAGTATCTGTTGGCCCCTTGGTGTGATCCCCGCTGGCTGGATCTACTTAGTAGTGATTATGTTTTGAAAAATGTAACGTTCAATTTTACTAATAATCACATCTTCCCACGGTCCCCCCAACCCATATCAGGGAAATGACTGTGGGTGTATAAAACACAAGATGACATAACCTACCTAGGTAGGTAGGTAGGTGGTAATAATATCCATGGAAATATCACGGAGAACTATAAAAACTTTTAGATATCACCCGCTCCGAATTTGCATGGGTTTCGCACAAGCTCTCAAAAGGGACGAAAATATCTTCATACCAGTAAGTAGCTTATTTTCGCAATGTTTATAAACTTCCTAAAATAATTTATTTTCCAACGATTGAAAACCATATATCAAAATCTGTAAGTACTCTTTTTCCTGTTATTACCCCGAACTAACACAAGTTCAGCGCGGCGGGAAACTTTGATTTTAATATTGTGTACTCAGACCAATATAATATAGTTTTTTATTAGTCTGAGATTATGTAGTGACGATTTCCAGAGAAACCGACACAATCTGCGAACGTACAATCTCCATCCACTATGCTATTTATTGTTTTACGTACTTAAGGGGCTATTAAACGACTTTTACAGATTTTAAACTGACAATCACGTCAAAATGTGCAGTGTAAATGATTTGAAAAAAATATATGTTAAACTAGAACATTCTCTTAATCATATAGAAAGTGAATATTTTTGATTAAGTTCATATTAAATAGTTTAATAAACTCGTGAAGTTGTGTCTGACGCGGACAAAACATTGACAATCACACAAAATCTACCAGGTATAATTAAACGAAACTTACACTATCTTACAGACAATTTTATTATCTATCTTTTAGTATATGCCTTTTTCTTAATTTTGAAAGAATACTACTTTTATTTAATTTTTTCGACTAAATTTAGAGAGTTTTGGACGCAGACTGCGTCCGTTCTGCATCAGTTCTGCGTCCAAAATTTAAAAAAAAAATTAAAAATTAAAATGAAAAATTAAATAAAAGTAGTATTCTTTCAAAATTCAAAAAAAGGCGTATACTAAAAGATAGATAATAAAATTGTCTGTAAGATGGTGTACGTTTCGTTTAATTATGCTTGGTAGATTTTGTGTGATTGTCAATATTTTGTCCGCCTCAGACACAACTTCACGAGTTAATTAAACTATTTAATATGAATATAATAAAAAATATTCACATACTAAATGATAAGGAGAATGTTCTAGTTTAACATATATTTTTTTCAAATCATTTACACTGCACATTTTGACGTGACTGTCACTTTAAAATCTGTAAAAGTCGTTTAATAGCCCCTTAAGTCGTTTTGAAACCATGCGGGCAGTTATGTATGTTTATGGGAAACAAACAAAAGAAACTCTTCACAAGTGCAGCCGTTAGTTTGGTTTGGAATGCAATAAAATAAGAATTCTTAAGAATTAGGAGAAAGTAGATAACGCCTTAAGGGGCTATTAACGATTTTTACAGATTTTAAACTGACAATCACGTCAAAATGTGTAGTGTAAATGATTTGAAAAAAATACATGATGTTAAACTAGAACATTCCCTTAATCATTTAGTATGTGAATATTTTTGATTATATTCATATAAAATAGTTTACTTAACTCGTGAAGTTGTGTCTGACGCGGACAAAACATTGACAATTACACAAAATCTTCCAGGTATAATTAAACGAAACTAACACCATCTTACAGACAATTTTATTATTTATCTTATAGTATACGCCTTTTTTTTAAGTTAAAGAATACTATCTTTTACGTAGTACATATAACTCAATGTCTTTTATTTAATTTTTTCGACTAAACTTTGAGAGTTTTGGACGCAGCGCATACGATTCTGTGGTCGCTCAAGGTCGCCGGCGTATATCGTCGCCATAGAAGTGCAACGGATAACAAAGGCACCTACCACATCTAGATATCATTATAGAGGTTCGTAAAAAATATATCAGTCTTTTTTGTTAACAGTCTTAAAATAAGCAATAATACGTATCATAAAAAAAAGCATGGTACCTAATAAGGGTTCCTTTGGAACCTGAGGCGATGTGGAATAATGGAGTCTAAGAAAAGAAACATTCGGTCATAGACGCTCGGTGTTGAATCACGTGGTTTGACGCGACATTCATAGACAGGAAATTAATTTACATAATTTGGGCTGTGTCTTGAGAAGTAGTGACTAATTTCATAATATAATCCAATCGTGGTAAAGACGTGCACAGCGACACTCAAGTAGGTAAGTGTTTTTTTTTTTACTATCTATCTACTACTTATAATGCGGTCAACGTATCTTGGCGCGTCTGAAGTTAGCTGTTTGGCTGCGCAATGGAACTTTTAGGAACGAAATTGTCTACTGCGCAGCTAATCGGCTAACTTCAGACGCGCCAAGATACGTTGACCGTACTGTACAGGGTGCTTACGTAAATCAAACTCGTCAAAGTACAAACAATAAAGCTACACGAAATCGAAAATTATATCCTATATTTTAAGCATTCTGTATAATACTTAGTACTTTCAATGTAACTCTTGAAATTGTTATAGGGTTAACGCCAAATATGAGGTTTAACGTTTGTAAACAATTTTCATGAAATAGTGTATAATATTGTATACTTATATACTTAAATATATTTTTGTTTTTATGTTGTCGAAAGTTGTGCTCATAAACAATACTTAAAATTTAGTTTTTTTAGTAAAATTAATAGTAAAGTGTAGAGGTATGAAGTATGGATCAAATGGTTCAGACAAGATTTTATTAATTTTTTGCATGCACCGAGAGTATTTTACAAATTGCAAGCAATGTAACCTAATTCTTTAGTTTTTTTTAGGTCTACAAATAATTTCAGTAGTTAACTTAATCTGCTCTGTCTTTTTTTCCTTTTATCCCAATTTATTTGGGGTCAGTTGTAGATCACTTTTGAAAGTCCACTGGACCAGCGTAGCATCTTCATCTCTGTGGTGTGAATTTTCTGTTCATCTGCCTTCCTCATCGGCCATAGCTCTCTCATATACATGGTAGGGCTGATCTTACTGCTTTTTAGTATACATTGCCCTTGATTTTAATAGGCATACGGGAGTCGCATAGGATGTCCAGTCAACGACACCATGTTACAGCCAGGCTACCTGTATTCTATTGTGTAATTATGTCTCTCTCTACACAGGCTTTTGGTGCTACAATGGATCCGATATACTTGAATTCTTCAACTCTATTAAGATGTGGTTAACGACGAATGGGCATGGTATGACACGGCCACATTGCTCTAGCTTTAGTAACTTAATCTGCAAGTTATTAAGTGTGTAGGGAACGTAAGACCATATCCATCCACACAAACCGTGGTTATTAACTGAGTTGGGCTGGGCAGTGCATCACACAGCGTATAGTATCACAATAACATCATTGATCACAAATCTTCAAATTAGAGATCCCTAATTATTTAAGTCTGAAATATTACATAGTTTATCTACTCATAATTTGAAAAGCTGTGAATAATGATTTGGTTTTTTTTTGTAAACTAGCATTTAGCGTTGCAGGAATTGCTCCGCCGGACCTGCCGGAACTCAAAAAGAAATACCTATTTAGTTTTTAATGCCAGTAGACCGTATTATATCATCGGTTTTTTAGTAAAAGAAACCAATACTTAATAAAACTTACTTTTATATCAAGCTGAATTGACTACTTCGTAAATAACAGGCGTTATTTGTACACATTTGTTTCTAAAAGTAGGTAAGTATTTATAGAATCTATGTACCTATATAAAAAACAAATTATTGTATGCATCATGAGACCATGACTCATGCATGACATTGCAATATCTTTTAGGTACCTACTATCTACAACAATGTAGTACACCGACCATGGATGATCATTTATTTGCAATGGCAACATTCTATACCTAATAGAGGGAATTCCCATGAACTCTCCCCGGTGTTATTTTTATCTCGAGATAATAACATAGTAGGTAGGTATGTCTGCGACGGTCCCGTATGAAATTGAAATTCTTATGAATCTTTGTATTTCTATCACTAGTTATGTCTTAATTGTATTTTATATCGGGCTGGTGTCTAACTGGTGTGCAACTGTGCAACTCCCAGTGCCTATTTTATGTACAGACATACACTGTTGTGTCATATACAAGTTATTTTAGAGAGATTTATCCTAAAGAATAAATTTACCTATTCATTTCAATTATAAGTAATGTTTCACAATAAAATTGAAATGAATACCTAAATTTAGTTTTAATAACAATGTAAGTATGTAAATTATAATCGACATAAGTACGTAAGTAAATAATTACATTTGAGATCAGTTTTTTAGATTCGATTTTAGATTATTACGAATAACACAAACTCATAAATTTATATTGAATGCTCTTTATGAGCTGCCTATTGAATAATGAATTTCAAATTACACTACATAATTACTTACCACCTACAGGTCGACCTAATGTTACTTTACAAAAATATCTTCTACTTAAAATCTGCCAAATGTAAGTAATAATGCATGAAGTAAAATATTTTTGGGGACTGCGGAACCCTATTTAGTTAAATAAGTGTAGGTGTGTATAGTAGAGTGGTTACGTTTTTACTAGGGGATTTACCAGCCACAGCCAGTTGGCATTGAGATTTCTCGCACTCATTTCATTCTTCTGTGTCAGTGCAACGCTGCCTGAGTGCCTGTTTATGACACAGGGTTGAGTATGAACTGTTAGTGAGTTGTAATATCTGTACCTAATAATAAGTAATCTGTCCGTTGAAGAAGTCTCTAAATAGAGCTCCGAAAGAGAGAAACTTTAGTGCTCAGTGCATTTCACAGTTAGTGTGCAGCAGTGATTACAAACGGTAAGTTTTGCTTAAATCCGTATTAGGTACTGGCCTACAAAATTTTAATTCGGTATTTAAGAAAGTGGGAGTAGGTACGTAATGATATACAATGTACTCTCCGAAAAACGATTAAACAAGTGTTTAGTTTTTTCTTGCGAGAAGCCTACGCAGGCCATACTGTGGTGAAGCTTGTGCGTATGGTAAGCGCTTAAAAGAACAAAGGTTTGTCTGCTTAAAATGGCCGCCGGCGCCTACCGATCGCGATCCCATTTTGGAATAATGAAAACTCATTTTTATTTATCCAAATAATCTTACGTGCCTACTTTACCGGTTTTGACAACTTTAAAACACAGTGAAACCTAGTTAATCGGGCCATGGATATGTGAGAAACCTCATTTATTGATAATTATTACAATGAGGAGACACTTTTGCATTGAAATATAATTAAGTACTGGGAATTTTCAAACCTTGATAACTGAGATTAGATTTCATAGATTTTTTCGATGTTTAATTGGGACTTCACACTTGTTTACAAACAGTCTAATTTCTTCCATTTATATTTATATGATAAATGGTAGGTACATTTCGACCTCTCATAATGGGACTATAAATGAGACAACTGTCATGTAAACCTGCCTATTTGGGAAACTGGGTAAATGAAAAGCCTCTGTGATAAAAAATTCTAGGTCCTTTTGAGATCCCAGTTAAACAGATTTCACTTGCCTTTATTTTAATCAATTAGGCAGTGTATTTTATACTTGATCATTTTTCGCTCTGACAGCATCTCTGACAGCAGCAAGCGTTAAGATTATTTTTGGTGGTGTCTACCTATGTCTGTCCATCTCTATCAATTGAACAATCCATTAAGCACTTGCCATTATCAGTACCTTTAGCATGTTTTCCTCAAAATAGAAATCCATGTTGTAGGTTTATTTTACTTCAATTGAGTGGGAGATATTACCAAAAAATAAAACCAACTAAAGATACCTATTTAGCTGATGCACTTTTACATTAAAATTTAGTTAAGTAAGTAGTTACCTACTTACTGGATTAATTTATATATTATCTAACTTTTATCTATGTGACTTATGTCCGTGAATATAATAATGAACATTGAACATTAAGTGCAGAGTACAGACGATTTTTTAATTTACCACACTACCTAAATAATATTCTAATTTTCATAAGCCGCCTCGCGCTTTATAAATTCAAAAATAATAAATCTTAGTTGATAACATTATCACCATATTGAATAAGTTTGACATTACAATTAATTTAAATATTGACAGTACGTAACGAAACCTTTTCTTATATCAAATAATAAAAAAAGAAACTATAGAAACAAAATAGGACAAATATTATTTGACCAAACTATTTATTTTTGTTAAAACTTACTATTACTTACCTAATACTTATAAAGTTTAAAAACTAAAACCCGACCACAACAAAAAGTGATCTAAAAAGTACAAAACAAGAAAATATTTCACACAGAAATCAAGACATAGGTACAAAATGGTCAAGGTAAGCCGTGGTTGCATGCCTGTATCCCATATGAGTGCGATGAACATGAATATAATGGCATGCAACCACGGCTTACCTTGACCATTTTGTACCTATGTCTTGATTTCTGTGTGAAATATTTTCTTGTTTTGTACTTTTTAGATCACTTTTTGTTGTGGTCGGGTTTTAGTTTTTAAACTTTATATTTTTATTTAAACCATTTTGGAGTCACAGCTAAGTATTATATATTTAATAGGTACTAGTGAACCCCTTTCCGATGATACTAAACACGGTATGCGTATCTTACTTTATTTGGTAATCTTTCCTTTTTTTACAATAATTTGTGACAAATTACCACTAAATATTATATAAATTTGAAATGTACTAGTGAACCCCTTTCCAATGATACCAAACACGGTATGCTTGTCTTAATTTTTTTTTTAATATTGGTTTTTTTGTCCGCCAGAGGGCGCCACATTGGATTCGGTGATACGTCATATAGCCTATAACCAGCGGACGATCAAGACGCTTCTAACGATACCTCATTTGTTCAGTTCTGATAAGTAGTTTAGGAGCTATGAGCGTACAGATGAACATACATACATACATACATACATACATAGCCTGTCAAACTCATAACCCTCCTTTGGCTTTGCCGTAGTCGGGTAAAAAATGCTATAAAGTTATAAAACTTTTGACGCCACAGTCATATAGTCTAAGGTGGTTATAGTTTATGGGTTATAGTATAAGGTGTAAGTATAATAGATGACAAACCAAAATGTGCCCAGCATGCCACGATCACGACGTCATGACAGACTTCTAGGTACCTATATGTACCTACTTACGTAATTCGTAGCTTTGCACCGAGGGTACCTAGGTATGTTTTTGCTTTTTTGACATGGTGTTCAAAAAGTTACCTATATTCCTGACAATCTAAGAAGTCCCATTTGACAATATATTTGAATATGAATTAACGATTAATTCGTGTTTTTGAGTGCATTTTTTTTTTCATTATAAAATTAAACTTGGTGCTCACGGTAACGTAGTAATTCATTAGGATTATGAATTTCATTTTACAATTTCTTACGTACCTACTAGTACAAAAGAAGAAACGTCAAATGGGACTTCTTACGTTGCTAAGAGTTTAAGTAGTAGTAGGAACGTTTTACATTTTTGTTTCTACGAGCGACTTGTAAAAATCTCTTATTGACGGGGAAGAAATTGTGTTACGTCACACATTACCATGTTTGACCTTGTTATTAGTTACACGTGCACCACCCGTACAAGCACCATAATTTTCCTTTTTTTTAAGCATGTAGTTACAAGTCTGTGGTACCTACTTAGGTACCTATTCTTTATTAGAAATCTGTGGTAAACCTAACAAAATAAATTATAAATAAAATTCGTAGATAATAATTGATATCGAAGTTATCTTAGTCCAGAAATCTGCAACCAAAAACGTGAGGGAAACCGTAGGTAATCAATTATACGTACATATAGGCTTAGGGAATATCTAAAATTGTGTAATCCTAGCAATACATTTCTTCTAACTGGCAGTTGCAATGTAAAGATATTCTTAAATATATATTCATTAAAGTGTAATTTTAAATCAATTTCAGAAAACAATGGGGCTTCTGGCCGCTATTCTCGTCAACTTGATTGGTGGTGCAGTGATCTACGGGACAGGAGGTCTCCTGCTTCCGATCGTAGCACCCCTGCTAGGCTTCGGCAGCGCCGGCATCGCTGCGGGGTCGGCCGCTGCCGCCGCGCAGGCCTATTACGGCAACCTTGTTGCCGGTTCCATCATATCGCAACTAACTGCTGCAGCGATGGTTGCCCCTACACCGTAAGTTCCTATAACCTCCATCAATACTTCAACTACTCAGCATTTTTTTTCCACCAGTTAAAATTCCCCTACACGAGCATAATGGGTTGGTAGTAACACCAATTAGGTACGAAGTGCATGCTCAAGAAGTCGCTTTCAATTCTACATCCAAGCGTTTTTATGCACTGCGATCTGCGACACATGCATAATAAGGAAGATGACACCACCAGTCAATTGACATATTTTATATGAGCTGCTAAAACGCGATTCCCCCATAGATTACTCGGTCACCCGTGGTCCCTTCTGTATAGCAAAAGTCAAATGTGATGTCACTTATTTGACATCTCACACACAAACAATCATCTAATTTTACAGTTATGGGCGCGTATTCGATTTAGCGCAACTCAAAATCACGACTGCTTTAAATGATTACTTTCCACTTTTTAGTGCCTCCTTATCACCCAAATCCATTAAGAAACGGCAACACGGTTAAAACAGAGATTGAAAGTTCTCCAAAGATGGAAAGATGGAAGAAACGAAAACGTCTTCTCGGATTTTGTTGTTTTTTTCAAAAAGCGCTAAATAAATTTCTGTTTGTTGTATACTAAAACCTTCTCCAGAATGTAACAAACACTTTTCTAAAAAACCGCATCAAAATTGGTCAACTAAACGGGAGATAATCGGACAAACATACATACATATATACATACATACATACAAACATACGGGTCGAACTGAGAACCTCCTTTTTTTAAGTCGGTTAAAAATGTTCTGTTTTTGTGCGTGAACGCGGAAGTATGAGCGACAAACGATTGCGCGCAAGGTTTTGTAGTGTTTTATTATAACAAATTGTCTAAAATAAATGAGTTCGTATAACGGACTGAAAAATATTCTGTATGTTAAGTACCTTTATTTTCATTAAATAAATATATCAGTTAAGTTTTTATTCAAATACTGGTGAAAATAAATTGACAATGTGAACCGATTTTGTTTTTTAATACATAATAGTAATATTTTCGTAATTTTGGCTCTGTAGTATACGTTGTTAAGACTGACTGAAGACCAACGAAAACTTCATGTTTTCGCGTTTTTTCCCAGAGCAATATCGTAATGATGTGAGCAGATTATTTAAAGACAATTACAGTTTTAGAAAGATTAAGTCTTGATTTAGAGTTAAAGTATACTAATTATGGTTTTTTAAAGCGAAGACAATCCTTTCATAGCGTTTTACGAAAATAGACGTCAGAGTTAACTTTCAGGACGAATACAACTATTACAGTATTCCAAAATATTTTATTTATTATTTTATTTATTAACACTTTATGCACAAAATTTAAATAAACATTGTACAAAGGCGGACTTAATGCCTTGGGCATTTTCTACCAGTTCAATATTATGTTTTAAGCGTTTTTCCAACAGGATATACAGTCTCAAAGTACATTACAGAGCCAAAATTACAAAAATATTACTATTAGATTTTAAAAATCAGTATTAAAAAAGTACAAAATCGGTTCACATCAACCATTTTTTTTCAATAGTATTTGATTAAAAACCTAACTGATATACTTATTTATTTTATGAAAATAAAGGTTATGCTTAATATACACAATTATTTTCAGTTCCTTGTACGAACTCATTTATTTTAGACTAGTATTTTAAAAAGTACTGTAAAACCTCGCGCTCTGTCGTTTGCCGATCAATTTCAATGATGCGTGCTTATTTAGTGCAATTTTTTTTTGATGCATACAAACTGACCATTGTATTGTACTAGTGTGTTTCAATGCTGCCACGCCGTTCTACCAATCGTTTAGATTTTGAGTTCCGCTAAATCGAATACGCGCCCTAAGTGTTCTTTTAGAGAAATTCTGTCTCGAAATTATTGGATCATCATCTACCCACTTGCACTGCACTTATCTGCAGACTGTTCGATTAGGGTAGATATCGATTATCGATGACGTATCCGGGTTTTATTATTCGACAGTCACTGGAACACGACATACAATTTAACATTTTGACCGCCACAGTAATATTATGTATAGAGAACAAACCAAAATGTGCCCAGCATGCCACGGTCACGATGACAGACTTTTATGGCGCCTGACGCCGAGGGCACGTTTTGCTTTTTTGACGTGGCGGTGAAAAGGTAAATTAAATATCAAACTTAACCAGTCAAAACTACTTTTGACTACAAAAATCAGTCAATAGTACTTTTCACGGTTTAAATGTTTATCCTTAATACTTAGAAACTTATTAGGTTTTTTTGTGACCCTGTTAAAACTTTTGTTTTGTAGTGATTCTTATAATTAGGCGTTCCATATTTTTGTTTTTGTAACGCAAACGCGTTTTATCTTAATAAGGGTTTTGACTGGTTAAACACCACCACTATATTTTTGATGCAGTATGCTTATTCTGTAGCAATCTCCCTCAGTAAACACCTAGGTGAAGTGAGCTGTCATCCGTCCCGATGCTAGGGATTTACAAAGCACTGCAATCGGATGACAGCTCACTTCACCCAGGTGTTCACCAAGGGAGATTGTAACTGAATAGCACTGCTGGATTTATCAACTTCACTTTTTGTGATTGATTGTCAAAAAACCAACAACCAAAAAAAAAAAAAACAAAATGTTTATTGATTACCTTATCTGTTTTAGAAAAGACATCATTTATTTTTCGGTAAACATGGGAAAACACACGAGTAAAAGATAAGTTTTGTTTGAATCTAAACTTTGTTTTGTTATTGTTTCAGGTAATTTCACATCAGTCACATTGTAGCATTGTAGCATGTTATGTAGAAATAAATATTCTATGAAATAAGTAGATGAAGTTTTTTTTTGCTACATTTTTATTCAATTTCCTGTGGTAAGTATAGACCATTAATGAAAGTTACTATAACAACTATAAGTGTTAAATTATATCTGTGTGTAACAGATATAATTTAACACTTTTTTGCATACTGTAATATACAGCAGAACCAACGATCCATACTGATATAATACAGATTATAAATGCGAAAGTAACTCTGACACGTTTTCACGGCTAAACGGCCAAACCGATTTTGATGAAATTTGAAGATAGCTTGAATTATTATTATTATTATTACCATTAAATGGCACTTGTGAACGCCGACGAAGTCGCGGGCAAAACCTAGTATTACATAAGCCCGATTCCCTGTACGGTCATAGGAAAAAGTCATGGTCAGTCTTCACGAAGCCAAAGGCGAAAAAGATACAAAATACACCTCAAAATAATCTATCAATAACAGAACATCACTAGGTGACTACTTAGGTACCTACTCCTCTACTTAACCTATCAGGGAAAATAGGCGTGATATTAATTGTATCACCGTATAACCGGAGTATTGCAGCGAAGTCCTGGGCTTATTTGCCATTCAACCCGATCCATTGGAGCAGTGACCTAACTGACCCTAGTTTGTACAGTCAACTACCAATGGAAAAGGTTCTTAAAGAAACAAAAGTGAAGAAAGAAACAAAGTTAAGTTAGAAACAGTCTTTTAATTGGCGTTAGCGTGTAGTTCGTAGTAGAGTCCCTTGACCTTGAGCAGTTGCTGATGGGTGCCCGCTTCGGCAACACGTCCCTTAGCGATGACGCAGATGAGGTCGGCATCGCGAATCGTGCTCAGTCGATGAGCGATAGTAACGCACGTGCGACCAGCTTTCGCAGCGTCCAACGCATCTTGCACTACCTGTGTTTTATAGTTTGGTTTTAGAAAGCCGAGTCTGAGACAGGAAATCAAGAAATTTTGGCCACGTCCTTCCGCTGATCGTGCAAACGTCGCTGACGCGATTTTTTGCACCTGCATTGCTACGATGGAGCGGAATTACCCGCACAAAATCATTCACTGACCTTTTCGCTTTCAGTGTCCAAAGCACTAGTCGCTTCGTCTAGGAGTAGGATCTTAGGCCGTCGTATCAGAGCTCGGGCTATAGCCACCCTCTGCTTCTGCCCACCCGATAACTGCATTCCTTTCGAACCAATATTTGTCTCGTACCCCTGTTAATTGCATTAATTACGCGATAATATTGATAAAAGGAAGTCATTAAAAAAATCTTGAGTTTTCTTTCACGCCATTTATTAAATAATGTTTCTTGGCTGACATTATTTTTGGATAAAAGTTAAACTTCTCCCTTTTTTAACCCCCGACGTAAAAACGACGGGGTGTTATAAGTTTGACGTGTCTGTGTGTGTGTGTGTGTGTGTGTGTGTGTGTCTGTCTGTGGCATCGTAGCTCCCGAACGGATGAACCGATTTTGTTTTTGTTTTTTTTATTTGAAAGGTGAATTAGTCGGGAGTGTTCTTAGCTATGTTTGATGAAAATCGGTCCAAGATGGCCGCCGCTACAAATTAGCTAATCACATATTTTTTCACAACTCCATCAATATGGGTATCAAATGAAAGGGCTTCACTAGTAGAATACTTTACACTATGATAAATTTCAAGGCCAAGATGACCGGCACCACAAAATGGCGAATTATATATACCAAACGCATTCTCAGGGTGATAATTATCTTTAATATCAAAAAAGATCCATGTGACGAAATACAACTTTAGATGTATCTACAACTTCTCAAAACCAGACTATATTACATTTAAAAACTTTCAAATAAAAATTAAATTAAAAATTTAAAAAACCCCCAACGCAAAACATAAAAGCAATTATTTAAAAAGTAAAAAATAATATCTTTTGTTGAGCCATCAAATGTTTGTTCGTTGAAATGGCGCTATAATGTCCCGGCGGGGTACCGCTAAGTCAGCAATAGCTAAATAGGTAAAATAGCGAACTCATGGATTTGCAATGAGATTTGACTTACGCGGTACCCCGCCGCGACATTATAGCGCCATTTCAACGAACAAACATTTGATGGCTCAACAAAAGATATTATTTTTTACTTTTTAAATAATTGCTTTTATGTTTTGCGTTGGGGGTTTTTTAAATTTTTAATTTAATTTTTCATTCATATGGTAAAATTTTGTACCAATAATTATTAGTGAGAGACTAAAACCAGATCTACTAGAATCATCAGTAAAGATCAAAGAGAGAGACTAAATGGAACATTACCAAATCTCACCTCAGGTAGGGACACGATAAAATTATGTATGTTAGCCTGCTTGGCTGCGTTGATGACCTCCTGGTGCGGCGGGCAGCGCGCGTGGTCTCCATATGCAATGTTCTCGCCAATGCTGTAGTCGAAGAGAATGGGCTCCTGCGACACCAGCCCGAAACTCGAGCGAGCCTCCGATAACATCAGCCCTGGTAGCGGAATGCCGTCCAAACGCTGAATCAAACCAAGAAATTGTAAATTTCTCCAGTCCGGGGCTGTGGTCCAACTATCAGAGGACACCCACAACGTTGCATCGTAGAAGTCGTTTAAGAAAGATTATCCATTTTACTCCGCTATCTATTTTCTACAGCGATAATGTAGTAATTATACTTTGGCTGTAATGGAAAGTGAAGTTTGATGTCATGTCTCTATGATATACAATTTATAGTTTTAAAACTTGATTATTTACGATTTTAAATTTAAAGTTTAGGGGATTTACACTAAAGCACGTAATTACCCTAGTACCTAGGACATTATAAATAGGTACCTATACACTATCAATCAGTCATCTTAAGTTATCTATCCATATATGTAGTGTATAGGTCTACCTACCTAGCAGTAGGTACGGCTAGCAAGGGCTGCAAAAGCACAAAAAGTACATGCAAAAGTGGACTGAGGTGGTAATGAGGACAGGCAGAATATTTGAAAGAGCTCCATGTACGTTCTCGGAGTACTAACGACATCTCCTGCATCGGGATCGTAGAATCTCTGCAACAGTTGTATGATGGTGCTCTTGCCGCAGCCACTGCGACCCACCAACGCGATTGTTTTGCCTTTCTTCACCTGGGTAAATTACATGAGCTTAACCATAGGTGAAGGTGGTACAAAATGATCCCTCGGGGTAAAATGATTCCCGGCTGTTTTACCGACTTAATGTCGTCTTCTATATTATTTTTTGTGAATTTCATGCTCGTACGGTCGAGCTAACATATGTCAGTGTCATGGCACCGTAGGCAGTGGGGAGATTTTAATCGAAAAAAACTCAAAAACACTGTATGCAGTCTAAGATAAGCCCTTATTTGAGATTATGTACCTTTATCCTACGTAAATATTATGTGACAAGTGTATTTGCCAAAGTTTCTGTTGCCATTTAGCAGTGAAAATACCCATCCTTTATTACAGCAATCGAAGCAAATTTGTTCTGATGTTTTTTGTTTATAGGGCATTTGGGGCAAAACGATCCCTTCATAGGGTAGGCAAAATGATCCCGGGATCCATTTACACCCTACTAACTTCAGTTTACTTTAAATAAATTCTTTTTATGTTTTTTAATATGCAGTTATAACGGGTGGCGCAAAAGTAAAGACCCTATTTGGTTCAGCTATAACATTTTTTCTAAATTAGAAAACTAGATTTAGATTTTTTTAAATGTATATTTGTGCCATTAAATTTCGTACCATTAGGATTTAAAGATGATGTCTTTTAAATGGTGACCTCCAGAGTTGATACACATTTGAGTCCTTCAAAATTGGTTATGAGTGACGAAGCGCATTTCCATCTCTCAGGGCATGTCAATAAGCAGAATACTCGGTTCTGGGGCACTGATAATCCGCGCATTATTCAAGAAACACCTCTACACCCACTAAAAGTTACTGTATGGTGTGGCATCTGTGTTGACAGAGTGATCGGACCCTATTTTTTCGAAGACGCTGGAGGCAATGCGATTACTGTCACTGGAGAACGCTACAGAACCATGTTACGTGAGTTTTTGATACCCAGTTTGGACGAATTGGGGCTGGAGCACATCTGGTTTCAACAAGACGGCGCTACGGCACACACAGCGCGCGACACTATGGACTTAGTGAGGGACGCTTTTCCAGGCCGAGTTATCTCTCGTTTTGGCGATTTGCCTTGGCCTGCAAGATCACCCGATCTGACCAGTCCAGACTTCTTTCTTTGGGGTTTTTTGAAATCTCGGGTGTATGTGAACAAGCCACAGACTCTCGCAGCTCTAAAAGAAAACATTCGTCAAGAAATAACGAACATATCGCAGGAAGTGTTACGGCAAGTTATGCAAAATGTCATAAATAGGGCTCAAATGTGTATCAACTCTGGAGGTCACCATTTAAAAGACATCATCTTTAAATCCTAATGGTACGAAATTTAATGGCACAAATATACATTTAAAAAAATCTAAATCTAGTTTTCTAATTTAGAAAAAATGTTATAGCTGAACCAAATAGGGTCTTTACTTTTGCGCCACCCAGTATTATGCATAATTAGAAGCTTTTATTGGTTTATTACGTGTACATTATTTACGCCATTTTGAGACGTTTTTTTTTAATATTTTATACTCAACAGCAAACGCAATAGTATTCAGCCATATAACCTAGAAAAGAGTTAGTTCTAAAGTTCATTTGGTTTCGCCAATTGTGACAAAATATGAAACGTGTTTTAGTTGTTAATCAAGTAGTTTTAAAAGATTATGGGAACACATTAAAATATGGTGAATTGGTGGAAAAAACACTAAACTTTAAAAACGTATTTATCAAAAAGGGGTATCTGCGCGCTCCACCTTTTCGATAAATACATTTTTAAAGTTTAATGTTCTTAAGGGAGGGTTGGTACTAAAATCGTAAAATGATATAGTACAGAACAACCCTTTTGGTTTTAGAAACATGCTGTGAAATTAAAAGTTAGAATAAAAACGCCATGACTAACGCCATAGATGCTGTGAAAAGGGGCATACATATAAAACCACCTCCAAACAATACACAGTTTCACATACGGCTCTGCAAAATCTTCGTCAGAGAAAAACTTACTTGTTACGTTGTTATCACAAAGTAGTTTTATTAAGATTCTGTTAAAACTATAAAATTATAGTGTGTGTTTTAAATTCTATTAGAAAACAATATCGAAGGTTGTAAAACAAATGCTACTGCATGGACATTTAGAGCGCCTATTCCGTCATATTTCCCATACAAACGCGATTACGGCGTTATAACAAATAATTTACCAAATATTTTTAACACACAGGTATCTTGTGGTTTAAATCTAGATTTGTATGATGCCAAAAATGAACTTTTTAGAGAAACAAATTTAGTAAACGCGTCCGAAAATCAGCTTTTCTGCACAATTTTATCTTTACTTTGGCCGTTCATAATGCACTCATACATTGAAAAAGTAAAAAAAACAGCTTCATACAAAACTTGCATATGTAATGGTGAATCTAAATTACAAACATTTTTACCAAAAACTTGTAAGGCTTTTCCAAAAACACGTATGTCCTGGAACAAGTTTTGTGAAATTTCCGCGCGCCAATTTTCCTGTGATGTTATTGCGTTCTCACTCACTCGTTTGTTTTCGAGCTTTGCGTTGGTTGAAATAAAAAAAAATTCAATCACGCTCGCATTGAAGTTCGTTCGATGGGGATGGGCGCTCTTAAGAAATCGTTGCTTATTCAAGATTTCATTCGAATGTAAATAGTTAAAACTGTAAAGTCATTGCTACAAACGTTTTATTTCATTTAATTTCCTTGGATTTTTAGACCGGTCAAATTAGCTCAATAAATAGGGGTACCCTTGCATAAATTCACAACAAGCTGAAAATTGGTACGAATGTTCGGAACACCATTACAAATAAATTGTCAAAAGTCCCCATCGATCCGACGTGTGCTAAAAAAAATATTCAAGGTCAAATAACTCAAAACCCGGTTTTTTTTAATTTTTTAGCTAAACGGTAAGTTTTATCATAAAAATAGGAGAGACCAAAATTGTTTACCATGCAATTACCTACAAAAATTGATCTTACACTTTTTTCCCTGGATCACTATTTCGGAGATATAGCGATGCAAAAAGTTGAAAAAGTTGTGTTCTTCATAATATGCACACGTTTCCGACCAGCCGTGAGGTAGTGTACTTGGCTCATTTTTTTTAAACGTGGGGTCTGTGGTAGGCCTTTTCTACGATCTATTGAGGTCTTGTTGAGTTTAAAATATTGTATCAAATAAAAAAGTAGTACTATTGGAAATGGTGGAGGCGGTGTAAGTTATAAGTCATTCATCATCTGATTGATAAATAATAATCTAATGGAACATCAAGCATACTATTTTCTTCTACCTGCTACAAGTAAATTGTTCAAAGAGCGATGCACAGATGTCTCATCGCTGATATCGTAAGAATCCTCTTTTAATGGCGATTCAACATTGGAGCACGATTGGGCTCGACAACTGCTACATGCTAATGAACAAAACAATTCAACTATTTTGCAGCCGCATTTATCATTAGTTACAAAAAATTGTATTGAGGAGATTTTACTTTGCAGGTGGGAGTAAAGTCTGAACTGGTTGCAATGTATTGTCAATTAACTCCAACCCCAGTCTTCTAGGTCGAATCGCCATTAGAAGAGGATTCTTATGATTATCTGCTAGGAGACATTTCTGCATCGCACTTGGAACTATTTATTTGTACCCAGCAGGAAGAAGAAGATAGTATGCCTGATGTTCCATTAGATTATTATCAATCAGATCCAAATAATTTTTCCAAAATACTTATAACTTACACCGCCTCCATCACTTCCAATAGTACTACTTTTTTATTTGATACAATATTTTAAACTCAAAAGGATCACAATAGATCGTGGAAAAAGCCTACCACAGTCCCCACGATAAAAAAAAAATGACCCAAGTACACTACCCACGGCTGGGCGGAAACGTGTGCATTTTATGAAGAACACAACTTCTTCAACTTTTTGCATCGCTATATCTCCGAAATGGTGATTCAGGGAAAAAAGTGTAAGATCAATTTTTGTAGGTAATTGCATGATAAACAATTTTGGTCTTTCCTATTTTTATGATAAAACTTACTGTTTAGCTAAAAAATGCAAAAAACCGAATTTTGACTCATTTGACCTTGAATATTTTTTTTGCACACGTCGGATCGATGGGGACTTTTGACAATTTATTTGTAATGGTGTTCCGAACATTCGTGCCAATTTTCAGCTTGTTGTGAATTTATGCAAGGATCAATGTCTATTTTGACCGGGCTATTTATATAGTAGGATAAAATTATCCCTGGGATCATTTTACCCATACCCGGGGGATCATTTTGGAAACAGGGGTGTACAAAATGATCTTTTATATGGATGCTGCACGCGTAGCATGGCCACGCTATGTCTACGGAAGAATAGACATACTGACAGCAAGAATAGACAAGTCAGTACAGTTTGTCTATTCTTCCGTAGCCATAGCGTGGTCATGCTACGCGTGTTGATAAGCAATAAAAAGTAACATTTGGATATTTTGATGTATGCTACATACATACATACATACATAAATACATCAAAATATCCAAATGTTACTTTTTGTGGGTTGACACACTATTGCTCCATATAGGCTTTCACAAAAATGCGAATAATAACACAATTTTCTCTTTTGTCGCCCTTGCGTAGGGTCGGAGACCGCTGCGGTGGCACCTTTTTCTGTTAAATCTGATATAAAGGGAATAACGTTATTCCCTTCGAACCTAATCTGTTCGTATCGGGGTGCTTCAATATGCCAAATTCGCTTCCCTCGCTCTTCGATTAATTTAGTCGATTGAAGAATAACCAAGTCGTCGTAGTGTATACTGGTGAATGACTCATTGACACACAATATATGCACTTAAACGACAATCGATCTGAAAATAGTTCAAAAGGATAAAAAATATTTTACTCACCTTCATGTCCAAGCCTCGTAGAACACGCACGCCCGGCCTGTTTGGGTATTTGAAATGAACTTCTTGTAAGCTTGCCGTGCCTTTTGATTTCTGTCAACAAAGGCAAAATGTAAAAAAAATGTATTGACCCCACTTAGACTCAGCTCAGCTACAAAACTAATCGGATTTAGTAATATTTAGGATTTAGGTAGTGCGTAACACCTAGATTGCTGCCATATTATTAATAGATCCTAGAAAACAACAAATTTATATCGCCAGTAGAATTGTCAGATACACTGATCCTAATCATAAAAGTCAAGTACTTAATATGAAGTCGCTAAAATGGTTGGTTGTTTACAAAAACGGTTGCAATGTGCAGAAAGGTGACAAGTTTGCGGACGTTGAGGAATCTAACGCAGGTTTAGGTTTAGCCTTATTAAACAAGTATCAGTTTTAGAAACAGTGTATTCTTGGTTATTTATTGCTCACTTGTCACACATCAAAAAAGTTTGTCATGATGATCACTGGGTATCAGCTTAGCATAAGTTAATATATTTTTTAAATTGAATTTTATCAAGAAAAATTTTTCGTTGTGTGTTTTCTAGAAAAATCCTTTTTGAAATTAAAAAATAAAACTATATTTTATAAAAAAAAATTGAGTAATCAATCATAATGTAATTGTAACAGAAATTTAATAGAAAGAAAAATTCTGTTTAACCAAACTTAAACAACAATTTATTAATAAAAGGTTTATATTTAATATAATATAACCCCTCCTCTGGCTCGAACACATGCGAAGATCCTCCTGGGCATGCTGAGAATCAAGTTATCCAGCATTTCATGGGGGTAACCTGTCCCATTCTTGAATAGCGGCTTTCCTGAGCTCTGGCACTGTCTGGGAACATTGCTGACGGTTCCAAACAGTCCGTTTAAGAACATCTATCGCGTGCTCTATTGGGTTTAAGTCAGGCGAGCCGGCAGGCCAGTCTAACCTTGTGATGTCGTATTCTCGGAGAGCAGCATTGACTCGTTGAGCTCGATGGGCGGGCGCATTATCATCGACCAGTACAAATTGGTGCCCATGGTTTACTCGTAATGGTCTGACAATTCCATTAATAGCAACTGCTCTATACACGTCTGCTGTCATGAATCCTCAATACGAGATCAAAGGCGTTCTAGCTCCAATCATAATACCACCAAAAGGACACCGATTTCCCGCCTTGCTGAACTGTTCCAGTGGCAGTTCTTTGCCTTTCATGGTCTCCTGGTCTTCTCCAGACACGGACACGTCGGTTATCTGGATGAGTACTGATTCCCGAGACAGTTTTGCCAAATATTTTCTTCTTCATTTTGCTGAAGCCTAGTCCACTGAAATCTACGTCATTGACGTTACCGGAAGTCAGAGGAGCTCGCCAAGACTTCCGTGCTCGTAATCCAGCCTGGTGCAAGCATTTCCGAATGGTCTAAGTGCTAACTTCAAGCCCAGAGGCGGCCCGAACTTCTGCTTTTATTTTAGTAGCGTTGATTGTTGGGTCACGGGCTGCCATCAATCTAATATAGCGCTTTTAGGCAGTAGTCAAAACAGTTGGGCGACCACTGCGGGGTCGGTCAGCTAAATGACCCATCCCATGGTACTTACCTCTGCAACGTGGTCACGACACAGGATTGGGATATAGCAACTCTGCGTGCTTAGGATAATAACGCATAGAAACCTAGTACGAGCTTCAAAAGTACGAGTATTCATACTCTACCATAAATGGTTTAGTAGTCGCAGCGAGCCGTCAGTGCTCAAGGTCACGCTCCGTTGAACACAGCTCGCAAAAAATATTTTAAAATGACGGTTTGTTGCGTAAAATACTGCCATAGCACAACCGGTAAACATAAAGAATGTGATAAAATTACATTTCACATGTAAATAGTAACATTCTATCTATTACTTTTACGTAAATCGATCTCCGAATAAAAATTTTCATAACCTAATTTATTACAATGAAGTGTTGCCAGTGTTGTACGGAAAAATTACCCATAATTCTAAACACGAACATTGTTGGAGTCTACTGTATTATTCTGGTAGAAACCAACAGCTGATCTATACATATATGTACGTAAAACTCGGAATAATTATTTATTAATGTAGCTGTATGGATCTGCGGTTTATTTTTTTGGCGATATTCAGGTTTCTAGTGCTTTTTTTTTACCTTGAATAATTTTAACAACTGAAAGCGTAAATAATGTAATTCTGTTGTATCCGTTAATATCGACAATTCGACACTGTGTTATCTATGGCATATGCTATGTGGACTACATTTCTAGTTACCAAGTAATTCGAGTATACGACTGTTAATAATATTTTGATGGGATAACCACGAAAACATTACCTATATATGTATTAGAATGTTTGGCGCGTATATATTTAAACTAATTTAAATAGATACGCGACATGGACTCACAAATGAATTTCTACAAGTATAAGTACGAGTTACGTTAAAAACAACAATAAAAAATTTTATAACGTTGTATAACGATAAGTAGATGTGACTGTATTTTAATTAATATAAAAAACCACATTGACAACTTAAATTACGTAGGTACGTAACATTTTTTAAATGCAATCGTGCTATGGCCCAAATGCATTATAATTTTTCCTAAAATCGGGGAAAAAAATATTTCCTAACAACATTTTTTTACGTGTGCGTGTCAGCGGTCGTAATTACATGCCGATCACTCACACATAACCTACTATTGTAGCGTAAATTTTTATAGACCGCCGCGTATAGAGACTGTCCTTCTATGCGTTATTATTCTAAGTCTGCGTGCTATATCTCTCGTGGTGTATCCTTCTTCCCTCAAAGTTACTATTCTTGCTTGTAAAACTTCGAATAATCCTCTTGGCATTTTTTCAATCACACTTTCCTCGAAAAAATATTTTAAGTTCGCTAAAATTGACTAAATCAGATTTCTGAATGAGCGTAAGTTAGGACTAAAAGCCTTTTTATATGGAAAAACAATTGAACTGTTTTATATTCTAAATCTATATTTTTAAATAAAGAATCTAAAAAGAAGAAGAAATCATAATATAATCTTTGATTATATAATGTCTAGATTGAGCGTCGCCCTACAATCATAACAAAGAAAACGAGTCAACAATTTCAAGTATGTGTGCGTGCAGGCGTCGTTTTACACTGTGCATCTACGTCTCTGTGTGCGTAAATAATGATTATATAAGCAATTATGTATATAATTATACATAAATTAATATTATTATACATATATTAATCATTTATTATTATTATTATTACGCATTTGGGCTTTGATTATATAAGCACTTGTCAGCCAATAGTTGGCTGACACTTTTTGACACGTTTGCGTGCACTTGACGCTCCATCTAGATATTTAATCAAAGAATATAATCGACCGTAACAAAAACGATTTTGATTTTTCAAAGTGATTGCAAACTTTTTTTTTTATGTGTGTATACAACTTGAAATGTAGGACTTAAAAGAAGGGTTTAAATGAGTCGGTATATAGGTAAATCGGTAAGAAAACTTACAAAAGGCGAGACAAATGGTACGATCGGATCATATATCTGTGGTTTGGAGTCGAGCAGTGAGACTATCCTAGATGCCGCACTGACGCCCTTTTGGAATTCTGGGGCGAACGTGAACGCGTTCTGAGCTTGACCTGACGCCATTTGTAGCGACTGCGTAGTTCTGGTAACATTTATTTTTGTTTTTATTAAACCTACCTTTCATTTTTTCACTGTGGCATTGGAAGCAATTATACATTTTCTAGTAAAACAAAGAAATCTGCTTCAAACGTGATACACTAAAAAAACTGGCCAAGTGCGAGCAGGACTCCCGCACGAAGGGTTCCGTACCATAAAAAAACGGGAAAAAAAACGTTTGGTGTATGGGTAAAATAAATATGTAAGGGCAGTCCCTTACATATTTATTTTATTCTGTTTTTCAACTGTCTATAAATCACGGTTCATGAGATACAGCCTGGCGACAGACAACCAGACAGACAGACAGGTATAATAGGGTATTTTACCCTTTGGGTACGGAACCCTAAAAATCAGGGCAGCATGATCAACGGGTTGGTATTGATCTACGAAAATCAAGGGGTCTTTTGGATTGCTACAGAGTCAGTTCATCAGGGGGAGATCCTTACCAAGTATTGAAAATTGAAATTCCCCCCTTACGACATCTAGGTACCTACATCTCTTTCATCTAGGGTAAACAAAACATAACATCTATTTACTACAACTCACACTAAGATATTCTCGTAGGCAACACCCTCGGACACAATAAGGTGTCCACCATACGTCAGTGCTGTGGCATTGATGAAGTTGAAAATGGAACGCGAGAGTCCGTTGACGAGACCCCGGCAGTGAGCGGCTTTCTTCGCGTATTTAAGTGCCGGTACCAGTTGCCGTACGTACTCTTGAACGAACATCTGTTCCCGACCCAGGCTTACCACTGTACGCACGTTGGATACCGCCTCTACCGCTATCTGACGAAAATCATAAGCTGTAAATTACCTACCTCTTTTTATCTCTACACGGTGGACGTTTTACCCACCCATAAGTAAAAAATATTTTGAGATCTTGTCGACTGCATCACCAATTACCATCGTGAATCATGAGAAAGCAGCCAAACGTAACCCTTTGGGAGCGGTGAAGGCTAAATGCAAAACCCGCACCCTCAGGCATAGGCAGAGGTGGAACACCGCAGTGGTTTTAACCGGTAAGAGTCCGACATTCCCCTCCGTCACCCCCACGAGGAAGGAAGACCATGAGGATTTCCACCGCGCAAAAAAAAAAGACAAACCTAACGTAAGTGCACCTATTACCACCAGTTTAAGCTAAGTCCAGATTGATGTGCAAGATTTAAGTACATGTTCTGTTGCTAGTGCCACTTTATTATTTTATTTTCGTTCTTGAAATATTGTTCTTTTAAGTTGATCATGTAACAACCAGCAAGAACTAACGTATAATTTTAAAAATAAATAAAAAGAGGAAATAGGCTGTATTCCTATTACCGACCCATCGGATAGGGCTTGTTCCTATTACCGTTTTTGCGGTACCAATTACCGACCGCTAAATTGACAAGATAATCTTCTATATCTTCTGTCTATACATATAACAAAAATGTATCGTTGGTCGTTAGTCTCGTTGAAACTCGAGAACGGCTGAACCGATTTGGCTAATTTTGGTTTTGAAATATTTTTGGAAGTCTAGGGAAGGTTTATACAGTGAGTAAATTGTGGTGGGTAAGTAAGTAGGTAGGGTATGGTAGGTAGGTAGGTAGGTAGGTCGGATGAATTAGGTAGGTATTGACTGTAACATATGGAAAGATTTACGTGTAGTAGCCATCAAATCACAATTTTTCGGTTAGGTAAATATATTTCTTTTATACTTACTACCTGTGTATACGAACCGCAATAAAGTAACTGATTATACAAAGAAAATAATTTATAGATCGCTAATAGGAACCTATTAGCGATCTATAAATTATTTTCTTTGAAAACAAATTGTAAAAAAAAATATTGTAAAAAAAAAATTGTAGTAAAGGAAATCGTATTTCCAATTAACGACCCATATTAAATTGTACGTTTTGAGATAATTTGTCTTTTAATTTAAAGTTTGTATCATTATAAGGCGTTAATAGCTATAAAAGTTCAATAGTAATGGTATTTCAACTACAAAAAAACACAATATTTAATCATTATGACTCCTACATTAACACAAAATTTATTTTCACAATGATCGGTACTCCAAAACATATGGCGTTAATAGCTCAAATTAAAGTTACATTACTGATCTATCGAATTAGTTCGACATACTACCAATACATCAAAGTATTAGCATAAGAAAAACAAAATTTAAAATATTCGTCATTCACCTATCACCGTCATGGATCGGTAATAGGAACAAAAATGCAAATATTGTTCCTATTATCGTCTTATTTTAATATTGAATTTAAACCAAATTAAAGCTGAATTTGAGGACAATTAGTTGATGGTGGTATTCATGAAAGTAGTAAGAACGCATTTCAATTAATAAAACATTCAACAAAATGTTTTACATACCTAATTTTCCCTAAGATAAAAGTGAGTGTACTTACGTCAACGGGAGAGGGACACTACGAAATGTGCACTGATTGCGGATGCCCCCGACTAACTGACCAAATACTCTTTGTCTCGTTGATTTACACACATAAATTTGTGATAGATACTTGCACTATTAGAACACCCAATTTTTTTCTAAAATAACTACTATTCTAACTCTTACACAAAACTTTAAAATGATGATTTTAAAAAAGGGACGGTGATAGGTGCAGATTTTGAGGGGTCGTTGATAGGTGCGTTTACGTTAACCCTGTCCACTAATTTAAAAAAAAAATGCGGTTTTCGGGTTATTTAAAACCAGATTCTGAGAGGTAAATTTAATTACGTTGTCAGACCGCAGAACTCATGTTGATTAATTTATTAAATGTTTATTGTTACTTTAGTTAGACAATCACAGTATCTTTTGACTGTTTTTTATTAGTCTGAAATGGGCTGTTAAGAGCGCCCATCCCCATCGAACGAACTTATAAGAGAGCGTGATTGAATTTTTTTTTGTTTCAACCTTCACATAACTCGAAAACAAACGAATGAGTGAGAACGCGATAAAATCACAGGAAAATTGGCGCGCGGAAATTTCACAAAATTGTTCCAGGACATACGTGTTTTAAAAAAAGTCTTACAAGTTTTTGGTAAATAAAATTGTAATTTAGAATCTCCATTACATATGCAAGGTTTCTATGAAGCTGTTTTTTTACTTTTTCAATGTATGAGTGCATTATGGACGGTCAAAGTTGACAAAATTATGCAAAAAAACTGATTTTCGGAAGTGTTTACTGAATTTGTTTCTCAAAAAAGTTTATTTTTGGCTTCATACAAACCTAGATTTAAACCACAAGATACTTGTGTGTTAAAAATATTTGGACAATAAGAAACGCCCTAATCGCGTACGAGCGTTTGTATGGGAAATATGACGGGATGGGCGCTCTTAAATGTTAGTTCGGCGCAGCCTGGACGGGTGTTGGCAAAACTTGCTCCTTCAATCAACTCAGCCAATTGCAAGCCACTGCTGGAAATAGGCCTCTTTCAAATTGCGGCACAACACTCAGTTCTCCATTTCGCATCCAGTCTGACCCTATTTTTTTTTTGTAGTTCACGTCTAGGTAAGTTTCAAAATCACCTTAGTGCTATTTTCTAGCGCCTTGGCATTTCCATAAGATTCTCGTTTGGTGGCTTGAACCTGTTGGTATACCACGAACACGATGATTGGCAAGAAAGCGAGCGCGACCAGTCCCACGCGGTACTCGTATACCATCGCTAGTACCAGTGCCAGGCCAATCGAGCCGAAGCCTTGCAAGCATATACCTATCCGCTGGCCCGTCGCCTGGGAACAATATACAATTACATTGCATTAGAACATTAACCTTGGCGTGCTGCAGCTTGTATAGGAGGTAAAGAAGTTATATGATTATAAAATGAAGGGTGTCTAGCTATGGACATATTTATGCAGCGGATTCCCGATTTATTCTCGCTGCACCTTCCGGTGCTTTTCATAACGACTTGCTATACTTCTTCTGGTACTCATTCTGGAATTGTACTGGAAGACTGTTTTTTTTTCGTATACTCACGCCTTGCACGTAAGCTGCCTCAGAAGACAATTTGGCACACAGAGCACCGGTGGAGTTGCTTCGCTCGTCAAAAAACCCCACGTGCTGTCGCAGTAAGTGCTCGAACATCAGAGTACGAAGCCTTTCAGTCAGGCGCGCACCAGCTACTCCGAATGATATCGTCTACAGAATTCATGAAAAAGAAAAGAAATCCGTAGTAATTGTTCGACAACAATACAATGGTCATCGCTACAAAGAAATATAACTTACTTCAATTAAATTAGAGGTACCCATAACAGTTCCAATTGATATGCATATTATCGATACTTTCTTCACTTTCTGCCACAACTTATTTGGGTCAGGGTCCGACATAGACTAAAAGAAATATCGTAAAATTTCAGTTCAACAGCCTATACATCGACGCCCCCAAGCAATAAGTCAGCAATGTACTATTATGGACTTCTTGCTGTTATGGCAAATTTGGCATCTGTGGACTGGAATACACCTTAGCTATTTTTTTCAGAAGTTTTTAAAGTATATTTACAAAAATATTGTCACATACATTTTTATTGTTGGGAAATTTCCAAACAAAATTATTTAGGCAAAAATACTGTTGTAGGTCTATACAAATAATTATTTTATATTTTGTTTTGGTAAGTAGCTTTTACCGGATTATTGGCGTAAATAATATTCATAAGATTTTTGGTAAAATCAAACACGGGGTTTTTGTGTACAGATAAAAGAAAAGGTAAGATTATTAAAAAAGAAGAAATAGAGACAGACGACAAAGATAATACTAGAGCAGCAAATTTAACTTGCACAAAGTTTTGAGTGTAGGTACCTCAATCTAAAATAAACATGTTTTATTACAAAAAAAAGTATCCATGTTACAATTTTAGCGTTTTTGATCCCATGCAAAAAGTAGGATATTATGTATTTATGTTTTAAACTGAACGCGAGAAAGGTGTTTTGAAGTTTAACATGCACGCAAAAGACAGTATGATGTTTCCTCGCGATGTGATACCTTAGCGAGTTATCAAAAACGTAATTTTCATCATAAGGTTCTGAAGGTTCCATTTGTTTTTGTGACTATCTCTTTTATTTTTGTTTAATTTCTTTGTGAAACTGATTTTATTAAAATATTATTCTTGACTTTAGCATGACAAGCTAGAGACATCATAGGAATAGTAACTAACTAAGTAATGCTTACCTAATCATGTAAAATTGTATTATTGCATGTTCAAAATTGTTGCAAAAAAGTGTGGTATTTTATAAAATAACTAATACCACGCTGGCCAAATGGGTAGGTTATCTCAATTGATAAAGCAATGGTTGATATTACAATAATCACCATAAGTAAAACCTATGATATTTAAATGTTGTTCACTTATCAAAAGAATTGGCGATCACATCGACATCACACGGCAGCTGGGGTTGAATTTGCTACTATAATCATAATCGGGAAATTCCATCGATATATATGTACTAGATATATATGTACTAGATATACTTCCATGAGAAATTCTAATAAAATCAGAAAATGAAGTATAACAACATTGTTAATAAACTTCCTTGAAAAAAAAGTAGCGATCGTAATATCTTATATTGCCTATATTTTCAGAGCCATAACAGCTCTTTATTTAGTTAATCATACCCATCACCTACTTGGCAAGGTGACTGGTGATCACTAAATGTGATGCTCATAGATGAGACCAACGGACACTGTTTACAGTTACAGTTAACTTGTAACCAACCAATCATTTTAGGTAGATAGCAATATAGAATAGATCCCTTCTCTCCTCGTCGTATCTTATTTTGTGAATTTTTCTCGACCTCAAAAAGGACGAGTAGATGAATGATGAAATCGAGAAACAATGTTAAAGTGACAAAAGTCGATGAAAATAATATCAAGTGTACCATGTACCAAGAGTACCATGTTAGGTTTTGTAGAGAAAATATCACGTTTGACAGAGCGAGTATTTGCGGGTATTTTGTTTGTGTTGTGTTGTGTTGTTGTAATTACTTAAGTTATTCCCATAGGTAAAGACTCGGTCATTGACTAATTCCCAGAAGTCAAAACTCAAGGTTTAATAGAGCGTAGTATACTAGGTGTTAAATTAACGAATCGAGTTCGAAACACTATACTGCACTCCAAACCAGGGATAACAGACGTGGCTCATAAAGATGCCCAACTTAAATGGGACTAGGCAGGACAAGTCTGCCGCATGCCGGGCAAACTGTGGGCTCAGGTGGCAACAGAACTGGAGCCCTGAGATAGTAAGACGGGGTCGCGGTAGGCCACGTAGGAGATGGCGGGACGAACTGGATGGATTTCTCCAAAACTGGTGGGATGAAGCCCAGGATCGGGATAGATGGAAGGCATGGGGGGAGGCAGTATAACAAAAAAAAAGCAATCAAACAGTGTCTTTTTCGTTTAAACTTTCAAAAATTACATTTTAACACTTCAAAAAGAAAATTGGTACTGGGTAATAACAACAACACTGCTAATCTGAATTCCCCTGTAATAATAATGGTAGGTATGAATACTGTTTCTACAATTATTTAATATTACTACAACAACATCGTAATAACACACTATGCGCCATACCTACGATAAAAAATAACACTGTAGAAGTCCATAATATAATGATACAAAATATATTGTGACGTGTTTTAATAAGTATGTTGCTACTTACTCTAAAACTTTTAAAAATACTTGCAAGACAGCTAAAGCTTTATACATAAGCAACAAGGTAAAATCAGCAGAAAATAAAATTAAGACTGTTTGGAAAATTATCAATGATGAAACCAATAGAAACAAAAGAAATAAAACTGATTACACTCTGGAGACACCCTGTGGTCTGATAAGTACTAATATCGATGTTGCTCAGGAATTTGCGAAATTCTTTACCGATATTCCAATTAAAACTACTGAAAATTTAGCTTCCTCGCCCTCACTTGCTTTTGATTTATTAAAAACGAATGTTTTATCCTGCCCTTCGGAATTCAAATTTAAACATATAAACCCTGAGGTTGTTATAAAAACTTTTAAACAACTAAAGATCAAAGTTACTGAGGATTTGTGGGGAATGTCTACTAATGTTTGTAAATCGAATATTGAGACAGTAGCACCCTATTTAGCTTACATATTTAATTTGTGTATAGACCAAGGAGTTTTCTCAGATTTAATGAAGTACAGTAAAGTTATACCACTTTTCAAATCCGGCGAATGCAAGGACACGAATAATTATAGACCCGTTTCGGTTTTGCCAGTATTCAGCAAAGTGTTTGAAAAAGTAATGCTTAATCAAATGCTCAGTCATTTTAATTGCAATAACATCCTACATGATCAACAGTATGGGTTCACCAGAGGGCGTTGCACTACTGATGCCGGTATTACTTTGATTAAGCATATCTTTAACGCATGGGAGGAGTCACAGGATGCCATTGGCATTTTCTGTGACCTCTCCAAAGCATTTGATTGCGTAAATCACGAAACACTGCTTTTGAAGCTTGAGCATTACGGACTCGGTAAACTAGCGCTCAGATTAGTAAAATCGTATTTAGATGATAGGCTGCAGCAAGTTCAAATAAACGGTGTAAATTCATCGGGCTTGAAAGTAAAAATGGGTGTACCACAGGGCTCAATATTGGGTCCGTTCCTATTTCTAGTTTATATTAATGATTTACCGCATTTACTGAGAAATCAACCTCAAATGGTGTTATTTGCTGATGATACTTCATTGATTTTTAAAGTAAATAGACGGGCACAGCACTATGACGACGTAAATGACGCCATGATTAAAGTTCATAATTGGTTTACTGCAAATAACTTAGTGTTAAATGAGAAGAAAACCAAGTGCATAAGATTCGCTTTACCGAATGTTAAAAGTCGTGAATGTAACGTTTTATTAAATAAGGACGTACTTGAATTCGTCGAAAAGACAGTTTTCCTAGGGATTACGCTTGACTCAAAGCTGCAGTGGGGTCCTCACTTAACATCTCTTGCAGGGCGGCTAAGTTCGGCCGCTTACGCTGTCAGAAAAATCAGGCAATTGACAGACGTGGATACCGCTAGACTAGTCTATTTTAGTTACTTTCATAGTATCATGTCTTACGGTATTTTGCTTTGGGGACGGGCTGCAGATATAGATTCTATCTTTATTCTGCAAAAGAGGGCTGTCAGAGCCATCTATAATCTCAGCAGACGCGAGTCTCTAAGAGAATTGTTTAAACAAATTAATATCATGACGGTACCTTGTCAATATATATACGAAAACATCATGCATGTTCGTAAAAATCTTCATCTGTTTAGTAAAATAAGTGACAGACATAACTTTAATACTAGAAATAGGAACAAATTATATCAACCAAGTTTTAGATTGTCAAAAGTACATACTTCTTTTATGGGGTATTGTGTAAAATGTTATAATAAAATACCGCTCGATATTTTGCAATTAAATGAAAGGCAATTTAAAACATGCATTAAACGCACACTATGTAGGCAAGCATATTATAAGTTGGAAGATTATATCAATGATAAAAATGCTTGGCATAATGCTGGTCCTGCTCCACAGCCTCTTTAGGGAATTTCTTAATTGCAAGAAAATTATGTTGCTCACCCCTTATTATTGACATGAATAACGTGTACCGTTATTATTATATTTACTTATTATATTTTATCTATCGAATGACATACTTACATACATTGGAAATTTTAGCTTTGTATAAATTAATAGCATTATTTCAATTAATATGTAAATGTGAGAACTATGGATCCATTTATTTATTCAATGTGTTTGACATAAATGAGCATGGCAGTTGAGAGCATTGTCATGCTCGCTCAAATGTCTCACTGATGGTGGCGTGCGGGTTGGATCATTCGGTTCCCTTCAAAATGGTTGAGCTAAGTGGTGCTGATCCGCGCGTCATGTTCGTGAACGGGCGCTGTCAGTTGAGATTGGTCATCTCTTAACTGCCATGGCTTTTATATTAATTTATTTTTAATTAGAATG
Source organism: Charanyca ferruginea (assembly GCA_947361185.1). NCBI lineage: Eukaryota > Metazoa > Arthropoda > Insecta > Lepidoptera > Noctuidae > Charanyca > Charanyca ferruginea. Next base: position 17,469,274 of record OX376070.1, on the reverse strand, counting down.
TTTTGGATTTCTCTTCACTTACATTGTTTTCACATATAGAAGCAACAAGAATAATGTAGCCTGGATTTTGTAAAAGCTTGATTGAAAAGAGTGTCCGTGGAGTTTCTTGCTCGTTCTTCTCCATAGAGACCTACCCTACGTTTTGGAACGAGCAACTAGCTTCAATTTTATTTTGACTATTCAAAAGTGCCTGCAAATGGTTTAATTGAAATAAATGCTTTGACTTTGACTTTGACTTTGATTGTTTGATAAATTTACTACAATAATTCCGTAAGTACTATTACTGTAATAATTTAACTAAATATTATCAGGTATTATTTATTTTCTTAAAATGATAGTTATTGCATGTTAATAATTACATGTTAATAACACAGTTACATTCCACAAAAATTTGATACATCAAAGATTTTAATATGCCTACTGGCTGAAAAGATATTAGGCAAAAACAGTAAATCTTTTCTCCTGTAAAATTTGGATTTTTCGATTACCGAATTATTGCTTGGGGGCATCGACATTATAAAGGTTTTAATAAGGTGATTTTACAGAGTATGCGGTAAGTACTCTTTCTCTGACCCGGTGAAATTACTTAGAACTAACGAAATCACCAAATTGTCAAGGTCTCTAATATTTGGTCCACCGACAGTGCCACCGTGCTTGCTCCACTAAGTAATAATAATGATCAACAATTAAAAGATTTTACAAAAGAATATAATGTAAAAGTTACGCACACCGAACAAATCCCCAAAAACGACGATGAACAGTGGCATCGAGAAACCGATGACGACGGAGCATATAGTCCCGACCGCAACCCACTTCCATTCCTGAGACTTCATTGCTACTACTCGCCAAAAGGACAGGTGCGGCATTTGCGCTTGATCGTCGTCTTCCAAAGGCTTGTAATAAAATGGGTAAATAAACATCAAAAAGGAGGCTAGGAGGATGTGTCCACTGCTGTTCGCTATCTATCAGAGGGATTAGGGACAGCACTATAATGCCTTTCTACTCTGATGTACATTATAATTATAAGCGTAGATATTAGAACTTTAGAACAGATGTCTAATAAACTTGTGTAGTTTTAAGCTGAAAATGTTTTATTATGGGGGTGACACTTCGAGCATAAAACCTATTCTCTAAGGGGTGACATTCACTATGTGACAAAGCCCCCTTAAATAAATTAAGATTAAAAGAAGAACATCAAAATAAACATAGGTCAATAAACAATATGAGTACATAAACATCAGCAGCCGGAATTACGGGTTTTTTCGGTTTAGCAAACTCAATTAAAACTAGTAAACTAATCACACAAAGGAAACGAAGGCTTCATTTAGTCTAATTTGGAGTTATTAGAACTCTGCTTCTGCCTGCCTAGCCTTATCTCAACTGACTAGTTCAATTATGAGAACTGAATATAATATTTCTACTTACAGTCAGTACTTCGGCACCATCGTATTCAGATATAATGGACTCTTCTTTTACTGGCTCATGATCTGTAGTATTAAACAAAAGTATTACAATCATAATAATTACGGTATTTACCAATGATGGGTAGAGGTGTCTACGTAAGCAAAACAGTGGGTTTAATTGAGCAATAATTATGATAAAATATAATTGTGATCGACAACAGAGGCAAAACTTCAAAACTTTCAAGCTCACAGACTATTTATTGAACGACAGGGATCGTTTTGAGAGACGACATCACTACATAAAAAGCAAGACACTGTACTTGGCCGATGGCGTTGTTTAGGAGTCTTCATTAATTAATTCTAGTAACAGTCCCAAAATACATAAGACCAAGGGACCACACCTTCTCTGGCATCAACACTCTCAGGCTCCTGCAGGGCCACCATTTCGTAGTAGCGTCCTTTGTTGGCCATGAGCTCTTCATGCTTGCCTGTCTCCACGACCACGCCGTCATCCATAACGTAGATGAGATCTACGTGTCTGATAGTGGACAGACGGTGAGCCACCACCACTGTCGTCCGACCTTCGGCGGCCTGGTGGATATGAACATAGCATTATCACATCACACATTGCATTTCCAGTTTCCACCAACTGATGTTCCGTAGGGACTAAGTAAATAACAATGTTTCACAATATGATGACAAAATTATGCCAGACCCTAGTCGCCCGCACCTGGTCCTTAATAGCCAGCAGTATGTAAGGAGCTTGAACGTTTTCCATACTGATAATCGCAAACTTTGGATTTTGCCATGATAGACATTGCCTATTTAGAAATGGAGAAATAGGTACCTTCAACTCATTCTGGGTAACAAACTAACAAGCTACAGTATACATTTTATTCGACTCTCGTAACTTCTATTTTCACTCCGGTGGCATCAGACCCAAGATGCAAATATTTTCTTGAAAAGAAAATTACATAAAACCAAATAAGAATGTATCAAAAGCAGAAAAAATCTAACTTAGCTGACCTTATCCAATGCAATTTGCACACTAGCTTCAGATGCGGTATCCAGCGCGCTGGTGGCCTCATCTAGCAGTAGCAGAATAGGATTACGTACAAGCGCGCGCGCTATCGCAATACGTTGTTTCTGACCGCCCGACAACGACGCGCCACGCTCCCCTACCAGCGTATTATAGCCCTAAGATATATACGTGTCAATAAGCGTTATATATTTTTGTCACGACATGACATGCCGGAGACAAATTTACCAACAGTTAATTAAAATGTCCTAATACTTAAGTAATAGGTTAAAGTATCTTTGTCTCCACCCATCCCTTTATCATGAGGAAATTATCTTACTCTGTGAAAAGTAAGAGAGGATGAGATCGAACTCCTTCAGCTCACTTAAAAACTCTCTGCGAAAGCACTGACCAGCACGATGGCGCTAAATCGCCACTAGAAAACTTTATGGGCCCTATCTACCTGGCCCCTGGGAACGTAGCATTTCATCTACGTAAGGAATAAAAAAAATGAATTGCTTGATACCTTAGGCAGTTGGCTTATAAAGTAGTGAGCGTTGGCTTGCTTAGCCGCAGCTTGTATTTCCTCGTCAGTAGCGTCTTCACGTCCGTAGCGAATGTTCTCCCGCACCGTATTGTTGAACAGCGCCGGCTCTTGCCTCACCAAGCCGATCTGCGACCGCAGCCATCGGACCGACAGCTGGCGAACGTCTATATTGTCCACACACACCTAGTTTGTACGAATGTTAGCACAGAATTATAAAACACAATAGTACCGACCCTCTAAACACATCCATGGAATCCGCCTAACCAAATAAAGTTTCTATGTTAATTTAAAGGTGATACACACTAAAGTGATAACGTACTGTAATATCTAAATAGGTACTTACACTGCCACTAACCACATCATAATATCGGGATAAAAGTTGTATAATAGTAGATTTGCCGCATCCGGAGTGCCCGACTAGAGCGACAGACTGTCCACGTTTCACGGTCAAACTCACGCCCTTTAATACCTGGAACGGAGTGACATTTAAATCCAAAATCCAATAAAATAGAAATTCATCTCCCGTTTAATAATGACTGGTGCAAGCCTGCACTGTTTGAAACTAACGATTGCGAGGTTTGAAAAATAAAGGAGCTTCACGGACTTTTTTTCCGGGTCCTACATGGACCCGATGTGAATTTCTTAGCGTCTGGGTACGTGACTAAAATTCGGTGACCTATTTGGAGAAACCAAAGGTTTTGTCTGTGTAATTAGTTATTTTGACGAATATCTTCCGGAAATGTTGTAAAGGATGGCACGATTGACATTTGTCGGGCAAGTCATCCGGGAGAATCAATCACATTATCTCTGGATGTACTCGTCTTGCTAACAAAGAGTACCTGAATAGGCACAACCTTGTTGCCAGAACTGTCCATCAGCAACGTACTCTGAAACCTCGTGGAATCGGAAGTAATAGGTAAGGTTGTCGACATGTGGGATGTGGGCTCAGCGATCATTGTTTTAGCTAAAATAGCTTATAAAATTAAGTAATAAATATTCTCAATCAATCTTGAAAAGGAACGCGTTTCAAGTTTATAATGCGATGATTTTTTTTATTCATTAGGAAAGTACCTACGCCTCGCTTCATATAGGTATACCAAATAAAACAAATAATTACTACTTAGCATGTAGTACTAACAGGCACATTAGGTCTGGACGGGTACTGGAACACCACATTCTTCAATTCAATAGTTCCTTCGGCTACAACCGGTGTAAACCCGTGATCTAGCAGAGGGTTGATAGTGGGCACATTTTGCATAAGGTTGAATATCTGGGCCCCAGCACCTCGGGCCAGGCCAAACGATCGAACTAAAGAACCGACCATGCCAAGGTTTCCAAGAGCCGTCATTATACCAAAAAATACCTAAAAATAAAAATGAGATTATTTTCAGGTTGTGCAATACGAGACATGGGACAAATATTTGAACCTTGTTAACTTACGGAAAACATAACATCAGCATTGTAATTTTCAGGGTCATTTATAACTAAGTATATTCCGAAGTAAAAAGACAAGGCATAAGAGCAGAAAATGCAGAAAAATAGAAATCCCATAGAGAGTCCTGTAAAAAATTCTGTAAAGAAAAGAATATCTGTAACATCTTGCCTTATACTGAAAAATAATTCCCATGATCTGCAAGGAACACTATACCTTTCTTAATATAAATATCCTTAGCAGCAGCCAGTGGTTTCTTATATCGCTCCAACTCTTTTTTCTGGCCATTAAATGAGTATACAGTACGTATAGAGCCCAGTACTTCCTGAGCGATGGCACTAGCTTGACCAGTTTCATGTGCCTCTTGCTTGTACAAGCGATCTGCTATCTAAGTAAAATTAATAAGGGTAAGTAGAAAAGCTGCCCGGCTGCTCTCGACTTCGAATAAAATACTTTAATTTTTTTCTTTAAAAAAATGGTGGACCCACACTAGGTTTTTCCACTGTACCGCGTTTACAAACATATAAACTCACTAACAGCCAGACTCGGAACAACTATCTGTAGGGCATAAATATTTGCGCCGTGCGGAAATCGAACCCGCGACATGCAGCGCAGCAGCTCATGAAACGACTGCGCCAACGGTGTCGTCATGTGTGACAAGTTAATTACCTGCGGAGAAGTCAAGTGACCAAGTCAAGTTAAGATTCAGAGTTTTAATTCCTTGCTAACGTTTATGTCTGTAGAGTGTGCAGAAACTTTAACGAATTATTTTTGTCTATGCCCCTGTGGTTTCGGTTGGTCGTCATAATTATCATGAACATTTCAACTAGTAAAGTGATGTTGACAAAAAGTGTTTATTAGGATATTAAGGGGGATGTGCTAAGGAAGCTCGTATAAAATAAGACGAACATATAAACTATTATTATTATTATTTCTATGTTGATACAAGCGCTACCAGTACAAGTTTGGTGACTTGTACTTGTAGCGCTTGTCATCATCATTTCATCCGAAAGACGTCCACTGCTGGACATAGACCTCCCTCAAGAAATGGGAGTTTTGCCATAATCGCCACGCTTGGCAGGCGGGTTGGCGATCGCAGTATGGTTGTTACAAAGGCACAGAGAACGCTGCTGCCCATTCTCTGGTGAGTCCCTTAGTCGCCTCTTACGACACCCATGGGAAGATATGGGCTGGTGCTATTCTTTACGTCTGACACCATATGGACTAGTACAAGTACTCAGGATAAACCACCTACTCGGCCAGTCAAACCGACTAGTATGAAGGTGACGGGAGTCGTGATCAGACACAGGAGCGCCAGTTTCCACCCCTTCATCATTGACATGAAGATGCAGCCCACAGCAGTTGTGGAACTGTACACGAACGCTGACACCTTATCGCCGATGCCTTCTTCCAACTTTATTACGTCACTAGAAGAATGAACAAACAGATCCGTATTCGGTGAGGAGCTATCGTATCTAAAAAAAAAAATTTACAAGAAGAGAACCGCCTTCAAATATTAAAAAGTGATAAATAACTTTAGCACAGAACACACATGACTTTAGTTTTGGAAGTCGGTGGCAATACAAAACAACAAACAGAACAAAGCCACCGACTTCCAAAACTTTTTGTAAAATGTTTTTATTTTCCACTTTTTAGTGCTTCCTTATGACCCATATCCATTAAGAAACGGCAACACAGTTAAAACAGAGATTAAAAGCCCTCCAAAGAGGGAAGGAACGAAAACGTCTTCTATGTATATGTAGCGTCAGGGTCCGACATTATTTAAAAAAAACACAAAAGTCTTTTTAATTTCACATTAATTCAATTTAAAATCACTAAATTAATCTATACTGAATATAAAAACTACCCGACAAATGATTACTCAGTGATTACGTAACGTGTGCACTGGGCAGCGGCCGACGAACGACTGAGCCGAGTTTTTTTTTTTTTTTTTTTTTTTTTTTTTTTTTTATGTATGGCATCTCGCAGTTCAACCTGAGGGTTGGTTACTGCTTAACCGGACAATCCTGTGGTGCCTTAAAAGTGACTTTTAGGGCCTCCAGCCAGGGCAAAAACTTATAAACTAAGTGACTACGCTAAGGGCACCCCCTGTGGGGTACGAGCCTCGGCTTAGGTCGCCACTGAGAGAGGGCAGCAAAGGGACAGGCTGGATCGGGTCTCCATTAATTAGGGGGACTGAGCCGAGTCGCAGAGTGCGCTGCCTTATATAGCGTTCGGAGTTGACGTGACGTCGTTCAGTTGTTCGTTCACCGCTTGTCCGTTGCACTCGCAGTTTACAAAATAATGACGGTTGCGCCGTCACGGCCATACTGACATACGCTCGTCCTCGAGCGTCGTCCGAGCATCTGGGAACAAGACAAGAACCTGTTCGTTCATCCTGACATATTTTTTTTTTTTTTTTTTTTTTTTTTTTTTTTTTTTTTTTTTTTTTTTTTTTAATCGCTAATCTCTATCTATCTTTAACAAAAGGTTTCAATAATGTGCTGGTCCGATTAACCCTTCAGCTTTCCACAACTACTATGCTATCTCATCAGTATTAAAACTGGAGACGATTGTGCTAGACCGGATAGATATCCCTTTAGCGAATGCTAGGCCGGATATCAGTCCCTATAGCCAAACATGCTAGACCGGATTGCAATCCTTATAGCCGCAGGGCTAGGCCGGATCGCAACCCCTTTAGCCGAGTCATTGGACCGGATTGTCCCTTCAATGACTCTTTCCTACATTTTTTTTCTCTTTTTTTTTTTTTTTTTTTTTTTACTTCCTGTATATTTTTTTTTTTTTGTGTTACTTCTCTCATTTTTTGTCCTAAATTTTTTTTTTAATTAATTACTTTCATCGTGGTGTACAATGGCATCAGTTACAACACTTATTGACTCTGGTAAATCTGATGATGGACTTTCTATATTATCACTAGTAGCGCTCAAGGTACGTGAACTAGCCGATATAGTGCTACTATTAGCAGATATAGTGTCGCTATCGGAAAGTTCATCCTCAACGTCACCAATCACAGCTATGTTATCATTATCACGATCAGTTTCATGAACAACATTACTCTGGCTAACATCCGCCGTCACGTCATCATCATTATAGCCGTAGTAGGTACTACAATAATCAATTCGAATCCTCTTTATCGCTAAATTATCGCTTGCTGCGACACGGCCATACTGACTCGTCACACGTCCTCGTGTGTACCTGTGAACAATGTTACCAAATGTGAGGTATCACAGCGATCTCGGCTAACCTGGCCATAAGTTTTATCAAGGAGAACAATAATTAACCAAACAAAATCCATTTGTTGACAATATTAGGCTCGGCCTACCTGACTAATTGTCTATCTCAATAAATAAACTCGCATCAGAAGGAATACTACAGGTTTCATAAAGGTAAAAAATTAAAGGAACTGAATCACAATATTAATGCACCCAGTATTAACAATAGTCAACGTCATTCTCGCTGGTAATCTGTTATGAAACAGTGGATCAGTAATAGCCCTTCTCGCTGTCATGCCTTACATACATGGGACAATACCAGTTCTTCTCTCTGGCAAGCCCAGTATCAAACGGCTAGTATCAGTCCTTCACACTGATAAGCTCAAAACAGAATGGACATTACTGGTCCTTCTCTTCGGTAAGTCAAAAGTATAGACAAAAGACATACATTGTGCATTAACATTTAGAACGAGTTGATGGGCCTTCACCCGCATCTTCAACATCTAACCCTTCACTAATCACGTCTAATTCGCTAGAGTTATCACCTTGTGGCATCCTTCTTATGCGGTCATAAGCATACTTTTATGTTCTGTTACAGTGCAGTGCTTTTAAATTATAGCGATCACCGCCAAGTAAAACTATGACCTCAAACTTTACGTAGGTAATTTAAATTTCCAAAACCAAAACGACGACGACGACGACGTTCCAAAACGAACAAGCAACTAAACTTCAACCTTCTGACTGACTGACTGACTCTTTGACAATTCAAAAGTGCCTGCAAATGGTCCAATTGAAATAAATGCTTTGACTTTGACTTTACTTCAACTTCGACTTTGAATTCCACTTCGACTTTTTCTTCAACTTCTACTTCTACTTAGACTTCCACTTCGAGTTCTCAATGCATAAAGATGCTAACTTCCTAATGTCTATAATGTCGTCATTGTCGTTAGCTATAAGATAAAGTGGACGTGCTATATAACCTATCAAAGTTCTAATGGACTAGCTTTTGTAACACGATCAATTATACGGTACTGAGATGTACCGAACTGTACTGTAACCACTATGGACGCTTCTAAACCGTAGAATTCTGATTAATAAGCCCAATTTCTAACTCGCCAGTAGTCACGCGACTAGTAGGAAAACCGGTTACCTATGAAAAGTTCGAATATTGTTGAAAAATGTTGTCAAGGATTTCACATTATCGCCATTTTCAATCTAACGAAATGTCAATGCAAATAAAATCATTTTTATGCAAGAGGTAACCATTACTCGAATTGCAAACATTTAGGTACAATCTTGTCCTTTGACAAAGAAAACTCAGTTGCAGTCATACTAACTCGAAAACCGTTACAAAAAAAATCTCTTGACCCAATTAAATATCACTAAACACGTAACGTAGGTAGTCGTGAAATAATGTCTTCGTCAAAATCATTATTTACTAGCACAGCAATTTATTGCAAAGTACTATTAACATTATTATTTCATAGCCACTAAAAATACCACATCATTTACTCTTCGACATCTTAATTTGCAAGAAATACTATCCTACATTAAAGAACATTCAGTATCAGAATCAAAATCAAATTTGAAACACTCACTTTCATATTCGTTGCCGCTTGCTCTCTTATCTTATTAATGCCAAAAGGTTTAATGGCCTAGTTACGCATCATATCAAAAACCTAAATAGGGCTTGCCCTTAGTACACGAAATAGACACGTTCATTGTAAAACTAAGGTTTAAAATAAGTCCGCTAATCATCACATTATATTTCAAACAATAACCGAGTAACACATGAAATAAAAATCGTAAAAGATTACCACCAATTAATACGTCACAAAGAATTTGTTCAGTAGGTACAGTCTACTTTAGCAAAACCTATACCCTGAACAAGCAAATGTAGGTACGTTTACCTACGAAATTACGGCTAACAGATTGCTTAACAAGAGAGCATTCGGCACCAGAAACAAAATAAAAATAATACGACTCACCAGATTCGGTAGATAATAGATCAGTAGCTGGCTTAATGGTATAGCTATCCGCTCATTTTTCAACTTGACTTTTAACGGAGTCAGCCTCCTTCTTTGGACAGCGTGTAGCGATGTGCCCCGGCTTGCCACAGAAAGTCATCACAGGTCATCGGCGTCGATACTTTCTTAAAAACGCAGTCTTTGGCCCGTTGCGATCCATTATTTCCTGAAAACTGAGATTGAGAGTTAGCAGAAGAATCGCGGTAGCTTTTATTCGAACATTAATTTGCCATTTGGCCCAGGTTGCCATAGTTGTAGCAACACCTTGACATGCCAGGTTATTCCAGGTAAAGTATTCTAAGCTAACCAAGAAGCAGTCGACCACTTAATTAAGGGCTTTACTCGTTGTAATAATTAATCAACTGCTAGATTTTTTTGAATGCACAAATTAAGGGTATTGCACCAAACTCTAGTATCACTTTCTCGAAAATCGGGATTAAATTCAGGTAAAGATAGCTTATTGTATTCTGAACTAGGATCTTTAATTAATCGTGTGAATTAATTTCATTATTTAGCGATGCTGCATTTGGAATAAAATTTTCAAACAGTTTTTCACTTGATAATAAATCGACACTCTGACCTTTAGATTGTTCCTGCGACGTTCCGTTAGATGCTATGTGATTTTTGACATAGTTCACCGCCTTATGCGCCGGTTTACCCGCAGTTGATTGAGTTTTGATGTTTCGATCACCTGCATCATATTCCTTAGCTGCATCTCGAACATGGTGTGCGAGTGGGTTTCAGATCCCGCTTCTGATGTAGCGTCAGGGTCCGACATTATTTAAAAAAAACACAAAAGTCTTCGCTCAATCACTTATTTATTTTAATTATATAAACCTTATTTAATTTCACATTAATTCAATTTAAAATCACTAAATTAATCTATACTGAATATAAAAACTACCCGACAAATGATTACTCAGTGATTACGTAACGTGTGCACTGGGCAGCGGCCGACGAACGACTGAGCCGAGTCGTTTTTTTTTTTTTTTTTTTTTTTTTTTTTTTTTTCTGTATGGCATCTCGCAGTTCAACCTGAGGGTTGGTTACTGCTTAACCGGACAATCCTGTGGTGCCTTAAAAGTGACTTTTAGGGCCTCCAGCCAGGGCAAAAACTTATAAACTAAGTGACTACGCTAAGGGCACCCCCTGTGGGGTACGAGCCTCGGCTTAGGTCGCCACTGAGAGAGGGCAGCAAAGGGACAGGCTGGATCGGGTCTCCATTAATTAGGGGCTATTTTAAAGCTAAGGGCACAGCGACGCGGGCTGGCGCTAGCAAGGGTCGGGGGGGGGGGGGGCGTTACGGGGTCGTCGCGAGGGACCTCGGCGGCGAGGTCGGAATGACGGTAATTTGTGTCTGTGTTTGACTAATGTGCTAGTGGCCCTATTTCTTTCTTGAAGGAGGGTAATAGCGTCATCTGGATCGGACAGGGTATGACGTGGACGACGGGTCCTGCTAATACGGGAAGGGGTATATCGGGCGGCCGCTACGACGAGCGGGTTGCGGTGTTTCTCCGCTTGATCGAAGAAGCGCTTGCAAGCGCGCTTCATGAACTGACGGATGGTCGGGAGTTTGAGATCGAGATGAAGGTTCTCGTTGCGAACATAGAACGGGGCGCCCGTTATTTTTCGCAAGAAACGGTTTTGTAAGGTTTGCATTCTGTGGAGACGGTATGCCTTTACGTGTGCGAATACAGCACAGGCGTAGGTCATGATGGGACTGAGCCGAGTCGTTTTTTTTTTTTTTTTTTTCGGATTGGCATCTCGCAGGTCAACCTAGGAGGTTGTCGGCTGCTTAACCGGACTTTCCTGTGGTGCCTTAAAAATTATTATTTTTAGGGCCTCCAGCCAGGGCATAAAAGCTTACAAACTAAGCGACTACACGCTAAGGGCACCCCCTGTGGGGTACGAGCCTCGGCTTAGGGCGTCGCTGGGAGAGGACAGCAAAGGGACAGGCTGGATCGGATTTCCATTATTTAGGGACGAATTTAAAACTACAGGCTCAGCGGCGCGGGCTGGCGCGGGCTGGAGGGGAGGGGACGTACGGGGTCGTCGCGGCGGGCCTCGGCGGCGAGGACGGAATGACGGCGGTCTGTGTCTGTGTTTCTTAACTGTACTGGTGGCCTTATTGCTCTCCTGGAGGAGAGTAATAGCATCGTCAGGGTCGGTCAGATGAGCCGAGTCGCAGAGTGCGCTGCCTTATATAGCGTTCGGAGTTGACGTGACGTCGTTCAGTTGTTCGTTCACCGCTTGTCCGTTGCACTCGCAGTTTACAAAATAATGACGGTTGCGCCGTCATATATTTTTTTGGCTTTTGTTGATTTTTACAAAAAGCGCTGAATAATTTTAATTTTTTGTATACCAAAACCTTCTACAAACACTTTTCTGTAACCGCATCAAAATCGGTTCAGTTCATCGGTTCAAGTTCGGTTCAAACGGGAGATAATCGCTGACATACATACATACATACAAACACACGGGTCTAAGAACCTCCTTTTTTTTAAGTCGGTTAAAAAAGTGAATACAAATACCTACCTACCGCAATGCCACAATTATCAAACGAACAACTTAAGTGTAGAACAGGTGTTCCAGTTTCTCTGTATAATTGCTAATTATGTCGAAAATTCTAGGACGTGGCACTTATTTAACCTTTTGACCGCCACAGTCATGTATAAATGACAAACCAAAATGTGCCCAGCACGCCACGGTCACGACTACATGACAGATTTCTATACGTAATTTGTAGTTTGGCGCCGCCGAGGGCACGTGTATGCTATTTTGTCGTGGCAGTCAGTTTAATGTCGTAGTAGGTTAATTGAATAAGAAAATCAAAAGCTTACTCAGCCATTTTAGATGCAAAGTCTCCAGTTTGATTAAGATCAAAATACGCGAAATCTTGATTCAGCACCGCTGTTAAATATTCTTCTCTGATTTTATAAACCTGGAATGGTAAAACTTTCTGACATTCAAGAAATGCCTGTACACTTTACAGCACAGACTGGGATCAATGTGAGCATCAAAATCATTACAAGTAAGTACGATGGTGAGTGGGCGAGATACTACGTGGCTATCACGTACGGTCTGGGCCTCAAGTCTGCTATTACAATAGTCTCAGAATGGTCTATCATTGATTTCATAATTGTTGATTTTGACAAGTTTGGTAATCTACTAATATAATGGCGTCATTATGACTTTCCAATGGTCAACCAATGACAGTCCATTGAAAGAAATGCTAAAGAATGGTAATCTCGTACATAATGACAAATTAATGACTGACTTTGTTTACGAACTTCTTACTACTTCAGATTGCTTATAACACTTATAAATAATATGTAAAAATATATATAAATGAAATCTGGCATGAATAAATGTTCAAATTTGTTGACAATGTCATTATAACACAATTCTATTACGAGACCATTGACCGACCAATGATCGACCATTATGGATTTAGCAGATTACGAACTTTTAGCAAAATGACAATGGAATCGTGTTTGAATGACGAAATTATAAAAATAGCAGACTTGGCCCCCTGTAGGTACGTGATACCCACGAAGATCGCGCGTATGTATCGGAATGCCAAATAAAATAAAATAATTACATACTTTCAAATAAATACCCACTCAATTTAATGTTTATTTTATATTATATGTGTTTTTTTACATTAAGTAATAATATATCAGTATTTACCTGATTTATGGCCGTAAAATTCATAAGTGCAGATCCTAAATATGCACATAAGAACAGCAGCACTCCAATAGAAGAGTACAAGACACCAAAACGGTGCATAATCTGTAAGAAGACCCCACCATCCTGTGTTCCTGATTGGACCGCCTTGTCGTACATAATCATACTTTGAAACACATTCGCAACCAGAGTAATAGCATATGGTAGGGTCGCTCCGGCGATAAACGATGCTATTATTGATATACATATCAAAAGTCTATCCGTCGTTGATGAATATCTGTACTGAAAATAAATCTATAAGTAGCATTAAACAAAAGCATTATTGTGTCTGTCTGTTTGACTGCTTAGTTTTTTAAACTGCACAATGCACGTTGATGAAGTTTTTACCATCATTTAAAATTTTTGAGCATAATATATATGCTCTACGTTTAGGACAGATATTTTCTCCGGAAGGGATATAGCATAACTTTTATGCTATGACATGTTGGCACATCGCACCTGTACGTAGCAGGGGTACTCAAAAAATCTAATTATAAAAGTGCTACAAAGAATTTAGAATGACACATTATTGAAATTAGGTAGGTAGTGTAGGTATTCTTCCTTTAACGACTACAAGGACCACGGAATAATAAAAACAAGACAAGGACTATAATCACCTTTGTAACATCACCACGTTGACATTACTAGCTTTTTCGTGCGATTTATGTCCGCGTGAATGTTGGTTATCGAAGTCGCGGATTTAAAAGTAGCTCTCTAATATCTCCTTTTTTGGGAAACAAGCTTAGGTACTCCGTACCAAATTTCATCAAAATAGCTGTGATTTAGCCGTGAAAGCGTAACACAGACAGGTAGAGTTACTTTTGTTTGTATTCTATAAATACGGATTACGGAGTGACGATGGCAGCATTACGCTTAGAAGACACTAAAACTCTGGAGGAAGTGAAGTACTCAACACCCCGCTTTACTATACGAACTCAGCCTCCGATACTAAAAGTTATTAACGTTAGGATACCCAACCAATTTATCTTTGATAAAAAATACAAAATCCATCTGTTCTCTCACTGTCTGACTCTCAGTTGTGAGAGCCTTCGCCCCACAACGATCTTAACAGATGGATTTCATATTTTTGGTTGGGCGCCTCACAATGTTTCAGGGCGAGTGCATGGGCATCTCCCTGGTACCTTCAGCTACACTAAACAGGCAGGTAGTGGGTCAACCAATTCGCATACAGGAACATGGCATGAAGCATGGCTGTACTACAAGCTCTAAACAGCTGCAAAGTCAATTCCGGGCTAATACACGAATGTCACCAAAAATTTAACAAAGTTGGTATTCTCAATGATATAACCCTTCAATGGATCAAAGGACACAGCGGTTCGCGTGGGTAACGATCACGTAACGATGGTGTGGACGAGCTCGCTGGAAGGATGTCGAGTACAGGCGCAGTAGATCCGGAACCTATAGCGCCACTACCGTTCGGTCACCTACGCACCATGGTAAGAAAACGCAATATCTTTCAATAAACATCTCTTTGATATTGAAAGACCCATACATATAGCAGGGGGCAGACGAAATAGCAGCCCATGTTCTTCTGAACTGCCCTGAGGTCGCTTCATACAGGGCGATGTACTTCGATAACCCAAGTAACTTATGGGAGATCGTCAGCAACGTCAAGGCGCTGCTGGCCTTTCTCGAGGAGTTGGGGTGGATCGAATGATCTACTTCCCACCTGTACGCAAAGAGTTGCGGACACCAGCCGATTATACGATACTACTATACTATATAAATACATATTAATAAATAATAACAGCAAAGTAAATGCAACATAAATAATTAAAAATAGAACTATACCAATGTCAAATAAGATATAGATGGCGCAGAGTCTTTTGGTTTACTTTCTATTTTATCGCTGAAAAATATTAAAATATTGATGGGTAAAGATATTGTCACCATAAAGTATATTGTTTTGTAAGCCTGTTTTCAATAACACTAAGCGGCATCTAAATGAAATGCCTTGAAAAAAGGGCATTGCAGTAATTTGCACTGCAAGAATATTTAGGTGTCACCTAGTGTTAGCTCAGTGTTAGAGAAAACGGGCATTACTCATTTAAATATAACCTATCTTACTGATTAAAGTAGTGGAAAGGTCACACAAGTTATGAAGGTTCTGTGAAACCTTTAGTAGGTATTCAAGTGCTGATATTCTGCACAGACAATTACAGGGTGACGATCCTGAAATAGGAACTTGCGCCCGTGATGATTCAGTGAATTCTATGGGCAAGGTAGCCCGCTAGTAGATAGCGGGCTACCTTGCCCATGCCTTGCCATGCCTTGTAGTTCTCGATTGACTAATTCATTAAAAATTATCACCGTGGGTAAGCTCGTACAGCGAACCGACCCGAGCGTAGAACCAATGTTTTTAGAGCTTAGTCGAATCGTGAACTAATGTTATCAACAGCAAATATGCAGCAAAATTAATTATTTCCCAGTATTATAGGACTCACAGTTTCCCGCTGTCCCTTTTGAGTTCACTGCGAAGGCGTCTCATTTTCGAGAAAAAATATGTTTTTATAAAGATACAGTCACAGTAAAGTGCCGCGCATGAAGCCAATATATTTTAATGAAACAGAATCAAAGCCTAATTGTGTGGAGCAGATTTTTGTAACACAACATATCTTCCAACATAATACATCTTACAACATACTATAAACGTGACAACGCAAAAGAAAACCAGTTGCAAAGAGTAGGTAATAATATACAATAGACAGTGGTTATTCCTTTCGAATGTCATCAAAACAATAAAAACAATAATAACAATAATTATACATACTCTTTGGATGTTAATATGAGCAAAGGAAAACTACAAACATCCGGTTTCTGTCACAATAAGATGTTAACCATTTTTCCTTGTCTATGCCTGGTGCGTAGCAATTGCAATTGCGTAGCATCGTAACCAGTGGCGTAGCGTAGCTTGGGGGGGGCTGGCGGCTCCATGGGCCCGGGCGGCATTCGAAAAGGGGCGGCGGGAAAGCGCCACGACTTTTTCAATTGGAAATAAAATAAAAATTTGTAGTTTTCCCGTACGCGAACAAACTAAAAAGCGACAGCGAATTGTGTGTATTTTATAGGTGTACAGAAAAGTGTCAGAAAAGTGAAAAGTCTACTTTAAAGTATTAAAATGGATATAGTATGTGGACATAATTATGTCTACATACCTACTAAGAAAATGCGCAATAATAAAGCGGTATGGACTTAGGTGGAAAGCTATTTACACAAATACGGCACCAAGCCTTCAATGATGCAAGCAAGCAATGATAAGGATTAATAAATCATTTTAAATAAGTTAGAGGCTTATATATTATTTTACTCTTTTACACCATCTAATAATTATAAAGGAATATCTTAGGAGTTATCGCAAAAAAATTAGAGACGCGAGAATAAAATTCAAGCGCCTCGCTTCGCTTGATGCAATCAGATTATAGCCTGGAATAAGATAGGCTATTTTTTCCCCTGGACTAGGTTCCCATGGGTTGCGGGAACGGGATACAAATTTCATGATTACTTTTGGTCGCGATAACCGACATCCACGCGGGTGAAGTCGCGGGCATCAGCTAGTTTCTACCTACAGAATAGATGTATGTTCTTTCCGAAGCAATGGTATTTAATCTTGACTTTCCATAAGTTATATCCGGTTAGATTCGGTCCGTTGAATAAAATATTAAAACTTTATTTAAACTAATAAACAAAATAGGAGGGAGGGACGGCGAAATTTCGGTTGGCCTTGGGCGGCGAATACCCACGCTACGCCACTGATCGTAGCAACTGCGTAACACTTGTAGTTATTATAACTGGCGCAGAGGGTACTGAGGGTAGCCAAAGGCGTAGCAAGGGTCGTAGCATTCGTAGCACGTAGCGATCTGTCTGGGGCACACACAGCTCGTAGTAATCCCAAGTTTCCGGGAAAAACTAGTCATTGAAAATAATAGGTATTAGTAATAGATAGCAGTATTTGATAGTAGTAGTGAAATAATTAGTACTTACATATTTTGTCATAGTCAGGTGTGCTTACATTGTTTTTTACTTTTGTTATTTATACGAATAGAAAAAGAAATACAGGCTAGAACTATTCAATCAAAGTAAAATCATGTAGGGTAAATTAAATTTGCCGCCATAATATTTTTTTATACAAATTACGAATACAGATAACATAAAAATATAGACAACGAATATATCCATGGATACAAAAGTATCAAATAGATAATTATTTTAGCAATCGGTCTAAGTTGTAAGTATATTATATTATCTTAGTTTCTATTCTTCCCGCAGAAAGTCTAATACAATATTTACAATAGGGTATTTTACTCTATACGAGAAAAAATCTATAAATATGTTATTGAGACAGTTTAGGCATAAAGCAGTCGGAAAATGTAAGTTTTAGTTCATAAAATAACAAAACAATTTTTTAAATTCAATTCAAAGTTTTCAGTATTTTTAATCTGTTATAAAACACCGTGAAATAGTAGCGGCCATGTTATTACGCCATACGGCTGTGTAAACAAAAAATTGTCAACTGTCAGTCAACCTATTGGCGTAATATAGGCTTTGTACTTTTATTATTTTCGTAACCAACGTAATTTTTTCATTATTACACCTAGTACAAAATATGCTTTTAATTATTTTTAAATGATATACAATTATCATATTTAATAGGAGCTCATTTGATACAAAACGAACTGACGTCATTTACGCTGAGCAATATGGCGTCCAGTAAGAGGCGTTTTCGTCAAACTACGCGCGAAATTTGAAAATGTAAAATTTAGATGCATTTTTATGGCACTTATCGATTGAATAAATTTTTTTTAATAATTAATTTAAAATTATTAGTACTACAGAATTTCATTGAGACACTTTTCAAAAATGGGTGTAATACCCTATTAATTTAATGTTAACTTTAGGTTACACACCCACGTAATTTAGCAAGTCATGATATATAAGAGGTGTCGTCTACGGCCTTCAATTCAACTAAGCATTATCATACTTAGCGAAAAGATAACGTGTTTGGAGTAGGTACTTATTGGACACATTTTTACAAAACCTAGAAAATATACTTTATGTGAAGGAAATAAGATACAAAATATAAACTATTTATTTGTTTCAATTCAAAGATTAAACCGGTGTTTCACTCAAAACAATTCTTTTTATATCTTGTACCTACGTCCGATCTATTTCAATCGTGGAATATTATAGCAGGCAATCCACAATGGTCATCGCAAAGAAATATGTTGTTCTGAATCCTTTTGTAGGAGAACCTAAGAAAAGTGATTTTACAATTGTCGAAGAAGTACTTCCTGAATTGCAAGAAAATGGTAAGCGATTTGTACCTATGTAGAATACAACTTTTTCTCTTGATTGTTTACCAAATTTTAGGCAATTTCATAATTATCGAAACTTGTTTAGTATAATAATTAATTAAAGTATTTTTTCAAGAATTCCTTGCTGAAGCAGCTTACATCAGTGTTGATCCTTACCAGCGCATGAAGCTTGGTGCGACCTTCCCTTGTGATATGATTGGTGGCCAAATTGCAAAGTTAGTATCTACTACTTTATTTGCACAAGCAATAAAATTGTGCAATTTTAAATTAATGTTATTTTTTTAATCTAATTGGTTACCTACTTGACATGTTATGGATAAGAGTTCGAATCAAGAAGGGTAAGCAGACCTTGGTTTGGTACAGATTTCAGTATAAAATCAATTGAGAAGCGCATTTGATCTTTATTTACAGAGTGATTGAGAGCAAAAATTCCGAGTACCCAGTAGGATCATGGGTTATGGGACATTTCGGTTGGAGAACCCACACAGTCACCACGCCCGAAAATGAGAAATTCAGTGGACAAAAACCGTATCTTTACAAATTACCCGACTTTGGAGATTTGCCTGTGTCTTTGGCCCTAGGAGTATGTGGGAGAGTAGGGTAAGAAATTCAAAGCTTAATCTTAAAAACATACTGCAAGTGCAAATAATTAGAGTATAAATTATTACAGAAACACTGCTTACTTTGGCTTTACCGATATCTGTCAACCGAGGGCAGGAGAAACTGTGGTAGTGTCAGGTGCGGCGGGTGCTGTGGGATCGCACGTCGGACAAATTGCTAAGATCTTAAGTAGGTATAACGCATCTTCATTGAAAGTCTTCACCCTTGCTTTATTACCTAACAAATGTTTTCCATTTACCTGGCGTTGCTCCCGACTTTTACCTGGATTCTTGCATTCACACGTCTCATTTAGGTGTCGCCTATTGCTAGATACAACGGGCATGTAGGTATGTATTATGTTTACAGGATGTAGAGTTATTGGGTTCGCTGGCACTGACGAAAAATGCGAATGGTTGGTGAAAGACCTAGGTTTTGACTATGCAGCCAACTATAAAACCACAGATCTAGCAAAATTCCTTAAAGAAAACGCTCCAAATGGCGTGGACTGCTACTTTGATAATGTTGGTGGAGAAATTAGTAGTACAGTCATTGCGCAGATGAATCAATACGGGAGGGTCGCCGTCTGTGGAGCCATTTCCAGTTATAATGAAACCGATCCTGAAAAGCGGAAAGGTAAGTTACACATTTATTTAGACGTGTAGGTATGTAGTTATTAAAGCCTTGAATATTTTTTTAAGTTAACTTAATTTTTATTTTTTCAGCAACAATGATCCACAATTTCATCGTGGGTAAACAGCTAAAAATTGAAGGGTTCATGGTTAACAGATTTGCCGAACGCACTATTGAAGGTGTCAATCAAAACTTGAAATGGGTAAAAGCTGGTAAACTAAAGTACAAAGAACATATCACTGAGGGATTCGAATCAACTGATGATGCTTTTATAGGATTATTTAGAGGGGACAACGTCGGAAAAAGTCTGGTGAAAGTTAAATAAACAAGTTACAAAGCTAATAAATACAATATATAATTATCAAGTATATTTAACAAGTGCATTATTTTATTTACACCTTTATCACCGGCGTCTTCGCCGTTTTACAGTCGAAGAGCCCTGGGGGACATCTCTTGTATATTTATTAATGAAAAGTTCTTCATATATTAAACTATTTGCCTCTTGACTTAAATATTTAGAGAGTTCTTGATAAAGCTGTCTTTTATGTACATCTTCACTGATTGATGTCTGTGTGTGCGCGGATTTCTTACTACATGAAGGTGCAAATGCTTGTTTTAAATCAACAATTTTTTGGGAATTCTCTTCTATTTTATTAAGTAAATTATTCTCCATCTTCTTCATTCGCGCTTCTAAATAAGCAATTGTATAGTCTTGGACATTAGGCAGCTCTGGATTTTTAGCAAGATAAGAACCAACTTGCTGTTTTTTACTGTGGATCGGTTTTGTTTTCTTTCTCTTATTAACATCTGATTTGTCAGGTCCATCTAATTTGTCTAAACAATCTTCAATTATGTCTCTTAATTTCATGTTAAATTTTCTTTTTTCTGCTATCGCGGCTACTCTTTCTGGAGGTATTTTATTTTTTATCAATAAACTCTTTGGTGAAACCTCATTAGTACTTTTATGTATTACATCACATCTAGTTTTTTGAAGAGAAACACTATTGGGTACAACCTCATTAGGAATTACATTTATTACATCATTTATAATTTCGTGTGGAAAAACATCATCTCTTCTACTACTTGTAATGTTCAAAGGTTCATTGTCAGGTTTTTCTAAAAATACATTATCTTTTAATGTCTCTTTTGCTTTATGTGAAGTATTATTAATTTGTATTTCTGGAATCTCTACTAATGGATTTGGATTAAAAAACCTTCTCTTATTTGGAAAACTTAATATTCTAGTAGGTGAAACTGGTTCAAGTTTTCCAATTAGTGGCACAGGTTCAGAGATCTTTTTCTCAGATATAATCCTTATCTTTTTCCTTTCCTTTAACAAACTTTTGTTAGCATTGTTGTTTAATAATTTTGGTTCATTCAAAGCTTTTACATCAAATGGCTGATCATTTAACAGTTTTGATTCATCAAAAGCTCTTACGTCAATTGACTGATCATTTAAAAGTCTTGATTCATCAAAAGCTCTCACATCAATGGATTGATCATTTAGTAGTCTTGATTCATCAAAAGCTATGACATCAATTGACTGGTCATTTAATAGCTTTGATTCACCGAAAGATCTTATGTCAGTTGAATCAACATTTAGTTTTGATTGATCTAAATTTTCCTGAATTTCGTCATTTGATTTTGGGTTTTCAAATTCAATGGGCACATGAGAGACATTAAGTATAAAGTTCAATGTTTTTTTGTCTTTTTTTGTTTGCGGTGTTTCAATTAGTTGCCTGATATCTACTGTGCTATCAGGGCTTTTTGTAAGATTACCTTGAATTAATCTATCTTTATTACAAGAAGTATTCTTTAAAATACTACGGCTGGAGTTCCCAATTAGTTTCCCTCTATTTCTGCGTGTTTTTCGCATGTTTTTAGCGGGTATTTTAACCCGGACTTTTGAAACACTTGAAATTGGCTCTAGTTCACTGAGGTCTTTTATAGCAACCTGGTTGTTATCACTAATCTGGTTTAGTGAATTTAATGTATCTAAGTCCATTAAATCACAATTTGTTAAGAAATCTCCATATTTCACTGAGAAGTTGGCTTTTTTATCTCCTAATGTCAAATATTCATTTTCAATATCATCAAGAGATATACTGAATACTTTTGGCTCATCTTGTTCAGTTTTTGATTCATCTTTCTGACTAGAATCACAATATGGTCCATCTTCTGTAGGCACTGCATCAAATGTAAGTTTGTCTTTCTGTAATCAGAATTATAAAATAATATTAATACATAGTTATAATTAAAACATTCATAAGACCATGCATGATCTAGTTGGCAATTAATCACAAAGACATCAAGGTTCATACACTTTTTCAGTAAAAGCTGACATTTTGCTGTCTATATGAGCTCTGCTTTTACTGGATGTGTGTTAAGTGTGTGGAAGTTGATAATTGTTGTTTTCTCACAAATAACTACTTTGAATTATCAACTACCATAATTATATTTATTTATTCTTATTAAAGTTTCTTCTATTTATCACACTTGAACACTGCTCAAGTACAAAGAAATGAGGTAAATATATAATTAAAAACAAACCTTAAAGTTCATAAAGCTGTCATCTTTGAAATGATGTTGACAAACAACTCTGTTCTTGAGCTGTGACACTTTCAAATTGAGAAATTCTAATTTGTGTGCATTTGTAAGCCATTGGTGACAACGGACTTTTTCGAACACAGGATAGTGAAACATATGAGTTTTCCCATCTGTTCGTAAAGAACAGTTACGGTAAGTGCAGCGACACCCTCCCATGGCAGTATCTGGAATAAAATTAAAAAATAATTACTATTAATTATGAATACTGTCAATAACTTAGTATGAAAAGGGCAAAAGTGTTTGTTTGACTACCTCTCAATAGACTAGAGATGCTGCAAATACTAGCAATTATTTCTGTTTAGCATTTTTTTTTAAATTCGTCGACTATTCATCATAGGAAATAATGATTAATTGGTATTCAAGTATTTGATGTAACAACTTTTCACAGCATCTTTTAATAGACTCTCATGTGTTTGTAAGTTTGGATGTAAGAGGTAATCTCTAAAACTACTCATCCAAGTTCAAAGATTCTTTTACTTATAGAAAGCTACACTATTACGGAGTACCATAGGTTATGTTTTACAGTATACTTGGCTGCAGCACACGCTAGACAGAAGCTAATTCTTTAGTATATCTGGTGAACAGATGAATAGTGTCTACCAAAAGTTGGTGAAACAGGCCTTAGGCCGTAAATATCCAGACCTGGTGACAATATCTTTGACAAATTATTGTTAGAGTTATTGTCGGCGTTAACTCCACCAATAAGACAACCCACTGGCCAAAAAAAATAACACTAACTTGGGTTAGAAGAAAGTTTGACTGTGCAAGCATGGTATCATGCACATCCTTTATTTGCATGGCCACTCAATGCATCATGCAAGCACAACATGGACATAAACATGCATCAGAAATTCTAGCTTACTATTTCGGAAAATCTAATTTCCTAACGCAATATTAAATCCGTGCTGGTAAAATAAATATATTTAAGCACATATTATGTTCTATGACAGACTATAAATATAGGTTTTTAGATAAATTATTCTCGTTACAATAGTAGCACTTACCAAACTCAAGCCTTCACTAGTTAAAACAAATTACTTCATAATTTTAAACGTTACGAGTTTATGACATAATGGTTAAAAAGAACACATCGGTGCTTATACAAGAAAGCTAGAAACAATTATACATTTAAAATAAAAATAAACAACAATCAACATCAAAAAGTGTTTTTTTCTATTCTTTCAATTTCTTTCACAAGTGTTACCAGATGTAAAATCTAAAAAAGTGAATATACAAAATTGCTTAGAGCCTCAACATTAGTGATGTGAAACACTGTGTTGCTCCGCGCAGTTGCACTCTCCATTTATACACACTCATTTAAAACAGCATTAGAAAAAATCTATTTTGAAAAAAGAGAATCGCCTTAAAAAAAAAACTAAAAATTTATAAATAACTTTAGCACAGAACACTCATCACTTTAGTTTCGGAAGTCGGTGGCTTTGTTCTGTTTGTTGTTTTGTATTGCCACCGACTTCCGAAACGAAAGTCATGTGTGTTCTGTGCTAAAGTTACTTTCAATTTTGAGTTTTTTTTTTGAGGTGGTTCTCCGTTTTCGAAAAAGTTTTTATTTTACACTTTTTAGTGCCTTGTTATCACCCAAATCCAATAAGGAACGGCAACACAGTTAAAAAGCGATTATTTAAAAAGTAAAAAATAATATCTTTTGTTGAGCCATCAAAATGTTTGTTCGTTGAAATGGCGCTTTAAGTCGCGGCGGGGTACCGCGTAAGTCAAACCCTTAATTTCATTGAATATCTCTTAATTTACCCGCATTTCCGACCAACTTGCCTCGATACGATAAAATTTTTGTTGCAAATCTAGTTACCATGAGTTCGTTATTTTAACTATTTGGTTATTGCTAACTTAGCGGTACCCTCCGCCTCGAGATTAGCATAGAGATTACTCATGTAGTAGACATACGGTGTCGCCATCTGCACTGTGTTTGAGAGTTTTTTTTTTGTCTTCCCGCTTTTGCCTGACAACCCCAGCGAACTTCATTAACTCTGGTAAGAGTATTATTGTTCTGTGTTCATTAAACACATTCAGTGCTTCGCCATAACGCACACTTTCCATTAAATTTGTAATTTTGGGTCGTGCATCGGTTCGATCAAACCATGTATACGTTCTCGACCAGTGGAAGAGAATTATATAACTATTGCCAATAAATTCAAAAAGCTAGAGCGTAAAAACATGCGTGCACGACATGAATCAGCAGGGAAGCGGTCATCATCATCATCGTCAGACTTATCGTCGCGGGCTTCGTCAAGTTTGAATTCTAAATCATCGGGTTCATGTTCAAGGTCAAGATCAACAAGGCGTGGTGAGGCGGCGCCACCGCAGCGCGAGCGTCTATGCATTGAAGGTAAAAATTTTCAACTACCCACATGTACAAAAATATTATTATAATATTGTGGTTAACCTGACGGTTATCACTTATTGACGCTCTACGAACATTATTCCCATGTATATACTAACTAGTGCAGCGAGCAATCAATGGGATTGTCACTTCGCTAAAACGTGATTATTGAACCAAGGCAAAACATGACAAGTGCAATGCGGGCATTTTTTGGGAATGTCACTTTGCGATTATTATATAGTCCTGTGAGCAGTCTGTGGGACTGTTACTTTGCTATTTTACTACTTATCCTGAAACAAGTCATATCAGGACGACTGCAATGCAGGCATTTTTTGGGAATGTCACCCTGCGATTATTATATAGTACTGCGAGCAGTCTACAATCATCATCATTCATTATTATATAGTACTTTACTATTATACTACATATCCTGAAACAAGTCATATCATGACGAGTGCAATGCGGGCATTTTTTGGGAATGTCATTTTACGATTATTATATAGTACTGCGAGCAGTCTGTGGGACTGTTACTTTACTATTATACTACTTATCCTGAAACAAGTCATATCATGACGAGTGCAATGCGGGCATTTTTTGGGAATGTCACTTTGCGATTATTATAATTATAGTACTGCGAGCAGTCGGTGGGACTGTTACTTTACTATTATACTACTTATCCTGAAATAAGTCATATCATGACGAGTGCAATGCGGGCATTTTTTGGGAATGTCACTTTGCGATTATTATAATTATAGTACTGCGAGCAGTCGGTGGGACTGTTACTTTACTATTATACTACTTATCCTGAAACAAGTCATAATCATGACGAGTGCAATGCGGGCATTTTTTGGGAATGTCTCTTTGCAACTATTATATAGTACTTAGGTACTGCGAGCAGTCTGTGGGACTGTTACTTTACTATTATACTACTTATCCTGAAACAAGTCATATCATGACGAGTGCAATGCGGGCATTTTTTTTTTTGGGAATGTCACTTTGCAATTATTATATAGTACATAGGTACTGCGAGCAGTCTATGGGACTGTTACTTAAGGCGAGGTTTTCCTACCGCATACTATTTTGAAGGGGGTGAAGCAGAGGAAGTGACGGCTGCGTAAAGGGGAGCGCCCCGCAATGGCATAGAATAGGTAAGCGCTGCAAGCGTTGTACAGCGCGCTGTACTCAGCGTAAAAGCGGCATGCAGCGGCGCGCGGGCGCTGGGCGCTGCGTCAAGCTATATTTTGTAGCAACGAAAAACAAATTTATTTGTTGCATTTTAATGTATTGACCAACACTATTTTGGGTTATAATTACGTTAATAATGTGTCGTTCTTTTCTTAGACTAGGTCTTTTCTTATTACTAAACGTGCTCGCTAATAAATAAATAATAAATAAATAATAAATAAATAATAAATAAATAATACATAAATAATAAATAAATAATAAATAAATAATAAATAAATAATAAATAAATAATAAATAAATAATAAATAAATAATAAATAAATAATAAATAAATAATAAATAAAGAATAAACAAATAATAAATAAATAATAAACAAATAATAAATAAAGAATAAACAAATAATAAATAAATAATAAATAAAGAATTAATAAATAAATGTCAACGCTACAATATTTTATAGGTGCTATACCTAGTTATAATTACACCTAGGTACATATAATTAGGTAGGTAGGTAGGTATATAAACTTACTTTTTAATTTTGCCTTTATTCAGATAAATTTGAAATAATGTGTAGGTAAAAAGGGAACACACAACCACAACACACATCAAAGGAAAGGTAGGTACAGACCAGCGTATCAAGCTACAACAATGTCAAATTACTTTGATAGATTTTCAACGTTATTACAAAAGAATAAGGTTCATATTCAATTGGGAAAATTTGACACATTGGTATGGGTTGATGTATAACTGGCGTCTGTACCTACCGTTCTAGTTGGTTCCTCGTGACAAAAAGTACAAAGACGGAACAGGTTAGGATTTTATTTCATAGTAGTATACCTACCTACTTAGCGAATGAACAGAAAATTGAATTTATAAGAAATAAGTAAGTAGGTACTTACTTGCAAAATTGCCTATGAGATTTTATGCTGGCACTTCACATGGCCTATTTGTGCAAATATTTGCCTTATTTGTTGAGAAACAAGCACATCACTTGTTGCATGGCACGTCACTGGGGTATAGACCAATATGTTATCTGTGCTAATGGTGCTTCCTTCTTGTCCTCTGACCGGCGACTTTTGTAAATTGTGATTAATAGTTCATGCTACAAATAAATGTAGGAATGTAATCTTTCCATTAATAAGCAGTGTTTTTTAATCAACCACCTATCCAAACTTAACATGGTAGCAGAGCGTGGTTGATTGTGAAGATAAAATTGGGTTGCGATCCACGTCTAATAAAAGTGAAGTAAAATGGCCGGCGCTGCGGTGTCTAATTTGCCGTGTTTAGATGAGAAATCGAATTTTAGTACATGGAAATTCCGATTGAAATTAATTTTGCAAGAAAAGCAAGTAGAATACGTGTTATGGGAAGCCGAAATTACAGCAGATAAGTCCAAGAAAGACGATGCTAAAGCGAAGTCGCTTATAGCACAAAGCGTGTCCGATAAATATATAGAGATAATAAAGAATGGCAGAACTGCTAAAGAAATGATGGGCCTGCTCGAAAATATATTTGAAAGAAAGAGTGTTTTTAATAGATTTCACCTAAAACGGAAATTAATCTCTTTAAAATGCAATGAGCCGCTGCAACAATATTTAATAAAGTTCAGCTCAATAATCAGCGACTTGGAGGCCATCGACGTTAAAGTAGATGAAGAAGACCAAATTTGCTACTTACTATCATCACTGCCGAAAGAATATGACCCCGTTATTACATCAATAGAAACAATGGCCTCAGAAAAGAAGTTGAGTTTTGATTTTGTCAAGGCCAGGCTGTTAGATGCCGAAACTAAGATCAGCACCGATACAGTGAACCAGGAGAACGCATTTGTGATATCCTGTTACACATGCGGGAAACCAGGGCACAAGTCTTATGAGTGTAGTACTGGTAATAAGGAACAAGGTAAATTCAGAGGAGGACGGAGCCAAGGTCAAGGTCGAGGTTATGGTCAAAATCGCAGAGGAAGAGGCAGATTTCAGGGACGAGTATCCCGAGGCCGAGGCTTCTCGGGACAGAGTGCTACTTCATTAGTGAGTGAATCGGAGATCGGTTTTATAGCCAGTGAAAGCGTTTTAAGTGCTAAAAGTGTGGACAAAGACTATGATATCACCTTTATTGTGGACTCAGGATGCACACAACATCTTGTAAGTGAAAAATTTGAAAAATACATGACAGACATTCAAATACTAGATAAAAGTGTAAAAATATTAGTAGCAAACGGCCAGTATATACATGCTAATAAAAAAGGTAATTTAAAAATAAAATATCAAAACTTAAAAATAAATGTTGCTGCTTTAATTGTAGAAAACATAACTTACAACTTACTTTCAGTCAAAAAGATAACTGAGGCCGGATTTGATGTAAAATTTGATAAATATAAGGTTATTATTACAGGAAATAATACATTTATTACTGGTAATTCTGAAGGAAAATTGTACAAATTAAATGCTAATGTATGTCATGAAGTGTGTAATATTAGTACAGGTAAAAACCAATGTGATGATGCTCTTTGGCACAAACGTCTGGGCCATTTAAATAGAAAATGTTTAGGTATTATGCACTTACCAATAAGTAATAAAGCTTGCAGTCCATGTATGGAGGGAAAGGCGACCAGAGGACCATTTAAGCAGATACCAAGACCAAGATCCAAGAGAGTAGCAGAAATGTTGCACACAGACATAGCGGGACCTGTCAAACAGTGTGGACTAAATGGTGAGAAATATTTCATGACAGTATTAGATGATTATTCCCATTTCTGTGTGGTGTTCCCTTTAGTAAACAAATCCGAAGCAACAGAAAAATTGATTGACTATATAAGAAGGTTAGAAAATGAAACTGGTAGTACAGTTCAGCGAATCAGGTGTGACAATGGCG
Organism: Charanyca ferruginea; assembly: GCA_947361185.1. NCBI lineage: Eukaryota > Metazoa > Arthropoda > Insecta > Lepidoptera > Noctuidae > Charanyca > Charanyca ferruginea. Next base: position 17,440,304 of record OX376070.1, on the reverse strand, counting down.
GGGAATATACGGCCAACAAATTAAAAGATTTTTGTAAGAAAAAAGGAATAAGTGTAGAATATACCTTACCCTACACAAAACAGTCCAACGGAGTAGCGGAAAGATTAAATCGTAGCTTGTGTGATAAGGTAAGAACTCTATTTGCAGAGACTAATTTGCCAAAAACTTTATGGTGTGAAGCTATTCAATGTGCTGCCTATCAGCTGAACAGGTCACCTTCTTCAGCAATAAATTATAAAACACCCTGTTTTATGAAAAATGGCACCTGTGACCTATCAAGACTGAGAGTTTTTGGGGCAAAGGCGTGGGCCACTATTATACCTAAAGTAGACAAACTGGATAAAAGAGGAAAAGAGACAAGAATGGTTGGCTATAATACAGTAGGATACAGATTGTGGAATCCAGAAGAAAATTCAATAATAATATCAAGAGATGTGAGATTCGATGAAAGTGATACAGTATATAAAAATGAAGAAAACAAGGAAAGAAGATATATTCAAGAAGAAGATGAAAATCAAGAAGATAAAATAGAGATGAGACAAGAAGAGAAACAAGAAACTAACCATGTGCAAGGAAAAGGAAATGAACATGCAACTAATGAGGAAAATTTGAATGAAGATGCAACAAGAGAAGAGAAAACTACAAGATCAGGAAGAATAGTAAAACCACCTGCGCATCTTGATGAGTATGAGACAAATATAGTTATTTGCCTGAGCGCAAATACACCTAGCTCCTATGAGGAGGCAATAAGTCATACAGAATGGAAAGAGGCTATCAATAAAGAGTTACAAGCACTTGAAAAGCTAGAGACCTGGGAAGAAAAAGAATTACCTAAAGGAAAGAAAGCAATTGATACCAAATGGATTTTTAAAGAAAAAGATGAAGGAACTAAAAAGGCAAGGCTAGTGGTGAGAGGATTCCAACAGCAGAAAGGAGATATTTTTGATAACAATTATGCACCTGTTGCAAGACACTCTACAGTGAGAATGTTCCTTTCAAAAGCAATCCAAGAAGACTTAATGATTACTCAACTTGATATACCTACAGCATTTTTGAACGGAAAACTAAAGACAGATGTATACATTAAAGTTCCTCAAGGATTAAAATCGAAGTATGCAAATACAGTGTTAAAACTAAGAAGAGCATTGTATGGATTGACTGAATCACCAAAGTGTTGGAATGAGACAATAGACAATTTTGCTAAGAAAAATGGATTTCAGCGATCAGATTATGACTACTGTATGTACTACAAAACTGACACATGGATGCTAATTTATGTGGACGATATTTTAATAATTGGAAATGGACAAGATACCATAAATGCACTGAAGACTGAATTTAATGCTAAATATTTAGGCGAAGTAAGAAAATTTCTTGGCATGGAAATTGAACGAACTAACAACACCTTGATAATAAAACAAGAATGTATGATAGAAAAGATACTTAAAAGATTTAATATGATTGACTGCAAAGGAATAAAGACACCAATGGAAATACAATATAATATACAAGTTAATGAAGATGATGAAATACTGGATGTGTCTTACCGCGAATTAATAGGATGTTTAATATACCTGACAGTAACATCACGACCGGATTTGACATTTGTTGTATCATATCTCAGTAGATATCTGGATAAGCCAAATGAGAGTCTATGGAAGGCTGGAAAAAGAGTGCTGCGCTATCTTAAGGAGACTAAGAACAAAGGGCTTGTTTTTAGAAAAATGGAAGATACAAACTTATATGGATACTCAGATTCAGACTGGGCTGGTGATAGAAGTGACAGAAAGAGCGTAAGTGGAGGCATAATCCTACATGGAATAAATCCCATAGCCTGGTTCTCGAAGAAACAGTCATGTGTTGCTTTGTCGACAGCAGAATCCGAATACATAGCCGCTGCCGCCACCGCACAAGAGTTGGTTAACCTTAAGGGCCTAAGCAATCATTTTAACAACAACTGTAAAGCTCTATTACTTATTGATAATATAGGTGCCATCTCTATGTCCAAAAGTTACGAAAATTCAAAACGAACTAAACACATAGATATTCGTGCCCATTTCCTGAAAGACCTTGTGGAAAGAAGCATCATTTCAATAGAATATGTCAATTCGAATAACAATTTAGCTGATTTCTTAACTAAAAGTCTGTGTAAAGAAAAGTTTGTGAACATTGTTAACCAATTCATGAGTTAATTTCTATTTTATTTAATTAAGGGACTTAAAGGTGACTAGATGTTTTTAAGAGTCACAAAATTTTGATTTTATTTTAAGACATAAGTCATTATAAAAATCTTGCAAGTCTAAAATAAAGAACTAAAATAGTACTTTGTTGTATGTACCTAACTTAAGTTTATTTTTCTTATTTAAATGTGCTCTTGTTTCATAGACAAATTTAATATGTTGTTTAGAGTTAAATTTGAGGAGGAGTGTTGAGAAACAAGCACATCACTTGTTGCATGGCACGTCACTGGGGTATAGACCAATATGTTATCTGTGCTAATGGTGCTTCCTTCTTGTCCTCTGACCGGCGACTTTTGTAAATTGTGATTAATAGTTCATGCTACAAATAAATGTAGGAATGTAATCTTTCCATTAATAAGCAGTGTTTTTTAATCAACCACCTATCCAAACTTAACATTATTTGGATAATACAAAATCGACTTTATTGCAATAACTATAGGGTACATTTCATTGCATTGGAAAATTGCCTATGAGATTTTATGCTGGCACTTCACATGGCGTATTTGTGCAAATATTCGCCTTATTTGGATAATACAAAATTGACTTTATCGCAATAATGATAGGGTACATTTCATTGCATTGCAAAATTGCCTATGAGATTTTATGCTGGCACTTCACATGGCGTATTTGTGCAAATATTCGCCTTATTTGGATAATACAAAATCGACTTTATTGCAATAACTATAGGGTACATTTCACTGCATTGCAAAATTGCCTATGAGATTTTATGTAGGCACTTCACATGGCGTATTTGTACAAATATTCGCCTTATTTGGATAATACAAAATTTACCTTACAGTAATTGAAATAAAGTCAATTTTCTATTATCCAAATAAGGCGAATATTTGCACAAATACGCCATGTCAAGTTTCAGCATAAAATCTCATAGGCAATTTTGCAAGTAAGTACCTATTTACTTATTTATTATAAATTCAATTTTCTGTTCATTCGCTAAGTAGGTAGGTATACTACTATGGCATAAAATCCTATCCTGTTCCGTCTTTATACTTTTTGTTACGAGGAACCTACTAGAACGGTAGGTACAGACGCCAGTACATCAACCCATACCAAACTGTCAAATTTTCCCAATTGAATATGAACCTTATTCTTTTGTAATAACGTTGAAAATCTGTCAAAATAATTTGACATTGTTGTAGCTTGATATGCATGCCGCTGTACCTACCTTTCCTTTGATTTGTGTTGTGATTGTGTGTTCCCTTTATACCTACACATTATATCAAATTTATCTGAATAAAGGCAAAATTTGAAAGTAAATTTATATACCTACCTATCTACCTAATTATATGTACCTACCTAGGTGTAATTATAACTAGATACAGCACCTACAAAATATTGTAGCGTTGACATTTATTTATTTATTATATATTTTATTTATTATTTATTATTTATTATTTATTATTTTTATTATATTTAATTATTATATACTTATTATTTATTTATTTATTATTTTTTATTAGTTATTTATAATTGTTTTATTATTTATTTATAATTTATTTATTTATTATTCATTTATTACTTATTTATTATTTATTTATTGCTAATATTATAATTATATATACCTATGGGAAATGTTAGTAATCTAATTATGTATTATAAAAGTAAAGCGAGTAGGCAGGCACTTACCTACCATTTTTGTAACATATAAATCGGTATTCCTTTAATTTTAATTTTATAAATCTTCTTCCATTTATTTTATTGCCCATTTTAATAATTACCTAATCACGGGGACGAACTTAGACTAAAATATTATACGTATTATTTTTGTACAAAATCGATACAACCTTCCGCTCCGGTGTCTCGACGGGTACTGGTTGACGGTCGGGGCGACGGGGCCGTCGGAGGGAACGCGACCACCCGTTAGATTAAGGATTTACGTAGGTTATTATTAATTTGTGGGAAAATTATAACTTAAAAGAAAAAAGTTTTTTTCCGAGATTTTAAATAATAACAAGCTACTTCTATTGGTATAACTTTCATATCATTTAGTGATGAGATCTCGGAGTAGTCGATGTTTTAAGTTTTAAATTAGGGTTGCCTTTATATATTTTTTCTAATGAGTAAATTGTTATTAATCATGTTTCTGTCTTTCCGAAAGATAATATGTTATATTTATATAGAAAATGTTATATTTTGATAAAATACCAATTTCATAATTCTAGGTTGATCTTAAAAATAAATACAGCTGTTCAAAAATTAACAAAAATTGCTAAAATTCGGAATACCTCGCCTTAACTATTAAACTACTTAGGTACCTTAAACGAAAACAGGGTATTGAGGTCAGCTTATGGGGCTGTCACTTTACCTAAATAAATACCCAAACATGGTTTAATATCCATTTCAGACATGCTTTTAACAGCGGCACGCGTCAATGCGCAGCCATCGACAAGTACCGCTGACCTCAGCCATCAACCAGTGCTGTAGAGCCACTGCCGGTGCCTACGACGCATGTTGTGTTGAGTTGAGGCGTCACCTGCAGCATTGGAACTAGATGGATGGATGGATTGGATTAGATGTCGAACTGCTGGAAATTCTAGAGGAAGACCCCTTTCAGACTAAGGCGTACGGTAAGAACATCCAATGTGATCTTGAAATACGCCTGCAGCACATATTTACTACAGGCTTATCTAAGGAAGAGCGCATGGACTTGTACAAATCACTTGCCTCCAGCAAATTGCTCTTTACTTGAACCCCGCGTTCTCAACGCTGAGGTTAAGGCTGCAATCTCAGAGACTGTCTACAAAAGAGACAAAGTCATCGAACTCAAACTACTTATGGACGCTACCAATCTGTTGTGTGACATCAGATTCCGTCTCACGCAGGAGTTTGGTGCTGTTATGAGTTAAAAGTTCAGCTGCAAGGAACAAAAATAGACAAAATCCTTTTCAGAGAAGGTCTGTTGTAAGCATTAAGGGCAGAAAATGCTATCACAAAGTTAGGAGCTGACCTAAAATTCATCCAGTATCCACCGAGCAAAAACCCGGTGAAGAATAAAAATAAACCACACCAGAGAAATTTTAACTGGCGTGGTCCTCCCCTGAGCCAATCAGAGGACGGAGGAGCCTGCATATCAATGATCACTTTTGACGAGTGAGAAAAACGTCCTATCATGGATTGATGGTTATCAAATTCCATTTTCAACACCTATGAACCAGACCATTATTCCTACAAAAAGATTATTCTCCATCTCTGAGAAAGCAATGAGGAGCCATCGCAGAATGTAAACCCTGCGCTGAGCAATAATAATTCATCATCATCTGCCTAGCCTTTTCCCAATTATGCTGGAGTCGGCTATCAGTCTAACCGGATGCAGCTGAAAACCAGTGTTTTACATGGAGCAACAGCCTATCGGACCCCCAGAACCCAGTAACACGATACCTCTTGATAAGACTAGTTGTCAGATTTTTCTGACTTCTGACTACTCTTAACGACTGCCAAAGATCTACAAATGACAGCCGGGACCCACGGCTTAACGTGCTTTCCGAGGGAACTCGGTGTAAAGTGGATGGTCACCCATCCAATGACTGACCGCGGCAAGCGTAGCTTAACCTTTGATCGTTCGATCTGTACGGCTTTTACTTAGCCACGAGCTCCTGCGCTGGGCAATTCTTGTCCCCTATATTTTTCGTTCCCAAATTGAACGACAAATCTAGGTTTTTAATAAATCTAAAGGCACTAAATAAGTTTATTGAAACATCACAATACATGTCAAACTTGAAGATTTACGTACGGTGATAAAGCTGATTTCTAAGGATTGCTTTATGAGTACAATTGATCTAAAAGACGCATATTTTTCATCAGAATTCATCATAATTTTAAAAAGTACCTGCGCTTTCAACTCGAAAATAGGCTGTAGGTATGGATTTAATAATGTCAACTATGACAAATTTATGAGTATACGTATTGCACAGTCTATCATGCCCAGACCTCAAATGGTGGGCACAAGCTATGAAAAGTTCATACAATAAAATATAAACAAGTACCTAACTTTCGTTTAGATAGGTACCTATATATAGTGATTCCTCAACTAAGGGATGGGGAGCAGCCTGTGGGGATCAACGTGCGAGCGGGATGTGGACATGTAGTAAAAAGTGCTTAGAAATTATTTAGAAATCTTAGCTACCTACAGGTAATCATATCGCAGATGGAGAATCGCGACGTGTCCATCCGGATATAGAGTGGGAGTTGTCACATACCTACCGCATTTCAAAAGGTCGTACGAAATTATGGTGTTCCACAAACAGACCTATTTGCCACTAGAATAAATAAAAAAAATAAAAAACAATAATAAAAATGCTCGAAATACGCGTCCTGGGATAGAGACCCTGATGCGTATGTTACGTTAATCGCTATAATGTTATGCGAAAATATAATTAGGAGAAACAACAGTATGCTAAGTAATATTTGGTCTTAAAATTGTATGCAAATGGATAAGGAACCTGTACTTAGAGTTAATAAAAATAATTTTCAAGTTTTTAGTTTTCATTTCGTTAGGTAATTCATATTCCTCATTCCCTTTCAATATAGTATGCATTATTCTACTAGTCAGGCCCTTTCATTTGATACCCATATTGAGGGACTTGTGAAAAAAAAATGTAATTCGCCATTTTGTGGTCCGGTCATCTTGGATTTGAAATTTATCATAGTACCTATAAAGTATTCTACTAGTGAAGCCCTTTCATTTGATACCCATATTCAAGGAGTTGTGAAAAAACATGCGATTATCCATTTTGTAGCGGCGGCCATCTTCGACCGATTTTCATCAAACATAGCTAAGAACACTCCCGACTAATTCATCTTTCAAACAAAAAAAAACAAAATCAAAATCGTTTCATCCGTTCCGGAGCTACGATGCTACAGACAGACAGACCACACACACAGACACGTCAAACTTACAACACCCCGTCGTTTTTACGTCGGGGGTTAAAAACAGAGATTGAAAGTCCTCTAAAGACGGAAGAAACGAAAACGACTTCTCGGTTTTTGTTGTTTATTTCAAAAAGCGCTGAATACATTTCTGTTTGTTATACTTAAACCTTCCCCAGAATGTAACAAACACTTTTCTGAAAACCGCATCAAAATCGGTTCAGCCAAACGGAAGATAATCGCGGCCAAACATACATACATACAACCATACGGGTCGAACTGAGAACCTCCTTTTTTTTGAAGTCTCATAGAGATAGATAAAAGGCTCATAGAAGCAGGAATTCAAAACACTTTATTTCAAAGATAAGTTAAAAACAATTTTAATTAAACTTATTTCATAATTTTGTTAAATAAATCTATGATAGTACTAAATATGGACGTATATTAATATAAACAGAATAAAAGTAGTTTAAAGATTAGGTAACATTTCAAATTTGGTACAATTACAGTGAAACGAAATACGTTCCGTTTATTGTTCATCCCTGCTTCTGTTAGGTTTTTAGCATTGACACTGTAATTTTAAATTGGAATTAAATGTACAACTAAATGCAAGCCACATAATTTTTGAAAATAAATTATGAAAATGGTTACGAATACGCGCGATAGCTACTGTAAAAATAGATTATAATAAATTCGGTGTCTATCGTAACTTTACATTGTTTATTTTTTTTTTGTTACAAAGTGTGCATCGAAAAGAACCTTTTATAACTTCTGTCTAATACTATTGTAATTGTAAATGGAGTATAGTGTGTTCTATTATATGTGTTGTGTTGACTCAAATGTCGTGACATATAAAAGGACTGATAGGTAATTTTTCTTTTCGTAATTCCACATAAACACACATAACATTGAATACAATCATGTGCTAACAGTTCAACACGCTAGACTTGGGTAGCTCGTGAGTAGCGTTGCCATCCGTCCGGATAAAGCCGGACAGTGTTAGGCTTTTTGACCTCTTGTCCGGCCAAATTTAGCTGCGTCCGGCCCGTCCGGGTTTTGTCAGGCTTTTTTTATACAATCGTTCAATTCAATCACTTCAGTCAGTAGCAAACGAGCGAGCGAGACGAGATTTGCTGACTCGCAACTAAACGCTTCTTATGATGTTTTTTTTATTATTATTTTGTCAAAAATCCCTTTTTTTGCGTCCGGCTTTGGAATTCAAAAGACCGACTTTTAAATGTGTTTTATTCAATATTTCAATATTCTTGATGTCCGGCTTTGGGACCCAAAAGTCCGGCTTTTTTGACGGGTGAGTCCGGCTTTTTGATTTTTAGAAATGGCAACGCTACTCGTGAGTCGTGAGCTAGTGATAGAAAAGAGTTAGCTCCACAGATATAGATAGTCCTAGATAACGCAATTAACACGATCTGTATGAAAATAAAAGCGTGCCATTTTTTGACTACCTATTATGACGTCACAAGCACTATTTAGTGATGGGAAAATCAAATCGATTCAAAGACGCCGCCGCGTACGGCGCCTCCCTCGCCCCACCTCCCGCCTTGCATCAGGTGTTTTGATCGAATTCTTTTAGTTTCTTTCTATCACTCAAAGATTTGCTGGGTGAAAACTCAATTTTGAAGGAAGTTCGCCTTTGTATATACCATTTCTCAATTACTATACGAATACTACTTATTGAGTAATTGTGTACAGTAAAGCATTATTAAGAATCGTTAAAATCGATTTATGAATCGATTTTATGACAGAGTAATGAGATAGACAGTAGGTAATGAGATATACAGAGGAATGAGATAAACAGAGGAAAATAAAATTCCTGTGGGCTAACTCACGTGACTAAAAAAGTGCTGGTGCAGTGCAGTTAAGTTTCGATCAAAACAACGCTTTTCGTATTCTCTACCGCTGTTATATAGACACGCTCGCGTCACGCGAGTGCAATAACGGCATTCTACTGTTGCGCATCTTCGGTGCGTGCTTGGGAACGCATCACGATCGGTATTCTACTATTCGTTAGACGTCTCAAAGTGACAAAATACACTAAAATCTGTACTGGGGTATTATTTTAATATTATAATAACGTCATATTCATTGAAATGTAATCGATCGATATTTTTTCTCATGTGGGTACACCATAAGTAAGTTTGGTAGAGTTTGGTTGTCGTACAGTTGACGTGCAGTTCACGCACTGCTAACGCGTAGTTTAAAAATTACAAGAATACGGTTTATCACTCAAAATTGATCTTAACTTCAACTGCATTACAACTTCATCGGCACGTCATAAAATTACGTGAATTAGCCCTCTGATCTTATTATAAGGCAGTTAGGAATACATATTTTTTACAAAATTGTTAGTATTTCCCTAATTATTTCTTGTAATATGCTGCTTTTGTTAATATATATTTTATTCCCTGATAGCTACAACCTGGGAGTCTTTAAGTCAAGAGTGAATTGGTTACTTCTAGGCAAGCATGCTCCATCTTAGACCGCATCATCGCTTACCATCAGGTGAGATAGTGGTCAAACGTATGCCTATCAATAGATAAAAAAAATATTCGTTGCTTTTTTCCTTACACAATAAAGCTTGCTTCCTCAAAATGTATTGAACAAATAGTGCTATGCTTTGTTGGGAACCAATCTTTGTTTCCCTTCGCCTCAATCCATTTTGGTTTTAAATTAGGTTCACGTGGAAAACTAAAAAAATCACGAAACGTTACGATTATTTATTAAAATCGTCTACATAATAAGTACCTACTTATATAATACAAAATCATTCTCTGTTTCCGAAATCGATTCTTGTGGATCGATTTGTGTTGCATATGATAATGCCTAATGCCTGTATGATGTTTAATGCCTAAGGCAATAAGTCTGCCTTTGTACCTTTGTGCATGAAGTATAAATAAATAAATATGATGAACAGCACTTATCGCTAAAATGGACAGAAAAATTATAAAAGTCCCTGTACTACAAAACCAAAGCGACATACGATAGTATCGCTTATTTTGATATTCATCACTTGTTAAAACAAAACGTCTTATCAACAGCTCCAAGTAAAAGCCGCAATGTAATACGAATGTTTTGTTTTTCTCAAATTTATTATTACCGGGTATTACTGAGGGTGTTAGATTAAAAATAATTGTTTTTTAAATTAATTACGCATTATATTAATCACAAAATGACTTACCGATGGAAGGAAACGTTTACTTTATTTTTTCTCCCCGCATTTGTACAGTTTTTACAATTTACAACAGCACAATTAACCATTTTAATATTTTTAACTAACGTCCGACTAGCGCTATACTCCGATGCAGACTGGGCGCGAAAGTGGCCACTTACGATTTTTCTACGTGATCTAGGCGCGCGAAGTAGTTGCTCTTGCGTTATCTAGGTCTATCTATTCTGGTTAGCTCTTTTCGTTTAACGTCGCTCTAATTCATTCACTCGCTTGCTAAATAGCTCAGTAGCTCTCGGCTAGGGACACGGTATCGAACAGAAAGTATCGATACTGTACTCATGAGTAGTATTGAAAAAAAAGTATCGTACTCGTAAAAGTATCGAAACAAAAGTATCGATACTTCAAAGTATCAATCCTTTTTTGAGCCTAAACTACTTTTCCGTGCAAAACTACACGTCAGTTTAGTTTCAATAGAACCAATACATGAGAAAATGGTATAAACATTCCGATATCATATTGGTTATAGTTTTTTTTTATTACAGGATGAGTTTTGCGATAGCTCTCATCCGATCACGCCACATTCATATCCATCAATCGTAAATCTAGCTTAAAAATCGTGGCGTAAAGAATCATTTACTCATAACTTTTAATAATAATCAAATAAAGGTATCAAGATCGATTACACTAATTTGAGCAATCGATTATTTAACATCAAATTAAATGACCACCACAAAATTATCACACAGTCCTAGTTAGGTACAGTTAGACATTCTATCTATCGCAGCAGAACTTATCCATCCTACCCTCTAATAAAGTAAAGACTATAGTAATACCTAATTTAGGTTAGATTTACGTATTCGGTATTCCCTGAGGTTTTTTATGATTTTAAAACAAATCTTTCATTTAACTTCCTTGGCACTCATCTTGATAAAATACTGCCAAAGTTCACTTTTACTTGGCGGCATTTTAGATTTCTCTTGAATAACAATTATAGTCAAGTACAATATTAACAATAAACCCCACGCAATATTACAGTGGAAAACCATGACATGGCGTGGTTGTGCAAATGTTCGCCTTATTTGGATAATACAAAGTCGACTTAATTGCAATAATAATAGAGTATATTTTGTATTATTCAAATAAGGCGAATATTTGCACAAAATACGCCATGTGAAGGGCGAATAATATGAGCATGAGCCGTAAAGTCAAGTTTTAAGTGTATCAAGTGTATGCACGTAATTGTCTATTGGCCACAATGGGCAATGCTGGCTGGCAATGGCCTGCTTTACAGGTATCGTATCGAAACAGTTTAAGGAAATGTCCTAAACCTGTTTCGATACGATACCTGTAAAAAAGTACTCGAATGAGTAAAAGTATCGAATGTAAAGTATCGAGTACAAAAATATCGGTATCGAAAGGTGATGTACTCGATACTACAAAGTATCGATACTTTTTTCGTGTCCCTACTCTCGGCACTTCGGCAGCCGTACGACGTCACCGACCGAACGGCTCTTCGGCTTGCTTCGGAATACTTCGAATGAATTCGGATCGCAATGATATTACATTAAACAGATATGTTATGAGCGCCCAATTTTGAAGATTCAAAAACGTCCTAATTGGGACGTATTGCCTTAAGTCTGCGTCACGCATGGCGACGAGTGGTACGCTTTGTTAAAACAGCTAAAAAAATAAAAAAATGCTATTTTGTGTATTTAGAAAGTGTACCAATTATGATACCAAATTTAATAAAGCACAAGGGATCTCATACCACATGTAACTACGCAATATACATCGATTTATTTATATATTTCAATTATTTTCCTAATATTCTTATATTTGGAGGTTAGAAAAAAGAAAGAAATGGAAATACATTGTTTCACGTGAGTAAGACAAGGACGCGTTCACTCCGGACATAGAATAAAAGTACAGTTATGATATCGTAGGCAGTAAAGTCATTGTTTACCCACAGTTCTGTTTTTTTTTTTCTAACCATGTAATATTTAATCATTTTGTTTAATACAATCATTTATATACCTAATTACAAATTAAACAATATGACAACAGATATTTATTATCCTTTCTTCGTTAAGGTTATCCAATGAGATCTGGCTTCAAGAATCGATCGCATTTGTTCGTAAACAAAGAAATGAATTTTATTACAAAATAAATATTTTATACTCTCATTATTATATATATATTCTATTCATCATCATCTGCGTCATCAACTGCTTACCCCCTATCCGAAGAAATGACATGAATGAATGAATGAAATTGTGTCATATCCTACATATTTGCTTTTTTTGTGAACCTAATTCTTAATGTAGACTACATTAACAATAAGGATAAGGAAATGTAAAGAACTTTTATTGTTGGCAAATAAACAACACTATTATTATTACGTACTTGCGGATTACAAATCACTAAAAGGAATTCAAATACAGTTTTTATTATTTAAACAGAAACGACAAGTTCTGCAGTCATTAGGACTAATGTTTAGTTATCAACAACAACAATTAATAAGCAGTAAGATGCTACATATTGCATTCTTGTACATGACTTTTATTGAGTGGGGCAAAGTTCTAATAGAGTTTCTGGCATTGTCCTTTTAATGCGTGGGACGCTGTCTGTACTAAGAACTAAGTAAGTACCTACCCACCTATTAATTGCCTAAAAATGTACATATGTGTACCTTCGGTCCTTCGGTCCAGTAGACTTTTCATAATTGGTAGCTTGTTTGGGATTTCGTTCATTATCCATGACAGATGTATGATTTTCGAAAAGCATTTGTAAACGACCTCCCAAGTACAGTATTTTAATATTTAAGTCCGTCGTAGATAGGCGTAAATAAGGTCAATTAACAATACTTTATCACGATTTGTGTGACACTAGGGTACTGGAATAATCTATAATCATATTGAAATCATGCTTAAGTATAGTCAGTAACAAAAATCCATTTCAATAAATATTTAATATTAGCTTTTGCCCGCGACTTCGTTCGCGTGAATGTCGGTTATCGCGGATGCAGACAAAATTTCGGATTAAAAATTAGCCTATGTCCTTCCCCAGAGTACTACTATCTTCATACCAAATTTCATCAAAATTGGTTCAGCCGTTTCATCTTGAAAGCATAACAGACAGAGTTACTTTCACATTTATAATATTAGTATGGATTTAAGATGTTTATTAAAAGTTTCAATGTGTGTAGTTCAACCGCGCCTTCGCCTTAGGCTAGTAAAAGGTTTAAAAAACTTATAACTAAATTATTAAAATTTAGTGACTACTAACTTTATTAAAAAAAAACCGGTCAAGTGCGAGTCGGACTCGCTCACCGACGAGGGTTCCGTCACTGTAATAGATATCTTTACTGAGGTTCCGTACAATTTTTTATGTACCTACATATCCATATTTCCATACTAATATTTATGAGAAAGTAACTCTGTCTGTTACACATCCACAATGAAACGGCTGAACCGATTTTAATGAAATTTGGTATGAAAATAGCTTGAACCCTGGGAAAGCAAATAGGGTACTTTTTAATCCGGGACTTCGTCTGCATTCGCGATAACTAACATTCACACGGACCAAATCGCGGACAAAAGCTCATCATAAATAAAGAACATATTTCGACTTCGAACGCGGATCCTGTTGCTTATGCCAGCGACTACGTTGTCGGCAAAATCGAAGATCTGCTGAAACGTCTGATGTCGAATTCTAAGAGCCCGGGGACGGGAAACCAACGGGATGCGCGAGGCGATTCGAGACGTTCAAAAGGTACAATTTTGAATCATACCTCCGATGGCGGTATATGTGGCGTAGTCAATCTTAGGAGTATACGTAAATGCACTCCGTTAGGTTAAATATTTGGGCGTAACAATCGACCAAAAGCTGACGTGAAACCCTCACATAGACAATGTGTTAAAAAAAGCCAAGATGGCAATTGGTATTAGTGGACGAATGATGGGTAGCAACTGGGGTATTAACCCCATAAACACTCTGTGGACGTACACAGCTATTGTGCGGCCGATCATAACGTACGCATCAGTAGTGTGGCACGATAAAGCACATCAGACCACCACTATAAAGAAACTAGACAGTCTTCAGAGAACTGTCAGTAAAATGGCTGCAGGAGCTATGTCAACAAGTCCGGGAATGGCACTGAACGCCCTGCTTGGACTACCGCCTCTACATTTATATATACACAAGGAGGCGAAAGCAAGCATGTACAGGGCCAAGGTCCGGGGCAGTGGTTGCTGGCTCTCGCAGAAAATGAGGACCTTACAGGACTCAATATTGGAAATGCCAGTTCTCGGCATGACAACTGATGTCATGCTAGTGCGGCATGTATTTGAGAAGCGATATTCCGTGGAAATTCCTTCAAGGGACTACTGGACCAAAAGCCAGCCACCTCAGGTGGCAGGCTGCATGATCTGGTACACGCACGGTTCCAAAATAGGATCCAAAGTAGGTTGTGGGATAAATGGAGTGCGGCCAAGGTTCAGCAAAAGTGTAAACCTGCGACAGTACGCCTCCATTTTCCAAGCAAAGGTGTACGCCATCCTAGAATGTGCGGAAATAAATCTGCAAAGGATTGCCTTTGCAGATTTATTTCCGCACATTTTCACAATTTGACGTATTGACGTCAACCTAACCATACACATTAATTCAGATAGCCAAGCTGCTCTACTAGCGCTGGACTCGAATTTAGTCTCATCGAAACTGGTAGAGGAATGCATGGCTAAACTCAACTCTCTAGGCAATAAGAATAGAGTAGTATTAAGATGGGTGCCTGAATTAATGTGTATGGTTAGGTTGACGTCAATACGTCAAATTGTGAAAATGTGCGGAAATAAATCTGCAAAGGCAATCCTTTGCAGATTTATTTCCGCACATTCTAGGATGGCGTACACCTTTGCTTGGAAAATGGAGGCGTACTGTCGCAGGTTTACACTTTTGCTGAACCTTGGCCGCACTCCATTTATCCCACAACCTACTTTGGATCCTATTTTGGAACCGTGCGTGTACCAGATCATGCAGCCTGCCACCTGAGGTGGCTGGCTTTTGGTCCAGTAGTCCCTTGAAGGAATTTCCACGGAATATCGCTTCTCAAATACATGCCGCACTAGCATGACATCAGTTGTCATGCCGAGAACTGGCATTTCCAATATTGAGTCCTGTAAGGTCCTCATTTTCTGCGAGAGCCAGCAACCACTGCCCCGGACCTTGGCCCTGTACATGCTTGCTTTCGCCTCCTTGTGTATATATAAATGTAGAGGCGGTAGTCCAAGCAGGGCGTTCAGTGCCATTCCCGGACTTGTTGACATAGCTCCTGCAGCCATTTTACTGACAGTTCTCTGAAGACTGTCTAGTTTCTTTATAGTGGTGGTCTGATGTGCTTTATCGTGCCACACTACTGATGCGTACGTTATGATCGGCCGCACAATAGCTGTGTACGTCCACAGAGTGTTTTTGGGGTTAATACCCCAGTTGCTACCCATCATTCGTCCACTAATACCAATTGCCATCTTGGCTTTTTTTAACACATTGTCTATGTGAGGGTTTCACGTCAGCTTTTGGTCGATTGTTACGCCCAAATATTTAACCTAACGGAGTGCATTTACGTATACTCCTAAGATTGACTACGCCACATATACCGCCATCGGAGGTATGATTCAAAATTGTACC
This sequence comes from Charanyca ferruginea, assembly GCA_947361185.1. Taxonomy (NCBI): domain Eukaryota; kingdom Metazoa; phylum Arthropoda; class Insecta; order Lepidoptera; family Noctuidae; genus Charanyca; species Charanyca ferruginea. The sequence goes on along the minus strand of OX376070.1, from coordinate 17,424,311 downwards.
TTTTGAACGTCTCGAATCGCCTCGCGCATCCCGTTGGTTTCCCGTCCCCGGGCTCTTAGAATTCGACATCAGACGTTTCAGCAGATCTTCGATTTTGCCGACAACGTAGTCGCTGGCATAAGCAACAGGATCCGCGTTCGAAGTCGAAATATGTTCTTTATTTATGATGAGCTTTTGTCCGCGATTTGGTCCGTGTGAATGTTAGTTATCGCGAATGCAGACGAAGTCCCGGATTAAAAAGTACCCTATTTGCTTTCCCAGGGTTCAAGCTATTTTCATACCAAATTTCATTAAAATCGGTTCAGCCGTTTCATTGTGGATGTGTAACAGACAGAGTTACTTTCTCATAAATATTAGTATGGAAATATGGATATGTAGGTACATAAAAAATTGTACGGAACCTCAGTAAAGATATCTATTACTGTGACGGAACCCTCGTCGGTGAGCGAGTCCGACTCGCACTTGACCGGTTTTTTTTTAATAAAGTTAGTAGTCACTAAATTTTAATAATTTAGTTATAAGTTTTTTAAACCTTTTACTAGCCTAAGGCGAACGCGCGGTTGAACTACACACATTGAAACTTTTAATAAACATCTTAAATCCATACTAATATTATAAATGTGAAAGTAACTCTGTCTGTTATGCTTTCAAGATGAAACGGCTGAACCAATTTTGATGAAATTTGGTATGAAGATAGTAGTACTCTGGGGAAGGACATAGGCTAATTTTTAATCCGAAATTTTGTCTGCATCCGCGATAACCGACATTCACGCGAACGAAGTCGCGGGCAAAAGCTAATATTAAATATTTATTGAAATGGATTTTTGTTACTGACTATACTTAAGCATGATTTCAATATGATTATAGATTATTCCAGTACCCTAGTGTCACACAAATCGTGATAAAGTATTGTTAATTGACCTTATTTACGCCTATCTACGACGGACTTAAATATTAAAATACTGTACTTGGGAGGTCGTTTACAAATGCTTTTCGAAAATCATACATCTGTCATGGATAATGAACGAAATCCCAAACAAGCTACCAATTATGAAAAGTCTACTGGACCGAAGGACCGAAGGTACACATATGTACATTTTTAGGCAATTAATAGGTGGGTAGGTACTTACTTAGTTCTTAGTACAGACAGCGTCCCACGCATTAAAAGGACAATGCCAGAAACTCTATTAGAACTTTGCCCCACTCAATAAAAGTCATGTACAAGAATGCAATATGTAGCATCTTACTGCTTATTAATTGTTGTTGTTGATAACTAAACATTAGTCCTAATGACTGCAGAACTTGTCGTTTCTGTTTAAATAATAAAAACTGTATTTGAATTCCTTTTAGTGATTTGTAATCCGCAAGTACGTAATAATAATAGTGTTGTTTATTTGCCAACAATAAAAGTTCTTTACATTTCCTTATCCTTATTGTTAATGTAGTCTACATTAAGAATTAGGTTCACAAAAAAAGCAAATATGTAGGATATGACACAAAGGAAGCATTTTGTAATGAACGTGGAAACAAGCCTAGAACGCAGGCAAGTTCTGAAGAAAAACAATTTATTATAATAAGGTTCTTTAATCATTACAATGATTTTATTAATTTACATTTTTTGTAAATGGGTGGGGCAGGATCTGGCATTGTCATTTCTTCGGATAGGGGGTAAGCAGTTGATGACGCAGATGATGATGAATAGAATATATATATAATAATGAGAGTATAAAATATTTATTTTGTAATAAAATTCATTTCTTTGTTTACGAACAAATGCGATCGATTCTTGAAGCCAGATCTCATTGGATAACCTTAACGAAGAAAGGATAATAAATATCTGTTGTCATATTGTTTAATTTGTAATTAGGTATATAAATGATTGTATTAAACAAAATGATTAAATATTACATGGTTAGAAAAAAAAAACAGAACTGTGGGTAAACAATGACTTTACTGCCTACGATATCATAACTGTACTTTTATTCTATGTCCGGAGTGAACGCGTCCTTGTCTTACTCACGTGAAACAATGTATTTCCATTTCTTTCTTTTTTCTAACCTCCAAATATAAGAATATTAGGAAAATAATTGAAATATATAAATAAATCGATGTATATTGCGTAGTTACATGTGGTATGAGATCCCTTGTGCTTTATTAAATTTGGTATCATAATTGGTACACTTTCTAAATACTTTAGAGAATACTTTACTAGAATTTAGTCTCATCGAAACTGGTAGAGGAATGCATGGCTAAACTCAACTCTCTAGGCAATAAGAATAGAGTAGTATTAAGATGGGTGCCTGGGCATGCAGGCATCATTGGCAATGAACGTGCCGATGAGCTTGCAAGGGCGGGGGCGCAAATCACGTAACAGGGTCCGGAGCCCTTCTGTGGTATACCGAAAAGCCTAGCTCAGAGCACCCTGACTAAAGCATGCCTCGAAGCTTCCAGAAAGTTATGGAAGGAGTCTCCGAGCATGTTACACTCGAAAACACTTATCAAAGCCTATGACAGAAGGCTTAGTAACCAAGTCCTAGCACTCAGTAGGAACAACTTGCGCATTGTAGCTAGAGCCACTACAGGACATTGCTGCTTAAACAAGCACAAGTTCCACCTGGGGTTAAGTGCTACGCAAACCTGCAGACGCTGTAATGAGGCTGATGAAACGCCACTTCACCTTCTGGGGGAATGCGGAGCACTAATGCACAAGCGCAACAATCATCTGGGCAAATACCTGTTAAGCCCGGATGAACTACTGGAGATCGCCCCAAAGCAGATCCTGCAGTTCATAACAGCTGCAGGGTTTGGCGGCGATCTCTAACCAACACAAGCGGCGATCACAATAGACCAACTCTGGTCGTAGTGATATCACAGCCGCAAAAAGCAAATAAAAAAAAATAAAAAATGCACTCCGTTCCTTGTCAGCCCAAGGAAGGTCGCCATGCCCTACGGCTATATCTGAGACACATCCGATTCTTCAGATGATATCGACATTCTGTTCAGAGAATGTCGAAGTCGATCAGAATTCAAACGTGCGTTGCGCTCTTCTTCTGTCTCTTCATGCCTGAAGAGACAGAAGAAGAGCGCAACGAACGTTGAAAGATTTGCTGGAGTACGGCAGTACTCCAGCAAATCTTTCTCTCTCACTTTCTAACTGATTATGAATATTTTTTGGTGTGCGTGTTCGGGACAATGTATGATAATCTCGATCAGCAGTTAGTCGTGCATCACGTTCATCACTCGTTTCAAAAGACCTGTTAGTAGATGTGCGAATACGCTGAGAACTCAAGTGTGATTCTGTATTGGTAAACATTTCCGATTCGCGAGACAATGCATGTCGCTCACGATCAGCTGACAGTCGCGCATCACGTTCCCCACTTGTCTCTAGAAATCTAGAAGCAGATGCGTAGATACGCTGAGAACTCAAGCGCAATTCTCTATCCGTGAACGTCTCCGACTCGCGAGACAATGCGTGACCTTCACGATCAGCGGTCAGTCGCGCATCACGTTCCCCACTTGTCTCTAGAGACCTAGAAGTTGATGCGTAGATACGCTTGGAACTTAAGCGCAATTCTCTATCCGTTAACGTCTCCGACTCGCGGGACAATGCGTGACGTTCACGATCAGCGGTCAGTCGCGCATCACGTTCCCCACTTGTTTCTAGAGACCTGGATGTAAATACGCTGAGGACGCAGACGTGCTTCGCGATCTGAAGAGGATTCCACGGAGCGATTTGCAGCCTGATGTTCTCGAACAGCATCAAGTCTCTCCTGACGCTCTTCGATAGATTCTTAGGATCTTATGATCCTCAATCTTTTAGCTTTGAACTTTGAACTTTGAACATTGGGAAAGATTTGACCTCTTTCTAGGCATGGTTATAGTTTTATTGTGAAGAGATCTGACCTGATCAATCAAAATCTAAGTGACTGCTCCCCTGCGTTACCGGGTGGGCTACCGTGTAAAGGAAATGAAATACTCAAATAACATAAGCAGGAAGTCATATTTATTCGATAAAATAAAATAAATAAGTGGGAGTTTTGACCAGTACAGTCAAAATTTTAATGATATATACTAGCGTCATCAAAAATCAGTCCTAAACTGTTACCGCCTTTACCGCGTGGAGGTATTCCCAGCTTATGTTATTTTATAATATACAGTGAAATTAGTGATAGCTTTACAGTAAAATTAGTGATAGCTTTGATTTCCACATCAGATGTTTCTGATCTTCGATTTTTATAAGTCAACAGGAAATGCTTATCAGACCGAACAACTTTTGCTAAGACGTCATTCCTATATATGTGTTATGGTGTAACTGGGCTCTTGGAGTTCTACATCAGGTGTTCCAGATCTTCAAATTTATTCTCTCAGCAGAAAATGCTCATCACGTGGAACAATTTTTGCTAGAGTACCAATTTTGTATCTCTTATAGTTTAGCTGGTCTGTTTCGGTTCTGCATCAGGTGTTCAAGTTTCCAAGATAAATTTATAGCCTTTATGTTGCCCAGACTTAATATACTTATACAACAGATACACAGATTATTGAACTGTCCTGTGTAGATTATTGAACTGTCCTGTGTTGAGCTAGATAGGCATGTCATAGTGTGCGTTTACAGATCCCCGAATTATCAAACCTACTCTATATTTGAGTCTATAATGGAGGATGTTCTGACTAAACTTGCAACTGGTAATAAATCAATAATAATTTGTGGAGACATTAATATTTTAGAAAATAACGCAAATAGATGTAGATTATTAAGCCTCTTTAAATCCATTAATTTGTCAAATGTGGTCTTGGAACCAACACGAATAACTGCAACCACTGCTACTTGTATTGATAATGTTTTTTGTAGCTTGTTACAATTCAACTACTTTATGAAATAAAAAGCTATGTAGAATTGTACGTTAGAATTTAATAGCTCTCGAAATAATGCGATGAGTATCAAAAACAGAGATATAAAAACACTAACCTAGACGCACTGAATTAGGCTGAGATTTCCAGGCTCCACAGCCTGGCCGGCAAACAGGATCGGCCGAAGATAAGACTGCCGCGGTCGGCTCCTAGCTTTGAGACGGAAGTCTCCGGGGATCTTAACAGTAAGACCCGCCCTGGGAGCAGAAGGCACGCGACAGCACGACGGCACGACTCAGGACCGTTACCGACTTTTGGTTGTGGACCGGTAGACTTGTAGTAAGTCAAGTAGAAGTAAATCAGCGTGTTACTTCAGCGACAGCGAGGTCTAGACTGACCCATTTGACAGGTTTCTTTCCTGTCACCTCTTCCCAAATTCATATTACTTTCCAAGTATGAATTTTATTTCTGGAACGCCCGTATTTTCATATAGCAGGGTATTATAGTACCGGCCAGACTCAATTATTGTAGACTGCCAGTTATTTTATTCGATTAGTGCGTAAAGGATTTGAACACCAGATACATTAGCGGGTGTCCAGCTGTTTAGTATAAAATACAGCAATACACCGACATATATATTCGAAATCAGTTGGATGGTTTTAAGTTATATAAGCCATAAACTAATTAAAAGAATTGCTGACAATTGTCTGTATTGACATTCATTGACAAACATGTCATTACAAAACATTATTTATTTTCCAGATTTATAAAAAGGGAACTATAATAATTTTGCAAACACACATTATAAAGAGAGAGACGAGAGACGAGACGAGCATAAAGACTGTAAGTACCTTTAAAGGCCCATTTAAAATATGAAAGATTCCATGAATCTATAAAAACAATTATTATAATATGTAGAGAGCAATTATGAAAAATGATTGCATGCTTATAAAAAGTAAATATAGCATGTGTAAACATAATGCTATAAGCTGCAACTATTTAGATAAAGCTATTGTAAATTATCGCCCTTCTGATCACAGCGGTCAAACCGTTGCTTTTGAGTCCAACACACCCTTGCAAAAAATACAGATCTGGTAATTTTATTTCTTTTTCTGGTATTTTTTTTACATCTGGTAATTTAGAAAATTTAATAAGACTTTAATTGGTAAGTTACCCGTTCAGGAACTTAATATGAATAATGGTAATATTTTGTATAAAGAATTTTTTTCAGTTGTGCAAACAGAGTTTGATAATATTTTTAAGAAAAAAACTAAAACTATTTGCCCTAAGTTTTTATTTAGTGACTGGGCAACTAAAGGTATCAGGAAAAGTAGAGAAAGGCTTTTTGAGTTGTATGGCCTTAAGCCTTATATTAACACCCAAACGTTTAATAAGTATGTTTCGACTTATTCTAAAACTTTTAAAAATGTTTGTAAAGCAGCTAAAGCCTTATACATTAGCAACAAAGTTAAATCAGCTGATGATAAAATTAAGACTGTTTGGAAAATTATTAATAATGAAACAAACAGGAACAAAAGACATAATACTGATTACACTCTGGAGACTTCCCGTGGTCTCTTAAGTACTAATAAAGAAGTTGCTCAGGAATTTGCAACATTCTTTACCGATATTCCTATTAAAACTACTGAAACTTTAGATTCTTCGCCCTCACTTGCTTTAAATTTACTAAGTTTGAATGTTTCAGCATGTCCCACGGAATTTAAATTTAAACATATAAACCCTGCAATCGTTATTAAAGCTTTTAAACAACTCAAGATCAAGGGTACTGAAGATTTATGGGGGATGTCTACTAATGTTTGTAAATCAATTATTGAGACAGTGGCGCCCTATTTAGCTTTCATTTTTAATTTGTGTGTAGACCAAGGGGTTTTCCCGGATCTAATGAAGTACAGCAAAGTTATACCACTTTTTAAATCCGGCGACTGCAAAGACTCTAATAATTACAGACCCGTTTCGGTTTTGCCGGTTTTTAGCAAAGTGTTTGAAAAAGTAATGTTTGATCAAATGCTCAGTCATTTTAACTGTCACAAAATTTTACATGATCAACAGTATGGTTTCACCAAAGGACGTTGCACTACTGACGCCGGTGTCACCTTAATCAAGCATATATTTAAGGCTTGGGAGGATTCGCAGGATGCTATTGGTATCTTTTGCGACCTCTCCAAAGCATTCGATTGCGTGAATCACGAAACACTACTCTTAAAGCTAGAGCATTACGCACTGGGTAAACTAGCGCTTAGCTTAGTAAAATCATATTTGACTGATAGACTGCAACAAGTTCAAGTAAACGGTGTAAATTCATCGGGCTTAAAAGTAAAAATGGGGGTACCGCAGGGCTCAATATTGGGTCCGTTCCTCTTTTTAATTTATATAAACGATTTACCTTATTTACTGAAAAATCAACCACAAATGGTGTTATTTGCCGATACTTCCTTGATTTTTAGAGTTAATAGACGGGCACAGCACCATGACGCTATGCTTAAGAGTCATAATTGGTTTACTGTAAATAATTTAGTATTAAATGAGAAGAAAGCTAAATGCATAAGATTCGCTTTACCGAATGTTAAAAGTAGTGAATGTAACGTTGTATTGATTAAGGATATACTTGAATGTTTTCCTAGGGATTACGCTTGACTCAAAGCTGCAATGGGGTCCTCACTTAACATCTCTTGCAGGGCGGTTGAGTTCGGCCGCTTACGCTGTCAGGAAAATCCGGCATTTGACAGACGTGGATACCGCTAGGCTAGTATATTTTAGTTATTTTCATAGCATCATTTCCTACGGTATCTTGCTTTGGGGGCGGGCTGCAGATATTGATTCTATTTTTATTCTGCAAAAGCGGGCTGTCAGTGCCATCTATAATCTCAGCAGACGCGAGTCTCTAAGAGAATTGTTTAAACAGATTAACATCTTGACGGTACCTTGTCAATACATATATGAAAACATTATGCATGTTCGAAAAAACCTTCATCTTTTTAATAAAATAAGTGACAGACATAGTGTTTATACTAGAAAGTCTGAAACTTGGCTGATCTCATTTGTTCCTAACAAATGAGATCAGCCAAGTTTCAGACTGTCAAAAGTTCATACTTCTTTTATGGGGTACTGTGTAAAATGTTATAATAAAATACCTCTTGATATTCTACAACTAAATGAAAGACAATTTAAAACATGTATTAAACGCACACTGTGTAGACAAGCATATTATAAATTAGAAGACTACATCAATGATAAAAATGCTTGGCTAAATGCTGGTCCTGCTCCACAGGCAGTTTAGGGAATTTCCTAATTGGAGGAATGTTGTTTCCTAACCCTTATTTTTATTGACATGAGTAACGAGTATCGTTATTATTATACACAAATATATTTTAATTACTTTTTCGACATTTTAGAAACATTGGAAACCTTAGTTTTGTATAATTTAGCAGCATTATTTCAATTTTGTAAATGTGAGTACCATGGAGCCATATCATATATTATTAAGTAAATTATTATGTGTTTGACATAAATGAGCATGGCGGTTGAGAGAATTGTCATGCTCACTCAAATGTCTTGCTGATGGTGGCGCGTGTATTGGATCATTCAGCTCCCTCTAAAATGGTTAGCTGAATGGTGCTGATTCACGCGTCATGTTCGTGAACGGGCGCTGTCAGTAGAGATTGGTCAACTCTTAACTGCCATGGTTTTTATCTCGATTATTTTTTTATATTTTGTATTTCTAGATTACCTTCATTGTTTTCACATATAGAAGCAACAAGAATAATGTAAGCAGTATTTTGTAAAAACCTGATTTTAAAAGAGTGTCCGTGGAGTTTCTTGCTCGTTCTTCTCCACAGAGACCTACCTACGTTTTGGAACGAGCAACTAGCTTCAACTTTCTGACTAACTGACCGACACCTTGACAATTCAAAAGTGCCTGCAAATAGTTTAATTGAAATAAATGCTTTGACTTTGACTTGACTTTGACAAAAAAAAAACATTCAAATCCGTCCAGCAGTTCCGAAGATTAGCGTGTACAAACAAACAAACAGATTTTTTTTTTGGATTCGTGCTCTATTACTGTTTCTAAACCCCCCTCAATTATTATTTTTTGAATATATTCAATGTACAGACACAGTTTTTTTACTGTTTTATGTATATAGGGTGACTGGTAATTAGTGTACGATACTTGAACACGTGAACACGTTCATGATAACAAACAACTTTCCCGAAGAAAAAATGTTTTTTGTACTGGTTCACTTTTATCACAATAATACAACAGCCGTATGAAATTCACGCGCGCGCACGCCTGTGACCTAAAGTAAACCAGTACAAAAAACAATTTTTCTTCGGGAAAGTTGTGATGTGCCGTGCTTCGCCGAGGCCATAGATGCTTGGAAACTTGCTTGCCCGAACACTGATCCACCCGACAACCCGTGTGCTCAGAGACGGTGGGATGAGCCGCTCTGCAGGTTAGTACAGAATAATTTACTTACCACTTCTGTTACTACTGCTGAGTGAGCGCGTCTACTGGCTGTGGGCAAATGGGAGTCGGGTCTTTGGCTTCTGGCACTTCCGTCGTCGAATGTAGGTACTATGTTTGACGACACTACTTTTCGTCTCGCTGCTTCGCTACGTTTAGGAGCTTCCAGCTGTTCTCCTCATCGCTGTCGCTGTGGGGAAGCTGTCAACAGCCTTGGAAACCATGGCCTGTCGTGCAGCCGGAGTGCGGGTCGCATAGCGCGGCACGCGAATATTAATGACATTATTCGACGTGCTCTCGTCGCCGTCGGCGTTCCGGCTGTCTTAGAACCCAATGGCTTGGCACGCGACGATGGCAAGAGACCGGACGGCATGTCTCTATTTCCTTGGAAGTTGGGTAGGCCTTTAGTGTGGGACGCTACGTGCGTCGATACTCTTGCGCCATCCCATCTTCCTAGTTCAGCATCCCGTGCTGGTGCTGCTGCTGCAGCTGCAGAAGACCTCAAACGGCGAAAGTATAGTAACCTTGGTTCGAACGTTATTTTCGAGCCGTTTGGGGTTGAAACCCTCGGGTCATGGGGTCCGAGTGCACATCTTCTTTTTAAGGAAATATCCAAAAGGTTGGTTGACACTTCCCGTGACTCAAGAGCTGGCTTTTACCTTGGTCAGAGATTAAGCATTGCCATCCAACGTGGCAATGCTGCCAGTCTCTTGGGTACATTTCCAGTTGACGGCGATGTGGACGAATTTTATGATGCTTTATTGTGTTAGGTTTTTGTTTTTTGTTTTTAGTTTAATACTTTAGGTTTTCTATTTTATTATTCTTGTAAATATTGTACATACTTAAAAACAATAAAAATTAACATTGATTAAAAAAAAAAAAAAAAGTACACAAGTCTTAATTTCAACTCCATACCTCCACGCGTTCCCGAGATAAAGGGTCTTGACAGACCGACAGACAGACAGACGGACAACAAAGTGATCCTATAAGAGTTCCGTTTTTTGCTTTTCAGGTACGGAACCCTAAAAATACAAAAGTATTAAATGATTTTGTAGATAAAATTGGTAATAACGATTGACGACACGATTGGCGCAGTGGCTGAGCGATCGACTGCTGCGCAGTGTGTTGCGGGTTCGATTCCCGCCCAGGGTAAACATTTGTGTGATGAGCACTTGTGTTTGCCTTGTGTCTGGGTGTTGTTTATCTATATATGTATGTATTTACAAAAAAAAAATGTATTTGTGTATGTATATCAGCTGTCTGACACCCATAGTACAGGGTCTCCCTAGTTTGGGGTCAGATGGCCGTGTGTGAAAATGTCCCCACATATTATATTATATTATAAATAATTACTAGGTAGCAATGTCAACTCGTAGAAGAACCTAACAGCGTAAATTGCTTTTCGTTGCTGACCGTCTTCTGTAGGCACTTGCTGAATGCGGCGTGTATTGATTTCAGGATTTCACGCTACCATTTATATCGTGTCGATTATTACTTACCTTACTACTGAATTATTAATAGAGATAAGTAGGGACAAACTAATTATATTAACCTTATTTAAAAATTCAAGCACGTAAATGTAATGGGTGTACTTAATTATAATAGTAGGGGATCTAATTACCTACATACCTATAGGTACTTACTATACCTAGTTACGTAGATGTAAAATAATTGAGTGGCAACCTAACTATAATTTAACTTTAAAATTACTTGGTTACCTATCGGTACATACACAAATGTCCAAACTGTATTTTATTATTCTATTCAATAATTACAGTGTAACTTTATTTGGTCGCCTATTATAAATGAATACTTGAGGCCAGCCGCACTTTATACGTCGCGTTGTATAACTCATAACACAACTTAGAAGTGCGGAATGGTTCGTCCGTTTTTGCACAAATTCGTACGGCTCTCAAATTCAAAAGAATAAATACAATATAAATTATTAGTCTAATAACATGGCCCCATGTCATTTTATTTGAAAGATTAAACCGACTTAAGGTGACATCGACAGTAGGTGTACGATGGTAAACTAGCACTTTGCCCGCGACTTCGTCTGCGTGACTTTTCTCAAGGATCCCTAATTTTTTGATAATGCAATTGCATTCAAGAATAACGTAGCTTCATATTGGTAAACGATTTTTTTTTATCAGATGAGTCGTTTCAGAGATTACTCCCTACATACAAACTTACAAACAAATTTTACTTCTTTATAATATTAGTATAGATTAGCCTGTGACAGTAGGAACTTGTAGTACTTATCTCCAGTTACATTAGGGCGTGCGCGGGCGTGACCCTACCCACGTTTTTAGTTAATTGAATAAAATTGTTTAGCTATAAAAACATAGAAACACACACATTTTCTGGACTTGTTTCGAACACTACTTGGTTCGCGTTTTTTATAACCTTTTTTTTTTACCTTAACGTCTTCGATACTCTGTTTAGGTTCATTTCTTTATTAAATCGTTTTTTTTTTTAAGTCAAGCCAGCAAGCTAAGTTTGAACACGAAAAATCCTCATCCTCAAATCATCCTGAGACATTCAAGACATAAACTAGACGATGTCGACAGACCCAGCGACGAGACGGTGACGTGGGAAATTAGGTACCCAACCTTTTTTTTTAACCTAACCTTTTTTTTGTTTGGTACGGGGTGGAAAATCCTCATGGATGTCCTCCGCCCTGGGGCGGGCGGAGGGGTCTGTCAGACTCTTACTGACTAAAAACCACCCCGGTGTTCCATCTCACACCTACGTCGGGGGTCGCGGGAACTGGAGATACTTCCGCAACCCCCGGCTGGTGCCGACCCGCTGCAGCGGGCCACTTCTCGGGTCAGGGGGGGGAGGGAGGTGTTAGACTCCCCCCCGGAAACCTTGTTGTTATTTGTGTGTTTCGTCCTGTGCGGGCTAATAAATGCTTTTTCTTTCTTTCTTTTCTTTCTTAGAGGGGCGCGCGTGGAACACTACGCGCCGCCACCTCGGGTCCTGGTGTATGTGGGGGGCGACAGACGTCCCCGAGTCTGCCGCCCCTGGACCCATTTAGGGGGGCGTTGTCCGCCCTCCGCCGACGCCCGGTGCGCCTGCTGCAGGCAGGGTGGGAGGTGGAGATCTCCCTCTCCCTTTCCGCAGCCTCCTTCTGCGACATGACACTTTCGCAGAAGGAAACCACCGCGTCCCAGGACTCTGCGCTGTCGACCATCGACTCGACCACGGCCGACAGCGACAGGTCACTGCCTACTTCTGAGACGAGGGCACGGCGCGGCCCCTCCCAAGCGGCACATTCCGCCAGCGTATGCCGCGCCGTGTCCTCCCGGCAGTCGACGCAGTGGTGACACCGGGCGTCCGGCTCCCTGTTTATGCGACACAGGTACTTCCCGAAGCAACCATGCCCCGAGAGCACCTGCGTCACCCGAAACGACAGGGAGCCGTGCCTCCTCCCGAGCCAGCGCTCGAGCACTGGCCGGACCGCCTCGATGATTGCGAGGCCGGCGGTAGTAACCTAACCTACTACTAATCCCCAAAAGCAATCCAAACAAACTGACACACCAGAAACCTTCGCTGTATGTTTTACCTACATAAAAATTACTTATTGCTTTGAACATGCCACTTCATACTACTTCAATTCATTAATATAATGTAAACGTCGTTCCATTGATTGATGTTTATGATACGGAAAGCGTTTATGTAGAGGGAGGCGCATAATAGGTCTATCTACAGTTGTAAATTGAAACAGTTTGATTCTGCCAGTGAGTACAGTAGGTAGTAGTTTAGCTTACCTACAACAAAACGAGAAGCTAGATCATATTTCTACTATTTTATTACTATTCTACAATCATGCAAGTTGGTGACGTTACAAAAAAAGCATATTTTAAAAGTAAAACGTATAATTCTATGAAACCCTTACTATGGATCTTAAAAATATTTGCTTTAAATGGGAATGTAGAGCCAACGCGATCTAAGACATACGTCTTAATCAAAAGCTTTTGTGCTTATTCTACACTTGGAAGTTTGAGTTTATATTGTTTATACTACAAAATAAAACATGTTTACTCCAGGTTGGACGTTTCTGTCAGGTTTACAGACATGGTACAGGTGATTTCAGACATTTGTCAATATGCTGTTGAATTATATTTCGTGTATAAATATGGAAGAAACATATTTGTGGAATACCTTAAGCAATACGAAAAAATTGATAACTTTCTTGATATAAGTTGTTACCATGTATTGAAACGGAAACTTTTGAAAGTCATGACATTTTATACAATAATTTTTATTCTGAGTTCATTTAGCGATTTAGTAGCATGGCTCGTTACATTTGGATGGTTGATCCCAACGATACATGCAATAACATATGTGTTCCTATTGATTAAAATGCTGACTACATTAGATGTGATAGCTAACGTAACACATATTGAAGCTCGACTGCGAATGATTGTTAATTTTGTACGAAGTTGCTATTCTTGTACAGAACTGTGTCCAGTGGGGCAGTTAACAGACTCTGTAGGTAACAAAAACTGGCTGTATCACAACGAAGACGGTGTGATACCCCATAACCCTAAAGAACGTACAATCGACAGTTTCGAAATTAAGCGTATTACCAAGTGTTATCTCTTGTTAATTGAACAAGTGATGTTCATCAACAAAATGTACGGATTTAGGGTAAGTCTTAACTAACTTTCTCTCTCTCTCTCTCTCTCTCTCTCTCTCTCCCTCTCTCTCTCCGTCTGGCCTAACCGATTACTTGCACAGCTATGAAAAGGCCTGACTAATTTTTATTGATCTGAGGAAAAGGCATTATAATCCCATTTCATTTGAGATTACCGTCCATTCCTCGTCATACTTCACCAGACGATCGGTTGAAAGCTCATCGATTCTTTGAACCATAATTACTATTTTACCCAAGTATCCGTAGTTAACTGCTAGGTAAGGTAAACAACGACAAGATTTATCAAACAATTAAATATTACAGAATTGTTTGATACTCTAGATTTGCATACCATATAAGTTGTTGGGTGCTGACCGTGAACCATCCGTGAACAGTCCTACAATGGCTGCCCAGTCCTGACGGTAAACAAGTACTTAACAACATAAATTTTGTCAAATGCAATTTTAATTTCATTGTGATTACATTAGTTCTAATTAAAGTCGCCGTTAGTCAGTTAAATATATAAAACTTAGGCCTTCTTAGGCCATATATGATGGTCCTACAGAGAGGTATACCTAAGCAATACCTAGGTACTTATTTGATTTTGTTTTTCAGATTCTGCTGAACATTTTGAATCTGCTATTAGATATGGTGAAAATTTTGAATTTATCAATTAGGATCGCCGTGGGGTCTCAGGTAGGTACCTACTTAAATATAATTTTCTCTCTCTCTCCCAGTAAGCCTTGGTCTTGGCCTCGCACCAATAAAAAAAACCGGACAAGTGCGAGTCGGACTCGCTCACCGAGGGTTCCGTACAAATTTGTAGGTACGTATGACATATCCATACTAATATTATAAATGAGAAAGTAACACTGTCTGTTACGCTTCGGTGAAACGGCTGAATCGATTTTGATAAAATTTGGTTTGAAAATAGCTTAAACCTTGAGAAACCACATGGGGTACTTTTTAATCCGGGAGTTCGTCTGCATCCGCGATGACCGACATTTACATGGACCAAATCGCAGACAAAAACTCGTTATAAATAAAAAATATATTTTTTATAATTTAATTACAAATGCATAGTTTGCAGACTTTTCCCTGTATTTATAGTATAAGACGATATTACTTGTCAAATTTCATAGTTCTAGGTCCACGGAAAGTACCCTATAAATTGTGATTCCCTTGAGAGAGTCGAAATGTACGTTTTTTGCGACATAAACGACCGTATCTTTTTTTCACGTTAACTTAGTAGTTTGATTGAACTCGATACCTCTACGCGTTCCCGAGATAAAGGGTCTTGACAGACAGACACACAAAGTGTTCCTATATGGGTTCTGTTTTTTCCTTTTGATGTACGGAACCCTAAAAAGAGTCGAAAAATAAATTATAAGTACTTATTAGGTAATTAAAATATTTTATTATGACGACCTGAGGGCCTAGTGTGAGTTTTTATTCAAAAACTTCGAAAAAAATCGATTTGCGTTAACGTAAACGATAGCATAAGTCAATTTGTATGGAATAATTGTGTTTAATATTGTTGCCACTAGACTGCGCTGTTCCAGTTTCATTTAAATATGACTCATTTTTAATTGAAACTGGAACAGCGCAGTCGGCCTTATACCCATCGGCGCTCATTTATTAAATGAGCGCCGATGGGTATCAGACCGGCGGCGGCGGCGGCGGCCGGCGCGGGCGGCGCGCCGTCTTTCTGGGGTCGGCGGCGCCGGCGGCGGCCCCGGCGGCGGCGAAGTCGGAAGCGCGCGATGCGCCAGGGCGGCCCGCGAAATACAAATTTCCTTACGTTTTTTGCATTTTGCAGCTCAGTATGTTCTAATGTGATGTCCTAAAAAAAATATTCGCGCAAGTAACAAATATTCATTTACAGAATTGTACTAATTAAAATCATCAACAAGAGAGCCTTGCCCAGTTCGGCCCGTAACGTGAATCCATCTTCCCAGGGACGAGCCGCTCTGCAGGTTGGTAAGGCATAATCTAATCAATACGTCCACCAATACTGCTGAGCGTGCTCGCTTACTGGCTGTGGATGAGTGGGAGTCGGGCTTCAGGCACTTCCGTCATCCAACATCGGTACTATGCTGGGTGATACAACGTTCCGTCTCGCTACATGCCTGCATCTAGGCGCTCCATGCGGAGCCTCGCATCGCTATCACTGTGGTGAAGCTGTCGACTGCCTCTGACATCACGGCCTATCTTGCAATAGGAGCACAGGCCGACTGGCACGGCACGCCAGCATTAGTGACACTGTACGGTTCATACACTTGTAGAATTGTTAGTGTTGAGGTTGGAGCGCGTAGAGAAAAGATCACTTAGTTCCCGATAGGTTTATTCGTGTTTACAGGCAAAACTGTTGACGATTCCTTTCTCTAATGTTAGTCACCGCGTAGCAGTAATCGCACTCGTTGATTTATTGTTAAGCATTCATATTTATACTACTAAAATGACGCACGTACGGTGCGAGGCACCGCGTCAGCAAATTATCTATAGTTTAAGACTGTACATCTTGGCAACCCCAAAAGGAGAAACGAACGAAAAGAGAAAGGAAAAGCCATCACAAAGTTAAAGTAAATTAATCAAATTGAAAGGCGATGTTCCTGTTTCCTGGTTGAGGCTTCGGCCGCAAGTCCTTTGTTGTTTGTGCTGCGACTGCTTCTTGCTCGTACTTTGGCTTCCGGATAACTTGTAGTTCAATGTCTTCAGGTGCTTGACTAGTGGTTGTCTTGTTCTTAGCTTTGTTTTATGCAGTAGTGCCGGCAGCGATTCCTCCCAAGCACCACAAGCGCGACCATGATAGCGGCCGTTAGCAAAGAGTAGCAGATGACATATTGATGAATGTCGTGACTTGTTATTGTTGTTGGTAGAGAAGCCTCATTTTCCCGTTGAGTTACAATTTTCTGTTCAATTGTCGCGATTTTTTGGTTCGTGGCTTTTGACTGGAAGCTAATTGGGGAATGGCGGTATGCTAGGTTCACTATCTTGTTAATAGATGTGTCAACTGTTGGAGCTGTGAACTCATAATCCATCTTCATACGACTACTGTATTGGCGTTGAGCGTAGATGGTAAAGTCGGTGGATTGCAGTACGCATCCCTGGGATAATGTCACGATACTCGTTGATGAGATGGTTTGTGATGTGACATCGTTGTTGCATATGATTCGTAACGAACACGTTTCGCAACAAATTGCCAGCCAGCTGTTTTGTGTTTGTAGCTCTATCCAAGTGTCTTTGCATGACGCTTGTCAAGGTGGACTGTATGTGTTGTTATATTATATTGTTGTAGGGTCTTGAAGACGTAGAGGTAACGTTTGAAAGAAAGCAGAAAGTATTCAGGTACATACGTTTATTGACGATTTCAGCTTAGGGCAGAGAGAGTGCGCGGGAGTAGAAATCAGAGTGACGAGTGGCGCGGACCCTCCCTGTATTTATAGTTTGATCCACATAGTAAAGTAGTGGGAGGCGTGGGGTATGGTTCGAGGCGCGCGCTCGGCCAATAGGAGCGTGGCTCTATTTGCCTATTTACTTTGACTTAGTTACATCTATGAGCCCCATTTCTGCTAAGAACCATGCCCTTAACCTTTATTATCTTATTATCTAAGGGAAAATAACTTATAACACCTAATCTTTTTACATTGCAAGTTATTCCCTACTATCAAATGGTTTTTATTTATAGGTAAACCTTAATTATCATTTATACACCTTAAATAACATTTATATTTGTTTCTTACATATGTACAACTAAAATATCATTTATTTATCTTATTCTTAAGTAAGCGAAGACGTCCGTAACATCCTCCCCCCGGCGCAGGGATGCCGTAGCCTTATTTTTCCCCGCCGAGAACGGCTAGCTTCGTCGCTGGTCGCCGGAGAACGCCCGCTGTTGTCCTGACGTCGGCCGCTCGCACCTTGCCGTCTGGTCCCTGGTACACCGCCTCCACGACACCACGGGGCCATGTGCCTCGTGGGAGAGAGGCGTCGACAATGACGACCAGGTCGCCTATTTGTAGCGGCCGTCGCTGGTCATCTGATGCCCCCCGAGGCACCAATGTTGGTAGGTACTCGCCCACCCAACGCCGCCAGAAGTGGTCGGCGAGCGCTTGGGCGGCCCGCCATTGCTTGCGGCTGGCCTCCTCGCAAGGCCCAGTTTGGGGAAGGCCCGAGGAGGTCCCAATGAGGAAGTGATTGGGTGTGAGCGCCTCCGGATCCATGGGATCGACAGAGACGTGGGTGAGAGGCCGAGAGTTGATGGCATGCTCGGCCTCTGTCATCAGTGTGAGCAGCACCTCTTCCTTCAGCGCCTTTTGGTACAACGTCGCCCCCAGCGCCGTCTTAACGGAGCGTACCAGCCGCTCCCAAGCTCCCCCCATATGCGGCGCCCCTGGTGGGATGAATTTCCACCGCATCCTGTATTCGAGGCCGAAGTGAGGAAAGTGTTTGGCCCATTCTTGATACGCTGACCGTAGCTCGACGTCTGCGCCCCTGAAGTTGGTACCGTTGTCCGAGTACATGACGCGGGGCCACCCCCGCCGTGCCGCCATTCTTCTTATGGCCATTAGTGCTCCGTCGGTAGACAAACTGGATACGAGTTCTAGGTGTACCGCCCTTGTGGATAGGCAGGTAAACAGGGCCCCCCACCTTTTTTCGTGTCTTCTACCTACTACGACGGTCATTGGCCCGAAGTAGTCGACCCCGCAATAGGTAAAAGGTCGTTGCGCTTCCGTTAGTCGCTCCGTAGGTAAGTCTCCGGTGGTTGGCTTCCTTGGTGTCGCTTTTCTGACACGACAGAGTTGACATCGCTGTGCTATGGCTCGTACCGTAGGTCGTAGGTTGACCACCCAGTAGCGCTGTCTTAGGTCGTTGATTACCCGCTCGTTGTTCGCGTGACCGGCCTTACGATGCGCGTTCTCCACTAGTAGCCTTGTAAACTGGTGTTTCCCGGGTAGAATCACTGGCGTCTTACTTATGTCCGCGACCGCCGCTTGTCCGATTCTTCCCCTGACTCTGAGAACGTGATCTTCTATGTAGGGGTCTAGCTTATATAGACTACTGGATTTAGGTATTGGTTTTCCGCTTTTAATTGTTCGTATTTCTTCACTGTATGCTTCGCGCTGCGCTTGTTTGATCCACGACCTTTCGGCCCTTTCAATAAGGTCGACATTCATTTGACTGGTCCTGTCCGCGCATTTTCTTCTGAAGAGAAGTGGTACAGCTGTTGCTCGTAATAACTTTTCATATGATGAAAACCTCTTGATGTCGGGCAGATGTGACGGTCGTTCCCCGGTTGCTTCGACGTTCGCGTACTCTACTTCGTCCTTGTTTTCGTGTTCTTTGGCTTTTTCCCTCGGCCAGGACTCTTCGTGCTCGTACAGGAACTCGGGGCCGATGAACCATCTGTCTTCAGGTCTCGCGTGTAGTTCGTAATCAGGACGTGTTGCGTCGTCCGCCACGTTGTGCTCGGTGGGCACCCATCTCCACTGACTGGCTTCGGTCAGCTCCGCTATTTCACCCAGGCGATGCGCGACGAACGGGGTGTACTTCACGGCGTCTTTTTCAATCCATCGCAGAACCGTCTGTGAGTCCGTCCAATAGGTCACGCTCCTGGGCTTGTCTCGATGTTCCTTTAATATCACGTCAGCCAGTCGCGCGCCGATCACCGCTGCCTGTAGTTCAAGTCGCGGGATGGTGACCGACTTTAAAGGGGCCACTCTAGCCTTTGCCGCGACCAACCTTATTGTTACTCGTCCGTCCGACTTCTGGATGCGCCAGTAGGCGGTCGCTGCGTATGCTTGCTCGCTCGCGTCACAGAATACGTGTAGGTCGGTGAGGTCGCTCGGGTCGCCGCCATAATACCTTGGTATGCGGAGTTCAGTTATCCTATTTAGACTTCACATCCAGTCTTCGAAGTGTTGTGCGTCTTCTTCTGGGATTTCTTCGTCCCACCCCACGCCTTGTTTCCACAAACTTTGTAGTATAATTTTCCCGGTGATGGTAAAATGGCTGATGAGACCCAGGGGGTCATAGACCGCCATCACTGCTCCGAGGGCCTCGCGTTTTGTGGGCACCCTGTTGCTGCTTTTCACCTCGGGTGACAGACGGCTCAGGCCCGTGTTGAACCCTAGTTCGTCTGAGCCTGTCTGCCACAGCAAGCCAAGCGTTCTGTCGGTGTTTTCTTCACGTTGTCCGAGTCTGACCTCGGTGTCACGTGCTTGAGTGTTCGGTGCGATGTTATCCAGTACCTCAGGACAGCTCGAACACCATCCCCTTAGGTTGAAGTGTGCGTTCCGGTGGACTTCTATTACTTCACGCGCAGTCTTTATCGCCTCGCCTTTCGTCGCGAAGCTGTCTACGTAATCATCCATGTAGTGACTGGACGTGATTGCTCGTACGGCGTCCGGACATCGATCGGTGAACAGCTCCGCGTTGGCGTCCCGCACCGAGTGTGCGATGAATGGAGAACACGACGCCCCGAAGATCATAGACGTCATCTTGTACCGCTTCGGTAGCTCGCTCCGGTTCTCATCTCGCCACAGGAACATCTGCGCAGCCTGGTCTTGACTTCTGATTTTTATTTGAAGAAACATCTCTTGGATATCTGCGGTGACCGCTACTGGGCGCTCTCTGAACCTGAACAGGATCCCCGGTAATGACTGTAGGAGATCGGGTCCCTCCAGTAGACAGTCGTTAAGACACATCCCGCTGTACCTGTGCGCAGCGTCGAACACCAGGCGCATCTTTCCCGGCTTGTTGGGGTTCGTGTTCGCGAAGTGTGGCAGGTACCACGCCTTATGGTTATCGCCTTCAGTCCCGTCGCACTCTTGAGCGTAGCCCTTATCTAACAGGTTCTGAACCAGGGCGCGGTACTGCGTCGCGAAGTGCGGTGATGCATCTATTTTCTTCTCGATGGTTCTAAGTCTTCTGAGGGCACTGTTGTAGTTACTTGGCATGGGGGCGTCTTCGTCACGCCACGGCAACCCGACTTCAAAGTGTCCTCCTACCTTCTTCAGCGTGTTCTGGACCACGGCGACCGCCTTCTGATCTTCTGGTTTCACTTTTCTGGCTAGAGAAACTCCTAGGGCGTCGATCCTGTAGTGTGATTTCACCAACTCTTCTACACGACGTACATCGTCCGTCCGCGTGGCCGCAGACACGTCGTATAGGTGAAGCACCACCTGCCCCTC
This sequence comes from Charanyca ferruginea, assembly GCA_947361185.1. Lineage (NCBI taxonomy): Eukaryota > Metazoa > Arthropoda > Insecta > Lepidoptera > Noctuidae > Charanyca > Charanyca ferruginea. Next base: position 17,403,145 of record OX376070.1, on the reverse strand, counting down.
TTGTTCCTGTAGCGTCGCGCGTGGTGCAGTCCCATGTATCACCCAACCCAGCTGAGTATAGGAAGCCGCGGGTTCGTTTTTCTTGCCTGTGCGTAGTTCCCGCGTCACTATTAAGTGCCAGTTATCCGCGCCTATGAGCACCTTGGGTGTGGCTCCCTCGAAGAATGCGCCTGCCTTTAAGTCTTGGAGGTGTGAATAGTTAATTAAAGTCGCTCTATCCACCGTCTGGCCGTGCAGTTGCAAGTCCTTCATGGTTCGCGCGCGTAGTTCTTGGTACTCGCCGCTCTGCCCGCAAATCTGCAGCCTAACCTCTTGGCTTCGCTCTTCTTTTTGTTGTGACGTCACACCTTGTATACGTAGAGTTGAAACCGGCCCGTTGACTCGTATCTGACGCGCTAGTTCTTCGTCGACGAGTGATATTGTAGAGCCTTCATCCAGCAGGGCGAACGTATTTATTTGTCCGCCGGGCCCTTTCAGCGTCACTGGACACATCTTCAGCAGCACTCGTCGCGATGCGCTGCCCGTTGCGGAGACTGTCATGACAGATTCCTGTTGGTTTTCGGCGTCGGCTGGTTTACCTGGTTCTTCTGACTGAGTGTTCTTGCTGTCCGGATCCTTGTGCAATAGCGCGTGGTGGGGGCGGCTGCATGTTCCTTCTCCGCACCTCTTTGCTCGGCAGTGCTCACGTCGATGACGATTTATAATACATTTAAAACATACCTTTGCAGTGCGCGCCCACTCCCACCTCTCGCTGACGTTCATCTTAAGGAACTTTCCGCACTTTGGTACTTCATGATCACCACCACAACACAAACACTCAGTCTTCCGTTCCGTACTTGAAGTCGCGTACACAGTTTCCCGGCCCGGCTTCTTCCTAGTGTTCACTTGAGGTGCACTTCTTACTTCTTTCTTCATCGCGGGCGCGGGTGTCATATGCGTGAAAGCGTACTTCATCGCCCTATCCGCCTCCCGCATCAGGAACCGGGATAACAGTATAATTTCCGGCTCGCGTGACGACTCCATAGCTTCGGAAGCGAAGTCACACCATCTTGACTTTATATGCGGGCTCAGCTTCTCGATGACGTCACGCACTAACATAGGGTTCCATATATATCCTTTGTTATCCATCTGAGATAACACACACACTATATTTTGAAGTTTCATCATCATCATCATCATCATTTCAGCCGAAAGACGTCCACTGCTGGACATAGGCCTCCCCCAAGTGGCGCCACATTGACCGGTCCCGTGCGACTCGCATCCAGCGGATCCCCGCAACCTTTACCAGGTCATCGGTCCACCTAGTGGGAGGCCTTCCAACGCAACGTCTTCCGGTTCGCGGTCGCCACTCTAGAACTTTTCGACCCCATCGGCCATCTGTTCTGCGAGCAATGTGCCCTGCCCACTGCCACTTAAGTTTGGCAATTCTTCGGGCTACGTCGGTAACCTTGGTTCTCTTGCGGATATCCTCATTTCTGATTTTATCACGCAAGGAAACTCTGAGCATAGCCCTCTCCATTGCCCTTTGGGTGACTTTAAGCCTTCTGATGAGGCCCATTGTGAGCGACCACGTTTCGGTCCCGTATGTAATCACTGGCAACACACACTGGTCATAGACTTTCGTCTTGAGACACTGCGGTAAGTTGGACGAGAAGATACCACGCAACTTCCCGAACGCTGCCCAGCCGAGCCGGATTCGACGATTGACCTCTTTCTCGAAGTTAGACCTACCTAACTGGACCGTTTGTCCCAGGTAGACATAATCGTCTACAACTTCGAGTGTAGAGTCTCCGATCTTGATAGGAGTGGGTGTTACATGGGCATTCAACATGACCTTGGTTTTGTCCATGTTCATTTTAAGACCCACTCTTTCGGAAGCTCTACTGAGGTCACCGAGCATTGTACTGAGGTCCTCCATGGTGTCAGCCATGACCACTATATCGTCGGCAAACCGAAGGTGAGAGATGTACTCGCCATTGACGTTGATGCCTAGCCCGCTCCAGTCCAGAAACTTGAAGACATCCTCCAATGCAGCGGTGAACAGTTTCGGAGATATGACGTCTCCCTGTCTCACACCTCGCTGCAGAAGGATAGGTTCCGAGGTCTGGTCCTGAAGCCGGACTGACATGGTGGCGTTTCTGTATAGACACTTCAACACCTCGATATACCGATAGTCGATTTGGCACCGTTGGAGAGACTGCAGTACAGCCCAAGTCTCGATCGAATCAAATGCTTTCTCGTAGTCCACAAACGCTAAACAGAGAGGCAGGTTATACTCTTCGGTCTTCTGTATAACCTGCCGCAGCGTATGTATGTGGTCTACGGTGCTAAAGCCTTTTCGGAAACCGGCTTGTTCGGGAGGCTGGAAGTCGTCAAACCTGCGCGCGAGACGATTCGTGATGACTCTTGAAAACAACTTGTAGACATGGCTCAGAAGTGAGATGGGCCTATAGTTCTTCAACCGAGCATTGTCGCCCTTTTTGAAGAAGAGTACCACCACACCTCTGCACCATGCCTGTGGCGTTTTTCCCTCGAGTATGACAGAATCAAACAGCTTCTGAAGGGCCTTAAGTACCGGTTTTCCACCCGCCTTCAGGAGTTCGGCCGTAATTCCATCATCACCCGGTGCCTTGTTGTTTTTAAGCTGTTTCAGAACCATCCTAATCTCGTACAGGCTGACGTCCGGGATGTCTTCGGTATAGTGTCGGGTTAGTCTAGCTCTTGGGTCGTTCGCTAGATCTACAACGGGTTTACTGGTTGACGTGTACAACTGCCCATAGAATCTCTCGATCTCCCTCAGAAGCTCCGGTTTGGCGGACACAATCCTGCCATCGTCGGTCTTCAGTTTCGTGAGCTGGCTCTGCCCAATAGCCAGATCCCTTGCAAATACCTTGGAGCCTTTATTCTTCTCAATTTGAAGTTTGACTGCGAAAGAATTCAGATCACTGGCCGCGCTTGTGAGCCGAGGTAGCCTTTTCAAGTCTTCCATAACTCGATCCATAAGTATTTCCGGCCTTCCATAATACTGCTCAAGGGTTCTCACGACTACTTGTGGGTCCGAGGCGGTGTACAGGAGCGCTGACACTGCTTCACGTGCTTCTCCCTTTATGCAGTTCCGTAATCTTGCCATGTTTTCAATCGCAGAGAACTTGTACATTGTTGACGAGTCGTTGTATGCCGCCTTGAACGGCAACCACTCGGTGGCCGCTCCCGTGAATGTAGGTAACTCGATCACCTGTCGCGGCGGCGGGCGTACATGTATCATTTTTTCCAGGGTATCGGCCAGCTGCTCGATACCTCTTCCGACACGGCGTTCCCCTCTGTCCGTGTCTCGCGGGTGTGGTGGCATTGACACACGTAGCAGGTTCCATGTGGGCGTCGGCCTCTTGCGCTGCGTGCTCGGCGAATGTTCGCGGGGGCTGCTCCCTCTGCAGCCGGTCCGCTCCATGGGGGTGACTCCGGTCGACGCTTTGGAGCCACTCGTCCACTCTATCCTCAACCGTATGCACTGAGCCTTCTTCTCGGGCCTCTGCTTCTGCCTCAATCACTGATACCTGGTACTCGAAACGCTTGTTGACGAGCGCCTTTTCTAATTCCAGCTGCTCGTTCCTTATTGCCACGATTCTCTTCTGCGCCTAGTACTCCGCCTTCTTGACTCTGGCTACGTCGCTGCCGTACGATCTTCTGGACCGTATTGTACTCGCTGTGTCCCTTATTGAAGTATCACGCGTAGCTGTCATGTTTCTCGAGTTCATTGTCCTGATCGCGGCGGGCGTCGCTGGGTAACACGACGCTGACGGGGTGACGATCGATTCCCTGTGTTCGCACGCGGTCGCGGTGGCTCGACTCGCCATCGGGCGTGGAGCCTGTGCGGCACGCGGGCCGTCGAACACGGTCGGCGCAACCTTCTCCGTCGTGGCGGTGGCGGAGGGTGCGTTCGCGAACGCGGGGGCGGCGGGCACGATCCCGGCCGCGGGCTCACCTTGCGAGGTGCGCGGGATTGCGGACGCGATGGTCGACGGTGATCTCGGGGGTTCTTCGAACGTTCGGGGACGGCGACTGTCGTATCCTGACTCCGATCCGCTTTCCTTGGCCGCAACGCTTCTAGTCTTCATGCTTGAATCTTGATTATTATCCGGCTCGAATCGGACCAGCTATCAAGGTGGACTGTATGTGTTGTTATATTATATTGTTGTAGGGTCTTGAAGACGTAGAGGTAACGTTTGAAAGAAAGCAGAAAGTATTCAGGTACATACGTTTATTGACGATTTTAGCTTAGGGCAGAGAGAGTGCGCGGGAGTAGAAATCAGAGTGACGAGTGGCGCGGACCCTCCCTGTATTTATAGTTTGATCCACATAGTAAAGTAGTGGGAGGCGTGGGGTATGGTTCGAAGCGCGCGCTCGGCCAATAGGAGCGTGGCTCTATTTGCCTATTTACTTTGACTTAGTTACATCTATGAGCCCCATTTCTGCTAAGAACCATGCCCTTAACCTTTATTATCTTATTATCTAAGGGAAAATAACTTATAACACCTAATCTTTTTACATTGCAAGTTATTCCCTACTATCAAATGGTTTTTATTTATAGGTAAACCTTAATTATCATTTATACACCTTAAATAACATTTATATTTGTTTCTTACATATGTACAACTAAAATATCATTTATTTATCTTATTTTTAAGTAAGCGAAGACGTCCGTAACAACGCTCGTTTGACGTCACAAGGTCCACTGTTTTGATGTGATAGCAGTTTGGCTTCGCACGGAGCGTTTTTGCTGTGGAGATCATATGATGGCCGATTTTTCTTGCATAAAAAGTTCTGCGTTTTTTGTTGCATGCAATGTTTCAAGTCATCTTCCGACATAGACTCGTAGACGTTCTTCTTGAAGTTGACAGCGATGTACTTGTATGATAACTGCAAATATGTTGTTTCCTTATCAATGTTAACCGGCAAAGGTATAGCTCTGTATATCTCGAAATCTTCGTTAGCTACAAGTGGAATATGAGCTTCGAATAGGAAATAATTTTCAGTAACTCGTGCTTTCACGTTGATCAGCTTGTAAATATCCTTAATGTTTTCTTTATAGTTATCAACTGGTAGCGATAAAGATTTCGGAAGGCTTCCAGATATTTCCGTTAGTTTTTGCATCAGACGGACCGGAGTTATCAGATGAACGTCTACATGTCCTTGGTAGACGTTAGTTAAAGTGTTGAACAGCATCTCCTGGAACGTCCTTAGGCTGTTAATCAGAAGATACGTTGTTAACGAGGCAGAGTTAATGTACGTAGTGGCCGAAAGTATTTCCATTTCTGTTTCGATGAATGCTATGTTCATGTTGGTCTGATTGATGAAGCTATCAATTGAGTTGAATTGACGCTGAATATTGTCTTCACTTTGTTTCAGTACTTGATTCTCAAGCTCTACAATAGTTGTTTGATTCTTGATCAACTCAAGTAGGTAGTTCTCGTTGGTTTGCAGAGATTGTATATCGTTTTGGTATTTCTTAGCGAATTGTTGGTCCAATATTCCAAACAGACTATTAGCTATGTAGCCGACTCCATCGATTAGGCCCCGTTTCTTCCTGTTGCTCAGGTGTTTGTGGGGGTTTATAAGTATGGAGTTGTAGTAATTTAGAAGTTCCATTTCGTGGTTTAATTGTTCCATAGTTGACCTGCAATGTTGTAGGTTCGTTTTAAGGCATAAGTTTTTGATATTCTCGAAGTAAGTTTGAGTACGACGAGTTCCTTCCCAGTAGTTGGTTAAATTGTAGTACATCATTAGTATCCATTCATCGTGCACTACTTGCATTTTGCCGACGTTGTCATAGTATATGGGCCGCTCGCGTTCCAAACTTGTAATCTGAGCGGTCGGCGCCGGCGCTTCGCGCGTGCCATTAATGGCGCTATAAGATCCCGTTACAAATGTAAACAATGATAACATTGTTATTAGTGAAGTTGAGATAGGATTCTTTGACCTCTTCCGCCGTTCAACTTTCGAATTCTGTTGAGGCTTGGTTTTTATATCTTTTTCCTTGGCATCTTCAGTTTCCGAGTACAATGGTAATGGCGATAGTTTTGTTATTGGGCGTTTTATGACTCCTGCTTGAGTTTTGATGGTAGTAACTCGAACATATCCGTCAGATCCTGGATGAGTTTCCAGTATACGACCTAAGGCCCATTTTCCTGGTGGTAAATTGTTTTCTTTCACCGGTACTACATCACCTTCTTTGACGTTTTTAGAAGGTTTGTTCCACTTACTACGTGTTTGTAGAGTAGTAAGGTAATCGTTTGACCAGTTTTTCCAATATTGTTGAAACATATGTTCAATAAGCTGCCACCTACGACGTAAATCGATGTTATTTACGTCATTGTAATCCGAGAGCGGCGTGGACAATATCGGGCTTCCAGTTAGAAAGTGTCCGGGAGTGAGACAGTTGTAAAATTCTTCTGGATCTTCGGTTAACGGGCACAGAGGTCTTGAATTTAAACAGGCTTCTATTTTTGCTAAAATCGTTGTGAACTCCTCGTATGTTAGTTTTTGGTCTCCAAGTACTCGCCGCAGGTGGTGCTTCATCGACTTGACGGCAGCTTCCCACAGACCGCCAGCAGTTGGCCAGGCGGGGGCGTTGAAATGCCACTCCACCTCCAGTTTGGCCAGTTCGTTGAAAAGATCTAGTTTCATTAGCTGTTTGAACTCTTCAAATTCATGACGAAGTACCTTTGCAGCGCCAATGAAGTTTGTTCCACAGTCAGAGTACATGTGCCTTGGAGTGCCAGGCCTCGCACACAGTCTTTGGAAGGCTGCAATAAACGTTTCTGTGCTAAGGTCTGACACGAGCTCAATGTGAACGGCTTTCGTCACCATACATATGAATATGGCTATGTATCCCTTTGAAGTTTTAACGCCTCTGCCCTTGTTGTGTTTAACATCCACATGACCGGTGAAGTCTACTCCTGTGTGCGTGAATGGTCGGCTCGGAGTGATCCTTTGTTGTGGTAGGTCACCCATCAATTGATAGCCCTCTGTCTTGTTGAAGCGATGACAACGTACACATCTTCGAAGTTGGTTCTTGACGGCCCGGTTATCGCCAACGATCCAGTAACGCTGTCTTATATAAGTCAACGTCAGACGAGCTCCGCCATGTAATGTTGCTGAATGCGCTTGTTCTATAAGGAGTTGCGTAAATCGTCCTCTATGTGGTATGATGATTGGATTCTTCATCTCCCCGGGTAAGTTTGAGTGCTTAAGACAACCTCCAACACAAATAATTCCCGTTTTATTTAAGTAGGGATTCAATTTGCAAATTGCGCTTTTCTTTGATAGTGTTTCGTTGTTTATAAGTTGTTTGTATTCGGAGTTGAACTGCAGTCGCTGCGCATGAATTATGACACTTTTACGCGCTGCGCTTAGTTCACTTGTTGTTAGGTACGTGGTTTCCGATTTCGTTTTATTGCGCATATTTGTAATGAAGCGTAATATCCATGCGATGACCCTGTTTACTTGTGTCAATGAACTGCATTTGTTCATTAATTCTGGTATTATGTTATGATCGTTATTTTCTTGTGACGATTTATTGATTTGAACGTGATTTATGCAGCCCAAATTCGTTTGGAAAACGCAAGGAATATTTTTCGACGGATCTTGTTTTGTTAAAAGTTCGGGTCCATGCCACCATAGGTTGAAGTTTATCAATTTGCTAGGCAAAAGACCTCTTGATGCGCAGTCTGCGGGATTCTGCTCTGATTTGATGTAACGCCACTGAGTTGCGGGAATGACGCGTTTTATTTTTGTGACTCTGTTCGCTACATAAGTCTCCCATCTTGATGTTTCGCCTTGAATCCATGCCAGGACAACTTGAGAATCTGACCAGGCCTGTATTGATACGTTATATCCACAGAATGTTTGCTTGGTTTTCTCCATCAAGTCGGCCAGTAGTTGAGCGCCACACAGTTCCAGTCTAGGTAATGTTGTTTTCTGTGTCAGTGGAGCCACCCTTGTTCGAGCAGCTAGTAAAGTTATGATGGGTTGGCCATGTTCGTTGAATACCCTGCTGTAGATGACACAAGCGTACGCCTTTTCACTTGCGTCACAGAAACCCAGTAACTCGACACATGTTTGTGTATCACCAATCCATCTATGTATCGTTATCTTGCTAAGGCACGGCAGTTCTGTTTTAAGGTTTAGCCACTCAGATTGGATGTTGCTGGGAACTACGTCATCCCAGTTAAGTTTACTCATCCAGAGTTTCTGAAATAGTAGTTTGGCTTTGACAGTCACTGGGGAGAGCCACCCCAGTGGGTCGTAAAATCTTGATATGGCTGAGAGTAAAGATCTCTTTGTTAGCTGTTTTGAGTTTTTTACAGGCCAGTTGAAGTGGAAGGTGTCGCTGTTTGGATTCCAACCGAGTCCTAATGTTTTGCTTGATTCTTCACCTTTAAAATCAAACATGGTGTGTGTTGAAATTTGATCTTCGTGTAAGTCTTCGACTATAGCTCGGTCATTGGCTGTCCACTTGCGTAAATTCATGCCCCCTCCCTTCAACAGTTGGATCAAAGATTGTTGCAGTTTCTTCGCTTCTGTGAGGTTGTTATGACCGCTAATGACGTCATCTACGTAGCATTCTTCCATGAGTATCTTGGCAGCTTCTGGATGTTTGTGACCATCGTCAATGGCTAGTTGCTTTAGTGTTCGCATAGCTAGCCATGGTGCGCATTTGGTTCCGTAGGTTACTGTGCAGAGCTGGTAGTCGCGGAGATGGTGATCTCGTGAATCCCGCCATACAATTCTTTGTAGAGGTTGTTGTTCCTCCGAGATCCAAATGCAGCGGTACATTTTTTCAATGTCGGCCGTGAATGCGTATTTATAAGTTCGCCATTTCAGTATCAGAGCCTGAATATCTTTTTGTAAATTGGCGCCTTTTTCCATGACATTGTTCAGACTGTAGCCACTCGTAGTTTGTTGAGAGGCGTTAAATACGACTCTCAGCTTCGTTGTTGTGGAGTTTTCTCGCAAGACACCGTGATGCGGTAAAAAGTAGATGTCAGTAGGTATTTGAGCTGCAGGCTTCATGTGACCCAGATCTGCATACTCTTCCATGAACTGTTTGTACATTGCTGAAAGTCTTTTATTCTTTTCCAGCCGTTTTTCCAGGTGTAAGAACTGCGCTACCGCGATTTTTCTCGACTTGCCTAGCTTCTCTTCGTAGTCTGGAACGATAGGCATTTTGAGGATGTACTTTCCATCAGATGATCTTCTCACAGTTTCTTTATAAAATTGTTCGCACTGGTCGTCCTTGGGTATATCTTTCGTGTTATGAATTTCTTCATTTTCCCAAAAATTTTGGGATTAGTATTCAAATTCAAATTCAAATTCATTTATTGTTTGTTACAGGTGGTGAAGGTGCTCTTATCATAATAATGTTTAGATCGCTGTAACATACCCATAGGGCGTACAATATTTAATAATAATTGAAAATTAATATTATTATTCATGCAAAAATACCTCAAAACTAATTAATTATTACTCATGTCAAAAAACCTTATGCCTTACTATTATAACAAAAGTCAAAATACATTATTATTTAATAAATATGTCAAGAATACATCAAAATCACGATCAAAGTAAATAAATATTATCACTCATGTCAAAATACATTGTAATTTATTAATATTATTACTCATGTCAGAAATACATTGCCATTTATGAATGTCAGGTATGTACAGTACGCAAAGGAGATAAGTATCCATGTCGCCGGAAACAGTTGAAGTTTACTTAGGAACCGATAGGTTTTTATGAATAAAATAAAATACAATTTATAGAGAATAAACAGTTCAATGATTTAATAAAATTTCATTTGAAAGCCCGCATTGGTTTCTAAGAAATCTTCAACTATTCCCGACGACATGGATACTTATCTCCTTTGCGTACTGTACATAGAATAGTCCACATAGCAAATTCAAATTTATTAGTCACACATAGTTTATATCAATGTTTTTACGTCAATATTTATATCATTTAAAAAGTCACTGATCGAGTAATATGCTTTACTTATTAAAAAATCCTTGAGTTTATTTTCAAAAATATTCAGGTTTTCAATGTTTTTAATACAATTGGGTAGTTTATTATAAATTTTAATCCCAATCCCAAAAATACTCGTTTTAAATTTGACTGTCCTGCATTTAATAATACTCAATTCATTTTTATGTCTTGCACTTCTTAATGTTTCGTAGTTCCTAATATCGCTTTTTATCATCACTGCAGCCTCATAAATATATATAGAAGGGAGGGTTAAAATTTTTAATCTAGTAAACACTGGTCTACACGTATCCTTTCGTTGAAGTCCACATATACTTCTAATACATTTTTTTTGGGCTTTAAACGCGTATTCTCGGTTGGGGGAATTACCCCAAAAAAGAACACCATAATTTAGTATAGAGCCCACATATGCATGGTACGCGTTTAGTAATGTGCTCTCGTGCACAACTTTTCTTAGCATGTGAAGTGCAAATGAGGTCTGATTCAGTTTTTTGCAGACATGATCTACTTGCATTTTCCAGTTCAGCCCAGAGTCAATGTGAATGCCTAGAAATTTTGTGTTGTTAACTTCTTTCAATGTTTCATTATTATATTTAATATCAATTTTTGGTGATTTTGAATTTTTATTTCTGAATGTCATGTAGCTTGTCTTTTCAATATTTATTTTCAGTTTGTTTACATTTAGCCAGTTTATAATATCTTTAAGAGAATTGTTAACATCTATTTCATAATCATTTTGTTGGTCCTTCGTAAAAATAGCTGTGCTATCATCTGCAAACAGTATTAATTCTTGTTTTATGGATTTGGGTAGATCGTTTACGTAAATTATGAATAAAAGTGGTCCTAGTATACTTAGTATACTTACCTAGTAGTTAGATCTTCTAAGTTAAGTAAAGTAGTGTGGCAGTCAAACGTTTGTTTCGTTTTACCGCATAAAATCCACCCAATTTGCGTTTGTTGTGCAACTAGAGTGCTGTTATTGCCTTTCAATACCCCCTCTAGGATAATTTCGGAGTATACGTCAGCTCCTAGCAATAGGTCGATTTGCCGAGATATGTTGAAGTCAGGATCTGCAAGTTTCAAGTTTTCTAAGTGCGTCCATGCATCTATCTCGAACGTTCTCGAAGGCAAGTTGTTTGTTAGCTTCGTCATAATAAGCGCTTGAGTTTCGAAGCTATAATCGGAGTGAATCGATTGGCAGGTAAGTTTCAGTTTTCCCTTGCATTCTCTAGAGACAGAGCCGATTCCCGATACTGATGCGTTAATCCCCTTTCGAGGAAGGCGTAACATTTGTGCGGCGTTTTCTGTTATCAAGTTCACTTGTGAACCTTGATCGAGTAGCGCACGCAGTGTGATATAAGTTCCATCTACAGACTTAACTCTCAGTTGAACCGTAGTCAGCAGAACTTCCATATTGTCCTTAAACAAATGGTTAGATGTTGGTTGTTGAGTTGATGATGAAGAGCGTTGCTCAATGTTGTTTTTTCGAGTACATAACGTTATGTTTTGTTTGTCCGAATTGTGCAATAATGTATGATGTTTCGAGTTACATTCTTTGCATGTTTTTGTTGATTTGCACTCGTCATTTCCATGGCTGAATAGTTAGTTAGTTAGTTAGTTTTTGCAGAGTTGCAGTTTCAAAACTGTGTCATTTCGTTTGCCAAAGTCCATTTTAAGGAATTTGTCACATTGGCGCAGTATGTGACTTCCGTTGCAAAATCGGCACTTTCCATACAATGTGTGGTAATTGCTTGATTTGTTTTGATTGAAGCTATAGTTAAGTTTCTTCATCTGGGTTCGCTTGTTAAATGTTTTCCAACGTGATGATTTTTCTGAAGCTGTAGGATTCGGTTCCTTAGCCGATCATTTCATCGTTTCGTATGCCATGAACTGTGTTTCGAGGAAGTTCAGGAAGTCGTGAAGACTTTGTAGCTCTCTGTGATCGTGGAGTTCCTTCATGTAGTCACTTAAAGTGTTGGAATCCAGTTTTAGTGACATAATGTGCACAATGAGAGGGTCCCAGGTTGATGTGTCGATACCAATGTTAGAGATGCCGTTCAGGCATTCGGTGATGACGTCATGCATCTTCTTCAAGTTGGATGAATCTGCATGTTGTATGATCGGCAGACTTAGCATGTTGTTGGCATATGAAGTAAACTGCAGGCGACAATTGTCGTAGCGCTGATTTAGAATATCCCAACATGAGTTATAGTTTTCAGTGCTAATAGTTAGATGCTGCACTAACCGTTCGGCTTCTCCTCGCAGCTTGGTCTTAAGGTGTTGCATTTTCTGCGCGTTGTTGATCATAGGGTTTTTATGTATCGCTTCCAGGAACAGGTCCTTGAAGGAGATCCACTGACTGTAGTTTCCCGAGAACTCAGGAATTTCGATCTTTGGTGTCGATTTCTGGAAGTGTACGGTGGACCAGATTTTAGCATTGATTTCCCTCTTCAGTTCATCATAATTATGCTCGATGTCCGTGAACATTTCGTAATATTGCTCGTTGGATCCTTTCAGTTGAAAGTCTATTTCCCAGTGAAGTTTATCGATGGGTTCCCACTTTGACTTCAGTGTCGTGAAGTGGTCTTCCAGTTCCCATCTTTCCGATATAGTTGTTGCGTTAATTTTGGAGATTACACGATATATTGCGTTGAAATTGCATTCTTGTTTGTTAAGCAAGACTTGTATGTTGTTGCTATCGTCATCTTCTGAAGTTCCACCTAGGTCGAACTTCACGTTTTGTTTATCGGAAGTCGCTAGTTTGTTAGTGATGTCCGTTTTAGTTGATAGAAACATTTCTTTAGTTTTCTGATAGACGTCATCCGTGAAATATGCTATATTCTTGTCTTCTAGTTCCAGCAACAGTTGGGCATGCCTGTTTTCGAAGTCTTGCCACTGGTTTTCTAGCGACGAGAGGCGTTTTTTCAAGTAATCCGACGTTTTTCGTGATGCGGAATCCTTGCGATAGTTAACACATAATGTTTTTATGTTATCGAAGCACGCTGACTGCAATTCTAGTTTAGCCATGATGATGCTTCTTGTTGTTATCGATGTTGTTGGCTCCAGAGACCCGGCACGTCGTGGACAGTGACAGGAGAGCGTTGCGTTGTTGTGAAGGCTACTGCGTTGCTTGTAGTCTTCTATGTATCAAATCTTGAAAGCGTTATCTTTCTTGATCTTGATACGGTATGTGGAACTCAGCACCCTTGCGCCTCGATTACGATATAATGCGACTTCTCAATTTAACTGGGGCGACCCGCTTCTGGGAGACCAGCTAAACCGATCCGCTACCGTAAAGAGACACAACAGCACCAAATATCCGGCTCGAAGGACCATAAAATGTACGGTTCGTACACTTGTAGAATTGTTAGTGTTGAGGTTGGAGCGCGTAGAGAAAAGATCACTTAGTTCCCGATAGGTTTATTCGTGTTTACAGGCAAAACTGTTGACGATTCCTTTCTCTAATGTTAGTCACCGCGTAGCAGTAATCGCACTCGTTGATTTATTGTTAAGCATTAATATTTATACTACTAAAATGACGCACGTACGGTGCGAGGCACCGCGTCAGCAAATTATCTATAGTTTAAGACTGTACAGACACCCTCCGTCGTGCTTTTGCCACCGCCGGAGTGCCTGCTATTTTAGAACAAAACGATGGGAAGAGACCAGATGGGATGACCGTAATGCCTTGGACGTTGGGTAGGCCTTTGGTGTAGACGGCTACTGCAGATGCCAAAACCTCAAACGGCTATATAGCTATATAAGCTATATAGTTTCCAAGAAGGGTATTATATTTGCGCCGTTTGAGGTTTTCGCATTTGAGCCGTTTGGGGTGGAAACTCTAGGGTCATGGAGCCGAGTGTCCATCTTGTTTTTCAGTTAACCGCCAAGCGGCTGGAAGCGCAATTCTAACTTAAAAAGCACTCTATTCTTCAGCCTTGTTAAAACCACGGGCTCATTGTCATCATTCTGAGCTCTGATGCGACAATCAATGTAGGTTGGGTTTCGAAACATAATTTTTTACAATGACTTTGATTTTTTCTAAAGAAGTTATTAAATCTGCAATGAGCATGTGTTGGTGAGTTGGCAACTGTTACGTCCTCTGTCTTTATCAAATCTTAAATAGCGGTTTGCTCTATGTTTTCAATTTGACAGCATCATTAGCATGCTGTGCCATCTTGGCGTGTTTTTGTAGTTGACGGTACAGAAATCGTATCAGTATGCTGTGGCTCCAGAGGGTAACTACATTCAATGATCGACGTTTCGTCTGAGCTTTCAAGCTGGTCATCCATTTCATTCACCATCAAAAGTAAATCACAATGTTCTGTACTAGCAGCAGCTTCTAGTTTAGATGCTTTGAATTCAAATTGAAGTTTACGTTAACTCGATCGAGTTCGAATAAAAACTCACACTAGGCCCTCTGTCGATCAAACCTTTAAGTGTGTATAGTGCGTGCTCGATTTAAAGGTAAACCTTTAAATCGAGTACTGCGCAAGTCAAATCAAGTCTGTGTCAAGTCTCATCTTTCGTGGCACGCACTGTACTGTGCGTGGTCGAAAACGCACTTGGCCGGTTTTCTGAAAGAATAATATCTTTATTAAAATAAAGTCCATTTTGTATTATCTAAATATGGTGAATATTTGGACAAATACGCCAAGTGAAGTGCCGACATAAGATATTTATATTTGTCCCTGCAGCGAACCCTCTACTACGGCCAAAGTTATAATTATTTACCAGGAGTGTCGGGGTTGATGCATTTTCTAACGTGCGCTTCCATTATTATATCTTTGGTATACCATTGCGAGCAGGCCTATCGACAGAGAGAACAAGTCATCAACGTCATTGACCATCTCTTAGTAAACAGAAAACCTGGTAAGTTTAACTTAATACAAACAGTTACGTGCACTTCTCCTCAAGCCTCAAGTCTGCTATTACAAAAGTGTCAGAATGGTCTATCATTGATTTCATAATTGTTGATTTTGACAAGTTTGGTAATCTACTAATATAATGGCGTCAATAAGACTTTCCGATGGTCAACCACTGATAAGCCATTGAAAGAAATGATATAGGATGGTAATCTCGTACAAAATGACAACTGAATGACTGGGCGTTAATCTGCTAAAATTTTGACAGTTCCTTTGATCAGTGACCTACCATTAGAATGTCATTGTGCAGTCATTGCTTTTAATTCGACCGACCATGGGGAAACTATTCTGTCATATCATTTTACACCTAGTAGAGCAGAAGAGCATGCCTACTGCTTTTTGATAGTCACGGGTCACGGCTTAATAATTTGATCCGAAAAGCAAAAAGTTTCGAATAGAGAAAGTCGAAGCCAATCCTGTATACTCGGAGCCATTTTAAAAGCATATGGAAAAACCAAAAGTTAGATAGAGATATCAATGTACCGAATTACCGATGCGATGGATTTCAAGATTTGAAAAGATGCAATACCGCATTGTGAGGTTTTCGACTCTCAATGTGCTTAACTTGATGATTAAACACCTTAAAACAGTGAAATGCAATGAATGATATAAATATGTGCAGTAGATACCTAGGTGTCGATTTTGCTATGACCCCTCAAAGATAGATAACTAGCATGCAAACTTACTTACATCAACTTCTTTTATCAACAGACGAAGATCTACGATCAGCGATAATGGATTTACGGACGTTATTGCAAGATCGACCCATTTGCTTCAACATGGAAAATTTCTTCACACTGAATTACTCACTATTAGTATCTATTGCTTCTGTAGTAGTAACATACACGATAATACTGTTACAAAGTGTGAATTGAAAAACCACGTCACACAATAATTAATTATGTAGGTAATATCTACCTACCTAACTACCAACATAGGTCGAAGTGCAACATAAATAAGAGTGTGAACGAAGAGGTGTGCATCTTGATTGAGGCCCCATCTTTTGAACCCTTGCGAAACGAAATAAGACTTATAGGGAAATTAGCTTTTCTTATTAATTAGAATTTCTTAAACTTGAATTAAAACTGTTATGATTAAATAACTTGGGCCCTCAATCCAGACGCGTGCATAAAGTGGCATGGCCTAAATCTCAGTAAGTACTATCTCTGGGTTAATAATTTGTATTTAAGAATTTAGTTAAGAATTTCTAAAATATTTTAAGAAATTCCCAAATGTGTAGAATATGACATTCCAGATTTATGGCGGTATATCTAGGCCCTCAATTCATTATTGTATTGTCTGTACTGAGGAATCTGCAAAATATGAATGTATCTGAAGAAATACATAAATACGACTTTAATATACCTATGTGAATTAGTTAAAAAGAAACAATGGCACAAAAGTAAATTGTTAAGAAGTAAATGAGAGTCGAATTTGACTAAAACATCTGAACTGAGAGCCCAATATTTTTGGCCTTATTGACTAGGCTCTACCTCATAGATTGACGCAAATTAGAATAAGATTTTTAACTATTTCTTAATTAAATTGTAACATATCGTCCGTTCTCCTAAATATCATACTTTAAGAGAAAATTAGTTTTTAACTTTTTTTAGGAGAAAATTTTGTAGGGTGACCTTGATATTCATAGTAGGTACCTGTACATTTTCTAAAGCGCAGTCGGAAAGTCATAATATTTGCAACTAAAAGTATTATATACCTATCTCCATTTATAATAGAAAAAAGAGGCTCATAGAAGCAGGAATACAAAACATTTTATTTCAAAGATAAGTTAAAACAATTTTAATTAAACTTATTTTAACATAATTTTGATAAATAGATCTAAGACAGTACTAAATATCGATGTATAATAATATAAACAGAATAAAAGTCTTTTAAAGATGAGGTAATATTTTAAATATGGTAGAATTACAGTGAAACGAATAACGTTCCGGGTATTGTTCACCCCTGTTTCTGTTAGGTTTTTAGCATTGACACTGTAATTTTAAATTGGAATTAAATATACAACTAAACGAAAGCCACATACCTATCTATTATTAGAAGACAAATTATTAAAATGGTTACAAATACGTGCCGTGACAGCTCCTGTAAAAATAGATTATAATAAATTCGGTGTCTATCGTAATAACTTGTTTATTGTAGGTACCTACTTTTGTTGCAAAGTGTGCTTTAAAAACGACCTTTTTTAACTCACTTTATTGTAAATGGAGTATAGGTACCTACTATTTACAATTTTGTTTTCTTTATTTTTAATGTCATTTAGAAGAACTGCCAAAATGCTTTGTAATGCTTTGTGACCACTTTTGTTAGCTTGGGTCTTACCTGTTAAAACAAAATGTATGTGTTCATGATTGAATCTATACTATAATATTATAAAGCTGAAGAGTTTGTTTGTTTGTTTGTTTGTTTGAACGCGCTAATCTCAGGATCTACTGGTTCGAATTGAAAAATTCCTTTTGTGTTGGATAGTCCATTTACCGAGGAAGGCTATAGGCCCATGCGAAGCTGGGTCGGGTCGCGAGTAATTAAATAAGAACAACTTATTTTTTACACATTCTGACATACGGTTTGGCTGATCCTAATTTAAAAAAAAAAAATATGAACCCCGACTGTGCTGCAAAGTTTAATTTTAAAATATGTAGGTACCTGTACCTGTATTATACTTACTTAGGTCGGTACTCACCTGGGGCTTGAATTTGATATCCATATTATCATATTGTAATATTTAACAAAACAATTTGTTTTCATCTTTGAAAATAGAGTGAGTAGTAGCCAGTGCGCGCATTGGTTAAGAGCGCGTATTCGATTCGTGACGAAAACTTCATGTTTTTGCGTTTTGCCCAGAGCAATATCGTAATTATGTGAGCAGATTATTTAAAGACAATTTAAAGTTTTAGAAAGATTAAGGCTTGATTTAGACAGCTACAGAGTAAAAGTATAATTTTTAATTATGGTTTTTTAAAGCGAAGATAATTATTTCATATCGTTTTACGAAAATAGACGTCAGAGTTAACTTTCAGGACGAATACAACCATTACAATATGCCAAAATATTTTGTTTTATGCGTTTTTCCAATATTATATACAGTCATAAAGACAGCTACAGAGCAAAAATTACGAAAATATTACTATTATATATTAAAAAATAATGTTGAAAAAGTAGAAAATCGGTTCACTTTGACAATTTTTTTTTCACCAGTATTTGAATAAAAACATAACTGATATATTTATTTTATGAAAGGAAATGTTATGCTTAATATACAGAATATTTTTCAGTCCGTTATACGAGCTCATTTATTTTAGACGATTATTTTAAAAAGCACTGTAAAACCGCGCGCTGTCGTTTGCCGATCAATTTCGATGATTCGTGCTTATTTCGTGCTTATTTTTTTTTTTCTGATGCACACAAACAGACCATTGTATTGTACTAGTGTGTGTCAATGCTGCTACGCCGTTCTAGCAATCGTTTAAATTTTGAGTTGCGCTAAATCGAATACGCGCCCTTAACATCGATTTTGTTTCGCTCTATGTTTAAATTAGATAACTTGTGGAAAACACCAAAAGTCGGTCTTAAAAGTTACACCGTAAGAAAGAGGATTCTGTGAGGTTTCAAACTGCATAAATCAAAACTAAATTTGCCAAATAAAATTCAAGCAACAATCGAGTAAAGAAAAAAACCGTTGGAAATTGCAAAATCTAACACTTCGAGTCGTGTGAGTCATCGTTGGTGGCGGTCATTGACCCCGCCTCTACTTCTTCGGCATACGATCATCGCAGCTCGGTTGGCCGCAACACTGGACACACACACATCGCTTGCTTTAGGTTTTTGAAAAATAAAAAACAACTGTCAATAAAAATGAATTGCTCAGCTTGTAATCACCAAATACAAATTGGAGAGACTCTAAAATGCACTGGATGCTCAGCTAATTATCATTATGCATGCCTTAACATGACATCTGCCTACTATTTAGAAAATAATCCTGATCTTTTGAAATGTTGGCGTTGCCCGGACTGTTCTAATATTACTCGTCGCTATAGAAATGATAATACCCCTGTCCAACAAAAACTAAATTTTTCACCACTAAATGACACTACGATGTCAATTGATGATGGACAAGATGATGAACCTAATTCACACATTATTACAAATATCGAGTGTAAAACCCCCATCCAAAATAACGGAACTACCACCATGACGCAGCAAATTGCAGCAGAAGGCCCTTTGATTACCCAGATAGTCTTAGTAAATTGCTAGATTCTAAACTGGAAAAGAACAATCAATCCCTACTCCTTGTACTAAAAAACACAATCCAAATTGAAATACAAAAAACTATCACGGAGTTAAAAGCAGACATTGTAAAGCATACCCACAAGCTAACTCACGAGCAAGAAATAGTAAAAACCGATATAAACACACTCACAAATGAGAAAATAAAACTAATACAAGAAGAAAACAAAGAACGGAAACAACAATTAAAAGAAATAAAACAAAATATCAAAACATTAGAAAATCAACAACAGGACACTCATTCTAAAAAAATGGTACTCTTCGGACTTACAGAATACGACCAATACGACCAAGAATCCGAGGATGAATTACACTATCGTATAGTTGAAGCATTTAAACATATCCTTAACGTTGATCTAACCGGATATACTTATTAAAAGACTTTCACGTATAGGAAGATACAACAACTCTCGGAGACCTATAATTATTGACCTAATCAGCAATCGAATGACGAAATACGTGTTAGACAACGCAACGTACTTTAAACATACAGGGCTTTTTATTTCCGAATACCTTAATGAGACGGCACTTCGACAAAAAAAGCATTACAAGAAAACTTGCGCTCAGCAAGACAACACGGACACCTCGCAATCATTAAAAATAACAAATTAATAATAGACGGACGACAATTACAGGAACTCACTACAACGACCAAACAAATCTACACAACAAGAAACGT
This sequence comes from Charanyca ferruginea, assembly GCA_947361185.1. Lineage (NCBI taxonomy): Eukaryota > Metazoa > Arthropoda > Insecta > Lepidoptera > Noctuidae > Charanyca > Charanyca ferruginea. Next base: position 17,383,198 of record OX376070.1, on the reverse strand, counting down.
TGACTTCAACCAGACTATTAACCAAACTATTGACTCGCAAAAAATCAACACGTCTAATGACATCATAAATAACACAAACGGAGGCGACACAGATTTCTCACAGACTAACACGAATAAAATAAGCACCTTTCGTCACTCAAGATATTGATATCACAGTATTATACCAAAACATGCAAAGTATTAACAATAAGCTACACCTATTAGAAGCATTTCTCGATGAAAAACGAATGTACCAAGCACTTTGTCTATCGGAAACATGGTTAACGCAGGGAAAGAAAGAATTAATTAACTGCAACGAATACATCCTCGCTACATCATACTGTCGAGTGAACTGCGAAGGCGGCGGCGGCGGTGTGTGCATACTTTTACGAGAAGACTTGGAATTTATTGAACGAAAGGATATTATGGATATGTCGGTAGAATACATAATTGAAGTATGTGCCATTGAATTGCCTAAATTTAAAACTATACTAATAACTTTGTATTGGAACGATAGACAGTCTGATATCTATAAACAATTGAAACTAATTCTAGAACTGCTATTAATAAAGTGTAATAAACATAAAATTATAATCTGCGGTGATTTCAATATAAATATCTTGGAAAATAGCTTGCAAACCAAAACATTATTAAATTTAATGCTGGAATATAACTTCATTCAACTATCAAAAACCCAACACGAGTGACAAAAACTACTTCAACCTGTCTTGATCTAGTATTTATAAACTTTGACTCTAAATTAATTAATTAACTACTCAGGTGCACGATTACGGTTTCTCTGATCATAAAGGAACAATAGTGAACCTAAAAACAGTAGACGCTGCGACTACTAAAAGCAAAGACTGGAAAACTAAAAAACGAATTTTTAATATTAAAAACATGGAAAAATTTAAATTTGCATTGAAACAAATAAATTGAAATTTAATTATAAGCACAGGAAAAACCATGAACGAAAATTACAACTCATTCCAAAATCTTTTACTTAAAATATTAAATGATTGCATACCCATAAAACAATAAAACTAAGTCGAAATAAAAGAAAAGATTGGTTGACAAGAGGCATTAAAATATCATGCTGAAATAAACGGTTGTTAAGAATTTTTACTGCGTACTCTAACGATCCTGTATTGACTAAACAATATAAAATATATGAAAAAGCATTAAAACAGACAGTAAATAAATAAAAAAAATTACAATATATTCGGGAAATCACAAAATCAACTAACAAAACTAAATCGATGTGGAAAATAATTAAGGAGCGTACTAATAAAAATCTGACTAAGACACAACAAAACATAACATTGACGATCCACGATAAACTTACGTCCGACCCAAAACAAGTTTCTAACTCATTCAATGAATTTGTCGCATCAGTAGGACAAACAAGAAGGAGTACTCAGTACCATGCGGCCGGCCTGTGCTTCGACTAACGAAAACACAATGTTTTTACATCCACCTACACCGCAAAAAAAAAAATATAATAAAGAACCTTATAGGCAAGTTTAGCCACGGATTAGACGAACTACCTCCCATATTAATGAAACGTGCGCTGATGAATTGACATTACCATTTTATCTATTAATTTACCAGTCGTTTTCTGAAGGGAAATTCCCAGATGCGTTAAAAAAAACTTTAATAAAACCTATCCACAAAAAAAAGTCGAAGTCAGATCCAAATAATTACCGTCCTATTGCACTACTACCGACATCATCAAAGATCTTTGAAAAAGCTATGTGCAAGCGCGTTTATGACATTTGCGAAAAGTTTAATGTTTTCGATGAATGTCAAAATGGTTTTCGGAAAAAAGATCTACGATTTTAGCTACATATACATTATATTATTATATTATATTATATTATATATTATATAAATACTTAATGTTTTAAATAATAAAAAATACGCTATCGGCATCTTACTTGATATGACCAAGGCATATGACAAGGTACTGTATAAAATATTACTAGACAAATTACACGGTATAGGCGTCCATGGAATAACTCACGAGTGGTTTGCATCCTACCTACAAAACCGAGAACAATTTGTAGAAATTGAACATTGGGACCATGACACTGGATACTTCAATTTAATACGCTCGGATAGGATCTGCATATATAACTCTATTCCACAAGGTAGTGTTATCGGGTGTTTGCTATTTTTACCCGACTACGGCAAAGCCAAAGGAGGGTTATGATTTTGACTGGCTATGTATGTATGTATGTATGTATGTATGTACGTATGTTCATCTGTTCGCTCATAGCTCCTAAACTTCTTATCAGAACTGAACAAATGAGGGATCGTTAGAAGCGTCTTGATCGTCCGCTGGTTATAGGCTATATGATGTGTCACCGAATCACAGTAAAGATATCTATACAGTATTCTATCTTCATACAAACGGTCGGAACGCGAGTTATACCTAGACGCGCCGACTTAGTAGGGAAATTAGTATACCGACAGTCTCGGATGCGCCGCAGTGGCGAATGGACGGTGTGATGATTTTGTAAGCGGTAAGCGTGCGATTTGTGACTAATATTCTAACAAAATAAGTATAAGTACTTAAGTGCTTCTTTAATATGGCAAATAGAAATTGTAAAATATATTGTGCTGTTTTTGGTTGCTTCAATTCGTCAGCAACGCACCCAGAGATAGCATTTTTTAAATTACCTAGAAACTACGAAAGGTAAGCTACTAGTACGTAATTTGTTTTTTTTTAATGTAAGTATTTCGCTTTTTTTTCTGCCGAGTAAGGATTAATATATAAATAAGTGGATAGGGTAAAAAAAGCGACCTACCTACATTCGCGTTAAAAAGAACTGATAAGTAGGTAGTTTCTTAGGCTAGGCTATCTACCTACTTATGTACCTAGCTACATAAATATGTTGTGGAATTAATCGAAATACCTATCATTAAATAATGATTATGAGAGTAAATGATAGGTATAGACGCCAGCACATCAGGCCATTTCAAATTGTCAAATTTCCCCAATTGAATATGAACCTTATGCTTTTGTAATAAAATTAAAAATCTATCAAAGAAATTGGACAGATTGTTGTAGCTTGTGCTGGACTCTATACCTACCTACTTAGTAAGATTTACATTATTGTTTATTTTTGAAGATTTTGTAGTAGTTAGGTTAGGCTTTGATTGCTAAACTTAGGTACTGCACACGCGATGAGATTGTTGATATTAAGTAACGTCTGGCAGCAGTTCGACATCGGATGGGTGACCAAAATATGGTAAAAAGTGGTAATGGAGACCTTAATAAGCTGAGATGACAAATGAATATTACAATTATTTCAAGGTGTTGAAGTTTGTAAGGATTGCAGTTTGTTTTTTTTTACCAAGTATAAAGGGAAATCATGTTTTTTTCAGGCGCCTTGATTTTCGTACGTCTCAGGCGAGGCGCAAATATTTTTCAGTCTCAAATTTATAATGGTGGTTTTTTTTTTATTAAATGTAATCAAAAACATAAAATGTATTTTTATTAAACGCTTCTATTTCATTTACGATTTTTTTTTTATATTAAATAAAAAATATAATATTTACATTCACAAAACTAGAAAGAAAATAAAACACTTTTCACATTTATAATCACAAAACTAGAAAGAAAATAAAACAAACTAGGAAGAAATTCAAAAACTGTACGCGTGTCAACCCTATCGCATGTTGAGCTACTGCGCGAGCGTAGGTAATTATTTCAAGGACAGGGCCGAGTTACAGTACTGTATAGATATCTTTACTGTGACCGAATCCAATGTAGCGCCCTCTGGCGTACAAAAAAAAAACAAGATAAAAAAAATTATGATGACAAGCATACCGTCTTTGGTATCATTGGAAAGGGGTTCACTAGTACCTTTCAAATATATAATATTTAGTTGTGACTTATCACAAATTATTTAAAAAAAGTAAAGATAAAAAAAAATTAAGATTCGCATACCGTGTTTGGTATCATTGGAAAGGGGTTCACTAGTACCTTTTAAATAATAATACTTAGATGTGACTTGTCACAAATGATTAAAAAAAAACTACTACTGGTATTTAAGCTCCAAAATGGTTTAAATAAAAAAAAAACTTGAGAGGTGTCAAGGGACACCCGGATGGAACGAAGTTCCTTTCGATTAATTAGTGAAGGAATTGTAATAAAATTTTATTACAATTCCTTCACTAATTAATGTGATGCGTTAAAGTGAATTTAAGTGGCTTTAAGCCAGGGCAAAAAAAAAGCGAGGAATGAAAAGTTATTATGGCTGCTTACATTGTAAGTAAGTAATTTTAAAGATTAACATTTTCTAACATGTTAGTACAATGCGTAGTTATTTAGATAGAAAGACCAATAAATTATTTCTGCGCCATCTATTGGCCGTTCGTAATTCGATCTCGAAGAGCACAGTTGCGCCAATAACGTTAATAGATGGCTCTTAAATCAATTATACAAATGTGGCGTGACAACTTTTCGTAAGATTTTTTTCCGTCTAGCCCCCTTTCACAACGCGCGATAAGGAACTTCGTTCCAATAAAGTTTAAACACTAAAACCCGACCACAACAAAAAGTGATCTAAAAAGTACGAAACAAGAAAATATTTCACACAGAAATCAAGACATAGGTACAAAATGGTCAAGGTAAAGCCGTGGTTGCATGCCATTATAATTCATGTTCATCGCACCCATATGGGACACAGGCATGCAACCACGGCTTTACCTTGACCATTTTGTACCTATGTCTTGATTTCTGTGTGAAATATTTTCTTGTTTCGTACTTTTTAGATCACTTTTTGTTGTGGTCGGGTTTTAGTTTTTAAACTTAATTTTTTTAATCTATATCAACGACCTACCTAAAATCATGACGGAGTCGTGCGTACTGTTTGCCGATAATATTTCATTAATAACTTCCTGTAGTAACTCTCAACACCTACACGAAAATCTAAATAATATAATGGTAAATATACAAAATTGGATGAAAGACCACAATTTAGAAATTAACTTCACAAAAACCAAAATTACGCAATTCAGACCTTACCAAAAAAAACCTTTAACTATTAATTATAAATTTGACGGCATCAGACTGGAATGCGTAAATACATTTACTTTGTTGGGTCTAGATTTAGATATTCACATGACTTGGAAAGCACACATAGAAAATTTTTTATCTAAACTATCTAGTTTTATTTATGCATTAGGTACGTGAGTTAAAAAAAACGACAGATCTAAAAACAGCATTATCCGCTTACTAAGCTTATGCATACGCATGGCTTAAGTACGGTATCATTCTTTGGGGAAATAGGGTGGATAGCAATGATTTGTTTATCCTTCAGAAAAAATGTATAAGGATTATAGTTTATATTGACAATGACGTAAGTTGTAGACCGTATTTTAGAGATCTCGACATCCTAACCTTGACATCTATCTTTATTCTAGAAATTTGTAAATTCGTCCGACAATATCCACATTTTTACCCTAAAGTCACAGACCAACCTCGCCGATACGCACCGCGTTCACGGTTTCAAAACATGCTGGTTATTCCACAATCTAAGTTAAAATTACACAGTACGAGGAATTTTAATTGATGTTACGTGAGGACTCACGTAAGATCAACTAAAATTTATAATAAAATACCAAACGACATAAAAGACGAACAAAATGAAAAAATATTTAAGAAACGGCTCAGAAAACTATTAGTGGAAAAATGCTATTATTCATTAAATGATTTTTTTAATGACGATACCACTGACTGAATATTATTTTATTATACACGTATTTTGATTTAGCTTGTAAATGATTTTTAAATTGATCTTAATTTGTGACATTATTTATTTTAAATGAACTGTGAATAATCTCTAATTAATATATTATATTTTTGTATTTTCAATTATTGTCCTACTACTCATATTTGATTTTATTATAGGGTCCATGTGAACTATTTTATCATTATTATTAAGACCTTGTGAACACATGTGAAATGTAATAAACATTTGAATTTGAGAATTTGAATTTGAATTTAGAGCCATATACGTATAAAGTTGCACTCATAACTATAATTATCTCGCTCACTCGCAAGTTCATATTTTTAGGATATTTATGTGAAGTAAATAGTTTTTTTTTATAAATTTAATATAAATTTTATATGCGTATTGCGACGTCTCTGGTGCTACAGTGATTTATAGATAAGTACGATGACTACTGTGTAACATACTACTAGCACAGTACTGTAGAGAGTTTGAGGCTTTTTGTAATGAAGCCATACCTATTTAATCTATGGTTAGAACTTTCTGGATACTTTAGAATATATTTGAAAGATGTAAAATATAGCTTTTATACTATGACAAGTGATGTCTGGGAGACCGACAGCTAGGCTCAGAGCTGCGGTCTTGTAAATCTTACCTCTCGCTAATTCAATAAATTATAGTCTTCTGAAAGTCACTAATACCTTTGATTTGTAATACTTAGACTCCCGGTCCTTATAGTACCTACCTATAAGTATTAGTAGGTAGGGTAGACTGGGTACAATTGTGCCAGGGTACGGTTGTGACAATCGTTGATATTAGTGAAACTATAAGGAATACCGGGGAGGGTGCAAGGGGAGAGAGGAGCGGCATGCTTGTCTAAACGACTCACAGTATTGCGTCAGCCTTCGTGCGACATTATCCATAGTAGAAAGCTACATTACTTTTAAACAGTTAAAAGTAAGTATTTTTATTTGATTTCTTTTGATAATAGTTGTTATATTTCTACAGATAGAGTAATGAGTGTTTTTCACCGTTATAAGTTATATATTAGTAGTTAAATAACAGTGATTACTTTGTACATGGATTATTTTGTATTGTCTTGACAATTCGTTTTTTGAAAAAGTGTGCGTTGGGTACGGTTGTGACATATTTTCTGGGTACGGTTGTCACACAAATAAAATTTGTTTTTCGGTTTTAGATGCCCAGAAAACACTTGAGAAAGAGCGAAATAGGCCAGTGAAACACAAGTAAATAATTTTGAAGATAATTATAAAAAAAATAACGCGGGATTACTTTAGGAAGAGCTGCGGAAATGCACGAAGTTAATCACATGTCTTTGTTTCGATACATTCGTAAACGCGATGAAGCCATCATGGGCCACCATGAAGATAGCGTCAGCATGGGATACGTCGCTCATAATAAAGTCTTCATTGAGGAGCAACAACAGCAACTGTTATACGTTATATGTGAATAGATAGTAATATGAAGACCGTTAAAATAACTATAGTGTTAATTTTTTCCGAAGAATATTATATTGCATTACGTTAGAAATTAATTGCAAAACAGTGATTTTAGACCATATAAGTGTATTTTTGAACCTGTCACTACCGACCCCAAGCACTGTCACAACCACCCCTAGGCTGTGGTCGGTTGTGCCACTTTTTCCTTTGCTTCTAATTGTCTCCTATGAGTTAATCCATTGTGCTTGTGGGCCAAATTTTAGTATTTATTCGTAGACAAAATGTATACTTTACTATAAAAAACACCTTTCTTCATGCTAACTGGTATACTAACAAAATTATAGGCGATCAAATGAAAATTGTCACAACCGTACCCAGTCTACCCTACTCTACTAGTCGGTTAGTTTGCTTTTCATTTTATGCAAACACTGTTAAAGCTGAATAAATGTTCTTTTTTTTATTTTATTTATTTGTTTTAGGCAACTAGGTTCTTATGGACTAACATCACAATATTAAAAATGGTTGTACGTTGTTTCATAACTAATAGTTTTAAAGAGTTTTGTTTCACATAAAGTTTAATGTTAGAATTGTCATATATCATAATGATAGCATTGATTGTTTTTGTTTTGCGACCTAGTTTACTAGTGTGCGTTTCGACCGCGCGGCCACGGCGATATTTCGAAAAAAAAACTTTTCCAAGATTATGTAAAATTTTGTAAAAGTTGATTCCCAAAACCATAAATTTGTCGAAGATATGGTTAAAAAGTTATAAGGGTTTGAACGTGGCCGCGCCATTGAAACGCGGAGAACCGCGCGGCCACGGAGATCTTTAAAACTAAGCATAGCAGAGACCTAAAATTCAGGTAAATAACAGATTGAATTTGTAAAAAAAATGTAAAAATACAGAAAAAATCCTAGGTTTATATTTTAGGAGCTGCAAGACAAAAACCCCATGGCCGCGCCATTGAAACGGTGAATAACACTCTAGCGCCGATATCACGCTGAAAATGCATCGCAGACGTCTGAAATTCATTGTAAAATCTAGATTTGAATTTGTCGAAAATGTAAAAAATATGCAAAAAATACCTAGGTTTAGATTTTAGGAGCTGTAAGAGTAAAACCCCATGGCCGCGCCATTGAAACGGAGGAAAACACGTTATCGCTGATATCTCGCTGAAAAAGCATCGCAGAGGTCTGAAGTTTTTTGTAATACCTAGATTTGAATTTGTCGAAAATGTAAAAAATATACAAAAAATACCTAGGTTTATATTTCAGGAGCAGTAGTGCGGTATCGTGTAAAAATAAGTTTTGATTATCTATCGAAGAAAGTAAGTATTAGTGACATTTTTTTTATAAACAACACCTATTAATATGTAGAACTACCGATAATATGCAAAACATATTTTTTATTCATAATACAAAGCCTTGCAATGTGTTTTGAATATTTCGATAGTGTGACCATGCCTTGTTGTTTACAGTAAACTTTCCACCTGTTGTAATAGAAATCATGCCCCAAGGATTCTAAATTGAATTAAAATGAAACGAAGAGATACTATATCTTTATTTCTTTAAAAATCACATAAATCACAGATTGTTTATTTACACTAAGATATAAACTTCTATTAAAATCACAAATCACAGATTGTATACTTACACTAAGATAAATATTTTTTATTAATTAAGGGGACAATTGTCGAAATCATGCAAAAAAAAATTACATTTCACACAAACCAAAACTATAAAATTAGGTAACCACCTCGTATAAAACGTCAATATTTTTGAGATTTCCACCAAGAAATCGAGGGTCAAGAAAAAAAAGTGGTTGCATATTCCCACTTAGCGAGCTTATTCCCAATGTAAAGTAAAGTATAATATTACTCTGATTTTTAATATCTTAATCATCATCTATTAGAAATCTCAAAAATATTGACGTTTTATACGAGGTGGTTACCTCATTTTATAGTTTTGGTTTGTGTGAAATGTAATTTTTTTTTGCATGATTTCGACAATTGTCCCCTTAATTAATAATGGTTATTTGTTATACAAGAGTGCAAAGTTGCTTTTTAACCGCGTGTTCAATTTTGATGACCGAGGAAGCGAAGGATTCTAAAATTGAATCACGAGCGCAGCGAGTGATTCAAAATTAGAATCCTGAGCGTTAGCGAGGGAATCAAAAGAGCACGAGGTGAAAAATCTTTGCACTCGAGTGCAACACGTAACTTTTCATTCCACCTCAGCGAGGAAATGACTAAATGCAAAAAAAAAACGTTTACAAAGTCTGAGTTTTTAACAAATTAAAAAAAAGTTGTATGATATATTCGGCACCATAGAGGTAGCAGTAAATAGGTTTAATGTTTTTTTTTAATTCACAAACTTAGTGCACACGATGTTTTAAATTCAATTTACTTTATCCTCTAGAGAATAAAAACGGCTTTTCCACTCAGATATTGAAGATAAATTTACTTTATCCTCTAGAGAATAAAAACGGCTTTTCCACTCTGATATTGAAGATTAAATATACTCTTTCCGAGATGGTGGGATGAAAAAAATATTTATCTTAGTGTAAGTAACCAATCTGTGATTTGTGATTTTAATAGAAGTTTATATCTTAGTGAAAGTAAACAATCTGTGATTTATGTGATTTTTAAAGAAATAAAGATATAGTATCTCTCAGTGGCGTGCCTAGGGGTCAGAGTTAGGGTAATCCCGACAGATAAAAAAAAACACCTATAATTTCTTTCAAAATTCATTCTGCCACCAAATTCGCAAAATCACACAATTACTATGTAACTGATTGAAGAGCCATCTGTTAATATTATTGGCGCGCTGAGCTCTTCGAGTTCGACAAGATTATAACTGATTGGTATTCCTAACTATGTACGTATTAATGTAATTGTACATGTAAATGTTAATATTTATAATTTAATTTAATAACGTCAGCTACAGAATGAATAATATCATTTTGAATTTTATTAGACATATAAGTGGATTTACCGCTTGTTGTTGCGTATGTTTCTCTAAGATAAAATCATATTTAGAAAGCAAAGATACAAGCTCTAAGAAATTAGGTAGGTACCTCTATTTAATGATGTTTTAGATTCATCGTGACCTCGGAAAGGAAGTTCTTGTTGCGCTAAATGACACACAATATCAACTAACCTCTGAAAAATGGCGCGATTGTGATCGACACGCATAATGTGATTACAAATGTCATCACATAGCTGACGAGACAGAGACGTCTCTATTCGTGTCTTACCAAAAGTACAAAATTTAACGCGAGCACTGAAGTGCCTTTGAGAATTCTGATGTTTTTTAATGGCACCAGAAAAGTTATTTAAATCATCGTAACCCGACGAATTCCAAGCATTTCGAGAAAAATATGCAACACCAACAGAATAATTTGTTTAAATGAGAACAGCCTACAATCCAAGGAGTTTTGTATGCTGATCTGTGAAAATGCCTACTATGTGATTTTGATTTATAGGTAATATTCAAATCAGGAGTAGGTTTAGGTGAAGTAACAAGATGATATTTGTGTTTAAAACTCAAAGTATTTACCTTTCCGAGTAACGATTGCACACACCTTAATCCTTCACAAGGAACAATTACATGCGTTTCCGAATTCATGATATACAGGTACAAGAAACTTTAATCAGAAAGGAAAGTTATCACAAACGTTAAAACTACTACCTAGAAAAGGTAAACACAAAACTTTAAATCACGGAAACTTAAAAAAGAATCGCAGCAAACACTCCTGTAATCGCTCAAAACAAAGTTTGATCTAATTTGAAAATGTATCAATATGCAACTTCGCGGCACACAAACAAATTTCACTCGTAAACAAACATTCACTCAGCTGTCTCGTACTAACTTCAGTCACATGCAAGCCCTGATTATATTTTCATACAAAATCGGCGTTTCGTCTTTGCATTGTGTGAGCAGTACATTCGCAATTTGTAGGCAAAACTCACAGATCCGACAAGCCTCATAAGAAGTCAACGAGTATGACCGAGATAGCAATATACACTTAGTAACACAGCGAGAGTGTGGCCTTGCGAGCGACCTAACACGTCGCGAAGTAGCGCGGAGTTTGAATATTACATCGAATGAATGATTGCGTTCACTCACTACGTACGTAGATCTGGCAACTGTCAATAGCTAGCCGCTGCAAGGTCACCTTCGCGCGTTGGATTACGCGCGGAGTTTAAAATGTTTATTCTTATCAATTCTTATGAGATGATGATTCAATACCTACTTAGACTACTTAAAGGTATTTTCTTGTAGTTTTTTTTTCATAGTCTCGTCTCGCGTTATTGAGATAAAGCCAGGCTTCTTGGGTTATATGGAAGGCACGCCACTGGTATCTCTTCGTTTCATTTTAATTCAATTTAGAATCCTTGGGACATGATTTCTATTACAACAGGTGGAAAGTTTACTGTAAACAACAAGGCATGGTCACCCTATCGAAATATTCAAAACACATTGCAAGGCTTTGTATTATGAATAAAAAATATGTTTTGCATATTATCGGTAGTTCTACATATTAATAGGTGTTGTTTATAAAAAAAAACTCACTAATACTTACTTTCTTCGATAGATAATCAAAACTTATTTTTACACGATACCGCACTACTGCTCCTGAAATATAAACCTAGTTATTTTTTGTATATTTTTTACATTTTCGACAAATTCAAATCTAGGTATTACAAAAAACTTCAGACCTCTGCGATGCTTTTTCAGCGAGATATCAGCGAGATATCAGCGATAACGTGTTTTCCACCGTTTCAATGGCGCGGCCATGGGATTTTAGTCTTACAGCTCCTAAAATCTAAACCTGGGTATTTTTTGTATATTTTTTACATTTTCGACAAATACAAATCTAGATTTTACAATTAATTTCAGACGTCTGCGATGCATTTTCAGCGTGATATCGGCGCTAGAGTGTTATTCACCGTTTCAATGGCGCGGCCATGGGGTTTTTGTCTTGCAGCTCCTAAAATATAAATCTAGGATTTTTTTCTGTATTTTTACATTTTTTTTACAAATTCAATCTGTTATTTACCAGAATTTTAGGTCTCTGCTACGCTTAGTTTTAAAGATCTCCGTGGCCGCGCGGTTCTCCGCGTTTCAATGGCGCGGCCACGTTCAAACCCTTATAACTTTTTAACCATATCTTCGACAAATTTATGGTTTTGGGAATCAACTTTTACAAAATTTTACATAATCTTGGAAAAGTTTTTTTTTCGAAATATCGCCGTGGCCGCGCGGTCGAAACGCACACAGTTTACTACTATAGATTTATTGCTACAAATGCTACAATAGATTAATTGCTTAAGTCCGCCTGTGACTTGGATTACGTCGTGTTCTATAAATTCTACACTGAGTTATTATTACTACATATATTAGTTCAATGATATTCTACAAGATACAGTTCCCGGCACGTAAGTTAGCCAGAGATTTTGAAGTGGGGGAAGTTCGCGCATGTAAAAATGTATGAAATTGTGCGTGCGCGAACTTCCCCCACTACAAAATCTGTGGCCAACTTACGTGCCGGTAATTATAACAAGAACAAGTTCTCTTTTAGGGTATGTAACCTTTAAGCCTCTTTAAGCTATGCATTAAGTTGTTGTTTTGTTTAAATGCTACTTCACTGCGACGTTTTCTTCCCTTGTTCCATAATCTATCAGATTTTAACTCATCATTATTCCAGTTTATTAACAATGACGTGCCTACAGTGCACCTCTGTGATAGATTAAAATGAACAATATTATGTTCATTAGGTACACATCACATTAACGACCACAAAAAGAGGGGGTAAGGTTTACGATCGAATCCCCGCTCCACGCCCCCACCGCCCGCGGGCGGTGGAGGGGGTAGGGGGTAGCCGCCCCCCACCATTTTTCCCCGCCGGAGATGCTCGACGGAGCCCTACTAGGGTTTTGTGTCTAGTCACCTTAATAGGGTCGTAAGGGGGACGGGAAAGGCGGGATGGCAGGGTCTGTTCGCTCGCTTCGCTCGCTCACTGGACCTGCTATCCCCTTCTAACCTAACCTGCCCGAAGTGCGGTGCCCCCAAGTTCAGAGCTCGCTCCGCTCGCGGCGCTCGCTCTTGCGCAGAATAAAACAACCAAATGTAAGCAGTCGGTGTCCAGAGGGGAGCGAGGCGACGATGTCGGAAAACAGGTGGCAGTTAGTAACAAATAGGGATGCAGTCTTTTGAAATATCGATATAAATATCGATATTTATATCGAAAGCAGGTAAACATCGATATCCGATATATCGGTCACGCCAACGCGATAATAATTATCGACATTTTTACTAATTTTATAGCTCTGTAAAAATTAGGGAAATCAAAAGCAATTTACAATCAAAGTTATTTATTTTTTTGCAAAGATAGATGAAAAAAGTAACAGCAAGCACACAGCGAAGATGAAAATCACATAAATATTTTTCATGTCAAACATGTTCGACACTCTTTAGTGTTTTCTAACACCTAACATCTAACAAAATATACGCCCATCTTTTGTTGAATAGCATCTTCGCTGTGTGCAAACTTTTTTCATTTATCTTTGTAACAAAATAAATAACTTTGATTGTATAATTGCTTTTGATTTCCCTTTTGATATGCAGTTTTGATGCAATAGTTATTCATATTTGATTAGATTTAGATAGTACTAATAGTAATAGCAGGTAAAATAAACAGAAATAAAAAATGCTTAATAAAAATTTTAATGGTTTTAACAAATTTATATTTTGGGTTTTCCGATACCGATATTATCGATATCAATGATTTTAACATATCGATATTTTGGTGTCGATATTATCGGTAACGCGATATATCGTTGCAACCCTTGTAACAAAACGGAGCACATTCACGTAAACTTGGAAGCAACGTAATGACGTGAAATCGAATCGTGTTTACCTGTCAAAATCGTGTTTATCTGTCACTGTCAATGGCAACAAAATGGCGGCTTAGCGATTCGTTTTAAGCATTTTGACAGACGCAACTTAAAAAACGTAATACTTTAGTGAAATTTACGTTCCGTTTCAAGCAACAGATTTATCAATGTTTTTGAAAATTATTTTAAATATTTTAACGCTGCTCCGGCGGCTAAAATGCTTGGGGGAGCTTAAGATAAATCCTCTTGACCCCCCCACAGTGTCAGAATCCTCAAATTCAGGGGATTCGATTCAACCCCAAATGTTTCTTAATAGAGTATTTTACTCTATACGAGAAAAAACCTATAAATATGTTATTGAGACAGTTTAGGCATAAAGCAGTCAGAAAATGTAAGTTTTACCTCATAAAATAACAAAACAATTTTTTAAATTCAATTCAAAGTTTTCAGTATTTTTAATCTGTTATAAAACACCGTGAAATAGTAGCGGCCATGTTATTACGCCGTACGGCTGTGTAAACAAAAAAATTTCAACTGTTAGTCAACCGATTGGCGTATTTATAGGCTTTGTACTTTTATTATTTTCCTAACCAACGTAATTTTTTCATTATTACACCTATTACAAAATATGCTTCTAATTATTTTTAAATGATATACAATATTATCATATTTAATATGAGCTCATTTGATACAAAACGAACTGACGTCATTTACGCTGCGCAATATGGCGTCCAGTAAGAGGCGTTTTCGTCAAAATACGCGCGAAATTTGAAAATTTTAAATTTAGATGCATTTTTATGTCACTTAACGATTCAATAAAACAAATGTGTTTTTTTGGCGGCGTTTTAGTACTACAGAATTTCATTGAGACACTTTTCAAAAATGGGTGTAATACCCTATTTCTAAAACTACCTAAAAACTAAACTTATTATTGTTATTTACTACTATAATTTAATTTCAGGTTTTTTGTTTGAGATACCCGAGGGAGGCTTAATATGTTTTGCTTGTTGGGTACATACTCACAGGCAGCTCGGAGTACAATTCAATAACAAGGAATCCTAGCAGCTTATGCAGTTGATACAAAATATGAATGTGTATGGCGCCAACGGTCTCTTGCCCAGACAGTCCATACCTGATGGACCTGAACGAGCTAAAATAACAGCAAGAATGTATCCAAGATAATAGGATAATATATAATACTAGCTGACCCGACAGACGTTGTCCTGTCCCGATCGACCTAATGGGGGATGAAAAAGGGGTGAAAAAAGGGGATGAAAAATAGATGTTGGCCTATTCTCAGACCTACCCAATATGCACAAAAAATTTCATCAGAATCGGTCAAGCCGTTTCGGAGCAGTTCGGGAACGAAAACTGTAACACGAGAATTTTATATATTAGATAGCTGACCCGACAGACGTTGTCCTGTCCCGATCGACCTAATGGGGGATGAAAAAGGGGTAAAAAAGGGGATGAAAAATAGATGTTGGCCTATTCTCAGACCTACCCAATATGCACAAAAAATTTCATCAGAATCGGTCAAGCCGTTTCGGAGCAGTTCGGGAACGAAAACTGTGACACGAGAATTTTATATATTAGATGTGGGGACATTTTCACACACGGCCATCTGACCCCAAACTAGGGAGACCCTGTACTATGGGTGTCAGACAGCTGATATACATACACAAATACATTTTTTTTTTGTAAATACATACATATATAGATAAACAACACCCAGACACAAGGCAAATACAAGTGCTCATCACACAAATATTTACCCTGGGCGGGAATCGAACCCGTAACACGCTGCGCACCAGTCGATCGCTCAGCCACTGCGCCAACCGTGTCGTCCTTAAGATAGGTACCTACTTAAGGGGCTATTAAACGACTTTTACAGATTTTAAACTGTCAATCACGTCAAAATGTGCAGTGTAAATGATTTGAAAAAAATATATGTCAAACTAGAACATTCTCTTATTCATATAGAAAGTGAATATTTTTGATTAAGTTCATATTAAATAGTTTAATTAACTCGTGAAATTGTGTCTGACGCGGACAAAACATTGACAATCACACAAAATCTACCAGGTATAATTATCCGAAACTAACACTATCTTACAGACAATTTTATTATCTATCTTTTAGTATACGCCTTTTTTTTAATTTTGAAAGAATACTACTTTTATTTAATTTTTTCGACTAAATTTTGAAAGTTTTGGACGCAGACTGCGTCCGTTCTGCATCAGTTTTGCGTCCAAAACTCTCAAAGTTTAGTCGAAAAAGTAAATAAAAGTAGTATTCTTTCAAAATTAAAAAAAAGGCGTATACTAAAAGATAGATAATAAAATTGTCTGTAAGATGGTGTAACTTTCGTTTAATTATACCTGATAGATTTTGTGTGATTGTCAATGTTTTGTCCGCGTCAGACACAACTTCACGTATTAATTAAACTGTATAATATAAATATAATTAAAAATATTCACTTACTAAGTGATTAAGAGAATGTTCTAGTTTAACATATTTTTTTTTCAAATCATTTACACTGCACATTTTGACGTGATTGTCAGTTTAAAATCTGTAAAAGTCGTTTAATAGCCCCTTAACATTAACAACTTACTTAATTACCTACTTTTAAATTGAAATAATTGTGTGAATAGCTTAAACATAGGTAAGGTCAATGAGGGCTAATCCGTCATCTTTTTTTGCAAGTTGAATTTTCGTATCGTACCTATGCGGCAGCGAATCACTGCGGAACTACTGCGTAACGAAATATCTGCGGAATGTTAGTACACTGCAGTTTTTTCGCAAAGAAATGTCATTGTAATTTTCCCGTTTTTCTTGAACTTCCCTCCATGCCACCTCTTTTTTGTACGCATTTTTATAATCTGCGTGACCAACTGCACATAATTCGGGATAATTTCTAATTGTATTAAAAAATATTTCAATATTTTCGGCTTCCATGGTGCGAAATTCTATCCTCATCGACAGAACACGTGCGGACGGACGCCTTGCGATGCGTAACACCACTAGCTAAACGTCTGCGTCTGTGTAACGACGATTTCCGCAGTTCCTTGCGAAACAATACCGACAAGGACACAACTATTTCATGTAGCTAGTGCTAGAGTGAGACATAGCGTATGCGAAATTCTGCCATACTACTGACAGTTTTTTCGTTGTTTCGCTGCCGCATAGGAATGCGTCGGTGTACTAACAGCGTTATTAAACGGGTTTTTATTTTGACAATTTTGACAATATTTACCTGTCGCATTTGGACATAATTGTCATCTTTATTAAACGGCAGTTGTCGCGACAATTCGACATAATTGTCAAAAACTGACAAAATTGTCGGATTGACACGTTTATTTAATGGAATTGAGTAAAAGAGATGAAAGGACGAAATAGACCAGGTGCGAAAGAGAAAGTGAGTCAAACGAGAATAGGGTAGGTATAGAAAGAGAAAAATATCCTACCCCTCGGTGGTGGCGAATGTCAAGGATGTAGGAGGTACTAAACAATACGTAATATTAATGAACTATAAATAAGTAAATAAAATAAGTAAAATTTTACTGTAGTAGGTATATTTATATCAAAATATACTTAAATACAATAGGCATTTTACTGAACAACCGCAGATAGCCAAAGTAACATAATATTTGCTATCACAATTCAAATTAAGCGCCAGGCTAGCCCGCGGAATTACCTACGTTTGTACACAACATAATTACAAAACTTTAAATAATTAAAATCACCAACATAGCTCTCCAAGTTAGCATAATCCGTAATTTATGTGCATATTTTATGAAAATATGACATTTATGTAGGAGGTACTAATTTGTCATCAATTATAATTCTGTAAATGCATATTTGTCACTCCCGCGAATATTTATTTACCACATACAACCTAAGTAATACCTACTGAGGTGCAAATTACAAGAAACTTAAGAAAAAATAAATTTCGCGGCTACCCTGACGCTTTCACATTAAGTATACCTAATTATTTGTCCTATCTTATCGAGTCTTAAGACCGACAGTGCATCTGGATGGGACAACGTTTCAGCTACTTTCTTAAAACACATACTTAAAGATGTTGTCCCCATAATTACTCATCTCGCCAACCTTTGTTTTAGTCTAGGACCTTTTCCAGCACCATTAAAACGACTGCCGCAACAAAAACTATCGAAACTGCAAAAAAACGATTTTTGCTTTTTTACACATTTGAAAAGAGAATTTAAAACTACGTCCGATAAATTAATAAAAATAATTAAAAAATCATTATCAAAGAAGTTTTTAATTGAACAAAATCGAAACAGAACATGTTGCGCGACGAACATGCTCGGAAGTGGTACTTACAATGATGTTCTGTGCGAGCGTGCTGCGCGAGCGTCTCGAATCTATCAGATCCGTTAGTGTACGCCGCGATGTGACTTAATGTGCTTTTACAACAATACTGTTTTGTTTATCTTAAAATAATAATGCTTTTACTGTATTGTTAAGACAAGTAAACGTAATTCGAGGTTTGCAAGTAACATAATTGAAAGTGGTAGGTTCGATAACTGTGATGCTTAATACATATCGAAAGTGGGACTTTCGATAATGTTCGTATAATTTTATTATTTATTTATTTATTTATACTTCATGCACAAACGTACAAAGGCGGACTTAATGCCTTAGGCATTCTCTACCAGTCAACCAAGGGTGGTGAAGAGATAACAAGGCAGGTGCATTACAAAAAGTAATATGCAATTATGTACAGTTTTGTAACTATTGAAACTACCACATTCGATGTTGTTTTACGTTATTAGAAAAATTTGGTAGGTAGATTCGATTGTTAAGCTGTTGTTAATTTTTTAAATGTTAATGCTTTTTTGTTTATTTTTATTTTAAAATGACCTGTACCACTTATCGAAATGAATTATTAGGATTTGGAGTTCTTAAATGTTTTTTTTAAATGGTGAGAAATTTTTGAGTGTGAATTTGTGAGAACATTTTGAGTGTGAAATTGCTGATAACTGAATCTGAAAATATGAAGAACTTGGCAACATTTTGAGTGTGAATTCGTTGATTACTGAATCTGAAAATAAAAGCAACACATTGAGTAATGGATAGTGTACGAAAGAGGTTACTAACTAATTTCAGTAAGCTCTTTTAGCAACATAACTGTAATTAGTTAGTAACTTCTTTCAATCACTGTCAATGTGTCGTTTTTATTTTCAGATTCAGTTAACAACGAATTCACACAAAAAATGTTGCCAAGTTCTTCAGACTGTTTCAGTTTAAAAATAATTTGGAGACAAATACGATAAGACAAGCGTACTTTCATAGCTATGGAGTATAACTGTGCTCGAGTCATTAGGTAGTCAGTTATTCAGTTTTTCCTCCTCTGACATTTGGATAATTATGTTGGATTCAGTAACAAGATAGTCATAGAAATTTTCAGATGAAGTCCGAACAACTATTTTCATAAAGAACAGATAAAATAAACAATTCGTTGTCTGTATTTCCGCCGTTACCGTATAAGACACAATCGTAGCGATTATACTCAATAAGAGTTAATCCAAATCACGTTGCGGAATAGCCGCCAAGATCCGTTGCAACAGGCGGACTAGATTTTTTGGTGTGTGTACGGTATCCATATTGGGCAGAGCTTTTCGGTGAAGCATGTATGCTCAATGGGATTCAAGCCTGGCGATTGGGCAGGCTACAAATTAGTCCGGTTCATCTGCCAATTGAAATACCTGTCTTTAATACTACACACTACTGTAAGCATGGACTTCCTGGCGTGATTTTAAACGATCCTGTCACCCAGGAGAGAGAGACCAGACCACACCACGCGAGATCAGATACTAATCCGATCTCTTACCAAAGCGAGAATAGTCAGCAGAAAACACACAAAACTCCACTCTTGTTCCGCCTAATAACTGTGTTCACGCGCCCATTGTAAACGGGATGTGCAATTGCGGGGCTCAATAGGTGCAACACGTAGCACGTATGTCATGCTTATTATCATTCCTGAAGAGCTAGGAAGCCTTGTAACTAACATCATTGTGGTCATTGTACTAATTCGTCGAGCAGTAATTTGTATCCATTGATTTTGTCTGCGTTTGGTGATGCGAGCTTGTCCTCCATGCTAGTGATACGGTAACGTATCCAAAGTTGACTTATAACTCACTGCGAAATGCCCAGAGAACCAACTTCCAACAGTGGCACAATTCAGATAATTTGTTCTCAGCTCAAATTACGACTTCTCCTTAATGACGTTCCTGTTTTAATACCATTTAGAAGAATGGCAGAAATTGTACCGATTTGGCCTCAAATTCGTTGCCGGGTTATATAGCAATACCAATTGACAAAATATTTTCATCTATAGACCGAAATTCAAAAACTTCTTTTCAAATTACATTTACTAAAAAGTATCAATTGAAGTTATAAACAATAATAACTAAAACACCAGATTTTCAGTACCTAACTATCAAAAACGTACTTGATCCATATACACTTTTGATGTGTGTACGAGTGGTGGTGACCACCAGAGAATGGGCAGCAACGTTCTCTGTGCCTTTGTAACAACCATAGGTACTGGGATCGCCAATCCGCCTGCCAAGCGTGGCGATTATGGCAAAAGCCCCCCTTGGGGAGGCCTATGTCCAGCAGTGGACGTCTTTCGGCTGAAATGATGATGATGATGATGATGATGACGAGTGGTAGTCTAATTAAGTGCAAGAAGAAGACTGAAAATATTCAAATATACGTTTTTTTGTTAGGTGATAATTGCTTTGTGTTTTACATAGATATTTTTTAATTTACGAGAAATGCATTTTCATTGAATTTAGTTAAAATTGATATGAACATAGCACCTAAGTGAGTGCCAAATAAGATATCGAAAGTGCACATTTTTGTTTTTCTGTAATAATTTTCTTAGAAAGTAGCGAAAGTACCATATTCAATATTCACACAGTGTTCGATCACATCGAACACTATCGAATTTGGCACTTTCGATGGAATTTTGGCTATTGTAAGCGAAAAACAAAATCGAAAGTGAAATATTTCGAAAAGTATAAGAAATATGAAATTTATTGTCAAAGATAACAAAACTGTATAAAATTTACTATTTATTCAATACATAATTTCACTGAAGTTAATAATACATTTTATTCTACATCGAATTACAACTTTGAATCGCTCTCCTCTAAAGTACGTGATTTGCAGTTTCGATAGTGTTTGTTGCGGCAGTCGAAAACAAGCTATTATTTCGCCAATATATAAGTCTGGAGACAGAGACGATGTCGGCAACTATAGACCTATATCTATCCTACCTGCAATTGCTAAACTAATTGAAAAACTAATTAATATAAGGTTACTTAAATATCTAAAACATTTTAATATATTATCGGACTCTCAATATGGCTTCCGGCAAGGTATTTCTACGGAGCATGCAGTTACGGCGCTTAGTACGCTAATTACCGAACAACTTGATAGCGGCAAGAAATGCGTAACTGCATTTCTGGATTTAAAAAAGGCCTTCGACACCGTCTCTGTCCCACTCTTAGTAAATAAGCTGGAAGTTATTGGAGTTCGTGGTATGCCGTTAAATCTTCTCAAAGACTATCTCAGCGACCGAAAGCAGAGGGTTAAAGTGGATCAGTACATTAAGTGGGGACACGGCAGTGTCTTACGGAGTCCCCCAAGGAAGCGTGTTGGGACCCACACTGTTCCTTATTTAAGTGAACGAACTCTGCAACATGCGAATCTCAAACGCAAAAATTTTTTCGCACGCTGATGACACTGCAGTAGTCTTCACGGGTAACTCTTGGCGGGAGGTTCAGCTTAGCGCGGAATTGGGATTGTCTGTGATTGCTGGATGGCTAGGAGTAGGACAGAAGTTGCTCACACTGAATATATCGAAGACTAACTAGGTACATATGTTTCAGTGTGTGCAGTCGCACACAACCCAGTACTGACTTTAATCTTAGGGTTTACCTATGCGACGCTGGAGATCACTTACACTGTAGCTGCTCAACTATAAACAGAGTACCTCATGTTAAGTATTTGGGTATAATAGTCGACCAGAGATTATCTTGGCATCCTTATATTGATCAAGTTGCTAACAGAATCAGAAAACTAAGCTAGATGTTCAGGACTCTCAGAGATATAGTACCTAAAAATGTTTGTACTCATTCAGGCAGAAACAAAAACCTCTTAAATACAATATATTTAGAGCTTGCACAATCAGTATTGGTATATTGTATCTCTATTTGGGGGGGTGCTACTAAAACCAAATTCTTAATATTAGAGTGAGCGCAACGGGCTCTTATCAAGTGCATGTATTTGAAAAAAAGGAGATATTGTACTGAAAAACTTTATCAAATCAGTAACCTTCTAACGGTCCGGAAGCTATACATAACTCAAGTTGTTCTCACAAAACATAAATCACTAACCTACGATTCCAGAATATGTGCAAAAAGAAGAAAAGAGATTATACTAAAAATACCACAAACTAGAACACTATTTGCCAGCATTCAACTTTGGAAACGATCTGCTCAGCTTTATAACGCTATTATTAAACATATTTACATCTACCCCAAGAAGTACCATGGATGCAAAAAAATATTAATGGAATGGATAAAAAAACTTACCTACAGCGAGACTGAATCACTTCTGCAACAGATAACATAAATACTGCACCCACACACACACTCACCCATACACACAAACACACACACATTCACTCAAATCACCTTGTTTTTTTGATTATGTATTAGTATAGTGTAATAGACACTTTTAGTTAAGGAAAGAGCGGAGTCTCCTAATATTCGACGACACGGTTGGCGCAGTGGTTGAGCGATCGTCTGCTGCGCTGCGTGTCGCGGGTTCGATTCCCGCACGGAAGAAATATTTGTATGGCCTACAGATAGTTGTTCCGGGTCTGGCTGTTTGTGTATGTGAGTTTATATGTATGTAAACGCATCCACGACACAGGAGTAATTCCTAGTGTGGGGCAACGTTTTTTTTTTTTAAAAAAAGAAGATAAATAATACAGGCATTTTTTGCTTAAAAGGAGGCTTCAATCTCAAATAATTATTGTACAACATGGTTATCAAAAAAAAGTATTTTTTTTTTAATTTTAAATGTTTGTATTTATTTAACATGTATTATCAAAACATTATAATTAGGTTTATTATTAGCAGCAGCAGTTTGCATAAGAATCACATTGAAAATTGGTATTTGTAACAGGTAGAATTCCTTGCAAGTGCATCATTCACTACACATTACAAAAGTCCCCCGCCGTGTCTGCCTGTGTGTTCGTGACTCAAAAACTAGTTCAACATAATTATTATCAAGCCTAGGTACTTTCATTATTCACGCTCACGGTTTTAATATATCAATGAGAAGGCAGATACTATTGCAGCCAAAATAAATTTACACTAAACCAGATTTTTCCAGCTCAAGAAGTTTATCTTTGCGGTTTAAACCACTGCTAAATCCACCCTTAGATCCTGATGCAACAAGCCTGTGACATGGCACCACTAACAGTATTGGATTAGCACCACAGGCTGCCCCCACGGCTCGAGAATGGCTAGATGGCCGGCCCAGGGCTTTAGCTAACTCGCCATATGTCTGGGTAGATCCATAGGGTAGTTCCATGAGTTTGTCCCACACATCCTGCAAATACAAATATTGTAGAAGTTTCAAATAAAATACTATTTTTTTTTCTTACTAATGCAATGGACATAATTTATATGTAAGTATATGTTACAGCTAAAAATGTTAAAACATAATTTCATGATATAATGGCATAAAATCATATGGGATAAATTATTTTGTCTTTAGCCAGCTAAACTGGACATTAGCCTAAAAGCAACAACCTCTAAGGGGTGCGTCTCAGAACATATAATATATTTTAAGGTACACTAATCAATAAATTGTTGCTACAACTATTAGAGTTAAAGTCAAAGTCTAAGTCAAATTATTTATTTAAATTGGACCACTAAAAGTCACTTTTTAATATCATTTAAGTAAATTTGATTCTAGAATGGAGAAGAAAGAACAAGAAACTCCAATACTCCAAAGATATTTTATATAATATTTTGCATTTACAGGAATCTATTCATATTGGTACTGATTACTTTAATTTCATTATTTACTCATAACCTTAGAAACATGTTAGATACCTAACAAATAAATGATTGGTAAGTTCAAGCGTGATATTATTTTATGTTAACAAATAAATTAATTTTTACATTCCTTGTTACTATCTAATAGTGACGGGTTATTTGACTATTCGGTCAGTGGGTCGTTCGCCAAAGAGTATGACAATTAATCGGTATTCAACTACCTATTCGCTGTAACAGCAATTCGCGGCATCTCTAGACTAAACATACATAAATAATTATAATTTAATCAAAATTTTAATATCAGAATAAAGCCTGTTTTCCACACCGGATCACCAGATCCGGTCACCAGGAGGATCCGGTAAAAACAGGTATGAGTAATAAATGTTTAAAAGTCACATTAAACCCACCTTTTGAAAATCTGAACCAATAGTTTTTACAGGCACTGTGAATTTCTTCAATTTACCATCAAAGTAATCTGAAAGTTCCTCGTTAAATTTCTGAAGCAATTTGTTCTCCCTTTCGATAAATTTGCATGAAAGCTCTTTAGCAATCACTTCGAAACTCTTTTCTAAGTTTTTAGAATCCTCAAAAATTACGATGTACAAAAAATCATCATCTGCTGCAGTAACAACTTTACCCAAGGGAGATTCATAGGTAAACAAATAAATTGAGGTCCCAAGATTTTTCGAAAACTTTGCAATAATTTTCGAAAGAGCCATACCTACACAGCCTAAACTAAATAAAACAAAACAACAAACAAAACAATGCAGACAATTTGAATAGTTTCTGCTGTCACTTTGACATGACCATGAATGATGAAGGTTAAGCTAATGCAAAAGCAAGAAGCAAAGAGATAAAAAAAAGTGGAGGCAACACTTTACCTCCACTATATATATATGCTTCTGAAGCATAAGCTATAAGCTTCTTGGGCAGAAGCAATATTCCCCGCTGTTTTTGACGTTTGCTAAATACAGGGTGGACCAAAAGTCCGGTAACATTTCAAATGGTTATAAAAAAAAAAAAGAGTTATGAGAGAAAATATGTTTATTTATTATAAAAGTACAAAAATCAGGGTTTTATTTTTTTTAAAGTCCAAATGTGTCCCTTGTTTAGTTTGGCACTCCTGTAACCTAGAGCGGAAATTTTCCATCACCGCCCGACAAGTGTTTGGAGAAATGTTCTGAATTTCCTCGCGTATATTTTCTTTTAATTCTTCAATGGACTGAGGGTTGTTATTAAAAACTTTACCTTTGAGGTATCCCCAAAGGAAAAAGTCCATTGGTGACAAATCTAACATTTCTCCAAACACTTGCGGGCGGTGGTGGAACATTTCCGCTCTAGGTTACAGGAGTGCCAAACTAAACAAGGGATACATTTGGACGACGTTATTTTTAAAAAATAAAACCCTGATTTTTGTACTTTTACAATAAATAAACATATTTTCTCTCATAACTCTTTTTTTTTTATAACCATTTGAAATGTTACGGACTTTTGGTCCACCGTCTGTGTCTATATTTTTAACGTGGACAGCTCTTCGATTCTTTATGGGTCAGCTTCACTGAATATGGTTTCTTTTTTGAATTTTATTCGCGGCTCTCTATGTTTGATCGCCGATCTTGAATGAATTTAATAAAGTTATATCTATACTATCTCTAGTGATGTGTCAAAAATTACAGAACCATGAATTTTGAAATTTTGAGACAAATAACAGCAAAAGTTGTTGTTGTTGTTGAAATGGCTGCATTTTATAGTTTTTATTTTTTGGTTTATGAAAACATTATTTTGGATTGAGTTTTTAGTAAAACTAGCGGACCCAGCAGACGTTGTCCTGCCCTAAAAGTTGGAACAAAAATCCAGGTCCAGCCTACCCAACCTACCTACCTATTTACCTACCCGACATAATAACTATAAAATTGTGTTGTTATTTGTCTCAAAATCATCATATTGGGTAGGTCTGAGAATCGGCCAACATCTATTTTTCATCCCCCTAAATGTTAAGGGTTAGGTTAGGTGTAGGGTAGGTGTAGGGTAGGTGTAGGGTAGGTGTAGGGTAGGTGTAGGGTAGGTGTAGGGTAGGTGTAGGGTAGGTGTAGGGTAGGTGTAGGGTAGGTGTAGGGTAGGTGTAGGGTAGGTGTAGGGTAGGTGTAGGGTAGGTGTAGGGTAGGTGTAGGGTAGGTATAGGGTAGGTGTAGGGTAGGTGTAGGGTAGGTGTAGGGTAGGTGTAGGGTAGGTGTAGGGTAGGTGTAGGGTAGGTGTAGGGTAGGTGTAGGGTAGGTGTAGGGTAGGTGTAGGGTAGGTGTAGGGTAGGTGTAGGGTAGGTGTAGGGTAGGTGTAGGGTAGGTGTAGGGTAGGTGTAGGGTAGGTGTAGGGTAGGTGTAGGGTAGGTGTAGGGTAGGTGTAGGGTAGGTGTAGGGTAGGTGTAGGGTAGGTGTAGGGTAGGTGTAGGGTAGGTGTAGGGTAGGTGTAGGGTAGGTGTAGGGTAGGTGTAGGGTAGGTGTAGGGTAGGTGTAGGGTAGGTGTAGGGTAGGTGTAGGGTAGGTGTAGGGTAGGTGTAGGGTAGGTGTAGGGTAGGTGTAGGGTAGGTGTAGGGTAGGTGTAGGGTAGGTGTAGGGTAGGTGTAGGGTAGGTGTAGGGTAGGTGTAGGGTAGGTGTAGGGTAGGTGTAGGGTAGGTGTAGGGTAGGTGTAGGGTAGGTGTAGGGTAGGTGTAGGGTAGGTGTAGGGTAGGTGTAGGGTAGGTGTAGGGTAGGTGTAGGGTAGGTGTAGGGTAGGTGTAGGGTAGGTGTAGGGTAGGTGTAGGGCAGGTGTAGGGTAGGTGTAGGGTAGGTGTAGGGTAGGTGTAGGGTAGGTGTAGGGTAGGTGTAGGGTAGGTGTAGGGTAGGTGTAGGGTAGGTGTAGGGTAGGTGTAGGGTAGGTGTAGGGTAGGTGTAGGGTAGGTGTAGGGTAGGTGTAGGGTAGGTGTAGGGTAGGTGTAGGGTAGGTGTAGGGTAGGTGTAGGGTAGGTGTAGGGTAGGTGTAGGGTAGGTGTAGGGTAGGTGTAGGGTAGGTGTAGGGTAGGTGTAGGGTAGGTGTAGGGTAGGTGTAGGGTAGGTGTAGGGTAGGTGTAGGGTAGGTGTAGGGTAGGTGTAGGGTAGGTGTAGGGTAGGTGTAGGGTAGGTGTAGGGTAGGTGTAGGGTAGGTGTAGGGTAGGTGTAGGGTAGGTGTAGGGTAGGTGTAGGGTAGGTGTAGGGTAGGTGTAGGGTAGGTGTAGGGTAGGTGTAGGGTAGGTGTAGGGTAGGTGTAGGGTAGGTGTAGGGTAGGTGTAGGGTAGGTGTAGGGTAGGTGTAGGGTAGGTGTAGGGTAGGTGTAGGGTAGGTGTAGGGTAGGTGTAGGGTAGGTGTAGGGTAGGTGTAGGGTAGGTGTAGGCAGGTAAGTAGGTACATCGGGACAGGACAACGTCTGTCGGGTCAGCTAGTTATAGATAATTTTATCAGATTCATACGCTTCGCCATCTTGACAAATTACTTATAAGTACTAAAACCTTCCTCTTGAATCACTCTATCTATTAAAAAAAACCGCATCAAAATCAATTGCGTAGTTTTAAAGATCTGAGCATACATAGGGACAGACAGACGCGGCAGTGTTTTATAATATGTAGTGATATAAAAAATATAAGTAGGTATAAGTATGGATTAACGAAACTTTTGACGACACGGTTGGCGCAGTGGCTGAGCGATCGACTGCTGCGCAGCGTGTTGCGGGTTCGATTCCCGCCCAGGGTAAACATTTGTGTGATGAGCACTTGTGTTTGCCTTGTGTCTGGGTGTTGTTTATCTATACATGTATGTATTTACAAAAAAAAATGTATTTGTGTATGTATATCAACTGTCTGACACCCATAGTACAGGGTCTCCCTAGTTTGGGGTCAGATGGCCGTGTGTGAAAATGTCCCCACATATTATTTTTTTTTTATTAAGAAATTAAGAATTGAGAATTAAGAATTGAGATATAAGAATTAAGAATTACGAATTAAGCATTATGAATTATTTATTTTATTTATTTTATTTTTACAATTTTAGGAAAGCTTACAGACTAATACACGTAAATAGTAACAAGAAATAACTATTGACAGTTGCTAATTACAAGCTTCCACATATAGATAACAATGTTAAGAAATAAGAAAAAAAAAGGTATAGAAAAATAGGTAGGTATGCCATGATAAACCGCGAATATTCACCCATCAAAATATTGTTTACTCAGAATTTTTCTGATTCGTAACGCACTCGTGCAAAATAAATCGATGTCTAAATTCAATGAAAGGTTGTTAAACAATATTGCACTGCGTATACAAAAAGCGTTTCGCCTGTAATTTGTTGCGGTAAATGGTACTTGTAATAATGGTCGTAATCTTAGGTTATTTTGATTAGTGTGAAGATAAATTTTACATAGTAAATCGGGGCAATCGATTGATCCGTTTGCGATGTTGATGAGAAAACAGATGTCATTAATATTACGCCTTAATTCTAATGGTAGAAAGTGATAACGCTTACACCGGTGTGCATAATTGTCTGAAGACTGCTGTGCCTTGAAGTCGAGGTATCTCATAAATTTCTTTTGAACTGATTCAATACGAGATTTATACGTCTCATATTGAGGGTTCCAGACTTGGGAAGCATACTCAAGGGTACTGCGCACGTAAGAACAGTAAAGTACCTTTACTGGTTTTAGAGAATTAAAGTTAGAACAAGTTCGCATTATGAATCCCATAGCTTTGGAGGCTTTTTTTATGATAGATTCTATATGTTCGTCGAAGATTAATAAGCATTAAGCATTAAGAACTATGAATTAACATTAAAGTATGAAAAAATAAAAGCTTAGGTTCTGAATAAAATTCAGAGTCGGAATTAATTTTATTAATTAAGAAAACCCGGAAATGCATACAATTTCATAACTAATGAAACAAAAATTGGTTGTCTGTAAAGTCGGTTTACGGACGATAGTTTTACGTGATAACATCATAAAGAAACATAATGGCTAACATATATAACATAAGCAAATAATGGCTTCCGTCGAAGAGGGCGGAGCTTATTGTAGGTAGTCGTGTTCCGCGCTCTCGTTTGCAGGCTCAGGCTCAGGCGGAACGTGACACTTTTTCGTGCGTGCAGCATCGATCACTAATAAAAGAACTAGATACACAATCAGCGACAAAAAGTGGCCTCACCAAATGAGCACCCAATTGAATATTTGGGTGCTCTTTTAATCTAGTCGCATTCGAACCATAGATGAATATACTCTAATAATTCGAACGCCCAGACTGTTTACATGTCTCAGTGCTCGTTGATAAATTGTAAAAATCACACATCTAGGACGCTAAAACAGATGAAGTTACATATTTTCGGTGAGTATTAATATTATCAATATATTGTTGCTGTCATTGTATTGTAATAACAGATATTTAGTCAAGAAATAATCGTAAAAACATTTAAATCGTAATAACCAGCAGATATTAACCGTCTCAATTGTAAAGACTCCGTAAACGTATTAATCATACGCGCAATCATGCCGACTTAAATTGTTTGGTTCATGTGCGTTGGCCCTGTTCCATTTGTGGAGACGCTGTTGTTTCTACTTTTATTTATTTATTATTAATAAAGTATGATTGTTTGTCTTGTTCAATAAGACTTATTTACTGTTTCTTTAGATATTATAGTCATATTTTACAGATTTCATCAAATCTTATTTTTGTTTACTTAGTGAATGTAATAAAATCAAAAATGTGAGATTAATTATGTGTTTTTTAGCTTTTCTCGAGATGTGGAGAATGAATGGATATAAGTTCTTGCACGTCAAAGATCCGAAAAATTAGAAAGAAGAAAATAAAATCGTTTTCTTCTTGGAAACGAAAAATAAGTTCTTCGTCAAACAATATGTTAACATTTTTTTCATAAGATAAAGAGTAAATAATAGGGTATTTTACTCTGTACGAGAAAAAATCTATAAATATGTTATTGAGACAGTTTAGGCATAAAGCAGTCGGAAAATGTAAGTTTTAGTTCATAAAATAACAAAACAAATTTTTAAATTCAATTCAAAGTTTTCAGTATTTTTGGAACGAATTTCCTTATCGCGCGTTGTGAAAGGGGGCTAGACGGAAAAAATTCTTACGAAAAGTTGTCACGACATGCTATAATAAGCTAAATTGAATCGTTGGAACTGTCAAATAGAGTTCATTATTAGTTGAATGGCGGCTTTTCTATGAAAATATTGGAGCGAATTAAAACCTTATTTTTGCTATTTTTATTACTTCACAAACGCAGACAATTCGAACAGAAAAATTGAATCGTTGGAACGGTCAAATAGAGTTCATTATTAGTTGAATGGCGGCTTTTCTATGAAAATATTGGAGCGAATTAAAACCTTATTTTTACACATTAACCGTGAAATTCGGTTGCATATAGCTCCTATTGTCCGGTCGGGCACCAGCCTATACGTTTCTCAGAATAATTTTATCATACCTAGTTTGGTAAAATTTCAATTTTTAACCGTTTACGTTTACAAAATAAAGTCCGAATTCGCTTTTCGTAGAATATGTTTACGTATTTAAAGGCGGCGCGGCGAACTCTTTGAACTAGGTACCTACGGCGATATGTTTAGTACCTAAGTTTATTCGAAAGGAACTTCGTTCCATCCGGGTGTCCCTTGACACCTCTCAAGTTTTTTTATCTGTTTTATAACACCGTGAAATAGTAGCGGCCATGTTATTACGCCATACGGCTGTGTAAACAAAAAATTGACCACTGTCAGTCAACCGATTGGCGTAATATAGGCTTTGTACTTTTATTATTTTCGTAACCATCGTATTTTTTTTCATTATTACACCTAGTACAAAATATGCTTTTAATTATTTTTGAATGATATACAATTATCATATTTAATATGAGCTCATTTGATACAAAACGAACTGACGTCATTTACGCTGAGCAATATGGCGTCCAGTAAGAGGCGTTTTCGTCAACATACGCGCGAAATTTGAAAATTTAAAATTTAGATGCATATTTATGGCACTTATCGATTGAATAAAAATTTTATGTTTTTTTTGGTATCATATTAGCACTACAGAATTTCATTGAGACACTTTTCAAAAATGTGTGTAATACCCTATTATGACTGTTTATATTCATTTCATTAATAAATAAATGTCGTGCCCTATCCAAAAACATTTTAACATTTAGGTAAATTATAATCATTACACATAATATACCTCGTAGAATAAAACAGAATAAAAATGCTATTATGTACAGTCAGCAAAAGTGATAGGTATGCAGGGCATTGGAAATAGTTGAAGTTTACTTAGAAACCGCTGGATGTTTTCGAATGAAATTTAATTAAATCATTGAAATGTTTATTCTCTATTAATTTTTTTTTATTTTATGCAAAAACATCCAACGATCCAACTATATCTGCCGACCCTGCATACCTATCTCTTTTGCTGACTGTACTATTCTGTCATCTGTGTATTACATTAAGTTTATAAAACAGACCATTATACCATACAGTGTAAAATAAAATATTGGACAGTTCGACTCCACACTCATTTCTTGTTCTAGCGGCGAGCCTCGATCATAAAATTTAATTGCTTTTTGTTGGCACTTTGTAATTCTGACTTTATAACATGCGTGTAAGCTTCAATTTGTTTTGATGTATGTTGACCGGTGGGCTTCCGACGCAAAAAATGTTGCTATTTGTAAATAGCTTTGTAAATACAACTTTAAGTATGGCAGTTAAGGTTTAATTTACATTAATGGATATTCACTTCTATTAGAATTTCCTAAACACAATCGTAGAATTACCTAAACCTATACACAATTAGAATTACCTAAAGACAGTTTGAAGTGAACTTTTGTATGGGATTGTGTATCTAGTTCTTTGTTAGTGATCGATGGCGTGCAGCCGGTGTTCATCGATTTATAAGACGTTATCAGGTTATCACATCAAAAGAATGTGTACAGGCAGGCATAATAAAATTGTATGCGTTTCCTGGCTTTCTAAGTAAGTAATTACCTAAAAATATGAATTCCGACTCTGAATTCAGAATATAATAATATTATATTCAGAAAAATAAAGCACATAAATAAAGGGACTATTTTATAAAAGGTGATGGGTGACGAAGTTCGTAAAATAAATTCATCATTATCTGCCTAGACTTTTCCCAATGTTGAGCTCGGTTTTCAGCCTAACCGAATGCAACTGTATAATACCAGTGTTTTACATAAAGCGACTGCCTGTCTGACCTCCACAACCCAGTCACTGGGTAACACCCCCTTGGACTGGTTGTCAAACTTTCTAGCTTCTGACCAATCATAACTTCTGGCAAAGGTCTACTAATGAAAGCCGGGCGGGAGCAACATCTTTACGTGCTTTCCGAGACACGGAGGCATGAACCTATACCGAGTTCGAAAAGGAAATGATTATTAAAAAATCCCGAGGACGAAGTTGCAACAAAACGACGATGTATTTATTATAAATTCCTTATTTATAATAAATACATCATCGCTTTGTTGAATGCATTATTCTAAAAAAATACAATAAAATAAAAATCGTTATTTGCACCTTTAAGTAAGTATTATTATGACACAATAAAATTTTGAAACATTTCAAAGTTTCATTAGGACAAAGTGAAATTATTTGACCTTTACAACTGCTTTTCCTGTATTTTCTCCTCTTAGCATACCCACAAGAGCGTCCACCATATTATCAAAACCGTGATATATTTTCTCTTGATACTTTAATTTTCCTTCACCAAGCCATTTCAGATTTGCTTCAACTCCTTCATTCCAACGGTCTGTCCAGCGGTTTACTAGAAAACCTTCCATTTTCAATTCTTTCAAAACGATTGCAGGTTGCAAAATCGAGACTGTAACATAATAAAATAATAATTATAAACAGGTGATTAAGTCACTTTGGTTTTCTTCAAAATTAAGCTCATAGATCCTCTCAGCGTTTTTATTTATGTATTGTGCTCTGTATTGGCTAGAATTAAACATGAAGCATCAGAAGTACTAGGTGTACTGTTAAATAAAAACAAAATGTACTGATTATGTTGCATTCTAAATAATAATAACCTTTTGGTAGTTTAGACTCGTTATACGATGATATAGAACCGCAAACAGCTACCCTTCCATATTTGTTCATATAATTGATTATAGTTGAGCTAATTTCGCCACCCACCTGTTAACACGCAAGTAAGTATAGTTAGATTGCTCAATTTAAATAATAAATAATAACTGCCTCATTAAAATATAATATAAATTAATAAAAAAAAAAGCGGTTACATTATCAAAATAGCAGTCAACTCTTTTCGGACACCCATCTTTGAGGGCAGCTCTGATATTAACGGTTTTATAGTTAAAAGCGCGATCAAAACCCAACTCTTTCTCCAAATATGCACATTTTTCATCAGTCCCAGCAAAACCGATTACACGGCAACCTAGAAAAAGTTAAATCAATTTCTTAAGTTACACAATTAAAAACAGCTGGGCTCTATAAGTATTCGAAAATGCTCGTATTAACAATTATCTCGCTCAAAACAAGTCTTCAAACGTACTATAACTGCCACTCAAATTCAGTTTTAATGAAAACTGCTGTTTATTTCTATCTGTACTTAGTAAAATAAACTGGACATCTTAGAAGTCATCCGATCTAAAATAACACATATTAAAACTATTATTCTAAAGGTTATACCTTCACTTCAAACTTCGTACCTATATTTTTGCCGATTTGGCCAACATGTGATCCTACTGCTCCAGCTGCACCAGTGATTACAATTGTTTCACCCGGTTTTGGTTGACATATCTCTTTTAAACCAAAATACGCGGTGTTACTGAAAACCAAATTCCAAAGTATTTTTTTGTAAATCTCTTTTCTAAATTAGAAAGCGATTACACACATTTATACTAACCCAGGCATGCCGAGAATTCCTAAAGCAAGGGAGACAGGATGCGAGCCGAAATCGGGGACTAGTGTGACAGGTATCAAACCTGGCTGATTATTAGCAGTATCAGGATTTAAAATAGTATGTGTGCGCCAACCAAAAGATCCAGTTAAGTATTTTCCTACAGCATAATTTTCATTCCGACTTGATATGATCCTGAAAATGGAAATAATTTTTTTAGTGTTACAATTTAACATATTATTTCGTTATAAAAAAAATAATTGGCTTCACTAACTTTGCTACTTGTCCTCCGATCATATCAGTGGGTAATTTATAACCTATCATATAAGCCCTCATGTACGGGTCGACACTAAGATATTCAGCTTCAGTCAACACTTCTGAAAATGTAAATATCAAGAAATCAAAATTAGCAATAAAGTAGTTGATCATAGTTAGTTTCAGCAACCAAAATGCATTGCCATTCAATAGGTTTTATACGAAAAAGGTAATGGATTCAGCACCTCCATCTTTTAGCTCGGGAAGATCTTCTTCAACGATTTTAAAATCAGTTTTCTTTGGTTCGCCTTCAAAATACTTTGTCAGCACATATTTTTGCGCTTTAATTTTACCAGTAACTCCTGAATACATCCGTTTGGCAACATTAAATGATTGGAGTAATCGAACCATTGTTACAGTGGTATCTACGTACTCCTGAAAAGCTGATTAAACCTGTAAATAAACACACATATAGATTAATACAATCCCCGCAAAACTTGTTCACAGTGCGCTATATCCTCATATCCGTCATCTTATCATACCCGAACAACATGGTTTCGTCAAACGTCCCCCTACCACCACTACCATGATGACTTTTGTGAACTATCTCGTTGAAAAAAGCTTTTTACAAAAAAGACAACCGCCTTCAAAAAGTGAAAAATAACTTTAGCACAGAACACACATTGACTTTAGTTTCGAAATTCAGTGGCTTTGTTCTGTTTGTTGTTTTGTATTGCCACCGACTTCCGAAACTAAAGTAAATGTGTGTTTTGTGCTAAAGTTATTTTTCACTTTTTGAAGGCGGTTGTCTTTTTTGTAAAAAGCTTTTTATTTTCCGCTTTTTAGTACCTCCTTCTCATTCAAGTCTATTAAGAAGAGATTGAAAGTTAACTACTACAAAGATTGATGAAACTAAAACGTCGTCTATGTAAAATTTTTGGGTATTTGTTGATTTTTCAAAAAGTGCTGAATCAATTTCGATAAAATTTATATCGGACCACCCCTGAAGCATACCCTATCTATAAAAAAAAGAATTTTCAAAATCGGTTTACGTTTGCCTGAGAAATCACGTAACAAATCGCGCATATACTTAATGCAAATTTAAGACTTATACGGTTTTCTCATGGACGCCATGGTCAGAACTGGACCAAATTAAAATGGGACCACACGGGAAGCACTAGCTTCCAAATAAAAAAAGAATCATCAAAATCGGTTCACCCAGTCCCGAGAAATCAAGTAACAAACATAAAAAAAAAAAAAATAATAAAAAACAAAAAAATACAGACGAATTGATAACCTCCTCCTTTTTTGAAGTCGGTTGAAAATATGGACCGCCGGATACAGGTTGACGCTCTTTACACAGAATTTATGGAAAAAATTGCAATATTCAAAAATTTTATGATTTAATGGTTGCGGCAATTTAGTCAGATGGTTTGCTTCATATATTTTCAATAGGATTCAATAGATTCTCATTAATGGACATGAATCTGACTATAATTGTTAAATCCGGGGTTCCTCAGGGATCAGTATTAGGTCCTTTTCTTTTTGTATTGTTCATTAATGACATTAAATATTGTTTTATCAACTCGCATTTTTTGATGTATGCAGACGATATGAAAAATAACACATTTAAAAATATTCGTGACTGCTATTATTTACAACAGGACCTTGATAGATTTTATGAATATTGCCTCAAAAATAAACTCTTTCGTCTTCGTAAATAATACAAAAATAAATCAGATTAAATTTAATTATTCAATACAGGTATAAGTCTTAAGGCGACGATATACGCCGGCGACCTTGAGCGACCAGAGAATCGTATGCGCTGCGTCCAAAACTATCCAAAAGTCGTTAAAGGGGCTATTAACGACTTTTACAGATTTTAAACTGACAATCACGTCAAAATGCGCAGTGTAAATGATTTGAAAAATAATATAAGTATGTTAAACTAGAACATTCTCTTAATCATTTAGTGTGTGAATATTTTTTATTATATTCATAATAGTTTATTTAAATCGTGAAGTTGTGTCTGACGCGGACAAAACATGACAATCACACAAAATCTACCAGGTATAATTAAACGAAACTGACAGCATCTTACAGACAATTTTATTATCTATCTTTTAGTATAGGTACGCCTTTTTTTTAAGTTAAAAAATACTACTGTTATTTAATTTTTTCGACTAAACTTTGAGAGTTTTGGACGCAGCGCATACGATTCTCTGCAGTAGTATTTTTTAACTTTAAAAAAAAGGCGTATACTAAAGAATGCGTATACATGTATGAAAAAAGCCTGAATGTCCATTCAATTTTAATGATGTCAATGTTGACACTGATAATAATCATCTGTTGCTGACATGCCATAGCTTAATTGACAAGATGTCTATGTTGACTTTTGTTTGGATGTCTATGTTGACTCCTGGGTTTGTTTGTTGAACTTGACGCCTATGTTGGTTGTCTATTCGACTTCAAGCTACTTGTCAATTCCCATGGTGTGAATTCGGCTGGGAGAGTATGTCTCTACTTTTATTTGGATGTCTATGTTGACTCCTGGGTTTGTTTGTTGAACTTGACGCCTATGTTGGTTGTCTATTCGACTTCAAGCTACTTGTCGATTCCCATGGTGTGAATTCGGCGGGGAGACTATGTCTCTACTTTTATTTGGATGTCTATGTTGACTGCTGGATTGGAATGTTGAACTTGACGCTTATGCGGGTTGTCTATGTTAACGCCTATGCGGGTTGTCTATTCGTCTTCAAGTTACTTGTCGAATCCCATGGTGTGATTTCGGCTGGGAGACTATGTCTCTACTTTTGTTGAGCTATGTATTGTCTGTAACAGTATGGTTATTTTGACTGGTTTTGATGCAAATTTTGCTAATGATATTACTTCAGGACTAATTCAGAATTTTTCTTTACAACATACCTTTCGCTAATTAAAGCTTTTTGTCAGAAAAGCCGATCGATATTTACCAAGAACTTGATAACTACAGGAGGACGTGTGGAATGTCAGTCTGGCCGTGTCGGAGACGGTTTTTTAATCACAATTGTGGGTGTTAACTAAATTTGTTATGATTTGTGTTTCTTATTGTTAATTTATGTGATTTTACTATCAATTATTGTCTATTAATTCGAAACATGATTTATTGTGTGTGCACACTGATACACTGATACACACTTTATTTCGATAATAATTGTTATCAATGGTTTTATTGAAAACAATTGTTGACACGTTACTTTGAATGTAAAACGAATTACTTTATGAAATCACTATTGTTTATTCATGACAATTATTATTGTGTTATTTGATTACTTTATAATGAAATCTTATTAGATTTAGCCATGGATTTAGCACACTTTAGTGTTTTGTACCAAGTAAACGCGTGAGGCACTTCCGAGCGTCATTGGACAGACTTGTTAAGGAGAGGTTGCAAGGTGGGGGGCATCGCCTTATAAAAGAGCGTGCACTCCGTAAGTATGGCAGTCGATCCTCGGATTCGACTCAGTAAAGAGTTCCTGCTCCCGACAATACTGTCGGTTTACCTGGTACAGCGCTGCTGTATATTCACATAGTTGTATAGGCTTGCTCCTAGCGAGCGATACACTTTATATTTGGGTGGCTTATGCTACTATACGAACTATAAACCTTAAGGGTTTGTTCGTTTATCATTGGGTGGCTTGGCTTAGGCTGCTGTGCGAACTATAAACCTTACGGGTTTGTTCGTTTATCATTGGGTGGCTTAGGCTGCTGTACGAACTGTAAACCTTAAGGGTTTGTTTGTTTATCATTGGGTGGCTTGGCCACTGTACGAACTGTGGGACCTTAATGGTCTGTTCGATTAACTGTATTGTTGCTGTACCTTTAACTTAGTTTATTCTTGTTAGTGATTACCATTTGTATTGTGTTTTCTTTACTAATAGCACAGTATAAAAACATACAGTAGGACGACGCCTTTGATCTTCTTGTAAATACCGACAACGTGTAGACATTGTCGCAACAGCTAGGGTTGTCTCAAGTAAACAATATTTTTTAATTTATTTTAGATCAACATTATTATTAACACCAACCATTATCAAAAATATAGTTTTTTTAACAGTTTTATTTAGCTTGCCCTGTTTGTTTATTTATTTGTTTGGATCAAAAAATCAAGTAATTGAAATTTGACCCCCTTCCTGTTGACGGATTTATTTGAAATTTGTTATGCACCTTTAGTATTAGTATAATTTAACAAATTCGGTATCATTGTAAATCCA
This sequence comes from Charanyca ferruginea, assembly GCA_947361185.1. Classification (NCBI taxonomy): domain Eukaryota; kingdom Metazoa; phylum Arthropoda; class Insecta; order Lepidoptera; family Noctuidae; genus Charanyca; species Charanyca ferruginea. Next base: position 17,344,573 of record OX376070.1, on the reverse strand, counting down.
AGATGGCCGCCACTACTCAATGGCGGATTACATATTTTATCACTACTTCCTCAATTTATGTATCAAATGAAAGGGCTTGATTACTAAAATAGAGTTCGTTATGAAAAGCTAATATGGCCATCAACAAAATGGCCGGTTCATTTTTCTTTTCACAACCCTTTATTAGGTATGGGTATTTATGCTATAACAAATATACTTAACAAAATTAAAAACTTAAAATAAAAAATGAGCAAAAATTGTTTAAGTTGAACGGTTTTACTGAAAATAAAGATTAAAATGACATAGACAATGTAGTACTTAAAGCTAAAAAATAATTTGGTAGGTCCTAGCTACAAAAATAAAATCGTTGGGCGAATGAAATATTCATCAAGCGTTTAACATTAAAAAAAATTATAGGTAAGAATGTACTCATTAAACGGTTTTATTTAGCTGGACTTGTTTATTTAGGTCAAATCTAGCAATTGAAATTTGACCTCCTTCCTGTTTACGGATTGATCTGAAATTTGGTACGCACCTTTAGTTCTCATGACAATATAATTTAATACATTCGGTTTCATTGTAAATCAAGATTTAAATCCCATTTTTCTTTTTACAACCCCTTCAATATAGATATCAAATGAAAGGGCTTGAGCAACAAAATGCTGTAATATGCTTTGACAGATTTAAAAAGGAACAAAACTAAAAACTTGTAAATAAAAATTGAATAAAAAAACGGTTTTAAATCTTGGATCATCTTTGATTCTAACTTCAACCCCATAATCGTTTTAAGCGACCTTGAAAACCTTGAAAATGATACCCATGACGAAAAATTTGCAAATTTTCCTCGGCGCCATCTTGGATTCTAATTTCGACCCCGTAATCGTTTTAAGCGACCTCGAGAACCATGGAAATGATACCCATGACGAAAAATTTGCAAATTTTCCTCGGCGCCATCTTGGATTCTAATTTCCACCCCATAATCGTTTTTAGCGACCTCGAAAACCATAAAAATGACACCCATGACGAAAATATTGCAAATTTTCGTCGACGCCATCTTGGATTTTAATTTTGACCCCATAATCGTTTTTAGCGACCTCGAAAACCATGAAAATGACACCCATGACAAAAATATTGCAAATTTTCATCGACGCCATCTTGGATTTTAATTTTGACCCCATAATCGTTTTTAGCGACCTCGAAAACCATGAAAATGATACCCATGACGTAAATTTTGCAAATTTTCGTCTACGCCATCTTGGATTCTAATTTCGACCCCATAATCGTTTTAAGCGACCTCGAGAACCATGGAAATGATGTAATGACGAAAAATTTGCAAATTTTCGTCGGCGCACAATAAATAAATGTCGGCTACACGTCGCGCCGCCAAGTTGGCGGCAAGGGCTCAGGCATCCGTGCGCGGAAATTGAAATTGCAGTTCTTTATTAATGTAAGATGACGACTTGCAATCTTTCACAACACACGTCTTATGCACCATTTTAATAAAATTATTTTACATTAATTAAAACAAAAAGAAACTGACACATGATAGCCCTGAAAGTTTTCTCCCGAACTACTAACACGGTAGCGTATGCAGTTCGGGAGCGCCCTTCCCCCGTCTCGTCCCTCACGCCCCGCACGATTGCCCTGTCTAGACGTCTTCGTCGGACGACTGTATGATTTATAGACTGTGCTAATAGTGTGTAATTGTTTTTACAGGTCTTGTTTATTATCCCTAATGGGATAATGGGAACTCCTATAGTCCTGACGATGTACTATACCGCTCGGCACTCCTCCTCGCTCGCTCCTGACGATCCTACATATATATACGTAAAAAAACGCAATACATCCTCCCGCTAGGAGCGCTCAGCGCGACTGCACAGACAGAGTAATATAATATACCTATACAGGAGGCCGACTGGCGAGCTGGAGCCGTGCGTCGAGTATTATCGAGATTTTGATTGTTTTAAAAGATTTTTATTGCCTATTTTTTTGTTATATTTTGTAATTTTTTTTTAGAAAATGGTTTGATATTGAACTAGAGTTTATTCAAGTTATTTTTAAATTTATGAACGAGAGTTTTAAATAGCCAAAATCATAAGAATTTAAGTAAATGTTTGTTAGGCTAAGTTAAATATTTTTTTACTCAAAAGTTTTATATACGACCATTGTATAGATGACCTTTACAACATAACATTTTAATTTTTTCGTACAGTTTAGACGTCAAAATAATTCGTAAATATGTGATATTCTAAACCTCTTACAGCAAAATTTCACAAAATAGTTGTCAGTTTATGGTCGATTAATCGACTTTACGTAATAAAAAAAGCTTTTGACAAAAAAGACAACCGCCTTCAAAAACTAAAAAGTGAAAAATAACTTTAGCACAGAACACACATTGACTTTAGTTTCGAAATTCAGTGGCTTTGTTCTGTTTGTTTTTTTTTTAGTTTTTGAAGGCCGTTGTCTCTTTTGTAAAAGCTTTTTATTTACCGCTTTTTAGTACCTCCTTCTCATCCAATTCTATTAAGAAGAGATTGAAAGTTAACTACTACAAAGATTGATGAAACTAAAACGTCGTCTATGTAATTTTTTTGGGTATTTGTTGATTTTTCAAAAAGTGTTGAATCAATTTCGATAAAATTTATATGGGACCACCCCTGAAACATACCCTATCCATAAAAAAAAAGAATTTTCAAAATCGGTTTACGTTTGCCGGAGAAATCGCGTAACAAATCGCGCACATACTTAATGCAAATTTAAGACATAAACTTCTTACATTAGCTTTCAAATAAAAAAAGAATCATCAAAAAAAAATACAGACGAATTAAAACCTCCACCTTTTTTGAAGTTGGTTGAAAATTAAAAAGTAGGCCACTAATTAGATCATACTTGAAATAATCTTTCATATTGTGCATTAAAACTTACAGAAATGTATCATTTTAACTGTTTAAATCACGCCTGTAAAACAGCGAAACCAGCAAAATTTCGTGTACGGACCCGTAATGAAATTCAATCTGTCCGCTATTTGAGTGTTACCCTTGACTCTCGACTCTGCATTTTGATGCTAATATTGACAATATAAAAAAAGCCTTTCGGATGCATGAACTAGTGATGCGATTTTCAAGTAACAGTGCGGATGTAGAGGACATTCTTAATATTGTATAAAAGTATGATTAGGCCGAAATTAGAACAGGTACGCCATCTAAATTAGGGATCCTCTATACCTATGACAAGTACAATGATACTAATGATATGCTAAAAGTTGTTCACAAAACGTATCAACGTGCTATCTTCTTCTTTATGTAAATAAAAATAAAAATAAACCTTTACCCAATAGTTTACATTAAATAGTACCTACCTAGATCTGTCATGCCTAGGGTTGCCATTCGTCGGATTCGTCCCGATATATCGGGACTGACGTCTCGACAAAGCACTATTACGTCCCGTTTCTTCGCACGGACACGTCAATTCAAATACGCGCGCCAAATTCTACTCTGCCGAACTATTTTAACGCTGAAGATAGACTACCTAAAATAATTTCTGATTTTATTTTATAATTCTTGAAAAGTTGGCAGGTTATTATGTGTATATTTTGAAAAATAAAAAGTAAGTAAAATATCTAACCAACTTCGATCACTCGAATTAAAAATCAAAAATATATCGAAAAAAAAAAGTCCGATCAGTGAAATTTATTTCCTATTTCTGCAATCAAATCTGAATTTGTTTCACAAAAATATAAAAAGCGTTGAAAACAAAGTGTCAATAATCGAAATAAATCAGATATTAGAACAAACACATTTTTTTCGATTACCAATCTATATAGTTAATTTTCTTTTTGCGTCCCGACACGAGGCTTGGCAAATATGGCAACCTCATGCCTCAACTATTCCAAACAAACTTGTGCAGGACCAATGCGCGTGCGGCGTGCCTCTTCGTGACCTCGTTGATGCATGAACACTTGACTCACTGTATGGAGCTCGACATATTTGTTCTTTCCAAACATCTTTTCAAGGCGAGAGCAATAAAGTTACTAATTTCTTAAGTATAATCCCCTGGTATAATCTTTCTATTTTTTATTTCTCTTTTTCCAGTCTTTTGTTTTCTTTTAACGCCTTTTTTAGAGCAAGGTTATATGCTAGAAGTGGACAATGGTGTGTAGGTTGGGCTTAGGTTGGGTTATATGCTCTAAGGTTGGGTTACAAGGTGTAGTAACATAAATATGGAATAGATTATGTATATAACTGTATATTTTCAAAGTATCGTGCTAATTTAAAAAAGCTTTTTTACAAAAAAGACAACCGCCTTCAAAAACCAAAAAGTGAAAAATAACTTTAAAACAGAACACACATGACTTTAGTTTCTGAAGTCGGTGGCTTGGCTGTTCTATAATTGCCTTTTTTGTAAAAAAGCTTGTTTATTTTTCGCTTTTTAATACTTCCTTACAGAGGCGTAACAAGGGTGGGGCAAGTAGGGCACGTGCCCCGGGCGCCTTTCGAAGGGGGGCGCTGAAATAGCCAATTATTAAATTTAAAAATCTAAATACAGGTCAATAAACCATTAATTAACTGTTATTTTTACTTTATTATTTCATATCAAACAATCACGTTTACGATTCCCGCGCTTCACGAATAAGCGCAGAGCGAGCTAGGAAGGCACCACTCCCTATGAGTGGTGTTCCTCCGGACACACTCCATCAAAAAGTGATACTTTCAAATCTTCAACAACATTCACAGAAAAATTTAAATTATTAACGAACATGTGTCCGGAACGCTACCTATGAGGAATTACAATTTGCTTACGATTTAGCTTCACATTGGCACTCCATGGTATATGAGGAGGCTCACTTTGTATTGTCCGGTACCATATCCCATCATCGCGAGAAACAATGTCAAAATACTCCTTCCACTGTGATGCAATTAATTTTTTGTATTTGATTAGAACTTCTGAGTATTCTGGTTTTATATGTTACAACTCTGTGTTACCTACGGCTGCGACGGTTAAAAAATAAATGAAAAGAATTTGGAGATTTCTATAGTTGTGATGTTAACGGAGGAGTTATACGAAGAAATATCGGATGTTCAAATGCTAATATCTACAAGAAAAAACGTCAACCTGAAGAAATCAGAAGAACTACTTGAATTAAATAGGGTATTTTACTCTATACGAGAAAAAATCTATAAATATGTTATTGAGACAGTTTAGGCCTAAAGCAGTCGGAAAATATAAGTTTTAGTTCATAAAATATGTAACAAAACAAATTTTTAAATTAAATTTAAAATTTTCAGTATTTTTAATCTGTTATAAAACACCGTGAAATAGTAGCGGCCATGTTATTACGCCGTACACCCATTTTTGAAAAGTGTCTCAATGAAATTCTGTAGTGCTAATATGCCACCAAAACAAAGCACAAAATTTTTATTCAATCGAATAGGTGCCATAAAAATGCAGTTAAATTTTAAATTTTCAAATTTCGCGCGTAGTTTGACGAAAACGCCTCTTACTGGACGCCATATTGCTCAGCGTAAATGACGTCAGTTCGTTTTGTATCAAATGAGCTCATATTAAATATGATAATTGTATATCATTTAAAAATAATTAAAAGCATATTTTGTAATAGGTGTAATAATGAAAAAATTACGTTGGTTACGAAAATAATAAAAGTACAAAGCCTATATTACGAAAATCGGTTGACTGACAGTTGACAATTTTTTGTTTACACAGCCGTATGGCGTAATAACATGGCCGCTACTATTTCACGGTGTTTAATAACAGATTAAAAATATTGAAAACTTTGAACACTTTGAATTGAATTTAAAAATTTGTTGTGTTATTTTATGAACTGAAACTTACATTTTCCGACTTCTTTATGCCTAAACTGTCTCACTAACATATTTATAGATTTTTTCTCGTATAGAGTAAAACACCCTATTGCAGTATCCATCGCAAGTTGTGAGCGATCTTTTAGTACGGTAGTACTAATACTATATACTTTTAGAACGATCAAGAAAGATTAGGCGACCTGGATTTGCTCAGTGAGCGAGAAGAGACGGATAAAACAAATTTCGAAAACATCATCTATATGTTTGCGTCCAAGAAGACCAGGAAGGTGCGATTATTGTATCTGTTGGGGCGCAACTAATGATGCGTGCCCTAGGCGCCACTTTCGGTTGGTACGCCCCTGCTTCCTTATCATCCAAATCCATTAAGAAATGGCAACACAGTCAATACAGAGATTGAAAGTACAAGGTGGGAACATTACAACATCATCCATGTATTTTTTTCGATTTTTCCAAAAAGAGCTGCATCAATTTCGATAAAAATACGGGACCACCCTTGAGGCATACCCTATCCATCAAAAAAAGAATTTTCAAAATCGTTACGTACGTACCTACCTACCTACCTAATTTGCCGGAGAAATTGCGTAACAAATATACAAAAAAAAAAAAACATACAGACGACCGACTTCAAAAAGAAGGAGGTTCTCAATTACCTCCTTCTTTTTGAAGTCGTTTGAAAATGTTTAGCTAAGCATGTAGTACTATTAAGTATTCTGTGGCTAAGCTTGATAGACTGTAGAGCTATTCTGTTACAATCTCCCTCGGTGAACACCTAAGTTTTGTTATTAAGTCCATGGGTATTGACAAATCAGACGGACGCATGACAGCTCACTTCAAACAAGTGTTCATGGTATTCACCGAGGGAGATTGTTTCCGAATAGACCTACATTAACTGTTTTTTGTCCCTAACCAAACGTTCCATGGAACGATTAGGAAAGTGCATTACGTTCGCGCGTTTTTTAGAGGTCTAGTAACTCTTTGCACATGTTGTGTTATTTATTACATATACCGAGCATACTGTACGAGAATGTGATGTGCGGCCTAACCATCGACAACACGACCCAGCAACATTTGTATTCAATAGGGTATTTTACTCTATACGAGAAAAAATCTATAAATATGTTAGTGAGATAGTTTAGGCATAAAGCAGTCGGAAAATGTAAATTTTAGTTCATAAAATAACAAAACAAATTTTTAAATTCAATTCAAAGTTTTCAGTATTTTTAATCTGTTATAAAACACCGTGAAATAGTAGCGGCCACGTTATTACGCCATACGGCTGTGTAAACAAAAAATTGTCAACTGTCAGTCAACCTATTGGCGTAATATAGGCTTTGTACTTTTATTATTTTCGTAACCAACGTAATTTTTTCATTATTACACCTATTACAAAATATGCTTTTAATTAATTTTAAATGATATACAATTATCATATTTAATATGAGCTTATTTGAAACAAAACGAACTGACGTCATTTACGCTGAGCAATATGGCGTCCAGTAAGAGGCGTTTTCGTCAAATAAGGCGCGAAATTTGAAAATTTAAAATTTAGATGCATTTTTATGGCATTTATCGATTGAATAAAAATTTTGTGTTTTTTTTTTGGTGGCATATTAGCACTACAGAATTTTAATGAGACACTTTTCAAAAATGGGTGTAATACCCTATTGAGTCAATGTCAATCGACTACATTCTATCAACATTTTGAAGTTGACCGATAGTCGATTAGCCTGACGGACGAAGGGAAGGGAATGAATGAATGTAGAAAAAGTAAATGAAATGAAATTTATAAATACAAAATGGCCTACGTATTGTTTGGGTTTTACGATTACGATAAAGTGACCCAAATATATTACCTACGAACCATAATTTAATATTGATTAAATAACTTGGTTAATTGGTCTCAGTGCGGAGTGTAGTTGATAAAATAAAAGACGATGGCAGAAGCAGTTTAAAGTCAAATATTGTCGTAGCTGCCTGAAGGAAGGGTTTATTTCACAGTGAACAGTGAAGACCATGACTACAAAGCAGGAATTCAATTGTGTATTTTGCAAAGACATTTTCGAAAATAAAGAAGATTTGCAAGACCATTTTCGGTACTTACCTAACCTATTTGTATAAGTTGTAAATTTCAAAATTCATTCATTCTACGTGTGTAAAAATTATCTACATATTATTTTATTCTTTAGAAAACACGGAGACCCAAAGTTTAAAAACCGCTTCGAAATAGATACACAAGCGTCTGGTGAGAAATGTAAAGAGAAGGTGGAGTTGGTTAATTGTGACGTGTGCGCGCAAGTGTTCCCAACGATATCCAAGGCTATAACTCACAAACATAAGGTGCACCCGGATCACGATGCGAAGTACTTCTGCCCTTGGTGCGGGAAACTGTTCACAATGAAGGTAATACTTGTTTCAAGTTTCGGCTGCGAGCCGGCGTCAGTCGCGAGTGGTTGGTCTATTCGCTGCTCGACCTGTGCCCCCCACCCCACCACACGTCGATGTTTTTATCTCTTATCAAATTTGACATACGTTTATTGTATCTATTATCGTTATATTACGAGCTCCAAATCCCAAAATTCTAGGTGACTAAGGCCCGATTTTTCAATTCTCAGATAGGTTATTTTTTACCTGAAGATTAAATATGGTGGTTTGACATATTTTCTATACAAAAACTTCAACCTGTCATTTATTCCTCAGTTAAATATTATCTGACAATTAAAAAATGATGCCTAATGCACAGCAAACTTCCAAATAAACTATGAATCCTTATTTCTAGGGAGGTTAGTGCATAATAATTATGTCTGATCACATTTTGAAACCAATTATTTTATTGAATATTATAACTTCTGTCTGCGACTTTGTCCATGTGTAAGTCAGATATACCATAAAACATATTCACACTCTGCAATAGTATAGCTTTCTTTTATTAATAAATGTTTTTATATTTTGATGACCAGTTTCGAAGTTACAGTAGGTACCTCCTCGAAGCAAACATACAAACTTTACCTCTTAATAATAACAGTAAAGAAAATTGTGTAGGTATATGTATTTGTTCATATTTTTTAATTCTAATCATTACTCATTACATAATATGTCTAACATTTAAATTAATATATTTATGTTCCAGCACTTATATAATGTACATGTTCAGTCAAACCATGGCAAACAAGATAAAATTGAAGGCAAGCGTTTTAGCTGTGACATTTGCAGTGTAGACTTTTATATACCTTCAGCGATGATCAACCATAATAAGTTTTTCCATCGGCAAGATACTGATTTACCAGATGTAGGACAGTCAAAGAAAGTCAAGTTCCACGAACAGGTAAATTTGCTATAGATTATTCAAAAGATTTAGTTTCTAGAAACACAATATTATAATTCTAATAATTCTTTATATAATTTTCAGGAAATCATCCCAGTTTACTATTGCGCATTTTGTGGAGAAGAGTATGAAAATAAAGTTAATTTAATTGTAAGAATATAATTATTATTATTTAATTTATTATTGGCCTCACTTTTGTAAACTATAATGTTTTACTTCTGTAGTAATTTACTACAATACTTATCAGTTATGAAAATGGCTATCATTGTCTTTAAATTCAGCATCTTGCACTTAATTCTCCAAATCTACACTTTCAAATGCCTATCTTAATGCAACTACACAGGTTCTGTAAACTTATTTCAGAAACACATGGCAGATGAACATGGAGATGAAAATCAGAGTCCTGATGAAGTGTTAAAATGTCCTATGTGTGAGGCAGTCTTTTATCATTTGGATGCTTATGAAATTCACCTCACTTTTCATTCATCTGAGGATATGTACAGTGTTAAAAACCCAGAGTAAGTAATAAGATATTGTTTAAACAGGCAAGAAGAAAAAGCAATGAATTCCGTTTGATTAGAACATTACCCCCCTTCTGGACTCTGTCATGTCAGTGGGGTTGGTTCTTCATGAGAGATTTATATTATGAATGTGATATTTCTAAATATATTTGTTTTTTTTTTTTTTAATTTAGTACCTACACACTAAGTTATGCAGAATAAATAATATATGTTGAAAATTGCAGATACAGTGACTTATTGGATTATTCTCTTGAAACAGTTCCACCTATAATTGAGAAGGTGGAAATCTTAGAAACAGAAGATCAAACCCAAGATACAGAAGCAGAGTCTACTATGAATGCAGTAGGAATTGTAAGTGTATTTTTAAATATTGTTCTACGTAATTCTACAAAACACCATTGTTCAGAAAAAATCTGTAGAAACAAAAACACATCCTGAGAAATAATTTACTATGTCATCATCACCATCATATCAGCCTATTGCTGTCCACTGCTGAACGTAGGCCTGCCCCATTTACTATGTACATTGTACTTATTGATGAAACATAATTATACCACAACTAGCTGACCCGACAGACGTTGTCCTGTCCCTATTTACCTACCTTACATCTACCCTACACCTACCCTAAACCTCACGGAGCCCGAGACTTTTCCAACGAATGCAAAACCGTGGAAATCGGTTTGTGCGTTCTGGAGTTATATCGTCAGGAAGAAAAACCTGACTTATTTTTATATAGTAGATTTACTAAGATATTTGTATGCCCAAACAAACCCCAATAACTAATCGGTGATATGCGCAAACATACAACTATTTTATTTAGTAATTTGTATTGCAACCACTGATACTGATTGCTGTTTGAGAAATGAATCGCTCGTCATAGGGTGATGCCACACGAGCGTTGCGGCTTCGCTGCGTCGTCGCAACACAATGATTTCAACGCAGTCAATACCACACGAGCGCTGCGTCAGCGCAACAATTGTCACCTACGATATGCTATTAAATACTGCGCTGCCGCTCCGACGTCTCAATGCAGCTCCCTTCCTCACCTCGTCTCCTTGTGCGTTGCGTCACCGTCCGTCATTTTAACGCATCGTGTGGCATGTCCTTCAGATTAATATGTAGAACGATGGAGCATTACCGCTCAGTCCACGCAGCGCCAACGTAACCCACAGACAACGGCCGTGTGGTACCTTTCGTATGCGCGCATTATTATATCATTCCAACGTTTTGGTCAAAACTAATTTGCTGTATTGGTTAAGAGTTGTCTATCTGTGGGCGCTCTTATAGTTTTGTTCAGTTATTGATTTGTATCCTAGCTACAGCAATTTTGTCATTGCAGGACAAGTTCTTGGAGTTGGCGATGGATCAATCGGAAGACAGTTGCCCTGTTAAAACAAAAAAACATAAGAAACATAAAAAATCCAAAAAATCAGCCATTACTCTTGATGAGTTTCTTAGTATGAACCAAGACGTGTTTGGTGAGGACTTAGACTTTCAAGGCATAGAAGAAGTCCCGACAAGAGTAGTTAAAAAACAACTTAAAAATAACAAAAAAGCTAGTAACGCCATGGTCACTTCTGCAGAATTAGATAAATTGAAAAAAGCAGGTATTGTTGTAAAGAGAAAAGTAAGTCGAAATCCAATAATCAAAGGTCTTAAAGTTACTAATTCTATGCCTAATAAAATTGCTCTAAACAAACCTGTTCACAAAATAAATAAAGTACGAGAAATAGAAACTTCAAGTGAGGTGTTGACTAAATTGATTAATCAAAGTAATAATCAAATAAAAATTGTGAAAAAAGTAAATCCTAATGAACCTAAACAAACAAAATCTATTGTAAGTGAAGAGGCTGAAACAGCCCTTGATAACATGAATGAAAATGTAAATGAACCTATTAGTAATATTGAAAAAATTAGCACACCTGCTCCAAAGTCAGTTGGTGACATTACAAAGGATTTATCTGCAAAGTCTGAACCATCATCAGGGACTGCTCCTACAGATAACTCATCATCTAATAAATTAAGTATAAGTAATATTCATTCTGATGCAGTTGAAATAACTAAGAACATATTAAATAAAACTGATAGTATGCAGAGAATATCTGATCACCTAACAAAAGAAAAACCAGTGAACTATAATACATGTGATGAAGTTATAAACGAGGAACATTCAGAGCATGAAAACAAAGAGGAAGAAGAATCCGATCGATTAAGTTCTGATACAGAATTAGAAGATGGAGAAAACAAATCTGATTCAAAGAACTGCATAAATAACGATAAACGTCCTGACGATTGTCAAGAGAATAGTGATAATAACAGAAACCAGGATAGTGTATTTAATGCTTCAGCCAGCTCCTTATCTACTTTAAAACATTTAAGTCATTTAATAACAGTGAAACCGGTTAGTCAAAATAGAAATAAATTATCAGCAGAACCTGCAAGTGATAAAATTACTGAAACAAATAGTCAACCTCCTCAAAACGACAATAATAAGGAAACTTCTAGCGTACATTTTGCTACTGATAAGGCAAGTCACAAACCAGCTAATATTGTTGAAAAAAACCCAGCCATGGACGCCTTAAAGACTTTAAGTAAAAATATTACAATAAAATCTCTGTCAACAAAAAGAAATATTGATGAAAGTGAACCTGTAGATGATGAAATTGATGAGAAAAAAGAAAAAATAACCAGTAACCTGAAATTACAAGATGTAAGTTGCAATAAAAATATAGTAGCTAATAAGAAAGTAGAAACCAGTGAATCTTTTCCTAATTGTAAAATTATCAATGCTTTGAATAATCAAGAAAGAAAATGTGTGCCTGGTAAACAATTAATAACAAAACCACTAGTGGGAAAAATCCCCAACAAACCTATGGCTGAAGAGAGGGATAACAGTCCGCCTACATCTAACGCAAATATTTTAAAAAGGCTAACAAATATTACGACTAAGTCGATAATGAACAAGAACAGTTGTCTTGCTTCAACTATTAAACAGGCCAATATAGCAAAAAAAAAAATAGAAATTGAAGAGAAAAAAGGAGAAATAATAGAAATTTTTGATATAGATGACTCCGAAGATGAAGAAGAAAACGGTAAACAGCATGATCCTACTCCAAATTCTAAATCTATGGATGCACTCAAAAATCTTAGTAAGAATATCACAATTAAATCTTTGAATCAACAATCAGCCCAAAAAAATATTAAAATTGAAAATATGATCAAGAATATTAAGATCGAAAACGAAGATAACAATAGCCAGAATAAGTTTAAAGATGACCGTAACATTGACACCCTCATTAACATGCAAAACAGAAGTAGTGCATTTAAAAACGTGCTACAGGGTTTATGTAAAAATATAACAATTAAATCGCGAAACACATCACCAAGTCAATGTCTTAAATCAGAAGAATACAATTCACAAAATTTTAAAGCTTTAGAAGATAACGAATCTAGCGACTCGGACTTTGGTCCAAGAAATGTTAAAATTACAGAACTTGACGAGGATATCGAATTTGATGGTGATAACGAAAACCATTCGGAAATGACTGAAATAAATAACACGAATCTTGATCACCCGAATGTTGAGTCACCGAAAGAATCCTGCAGCGAAAATGAGGACGATCATGACTTCGAAACAGACATAAAAGTTAGCACTGTGCAAAAGAGTACCCAATCTATGAATTCAACTATGAATTCTGTGTGTTTAAATAATTTGAAGAATATAAATAAAAACATTACAATAAAATCCTTGAGCAAAAATTCAACAGACAACGAGATAACTAAACAAGCACAGACACATGACAGTCAAGAGACACCACAGAAGAAACAATTGCCTACAAAAACATCAAACCAAGTTACAAAAGAACTACATAGTGATAATATGTCCAAAAATCGGATTTCAAAAAATGTTGACCATGCGTCTGCTCAAACCTGGAATAAAAACGTATGTGCTTTGAATCAAGTGAACACTGTTAACAAGGAAGTTACAGTAAAAACGATTCAAACTAAAACTGTGATACAAGAAATAACAACAACTGTTACCAAAACTATAAAGACAGTAAACCAAACTATGAAACAAGAAGTTCGAAACAGTTTTCAAACAAATACTCCAATGGTAACACAACGTATGCAAGGCATAAGACCGAGCCAGTCGAAGAACCTTCAAGGTGTCGTTATTAGACATGCTTCACCTATGTTAGGAGCTAGAACTAGTAATACAATTGCTCAAATTAGGCCAGCTGGTAGTACAGTGAGACCTGCAAAGCAAATTATTTCTATGAGAACCGGTATAAATTTAGCGAGGCCCAATAACCCAAGAATGGCAGTGGGAAGAAAAATAACGCCATCACCTAGTTCAAATAAACAAGTGGTAGGAAGACCCTTAAAAATTGCGCCTGCGGCAGTGGTCAAGAGGCCGAACACCGAAGATGTGAGTGGACCTTTCAGTTGTTTTAAAAAACCAAAGGAATCTTTAATACCCGTATCTGATATACCGACGTTTTCCACCAGTGGAAGTGAGGGAACCACACAGTTCACTTCTGCCTCACACACCATCAGTTCTAATTTTACAAGCACTACAAAGATAGTCAAAGGTAATTCTGTGATGACCGCAAAACAAATGAAATCAGAAGTAAATGCCACAAACGTTACTTCACAACAGTTGAATAGGCTTAGTAATAAAACTGGGTTAAAAGTAATGGCTAGTCATCACAAACAATCTCAATTGCAAGAACACAGCGAGTCAAGTCCTGTGAAACGAACTACTTTAGAAGCTATACAAAGGTTACAGCAGCAAGGCCTCTTGGTGAAGAAGCCTCGAGTAGACGTAAATGAGGGTAACGAATATTCCGATCACGAAAGTGATAATAATGTAGGTTACAGTTCAACAGATGAACCAGATGAATAATTGATTTAATGGAGTAAATTTTAGCTAAAAGTTGACTGATCCAATTAGACTTAAATGCTTGCACAAAAGCCAAGTCCTAATGATAATAATTTTGTATATTTTCCAGATTTGTTTAACTTGCTGTTTATAATAGGTACATACAAAAAGGTATAATGTATTTATTTTGTTAATTAAACGTAAGCATGAAAAATGTAAATATTAGTATTTATAAAAAATACAAGAATGATAACAAAAAATAAATGATTTTGTTTTAAATTATAAAATATCTTTTCGTTGGGTGTCAGTAAACACTTACAGTCGGGGACGAATGGACGCATGTCTGCCCCACTATAGCAAAATTCTCTTGTCTCATCGTGGGTACACGCGCTAATGCGCTTACTAATAAACTATCTCTATTCAAATTACTATCCGTGCAGGAATGAAACTTGCTAGCACAATGACAACTGTAAGAGCCCTTTTCCTGTCATGCGGATTCTCGCCCGCGCGCGAATCTGGTCCACATGCGGGTAATAGCACGCTCCTGGCCACACGCGTGCTGCCCGCATGATAGGAAAAACAAGTATGAAATGGTAGGATACGGGCAGCCTGCATGCGGACGAGATCCGCGTGCGAACGAAAATACGCATGACAGGAAAAGTGCCCTTATTTTAAACTAGCGACCAGACCCGGCTTAGCATGGGCCTATAGCCTTCCTCGATAAATGGAATAGTCCATTTATCATCAACACAAAAATAATTTTTCAATTCGAACCAGTAGATCCTGAGATTAGCGCGTTCAACCAAAGAAACAAACTCTTCAGCTTTATAATATTAGTATAGATTAGGACAACCTATACCGTGCCATCTGTTTCAAAATGTCTTACAAACACATATTTAGAACAATTAACATGGCCTTGACCACTATCGATCAAACACTATTTTCTGTATTTAACCTTTTGACCGCCACGTAAAAAATCATTAACGTGTCCTCGGCGCCAAACTACGTGTGTACTCTATGGAATAGGGTATTACACCAATTTTTGAAAAGTGTTCAATGAAGTTCTATAGCGCTAATAAGCCACCAAAAAAAAAAAAAATTTTTATTCAATCGATAAGTGCCATAAAAATGCATCTAAATTTTAAATTTTCAAATTTCGCGCGTAGTTTGACGAAAACTCCTCTTACTGGACGCCATATTGCTCAGCGTAAATGAAGTCAGCTCGTTTTGAATCAAATGCGCTCATATTAAATATGATTATTGTATATAATTTAAAAATAATTAAAAGCATATTTTGTAATAGGTGTAATAATAAAAAAAATACGTTAGTTACGAAAATAATAAAAGTACAAAGCCTATATTACGCCAATCGGTTGACTGACAGTTGACAATGTATTGTTTACACAGCCGTACGGCGTAATAACATGGCCGCTACTATTTCATGGTGTTTTATAACCATGAAGTTATAGGTATAAATGGAGCCAACACTTAGAACAAAAACTTGAAACAAACTGTGGGCTGATGCTCTCTTTCTGAATGCATACATAAGAACGAGACAGTGATATGTGTTTTCTTTATCTTATGTACGCATTCAGAAAGAGAGCGTCTGCCCACAGTTAGCTTCACTTAGGTATTTAGAGTGTTGCCTCCACTTTTATCTATAAGCTTCTTGTTTATATCTGATTAAAAATACTGAAAACTTTGAATTGAATTTAAAAATTGGTTTAGTTATTTTATGAACTAAAACTTACATTTTCCGACTGCTTTATGCCTATACTGTCTCAATAACATATTTATAGATTTTTTCTCGTATAGAGTAAACTACCCAAGTATGTCATGTGACGATATGGTTAGCGCAGTGGTTGAGCGATTGACTGCTGCGCAGCGTGTTGCGGGTCCGAATCCCGCCCAGGGTAAACATTTGAGTGATGAGCACTTGTGTTTGCCTTGTGTCTGGTTGCTTTTTATCTATTTATTTATTTATTTATTCTTAAAGCACATCAACAACATAAACAAACATTTACAAATAACATTTACAAGTAGTATGTATTTAAATGAATTAATTATGTATGTTTATCAGCTGTCTGACACCTATAGTACAGGATCTCTCTAATTTGGTGTCAGTTGGCCGTGTGTGAAATGTCCCCACATATTATTATTTATTGACCTTGATGTGCTGGGCACATTTTGGTTTGTCATCAATACATGACTGTGACGGTTAAAAGGTTTAACGAAAGTGTGCCAACTAGCCTGCGCCTGCGCATGTACTTGCCGTACCTGATACCAAATGAACAAATATGATGTACATTTCAACCACGCGGTTAACTCATATAATTTAATGAAACTTTGCCAAGAATTACTGGTAATTTGTTACTATACACACCTCTTTTCTTGAATTTGTGGTCAGTGGGTAGTCTTAGGGGCGGAGTGTAGGAGTTGGAGTATACGCTTAGGGCCACTACGAGCAGCACAGAAAACGAAAAAAAAAAATTTTTAGTTAAAAAAAAATTTTTGGACCGTCAAATTTTCGGAGTTTTTTTTTTTTTAATTCGACCATTTTTTTGCAGCATCTGATTAAGCTTATCCATAGAAACCATTTAGGATCTGAGAAGTATGGTCCTACGACGCACCGTTTCCGAGTTATGGGCCTTTAACTTTTTTTTATTTTATATAAAACGATTTATATCTCTAAAATGGTAGCTCGGATGAGATTGTTTTCGGGAAAGAAATTGTTGCTCTACTCAAAAGCCATGCGATCATGAAGAAAAATTAGCAAAAACTTCGAAAAAAAAAAAAACTCCGAAAATTTGACTAAGTCCTTTGCCCCTAAGAATACTCTAGCTGAAACGACGACCGACACTTAGAAAATTTTTGATGTTTTTTTTTTTTTCGAAGTTTTTGCTCATTTTTTTTCATGATCGCATGGCTTTTGAGTAGAGCAACAATTTCTTTCCCGAAAACAATCTCATCCGAGCTACCATTTTAGAGATATAAATCGTTTTATATAAAATAAAAAAAAAGTTAAAGGCCCATAACTCGGAAACGGTGCGTCGTAGGGCCATGCTTCTCAGTTCCTAATTGGTTTCTATGGCCAAGCTTAATCAGCTGCTGCAAAAAATATGGTCGAATTCAATAAAAAAAATAATCTCCGAAAATTTGACTAAGTCCTTTGCCCCTAAGAATACTCTAGCTGAAACGACGACCGACACTTAGAAAATTTTTGATGTTTTTTTTTTTTTTCGAAACTTTCAGGTTTTTTTGCAGCATCTGATTAAGCTTATCCATAGAGTCCTTGCTCCAAGTCCTTGCTCCATAGCGCCCCTAAGCAAGGGCGTCGCCAGGACTCGCCAGCTGATGGCCTAGGGGGGGGCAAATTGATATTTGGTGGATAGGAAAAGTATAAATTTTAAATACAGTCAAAGGCACATGAACCTTTTGGAATCTCTAGGGGGGGGCAGCTGCCCCTACCGCCCCCCCTTGGCGACGCCCTTGCCCCTAAGGCTACACTCCAACCGAATTTGTTGCAAAAAAACTAAGACGCTATGACCAAAAATAGTTGGCCGCTAGAATCGCCACTTGCCGTAGTCATCGCCTGTGATTAACCTGTAATATAGGAGGAAATGACGATTGATGAGGGAATGTTTTTAACAGTATTCTACAATATTTTTAGATCTTTTATTTATTTCTTCCAACTTGTATTTCATGGTATTTAATTTAAAACAGGTACGTCATAGTTTAATATGATAAAAATGACATAATTTAATATATTATTATTTGTTTTTAATATAAAATATTATACATATATAAATATTTAGTTTATATAAAATATTTTGATTTTCTTTTTCACAAATGAGCGAATACGCGTTTCTACGCGCCACGAGTCGTCAGCCCTTGAACTAGAAGACGTTGCCAGAGCCAATGTGGCGCGGGTAGACGTGAGGAACCACGGAATAATAAAAACAAGAGGAAGTGCCCTTAGTCTTACTTAATACTGGATCCAGTGTCGCCAAACTCACACATTTGCAAATTAAAATGTACTTGCAATACACAGAAAACGATGATATAATTGGCTACAAATTAGAAAAGCAACTTTGGCGAAAAGCTTATTTATTGTTGTTTGAAATTAAACCGTATCACAACTGACGAACGTTGCTATTATTTTACATGTCAAAATCACTAAAGAGATTTTTTCCATCTAACAATCCAATTCGAGCAATGTCCAACGAGTTCGGCTATTCGACGCTAGAGAGCGCTGTTACCAAATTACTTAACATGACATCTATTGTAACTATTAATAGATGTCATTTTCGCATGCAACTGTTATTTATTTTTCTATTCAATGAGAGATGTGGTCAAGTTGTCGATAAATTGTACAATGTAAGAAATGTAATTACCTACAGTGTTTAAATTGATCTTTTTAATGTACGTAATGGATCAAAAATGACGATTAATTAATTATGTATGCGTATATTGACATATTTTTCTGTGATAATATGAGTCCGTAATATGCACGGAATAATAAAAACAAGTGGAAGTGCCACGCAGCCATCGAACGTGTGGCACAATTATGTGGAAATGATCAACATTAGTTCAGTCGCGATCAACTACTTGCTGCGACTTGACATATCGCACAATATCGCACGTAAGGAAAAAAAATACAACCATGCCTTATTGTGCAATTTTTACATGCAAAAATGATAGCAGGTCAAAGAATGTTTCTTGCAGAGGTATATCGTATCACCAAAAAGTATAAAACTTTCATATATTTCAATATAATCAATTTTTATTGTCAATACCATATTTTTACTTTGATGCGAACTAAAAACTACCTTATGTCCATTTATTAAAGTCTAAATTAGCTTGCTCGCTGTATTGACTGTAATCGTCTTCCGTGGCATAAATTCTAGAAATTTCGACGCTACTCGTTTAGGGATGCGACACATTAATGCAAATAGTTCGTGTCGATAAAACAATAACATGTATGTTTTTAAAGTACCTAACTTTTTTTTTATAAATAAAAGTACGATTTAAAAACCTTATTCTGGCAAATAGTCATTCATTCGCGGTTAGACGTAGATAGATAGTAGATCTTCATATACAAAAATCCAGATGTCAATTATGTTTTTAAAAGACTGTCACGTATTTAAAAAAGATATTGTCATGTCTAAAATAATGCGTCATTTCATTGGGATGTCAATCAATTTCCTACATACAATCATATTACGGACTCAATGAAAGGTATCGCAGAAAAATATGTCAATACATAATTAATTATTCATCATTTTTGATCCATTACGTACGTTAAAAAGATTAATTTAAACACTGTAATTATATTTCTTACATGTACAAATTATCGATAACTTGACCACATCTCTCATTGAATAGAAAAATACAAAACAGTTGCATGCGAAAATGACATCTATTTATAGTAACAATAGATGTCATGTTAAATAATTTGGTAACAGCGCTCTCTAGCGTCGAATAGCTGAACTCGTTGGACATTGCTCGAATTGGATTGTTAGATGGAAAAATCTCTTTAGTGGTTTTGTCATGTAAAATAATAGCAACGTTCGTCAGTTGTGATACGATTTAATTTCGAACAATAAATAAGCTTTTCGCCAAAGTTGCGTTTATAATTTGTAGCCAATTATATCATCGTTTTCTGTGTATTGCAAGTACATTTTCATTTGCAAAAGTGTGAGTTTGGCGACACTGGATCCAGTATCAAGTAAGACTAAGGGCACTTCCCCTTGTTTTTATTATTCCGTGGTAATATGATTGTATGTAGAAAATTGATTGACGTCCCAATGAAATGACGCATTATTTTAGACATGACAATATCTTTTTTAAATACGTGACAGTCTTTTAAAAACATAATTGACATCTGAATTTTCGTGAAGATAAACTATGTACATGTAAGTATATAATAGAATATTTATAGGCCTACGTCTAACCGCGAATGAATGACTATTTGCCAGAATATAGGTATAAGGTTTTTAAAACTCATTCTTTCAAACTCGTACTTTTATTTATTAAAAAAAAGTTTGGTACTAAACATACCTACATGTTATTGTTTTATCGACACGAACTATTTGCATTAATGTGTCGCATCTCTAAACGAGTAGCGTCGAAGTTTCTAGAATTTATGCCACGTAAAACGATTACAGTCAAGACAGCGAGCAAGCTAATTTAGACTTTAATGAATGGACATAAGGTAGTTTTTAGTTCGCATCAAAGTTAAAATATGGTATTGTCAATAAAAATCGATTATATTGAAATATAATGAAAGTTTTGTACTTTTTGGTGATACGATATACCTCTGCAAGAAACATTCTTTGCCCTGCTATCATTTTTGCATGTAAAAATTGCAATTGCAGGGTTGTATTTTTTTTCCTTACGAGCGACATTGTGCGATATGTCACGTCGCTGCAAGTAGTTGATCTCGACTGGACCAATGTTGATCATTTCCACACAATTGTGCCACACGTTCGATGGGTGCGTGGCACTTCCCCTTGTTTTTATTATTCCGTGTGACGAACAGTGTGTCGGTGGGGGGCGGAGCGTGTCGCTACCGTACGATAGTACTAATACTTATACTGTGATTATGGTGAAGTACCTACCTACCCATAACCTGGAAACGAAATATTACATAACTTTTTATTTATTTACGTTTTGACTTTATTTATTTACGTTTTGACGTTTTTTATTTTTGTAACAAATACAACAAATTAATACCTTTCTTTTGATGCATCATCCGCCTACCTGCATTATTTAGTTTCTGTGTAATCACAGGCGATGACTACGGCAAATGGCGGTTCTAGCGGGAAACTATTTTTGGCGATTGTCTTAGTTTTTTTTGCGACTAATTCAGGAAAATAGGTGTGTATAGTAACAAATTACCACTAATTCCTAGCAAAGTTTTATTAAATTTTATGAGTCGGCCGCGCGGTTGAAATGAACATCAAATATATTATGGCGAATGTAGGACAGGTGTAACTTTTTAAGTGAAACAAATCGCATAGGTAGGTACACGTTCTCCGCCTTTGCACTATGCCCAAACCTTGTTACGAAAGAACGTGCACAGTGCACTGCATCTTTTCAAAATATAAAACTTAAACTTATTGATTAGTGATAGTGGTCTTAATACCAAGTTAAGCAGTTCGAAGTTTATAACGGCCCGATACCACTACCCCAGTGAGAAGATTAATAAAAAGCCGAAAATGTTATTAAATAACTATATTATTTACATTAGAGAAATAATGCCATTATACAGATTTAAACACCATGAATTATGAAAATATAAATTGTCCATCAATCTACTGTATACATTCGTTAGTAAATCACATTAAAATATAGGCCAGATAAAGTTAATCTGATTTCGTTTCCACTTTATTCTGTCGCCATTTTTGTTCCTGTAATTGACAAATATAAATATTGAATATCTATGTTAACCATTAGACCACACAAAAATATAAATACCCCAACACAACACAAATGACATGCAACTAATTTAACATAAAACAAAGAATGTAGGTATTTAAACTAAGCCCTAGAAATATAAATAATACTTCGCATAGAAGTTCCTGCTTCGAACGCGTTTAAAACCGCATCCTGCATCTCCGTAGATATGATATACTCAGATTGACTATATTTGATTTTTAGGCCCAGATTGATTGTATGATTACGAGGTATTATTTATTTTTCTGTGGCTGTCAAACGCACGGCCCAAAGTGCAAGAAGCCACACACTAACTACATCTATAGCATACCGCAAAACAATAGAATAAACAGACATAAAGGAAACAAACAACACTGAATACCCGAATATACACAAATATTTACATAGTGTACAGTACCTACATATATGATAGGTATATAAATATACATACTGGTTTTTTTAGAATATTCACTATTATATATGAGGTCAACACTTGCCCAAAACATTAGGAAGGTACTTACTCACAGTAGATATAAGTTAATATTTCAAGCACTTGAACTATTATCTTGACAGTGTTTTCGTGCCAAAGCTTATGATTTTTATTCCCAACTATATTTTGAATAATTATTATTGTTTTAAAACTGTAGCAGTAGTATGTCGAATGATTTGAAGTAAGTACAATGTTTTGATTACTGTAGTACAAAGTTGATCTTAAAATCTACATTTCAATTTACATTATTTATTATGCAACATGTACCTACTGTTGGCTGTGCTTATATTATGAAATGAACAAGACGTGGACAGGACTGACAAACAATATCAAACTGGACCTGCAGACTCCTAAACCAAAAGCTCCCCACTCTGACATAATCAGTCGTAATGATACAAAGACGGAAATGATAAACATTACACTCATTAGAGACTCATTGTACGATAAAATCGATTGATTAGTTCAGAACAGGAAGTTCCAAGTGCGCTAATAAGTGATACATCATGCACGTACCAATACGGTGAGCTCATTGGATAGACGGTAGGCAATTGCACGTAATTTGTACCGTAGCTTCAAACCTCCTTGCATTTTCTTGTGCAAGGTCTGGTAAATTGTGTACATGTTGAGAGAGTGCAAAGTAAGGAACAAAGCCGCCAGGTAAGTTATCTGTCGAGTGGTGCAAACAAAATACATATAAAAAATAAATTTAAAAATGCAAATATCGCTGAAAAACAAATTTATTCATCAATGCATTCAAATAAATAACATCCATTACAAATGAGAGCTAAAACAACAATTATAAATTAATCGAATATACAAACCATAAGTACAACATTATCACTAAATTACGAATATTTTATTGTTTGATCAAGGCACGAAATATTCACTCTGTTGTGTACATAATATATGTAATCATTATAGCCTGTCTGGGTATTACATTTCATAATCTTGCGTCATTATAAAACATATCTATCGTACGACGATTTCTGTATAACCGTTACCTGTTACGTATTATTTAAATTACTGTGATATCGGTGTTTGACAATACAGCGATAGCATCATTTGGTATTTTGGTTTCCTTGCATTAATTCCAACATAAAAAGTAACAATTAATCAGCGATGTTAGGATATGACTAGTCCTGTTACAAGTTTGATAACACACTAATATTATAATAACCATGATTTATTACTTGAGGACGGCTCATCTAATTATAATCTATATCTAGACTTACTTCCAGCTTACATTTAAGTATGCCCAAACATGTAACGATATATTAAATAAGTAATCTTAGTTTTCTATAGGCCCTTTTAAAAATATTTGGACTATAGTATAGCGTAATGTCTGGCATAAGTATGTATGGATCAATTTATGAAAATGTATCCACAACTCACAACAGATTTATGTAAAATGAACTATTTGTGCCTTTAACTACATACAATAACTGAAATTACGTACCCTAACGATCAGATCCATAAAAAAATATATAAAAAGCTACAGCATAGCATCAGTGAGAAGCAACAATGTCAATATCTACCTGCCTGCTATCTTTTACTATGTATATATATGATAAATAGATTTTCATAAAACAAAATACCCAATAAGTATAAAATGCGATTCAAAAATCACTTTAAGTTTCAGAAATGCATAGGTGTATTAGGTGTATTATACATTGTATTACTAAGGAAATAGAGTTATAGTACCTGGGCGACCGATCTTTGCTCGGTATTATTTTTTCGTGTTTTTAAAAATGAAACCTAGCTAGATCGATTTATCGCCCGCGAAACCCCCTGTATACTATGAAAATCGTTCGAGCCGTTTCTGAGATTCAGATTATATATATACAAGAATTGCTCATTTAAAGGTATTAGATATAAGTTAAGGATACATCGCCAACGATAATTAACGACCAGGCATAATTTTATTAGAAAACTTTGATTTTATGCAGTACAGTAAGTAATAAAGACGATAAAAACACCCTGTAATATTCAGCAAAGGAATGTTATGTGTGAAATCAAAGTAAATTACATTAATGCGATATTTTTCTGAAACAATACTTTTTGAATTTTATGGGGTGTTGTTTTAGCAGACTGACTGCCTTATTCTTTTATGAGTTTTCAAATGATAAGTGTGCTGGTTTTCCGTATGTGGCGACCTTTTAATACCACACTTCTTTATTCTCACCAGGTGACAAAATAATGTAAATTAATTAAATCTAGTTGTAGCACTCAGATAGAAATATCAAAACATGCTCAAATAAATAGTACCTAAGTAACTCAAGCAAACATTTTCGTATTATTACTTTCTAAAATCGTTGTTTAATTTGATATGTTAACGATCAGATAAAAGGTTTATTAACTCGTAAACTTAAATTATTTTCCTGTAGTAGGTATTTAGTTGCATGTAGAAACGGTGACACGTCAAGCTAGTCAAGCATCACCTTCCCAGTATGAGCTGTACATAGGTGTTTCTGTTCATAACCTTGCACACGGACATTATGTTATTGTAGCAATAATTATTTATAATATAATTTTGGTTTACTTTATTTTACTTTTCATGTCATTGTCTACTTTACTTTATAATTATAAATAAGGTGAACATAGGATATTAGCATCAGTAAGTATTTAAAGAAGCAAATCAAACGCTGTCCGACTATACGAGCAATATTTGCGAAGCTATCAGTAAAAGCTAATGTTTTGGTACTTACTCATAAAAATGCATATTTTAAACAACGTTCACAAGCAAAAACTTAAAAGTAAAACAGAAAATACATTTTTGGCACAACATTTGTTCATAAGTATTTCGAAATATTATATACTTAAATAATTTAATAAAGGAAAATAAATACTTGAATATTAACCCCCTACCATATAATTAAAATATAATGTGCAGAAAAATATTATACTATTATATATCCAGTTACTACAGACTCCGTAAAAAACGAATAGGTATAAAATGAAGTCCAGTTATTTACTGAAAATAGAAAAGTACACAAAATAAATAATATAAACTAGCTTCACAATATATACAGATATTAATATTTTTGTTAGTGGACTGTTAGATTGTGGCATACGTACTTAGGATTAAGTTAATAATAAGTATTATTAATCTGACAAAAAATATTACTATCTTTGTGTCATCGCGCGCGAGCAGGGCAAGGTTTACTAAATTACCCACCTACTAGATTGATGAAATATATTCAAATACAAGTTCAGAGATAAGTACAATTCAGACAATGTCTTGGAAATTGTACCTCAGTCTTTTATTCAGATCTTTTTAAGTAGATATGTTAATGAATTCATAAAAATAATAGTGCAGTTACTTTTTGGGACATACTAGGTAGGTGGGGGCCACTCGATCTCATACTGGTCGCGCACGGCTAATATAATAGATTAGATATTAATATAAAATATTTATATTTCAAAGAATTTTATGAAACACCAGAACATAAAATAATTGTAAAATTACTACAAACTATGATGGAACAAATTGGTCCACGGGTTCAAAACATCCAACACTAAGAATGCATTCGAGTTGTTTCAGTACTATTAGCTCTGATAAGGTAAATGTGTAAGAAACACTGCAGTATTCCAGAATAATTTCAGTGCTCATTTATATGATCGTTACTAACTTTGTATTGTTTTACAACTACAACACTAATAACCAATATTTTTTTTAGTATCTAAGCTGCAACATGCCAAGGATACTGATTTCTAACAGATCGACCCGATTTCCGAATGACTATTCAATACAAAAAGTTACCCAGACTCTCAAACTCTTGTCACGATAACACATAAATTAAACGAAACGAAACTTATCAGAGCTACATTTTTGTTTCTACTTTCAGACAATAATGCTTATTCATTCTCTTGCATTTTTATTTAAACCGACTGATATCCTGCCTACTTTATCAGTACCTAAAAAAAAAAAACAGAAAAGTTGGTCTAAGTTCTTTCGTTTTTATTAAAAGCAAACTAATCAATATTGTCTGAAAGCATAATATCCGGAGCAGCATTGGATTACGTCATCTATGGGAAATAAACCAAATGCTCTCCGTAATTAAATTTATCTACTTCGAGCATTTAAACAGAAGATGGCGGGTAAAAAATATTGATCATGCTACAAACGTTTCTGTGCGACAGTCATGAAATTTTATTGTTACGACTTGTGTGCGAAGGTGTCAAACGTGATAGTTAAGTTTTTTTTTAGGGACTGGCACAGGATCTGCCGGCTTCAGCTTAAATGCTGCAAGGTCTACATTTCTACGTCACTACATCACACAGCGTGCGGCACGCGTCACGGACGCGTTGCGTTGTCCGATCGTTTCAGTTCCACTGTACCTGCTCGTTGAGTTTCTGAGGAATCACGATGAGCGTCGTCGCGAAGTTCCCGATGCCAATCGTCAGGAATGATAAACTTAATGCTGGGATCTGTTGTCGGTTTGTTACAGGACATGCGTTTTATATATGGTTCTATTACTATTAGTATGGATCAGGTTAGTCCAACGTGACATTTTCTCTCGACTTGGTACCATTTTTTATTAAATATGAAATTATATATATCTTTTTACAAAAATACTTTTTAACAAAAACAGACAACCGCCTTCAAAAAGTAAAAAATAACATTCAATTCAAAAGTCGGTGGCTTTGGTTTTTCTTGTTGTTTTGTTTTGCCACCGACTTGCTAATTGAAAGTAATTTTTTACTTTTTGAAGGCGGTTGTCTTTTTTGTTAATTTTTTTTTAGCTTTTTAGTGCCTACGTTTTGTCAAACTAATTAATTATCAAACGGTGTCACCAAAAAAAAAAAACAGTCATCCCTTACCCAAGTAGCAAAATTCTCCCTTAATCATTAACTTTTAAGACAAAACGTCCTATACGAATCCAGTAAACGGTTTGCCAAAGATCACTCATCCTAATACAGCATCTTATGAGGCGATTTGCGCTAGAAGCACTTTTGATTCTATAACGTAGTTTTATAAACGATTGCAGGATCACTTTATAATATTGTAACTAGACTTGTACCTATAAAAGTGTTTGATAAAACGATTTACCATAATGTCATTTTTCATCCTATAAATACATTTAATAAGATTGTTTATTCTTTTTGACGTCTTGTTTCATTTCTCTATAAGACATGAGTACTCCTTTGAACGTCTTAGGTATAGCTGCTATAGGAAATACATTACAGATTGGTCTTAGTCGTGACTTTTAATGGATTTTAGGCTCTAAACTAGCACGCCCACCGATTTTTATAGGTAAAATTGTACCACTATGCGTCCTAGATACTATATTTATTATTACTAGATTGCTTGAATCGAACAGAGTCTGACAAAGTTTGGGGTGGTTCCGTACAACGAGTTATCGAAATAGACCTCGAAAATTGCGAAGAAAACTCATCAGAATTTTGCTGAATAAGAAGAATCATAACTCAGCTGTTCATAACTGAGCTTTTAGTGATTATAATTAAAATAAAATAATATACATATTTTAGAGATGCCGTTCTATCTGTAATATTTTTGTAAAGGAACCCTAAAAAATAAATATGGTGAATATGGTATGTCCTGTAATAGTCTTACTTAGACTAAATAGTCTTATAAAGCTCCTGAGAAATTCCATATTGTGGCGTGATGATGGCGGCTAAGTATTTTGTATATTTTCATTGAAAATATAAATATGTAATATATAAATTTAAATATAAGCATAAAAAAAAGTTGATTATCACCGATAAAATTAATAAAATTATTTTCGCAAGTTGAGTAGGCATTCATTAAACGACACTTAAGAAACAAAATTTAATTGTATGCTAATAGATTATTGCGAATTACTTGCAATTTTTTTGTTTGAAATATTCCCACTAAATACGCACTGTACTGACCAGAAAAAAAAACTCATTTGTTTTGTCAATTACAACGGTAGCAGCAAGTACCAGATTATTCCAGGACTTATAACACCAGTAATGGCACGCGCTAGATCTTTGCAGGAGTAATCAAGCGTATCCAGTGCGTTTACCGGATCTTTATAAAACCGAATTACATTTTACCCGATAGTAACAAAACTACTATAGGGTGAAATACTCCTATTAACTGCGCCCAAATGCGGCACTATTAACGTTTGTAGGATTTTTATAGGACTAAAAAATTAATGCTCCTAAGATATTTAAATAGATATACAGGACTACATTTTGCTGCTTGGGTAATTTTCTACCCTTTGGGACGGAATATTTTCTTGAAATTTATATGGTAATACCAAATTTCAGGTATACACTATCAATTAAAAAAAGAATCATCGAAATCAGACTACACTGAAAAAAGTTATGCGTAGTCAAACATAAAAAAAATATTCTTAAATTAAAACTATGTTAAATTTTTATGGGACCAAATGGCAACTATTACGCATCAAACTAAAGAAGATTTGCATAAATCTCAGCGTAATCGGTGTAAATACATTATTTTTTTAAATACCGATCGAATTGAGAACCTCCTCCTTTTTGAAGCCGGTTAAAAAAAGACAACCGCCTTCAAAAACTAAAAAATGATAAATTTAGCACAGGACACACATGACTTTAGGTTCGGAAGTCGGTGGCTTTGTTCTGTTGTTTGTTTTGTATTGCCACCGCTTTTTTAGTATTGCCTTAACATCCAAATCCATTAAGAAACGGCGACAAGATAGAAGAAGGAACTAAAACGTCATCTATGTAGGTATATTTTCGGGGATTTTGTTAATTTTTTCAAAAAGTGTTGAATCAATTTATACGGGGCCATTTCGGAATAAACCCCATTCGAAAAAAAAAAGAATTTTGCAAATCCGTCTATATATGACGGAGTTATGCCCGAACATACAAAAACAACAAAAAAAACCGAATTGATAACCTCCTCTTTTTTGAAGTCGGTTAAAAAAGAAGAAAACATCGTGATTATATCGCCGATGTATCTTTTGTTTTACTATGGCAAACTGAGGACGGTTAAGTTACTTTTGTCAATAGAATAGCACACAAAAATACACTAATGTTAATTCAAATTACTGTTGCTTACGACTGAGTAGCTTAGAGAATTCACAGCTGTTGTCACAAATGTCGGTGTCGACATAGTAACTAAAGTATTGCGTTGACATTATTTTGATTACTTAATGTCACATAGCAAAAATACTTAGTAGATTTTAAAACGATTTTATTTAACTGAGATGAAAACTCGACGTTATTGTTACAGGTACTCAGAGTAGGTATTATTTTCTTATCAAGTAAAGTACGCAACTGAGTATCGGTATAGAATAATTGAGGTAATAAATGTTAATATAATCAAGTACATACCTGCCATGTGGCATCCGGGTGATAACTGAGACTGTACAATGTATAAGCAATGTATAGTTGGAACACGTATCCACCAAATAAGAAAGGAAGCAGATACGAAAGTCCTCGCCACATCCATGAGTGAAAGCCCTCTATTGTTATGTCCATATTATGTCGCGCTCCCAAAGCCTTTAGTCTGTACAGAACCCCGCTTTGATATCTGAACTGCATGTATTGTACTACACCTGACGAATAAAAAAATTAAATCATTTCAGATACTTAATTACCAAAAAGTTAAATTCAAATGCTTAAAACTGCACATCTGAAGAGATTCCTGAAAAGAATCGGTTTTCTGTTAGTATATTTTACAAAAAGTTGTAAGCCCAGACCCCGTAGTTTGGCGAAGACAAGTAAATTACAAGTCCCCAGCGTCCGGAAGGGAAATAATCACGTTGCGGACTAGACCTATGTCTTACGCAATCTTTCTAGTGACGACTGTATATGGGCCATTTGGTTCGCTTATACATTACATTATTCTGCGTTACCATCGACCTGACTTTCACAACTACAGTGGTCATGACATTATTCTACCATAACCTTATACCAACAGTCTTGTTCAATGAGAGGGTAATTTTGTTTAGATTATTTACTAACTATAAAATTGCACTCCCCTCCACTGTTTGATTCGTACTCAATTCAATTGTTCGTTAGAGAATTTACTGGAGTGGAGTACAATTTTAAATTGAAACGTCACAGACACATTATGTTATACGCACTTATAAAAATTACCCGGAATAACACGAAGTTATCGACCTACGAATGATTATTATTGTAACTATTGTCTGACATTCAGAAAACGTTCGAGTTGGACGATGAGAATGTTTAAAATGGTATGTATTGCCAAAGAAAGTATTTTTAATGAAGGCTGAAATATCCATTAAATAAAGGTGACAAGTATTATTCTAGAAATACTTTATAATCGCGTCAAGAAATACTTACTGATGTAAGCGATGAACCACATAAACGTGTGCCTGAACATATTCCACGGCTGATTCTGCGGCCAGATGAGCAGTATTCCAGCAACCACGGTTGATATAAAGTGGTGAAGGCGCCACCACCCCTTGATCCGAGATCCGTTCACTTTGAGGATGCTCTCGCGAATCGTTAGTGTGCAGTAATACCATACCAGGAGGAACAATAGTATTAATTGTAATGGCCTAGAATAAAATAGAGAAGTTTTCTATTGTCTTTACTATAAGTAGGTACCTCATCATCTATCTAGCCTTTTCTCATCCGGTTTGACTGGAAGCAGTGGAAGCCGACCTCAACTATATTGGGGTCGGCTTCCATTGCTTCCAGTCTAACCGGATGCAGCTGAATACCAGTGTTTTACATGGAGCGACTGCCTATCGGACCTCCACAACCCAATTACTGAGTGACACGATACCCCTTTGTTAGACTGGTTGTCAGATTTTCTGGCTTCTGACTACCCATAACGACTGTCAAAGATCTACAAATGACAGCCGGGACTAACGGCTTTACGTGGTTTCCGAGGCACGGAGGGGACTCGGTATGGAAGGGATGGTCCCCCATCCACAGACCGACCGCGGCTAGCGGAGCTTAACCTTTGACCGATCGATCTGTACGGCTTTAACTTAGCCGCGAGCTCCTCCTATAACTAGGTACCTACGACGTAACATTAATCTTTGCATTGATGCCAGTCATAGTTCAAGTGAATGCAACCAACTTGAACTATGAACCGGGTATTGATATGTTCTTTGTATGTTTAGTTCCTTTATTTGTGTATGTATATCAGCTGTCTGACACCCATAGTACAGAGTCTCCCTAGTTTGGGGTCAGATGGCCGTGTGTGAAATGTCCCCACATATTATTATTATTATTATTTAAATATTACTTAGTAACAAAAACTGAGACAATTGGGCTTCCAGTTTAATTCAATTGGACTTAAGTAAAAGGGAATTGAATTTCCTGTTATTTAATATAAATGTGAAATCTTGAATTACCTGAAATCTATGTAAAGATTTGCAACAGCTAATACGAAGGCTATCGCACTGAGGATCAACTTAAACTTTTCATATTCATCCTTGTATTTGAACCTGCCGGGAAACAAAACATACGAAATTAGGTTTTCATGAATTTACAAAAGGATAATTATTGTATGAACACTGAGTGTATCTTTGAGTACCTAATTTGAAGTGTGTCTATAGAGGATGTTATGTTATTAGTCAAATACCAACAAAGTAAAAAAAAATGTGTACTTGTAATTTAAATTGATTACTCAGATGAAGCAACTGGAAAACTTTGTTTAGATTTGGCACTTTTTACAGTGATATGCTACTCATTAGCAAGTGGTGACGTCATTAGATACGACAGCTTCCCGACCATTAGCGTCACGGCCTCACCTCTAGGTCGCTTTTAATGAACCGTTTACACCTAGCATCGCTGTTATTTGTTAACATTGAAGGTATGTAATAAGACAATAACAAGGCATTTTCTTATTTGGGATAAAAAAAAAAGCAAAGACTAGTAGTAGCAAGAATCTTATGTAAGTTATGTAACTCGTGCTAATAAAGAGCCGACCTTTATAGATGAGGCAATCAACTGAAAATAATATTGTTTAGTTGATCATAAATTTTAGATTTATTTTTTATTGGGTCTTCCGTTCGTCCGTTTTTTATTGGGTCGACCCTTCCCCTAAGGAAGTTGGCTAACTGCACGACTTATGCTAAAATGTAGGTACCTAATGCGCGGACCTTTCCTACGTTCTGGCGTGTTTGAGAACGAAACTTCGGTAGGTACACCCACTTGGTCGTCCATTTCGAGGACAACATCTAAATAAGAAAAATAATTGCTTTATCTCGTTTTTTTTTTAATATTTTAATTTCAGATATAAATAAAAAACGAGTATTTGCCCGTGGCTGCGGACGTTTTAGGCACAGATGCAATCTAAGATCTAGAGAACTCTATGATGTAATTAAAAAATGATCTAGATCTTAATAAATATAACCAATCATACGCTAGTGTGTTTTGTTTAGAACTACTCTGCCACCGTCGCAGTCACCCATTTGTGCTGTGTTAAACACAGACCTTTCTCAAAAACATGCAGACTAAGGCTTCTCAAACAATGTTGCAGTCCCGACTTTTGCATCCAAGTAGGTACCTACTTGGTATGTTTATACCACCATAAAATAGACAGTGTAAAACGGGTATTATGTTAGGCTGTGGGCAGCGACTATGTAGCCTTAAAGAATTGTGTGTAGCACCTATACCCTGTTCACAATAAGATTAGACATTTACATAAACCTTTTTTACAGTCCGTTCAACCGATTTTGACTTATATTGCGTTGGTAGCATGACAAATGGCAACTGCAGTAAACAGTTGTTATTGTAACCACTTTTTTGCCTCTAATGTCATCCTTAAGCCTACAGAGTAGAAGTCAAAATCGGTTGAAGGGACTTTAAAAAAGGTTTGTGTTTATGTCTAATCTTATTGTGAACAGGGTATAAACGGAAACCACGCTCCTTGGTGTCCAAAACTGATACTAAAACAACACGACGATACGGTTAGAGCAGTGACTGAGCGATGAGTTGTGGCGCAGCGTGTCGTGGGTTCAATTGGAGTGCGGAACAAATATTTGTATGGCCTATAGTAGTTCCGGGTCTGAATGTTTGTTTTTGCAAGTTTACATAACTATTTGTAAATGCACCCACAATACAGGAGAAAAACCTAGGGCAGGGCAACGTTTCTCCAAACTAATAAAAATAGCTTACTTGTCGTTTTTGTTGAGAATAGACACGTTGACGTTCCCGAGTATGATGCGCAAATACAGACTGTTCTGTTTCGGCAATGTTGCATTGATCTCACGCAGCATAGCTTTCCTTTTCATAATTTCCTTTTCCAGGTTTGCAATTCGATCATCTTTAGTGACGGTCTTCTTATCTAACCTGCTTAGAAAATATGTGTCAATAAGTTGCTGACGTGAACATCTATACTTCATTTATAATAACATTTGAAAAAAATATGCTTGCAGAAGCAGGAATGCAAAACATTTTATTTGAAAGATAAGTAAAAACAATTCTAATGAAAAATGTTTTAACATAACTTTGTTAAATAGATCTAAGACTATCTTAGATCTAAGACTATCTTAGATCTATTTATCACTGAATATAATATAAGGATTTGTAATAGTATAAAAAAATAAAAGTATTTTGAAGACTAGCTAACATTTAAAATTTGGTATAATTATAGTGAAACAAAACACACTTTCCCGGTATTGTTCATCCCTGCTTCTTTTAGGTTTTTAGTGTAGACACTGTATTTTAAATTGAAATGAAATAATGTAACTAAATGAATGCCACATCATTTCATGATATGACTGTTCTTAAAAAACCCTATATTTACTCAAACCTTTTTTACAGTCCGTTCAACCGATTTTGACTTCTATTGCGTTAGTAGCATGACAAACAGCAGCTGCAGTAAATAGTTGTATTGTAACCACTTTTTTTGCCTCTAATGTGATCCTTAAGCCCACGGAATAGAAGTCAAAATCGGTTGAAGGAACTGTAAAAAAGGTTCGTGTTTATGTCTAATCTTATTGTGAACAGGGTATAGTCTGGTAAATTATTCAAATGGTTACAATAAATTGCAACAGCTACTATAATAATAGACTATAATAAATTCGGCGTCTATCGTACTTTTGTAAAAAAGTGTGCAATATAAATAACCTTTTTCAAGTTCTGTCTAATGCTATTGTAAATGGAGTATAGCTTACCGTTAAGTTTAAATGAGGAGACATTTATAGTAGAGTATTTCTTCACAGCAGCATGCCTTGAGAAAGTTTCGAGATCTATAGCTAAGCCAGTTGCTACATGTATGAATGTGAATTTATGCCAGATTAAGATAAGCTCTATTGTAAAGTAAAGATGCTGTGCACAATCTCCTCCTCAAAAGATTGAGGAGGAGATTGTGCACAGCATCTTTACTTTCACAGAATCGGGAATCTCTCGCCTATGGACTTGGACTACTGTTTCTCATGGGCAAATTTAATACGATACTAGGTTCAAATAATGATGGGAATTACTATAAATCTGTTTATATTAAACACTTTGGCGAAGAATTTATCAGGACATTATCATGTTTTAAAATTTCTACTTGGAGGATTTATGTACCTAGTTATCAATTGATCCATATACCTTTATCATTTTTTTTACTTACATAATATTAATGTAAATAACTAGAAATCAATAATGTGTTAATCAGTACTTAGTGATACTGATAAAAAAACTGATAACATACTTTTGTTTGCCTGATATTGATTGATTGGAACCAAAAACTTGACATTATACGAAAAATATGTGTGCTCTTAATTTTTTATGCAGTACATCATCACAATATTATATTCATAAGTATTATTAGTCTATATTCATCACATCGTTGTACTAAATCAAAGAGAGACTATAAATTTTTAACATTATTCATAATAATATGACTGTTCTTAAAATACCCTAGGCTGATAAAATTGAGGTTTTACATAATTATGTTAAAATTCGTGTTTTAGGTTGGTGTTCCCCTATATTTACAATGCAATGCTAACCGAAAGTTAAGGTCGGGTTATTACCTTTCGTTGATCGCATTTTGTCATTATGTTTTAAGACATTGATTTTGGTTTATCTTTAGTTAATAGAAAATAATATATTTCTTCCTTTTGTCTAACAATTTATTGTCAAATTTATTGCATGTTTTAAGTTTTACCTAATGTTTGTGATAATGGGCATAATTAAAATCTTTAGGACTGATCCTAATGGTTTTAATTACGCTTGTTTATAGATGGATTAGTTGGCAAGTTAATTAGATCAACAATAATTATTAATCATATTTTGTAATTTATTAGTAGCTGCCTACAAGAAATAGGTAAATATGTTATCTAAAGACATTTAGATTAATGATGTTGGCTATTTGTTCTGACCTTTTTAGAGCAGCGGCTATAATGGACATGCGGTACTTCTGGTGGTTGATCTCCTTCATGCAGCCCGCTTGCAGTTCACCAACCTCCTCCAATTTCGTAACATAGTCTTTGTTTATGATCTAGAAGAATGTGAAAAGAAAACAATGCTCATGGAATTTAATTTCGAATATTCTTTAGTTAAATGGTCTTGTAAATAATAATTGCCTCTTTAACACTGTAGGAATGCTCAAAAATATTTATTGAAGAAGCGTGTTACTAAACAAGCATGTACCGTGCAAATACGGTCAAGCCATCGTATTTATTTTTGTTAGCGATGCCGTTTACCATCAACAGGCTGCAAATCACAAACATCGTGAACATTTGAACAACGAATAATTCCATGAAAACATACGATATAAAACTATGTTATACGTTCAGACATAAATCACCATTGATCATTTACCTCTAAGCGTTTGTAGTCGACCAGTAAATCCTCCCATTCTTTGACACACTCCTCCACATCCATTTTAGTAGTATTATATATTTCAATAAAAATTTCCTTCACAAAAATAATCACGAGAATTCGGCCGAATGTGCGAATTCCATTCCAGTTCCAGTTTTCTGTGACCTTTCGTTTCGTCTGTCACTCTGTCAATCATCTGTCGTCGTTCGGCCGTCCGGCCTCAGCCAGCTGTCGTTACGTCGACACAGATTATATAAAACTAGAGAAGCGCTGAAAAATTGAAAATTTAATTATTTTAGTCGATATTTGAAAATAATTAAAAGAATACATTCAGGTTTCTTCATAGATAGAGGATGCTC
The DNA here is from genome assembly GCA_947361185.1 of Charanyca ferruginea. Lineage (NCBI taxonomy): Eukaryota > Metazoa > Arthropoda > Insecta > Lepidoptera > Noctuidae > Charanyca > Charanyca ferruginea. The sequence continues at coordinate 17,308,030 of OX376070.1, read as the reverse complement.
TAAGGGTTTCTTCTATTGTTTAATAATCATTATTATGAACTAACTCGTAACCTTAAAGCAGCGCGCTATCAGTAAATTGAAAATACCTGTACAATACCAGCAGATCCATGACGTAGTTAGATTTTTCAACCATCAAGTTTATAATAAAAATGGAAAGAACACATTACCTATGTGTTCTTTTCGTCAATGAAACTCTTGTTGGAGCCCATGTATCTCTTTCAGTCAGGTAATGTTGTCTCTTTATGGAAAGGGTAAACAGAACCGGAACGTATGATAAAATATAGTTGGTTACCCAGAATGCCAGGCGCGGTATCTAAGTTGTGGCGTAGCCGCGTAGCATGGCAATATAGCGAACATTGACCCACCTATATTTTCTAGATTTTCTTATTTCAAAAACCGGCCAAGTGCGAGTTGATCTCGCGTGGAAAGGGTTCTGTACAATGTCAAAGTTTCAATTGATAGAATTCTTAAAGGTTTTCCTGTAATCTACAAGCAATTAACTATATTTTGTATTTTTTTCAACATTTTAGGCTCAGTAGTTCAGGAGATCAGGGGTGGTGTTGGTCAATTTAAGTCTTCTTTCAAATCCAAACAATTTATTTCACAATAATAACAAAAATATATTTGAGATCCTCATAACGAGCCCATTCAGTCTGTTGATATATGATATGACACAGTAAGTTAATTAATTAAGTCAATTTCCTAATTTGTACCCCGAAAATGACCCTTATTTTAAAAAACTACTTACTTTGCACATCTGTGTTTAGGTCATAGGATTATACCATCCTACCAAACTTCACCTGATTTGGTCCATCAGATTCGGAGCAAATTGGCTGTGACAGACGGACGGACATACAGACAGACGGACGGACACACAAGACTATTATAAGGGTTCCGTTTTTTTTGTACGGAACCCTAAAAATTAAAACAAAGACAGTAAACGCGTGCTCAATCGATATCTATCACCGACACGTTTCAAACGTAAAACGAAAAAGGTTTTATGGGTGCATGCCTACGAAGAGATTAGAGAAAGGGCAGTGAAACTCGATACTTTGCTACTATTAGTGTGATTTATATTCATTTTAAAGTTTAAAGGTTTTATATTCTTAATATTACTTAATGTTTATTGAAAAAAAAATCTTTAAGTACGATGCAACCTATTTTTATTATTTTGTTTGTTTTAAAGTTTTGGTATTTATAAATAAATAAATACTTTAATAAGAAAATTTTAATCTTTTTAGATTTTAATATTTCGACAACCCGGACCGCTATTTTTACTTAGTTTGAAAAATCCTAAACAAGGCAGGTAAAGAATCATGGCAGGATTTGTACAAAAAAAAAATGTTTAGAGAAGTTGAAATTCTATTTTTTATATTCTTGGGTAGGTACCGTCAACTGCTGTAACATTGCCTACGTGCTCAACATTGCCTACATTCTAAAAAGTTGAATTATTGCCGCTGTGAAATGTTTTTTTGCCACATAGACAGCCGACTTGCTTTTAGTAATACCATACACAGCAAAAACATTTCTCAGCGGCAATAATTTAACTTTTTAGAATGTAGGCAATGTTAAGCACGTAGGCAATGTTACAGCAGTTGACCGTAGGTACCTAAAGAGTATCTTTAGGTATCTACAATATATTTAAAACCCGCAAAAAAAAAGTAAATAGTTTAACGAAAAGCTCATTATTTCGAACGAAACGGCGACAGACAGTAACAAACCAGTAACACTGACAGCCGTCGTTTCGCAGTTTTTACACTGAAATTGCATCGTTTAATGGGAAATAATATCACAAATAATAATTATTTTTTCCACACACTTGTCACATCACTTGTCTGCCAATTTTAAGGATCCGTTAACGTCGCTTGTCACTTTCTTTTTTTTTATAAACACAAAATGAAAATGAAAGTGTTAGGCTTTATTCCCCATCCATCTTGCTGTACGTCCCGCCAAGGTCATACACGATTCACGATGCAAAAGTACCGTGAAAAAAAAAACAATTTTACATAGGTAAATATTTTTGATTTCTATCAATTAAAATATACACCCATGCTATCGATGCATCTCTGCCAGCGCAGTGGCAATTTTTCAATGCTCTTCTTGAAGAAGTTAGGTGTACAGGAGCTAACAATGCCTCTCGGGTATTGGCCATGCCAACTTCCGGCGCAAGGTCTGGTAAGTACGTTGGATGGCGTAAAACTTCCAACACTCTTGTAGCTTAAAGACCATCTCATGTGCCGTATGAGGTCGAGCGTTGTCGTGTAGCAGCTGGGACTGCGATTAACCAAGGCTGGCCGGAAATTTGCGATCTTCTCCACCATTGTGTGCAGTTCCTCACAGTACACATCCGCAGTAAGTAGGTACTGCGGGGTGCGCAATAAGTTTTTTCAAAGGGCACCACCGTTTGAAAAAAGATGATACCGACACTGTACAACCTAACAGTGACCATGACTTTTTAGGGGTAAGCTTTCGTTTGGGGCAATGGTTCGTGGGCTAGGCACTGAACCAGGGTCCAACCAACATAGTGACCGCTTAAAAAATAACATTTTTCATCGCAAGTGACAATGCATTATAAAAAAAAACATTAACATTTACATTTTAAAACTTTCATAAAATGTTATGCATAAAAGGTGTTTTAAAATGTAGTAATAGTAATTTATATTGTTTAGTATTTAATATTAATAAACACAGACATGATCGTAACTGCACCATTTTTTTATCGACAGAAAAAATCGATAATCGATTCTACATACAAATTAAAGTGTAAATAATCAAAATGTTACGTAGCTGCAGTCACTAGTTGTCCAAAACTACCACCTGTCAAAAAACCAATAACCCAATGGACAGAGAATAATAATCATTATTGACGTACAGCAAGCTTATTCATGGTCGTTTTGCATCGTGCGTGACCTTGGAAAATATGCTAATTATATCAATCTACTCCTGGTAATGTATTCTTCATATTGGAAAATATTTTAATTATTTTATTTTTTTCACACAAATTAATGTTTGGATCTCGCCATGATTCTTTGCCACATTGTGGAGATTTCCATTCCCAGTTCTGTGGCAATGATGACTGTGATATTTCAGGCTAATTCTATTGTATTATCCAGTATTCATCACATAGCACTGTAGTAATTTTTTTTTACGAATTTGACGTGCCCTAAAACTCCGCGTTTTATCCAACATTTTGGTATGGCAATCTTACAGGACGCGTCATTGTAAAAAGAACGCTGGCGGTAAAGCTGCGTACACCTACGCGATTAATCGGACTATTTGCACAGATTAACTAATAGTTCCTTTGGAACAGATAGTTCACTCCATAGAAAAAGATGGATACCTAACGCTATAACTGCCTACAAAAATGTGACAGCCGTTCGTGCGCGCTAAAATGTACCTTACGCACACGCTCGAGAGCATCTACTACGTTGTCTGATGCGGTGTCGGGCGATCACCGGCGTCAAATTACGCAACGCTAGGGCTGTCTATGTAATGAAACGATTACACAAAAGAATAGGTGAATAAAAAACAGTTTTTATATTTTTGTTATTTACAGTTGGCTGGTTATTGTGTGTGTGTATATTTAAAAAAATAATAAGTATAAGTAAAATATCTAACCAAATCAGTAGGAACCTACTTATAATTACGTTCTATTATAAAACTTTCTCCTTAACATTACACAAAGCACTCTCTATTATAAAAAAAAAGAATCAACAAAGAAAAATTAAATACAAAATAATTACCTTTCCTCCTCTTTAGGTAATGTAAAAAAGGATAAACTTTTGTTGGTTGTTTTATTTCGACAGCCTACACTGCAATTTGCACGACTACCCATTATTAAAGCTGCGGTCGCAGTATCGTACGGAACTATTAATTAAACTTGATCGGAAAAAAAATCTCTGTGGTATACGTGCACTTGAGCGAGCGCGTGGCAACCCGACTGGATTTTGGACGTTCGAACGAAAGCGAGCCGTAGGTACTTAAGCGCGTGACCTTAAACGAGTGACAATACTGTTAGATATCTTTACTGTGCTATTTGGTCGTATGAGGTGGGGTGCGGGCGGGTCACGCGCCGCATGCTTGCTGAAGCGCTATTGGTTCGTCAACGTCAGTCGACATTTGCTTTCCGTGCAGTGTCCGTGTCCACGACGTTCGTTCGCATAATACCATCGCGCAGAAAAGTTTTGTATTACGAAATGGTTATACATAGAAAAGTGAGAAAAATTATTTATGACGTATATTTTGTTTTATGAAAAGAGTGATACTATTACAGTTGATAATTTAAAACATTGCATGAAACGGGCCGCAGAGGCAACAATTAATATTTTTGTACCAGATTAAACATTAAATCAAACATGTTTTAATGCTATTTGATAATATCCTATCAAACATATTTTTAATGTAGTACTTACCAATAACCAATATACGAAGCCGCGAGCGAATTCCAGTTAAAAAATAAAACCATAGACTCAGTACTTTCGTGCGCGAGTGTACCCATGTGCAAACACACCCCCTCTCCTTTCTTCCAGCGTTCTTTTTACACATGAAGCTGTTTTTACAAATTACATGACGCGTACTGATCATTACTGATGTGCGTTTCGACCGCGCGGCCATGGCGATATTTCGAAAAACAACTATTCCAAGATTATGTAAAATTTTGTAAAAGCTGATTCCCAAAACCATAAAGTCAAAGTTATGGTTAAAATGGGTTTGGATTTGAAGGGTTTGAATGTGGCCGCGCCATTGAATCGCGGAGAACCGCGCGGCCACGAAGATCTTTAAAACTAAGCGTAGCAGAGACCTGAATTTCAGGTACCTAAATAGCAAATTTAATTTGTATAAAAAAAAGTAAAAATACAGAAAATAATCCTAGGTTTATATTTAGCAGCTGCAAGACAAAAACCCCATGGCCGCGCCATTGAAACGGTGGAAAACACGTTATCGCCGATATATATCTCGCTCAATGATATTATATTAAACAGATATGTTATGAGCGCCCAATTTTGTCCAAAAATTGTGTCAAAAACGTCCTAATTGGGACGTATTGCCTTTAGTCTGTGTCACGCATGGCGACGAATGGTACGCTTTGTTAAAGCAGCTAAAAAAATGCTTTTTTGTGTATTTAGAAAGTGTGCCAATTATGATACCCAATTTAATAAAGCACAAGGGATCTCCTAACACATGTAACTACGCAATATACATCGATTTGCTTATATATTTCAATTATTTTCCTAATATTCTTACATTTGGAGGTTAGAAAAAAGAAATAAATAGAAGTACATTGTTTCACGTGAGTAAGACAAGGACGCGTTCACTCCGGACATAGATTAAAAGTATAGATGCGATATCGTAGGCAGTAAAGTCATTGTTTACCGACAGTTCTGTTTTTCTTTTTTCTAACCTTGTAATATTTAATCATTTTCTTTTATTCAATCATTTATATACCTAATTAGAAATTAAAAAATATGACAACAGATATTTTTTATCCTTTCTTCGTTAAGGTTATCCAATGAGATCTGGCTTTAAGAATGGATCGCATTTGTTCGTAAACAAAGAAATTAATTTTATTACAAAATAAATATTTTCTACTCTGTATATTATTATTATTATATTTTCTATTATACATTTAGTCCTGTTTATTAGTTGTTATAGGTACAAACCGCGTGTATAAATGTACTCGCAGTTTGTACCTTCTGTCTCGTTAAATTTTGCTAGTCTGTGATGCCAAGACGCGGTGAATGGTGGCCAGGATAATGTCCGTTTACATTCACGCGCAATTGACAACACTAACTGTCTCTTTTTTTCTTGTTGGTTTTTTCAAGCCATCCCTTTTCAACATTTTGACTTGTAGTGAATTGTAAAATGAATGAAAAGTGTAAATGTGTGCAGCCGCTGCTGCGCGGAACACTTTTTTCGTTTGTTTTGTGAGTGTATAACATATCTGTTTATTAGAATATCATTGATCTCGCTGAAAAAGCATCGCAGAGGTCTGAAGTTTCTTGTAAAACCTAGATTTTAATTTTTTTTTAGATTTGAATCTTTTTAAAGATCGCCGTGGCCGCGTGGTCAAAGTGAACCGATTTTCTACTTTTTCAACATTATTTTTTAATAATAGTAATATTTTCGTAATTTTGGCTCTGTAGCTGTCTTTATGACTGTATAACCTGTTGGAAAAACGCATAAAACAAAATATTTTGGCATATTGTAATGGTTGTATTCGTCGTGAAAGTTAACTCTGACGTCTATTTTCGTAAAACGATATGAAAGAATAGTCTTTGCTTCAAAAAACCATAATTAAAAATTATACTTTTACTCTGTAGCTGCCTAAATCAAGACTTAATCTTTTCGAAAACTGTACCTTGTCTTTAAATAATCTGCTCACATCATTACGATATTGCTCTGGGCAAAAAGCGAAAACAAGTAGTTTTCGTCACGAATCGAATACACGCTCTTAATCCATGTCCAAATTCCAGATCGATCCCAAAGTCATCACATGCCAGCAGGGGCGTACCAACCGATAGTGGCGCCTAGGGCACGCATCATTAGTTGCGCCCCTATGTATTTATTTAAATCTTAAAACAGATACAGTAATCATTAATCATATTACATATGTACAGAACAGAGATTTATTGTCTTTTTTATAATGTAAATCCGTAAATAGGACAACTGCATTTACAACTGCACCTTCCTGGTCTTCTTGAACGCAAACATATAGATGATGTTTTCGAAATTTGTTTTATCTGTCTCTTCTCGCTCTACACTGAGCAAATCTAGGTCGCCTAATCTTTCTTGATCTTTCTAAAAGCACAGTATAAGTATTAGTACTACCGTACTAAAAGATCGCTCACAACTTGCGATGGATACTGCAATTGTAAACAAGCAGAATTTGAATAGAAATGCGCAGATTTGGAATACGATTTCATCCCCGCTTCACAATTTAAGGTTAAAATCTAGTATACGGAAACATCAATTGGGAGTAGGGGATGGTGGGAGGGGGTAGGGGGAGACCTCCCGACCCCCTGGTGTCACTTCCATCAATGGAAAAAAAAAATTGTAACCTCAAACACTAGGTAAAGTTGCCTAAAAGGCGTCGACTGTCGGCAACGGGTACATAAAGAGAGAGAGATCTAGAGAAGAGATCTAGGAGTACTGTTTGCCCCGGATCTAACTTTCCGCGATCATATTGTTAATATTTGCAAGAAAGCGTACAGAAACCTGGGTTTCGTGCTGAGACAGTCGCAGGGATTCACGAATATTACCATGCTCAGGGTGCTGTACGGCGCTTTGGTAAGGAGTCACTTGGAACACAGTGCGGTGATTTGGGCTCCTCATGAAGTGAAATACAATGTCATGCTGGAGCGAGTACAGAATAAATTTACAAGACATTTGTATTTTAAACTTTATGGGGTTTACCCTTTTTACCCGCTGATGTATCCTACACTGTTTGTACTCGGTATGGTGGGGTACAACGAACTTAGGGTGCGCCGGGAATTCACACTCGCGGCATATGCACTGAAACTCCTGCGTGGAGTAGCACATAACCCGGATGTGCTGCGTCACCTGAAGCTGTGCGTGCCAGACCGGTACGTGTGGAGGCGGCGACGACCGCCGCTGCTGGCCGTGCCTGCTGCACGAACCAATCTATTGGCAAAAACACCTCTCACCCGCACAATCTGTGTGCTCAATGAATTGCATGAGAGGCTTGACATATTTTCGTGCAATTGGAGTGAATTCGCAAGAGTTTTGTTGAATTTTGTTAGTTATAATTGGAATATATAGGTATGTTGTATAAAGTTAGATTATATATTAGTTAAGATTATTATACAATTCTGTTAAGTTGATGTGAATAGAGTTTAGTATTTTTAATTTTGTGTTCAGGTTTTTTAGTATTAGCCTAGTTTTAAAGTAAGTAAACCTACTTTTTAATGTTTGTTTTGTGAACCACTCTATTGTTTTGGGGTCAACCTGTAAAATAGTGTGTGCGTGTTAAATAAATAAATAAATAAATTGGCACAAATACGGCCGCCATCAGGTCGACGAAGCCCTATTTCTGTTTGCAGGGTTTAAAGAACCTAACTAACCGAGCCTCGGGGTGCCCCTGATGTCGACCTATATCTAAGTTTTTTCTTCTGTCCAAAAAGTTTGACACACACAAATGTCTTTTCTTTTTTTTACGTTCCATTTTATCAATTTTTCACGATATTTTACACCATAAAAAATATATTTTGACAGATTTGGTTGTCAATCGCCCATTTTAACGTTCCGTTTTCGCTTTTTACGTGTTATAATGTGATTTGAGGTTAGTAACTTATTTTATTACTTTCTCGAAAACTACTCGGTTCCCTTTAATGAAAGTAGTATTGTTATAATTGGGATCCAATCCCTACCAACTTCATCAATTTTTATCCCCCAACTCGTGTTTCCGTGTTCTAGATCCAATCTGATTTCTTCAGGTTCACGTTTTTTCTTGTAGATATTAGGATTTGATCATCCAATATTTCTTCGTATTTAACTGTCCTCCGTTAACATCGCAACTATAGAAATCTCTAAATTCTTTTCATTTATTTTTTAACCGTCGCAACCGTAACATAGAGTTGTAACATCTAAAACCAGAATACTCAGAAGTTCTAATCAAATACAAAAAATTAATTGCATCTCATGGAAGGAGTATTTAACCGACTTAAAAAAAAGGAGGTTCTCAGTTCGACCCGTATGTTTGTATGTATGTTTGTCCGCGATTATCTCCCGTTTGGCTGAACTGATTTGGATGCGGTTTTCATAAAAGTGTTTGTTACATTTTGGAGAAGGTATCAACAAACAGAAATTTATTCAGCGCTTTTTGAAAAAATCAACAAAAACCGAGAAAACGTTTTCGTTTCTTCCATCGTTCCATCTTTGAAGGCCTTTCTATCTCTGTTTTAACTGTGTTGCCGTTACTTAGTGGATTTGGGTGACAAGGAGGCACTAAAAAGTGGAAAATAAAATCTTTTTTGAAAAAAGAGAACCGCCTTCAAAAAAAGAATAAAAAGTGATAAATAACTTTCCGAAACTGAAGTCTTCTGTGTTCTGTGCTAAAGTTATTTATCACTTTTTAGTTTTTTTTTTAAGGCGGTTCTCTTTTTTCGAAAAATATTTTTTTGACATTGTTTCTCACGATAATGGGATATGGTACAGGACAATACAAAGTCAGCCTCCTCACATACCATGGAGTGCCAATGTGAAGCTAAATCGTAAGCAAATTGTAATTCCTCATAGGTTGCGTTCCGGACACCATGGCTATTTCTGCGCCCCCCTTCGAAAGGCGCCCGGGGCACGTGCCCTACTTGCCCCACCCTTGTTACGCCTCTGCATGCCAGTAACTTGCGCAAATGGGAATACAATTAGCTTGCATTGCCAAGCCGTTGTCATAACTTCTGATTGGTTGGATAAGCTTATGAGTATTTAAGTTATAACAGCAAGCATAATTTACTTATGTGCAAATCACTGATATTGATAGGTAGGTATATGTATTTAGCAGGAATAACAATAAAGACACACTGTAAATAAATTAAATACTTGTTTATTTACATGAAACGCGAACCAACTCTATTTGGATTTCGGTAATAAATTTTGACAAGTTACAGCAGTTATTATGTATGAGTACTAACTGCAAAATTCTCCCATTAACATTCAGACAAGTGATATTCTGAATCCAGTAGGCAATCTAACATATTTTTGCAATTATGTATCGAGAGAATTCTGCAAGTAGATAACTTACGTTGTTGATATTATTATTACGGTAGTTACATTTTTTTTTTAAAGTGCAAGATACTTATTTTATAATTGTAATACAAACGATTTTATGAAGAACTTTATGTTCAGCAGATTATTTATAGTAGGCGATTGCCATATTTCAAAGAGATTATATTTCTATGCCAAGATAATATAGCACGCGTAGTAGTAGAGAGCGCCCTTTGAGGAGATCTTCGTCCCTTATTTTTTTTTATTAGTGACGGCCCTTTGAGGTGACATTCGTCCTTATTTTTTTTTATAAGTGACGGATACGCACGCCGGTCACGGACTATCTGTAGATACTTTTCGTAAGAATTTCAAAATAGTTTAGTCTTCAATGTAAGAATGGGTTTTAAGTACAGATTTCAAAATAGTGTTGATACATGACATATTATGATAATACAGGTTTTTTCAAATGTACCATAATAATATCATAAGCCCGTAATAAAAATGCTTCTCTATTTTGCTGTATTAATGATTAAAAATACATGACGGGTCATATAAAAATATGCACAGTCTATTATTAAGAAATAAATCTAATAAATTAAATGGAAATGATTGCAAATAAAAATGACTAGAAATCGTGTATTGTGATGTATTGGCAATAGTGTAAGCCTTATACCAAATAGAAAACTGCTTTTACACTCTTTTTATTTAGTTATGGAGACTATTTAAGCTAAGAATGTTTTAAATATCATACGTACACTGGACTGTACTTAGATGTCTATTAGATAGTTGAGCGCTCTCTACAGATACGCCACAACACTACTTTTACAATCTCCTTGGTCTGAGCATATTATTTTACGAATTCACACTGACAAAGCGAATATAATCCTTGTAGGTATATGAATCTTGATATTAAGTTTAGCATCTATCCTGACAGCTGCGGCTAACGATACATACATCTCGATTAAAAATACAAAAGCAATAATGACATATTATATTGTATAAGCGATAACTCCATAAATATCATATATTAGCGTGGTGTTACCGGCGTCACTTTGTAAGCAATGTACACGTTGCATCATGTCATGCACTAAACACAGCTGTTTCTAACAGTATTCAATGAACGTAACTACGCAAACTACACTACGAACTAACCTCTACAACACCAGGCAAAAAATTATTCCGTATTACAATAAATAACTATTGATAGTAATAAAAGATATTTTTAATTAAAAAACTAAAACCCGACCACGGATAATACACTCTATGACCTGCGCATCAATAAGAGCCATCCACAGTAACCCCATTTGTCACAATCGGTGCTGCAATTTCGACACATTAAGAGTATTTCCAGACATACATAGACTATGAAATCATAACCCTTCCTTTTGGCATCGCCGTGGTCGGGTAAAAAGGCTTCAATTAAGTTTTATTTCAATCTAGCTACCTTAAACAGGCCTGCAATTCAAAGTATTAATTAAAGTTTATATCACACATTAATTTACTTACGACATAATTATGATGACATAAATGAAATTGGCTTAACTTTAAAATCAGATATTAATTAAAATGTTAAACGTGAATTGTATTACAATTACCCATTTAGCAATACAATGCTCTTCACTTAACAAAATTGTTGTTTGAGACAAAGAAAATAAAAACTGAAAACATAAATAAATAAAATTTTGAAATATAACTTTTCTAACTTATAGTTAAAGTTTTGAATTGCCAAAACTTAAAATAAGTCTCTAGGAAACCGATTGATATAAAATTCTACAAACGTCGCTACAGTATGCCGTTTCGGTTTCGTTGTCTCCATAGATATTCATTAATGTTGTTGGCGGCGGTGCTAACAAACATAATGAACATCGTATCGAGCTGAGACAAACATCAAAAGCCTTATATACACTACTATAGTTGATGGAGCATTAATGATGAGTTAAAGTGTGTTCATTAATTATTGAATGGTTGTCATGAATAACTATAAATATCAAATTTCATAAAACTAACATTATCAATAAACAAATCAAGGTACAAAATCTGATTGGCTGGGTAATAAATCAAATTACTTATTATAACAAATAAAATTTATATCTAAACGTTTTACGAATAAACAATAACTATCAAATAAAACAGGACATTGAAAGTTTATAATAACACACACAGCTACTCCTCACTCCATCATTGCGAGCGGTACATGACGAATGCTACGTCACTGCTAACTAAAAGTAGGTCCAAATTTTTACAAAATTCGGAATATTTTTTAACTAATAAATATACAGAAACTATGTGCCATTATAATTTAATGGAATGTGTGAAACTAACCGAAGAAGTTGAAAACAAGAATCAGGGCTAAAGTTTGCGCCAATTTAGATATAGGAGACATAGCATCGTCAAGTGTACGAAAAACAAACTACAATGAGCAAAAGGCAAAGACAAAATTGTCTCTCCTTTACAAATGATTGACCATAATGACAGCAGCTTACATCGCTCTCATTGTAGCTACAACGCGAAATTATAATGATAAGGATATCATCGGTGAGTTTAAGTTACTAAAATGGCAACGCTTTTAGCGACACTCCCAAACTTTGACGGTTTGATCAACGCTGCCTGATATCACGTATGGCAAGCTCCTGTGGAAATCTGAAAGTATAATAGAGCATTACTGTATTTTATGTTATTGATTTAAGCTTCTAGTTTTGCCAGATAAGGTAGGATAGGGCTTTTTATTACTCAAATAATGATCAAATAGAGGAAGAATCAGTAGGATGCCAAACTGTCGGTCGGCGCTGTCACGTTATACAGCACAGTCGTTTGCCACCGCATACTCACAGCGACTAAAAGGTTCATCATCATCATTTCAGCCGAAAGACGTCCACTGCTGGACATAGGCCTCCCCAAGGGGGGGTTTTACCATAATCGCCACGCTTAGCAGGCGGGTTGGCGATCGCAGTATGGTTGTTACAAAGGCACAGAGAACGCTGCTGCCCATTCTCTGGTGAGTCCCTTAGTCGCCTCTTACGACACCCACTGGAAGATATGGGATGGTGCTATTCTTTACGTCCGACACCACACGGACAAAAAAGTTACTAACTTAACTAAAAAGTTAGCATTATAAAATTAAGGAAACATTTTCGAACCAAGACTGGTAGCGAAGTGTTGGTGAGCGTAGAGCGTCTTGAGGCAGCGCGTGTGTGCCACGTCCCACACCCGCAGCGTCTTGTCGTCCGACGCCGTCAGCAGGTAGCGGCCGCCCGGGTGCCACGCCGCGCCGCGCACCCAGTTGTCGTGCCCCACCAGCGTGGCCAGGCACTGGCCTGTGCTCACGTCCCAGATCTAACAAACAACAATAACAATTCATATTTTGTACTTTATTTATTTATTTAAATTTAATGCACAAAGAGACAGAGGCGGATTCAATGCCTTAGGCATTCTCTACCAGTCAACCAAGGGCGGGAGAAGGGTAAAAAAAGAAAAGAAAAATATAAAGAAGATATAGGTATTCTTCATACAGTCATAATGTATGAGTAATGCAGTGGTCAGAATATAAGCCTTCTGTATGGTGGTAACGGTGATGTCTAAAGTCGTGTAAGCACGTACTAACAAATTTGTTGCTGCATGTGCGTACCAGTAATGATCATCGAACAACCACATGTGTCCATGAGCCACATGTTCAATGTTCGTGTTCTTTAGTGCGTGCACGGCTAAAGGCAGATCCACATATTATTATGACCATTTGCCCGATCCGATCACCGTATCCGTATCGCCGACACGTAGCATGATCGCCTATCTGGACCGATGATGATACGCGATCATGATTCTTGATACACAGCGCGATACGGCCCCGTTCTGTTTCGAGTCGGTTTTGTCCGATCATCAAAGAAGATACAAATACGACACGGTTTGCCGATACTTTTTCTTGAGGCTTCGACAGGACGATACGGAGTGAAATAAAGGCGTCCATAACTAGATACGGAGCTTGATACAGTACGACGAATGATACGGTGATATGGATACAGCGATGGCAAATGATCATGTGGATCCGCCTTAAAGTGCGTCGGACCTACATTTTAGTGTCGTCAACCTCGAGTTACGATACATACTTGCAAATGCCAAAAATTGTTTGTCAAGATTTATAAGCACTTGATTACAGCATTCTCATGCGTATTACCGCAAATAGAACAAGTTTAGAAAAGTGTTCTGGTTAGAAACAGATAAAACAGATATAATGATCAAGTACTTCTATTACTTGCAGCAGAGTTTGCTTATTCGGTATTTAGTGGGACACATTTGTTACGGCACATGGTCAAAGTATTTGGTCACGGCACTTATTGTATTGATGTTTTTGTGACATTGTCATGTCATGGACAGCAACAGGCTAAGAGTAATTATTCTTGTGCTATGAAACATTACAAAGCATGTTGCGGAACATGTGCTGTGACAAATGTACCCTATTGCAAAATTGCTATTTAGCATTGAAGACATTAACTTCTAGCTGTATTGATGTTTAAATGGTCATTTAGGATAGGATATTGCAAATGCATTATGAGTTAGCTTGTAAACTTTACATGTACCTAAGCGATGAGCTGAGAATTAACATAATTGAATTTGGTTTATTAGGTCAGTTTTAAATAAATTTTATTTTTCTGTTCAAGACCACACAGTGTAAACAAATGAGTATAACTCACATAGATATAGCAAAAAAAAATGAAAATAATATTGAATTATGTTGTTGATTTCATAATAATTATGTCAAATCAGTCTCGCTACCAACTCTTTTGACACGCTAATCTTTAGAGCCCAGCAGCTAGTCATATATACAATGTGGCGAATAAAGGATCCTGGCAGGATTTGGTAATTCGGTGTATTGTTATATTGAGCATTAATAATATTAAATTATTAAACCAATATTTCAAGTGGTGTTCTATTTGATTACATTTATATATTATGCTCTTTAATATTATGGTATTTTTTTTTATATTTCAGTGATTTATTTGATAGTTTCAAAATATTTTTATGAACTAGTATTATCAGTAATTTAATTTTTTGTCGTATCGTCATTGTATATTGTTCTTGCACCCTCTTTAGCCACGTACCTTGACGGACTTGTCGCGCGAGCCCGAGGCGAGGAAGGGCCCGGCGTGGTTGGCGCGGCGGTTGTCGGCGCCGGCCGCCTCGTTGATGGCGGCGCCCGCGGCCTCGGGCGCCCACGACACGCACTCCACCACGTGCTCGTGCTCGCGCAGCTCCATCTGACGATGCGACACAGTCATGATACGGTATGGCAATATCTCGTATCGTCGTAAAAAAAAAAAACAGTTAGGGTGTTACCAGACCAATCGATCGATCGTCGATCGACGGCATCGATCGATGGTAGAATTTATTAGTCGACGTCGATCGAGCTGCTTGATTATTATTACTGATGGATTATAGCTGAGGTTAATCGATCGACGTCAACCGATGCCATCGACCGGCAATCGATCGATTACTTAGTGGAACGCTATCCCGTCGATCAGCCAAAGCTACCACACCAATCGATCAACGTCGATCGATGTCGATTAATGGCATCGATCGACGATCGATCGATTGGTGTAGTAACACCCTTATATATGTAAATTGTAATTTTGTTGACATGTGCCAAGTTATATTGGTCAATTAAGTTAATGATTCACTATTATTAAGTGACGTCTCTGAGTGTGGCAGTTCGTTATTCTTTGCTGTAATTGTTTGCTCATACGTGCTTGCGCTGTTACCTTGCACTCGTTGGTGTCGGCGTTCCAGATGCGCACAGTCTGGTCGTTGGAGCAGGATGCTAGCAGCGTGCCGTCTGGCGACACGCGCACCATACGCACCCATTCGCGGTGACCCTTATACGTCTTGATGCAATACCTTTAATAGTAGCGAAATTGGATTAGTATTATTATATAGATTAAGTACACGTTTGGTAATGAAAGGTGATTACTACCCCTTGTATTACTATGTTTATTACTACTACTGTTTCCATAAGCGACAATGTTTATGTGACACATGGCAAGTCGACGCACTCACATATATTTTTTCCTACATCCGCAACTTGAGTATGAAAGTGCAGGAAATAAGTTAAAGATACGACATCCTATAAAAAAAACTGTATAACAAAAATGAATTGCTGTTCGTTAGTCTCGCTAAAACTCTAGAACGGCTGGACCGATTTGGCTAATTTTGGTCTTGACATATTTGTGGAAGTCCAGGGAAGGTTTATACGGTGAGAAAATTTAAAAATCGATTGACAGGATAACGTCTGTCGGGTCACCTAGTAAAAAATAAAACAAACTTATCGTTACGCTTATATTCCCCGAATGGAAAGAGATGATTGTAAATAATGTAAGTACCCAGAGGGCTAATTCACGTAATTTTATGACGAGCCGATGAAGTTGTAGTGCAGTATTCTTGTAATCTTTGAACTGCGCGTAAGCTACGCGTAAACTGCACCTCAATTGTACGACAACCAAACTCTACCAAACTTACTTATGATGTAGCCACATGAGAGAAAAAATATTACTCACTAAATAATCGAATAGAATCAATTACGTTTCAATGAATATGACGTTATTATAATATTAAAATAACACCCCAGTACAGATTTTAGTGCTTTTTCTTACGTCAAACAAATAGTAGAATACCGATCATGTTGCGTTCTGAAGCACGCATTAAAGACGCGCAACAGTAGATCGCCGTTAAAGCGCTCGCGTGACGCGAACTTGACGCAAGCGTATCTGACAACGGTAGAGAATACGAAAAGCGTTGTTTTGATCGAAACTTAACTGCAACTGCACTGCTACAGCACTTCTTTAGTTACGTTAATTAGGCCACAGATATCAAACCTATTGCCGCTAACCTGGCACAAATCTAAACTCTGGGTTGCTACCAAGAAATAGTTGATGAAAAAATTACATAAATAACACCGATTATTGAAACAACTGAAAATGTTACGAATTCTTTTGTCCTTTAGCTATCGAATGGTATAATAAAATTGTAGATATCGATCTTAGCTACAACACACAACTGTATCCACTATGGAAGCAATTATAAAGATGTATACGCGTGAAAAATAAAAATTATTTCTTACCCAGTAGCCACCTCCCAAGCCTTGATGGTCTTATCTCGACTGGCGGAGTAGACGATGTCGCCGCTCGGTGAGAACGCCACTGAAGACACGTTATGATCGTGTCCGTGCATCGTCTTTACGCACTCGAACGTTTGGTTGAAGTCCCACAGCTTTATTGACATGTCAGCACTGCAGGACACTGAAAACGACATTGAAGTGATTATACATTTAGTATATTTATTTGTTTTGTGTGAACGCGCTTATCTGAATAACTACTGGTCCCATTCTATAAATTCATTCGCTCTAAGAAAGTTACGTTATACCGAGTGTGGGCGGCTATAATTAAATTACTATAGAAAAAATTGAGATCCAAATGAAATTTGTGCCGGATGAAGTCGCGGGCAAAAACTAGTGATTTTGAGTGACTTGTTTAAATTCGGATCTTTGTTCTGGCAGTGGTAAATTTTAAAAGGAGGACATTTGGCAATTTATGAACTGTTCAACAACCAAATGTTTATGCGATATTCTTATAATTAATTTTTCCTTATTAATGTTAATGTAAAAATCTATTCCATAACATTTGCGGTGACTGTAGAGATTTACCTTCAAGATACTTCTTGTGTTCACATACTTGGAATTAAATAAATATACCAGATTTTTATTGGTATATTTCATGATGTCACCTCGATGAAATCCTCTATTAAATTACTAATCGTTATGGAACAACGACATCACTATTTTACAATAGGAAAATAATTCATGGAGATCGTTTTTCAGGATATGTTGTTATATCGCTTTTTCCAGAGTTATGAGCAAACGAACCTAATGCAAATATTATGTTTATGTTGTGATTTTGTTTGGGGTCATCAACTGTCTGCATACATACATACATTTACCAAAATGAACAGTCGTATAGAACATGTCATTGTAATTTTCTTTGTGATGACTTACCAAGTAGTTTTCCATGATGGTCGAAGGCGATATCCTGAACGGAATCGGTGTGTCCCTTCAGGGTTCGTTCGTACTCGCCGCTTTCAAAGTCCCACACTTTGATGGTCGCGTCCTCACTCGAGGATACCATTAAACTGAACACCGGGTGAAATATTACCTGGAAAATTATTAAAAAGTTTTATAACACCTATTTAAAAACTAAAGAAATAGGGACTTTATAATGACAACAGTGCTTTTAATGACAATTCGGCACATTCGCGGTGTCGGTAGGTACCTATATATTTATTATCATGGGTTTTACTGCACCTTATCAAACTTAGAAAAAAACTTGAAAATATACTACGGCGATAATTGTTTTACACGTACCTATAATAATAAGAATAAAAACGTGACCTATGCATAATGAACATAGAGTAAATTTCTCACAATAAACTAGAATCAAGCAGTTAATTCGAACAGTTAAACAAAAACTCGCGGAAAACTATAGATAATAGTCACACCATTCGTTGGATACAATTGTGCATGGTTATGATCACGAGAAATTATACACAAAAACCAAAACAATACATTTTAGACAGCTTTCATTGAATTCGAAAGTTATTACTGTACAAGTCGTGTTCGATCGTAAACGTCTTTGTTGAACTGCTGTAAACAGTTCTGAAGTATCTACAATTAGTAGCATTTTCAACAGCAACGTAATCAGTATAGGATGAATACTTTTAACCATTCGAACAATGTGTTTCGAGTATCTCATTATTTTTATGAAATTACTCAGAATCCAAATTGTGTTGATGACACCTACTATTTCAGTGAAATCTGAATATGTGTATTTCTGATATTTGTAGCGATGTTTGCTCCGATGAGAGCTTAATAAATTCCCTTTCAAACACAATATTTAATGATGAAATTCTAGCCATTCCAAAAATCTAAGCTTATTTGATTAGGGGGATCCATGTGGAATAGCAACATTCCCACATTATTTATAGAATAATGGCTATTCCATTTTGTAACATACAATGCATGTTTCTTAAAATATATAATAATTATGAACCTTAGTAATGGTGGCCCGGTGTCCAGTGAGACAGAATTTTTCTGGTGGACGTGGGATCCACTCGGCGGGCGTGCGCTTACCACGCGTTGGCGCACCCTCAATGAATTCCTTCTGAGCCTCCGACAGCTTCGATTCTAATTCCATGACCTGAACAACAAAACATAAAATTTGAATTTACAAACTCATTTTACTCATTTTGGTCATACACGGTCATACATACTTTTCCAAAACTATGTGCTGAGAATAAGATTGACCATTGTGCATCGCCAAGTAACCCTTTCAGAAAAATGTCTGCTATTCGTCACCAGCCAGTTCAGCACGCTAGCTTGATGTCAAAATATTAAAAAATATGTCTAAAAGTAGATAAAGAAGCAAATTCGTTGTTTTTTAATCGGTCATTTACAGAGATATGACATTCTTCGAATGCACATAATCCACTAGCTTTCGTAAAACATTTGCCGTTGAATAAAATCATGTCTGGTAAACAATCCCAGCTATTAGTGGATCAAGGTTTAAGATGAAAACGGAGCAGTGACCTGATTACCATCACCTTGTGTTTTATTGGTTTTGATAGTTGGCATTATTTCTGGAGTGATAGTCAATGGATAAAACGTGTCGTCGTTTCATAGAAGCGAAGTGTCGCGGTCGCCATCGACCCCCGCCCAAGAAAATCGGTTAGATTGACCTAGAAACGTCCACGGCTCAGATCGATGGGACCGTGTTCAGATGTCGTTATAAATTTCTGCTGTGCACGTTTTAACCATCAATCCGTTCAGCTGCTAACAGTTAAGCAATTTCTGAACCATTGTAACACTGGAGAAGCAGCTTCCCACTTATGTAAGTAACATATTGCGTACATCAGGGACACTAATAGGCGTCATCATCTTTTGTGCTCACGGATCGATTACGTGTAATCAATTATAGAAAGTGTTATACGAGACTTCACTGCATGTTGTTAATTTGATGTTTGAACATTGTTGGCAAACAGTGATAGACCTAAACTACAACTGAAATTAGTAATTCTAGAGAAAACATACGTTATCATACATTCATCATGGGTGGTGGATGCTCTGATGGTTCGTCCCCTTACATTTTTCTTTAGGAATAAGTATACTCTAAACATAGACATACTTTTTATATAAAACTAATTATTTTATGAGTTTTCTATAATGAAATGTAAAACTTGTGAAATCTAGACACAATTTGACACTTTTCTTAATAGTGTGAGTTTGACAAGCAACCTAAGTTTATAAATATAAAACCTTGTTAAGCCGCCGTTTTTACCGTTCTAAACTGCTAGTGTATATTGTATCCTATCCTCTTGTTCGTCCTTTCAGTATACACAATGAAAATCAGGATCTATCTATCGTGTTCATTATTCCACGAAATTCAGAATTTGAATACAAAATTCTTCTTACTTTTTTCTGCAACCTGATGACCGAAGTCCACTTCTTCTCGAGGAGGCCCCCGAACTTGCGATCCATCTCGCCGGACATATCGGCCTCCTTTTTAAACGCTTCCAGCGCGTCCGTGTAGCCATTGCTACCTAAATAATCGGCGATCGCTTTGTTCCTGTAACAAACAAATGAATTTTGTGTTGGTTCCAATTTAAATACTCAGAATATAATCATCTAGTTTTATATTATGTATGTTTTATCATAATAAGTCGCGTGTCAGAACATAACGCAATTAAGAGGAGATAGCTAATATCTTGGCTCTTCTAATAGAAATGCAAAAACAGCATGTCCTAGAAGGTGTCACGATTAACGGTTAGCGAGCGGCTTTTCTTAGGTTTTCGGTTAGAGATAGATCAAAAAATTAAATTTAAAATTTAAAAAACCCCCAACGCAAAACATAAAAGCAATTACATATTTAAAAAGTAAAAAATAATATCTTTTGTTGAGCCATCAAATGTTTGTTCGTTGAAATGGCGCTATAATGTCGCGGCGGGGTACCGCGTAAGTCAAATCTCATTGCAAATCCATGAGTTCGCTATTTTACCTATTTCGCTATTGCTGACTTAGCGGTACCCCGCCGCGACATTATAGCGCCATTTCAACGAACAAACATTTGATGGCTCAACAAAAGATATTATTTTTTACTTTTTAAATATGTAATTGCTTTTATGTTTTGCGTTGGGGGTTTTTTAAATTTTAAATTTAATTTTTATTTGAAAGTTTTTAAATTTAGTCTGGTTTTGAGAAGTTGTAGATACGTCTAAAGTTGTATTTCGTCACATTGATATTAAAGATATCACCCTGAGAATGCGTTTGGTACATATAATTCAATTTTGGAAAAAGTGTGGATTGGATTCCTTTTGCTTAACTACGTCCAATTGGCACAACCGTACTCTGGCACAATCGTACCCAGTCTACCCTATGTTTAAACAGCCGGCTGTTTAAACAGCAGGGAACCGGTGCTTTGGCCCTTAGAGTTTATAAAATTAATTTTCAAGTTTTTAGTTTTAATTTCGTTAGTTAATTAATATTCCTCATTCCCTTTCAATACAGTATGCATTATTCTACTAGTCAAGCCCTTTCATTTGATATGCATATTGAGGGAGTCGTGAAAAAAAAATGTAATTCCCCATTTTGTGGTGCCGGTCATCTTGGCTTTGAAATTTATCATAGTGTAAAGTGTTCTACTAGTGAAGCCCTTTCATTTGATACCCATATTGATGGAGTTGTGAAAAAATATGTGATTAGCTATTTTGTAGCGGCGGCCATCTTGGACCGATTTTCATCAAACATAGCTAAGAACACTCCCGACTAATTCACCTTTCAAATAAAAAAAACAAAATCAAAATCGGTTCATCCGTTCGGGAGCTACGATGCCACAGACAGACACAGACACAGACACACACACACACACACACAGACACGTCAAACTTATAACACCCCGTCGTTTTTACGTCGGGGGTTAAAAATGGCGACCAAAATACACAAAAATAAAAATCACCATTGTGAAGGTCTACCGATAGGATTGCGATTCCGTTACATGGTGCAAAAAGATATTATTGCTAGGAAGGTTCAAAAAGAAGTGATTGCTAGGTTAAGTTGTTAGTTCTGAGAAAATAGTAATGCGTTATTGGCTAATTAAAATAACATGTGAGAACCGTAAACTAAGGCAACGGATGTTAGCTACGAGCATGACGCAGATACGAGTATTGTTCGAGGGCAAAAAGTTGTAACAAAAACTAACAGCTGAAGAACTCAAGAACATAGGATTTCCGTAATGACTTTTTTACAAAATTCAAATTTTGTTAAGTAGTTTGTTTTAAGTGTGTTAGGATGTTCAGTTTTATCATGGACAAACGGTAGTTTATGAACATTTTAGTGTTCCCGCGACACGACAGAACTCGGATTTAGGTTTATATTTAGGGATATAGATAATACATTTTAAAGGCCTCAAATAGGAAAACGGGAAGATATCATTGTGTTGATAAATTAATTAACGATTCCAACGACTTCGTACGGCAAGGTTACATGGACATTGCAATGTAGGAAACAGCAATGTGAACTTGCAACGTAATCAGTGAATGGAATGTGTTCGTTTTCTGCGGTACAGTTACGTGGTTCATTACTTGAGAAGTTGATTAATCATCTGATGTAACTAAACGATCTCGCTCGTACGGGGGCGTAAATCACATGGTGCTAGTGAGAGTTTGTTTTCGATTTCTTCGACCGGTGTTTGGTTAATTTATCGCACCTAAGTAGAATACTAAGCACAAGGGTAATATGAGACCGAATCCACAAAAGTAATATTTTTTTTGAAAACTCAAATAATCTTAGCAGCTGTTGATAAATCTCGTCATTTGATTTGACAGGTGACAATTTCCATAAGACAATCGTTATTTTTGATATATAAGCAACTAAGCATCTTAGCGCTCGGTACACGGTAGCTAGCTGAGACTTTGATCGTCAGACGCATACGGCGTAAACGTCAGATGAAGTCGCCGTAAGACTGGTTATTCCTGTTTACGCATAAGTTCTCATGAGTACCTTGGCACTCACAGAGTGAGTGTCATGTTGATGATTTTAATTATCATAATTCTGTAAATTATGCATATTTGATACTATTTGATTATTTTGATACTACCGCGAATATCTTTTTTATTACCATACAACTAAATACTGGGCTGAAGATTGCAAAAAAAAGTAAGAATATTCGAATTACGAGGGCTACTCTGGCGCTTTCACCTTAAATAAATATATTTGTATGCTTTGGTTTTTTGCATTATTCCTTTCTCGCGTACTATACTTTTCCATTTCAAGGCTACACAATACCTTGACCGTGAGTGTTTTATTTTGCTGGCAACATGTTGTTAGAGATACTTGATCCCCATCTATTTCAGCTCATTGCCTTCAGTTTCCGGATTACTGTTGCTAATGAGTCTACGTATCAAATATCTAGGAAAACCCACACGATTTGTCAATGTTATCGTTTAATTAGTCTACAGGTCAGTAAGTTAGTCACTAATTACTTCATAGATGTAAAATTTAATTTCGTGAATAGATTAAATATACAAGTATTTCATACCGGAATATAAAGTTGAGTACCTTGATTTTAGGTTGAGAAGTGTTTCCCAAAAACAGATTTGTGCTATGGCAAAAGAATAGCCTAAAATGAAATCGTCAAACCAATTTGTTAATTTCGATCACGCATCTTTCTGATATACAAAGATAACAAAGACATCGAACTTGCTCCAATTCGATAAGCCGCCCTTGTCGCTGTGACCATGACGTCACGATAGTAAGTTCTTTTAATTTTTGTTTATCTACAACTACGTATATTTGAAATAGTAGACACAAAGTACACTATAATTATGTAAGTATTAAAAATAATTCAAGATAAGATTCTAGAATTGCCGCGATTCGAGTTAACTTCTACCATTCAATGTAGCATGTCAAGTTACTATGTATTACTATAGACGACTAACAAAACCTTAGCAGCAGCCGTTCACAGCTGGCTTATCTCAAAAAGGAGGTAATACTTATACTTAGAACACACAGCTAGAAGGCTGATGACCAAAGCGCTAGATCTCTAGTACATTGACAATCGTCAGGACCTCGTTGTTAGGGGCCAGGATGCCTCACATGCAGCTTGATACAAATAAAGTACTATATATATATATTATGGTCTGACCATAGTATAACGAATAGCACGTGAGTAAAATTCAACCTTACAGACAATCTAGTACCTATACACATACACCCACTGATGAATGGAGGCCTCTTTAATAAGACACTGTCAAAACGTAATATGGTTCTAAAAATATCTTCACTTTAATGTCTTGATTCAATCCCAATTGTATCGGACATCGGTTTAAATTGGTTGAAATCACACGACGACATGACCAAATATTGTTCAATATGTGAGGTCATCATAAAGAATAACTTGTTAGAAAATTTATAACGAAAGAGTCTAGTCTCGATAATGTATAATAATTTATCTAAAAAAAACTGGAATTTGGAATTGCAAACTGGTAATTTAATGAGATAACTAATCTCTTGGCGATAAGTTATAGGTAAAATATTGAAGCTAGCAGGATTTATATTATTGACAATATAAACGTTGAAATGGATACGACTACATAAACTATTTATGGTTATTAGATAGCACGCCGAAAGCCTTCCAAAGATGAATATCCTGTCTAGTTGAACCACTAAAGAAGGTGCATGTAAGTATGTGAGATATCCGTTAAACATTACATACCTACATAAGTTTATGACGCCGTATAAAACGATGTGTAAAAACTCTCACATCCTTGATTGGCAAAAATATACCGAGTTCCTTGTTAAAAACATTATAAATGGACCAAGATTACATCCCAGAGGCATTTCAACATTTGTTTCCTTCAGTTCGCAATAGGGTATTACACCCATTTTTAAAAAGTGTCTCAATAAAATTCTGTAGTACTAATATGCCACCAAAAAAAAACACAAAATTTTTATTCAATCGTTAAGTGCCATAAAAATCCATCTTAATTTTATATTTTCAAATTTCGCGCGTAGTTTGACGAAAACGCCTCTTACTGGACGCCATATTGCTCAGCGTAAATGACGTCAGTTCGTTTTGTATCAAATGAGCTCATATTAAATATGATAATTGTATATCATTTAAAAATAATTAAAAGCATATTTTGTAATAGGTGTAATAATGAAAAAAAATACGTTGGTTACGAAAATAATAAAAGTACAAAGCCTATATTTCGCCAATCGGTTGACTGACAGTTGACAATTTTTTGTTTACACAGCCGTACGGCGTAATAACATGGCCGCTACTATTTCACGGTGTTTTCTAACAGATTAAAAATACCGGAAACTTTGAATACAATTTAAAAAATTGATTTGTTATTTTATGAACTAAAACTTACATTTTCTGACTGCTTTATGCCTAAACTGTCTCAATAACATATTTATAGATTTTTTCTCGTATAGAGTAAAATACCCTATTGCCGTGCTTTTATCTTATAATTGGGTTGTTGACACCATTAACCAATAATTCCAAAATACAATCTAACTTAAAATACACTTTATTTTAGCTCCGTAAACCCGATCAATTTTCAATTAACTGTAAAATTCAATTTTAAGTTGCTTTGAAATCAATTAATAGTTAGTCAATTGAGTTGGTAAATAAGTGACGTCACAGGCCGCTATTGTCACACAAAATCTATGAAGGAATCTCGTTAAGACAGCTCATAAAAAGTATGTCAATTGATTGGTGGTGTCAAATACCCAATTGTGTAAATGACACTACTTATCAATAAATAATTTCATGATACAACTTCTATTTACATAAAATACTTCATTTTATCCCTGAAAACCCGATATTTTTTTATTTTTCAACCGACTTCAAAAAAGGAGGAGGTTATCAATTCGTTTTCTAATTTGATAAAATTATAAAAAAAAAAACAAAAAAACAAAAAAAAAAAAAACATAAGTCGTTCAAAATTAGTTGCCGAAAAAACAGCTATTATATACTAGGAAGGTACTGCACAAGCGGCCCTGGTAGAATAAATGTACATAATATTTATAGATATAGATATAACCAAACTAAAAAGTAAAAAATAAATAATAGTTTAAAAAAACTAAAAACACGCTTTTTATAGAAAACCAAACTAAAAAATAGAAAATAAATTCAAATAAATTATTTTATTTAAAAAAAAGCGTGGGGTGCATGGTGTCAATAGTTATAAATATTTTATTGACAGATATGAGTAGAGTGATTATCATTTTGATAATATCTCAAAAAGCGCCCCACGCTTTTTTAAAATAAAATAATTTATTAAAATTTATTTTCTATTTTTTAGTTTGGTTTTCTATAAAAAGCTTGTTTTTAATTTTTTTTAACTATTATTTTTTGTAAAAAGCTTTTTCTTACTGTATAATTCAATTTTTAGTTGCTTTGAAATCAATTAGTAGTTACTCAATTGAGTTGGCACAAAAGTGATGTCATAAGTACAAAATCTATGGGGAATCGCGTTTGACAGCTCATAAAAAGTATGTCAATTGATTGGTGGTGTCAACCCTTTACTCGCTGATTACCTAAAACGCAGTCTGCCAATTTCGCGGCCAAAATGTCATTTAAAATAAGCGTTTTTGTCTAAGTACTAAGACTAAGTATGTTTTGTCTATGTCGCAATAGGTCTACTCCTCATATTGGCCATGTAGGGATACGAGTATGTCGCAGTAAACCTATTTCTCACTATGGTCATTTAAAGATATGACTATGTCGCAATAAAACTATTTCTCATTATGGGAATTTAGCGATAAGACATTCGCTTTGATGGTCACAGTTCTAACCTAACCAAACCCAAACGACTCACCATAACACCAGAGGTATGGCCTGTGGTATGATGGGCCCGTACACTGCACTGAAACTAAGTCTTAATTTGCCTGCCTCGCACCTAACGCTCAATATACCTACCTCGTCCTTGAGCTAATACACACTAAACCAAAATCTCAATTCGCCTATTTCGCTCATTAACTAATACGGGTCTAAATATTAATATGTCGATCTCTTGTTAGGTCTAGGCATAAAGCAAAATTGGCAGACTGCGTTTTAGCTAATCAGCGACTATTCGCCTATTTCGCTCATTAACTAATACGGGTCAAAATATTAATATGTCGATCTCTTGTTAGGTCTAGGTATAACGCAAAATTGGCAGACTGCGTTTTAGCTAATCAGCGACTAAAGGGTGTCAACTACCCTATCTTAAATATAAAAATCTTCTGTGCGTGTGTATGAAAGTGAACTCCTCCTAAAACCGATTTTGATGAATTTATTTGTGTGTTAATGATCACAATAATGTAATGTTTTGGGTTTATCTTTTGTTGGAGATCCTAAAATAAATTAATGAAAAATCTACAGTTTACTTTGTTCCACTGTGCGCAAGGAGAAAAGTTACTAAGAAAGTATTTGGCAGTTAGTGGCGTTTTAATTACAGGTAGTAGTAATATGGGTTGTAAATACACCTGCTAATTAATAAACGTCGTCGACAAATCAGGTAGGTAAGTATCCACTGAGGATTAAACGAACCGCCTACACAAACTTTCTAAGACAGTTTAGTACATTTCTAGGTTCAGTATGCCTATTAAGCAGGTACTTTGGAAGTTGTGATTTGCATTATGCGTATTTTTATTAAAGGATTACAGAATATAAATTGTAGCATGACGTAAATGGTAATGAGAGATTTACTTGATGTATCCCTCATTTACGCGCGGTCTAGTTTTATTAAGCTGTTAAGAAAAGAGAAATTGAGATTCGTCACTGTAGATTAATACACAAAATATCAGGAGTTCATTATTAAGCTAGCCAAAGACGGCTTAACGACCGTAGCAGCGCTCGTTTGAATAATAAAATCAATAACAGCTGCTTTGCGTTTATGTACGTACTACTATACAATTTACAAAAACCATATAAAGTTGAATAATCATGACCAAACAATGACTCAGTGTTGTACAGATAAACCAATAAATAAGTAATATACCGTCTACATTCGTTTTGTGTTTCACGTCAGAGAGCATATTTGTTCAGTGAGTATGCATGTCTGGGGAGACCTCGCTGCGTGGTGGACAAACCAGCTTATTTTATTTAGAAAACAAGCTCCTACAAGTTTAGTGGTAGAGTCTTACGTCATTTTACGTGTTCTTAACAACATACATTGTACAGCTGACTCAATAACTTCCTATCCGCAATGAAGTGCATAATTCGATTATTGCGCTTATGCAACAGTTAATCCTGACTAATAAAGCGATTCGCAATACTTTCTTGTTATAGTTTGGAATTCGGCGAAAACTTTAAAAAGGCGATGGCGAGCGAAGCGTTTCATGAACACGCCTTTGTTAAAAGATTTTATTCCTTGCTTGATTGCTATAGTAAGGCTTATATCAGTGAGGTGAAACCAAATCGATTGTAAAGAGTCTCGCGGGTGTCCCTATTGTTCGCGTGGGAGCAATCAAGTTACAAGTATCGCTTATTCAGCCTAAGTGAAAAGATTAAGCGGTACAGTTGGAAACGTAAGCAAGCATTGTATATTGTCAGTTGTGTCAGTGCGAGCATAATCGTTGCCGAATTAGTTATTACTTTTTCTTAAGGGGGCATAAGAATTAGCAATGGTGTTTAAATGGTTACAAGTATGGTCGTTAAGGTGATTGATTGATGATATTGCTTTCAAAGTGAAGTAATACGATGAGAAAACATAGTCAACATTTCGCCGGTGACTCCGATCTTGAACAGTATAAGAGTTCAGTAGCAATGTTGGGGCACAGCGAAAGTGGTTTCGTGCGTAGAGCTAGAGGCGCGGACCGATCTGGGTCTGCCTGAGAAAATAACTTTCACGATACATTTCCGACGTTATTACTCTGATTGCAGGGACAAATGGTACTAGTAACAGGAGATATGTTTATACACGCCATAGGAAGACACTTTACTGTTGTTTTAAAAGTACAAGAGTTCCCTATCTTTATTGTATTGTAAAGCAAATAAAAGCTTTTGAATGAATGTCATTTTGTAATCGTTTCAAAAACAAGCGAGCTTAATTTGCATGGTGGTCTGATTACCATCAATATTACGTGACGTTCTATTGGTAATCTAAACAGGTATCGCTGATTGTTAGCGCTTTGAATAATAGGCTTGTTCCACATGTGCACACGTTGTTCGGCGAGACATTTGTATGGGTGAATAGATTAATTAGCATTATTTCACAGAATAAAATATTTACACGGAGGAGTACCTATGAGCTAAGTTTGTATTGGAACATGAAACAACGGAAACATCGTCACAAATACGTCACGTCAGTAGATAACCAGGAATATTAATGGCATGTAATACTGTAAATACAAATCTGTTTTCATGACAAAGTGATCGTACCTAACTTTCAACTTATTCCATTAACTGTAACTACTTAAACCTACAAACTCTTATTCATCGTATGGATGGATATTGACTGCGATGTGTTGGTTCTGACAGAAAGCTGGCTGCCCTACTCAAGCAACTCAAGTATTCTCACCATACACAACTATAAGGGACTAACTACACTTATTCAGCTCAATTCAGCTTTTGTCTATAAAAAATACCAATTTCCAATTTTGTATAGTATCCGTTCAGACGCGGAAACCTAAACATCTCCACACTAAATCGGTGTTTTGTATGGACAAAAGCTGAATAATTGTAGTTAGTCCCTAATATTTACAAAACCACCAAACACCTTAACCAGAGTGACGACGCGGGTTGGATGTCTATACAAAATCTAATTTAAGCACCGTATGTGTAAAGCCCCACTTTCTTGGGTCAGCCTCAGGTCTGCTGGTTCTACTAACTAAATTCTGATACAGCTATACTTTGTATCTACCCCTCGTCCTCCGACAACATTGATATATTCCTTACAGCGCTTAATACCTTTCTTCCAGGGCCGTTTCTCAAAACTATTAGTTTACTAGTATATTAGTTATTAGTTACTAGTGTAAAAATTACTAGTTCTAATATTTCCTGTTTTTCATAAAAAGGTACTAGACTAATAACTAATAGTAGCTGACTAATCAAAATATTAGGCTGGCTTGGATAAACACACATATAACCCATGCCTCTTCCCGCCATTTATCGATTCGTTTCATTTTCAACCGACTTAAAAAAAAAGAATTCTCAATTCGACAAGTATATTTTTTATACTGCGTACTGCGATCGCCAATCCGCCTGCCAAGCGTGGCGATTATGGCAAAACCCCCCCTTGGGGAGGCCTATGTTCAGCAGTGGAAGTCTTTGGGCTGAAATTATGATGATGATGATTTTTTATTTTATGTTTGACCACCCATTACATTTTCAGTGTAGTCCGATTTCGATGTTTTTTTCTTTAATTGATAGTGTACCTGATAGTCAGTCCCCCTTATATAAATTTCAACTCCACCCCTAAGGGTAAATAAAAAGCTTTTTACAAAAAAGACAACCGCCTTCAAAAACAAAAAAGTAAAAAATAAACTTTAGCACAGAACACACATTGACGTTTTCTCATAGATGCCATTGTCAGAACTGGACCAAATTAAAATGGGACACAATAAAAAAAGAATCATCAAAATCGGTTCACACAGTCCAAAGAAATCAGGTAACAAACATTAAAAAAAAATACAGGCGAATTGATAACCTCCTCCTTTTTTATATTGGAACTTTGTTGCCTATGTCCACTAATTTTCAGTATGGGCCTACTGTGCGCCGGAGCCATTAACAGAAAGCATGCCTGCTGCATGCTTACGCCCACTGCTGGGCATAGGTCTCCTCAATGCAAATATTGTTAACATCGTTTTTAAAAGAGTAAGTATGGAGTTTCTTGCCCATTCTTCTCCATACAAAACTACCTTTTGGAATGGGCACCTAGAATCAATTTTTTTTTTCTCATTTGACGTTCAAAAGTGCCTTATAATGGTCTAATTGAAATAAATGATTTGACTTTGACTTTGACTTCAAGGTTGAGTTAAGCCGTAATGGCCATGCTTGGTCGATGCATATTGGCGATCGAAAACCACATAATGGTCACAATCAACCATTTAATTCAGTGATAATACATCGAAATACAAAATAATTCTACTAATGAATTTTATGAATTGTTAAATATGAGTTTTTCAATTAATAGATATGAAATCTATGCCAAAAGATGATTCTAAATGTAAGGTTTCTGAGACATTATAGTTCTGCCTTTTGATGACTATCGATGTGAAATGTATGCCAAAAGACGATTCTGACTGTGAACTTTCTGCGATATGATGATTCTACTATTCGATTATTATGCATATGTAATTTATGCATAAAGATGATTCTGACTTACAAAATTATGAGTTTTGAATGTATGATAAATGAGTGTCTGCCCAACAATTTTCTGCGAAATGAAGTTTATGCTATCCGCTGTTATGCAAAATAATATTATGACATAAAAAGTTCTGCTATAAAGGGTAGACCCGTTTGGGTTGGTTTTAAGAGCGGCGAACTACCCATTCAATTATGGCGTACCTCAGGGAAGCATCTCAGGGCCCCCTCTCTTCCTTGTTTCATTAACGAACTTTGCAATCTCGAAATTCCAAATGTCACGGTAGTTTCATTTGTGGACGATACTGCTAGCACGTTCTCCGCAAAGCCATGGGCCAGATGGCCAGAGCTTCAAGTAACTGCACAAGTTGGCTTTAATTCTTCTTGAAGTGGCTTTCCTTCCACTCTTTGACTTTCAACGACAACCAAACCAAGTTTTTAATTAAAGCGCGTTCTGGTCCCACACAAACTCATCCTTATGTCAGTGTCCTTCTTTAACCTCAGTAGATCAATTCAAAGTAAATATTTCGGTATAATTCATAATAATATATTCGGCATACATAAGTTAACATTTATCTTTAATACCCTGAGGCATAGCCAACCCTTTAGTTATCCGAAACTTATAGTTTGAGTTGCATCAACCAATTTTAATCTATTGAATTTTTTGCGGGGGTGCTCCGGCGGGCAGCAAAGACCTTTATTAAACCTCTGGACTCTTAGAGACCGTAGAGCTGTTCTGAAGAAGGCTACGTTTAGGCAGATTTTATTTCCAACTTCTGAACATTATAAATCATGTAACGTACTTAAGGTCAGGAAACTATATATCTTACATATACTACTCAAAACAAAATAAGGGCCACGAGGTATTTTTTCATTTTAACGACGATTTAAATTAAAATTTTTAAATTAAATTATTTTTTTTAACAACGATCGGCGTATTAGAGTATGGAGAAGACGCGGCGAGAGATTTTCAGAAGCCTGCATTCATGAAGTCGATCGTTTTGGTGGTCCAAGTGTAATGATTTGGGGCGGGATAAGCTTACACGGCAAAACTGAGCTCGCTATTTTAAATGAGGGTACTGTTACTGCTCAGCGGTATATTGAGGAAGTTGTCAGACCGCATGTGATCCCATTTGCACAGCGAGCGGGTCCTGGATTCATCTTGATGCAAGACAATGCTCGTGCACACACGGCTAAGCGACTCGGTTTGTACTGGAAGACTCTCAAATTCAAGCCTTGCCGTGGCCGGCGAACAGTTCGGACTTAAATCCAATAGAGCACATGTGGGATCAGTTGAAACGAAGAGTTAGAGACGGTGATCAGGAAATCCACAACCAACAGCAACTCATCAACGCTGTGAAAAGGACCTGGGAAGAGATTCCAATGGAAAATGTCAGGCATTTGATTGAGAGCATGCACTCCAGGCTTCAGGAGTGCGTAGCTAAACGAGGGGGGCATACCCGTTACTAAAAGATGAGCATGGAGTATTTTCTTTTGTTTTCAGTAACTTTACGTTGTTTTTATTTTTAACCTAAAATGTGTTTTTTCTTTCAAAAGCAAATAAACTTTTTAATAATTATTATTTGAATAAATTTATTGGTCTACATGGTAAAAACAACATTAGTTTTCGTTATGGAGACAAAAAAACATATATATATTGGTTTTATTATTTTCATGGTACAGACAAAATACCTTGTGGCCCTTATTTTGTTTTGAGTAGTATATAATACTACTATAACACCAAAAAAACCATACCAACAAATCTTGCGCCGCAAAGATCTACCAATACTTTTTAAATGCACAGCTTTCTTAAAAAAATTCGCTCTCTTCCATGGCCCTGCACTGTACAACAAAATTAACAAGAAAAAAAAACATCTATTTATGGCTCAACAAAAAGACTGTTCGCACACACTTACACAAGTTAAACTACATACTAAGAAGCGGAAGAATTTCTTAAGAAATGATCACACAATACACACTCATCACACACTACATAAACGTATAGCACACCACACTAATTACATGAACACATCACTCACCACACACCTCACAAACATCATACCAATTTCCTGGGAAAGGACATAGGCTACTTTTTAGTCCGCGACTTCGTCTGCATCCGCGATAACCGAAATTCTTGCAGACGAAGCCGCGGGCATAAGCTAGTTATTAATAAGCTAAAGTTTTAATGATATGATAGTCATGAGTCACCGACTGAAAACGTGCGAACGGAATTAAATGTTATGTTAAAAATCTAAATCTGTACTAAATACTTTGTACAGGTTTCGATTTTTAGTTGCAGATTAACTGCGAACACCTGGAAAAATAGATAGGTACCTTTTCTACTTCAACTTTTCGATTAATTTCGATGCGACTTCCAATTTAAAGTGTTGAATTAATTCGCCAGTTATATTATGCTTACAAAATGCCCTTTCTATGTAGAAAACAAACCCAAGTTAACACAATGACATTCACGCCATGGAATGGTTTCATTAATCCCTTATGATCAAACTGTTAATGTTATCATGCTGGTGTAACACGTATGTTTAATTTTCAATGGAACGTAGAAACATGGATGGACAGCATACAACCATCCATCGTCCATACTATAACGAAAATTAAGTAACTGCAGGATGATCACCAGAAAAAAAATTGTTTTCAGAGATGTTTCAAAGTCAATCAGTTTAATACTATGGATTACTAAATGATCAACAATCGGTTGTTCAACCTTAAAAATATTATGAAATGGGGCATCGGTGTAACGGGATCACCTATGATGGAAACAACACGATGAATGTAACGAATCGGAACGAATAGAACGCTGTTAAGTGTTGAAGAAACCGCACCGTGTTCACCATGTACGTATTAAGACCACGTAACAAGCAACAATTTGCATATATGCAGCCGTGCCTTGAAACGTAAGTATCTAAGCAAGTAAACATAGCAGAGAACTTATTGCCGACTTGTAAATTTTTCGGCGAAATATTTTAAGTGGTTTGTTGTATTTTTAATATTTTAAAGCTGTTTGAAAGTGCACTGTCAATCATAAGTACGACTGTCTGGATGATCTGCTGGACACACAAAAGGTAGTTTTTGTGTGTGCAGCACCTTTCTCAAGATTGGATGCGGTTCGGGTTCATTGATAAGGCTTGTTACTTATTAGAGCCTATGCACACCACGTTTTTTAAACGCGCCGGTGACGCGCGTTTGTATCGATACAGACGCGCGTGTGTAGCGATACAGACGCGATGCAAACGCGCGTGTGTGTCGATACAAACGCGCTGGCATATTGCGTTTTTAAGTAGAACCTCGTCAACAGTAGCAAGATGGTGTCGGTCGAGACAGCATTGACTGCATGCGCTTTGTTAATTGTTATCGAATGTCGTATTCATCATTTCAAGAACTTGCGATTCTTAAACCGGAATTAACTCGCCAAAATACAGTGCTACGAGCGTTTGAATCGATACAAACGCTATACTATCGCGCGTGTGTATCGATACAGACGCGCTGGTGCCGCGCGTTTGAATCGATACAAACGCGATGCTAACGCGCGTGTGTATCGATACAAACGACAACAAACTGCTCTGTAGGATAAAAGCGCGCCGTCGACGAGCGTTTCAGAAACGCGCGTCGACGGCGCGTTTAAAAAACGTGGTGTGCGCAGGCCCTTAGACTTACAACATTTGTAAATAATCCATTCTTTACGCTTTCACGATGGAACGGCTGAACCAATTTTTATAAAATACATGCATAGACTACTTTTTAATCCGCGACTTCGTCTGCATTCGCAATAAGCGACATCCACGCGAACGAAGTCGCGGGCTAAATCTAGTATATCATATTTCTTATTTGTTTCTTTTTACGAAGTGGACACCTCATTCCCTAATGAACACTATAATAAACATTAATTTACGAAGCAGTAGGCGTACCATCCACTCAATAGTATTTTAAGTCATTTTGTATTATTATTATTGCCAAAGAAATTCGTACGTTTATTTGTACAACATTAAAGTTGATTATAGTTTTTCTCGCTACGGGGATGAAAGGGAGGCCGCACACGCGACTTGGCATATCGATCGCCATTCGCCCCCGCGAGGCGCCGACTACGTCAGAGCGACACTGCGTCATTGCGAATCCCTGTTCCACAAGCTTCACAAAATTAACTTCCCTAGAGGCTCTGACCGTAACCAATTTTTCCTTCGTCGAATTAAATGCCCAATGTATACTATTGCAATGCTGATGCGTTATGCCAGGAAGAAATATTACGAATATTATTATCTCATGCATGTAGCATTAAATGTAATGATGTAGTGTTTTAAGAATTTGAATTGGGAACTTAATTTTATTAAAGTGTAAAGTTGTGTGTATTATTCCACAACGCTAGTAAGTAACCTTAATTAAAAAAAACCGGCAAAGTGCGAGTCGGACTCGCGCACGAAGGGTTCCGTAACATTTATCTGTACAACATTAGACACTATGTTATAACCTTTTTTTAATATCGAGCAAAAAAACGGCAAAATATCACTTTTGTTATATGGGGGTCCTATACAACAAAAAGTTAGGTTAAATAAATATGCTATAATATGGTGGTCAGTATTTGTTGGGCAACAGAAATACATCATCTGTGAAAATTTCAACTGTCTAGCTATCATAGCACAGAATACATAATAGTATTACGGTAATAGGGTCCCGTTTTTACCCTATGGGTACGGAACCCTAAAAACCATCAATGCTAGGGTTGTTTTCATTACTATAACAGTAAGCAGGGGTCGTAGGGCAAATCAAATAGGTACCGGGAAAACCTAAACGTACCTAGTAGGCAGGGGTGAAAATATCATCAACTTGATATTTACCAATAGTGAAAAGTTAGAGCAGATGGAAAACCACAGGCGCAGTAAATTGCCAAGAAACCATAAAGGAAACCAATGTAAAACAAAAACGTTGACATAGTAAAGAACTCCCGAGGAAGTTTCTACATAGTAATTTAATTACATTCGTGACCGGACGTTAAAATCCTTTGGAGTAAGCAGGTGAATGCTCTGCTTAATTAGATTTCAAATTTCTCCATGGATCGTAAAGTCAATTTGTCTGAGCAGGATAGAATTAATTGTTGTACTAAATTAATTATTTGTATGTATTTTGTGTTTCTACACAACAAAAGTCAAGTACCTACCGAACTGACTCAATTAGTGAATTACAATCAAGTGCCTACATGCCATGATAATTAGGAACGTGTATTCTTCATTTAAACTTTCCCATAGATTTTATCGCTTTCTTTGGTAATTTGGCATAAACAGATTCAGAAACAATCATGAGAACTTTATGATGTGGATTCTTCTGAAGCTAAAGGTGCGATTTGCTCCATCTGATCTGGTATGGGATGGGATCTGTACGTATTAACAAAAAATATCCTGACTGTGCGACTTGTTTTCTACGTTGCAGAGTAGCGACCGGGCAAGGACTGCATTCCATGCGATCCACACGCAAGTGCGGACTAAGAGTGGGTCGACCGCTGGTCCTGAACCTAACAATGGCTTAAATTCCCCAAATCCCATTATCACTTCGTTGTATTTAACGATTATTTGCCTACATTAACGCCACGATACTACGATTTCATTTGCCGACCATGGTCTCTAATGACTTGTTCTACAGATTGGCGTCCGATAAGATAATAAAATGTGATTATAGAGGAGTTTATTTTATTTTGATATTGTTTTAATTCTAGTGATTAATCAGAGCAGGTTATAAATAAGGTAGTATTCTTCTAATCAAAACTTTAGCTGAAATTTTAATTAAGTTGCTGGTTTAAATTTGACATAGTATGTTTATGTGCGTAATCCAAAATCAGAACAGAAACGCTGATAAACAAAATTGATAAGAGTGACGTTAACCTTTGTTATCCTTAAGAATTGCACCGTAAGAACAGTCAGCAGGTTGACATTGGTGCAGGCGTATCTTGATCACAATAATGAACGATGACTCACGACCTTTCGTACTCTAGCTCGATGCGTTTAATAGTGAATGCCATGACGTAAACATAACGTGTCGTGCGGACATACCTACCTCACATCCACGAAATCCACATTCAAGGCCGACAACACTAATTCGAGAAAAGAAGATTATTTTGGGAACAGCGTTTATGTGGTGTATGTTTTTTGTTTATGCATCCTCAAGCCAGCCTGTCAACTGTCACACTTTTTGAACCAAATCACCTTGTCAGTTGTCCACTTCCTATGAATTATTATGAACTTTCTAACTCATCTAGACATTTATGTAACAGAGATTATGATCTTGATCGATTAAGGTAATTACGAGATACCTATGACGCAAGCTGTTTTTTTTTATATTTGAATGCACAAAATGTAAGACAACTCTCGATACGACCTCGTTTATTTCGGAGCCAATAGGAGGTCTTGAACGGCGGGTGTTAAAAGATTCTAATCACTCTAATTTAAATAATATTATAATTGCAACATGCATTTTAAGTTCTACAAAAGCACTTTCTCTATTTTATTTTAGTTTTAATGCCTTGAATAAGTTACTTCCTAAAAATCGACGAATTAAATGGTAATGTGGTTCTGGTTTCCTCCAGAGAGGTGCGAGGATGCGGAGAGAGGGATGTGTGTAAAACTAACCATCTATATTACAAGAGATAGCCGTACTTGGCAAAAAGCATCTCTTTTGCTTCTTAGCGCACCGCAAGCTTAGTTCAAGTTATGAAAATGAAGCGATGTCATTGAAATTTTATACATACCTCGCTTCGTACCTATCTCTGGTTGTAACTCATCTTTAGCGGTTTGGTGCATGAGTAAGTAGGTATTTGTCATAGGTTGAGACAATGGGATTTTTTTTTTTTTAACTTTAGGTAGTTGTATCTACATAATAATAGACATACCTACATGTAATATTCAAAAGCATACACATCTTCATGGTGATGTAAGTAAACGTTTACTCGAACAACAATCGACCCGAATAACAGCAACAGCAGTTACAGCAAGTGCTGCAATCTTCGACGGTAAGAGCACGTCCATTTAGCGAAATATGCCTGCTGGTGTTTTAATTTGTGGTCGTTATTTTTAATCAACAGACGCGTTCAATGACCCCGATTCGACGGAGTTGATTCGAACCGAACGCGGTTTAGAACACTAGATCATCAATAGAAAAGAAGTGGAAGTACTAGGACTTTGTATGTTGGTTATTTCAAACCATGCTTGGGTTTTGCAAATAATTAGTCTAAACCACTATGTTACTTATCTTCTCATAATTTTAGGATTGAACTGTTAAGTTTCGTAGCTAAATAAAGGTAATCCTGTTTGTATAATGAACTTACATAACATGGACACTGAATTCGGACGTGTTGTTTGCGTTTGTATAAGAATAGCGTGTGAACAGCATGACCACATCTTTGTATAGCAGTATCGCGAATTAGATCTCAGCTCGCCTTTCACTTCGTGTGAAGCGAGTTAAAGGGTATAAGGAACAGTACAGTATTTCAGGTCATTAGTTCACGGCCGGTGTTATATCAGTATCCTATAGGCACGAAATGGTTACTGATTGGTTTCTGTTGGATGATCTGTTGAAGACTATTGGTAAACTAACAAGTGCGTCTTAGCTACTAATACGTACCTACTTAAGATTGGACAATACATTGACTAATTAGGATCTGAAAGCCTATTCCCAATTCCAATAAAAACGTTCTAGATCTAGACACGATCTCATCTCAGCGATACTTCGCTGTAGAACCTATCAGAGGTATTTATTATTGACAGATTGAGAAGGAGATTAAAATGTGAACAAGTGGCCCTCGGTGATACTGCTTTATTTCAGCTGTGCCAGTACATTAACAGTACACTTTGATCGAATGAGACACTATATCTGCTTAAATCTCATTTATTCTTAGATTGAACTCCTATTAAGTAGTACTTATAAACGATAAAGTTTCTTTGAAAACTGCAATCAGCGCAAGCGCAGGTGAGCCGTTATTTGCAATTGCAACATCAATAATAGTATAATAATGATGGGATTTCTAGGTTTACGATGAAAGCTGCACACCAACATAAGTCGAGGAAGGCGCCAACAGCGACGCGGGGTCAACGACACTGCGTTATAAGAGCAACTGTCACTTTCAAAGGTCGGCGCGCAGGTCGCCTTAGTACCGATGATATTCTTTGTATGGGATTCAAGTATTAATGAAGCTTACGAGGGCTGCACTAAAAGTATCGGGAATGGAATATTTCCACTGTTCCTATCATATTAAAATCTTTTTAATTGAAAACTCCTTGGTTATAAAAATCGAATACCTACCATTTATTTATTTAAAAAAAGATTCTCGGTCTTGTCACAAGGTTTTGTCAAACTTGTTTAGTCGTTGAGAAAATGGAATTGACTCGAGAAAATTCAAGAGCGATGATTTATTATGACTTTCGAAGTGGTTTATCACAAAAACAGTGTGTTGACCGGATGATTTCTGCATTTGGTGATGAAGCCCCATCCAAAACCACAATTTATCGCTGGTTTGCTGAATTTCAACGTGGACGTGTCAAGCTCAGTGATGATCCCCATCAAGGTCGTCCAAAAACTGCAGTCACCCAA
Organism: Charanyca ferruginea; assembly: GCA_947361185.1. Taxonomy (NCBI): domain Eukaryota; kingdom Metazoa; phylum Arthropoda; class Insecta; order Lepidoptera; family Noctuidae; genus Charanyca; species Charanyca ferruginea. The sequence continues at coordinate 17,268,338 of OX376070.1, read as the reverse complement.
GAAAACGTTGATGCTGTGCGTAAGCTGATTGAGGAAGATCGACATGTGACATACCGCGAAATTAGGCAACTTTAGATATTGACATGAGTCAAATACACATAATCTTGCATGAACAATTAGGTGTAAATAAATAATAGTTTAAAAAAACTAAAAACACGCTTTTTATAGGAAACCAAACTAAAAAATAGAAAATAAATTCTAATAAATTATTTTATTTAAAAAAAAGCGTGGGGTGCTTTTTAAGATATTATCAAAATATATTATATATATATATATTATCACTCTACTCATATCTGTCAATAAAATATTTATAACTATTGACACCATGCACCCCACGCTTTTTTTTAAAATAAAATAATTTATTAAAATTGATTTTCTATTTTTTAGTTTGGTTTCCTATAAAAAGCGTGTTTTTAGTTTTTTTAAACTATTATTTATTTTTTACTTTTTAGTTTGGTTATATCTATATCTATAAATATTATGTACATTTATTCTACCAGGGGCGCTTGTGCAGTACCTTCCTAGTATAGCTGTTTTTTCGGCAACTAATTTTGAACGACGTTTTTTTTTTTTTTTTTTTTTAATAATTTAATCAAATTAGTGTATTGTCGTCGGTCCTGGATAAATCTACAAAGTTTGAACGAAATCTGGCCGTTTAAAGTGGGTCAAAATCGCGCCCAAAGAAGTCTGTTACAAACAAACATACAAACATACAGGTGAAGCTAATAAAAAGCTGGTAAAAAAGTTGTTTTCCCGATGGATACCGCATTCGCTCTATGAAAAGCAAAAAGCGGCTCGCGTTACTTGGTGCGTCAGAACTCTCGAAAGATTCCACGCA